>CM061069.1:99116755-100390922 GCA_030762895.1 Sophora flavescens | reverse complement strand
TTAGTGTCATGATTCAAAGGCATAAGATGCGTAAGAAACATTCTCAACTGGTAATGGAGATGCTAAGTAACAACTTTCAAAGGTTAGAAGAACAAGTTAGTGAATTTTCTAAATTGCTAGCAGAAAAGCAACATATAATTCAAATTGAAGGGAATCTATTTGCTAGCATGGACGTGAATGAAGACGAAGTGACGGTGGAAGATGATTCAAGAGGAGAGGATCATGAAGAGGAGTGCAAGGAGGAAATATCTCCCATTGTTCCTTTGCAAGGGACAAAAGAAATCAATCATGTAGAAAATACTTCTCTCACCATTCCTATTGAGGAGCCTAGAAATCCAGAGTTAGATAAATATGTTGGTTTGGATGCATGTGTGGATGTAACAAAGTTGGTGCCTTCAATTCGTCTATCACATTACTTAGTAAAAATACCAACTTTGGAGTTCGAGTCATTGCCTGAGAATTGGGAGTTTTCATCAATAGCGGCAAAGGCTCTAAGATCGCCACAAGAAGTTATGGTCCTAGTACTTCATGGAGAAACTAATTACATAAAGGCCATTCTTGGAGTAGGTGACTTACCATTTGACCTCGGAGGAAGTGAGCTCATCATATCACTTAAAGAAATCAATGAAATCTCATCACACTTGCTTCCTCCATCTCCACTTCACAAGCCATGGGATCCCGGTGGAAGGTCTTACATCTTGGGCACCTCTTGGTCTTTTTATCATAGGCTATGGGATCCGGGTCTTCAATGAGTTTTTCTAAACCTTCTCTTTTTAATTATTTTGCTTTTCTTTACTTGAGTCATATGCGTGTGAGTCTTGTGTTGGTAAGCTTGAATGGATTTTATTAAATTTAGCATAAATGGATTGCATGAAATATGTTGATTTTTGATGATTTCCCCTAATGATTTGAAAATTGAAAATTGATCCCCATGTGAAAAATTGAAAATTGAACTTTGAGAAATTTTATTGTGATTGCATAATTTATGATAAATTTGGGGTGAAGGGGTGCATACACTAGGGATTGTATCTCGATCAAACAATTTGCGAAAAATGTCCAGGTGAGGAATTTGAGCCTCCAACAATGTTTTTAAATTGTGTGAATCACTTTTAAGTTGCACTTTCCTGGATTTGCTTGAATCTCTTCATGGTTTGCATGTTTATATGTTTGCATCAAATGATTTAAGCAATTTTCTTTGAAATAGCTACTTGGCCTAAAAAGAACCATCCCTAATGCATGTTCCCTAGTTAGCCACATTGAGCCTAATAGCCTATTGTTTCTTGATGACCTAATGCTATAAGACAAAAATCCGGAAAAACCATGTTAACCCAATCTTAGGATTTAGGAGAGCATGGATGCTTAGCAAGACAAGGGTTGAAGGAAACTAAGTTTGGGGTGGCTACAAGGATATGATATGTTGTTTTGGATTGAGAAAAAGAAAAAATATAGGTTGAAGCCAAAGGCAAAGGGAAAAAGAAAAAGAAAAAAATTACTAAAAAAGGGCAAAATAAAAGGGTGTCAAAGGAAATAGGTTGTAGCCACCAACAAAAAAAAAAGATTGAAAAAGGAATTAGAGTGAAAATAAAAGGGTAAAAAGTTTCATGCTCTCTTAGTTCCTAAGAACTTAAGCCAAGTACCTTTGAATATCCTACCTTTAGCCAGACCCCATTACAACCTATGAAAGACCTTTTGATGATGCATGCATGTTTTTGTGGGAACTTTGTTTGAGATGAAAATCAAATTCATGGAGAGTGCTCTTCAAATGTCAAATTGAGTGAAAGTTGATATCCTAGACAAATTGAGCGAATGAATGAATTATTAAATGCCCTTGTGAGGAAGGCAAATGTTTGAAATTGATGATCTCCCTTTTGTGTGTAACTTGAACCCTTTGCTTAGATTAATAATTTCATGAATGATAGAATTCTCTTTGTTTGAAGTAAATGAATGTGGGGATTACTATAATGAAATAGGGGGAAACATTGATTGGAATTGTTTTGATAAAATTGCATGAAGATTATGTGAAGTTTGATTGAGTCCATTGAGCTTGCTAAGTTTCGAGTCTTTTTGAGCTTTAGTTTGCTTGAGGTCAAGCAAAGTTTAAGTTTGGGGTGTTTGATAATCCGCTGGCTTATGATATTTTATCTATTATTTTTGAGCGGATTTCATCAATTAAACTTTGTTAAATGCTTGATTTAGCCCAAATTAGACTTTGTTTTCCTATTTTGGTTATTTTAGAGTCAATGTGTGCATTTGATCAGATTTTTATTAATTTTATGATATTTTCTTATTCTTATTTTTAGGAGAGGACAAAGAAGAAGGATTGAAATTAAATTGAAGACTGCCAAGTAAAATGCAAGGGCCCATATGATGGATTTGAATCCAAATCAATTTGGATTTGAATTATTATAATTAAAAGATAATTCAATTGGCATTGAGATAAAAGATTGGATCCAAATTAATCAATTTGGATTTGGATAATAATTGCTTATCATAACAATAAGGATATGATAAGGTTTGACAATTAATTTGGAGATATTGATTTGGATATTGATCAGCCTCTGGCTCATCTAGTTTTATGACTAGTATGACCATGGTTTTGTGCTAATTATATTTCGTTTTCTCCCAAATTAGACTTGATTGTCTTCAAGCAACATTTTGAGTCTCTAGAGTATTTTTAGGTTAATTTAGCTGATTTGGAGTCGAATAAAGCACTTACTGCTATTTCTTGTTTTCAGGTAATAAAGAGAAGCAGTTTTGGAGTCTTCGCCCCGTGAGAGGCTACTCGCCTCGCGAACCTGAAGCCTGACTGTGCCAGAAATGTCATCCTCTCTATCTCGCCACGCGAATCACTGTCTCGCCCCGCGAGTAATCCAACCCTGAAGGACAGAGACCATCACGGCTTACCCGTGTTGAAGGTCACGGCTGTGACAGATTGGAATTTGAAGAGTCTAGCCTCGCGAATAATCAGCTCACCTCGCGAGAAAGCCAAACACAGAAGGACTGTTCATAAGATTCGCCTCGCGAAACATGTTTTGCCTCGCGAGCGACCGCAACCCAGAATCTGTATTTATAGTCTGTTTTAGGGCAGAACTGAGGCCTATCTTCTTTTTCTTCTTCTTTTTGGTTGACGGCTGCGAATTAGGTTTAGTGCTTTGTTTTTCCTTTGTAATGGAGAACTAGTCTCCTTCGATTGATCTGCTGTAATCGTGTTCCATTGACGCTTGAGGTTTTGTAATTCCTAAACTTAATGCTTTTCTGTTTCAATATTTTTTCTATATATTCTGTTTGCTTAATTCAGAATTGTATAGAGTATGTATTGATTTGTTTCGATGATTGTGTGTTCCTAAACTTAATCGCGTTTGCTTAATTCGCGTGCGTTCAATTCGTGTTTGCTTAATTCACGAAGGGCTTAATCCGTTTGCTTAATTCAGAATTAGGAACATATGTCTCGTAGCGTTGGTTTCGCTTATTAATTGATGTTACAATCGAAAAGAGAGTAGAATCCGCTTAGGGCATGGAATTGTATGAACCAATGATAGTGGGAAACCGAGAACAGTAGGTTAATCGTTTTTAGCTATTTGATAGTTATTTAGTTTGCATTGTTTTCTTCTTTGCTTTCTTTATTGAATTTCAAATCCAAAACCCCCAAAACTGACTTTTCTGTTAACAACAATTCGAGAGTCCTTGTGAGACGATACTCGAGTTGTCTCTCCCTAGCTACATGTTTTTGTAAACCGCTCGCTTTTTGACGCGTGCGCGACAACGTGTCAAAATTGGCGCTGTTGCTGGGGACATCTTGTTGTTATTAACAGAAAAAAATTTTAAAAAAAAATTGCATTGCTGAATTAGTTATGGCTGTTTTGTCTGGTTATGAATCGTAGTACTTCCCATGGATAACTATATGCAAGATTATTTACCTAATGTTGATTATGAGCCATGCATATATTATCCTAATTTTGCTGGAAGTTATGAGTTTAGCAGTGGTTTTGACATGATTGGAGTGAATGAGGAGCAACCTTTCTATCATAGCCAACATGGAGGAGAACAAGGTAGCTTGGATGAGATTGCCTCTTTGGTGCATCAAATGACAGTGAGCCAGCACCAATATCAGCCTGACCCTACACTAGCCCAACTCAGTCTGGAAGACATGGTGCAACGGATGGCAGAACACAATCTTCAATTCCAACAGAGGCCAGAAGCTGATTTTCAGAAGTTGGCCTTTCAAATTGATCAAAGCCAACAGAGGATAGAAGCTGGTTTTCAGGAGTTGGCCGCTCAAATTGATCACATTGCCTCCACCTCGGCTGCACTGCAAACTCAACGTCTCCTTGAAGAACATACAGATTCACAAATAGTTGTTCTTGACAAGACTTCTTTTGAACATGATTTTGATAATAATGTCAAGAACACTATTGTTGATGAACTGTGTGTTGAATTTCCAGACATTCAAGCCTTTTCTGATTCAGTTTATTGTACCATATGTACTGATTGTACTAACACTAACCTTTGTATGGTGTGTGCTGAGATTTCTGCATGTATAGCAGGTGATGAATTTTTTAGTACAGTGAATGAAGATCGTGCAGAAGCTGAAGCAGCACCAGTAACACTCTCTACCTGTTTGCCACCTCCCACTGTGGAACAACCGGCAATGGAGTCCAAGCCTCTGCCAGAGAGACTGGATTTT
This sequence comes from Sophora flavescens, assembly GCA_030762895.1. NCBI lineage: Eukaryota > Viridiplantae > Streptophyta > Magnoliopsida > Fabales > Fabaceae > Sophora > Sophora flavescens. The sequence goes on along the minus strand of CM061069.1, from coordinate 100,386,238 downwards.
GCACCATGGCCAGTCCAAGGGGTTGAACCCCAATTTTATTGGGAGGACTTTGTTGACAAGATTAACAAGGAGGTCATCTTTGACCCAAGAGGGAGTGAGAAGTCCGTCGCACTTGGCGAGGTCACCATAATTGTCAAGCACCCTCTGTCATACTTATGCTGCATGCCATGGGATCCGGGATGATCATATTGCAATTTGGGCATTCCGTGGCCGCTGTATCACAGACAGTGGGATCCCGGTGGAACCGCCCCCACGAGTTTTCTCTGAACCTTACTCTTTTTAATTGCCTTGCCTTGCTTTATTTTTGTTTTGTTTTCTTTTAGCTCCTGAATAATTTGAGAAGATCAGGAGTATGTGTGTTGAGTCTTGTGTCGGCAAGTTTGATTGGGTTTTGTTGAATTTGCATAGATGATTGCATGTTATTTGTTGACTGTTGATGATTTTCCCCTAGGTTTTGAAATTGAAAATCTGATCCCCATGTGAAAATTGAAAACTGAACGTTGAGATATTATGTTATGATTGCATGATTTATGATAAGTTTGGGGTAAAGGGGTGCACACACTAGGGATGGAATCTCGGTCAAACAATTTGCGAAAAATGTCCAGGTGAGGATTTGAGCCTCCAACATGTTTTTAACTGTGTGAATCACTTTTGAGCTGCACTTTCCCGAATTTGCTTGAATCTCTTCATGGTTTGCATGTCTATGTGTTTGCATCAAATGATTTGGGCAAATTTTCTTTGAATTAGCTACTTGACCTAAATTGAACCAGTCCCTAATGCATGTTCCCTAGTTAGCCCCTTTGAGCCTAATTAGCCTATTGCTTCTTGATGACCCTATGTTACAAGCCAAAAATCTGAAAAACCATGTTAACCCAATCTTAGGATTAGGAGAGTATGGATCCTTAGCAAGACAAGGTTTGAAAGAAACTAAGTTTGGGGTGGCTACAAGGATATGATGTGTTGTCTGGGATTGAGAAAAAGAAAAATAAAGGTTGGAGCCAAAGGGCAAAAAGAAAAAAAAAAGGGAAAAAAAGAAAAAAAAGAAGAGAAAAGTGCAAAAATGTCAAAAAGGGGTATTAGAAGAAAAAGGTCGTAGTCACCCAAAGCATAAAGAGAAATGGAAAAAGGAACTCGAGTGGAATTCAATATGTATCAAATGCTCATGCTCTCTTAGTTCCTAGGGATTTAAGCCCAGCACCCTTGTATATCCTACCCTTAGCCAGGCCCCATTACAACCTTAAAAGACCTTTTGATGTTGCATGCATGTTTTCGTGGGAATCTTGATTGAGATGAAGATCAAATTCATGGGAAGTGCTCTTAAAAGTGAAATTTGAGTGAAATGTTGATAGCCTAGACAAAATGAGCGGATTGAGTGAAATGTTAAAGGCCCTTGTGAGGAAGGCAATTGTTTGAATTTGGTGATCTCCCTTTTGTGTGTAACTTGGATCCCTTGCTTAGATTACTGACTGCATGAATGGTAGAATTCTCAATGTTTAAAGTAGATGATTGTGGGGATTGCTTTGTTGCAAAGGGGGGAAACATTGAAGGAAAAATTATTTTGATGAATTGCTTGAAATTTGTGCAAAGTTGATTGAATCCTTTAAGCTTGCCATGTCTTGAGAGTTTTTAAGTTTTAGTTTGCTTGGGGACAAGCAAAGTTTAAGTTTGGGGTATTTTGATCAGCCTCTGGCTCATCTAGTTTTATGACTAGTATGACCATGGTTTTGTGCTAATTATATTTCGTTTTCGCCCAAATTAGACTTGATTGTCTTCAAGCAACATTTTGAGTCTCTAGAGTATTTTTAGGTTAATTTAGCTGATTTGGAGTCGAATAAAGCACTTACTGCTATTTCTTGTTTTCAGGTAATAAAGAGAAGCAGTTTTGGAGTCTTCGCCCCGCGAGAGGCTACTCGCCTCGCGAACCTGAAGCCTGACTGTGCCAGAAATGTCAACCTCTCTGTCTCGCCACGCGAATCACTGTCTCGCCCCGCGAGTAATCCAACACTGAAGGACAGAGACCATCACGTCTTACCCGTGTTGAAGGTCACGGCTGTGACAGATTGGAATTTGAAGAGTCTCGCCTCGCGAATTATCAGCTCGCCTCGCGAGAAAGCCAAACACAGAAGAGCTGTTCATAATATTTGCCTCGCGAAAGGCTTATCGTCTTGCGAGCGACCGCAACCCAGAATCTGTATTTATAGTCTGTTTTAGGGCAGAACTGAGGCCTATCTTCTTTTTCTTCTTCTTTTTGGTTAACGGCTGCGAATTAGGTTTAGGGTTTATGTTTGTAATGGAGAACTAGTCTCCTTTGATTAATCTACTGCGATTGGTTTCCATTACCACTTGAGGTTATGTAATTCCCATTTATATTGCTTTTCTCTTTCAATATTTAATCTATATGTTCTGTTTTCTTAATTCATAATTGTATAGAATTAGTATTGATTTGTTTCGGTGATTGTGTGTTCCTATATTTAATCGCGTTTGCTTAATTCACGTGTGTTCATTCGTGTTTGCTTAATTCACGAGGGATTCACCCCGTTTGCTTAATTCGGGAATTAGGAACATATGTCTCGTAGTGTCAGTTTCGCTTGTTAATTGATGCTACAATCGAAAAGGGATTAGAATCTGCTTAGGGCATGGAATTATATAAATCGATGATAGTGGGAAACCGAGAACAGTAGGTTAATCGCTTTTAGCTTATTATTATTAGTCACTAGTTTGCATTGTTTTCCTTAACTGTTTTCTTAATTGCGTTCTTAATCCCCCCCCCCCCCCCAAAACTGATTTTGTGTTAAAAACAACCCAAGAGTCCTTGTGAGACGATACTCGAGTTGTCGCACCCTAATTGCATATTTTTTAAGCCACTCTCTTTTTGACGCGTGCGCGACAACGTGTCAGATATGAAGATTTAAAATTTTCATGACCAATTATGATGGAGCTTGCATGAAGATGGAGTTTGAAAAAGTAAGGAAACTGAGCCAAACAGAGCCCATCACGGCCGTGATCGAGTAGAGCTTAAAAGAAAAAAATGAAAAAGTCAGAACTGGTCACGTCCTGGCCGTGATGTCCATCACGGTCGTGACGTGCCAACTGAACCAGACCCTCATAGGCAGAATTGATCACGGCCTAGCCGTGATGAGCATCACGGCCGTGACAGACCAACCAGCAGAGCAACATCCAAGGCAGAATCCGTCACGGCCTAGCCGTGACAGGCATCACGGCTGTGACGCGCAATATTTGGATTTGAACAAACTGATTTCATATGAATTTGTATTTGATTGGGATTCAAATTATCCTAATCTATAAATAGGACAACTAGGCAGAGACTAAAGGGACTTTTGGCTGCTACACTTAGGCAAATTTATAGGATCTCTTCTTCTTCTTCTTCTTCTTCTTCTTCTTCTTCTTCTTCTTCTTCTTCTTCTTCTTCTTCTTCTTCTTCTTCTTCTTCTTCTTCTTCTTCTTCTTCTTCTTCTTCTTCTTCTTCTTCTTCTTCTTCTTCTTCTTCTTCTTCTTCTTCTTTTTTTTTCTTCTTCTTCTTCTTCTTCTTCTTCTTCTTCTTCTTCTTCTTCTTCTTCTTCTTCTTCTTCTTCTTCTTCTTCTTCTTCTTCTTCTTCTTCTTCTTCTTCTTCTTCTTCTTCTTCTTCTTCTTCTTCTTCTTCTTCTTCTTCTTCTTCTTCTACTTCTTCTTCTCCTCCTCCTCCTCCTCCTCCTCCTCCTCCTCCTCCTCCTCCTCCTCCTCCTCCTCCTCCTCCTCCTCCTCCTCCTCCTCCTCCCTCCTCCTCCTCCTCCTCCTCCTCCTCTTCTCTTAGGCTTTATTTTATGTTGTTGTTAATCAAGCTTGTCACCACCATGGCAATGCTTGAGTAGTAGCTTTATTTCTAGGGATTGGGGCTATGCCCAAGATCAGATTTATGTTGTGAATTGATGTTTTACCTTCGTTAATTTCGATTTTGCTTTAGATATGATTTCTATTGTTTTAATTACTTGTAAATCTGGTGCGCACTTCTTTGCATGTCATAGATACTCTAAGGAGGAACCTAGCGGTGAACTTAGGTATCGGATCTATAGAATCAGACTTAGGACTTAAATCACGAGTTAGAAGCGGTCCTTCGAGGATTAACGAATTGTCACAAAACTTAAAGGGTTCAATCTAAATTCAACCACCACGAGAGTAAGGGTTGGTTTAATTGGGCACGGTTTTTGTAACCCGAGTGGGAGCATTAACTTATTTAGGATAAATTCGCCTTCAAAGCAATTTTGATAATTAACAAGGGGTAGTCAATTTAGTAACATGAACAATCTTGTGGTAACCCAATTCCTAGGAATCTCTTTTAATTTGAAAATCCTAAAAATATTTAGTTTTATTTTATTGTTTCTTTTATTTTCTTTGAAATCTTCCCACACTTATTTCCTAATCTAAAATAGTCGTTTAATTTGTGAAGTGGTACTTGGTTTCCCAATCCCTGAGTTCAATACTTGGTTTCTCACCATTTTAATATTACTTGCTTCGATCCGGTTCGCTTGCCGGAGCCCATCAATATGCAGATCAAGAACTGATATCAATTGGAAACTTAGAACATCAAGATCACAGTTATATGCACAAGACAGAAATTAAAGAGTTTGAGTTTAGAGATACCACACAACAATATTTATCCTGGTTCAGTCATCACCACTGTGACCTACATCCAGTCCCCACTCCACCTGTGGGTTCTCACACACTAACACAACAAGCTTAGCCAGGTAGCTAGAAAAACCTTTACACCACAGAGCACTCCTTCACCTCGAGATACCTCACTTTTGTGAAGAGCCTCAATGTTCTTCCTTAGGGATACCTCACCCTAATCACACAGAGACTCCCTTTCTCTTTACAATCGAAAAGTACAGAAAGATTGATTCCTAACTCTCAGAAGTCAGATATACAAGTTGAAGTTCTTATGAGAATTGAAACACTATTTTTCATAATAAAGCTCAAGCAAGAAGATGAATGATTTTCACAATTGATCTCTCAAATTGATTTTGTAAAATTTCTGATATAGTTTTCTTTATTTTTTAAAAGTGTTCCTTTGATCCCTCTATATATAGGAAACAAGTTATAGTCGTTGGGATCAATTAAAACATATTTGTGTCTGATAACAGAATCTGTTTTCTTGATTTTGATTCTTGAACAGGGGTTGAGTTCAGGGCTGTATTAACCAATTTCATACTGATAGTTCTGATAGTTTCTCAAAATCTTGAACTTGGTTAATCCATCAGTACATCCATTCAGTACATCTATGTATTAGTGAACATCATATTTTCCTGAAACTTGAATACACGCGTACATAGCATATGTACAGGGCTGTATTCAGTTAACCATTTATAACCGATCTGATTTCATATTGTGTAATGGTGTTATTGAATTAAGAACCTTAAATTCATTTGTCAATTACAGTAGCAGACATACATCCATTGATTACATGGCTGTACCTAACAAATAATTTTCTTATTTCCAAAAAATCATTTTCATTAAAAAGAAACTTATTCCTTTTAATGCATGTTATGAAAATTCATTTTCTTCATGTATCTTTTTAGTTGAGCTATTTTGTGACTAAGAGATTTCTTTCTCTTACAAATCATCTACGACTTAAATCTAAAATTCTCATTTAAGCTTGGTCTTGATGATCCTTTGATCTTTGACTTTGCTCTTTTGATTTCTACATGCAGCTCCTTGATTCCTTCAAGTTCTTCCTTGAATATTTTCCTTGAATTTACTTATTGAACTTGTTGATCACTACTTGATACCTGTCTTTGCAATTTGACACTAAAACACTTGCACACACATTAAATTGTATTTGTCATATATCAAAAGCTATAAGTCATTGAGTCTTACAAACCCCCCCCCCCCCCCCCCCCTTTTTTATTATGACAAATCTTTTAACAAATTATAAGATCAGAGTATAAGTGTAGCAGAAGCTAAGTGTTTTTAACAGATTTATATCATGGTATCAGAGCAGAAGTATATCAGAGCAAAAAAAATTATCAAAGCAGAATTTGATTTACCCCCCTTAATCATGTAAGCTTATAAGCTCCCCCTCAACATATGCATGTATAATTTGTTATTATCCCCTTTCTCTATATCATACTTTTTCCTCCCCTTTTGGCATTATCAAAAAGGTAAAGAAAAGAAACATTCAAAGCAATAGAGAAGGCAAGCATTTAAACATTCAAACATAGCATATAAAATTGTTCATGATAGAGGGATATGTGCAGGGACAAATCAAAGAAGCGCGCCCATCTAAAATTGTTCCTTTTGAAAATAAGTGCGTGCATCTTGCCACGTCAGCAGACAGAAGTACTGAAACACAAAGTAACCTAGTAGACGAGCTCCATATGCCATGTCATTGGACGAAGCTTCTCATTCAGGACTTAGCAAGTCCAAAGACTTGTGTGGACGAGCGCTTCTGTCACTTGTGTGGACGAGCGCTTTTGTCACTTTAGTGGACGAGCGCTTATGTCACTTGTATGGACGAGCGCTTCTGTCACTTTAGTAGACGAGCACTTGTGTGGACGAGCGCTTCTGTCACTTTAGTGGGCGAGCGGTTCTGTCACTTGTGTGGACGAACGCTTCTGTCTGCATTATATTGAAATCTTTTCTTATCATCCTCATTCCATTCAGTTTTAGGCTTATTTCTTGGAGCACCATTAGCATCTATAGTAGCGGGGACAAATGGTCCATTTTCTACTGCATCCCATATGTCAACATCTGCTGCCTCAAGAAAGATTACCATTCTTTCCTTCCAATAGATATACTCAGATCCATTGAAGGCATGAGGGTGTGCAAGGGAAACCCCTTCACTCAAACAGTCATTGGAAGTTGTTTTGGCTTCAAAGACTCAAGAGGGGGGGTTGAATTGAGCTTTCAAAAAGCTTTTCAAAAACTTTACTTTTCAAATCAAAGTTGCCTCAGGATCTTTTACAAAAAACAGTGAAGGGTTTTTTTATGAAATCATGAATAGAAGGTGATGAGGATAATAAAGATTAATTCCGAATTAATAGATCACATAATAGGTTCAGGTTCAAAACTCAGTAATATCAAAATACAGAAACTGATTAAGCCTTTAAAGATTAAGGACAAGTTATGCAAGTTTCAGATACAAGCATTAACAATCAAGAACAATCTTGCAGGTTTCAGTTTCAGTGAATAAGAAACAGAAATTAAGCTATTCGAATTTGATCACATATGATGCAAGGTTCACCTCAAATATTGATCCTTGAGAATAGAATTGAATACACATTTATTATTACAGTCTACTCAAGGTTCAATACTGATTATGTAGATCAAGAACTGATATCAATTGAAAACTTAGAACATCAAGATCACAGTTATATGTGCAAGACATAAATTAAAGAGTTTGAGTTTAGAGATACCACACAACCAGATTTATCTTGGTTTAGTCACCACCACTGTGACCTACATCCAGTCCCCACTCCACCTGTGGGTTTTCACATACTAACACAACAAGCTTTAGCCAGGTAGCTTGAAAAACCTTTACACCACAGAGCACTCCTTCACCTCGAGATACCACACTCTTGTGAAGAGATTCAATGTTCTTCCTTAGGGATACCTCACCCTAATCACATAGAGAGACTCCCTCTCTCTTTACAATCGAAAAGTACAGAAAGATTGATTCCTAACTCTCAGAAGTCAGATATACAAGTTGAAGTTTTTATGAGAACTGAAACACTCTTTTTCACAATAAAGCTCAAGCAAGAAGATGAATGATTTTCACAATTGATCTCTCAAATTGATTTTGTAAAATTTCTGATATAGTTTTCTTTCTTTTTTAAAAGTGTTCCTTTGATCCCTCTATATATAGGAAACAAGTTATCGTCGTTGGGATCAATTAAAACAGATTTAGGTCTGATAACAGAATCTGTTTTCTTGATTCTGATTCTTGAACAGGGGTTGAGTATAGGGTTGTATTAACCAATTTCATATTGATAGTTCTGATGGTTTCTCAAAATCTTGAACTTGGTTAATCCATCAGTATATCCATTCAGTACATCTTTGTATTAATGAACATCATTTTTTCCTGAAACTTGAATACACGCGTACATAGCATATGTACAGGGCTGTATTCAGTTAACCATTTATAACTGATTTGATTTCATATTGTGCAATGGTGTTATTGAATCAAGAACCTTAAATTCATTTGTCAGTTACACTAGCAGACATACATCCATTGATTACATGGCTGTACCTGACAAATAATTTTCTTATTTCCAAAAAATCATTTTCATTAAAAAGAAACTTATTCCTTTTAATGCAGGTTATGAAAATTGATTTTCTTCATGCATCTTTTTAGTTGATCTATTTTGTGACTAAGAGATTTCTTTCTCTTACAAATCATCTAAGACTTAAATCTAAAATTCTCCTTTAAGCTTGGTCTTGATGATCCTTTGATCTTTGACTTCGCTCTTTTGATTTCTACATGCAGCTCCTTGATTCCTTCAAGTTCTTCCTTGAATATTTTCCTTGAATTTGCTTAATGAACTTGTTGATCACTGCTTGATACCTGTCTTTGAAATTTGACACAAACACTTGCACACACATTAAATTATATTTGTCATATATCAAAATCTCTAAGTCATTGATTCTTACAACTAGAAGAGAGAGGGAGTGGGCCGAAATTTTGAGGGTATTTTGGTCACAAATTTTGTGGGACAAACTTGGAAATTCCATGAAAGCTGAAGGGCATAATCATTTCCTTAAGGAGGTTAGCTAACTTTTTAAAACACCATCATTACTTGGTGACTCATCCTACATGAGTCATCATGGAACACTCATTGTCCTCATCTCATGGCGGGTCTCTAGAGTTCCGTATCTGGCTCCGTCGTTTTCCCCGATTTAGTTTTTTCGCCGTTTTCTTTGAAAATCCACCCGAATAAAGTATCATAATTTATTTTTGAGCGAAAATTTCAAAATAGTCTATATCATTGAAAACGTGATATAAACCTAAACCGTTTCATTCTCGGGTCAAAATTAGGTTTTCTGATCAGTAAAATTTTACTGTCAAACCAAATTTTAACCGTAACCTTCTACTATAAAGTAGAGTCTAAATTTGATTTTGTTTTATCCAAAATCATTTTCTAGGTCTTAGATAAAAATATAAATAGATATATATTTACCGATAATACAATGTAGGTAAAAAGCAGGGTGTTATACTGGACAGCACAAAAATGTGTCCCTTGTTTGATTTGAAAAGTGGTCAGAGGACATGACAAAAAAGGAGGTGAGGGACATGACTAAAACCCAAAATTTTGTCCCCTACCAAACCATGGGACAACTTTTTGTCTCATGGACATACTACAAAAAAAATAAAATTATCCTTACCCCCTCTCTCTCCTCCTCTCTCTCTTCTCTCCATCTCTCTTCTCTCCCCCTCTCTCTTCTCTCTCTCCTCTCTCTATTATATATAATATTATTATGGTAGTAATAATATATTATCATATACACTATATATTATATATTGCCTAATACCTACATATATTAATAATATTATATTAATATATAATAATATATATTACAAAGGGTATCATAGTAAAATTAATATTATTTTACTTGTGCTGTCCATTATCTATCAAACGATGTACAAGACAAAAAGTTGTCATGTGATTCAACGGATTGTACTGTACTGTTCTACTTGTTCCGTGCTGTCCTATGCATTAATGCTTATCAAACGCGCAATGAAGTTATTGAAGTTCTATATGGCAGTTCTTGAGTTGTGTTTTACGCCTACTTTACTTTTTGAAAAAATGCTGAGTAGTTCGAAATTCACTTTGATGAAACACATACGAACAATTAATATCCACCATTGATCACTTGAATAGACCCCAATTCTTGTAACTTGTCATAATGCATTTAACGTTCTAGCTGCTTGATTTTTTCACAGTTCGTCTACATACTTTTTGCACTAAATAAATAGCACTGTTCTTACTTTTTCTTTTGTAATGCCCATTTTGCAAACGTTATAACTTATAAATGTCAAAGTAAACAAGGCCACACGTCATTCTCCAATAAATTCATTTGCATGCTCTGTCCTCTGCTATTTAGCTGAAACTGGTTTCAAAACATCTGGATATTAAAGGAAATAATGAGAGTATAGGAAGAGAAGGCAAAGGCTTTCAAACTCTTCTATGAAATTGATTTAATTTTTTGGCTTGGTTTGACAAACACAAGTATAAGGGTAATTTTCATTTTGGTCTTTGAGCATCTCCATAGGCAAAGCTATAAGAGTAACCCTCAGGTCGGGGTGGTGGTTATATAAAGCCCTCATTGACCTTATAGATAAAGTTCACTCAGGGACACACAGTCCACTATGTAACAACCTAATTTTTTAATTACGCTGTTTAACCGGTTAAAATATAATTAATTATATTTTAATCTGAGAGTTAGAAAGTGATTTTAAATAAAATAAAATCATATTTATAGTCTCTCTTATGGTAGAAGGCTACGGTGAAATTTTGGGTTGAAAATTCAGACGGAGCCCGATCTACGTTTTTAACTGACAGTATAATTTTATACTGACAGAAAACCCTAATTTGACTCGAAAACTGAAATTTGTAGATTTTTTATATTTTGTCCGTGAGGAAGTCTACTTTTCAAATTTCTAATCAGAAATAAAATATTATGTTTATTCGGACGAATTTTGGTAAAAGTTCGGACGGAAAACAGTCGGTGTTTTCACTGACAGTAAGATTTTAATGATCAGAAAACCTAATTTTGACTCGTGAACGAAATGGTTTATATTTAAATCATATTTCCAACGAGTTTGGTTAGTTTGAAAATTTTCAGTCGAAAACGAAATATTACGCTTTTATACGGGCGTAAAACCCTAATCGGGGAAACCGACGGAGTCGAGAAAGGAGGTGTAGGGACAAAACCGAACACCGGTGGAGCTGAGTCATGGGGTGAGTCACCACCATGACTCACAAAACATTTATGAAGCATTAAATGCAAATTTAGGTGAAATGACCAATATGCCCTTTTAGCTTAACCCAACCAAAGTTAAGTTAGATTTTAACCATGGTTAAGGGACCATGGTTAGTTTATGTAGTCCAAAATCAGCCACACCCTCCACTAAATGTGAGCCACATATTTATTAACCATAGTTAGCAAAGTAACCCTAGTTAAGTTAATTATTAACCATAGTTAACCATATATTAATTTAATAATCACAAAACCTATTAATGTAAAACCTAAAAACCAAACAAAGCCTAAGATCTAGCCTATATATACCCCTCAAAACCGTGGCCTCTCCCTTCCCCACTTCTCTTCATCTTCTTCATTTTCATCTCTTAAACTCTTAAGAACATAAGCTAGTTGGTGGAAGAAATCATCAAGTCTTTTGCAACTTTCTTGTTAGATCTTCATCTCCTTAAAGTAATCTCTTCTTCCTTGATCATTGTTCTTCATCAATAATCAGCTCTTACATTCTATGATCTTAATCTACCTAGTTCATGGTTTTTATTTTCTTAGATCTAGAACTTAAAAGAATTCTAGAAAATTGTAGAAAAATCCTAAAAATGTGAAACCAATTGCTATGATCTCTAAATGACTTCTACTATCATCATCTAAGAACTTGTAATCAAAAACATTTTCTTTCCTACTGTTCTTCTCAAGGCCGAAACTGTCATGAAAAATGGGTTTGGTGTTTTTGCTTCTATTGTGAAATCTAAGGCTTGAATTAAGCTCTGTAGTATGTATGTCATCTAAATCCAAAAGCTTGAGTCCAACTCAATTTTCTAAGCTAATTTCTCTATGAAGGCCGAATGTATGTCTATGTAGGTTAGATGAGTCTTTCTTCAATTTTTACTTGAATAATGACTTGTCTAAGTTTGCTAAAGTCTCCAGGTTATAGATCCAAGAGTTTGTAATCAAAAACAATTTCTAGCCTTTTTTAACCCTTATGACCGAAACCCTAACCAAATTGGTTAGAGGATTTTGTTTCATAGTTTTAACTATTAACACTTAATCTATGCTAGTTAATGCTTTAGGAATTAGTATCTAAAAGATTGGATTAAGAAAATAACCCTAGCCTTATTTTGGGTTGTCATAGCCGAACCTAGCCTTTTGTGGTTAAGGATGAATTTTGTTTGATTAATTCATTCTTATGTTGATTAGTTGAAGGTTTATTTAATAACCGTAGTGTCGTGACGAGGAGCGGGAAGTTCGTGTTTCTGGAGATAAGCTTAGATGGGGGGAAGGATCACTCTGTCGTCGGAATCGATAAGTAGTATATTATATAATAATTGTGTAGGGCGACCTAAATCCTACTAGTAGTTGAGTAATCGACAAGACCAAAATCACATTGGAAACCTTTTCTATAAAACCAATGGTGATTCGAGGACTGTAGGTTTATCGACATTAAGGTTGATTTTATGGTGTTGAGGATGTTTGGCTTTATTACTTATTTGATTTGATTGTGATATGCTGGTTGTGATAATTTGCTCTATGTGATATTTTATGATGTTTGAATATTTTGTTGATATTGTGTTATGCATGATCTGCCTGGTTTTAATATTGTATTTAGTGGATTTTAAGCAAAGATATGTTTTGTTCGGAAGATGTTTTCTTGGGGGAGAATGGGTGTGATTTAGAGGGCCTAGCTTAATTAAGTTGTTTTATAGATAATATTATGAGATATCATAATTTGAGGATTTATACGAGTTTCTAGGGAGAGGTTGAGGCACTAGGTTAAGACCCGTAAGAGTCGGTGAGGTTTTTATAAGTGTATGTATAGCAATTGGGCTATTAGAGATATAATTGTATGTGTAGCAATTGGGCTACTAGTGATATAATGGTATGTGTAGCAATTGGGCTACTAAAGATATAATTATATGTGTAGCAATCGGGCTACTAGTGATATAGTTTATGTGTAGCAATTGGGCTACTAGAGATATAATTTTATGTGTAGCAATTGGGCTACTATACATATAATTTGATAGAGGGGAGTGCTCGCTCGAACGAAAGACGAATATTCCTATTTGGGTGGAGATGGTGTGAAAGGATTGTAAAGGTCCCGTTAGCATAAAGGTTTAGACGTATGAGAGTAAGGGTAGAGGATGATATTGTTAATTTGAGGATGATTGTTAATTATGTGTGATGTGTGTCTTTGACCGTTGTTATATTATATGCTATGGTTTCTTTTCCGTTTTTAATGATAGAACTGTTTCTTATCCCCTATGTTTTCTGTATGTTATGTTTTATCTTTTATGGAATCGTTCGAGAAGACCCTGTTGAGAAGATGATTGAGGAGGAGTTGGATGGAACTCCGTATGAACCAAAGGCCGGAGGACGAGCTGTGATCCATGGTGATTAGAGTCTTGATAGTATGGCCAGTGTGTCTTAGGGAAGTATTTTTGCATGTTTCCGCTAGTATAACTTTTGTTTAAGTATATGCCTGTGAGGGATCCTACTGAGAGGATACTCTCAACAGTGTTTTTGTAATGTAATAAATAAACAGGTGTGTATTTATATATTACAACCTTAGTGTGTTTAATTTGCAGAAGTTATATGATTGTTTAAATAAAGTTTTAATTTTCACGTTAAGCGCGGGATTAAGGAATTAATTAATAAGGTTTTAAGCTAATAAAACACCGGGGCACAACGGGGTGTCTCATTTTGTATATTTTAACCGGTTAAACAGCGTAATTAAAAAATCAGGCTGTTACACACTACCACTACAACTAATCAGTTTTAGGTAAGTACAATGGTGTTTATAAACAGGGGTGGAGCTAGGAAATATATATGAGGGGGGCCAAAGCTAAATACATAGTTATATATGTTTTCAATCCCTGTAAAATTTGTTTTTGGTCCTTAACTATAAAAATCTTATTCATTTTTAGTCTCTAAATTTAACAAAAGTAGTGTATTTTTAGTCCCTTACCAGAGATTAAAAACATACAATTTTTGTAGAAATAAATTATATTAAACAAATTTGATATATAATTAACAATTTAATATAATATAAATTTTTTGATATAAATTACTCAAACTAATAATTTAATATGGAATAAAATAGTATGTACTGTCAGTGTAAAAAGTTTTACACTACATCCACTAATATTTTGACATGTGTGCTTTTATTATAATAATTAAGAGAGAAATAAAAATTGTACTGATTTTTCAAGATATTATTGGATGTCAGTGTAAAAATGTTTACACTGACAATACATAAAAATTAAACTCATATAATATATATGAAGTTCATCAAATTGTTCAGGAAAAAGTTGATGAAAACTTACGAATTTCTTTTAGATGGTGAGGTTTTTAGCAAGAATTTAGTCTTTTTTTCAAGCCTCATCTTATTATTATTTGTTCAAGCCTCAAATCAATAGGTATGTGGAATAAAAAAAAAATGAAAACCTACATAGGCCTCCCCCTCCCTCTGCCCCTGTTTATAAATGTTAGGTATATGGCTCTAGACTCATCTAATACAATGAACTTAAATAACTCTAAAAAATTAAACTCCTAAAAATTACGTGTTCATAAAGGTAAATACATGCTTAGGAAAATACTATGGACCTAAAGATTCATGAACACGAGATAATGAATCAAGTTTACTATATTGCTCCATTTTCCAACACCCACCTTAAACCGTTTCTTGTTGGTAACTCCAATCCATGCACACATTCTCACAAAATCTTCAAACTTTAATCCTTTTGGTAAAATTATTGGCAATTTGATCATCACAGGCCCGATCCAAGGGTGAGGCTACCAACCTTTGCTTTACGCCTCACCTAGAAATTTTTTATATATCCGTATGCTAGTTATCATAACTAGTTGTTCGTGTGGAACGTATGGTATGGCTACTAGTGTTTCACTCCCAAATTCTGAGTTCAATTTCCACCATTGCTTCTTCTTATGTTTTTTTAACATATTGCAAACTGCAGTCGTCTGCAGTGGTGAGCGTTGCGTCCCTACCCGTGCTATCGGCATTTCTCTGTTTTCCTTTTTTTTTTTCATTATGTCTTTTTTTTATTTTCTTTTTTATTTATTCTTGAAGCATTTTTTATCTTTATTTTATTTAAATAATATCAAACTATTAAAGAAAACAAAGTTAAAAAATAATTGAAAGAAATATCTGTTTGTTTAAGATTTAAAGTGACATTTACATTATATAAAAGATTATTTTTTAAAATTTTTATTTAAATTATAAGTTAATTTGTGATTATTTATAATTTTAAAACTCACTTTTTAATTTTTATAAAAATTAAATATTTATAAAATATTATTATTAGTTTTAAAAAAGACATTACCTTAGAGTCCGCTTTAGATCTAAATTGGTGTTGGGCAGGTCCTGGACGACCTCTCTGTGTCGTGTGCTAACATCGTTTTTTGCATGTGTTGAGTTCTTAGTATAAAAAAACACGTGAGTTTTGTTATATTAGTTTTGAAAAGGCCTCGTCTCTAATGCCGCTTTAGGCCTCAATAGGTGGAATAAACAAGTCTTTGGTGTGGTGGATTTGAATATTGATAACACAGTTATGAAATTGAATGAGTTGGATGAGGTGGAGATTTCCTCGGATGAATTTGTTACAGATTATAGAAGACAACTCTCAGATTCTTTGTTGTTGCAATTAAAGGCAACATAGAGTTTATTGCATCAAAAAGCAAGAATGAATTGGATACAGCAAGGGGACGCCAATTCTTCCTTCTTTCATAATTGTATTTGTGCCCGTAGGAGACACAATCAACTTATAGCAGTTAAATCAGGGAATATTTGGGTTGAAGGTGTGGAGGAGGTAAAGTCTGTGGTTGTGGATCATTTCAAAAATCAGTTTACAGAATCAATCTTTTGCAGGCCTTATCTGGATGGAGTAGCATTTAATCAGCTTTGTGAGGGTGATAATGCCTTTTTGTGCTCACCTTTCACCCCCGAGGAGATCAAGGATGCTGTTTGGAGTTGCGATGGTAACAAAAGTTAGGGTCCCGATCTTCAACTTCAATTTCTTCAAAAATTGTTGGGACAACCCTCAAAACGAGGTATATGAGATGGTTCAGGAATTTTATAATAATGAGATTCTACCAAAAGGAATTACAGCTGCTTTCCTTACTTTAATCACTAAAAAAGATCACCCCCAAAATTTATCTGAGTATCGTCCTATATGCCTAATTGGGTGCATCTATAAGATTATTGCCAAATTGTTGGCATTGCGTTTAAAGAAGGTGCTTGGGAGAGTTATTTCGCCATGTCAAACAACATTTCTTCCTAATAGACAGATTTTAGATGGAGTTGTGGTTGCTAATGAAGTTTTAGATTTAGCAAAGAGAAGCTCTAGAAGTTGTATGGTTCTGAAAGTTGACTTTGAAAAAGTGTACGACTCGGTAAACTGGTCGTTCTTGGATTATATGATGTTTAGATTGGGTTTGTGTTAGATGTAGAAAATGGATGAAAGCGTGTGTATGTTCTAGCCATTTCTCTGTTTTAGTAAATGGTAGTCCTACTAAAGAATTTCAAGTCTTTAAAGGTATTAGACAAGGCGATCCGCTAGCTCCCTTTCTTTTCATTATGGTGGCGGAGGGTCTAAGTGGATTGATGAGGAGAGATATTGAGGTAAGGTGTTTTAGTGGTTTTAAGGTGGGTGAAACAGAACAAATCTCTTTACTTCAATATGCGGATGACACATTACTCATTGGGGAAGCAAGTTGGGGGAATCTTTGGACTCTAAAGACTATTATGCGAAGTCTTGAGCTTGTCTATGGTCTAAAGGTGAATTTCCACAAGAGCAATATTTTTGGGGTTTGTGTGGAAGAAAGTTTTCTAATGGCAGCTTCTAGTTTCTTAAATTGTTCTATCGGGATAGTACCTTTCAAATTTCTTGGATTGTTTGTAGGTGCTAATCCTAGGAGGGTGGAAATATGGAAACCCGTTATTGATATAATGAATAGAAGGTTAGCAAGCTGGAAGGGCAGACGAGTCTCCCTAGGTGGAAGAATTGTCTTAATTAACTTTGTCCTCTCAAGTTTGCCATTGTTCTACTTCTCATTCTTCAAAGTTCCAAAAAGGTTCTCTCAATTTTGGTTGGACTACAAAGATCTTTCTTATGGTCTGGTAATGAAGAGAAACGTAAGGTAGCTTGGGTGGCTTGGGACAAGGTGTGTCAACCTAAGGAGATAGGTGGACTTGGTATAAAAAATCTGCATTTGTTCAACTTATCTTTAATGGCTAAATGGAAATGACACTTTCTAACAAATACGGAGGCTATATGGTATAATCTTTTGGTACATAAATATGGTGATTTGAGTCAGCCCTTTTCAAGTATCCAAAGGGCTAATGGCACAAGCTCTATTTGGTGGAGAGATCTGAATCTTATAGAAGGTTCAAATGTCAACCCTCCTTTGTGGTTTTCAAGTACGGTTGGTAGGAGGATAAAGAGTGGGAACCAAACAAGATTTTGGCATGACGAATGGCTAGCTGATGCATCTCTAAAGGATCTTTTTCCTCGGCTTTTCACAATATCATTGGATAAGGAAGCTTTGGTAGCAGATTGTGGGGATTGGTCGAATGATTCTTGGCAGTGGAGGTGGTCTTGGAGGAGGGAGATGTTTAGTTGGGAACATGACTTGTTTGAGGATTTTCAGCGCGTGGTAGGTGCAGCTGTGCTATGTAGAGAAGGTGCTGATCAGTGGGTCTGGAAAGAGGACTCTTCTCTTTGTTTCTCAGTAAAGTCTGCATATTCCTACCTCCAAAGGTTTCAAGGAAATGATTCACTGGCTGACATTGCTAAGACTGTTTTCAAATTTTTTTGGCAATGTCGGGTGCCTTCCAAGGTATCATCTTTCTCTTGGCGTCTTTTGCTAAATAGACTACCTACCCGTGATCATTGGCAAAAAGGAGAATTATTAATGGTCAACATGATACATCTTGTGTGTTTTGTTTTAATCATGTGGAAACTGTTGAACATCTATTCTTTTCTTGCAATTATTCTTTTCAAGTGTGGTCACACATTTATTCATGGCTTGGGGTGTCCGTGGTCTTGCACTTTGATGGCTTAGAACATTATATACAGCATGGTGTGTTTTTTAGGGAGAAGAGTATCAAGAAATTCAGACATGCAGTCTCTTGGTCCATTTGGTTGATGCGGAATAAAATTGTTTTTAATGGTGGTACTTTTGATATGTGTGAGATCCTGGACCTCATTAAGATTAGATCATGGTCTTGGTTTGTTGCTATGAAAGGGGGTTTCAAATGTCTCTTTTCTGACTGGTGTTGTAACCCATTGGAATGTATTAAGAGATAACTTATTGTATTCCTATGTTTCTGGTGGTGCTTTGTTTTTTTGGCTTGATGTGTCTGAATGGTTTTATGACTGGATATGGTTGTTTCACGCTTGGTCAGTGGTGTTTCATACGTGTGGTCTCCTGGAGGTTTTATGGCCCTGTTTTCCTCTGTCATAATAGTCAACATTGGTATTTTGGTTGGGAGCTTAACTTTTGGCAGTGGTGCTATGAAGTGCACTCTTCCCAGCATGTGCAACATTTAGTTCAAGTATTTACATGCTGATCTTTGATACTAGGTGGCAACATATATGTTTTAATTCACTCTTGCCTAGTTTTGGTTACTCTCTGTTGGGTAGTTATTGGCTCTTTGGTCCATGGATTCTGTTGGTCGTTCTAGTAAAGATATTAGTGTTAGACATGTGCTCTTGGGTTGGTTTTTTTGTCTAGTGGTTTATTGTCTTTTGTTCTTTCCTTTGTACTTGTTTATGGGTTTGGGTACCCCTTGTACCCGTTTTATTAATAATACTTTAGCTTATAAAAAAAAACATAGCAGAGCTCAACTTCTTCATTCTCGATGCACTCCCTTATAAAACGAGTCTTCGTGTATGTATGTATGTATATATATATATGTGTGTGTGTGTGTATGTGTGTGTGTGTGTGATTCTTCCTGCTACTTAATTCACGACTAATATCATGTTAGATTTTCATCATATAACCTTGGGCATCAATGCCTCAAACAAGAAGTAGAAAATCAATCTCCATGATGGACATAATATCATAAGCAATATGCCTAATTAGATACTCAATTACATATTATCTTTTCTTCCCACTAATGACGTACGTAGTACATAATAGTGTCTTTTAAAATATTGGATTGTAAATTTCTACTACGGGTTAAAACAATGAAGATGTCTATCAATCCTATCTAAAAAAGAAGGAAAAACATAGCTTTATTAACTTTATGAATAAAGTTCTCCAAAACCGTTCAACTAAAGTCTGAAGTTGGCACAGGCAAACACAAGAAAAGGGGGGGGGAGGGGGTTGAATTGTGTTTGTTATTTATTTTCGCAAAAACCTTTTTTGAAAAACTTTTTTACAAGCAGAAGATAAAAAGATTAAGCACACAAGAAATCCATTTTAAAAGATTAACAAAACCAAAATCAAATCCCACAGCTAGTAAAAATAAATAAAACTATAAAAGATAAGGGATAGAAAATTCACTTAGGTATTTTATCCTGGTTCACTATTTTCCAACCAAGAGCTACGTCCAGTCCCTTCTACTTGAAGGATTTTCTCAACTATTTCCAAATAGTTTCTACAACAAGTATTCTTCACCTCTCCAGGCTACAAGTATTGCTTTCTTGCCAAGCCTCTTCAAGCTCAAATAAAATCACAGGGATTTTTTTGAGAACTTTCTAACTCACTATATGTGAGGGTATGAAGGTTTAAGATCTACTGAATATTTTTAAAAATATTCAACCTTAAGAATTACAGACTTTTGCTTTACAACAAGAATATGAGCTTTGAAAATATTGTAATTGATCAAATTGCAAAAGTTATTCTTCAGTGCTTGAGACCTTCTACATATATAGTGGTCTTCAACTTCTCTTGTAAATCTTCAACGATTATTTGAATAGTCCCGTTATAGAGATAGCATTAAATGCATGATATCCGTTGAGACTGATAGCTTGATTTTGGGCGAGTTGAAAAGCATCCTTGGTTATCAGAAAATCACAAAATGGAGGCTCACTGTTCTGAGAAATTGTACCTTAAAAACTTTCTTTCCTCCTTTGTGTATAACCCAGCTTTTGTCCAGCAATAAAGATGTCATCGTACAGATCGTTTTGCAATTCCAATTTTACTATTTGCTTTTTGTATTTCCTTGATAGTACTATGAACTTTCTCACAAAGGAACAAGATGTTAATAATTATAAAGAACATATATTCCTTTGAAATAAATATCAATCATTTGAAATAAATTCAATGTGGTCCATATTGCATTAAATCATGATCAAGGTAGAGAAGATATAGAAGATGTAGAACCGTCTATAGGCATTCGGTTTTAGAACACGTCTGCACAAGGTTTTATTCTGCTCGTCCACTGATGTGACAGAAGCGCTCGTCCACACAAGTCTTTGGACTTGCTAAGTCCTTAGAGAAACTCCGTCTAATGACGTGGCACTATGGACGTCTACTGAATTTTAGTTAGGCACTATGGATGTATACTTGAGTTTCAAGGATAGCACTCGTCTGCTGACGTGGCAAGATGGATGCGCTTATTTTCAAGTCTTTGGACTTGCTGTACCTAACAAGTTATTTAGGTATTCATTTATAGCCTTGTCTACTAAAGAAAATAACAAGGTAAATTTACCACGGTTCTTGAGCAGCCCGTCTACAGGGGTGGACGCGTATTTTTCAAATGGAACTTATCCCAAGTTTATTTTACTTAAAAGCATTCCTTCATAACTGAAAGCACTAGTTATATCTCAACTAACACTTTGCCAAGAAAATTTAATCCTTTTGTTAACACCAACACCTAGAGATTATTAAATCCAAAACCACTTTGGTTCCAACAAAGTCCTGCATACTTCCCCTCATTATGAACCCTTTCACTTCGTACCTATTGATGTGCTAGATTCCGGCAAGTGTATTGGATTCGTCGCCAAGTAATAAAAAGATTGATCCCACAGAGACCGTGATCTCAAATCGCAACTAATTATCAAATCAATTAAATTGGACTATATAAAAAAGATTTTGAAAAGGTTTTGATTTTTGAAATAAGAATCAACTAGAAAATCAGATAATTAAGAATGCAATCAATTAAAACAGAAAATAATTCAAATAAGGGTTTTTCAAATCTAAAGAGATTCCTAGGAATTGGGTCACCAACAAGATTGTTCATGTTACTAAATTGACTACCCCTTGTTAACTATCAAAATTGCTTTGAAGGCAAATTTATCCTAAATAAGTTAATGCTCCCTCTCGGGTTACAAAAACCGTACCCAATTAAACCAACCCCTACTCTCGTGGTAGTTGAATTTAGATTGAACCCTTTAAGTTTTGTGACAATTCGTGAATCCTCGAAGGACTGCTTCTAACTCTCGTGATTTAAGTCCTAAGTCTGATTCTATAGATCCGATACCTAAGTTCACCACTGGGTTCCTCCTTAGAATATCTACGACACACAAATAAGTGGCCACCGAATTTATGAGTAATTAAAACAATAGAAATCAGATCTAAAGCAAAATAAAAATTAAAAAAAGGTAAAACATCAATTCATAACATCAATCAGATCTTGGGCATAGCCCCAATCCCTAGAAATAAAACTACTACTCAAGCATTGCCATGGTGATGACAAGCTTGTTTAACAAAAACATGAAATAAAACCTAAAAGAGGAGGAGAAGAAGAAGAAGAAGAAGAAGAAGAAGAAGAAGAAGAAGAAGAAGAAGAAGAAGAAGAAGAAGAAGAAGAAGAAGAAGAAGAAGAAGAAGAAGAAGAAGAAGAAGAAGAAGAAGAAGAAGAAGAAGAAGAAGAAGAAGAAGAAGAAGAAGATCCTATAAATTTGCCTAAGTGTAGAAGCCAAAAGTCCCATTAGTCTCTGCCTAATTGCCCTATTCATAGATTAGGGTAATTTGAATCCCAATCAAATACAAATTCAGATGAAATCAGTTTGTTCAGATCCAAATATTGCGCGTCATGGCCGTGATGCATGTCACGGCTAGGCCGTGACGGATTCTGCCTTGGATGTTGCTCTGCTGGTTGGTCTGTCACGGCCGTGATGCTCATCACGGCTAGACCGTGATGCTCATCACGGCTAGACCGTGATCAGTTCTTCCTGTGAGGGTCTGGTTCAGTTGGCACGTCACGGTCGTGATGGACATCACGGCCAGGACGTGACCATTTCTGACTTTTCCATTTTTTTTATTTTAAGCTCTACTCGATCATGGCCGTGATGGTCATCACGGCTAGGCCATGATGGGCTCTGTTTGGCACATTTTCTTCACTTTTCAAGCCCCAACTTCATGCAAGCTCCATCATGGTTGATCTTGAGCATTTTAATCCTTAATTCCTGCACAACACCACAAAACCGCCTTACCCGTTCCAATGTAAAAACTAACCAAAATCAAATTAAAAATGACTAAACTATATAAAAATGCATGCAATATGATGAACAAATATGAGGTGAAATCACACTCATCAAACCACCCCAAGCTTAAGACTTTGCTTGTCCTAAAGCAATCACTAAGGCCAGACAAGATAAACAATTAGAGCATGGATAATGAACCAAGAACCCGAGTAACTAATCCAAGTGACAGGCTTATTCAAATAAGAAACCAAGAGACAATCAATTTCAAGCCCAATTAGAAGCTTAGGTTTCCTAAATTCATATTCTCACTGATTCGGGCACTCCTCTCACCTCACTCAAGTGTTTAAGGGTATATGACAGTTCGCTCAATTTCCTCAAGGATGGTATTCTACCATAAGCTTGACTATTAACCAAATCTCTACTTTATTAATGAAAACACATAAGAATCAAGAGGTCTTTTATTTTGGTTGTAATGAGGCCATGTGATTAATCGTTAGATGGGGAAATCAAGAAAAGGAAATTTCAAGAAGGCTAAACAAATATCAAACAATGCAAAGCATGATAACCTTCTAAAATACCTTTTTGGGCTTTGATTCATTTTTACACCTTTCTTTCTTTCTTTTTATTTTATTCTTTCCAGTTTATTTTATTTCTCACTTTCTTTTTGTCATCCCCTTCTCCATTTTTTTTGTTTATTTCATTTTATTTATTTGGAGAAGGGGAGACTTTCAGCTTAAGAGAAATATTTTTCTAACTTTTTCATCCCACAATTTATTTTTCAAACTACCTTTTTATCGTTTTTGCAATACTTTAAAAGGCGTCATACCAAGCATTATTCATCAAAATATTTCAAGGTACCAAGATAATTATTTTATTCTTTTAGGCTCAAAATTGGGTAACTAAGGGGTAGCATTTAATCAATCAAAGCTCAGGTGGCCGAAAAAATACCTAGTGCCTCAATCATTTTCAAATATGTTTTCAAAAATTTTTAAGTTTCAAAACGGTTTCAAGCCAAGTTCTAGAGAATACAATCCAAGAGGAATAAAACACTTAATCACAAAGAATGGGGTAGATTTAGTGAGTACCCCTTTTAGGCTCAAAAATCTCACATTTAGTAGTTTAAAAATCAATGAGAAACACAAATCTAAGGAACCAGATGCTAATTATCAACTATCAAAAGATCATCTCAAGCATTTTTATTTTTAGCCTATCACAAGAATAAAAAATAGGGTTAAAAAATTCACTATCTCAATTCATTTGGCACCAAGTTTTTACAATTGGATGCATAATCTAAGCAAAGGGCAATCTAATCGTGTGATCATGCAAAACTATGCCTATATGAATGTAACATGAAAAATGAAAAATTGCCAAAATACCCCTACCCCAGGCTTAAAAACTTACATTGTCCCCAATGTAAATAATCAAGTCGGAGAGAGGAGAAAAATGGAACAACTCACCGAGGTGGTAGAGGGTGCTGGCTCACATGCCAGTCATAGAGATGCTGGAAAATGTGTCACGGCCGTGACCACCATCACGACTAGGCCGTGATACATTCTGATCTTCAGGGTACTTCTCATCACACCCGTGATGGATATCACGGCTGGGCCGTGATCCGTTCTGATCTTCTTTGGTTAGCTAATCACGGCCGTGACCACTGTCACGGCCTGGGCGTGATGACTTATGACTTTATTTTTCTTTGCCTTTTTGCTCTTCCTTCCTTCATAACCTGAAAATACTTGGCAAAGCCATCAATTAGTGATCTTTCTTTTCTTATCTTCTCAAATTATTCAAAAACAAAATTCAAAAACAAATGGAAAAGGGAAAGAAAACTTGGGTTGCCTCCCAAGAAGCGCTTATTTACGGTCTTAAGCTTGACCATACTTCTTTCAGTCACCGGGGTCTACTGGTCCTAGAAGTGCAAGAACACTTCTCTTCCATGGAAGTCCTTCAAAGAGCCGATTTTGTTCATATGGCCAATTGTGCTTTCGCTTTGCTCTTTTCACTCTGAGTTTCATGGCCTTACTCCCTCCCGGCGGAAGTTTTGTTTCCACATGATGAGCAACTCCAACTTCATCACCATTTGGTGCATCATTTGTCTTGCAAAGCTTCGGAGTCGCTTCCATGTTGAGCTCTTCCTTCACCTCTGGAGACATTATATCGATCCTGCACACATGACTCTCAAAAGGAGGGTTATTATATGAGTTAGTCAAATCAAAATCTACGCTACCTTCCTCTACATTCAGAGAGAGCTTGCCATTCTTTACATCTATTATCGCTCCAGCTGTGGCCAAGAATGGCCTTCTAAGAATGATAGGAAATTTAGAATTCCCGTTCATATCCAATACCATGAAATCGGTAGGAATGAAAAATTTTCCTACTTTTACGGGGACATTCTCTAGTATGCCTAGAGGAGTTTTAGTTGAGCCATCTGCAAATTGTAAAGAGAATTGGGATGGACTCAATTCCTTGGTTCCTAACCTCTCAAAGATAGTAAACGGCATCAAACTCGCACTAACCCCTAAGTCACATAAGACTTGACCTATTTTCACCTCTCCAATTGAGCAAGCAATAGAGAAACTTCCTGGATCTTTTAGTTTAGGAGGCATATTAGTTTTTATCATGACATTATGCTCCTCAATTAAGCTCTTAGTTTCTATTTCTACTTGCTTTTTCTTGACCAACCTTTGTGGGAAAGGTATTGGGGGTTGGTAAGGTGGTGGAGGGACATACTTTGGCTCTATCTCTTCATCTTTGCTCATGTCCTCCTCGCATTCCACGTCCTTCTCAACTACCCCAAGCTTATCATCCCTTAAGTATATAGCATTACAGTACTCATTGGGATTAACTTCGGGTTGTCCTGGAAATGTACCCTTAGTTCTGGTATATGTACTAGCTTGTTGGGCAATCTGGGTTTCTAACATCTTATTATGGATGGCTAAGCTATCTACCTTAGATGCTAATTACTCTTTTATTGCCTCATTGACTGCCCTACCTTGTTGCCTAAAATCTTCATTTTGCTTAGTTTGAGTTTCAGCAAAATTTTCCAAGAGAGACTCAAGTTTAGACTTTTGTACCTGAGGATACCCCGATGCGGGTTTCCTATTACCTTGGCCTTCTTGGAATTCATGGTTCAGTGTGTTGTTGCAGTTCCCGTAGGAGAGGTAAGGGTTGTTCTTCCTTCCTTGGTTGTAAGAATTTGGGGGAACATAGTTTGGCAACTTCGGGTTCGTGTCGTAGAAGTTGTGACAAGAGTTCACTTGTTCCCTCGAAGCGCCGGATCCATGAGTAATACCACGTGGGCACTCCATTATGTCATGTCCCTGCATTCCGCAAATCTCACAAACAATATTAGTAGCACCTAATGAACTCACATTAGCCTTTTCAAGCTGATCAAAGCGTTTATTCAGTGAGTCAATTTTAGACATAATAAGATCAGTGCTATTCATTTCAAACTTACCCCCCGAAATCTTTTTTGGGTTATTACCTCTTTCTGAACCCCATTGGTGGTAGTTGGTGGCCACGTTTTCAATGATGTTGAATGCCTCAGTCAGAGGCCTATTCATAAAGGCTTCACCAGCTGCGGAGTCAAGTGACACCTTCGAAGAGTAATCCAATCCGTTGTAGAAGGTATGCACTAACAACCACTTCTCGAGTCCATGATGTGGGCAAGACTCTATCAACCCCTTGTAGCGATCCCAAGCTTCGGATAAGCATTCTCCGTCCTTTTGGAAGAAGCCGGTGATCTGAGTTCTTAGGTAAGCCGTCTTGGATGGAGGGAAGAATTTCTCCAAGAATGCCTGCTCCAGTTGGTCCTAAGTCGACAAGGTATTAGCGGGCACTTGCTTCAGCCATGCTTTTGCCTTTCCAGTAAGAGAGGAGGGGAATAACCTCAAGCATATAGCGTCGATCGGGGCACCATGAATCCTAATTACATCGGTGAACTCCAAGAACGTCTCCACATGATCAGTCGGGTCCTCTGAGGGTAATCCTCCAAACTGATGTTGCCTAATCATGCTAATCAACTGAGGCGGTATAGCAGTTCTCTGCCTCAATCTTTGGCCTAGCAATCCCAGTTTGCAGACCCCTAGCATTTGGAGCTGCGTAGTCCTTCAGTGGTTTGGTATCCGGTAGATTCGTCATGAGTGGAATGGGAATCAACCACTCTCTCTCTCTCTTTGTAGTCTCCTACATCTATGAAAGGTCCTTTCGATCTCGGGGTCGACTTCAATAAGGTTTCCAAGACTCAGGGATTTTTGCATAAAAGAGAAAAATACCAATGGTAGAGAAATAGATACTCTAGAAAAAGAAAAAGAAATAAATAATAAAATAAAATAAAAAATGTCCAGAAAAATCAATTTAAAAATTAAATTGAAATTCAAGAAAACACAGTCCCCGGCAACGGCGCCAAAAACTTGATGTGCTAGATTCCGGCAAGTGTATCGGATTCGTCGCCAAGTAATAAAAAGATCGATCCCACAGAGACCGTGATCTCAAATCGCAACTAATTATCAAATCAATTAAATTGGACTATATAAAAAAGATTTTGAAAAGTTTTTGATTTTTGAAATAAGAATCAATTAGAAAATCAGATAATTAAGAATACAATCAATTAAAACATAAAATAATTCAAATAGGGGTTTTTCAAATCTAAAGAGATTCCTAGGAATTGGGTCACCAACAAGATTGTTCATGTTACTAAATTGACTACCCCTTGTTAACTATCAAAATTGCTTTGAAGGCAAATTTATCCTAAATAAGTTAATGCTCCCTCTCGGGTTACAAAAACCGTGCCCAATTAAACCAACCCCTACTCTCGTGGTAGTTGAATTTAGATTGAACCCTTTAAGTTTTGTGACAATTCGTGAATCCTCGAAGGACTGCTTCTAACTCTCGTGATTTAAGTCCTAAGTCTGATTCTATAGATCCGATACCTAAGTTCACCACTGGGTTCCTCCTTAGAATATCTACGACACACAAATAAGTGGCCACCGAATTTATGAGTAATTAAAACAATAGAAATCAGATCTAAAGCAAAATCAAAATTAAAAAAAGGTAAAACATCAATTCATAACATCAATCAGATCTTGGGCATAGCCCCAATCCCTAGAAATAAAACTACTACTCAAGCATTGCCATGGTAATGACAAGCTTGTTTAACAAAAACATGAAATAAAACCTAAAAGAGGAGGAGGAGAAGAAGAAGAAGAAGAAGAGATCCTAAAAATTTGCCTAAGTGTAGCCGCCCAAAAGTCTCCTTGAGTCTCTGCCTGATTGCCATATTTATAGATTAGGGAAATTTGAATCCCAATCAAACACAAATTCGGATCAAATCAGTTTCTTCAGATCCAAATATTGCGCGTCACGGTCGTGACGGATTCTGCCTTGGAGGTTGCTTCACTGGTTGGTCTGTCGCGGCCGTAATGCTCATCACAGCTAGGCCATGATCAGTTCTGCCTGTGAGGGTCTGGTTCAGCTGACATGTCACGGCCATGACTGGTTCTAACTTTTCCATTCTTTCTTTTAAGCTCTACTCGATCACAACCGTGATGGTCATCACGGCTAGGCCGTGATGGGCTCTATTTGGCTCATTTTCTTCACTTTTCAAGCCCCAACTTCATGCAAGCTCCATCATGGTTGATATTGAGCATTTTAATCCTTAATTCCTGCACAACAACACCACAAAAACGCCTTACTCGTTCCAAGGTAAAAACTAACCAAAATCAAATTAAAAATGCCTAAACTATATAAAAATGCATGCAATATGATGAACAAATATGAAGTGAAATCACACTCATCACCTATATCTCGGTTACCCAAAAAAAAACTTCAGTTGTAAAAAAAAAGGATAACTAATGGATTTCCTTTCCTATAGCGTTTCTTTGGCCTCAAATCTAAGAGTCCAACAACTTTGTGTTTATTATTTTCTAAGCAACTTTTAAAGATTTTCCATTTTCCTTTATTTTTTTAAAAATACTACTCTACCTCATTTGGATCTCACTATTTGCTACAACCTTATTTTTCCTCACTCTAATTACTTCAAAACCTAGAAACTCTTAAACTCCCTGATATTAAGTTTATTGGAGGTTTGATTATCCCGTCGAAAAGATATGGTTTTTAACTTCCTGGTTCATGAATTGTTTGATACTCATCGTATACAAGAATGAATGTTAAAAGTATTATTTCTAAAGTAACTTTGCTAGAAATCTTTTCATTAGTTTTTGCAAATTTTGATTGTAGGAGTATTTCAATGCTTGTTTTGATAAATTGAAAAACCTAATGAGAAATTTCCTACAAAAAGTCCTTTAACAATAATATATCGACAACAAATCGTATGTAAGCGTGACTATGAATCAATTCAAGAATTGGGAAGTTAATAACTATCTCTTCTTGATAAGATAATCAAACTCTGATAAACTTCATATGAAAAAGTTTGAGAGTGTTTGGGCTTTTGAAATAATAAGAGAAAGCAAAAATAAGGATGCAACAAATGTTAGTGTCCAAATGAACAAGAGAAGTGTTTTTCAAAAAGAAAAAGTAAAAAACTATAAAAGTCGTTTGTAAAATAATAAACACAAAGCTTTTGAACTGTTAGTTTAAAGGCATAATACATCCACGCAGCAAGGGGATGGCATGACTTTTCTTTTTAATAAATAAAGTTAAAAGATAAATGGTGAAAATATGAACAATATTAATTGAACGATTTTCGAGCACTTAGTTCATAAAGTTGATAAACCATTGTTTTTTTTTTCTCTTGTTTGATGTGAGACAGACATTTTCAATATTCAAACTGGTAATAGAATTCTACAAACCAATGTTTTATAAGCACACCATTATGTACTACATCTTTAGTAGGGAGTCAATATAATATGTCAATGAGAATCAAATCAGGCATATTGTTAATGATATCATGCCGATCGTGGTCGACAACGATTCTCTGCTTCTTGTTTGAAGCATTGGTGCCCATGTTTAATGAAGAAAACCTGACAAGATGAAAGTCGGGAATTAAGTTATTGCTTTAACACCCCCCCTTGGGCATTACTTCGTAACACATGCGGAAATAAATTAAAAAGTTATTTGCTGGTTACTTTCGGAAAATTAATTTACTTTAAGTCTGAAAACTCGGGTGTAAAAATTTTCTTTCTGAATACTTCAGTAAAGTGACACACACATCACAAAAGTAAAATCACATCATACTTGACGATACACATAAACTGGTTTCATTCATAAATCAGGTCACCACA
Source organism: Sophora flavescens (assembly GCA_030762895.1). Lineage (NCBI taxonomy): Eukaryota > Viridiplantae > Streptophyta > Magnoliopsida > Fabales > Fabaceae > Sophora > Sophora flavescens. Next base: position 100,356,641 of record CM061069.1, on the reverse strand, counting down.
ACATATAAGTTTTCTTGAAATTATTTTCGTACTGAGAAATTTCAAAGCATACCAAGGGTTTCAGAATCCCATAAACCGATTTTCTCAAAATTACATAACACAAGGAAAAATCCTAAGCTGGCCACTCTATAAAACATCTAATGGAAGAACTCTGTAGTTCTCACCACTATTACCAACCTCTTCAAATATCGAGATTAGTATCCCCGGTTGAAGTTAAGACTTCCGCTGCACCATCTACTACCAGTACTAAGGTACAACGACAAAACGAGTAAAACCTGATATATTATAAGGGTGAGACACCAATATATGGATATAAGCACGATAACTACATGCATGACGCACAAAACAACAAGTAATTTACCAATGGTTTTTATACCGGAACAATCATTGTCATTTACAAAAGATTAATGACATTTCACAGATAATCATCTATTTTTATGCCTAATCTCTGGAGATTCCAAACCTCTTTTCATTTTGAGATGATCGGGCTCTTGCATGGCACATTGTCAACGAAATAAACAATGGTCAACACAACATGGCACATTGTCCAACTTCTTGGTACAATGGTCAACACGGATCATGGCACACTGTCCGAACTCTCAGCACAATGGTCAACACAATACATGACACATCATCCAAAACTCCCGGCACGATGGTCAATACAGAACATGGCACATTTCCTATCAAGGCACAATGGTCAACGCGAGACATGGCACATTGTCCAAACATTCTGGTACAATGGTCAACACGATAAATGGAACATTTTGTCCATAAAAACACATTGCCCATTAGGGTACAATGATCAAATTTACATGACGCATTGTCTGTCAAGGTACAATGATCACCGCGATAAATGAAATATTTATCCATAAAAACACATTGTCCATTAAGGCGCAATGGAAAGTCGTGTCTTGAATACCTTGTCCATCAAGATATCATGATAAATCAAGTAGGCACGTCTGTCGAGTAATATATATAAAACATTTTGTTCTGTGAAATACAAGTTTGAAACCAAACCCTTTGTAACTTATTCAAGTTATCGGAAATAACACCGTTAAGTAACACTCATTTACAGAAAATCCTTTCTGTTTGAAATTCATTTATAAATCATCAAATTACAGAGAAATTCATTTTCCTCTGAAAATCTTTTTCCGTAAAACTTTAATTCTTGGGAAATAAGTGATCTAAAACTAAATCCATGTGTGAATGAGTACTGCCGTTTTTAAGAATGCTTCCCGTAAATATTTTCGGAATTAACCGTCGTTTAGCATTTTAAAAACGTTTAAGTTGAAATTTGACTTTTCCCCTTAAAATAATTTTATAAGATAGAAATTAATTTATTTTCGAAGATTATTTTCTCAAAACAACTTTTTTATAATATTTTGGAATTTCACATGTTACGTCCTCACTGTGACTCATAGATCACCCCTACATCGTTAAATCATTAAAATAATAGTATTTCAACTATTTATCATTTTCATCAAATCAAATAATTAAATGATATTATATCTCAATATTTTCCAATTAAATATCGACTATTCTTCATGAAGCTTTTATCTGATTAATTAAATGAGCACTTACCATTGTCAGGCTTCTCAATCAACAATCCACATCATCAAATATTTCACATCAATGGTATAGCGGATAATACAGTTCATATCATGTATTAAAACATATTATAACTCATAACTGTAGATAATCAAACAAAAATAAAACAACAGCTTAGCACACAAAAAACAACTACCATGAATCTCAACCAAATATTACAAATCATACACTAAATCACACATATAATTATCGGGAAAAATCCCCCAAGTAAGCTCCCCTTACCACTTGAAGATTTTTCTTTTGAATTTAAGTCCCGTCAAACGTCCGATATCCGCAAAACACGTATACGATTCACACAACAATTTATCCTTCAACAAACCACAACAAATAATTATCAATCAAACAACTAAATCACTCCTAAACTACATGATAGGTTCGGCCTTCATGAGTCAAATTGGCTAGATATGATAAAATTTTGCAAGCTTTTGGATTAAGGATCCTTAAGCATTGGAGACACATAATCAATGATTATATTGCAAAAGTTAAAACAAAATCCTCTAACTCAACATAGAGCTAGGTACGGCCTACTCACTTTAATTAGGTTAAAGATGTTAAAATTTTACCAACTCTTGGATCAATGATCCTTAAGCAAGATTAAGACATAAACAAAGCTTACTTAACAAAAATTGAATCAAAACCATCTTAACCACAAAGTTAAGATTTTCGGTCATATATAGAATTTTGGTTTAAAATATGGTTTGATCTTCTAAATACTTGAATAAAAAAAATGGATTAGGGATCATGGATCAACACTTATTTAACAAAGTTTGAAACAAAGTCTTTCCTCACCCACTTTTGTGTAGGTTCGGCCCTACTAGAATAAAAGAGAAGAAAATTTTTGCTGAACACATGCATTTAGATAACAAACATATACATGATTATAAGATCATAGATATTGGTGTCATGATCATGGGATTTTTCTATGATTTTTTATGAATTTTCAAAGTTCTAGATCCAGGAATTTCAAATGATGATCATGGCATAGAATCATGAAAATTATTGAAGAACATAGAGATGATTAAGTAAGAAGAGTATGGTATACCTCTTGAAGATTGAAAATGAGCAAGAAATCAAGTGGTTGCTTCACAAAAATGGCTATGGAAACTTATGGTTTTTGAGAAAAATGATGAACAACCTTCATGGAGAAGATGAAGTTAGCTTATATAGCAATGGAATGGGCTCCAAAGAGTGGGTTGGGCTGTGGAAGTCAAGGGCATAAGTGTGACACCCTATATCCCACATACATATAAAGCGATAGAAGATAAGGGTATGAAAGATTAAAACATGCATATACCAAATAATTAGGAAAAAGGTCCATGGGTAGAAAGGTCCCACATGAACGAATTCACAACATGGAAAGAAAAGATAACATAACATAAGTTCAAAAGGGCATAAACGTAAATAAAACATAAACATTAACGCCAACCCCGATGTCACATACAGAGCTGGTGTAACCAAAAATCCGAAATAACAAATCATCGGATACAACCGAAACAACTAACTAATAACTAAGGAAAACTGGAAATCCTAAACGAAGGTAGTGGCTCCTCAGAGGCACTCCTCAACGGGCTGATCGTCATCCTCTGCATATATAATAAGGTACATGCAACACAAAACATAACAACAGGGAGTAAGAAACATATACATGAATATAACGGCAAGGAAGCAGTTAGCAAGACGAGCATACAACAAACAAACATGTTATATCAACAACGGTATCATAAGATCATCGTCATAATATGTATGCTATGCAATGCAATCCTGCTCCACGCCTCTACTATGCACTTGGATCCAATCTATCTCAGGATGAGCAACTTCGGAGTTAAATATCCACATTAGCCACTAGGCACCAACGCCGAGGCAATCCAACTTACCTTGGTTGGACCCCTTGGATAGCCGATGCACCATACTCTCGGATGCGCCACCGCGGGGGTACCAGGTCCCGCGGACGGTCAGAACACCTTACTCTCGGGCGAACTCCCCTATGTTGCACAACCTCCCATCAACATATCCAATGCGTGAATGCATGACAAACATCATACCATCATGATCTCCACCTCCGCTTGGGCCCATAGGCTACCCAAGTCTTATCACCATGATCACCTCGACCATTAGGCTATCGAGGATTATCGTTTAACATTTACTGTTAATTCTTTTAATTACTCTGGCCATTCTGCACCATAGATTATCACCATCATCACCTTGACCACTAGGCCATCGAGGATTATCGTTTAACATTTAATGTTAAGTCTTTTAATTACTCTGGCCATTCTGCACCAGAGATTATCACCTCGACCACTCGGCTATCGAGGCCCCCTTAGTCAATCGGCTACCAAGGTACATCATCTTTTCGCTTGTCTTTTGATCTTCAAGTTTCGTTGGTATTTGATAATTAAGCTTATTAAGCAAATGGGGTTGGAACCCCCTGCGATGAACTATTCTGTTGTGTGCTCTGGGAAAGGGAGCATGGGTGTGCTCCCTAACCAGCACGGTTGTGCTGGCCCTTAAGTTAAGCACGACCGTGCTGACTAATAAGCACGGTCGCGCTCGAAGGGCAAGGTCTTGCTTGGTTCTGGGTTGGAGCACGGGCGTGTTCCTTTTCAAGCAAGATCGTGCTCAAGGGCAGACCGTATTGTTCTGGGCAGCAAGGGTTGTAAACCCTTGCCAATTCCTTTGGGGTAAAGCTTGACTCAACCTATTGGTATAACTAAGTCCTTTATCATAGTCTTATCGCTTGGCTTTAATCTTTATGTCTTATAGTCTTGTTTTGGGGAATTAATCATTTAATTGGCTTCTCTTGATTTCTGACGAAATCATTCCCTAGGGTCTTTTCTAAACCTTTAAACAAAAGCCTCACGTTTAACATTATTGTTCATGTCTGAATAACCAAAGGGAAAAACCCTCCCTTTTATCATTAACCTTTCATCGATGTTCACGAAGAACAACCAACAACCAAATCTCATGGCAAATCATTTATCATGGCATCAACACATTTAATATGTTATAACAACATCATCATCATACCAAAAGAACTTATTAAATATCATGCCATAAACATATAAGAACAATTACAATCATGTTATCAATCAAGACATTCGAATCACACAAAGCATGTTAACAAACATAAAGGGTCATGGTTAACCCTTCGTCTTATGCTACCCCCTATGCCTACATATCCATATCGTCCCTTCTCCCTATACCTGGTATAAAGATTCCACTTAAACCACCACGCTACTCTCGTCGGCTTCCTCGGTTTGGCTCGAAGAATGGTCCCAAGCTTTGGCCAACACAAAAAGGTTAACCAATTAGTCTCCCAAAACTAAAATTAGAAAGGAAACCAAAAGTGGAAGGAAACCGTTACCTATGTCAACTGGCACAGACCAACCAAGACCTCCCAAAATTAGAGCAAGAACACCAAAGCAACAAAGGGACTCAAGGGGAGGAAGAGAAAAGAGGTTTTTGCCTCACAAAAGCTGCCCAAGGTGTCAAAATAGGGTTTGACTCGTAACCCTCACGAAACTGCTCTATTTATAGACTCTGATGCCTGAGCACGACCTTGCTCCCTGTTGAGCACGACCGTGCTCAACTTCTGAGCACGGGGCGCTCAATGATGGCCTTTCGAGACCACCTAGATGGCTAAATTGACCAAAACACATAAAATAAGACTTATATATAATTCTCTTAGTTTTCCAACGCCACAAAGATCACCTCGATCGGAGATCTAGAACTCAAGATATGGTCAAAACGGTGAAACGGGTTACTAGGACTCTAAAAGGGTTGAACCTTTCTAAGGCTAAACTTTTCCAAACATGAACTTAGACATCAAGAACAACCTAATAAGCATATACAAACATATATATAATATATATAAATGCATTAAGCTTATTTATGAAAAACGGGGTGTTACAATTCCTCCGCTCTTACAAAAATTTCATCCTCGAAATTTCTATGTACCTCGAACGAAGAGGTGAGGGCACGCCTCCATCATCTTGCTTTCTAGCTCCCAAGTAGCACTCTCCTCAGTCGCTCTACTCCAAATGATTTTAACCAAAGGAATCTCCTTGCCTCTCAGCTGCTTCACTCTCTAATCCTTAACTCGAAGGGGTAGTACCTCAAAAGTCAAGTTCTCTTTCAACTGTATGGTGTCGGGTACAATCACATGACTCGGATCATCAATGTATTTTATAAGTTGTGACACATGAAAGACATTGTGAAGTTTGGATAAGAAAGGTGGCAAGGCTATTTGGTAAGCAACTTCACCGACTCTTTTAAGGATTTGGTAAGGGCCGATGAATTTGGGAGTAAGTTTCTTAGCTTTCATCACTCTACCAACCCTAGTTGTTGGAGTAACTCTCAAGAATACATGGTCGCCTTCCTGTAATTCGAGCGCCTTCCTTATTTTGTCATGGTAGCTATTTTGCCTACTTTACGCTGCTCTCATCGTTTCCTGAATCATGCTTACTTTATCTGTTGTTTCTTGCACTATCTCAGGTCCTAGCACCACACTATCACCAGGTTCACTCCAACACAAGGGTGTCGTGCATCTCCTCCCATACATAGCTTCATAAGGTGCCATCCCAATGATGGAATGGAAACTGTTGTTGTAAGTGAACTCCATTAGGGGCAAGAACTTGTCGCAACTACCAGACTGTTCTAACACACAAGCTCTCAACAAGTCCTCTAAGGACTGGATGGTTCTCTCAGACTGACCGTCAGTCTGTGGGTGGTAAACTGAACTTAGCCTAAGCTTGGTTCCTAAGACCTCTTGCAAACTATTCCAAAATCTAGAGGTAAACCTCGGGTCTCTATTAGAAACTATGCTAGAGGGTACACCATGAAGTCTAACTATCTCCTTGATGTACAGCTTCGCCAGCTTTTCCAATGGATACCCCATATTTATAGGGATAAAATGGGCAGACTTAGTCAGTCTATCCATAACAACCCATATAGCCTCATAACCAGCTGGAGTCCTAGGGAGTCCAGACACAAAATCCATGGAGATGCTATCCCACTTCCATTCTGGGATGCTTAACGGTTGTAACTTTCCGGATGGCTTCTGGTGTTCTATCTTGGATTTTTGGCACACTAAACAAGCATATCCAAACTCTGCCACATCTTTCTTCATCCTAGGCCACCAAAACATCCTCTTAAGATCCTGATACATCTTCGTGGCACTTGGGTGCACACTCAGTCCACTCCTATGTCCTTCATCAAGGATCACCTTTCTAAGCTCCGGGACATCCGGTATGCACACTATATCCTTAAACCTCAAGACTCCATCACTTCCATCCCTGAAACTAAGGTCTCTACCCTGAGCGAGCAACTCTCGCTGGTCTAAGAGGAACTTGTCTAACCTCTGGCCCTCTCTAATCTGATCCATCAAGCTGTTGGTAACCTTCAAGGTCCCAAGCCTAATACTCTTAGGGGTAAACTCACAAGCTAGACTAAGGTCTCTAAACTCCTCAATCAGATCCATCTCCCTGACCATCAAAGCGGAGATATGTAAGGTTTTCCTACTTAGGGCATCGGCCACCACATTGGCCTTCATGGATGATATATAGGTCAGCTCGAAGTCATAATCCTTTAAGAACTCCATCCACCTAAGCTGCCTCATATTGAGCTCTTTTTGGTCAAATAGGTATCTCAAACTCTTATGATCACTAAAGACCTCAAACCTTGCTCCATAAAGGTAATGCCTCCAGATCTTTAAGGCAAATACCACAGCTCCTAATTCTAGGTCATGGGTAGGGTAGTTCTTTTCATGGATTTTCAATTGCCTAGAGGCATAAGCCTCTACCTTACCATCTTGCATCAACACTCCACCTAAACCTTGCTTCGATGTATCGCAATAAACCACGAAGGGTCTACCAGGGCCAGGCAAAATTATAACCGGTGCTGAGGTCAACCTACTCTTAGGGGTTTGGAAACTTTCCTCACACTTAGAGCCCCACACAAGCAACTGTCCCTTTTTGGTGAGACTGGTCAAGGGTAAAGCCAACTTAGAAAAGCCTTCTATAAACCACCTATAATACCCGGCTAAACCCAATAAACTCCTAATCTCGGTCATAGACTTTGGCTCTTCCCACTGGAGCACCGTCTCAACTTTGGTTGGGTCCACGGCTATGCCGCCCATAGAGATGACATGCCCTAAGAAGCTCACATTCCTTTAACCCGAATTCACACTTAGACAACTTAGCATACAACTGCTTTTCCTTAAGGGTCTGCAAGACAACCCTCAGGTGTTCCTCATGTTCCTCCTTGCCCTTGGAGTACACTAAGATGTCATCTATAAACACCACTACAAACTTATCCAAGTAAGGGTGAAAGGTCTTGTTCATGTAGTCCATGAACACCGCATGAGCATTGGTCACACCAAAGGGCATAACCATGTAATCATAGTGACTATAGCACGTCCTAAATGCTGTTTTCGGGATGTCCTCGAACTTAACCCGAATATGATGGTACCCTGACCTCAAATCTATATTAGAGAAGACGCAAGCGCCTATCAACTGGTCCATGAGATCATCAATCCTAGGGAGGGGATACCGATTCTTTATGGTTACCTTGTTGAGTTGTCGATAGTCGACACACAACCTAATACTACCATCCTTCTTTTTCACCAACAACACTGGCGCTCCCCATGGGGATAATGAATTATTTTTGCATAAGGTCTTCCAACTGCTTCTTCAACTCAGCTAGCTCTAGAGGAGACATTCTATAGGGTGCTATGGATATAGGCCCGATGCCAGGCACTAAGTCTATGGTAAACTCAACATCTCTCTCTAGGGGCAAGTTATAAACATCCCCCTGAAAAACTTCAGGAAACTCGCACACGACAGGTACGCTCCCAACATCAGGAGGGATCTCTAATTCCAGGGAAGCTAGCATCATATACACTTGGGCCTTGTCTTTCATCGAAGCTTTCACTTGGTTAGCAGACAGAAAGTTCATATTCTTAGACTCTACTGGAGTTCCAAAAACTACGGTTTTATCAAAACAATTCAAAAGGACATGGTTGGGAGATAACCAGTCCATTCCAAGAATAACATCAAGGTCCTTTAGGTGTAATCATACAATATCAACAATGAAATCTCTATCATTTATGGTAATATGAAAGTTCTTGCATGCATGAGAAGTAAGGACAGGTTTATTTGTAGGTGTGGCAACAATCCAGTCATGATCAAGGTAGGTCACAGGCAATTTAAGGCTTTTAACACATTCATGAGATACGAAGGAATGAGTTGCACCCGAATCAAACAATACAGTTAAAGGAGTCCCATCTATAAGGCACATACCTTGGATCAAATCTTCTGATTCGGAGGCCTCGGCTCCACTGAGAGCAAAGACTCTCCCCGTGGTCTTCAGTCGGTTGGCTTGAGGCTTCTGACCCTTGTTAGCACTCTGTGGCTCTGACTTGGCTCCTTCACAATCCCGGCTGATGTGGCCATACTTGCCGCACTTGAAGCGGATGATGTCCTTCTCCTTGCATTGACTGGTGTAATGACCTTGTCCACACTTGCCGCATCGAATGGGCCTAGGTGTAGATGACTCCCACTCTCTAGGCCTATCTGAAGAAGACCGGGGCATCTTGCCATCTCTCTTGAAGTTCCTGCTGGTTGGGCATAACGCTGCTTGCCCTTATCCTTATCCTTCTACTCAGTCTTGTTGCTACTCTGACTGTCTGAATTCCTGTAGCTGGCGACTCTGGACTTATAGGTATCTTCAAAGATCCTACACTTGTTTACCAAGGTTGGGAAAACTCTGATCTCCTGGTAGTTGATTGCCTGCTTGATCTCCGGACGAAGGCCACCCTCGAACTTTACACACTTTGACCAGTCATCCACCATGACCTGATAAGGCGTGTAATACCTAGCCAGCTCCTCGAACTTCGCCGCATACTCGCCCACTGACATATTTCCTTGCTTCAGTGCCAAGAATTCCATCCCTTTCATGTCACGCACATCCGCAGGGAAATACTTCTCCATGAACTTGTCTCTGAACACAGCCCACGTGATCACCGTGTCCTCAGCCTGCATCCTCTGTCGGTAGTTCTCCCACCAGTGCTCGGCCTCCTCAGTGAGCATGAAGGTCGCGAAGATAACCCTCTACTGATCATTGGAGTCCATAGCTATGAAGATCTTCTCGATCTCCCTCATCCACAGTAAAGCTCTCTCGAGGTCATAAGCTCCTCTGGAAGACGATGGATTGTTCCACTGGAACTTATCGAGACCTTGAAACTTTGCTGGTCCTCCGTGGTTTTTGTTCTAAAACTTGGCCGATTGCATTGGCAAGAAGTGCCAACGGGTCAGCGATTGCCTGATCATTTCTGCCACCTCTTCCTGCCATAAGTCCCTGTAACGCCAAGACAACTTGTTAAACACAGGGCACTTAAGCAGGGAAAAGTTACGGCCTGCTAACTTAAAACATCATTGTCTATAACAAGTATAGACAATCTAAACAAGTATAGAGACCCTCTACCCCGCATACATATAAAGCGATAGAAGATAGGGGTATGAAAGATTAAAACATGCATATACCAAATAATTAGGAAAAAGGTCCATGGGTAGAAAGGTCCCACATGAACGAATTCACAACACAGAAAGAAAAGATAACATAACATAAGTTCAAAAGGGCATAAACGTAAACAAAACATAAACATTAACGCCAACCCCGATGTCGCATACAGAGCTGGTGTAACCAAAAATCCGAAATAACAAATCATCAGATACAACAGAAACAACTAATTAATAACTAAGGAAAACTGGAAATCCTAAATGAAGGTAGTGGCTCCTCGGAGTCACTCCTCAACGGGTTGATCGTCATCCTCTGCATATATAATAAGGTACATGCAACACAAAACATAACAATAGGGAGTAAGAAACATATACATGAATATAATGGCAAGGAAGCAGTTAGCAAGACGAGCATACAACAAACAAACATCTTATATCAACAACTGTATCATAAGATCATCGTCATAATATGTATGCTATGCAATGCAATCCTGCTCCATGCCTCTACTATGCATTTGGATCCAATCTATCTCAGGATGAGCAACTTCGGAGTTAAATATCCACATTAGCCACTAGGCACCAACACCGGGGCAATCCAACTTATGTTGGTTGGACCCCTTGGATAGCCGATGCACCATACTCTCGGATGCGCCACCGCGGGGGTACCAGGTCCCGCGGACGGTCAGAACACCTTACTCTCGGGCGAACTCCCCTATGTTGCACAACCTCCCATCAACATCTCCAATGCGTGAATGCATGACAAACATCATACCATCAAGATCTCCACCTCCGCTTGGGCCCATAGGCTACCTAAGTCTTATCACCATGATCACCTCGACCATTAGGCTATCGAGGATTATCGTTTAACATTTACTGTTAAGTCTTTTAATTACTCTGGCCATTCTGCACCATAGATTATCACCATCATCACCTCGACCACTAGGCTATTGAGGATTACCGTTTAACATTTACTATCGAGTCTTTTAATTACTCTGGCCATTCTGCACCAGAGATTATCACCTCGACCACTCGGCTATCGAGCCCCCTTGGCCACTCGGCTACCATGGTACATCATCTTTTCGCTTGTCTTTTGATTTTCAAGTTCCGTTGGTATTTTATTATTAAGCTTATTAAGAAAATGGGGTTGGAAACACCTGTGTTGAACTGTTTTGTTGTCTGCTCTGGACAAGGGAGCACAGGCGTGCTCCCTAACCAGCATGGTCGTGCTGGCCCTTAAGTCAAGCACGGTCGTGCTCAAGGGCAGACCGTATTGTTCTGGGCAGAAAGGGTTGTAAACCCTTGCCAATTCCTTTGGGGTAAAGCTTGATTCAACCTATTGGTATAACTAAGTCCGCTATCATAGTCTTATCGCCTGGCTTTAATCTTGATGTCTTATACTCTTGTTTTGGAGAATTAATCATTTAATTGGCTTCTCTCAATTTCTCACGAAATCATTCCCTAGGGAAAAACCCTCCCTTTTATCATTAACCTTTCATCGATGTTCACAAAGAACAACCAACAACCAAATCTCATGGTAAATCATTTATCATGGCATCAACACATTTAATATGTTATAACAACATCATCATCATACCAAAAGAACTTATTAAATATCATGCCATAAACATATAAGAACAATTACAATCATGTTATCAATCAAGACATTCAAATCACACAAAGCACGTTAACAAACATATAGGGTCATGGGTTAACCCTCCGTCTTACGCTACCCCCTATGCCTACATATCCATATCGTCCCTTCTCCACATACCTGGTATGAAGATTCCACTTAAACTACCACGCTACTCTCGCCGGCTTCCTCGGTTTGGCTCGAAGAATGGTCCTAAACCTTGGCCAACACAGAAAGGTTAACCAATTAGTCTCCCAAAACTAAAATTAAAAAAGGAAACCAAAAGAGGAAGGAAACCATTACCTATGTCAATCGGGCACAGCCAACCAAGACCTCCCAAAATTAGAGCAAGAACACCAAAGCATCAAAGCGGCTCAAGGGGAGGAAGAGAAAAGAGGTTTTTGCTTCACAAAAGCTTCCCAAGGTGTCAAAATAGGGTTTGCCTCGTAACCCTCTTGAAACTGCTCTATTTATAGACTCTGATGCCTGAGCACGGCCTTGCTCCTTGTTGAGCACGATTGTGCTCAACTTCTGATCACTGGGCACTCAAAGATGACCTTTCGAGACCACCTAGATGTCTGAATTAGCCAAAACACATAAAATAAGACTTGTAGATAATTCTCTTATCTCTCTAATGCTACAAATATCACCTCGATCGGACATCTAAAACTCAAGATATGGTCAAAACGGTGAAACATGATACTAGGACTCTAAAAGGGTTGAACCTTTCTATGGCTAAACTTTCCCAAACATGAACTTAGACATCCAGAACAACCTAATAATCATATGCAAACATATATATAATATATATAAATGCATTAAACTTATTTATGAAAAACGGGGTGTTACAATAAGAATCCAAGAATTTTTCATTTTAGGGGCAATATAGTCATTTGTACTTATGGCAATTTTGTAGATTAACTAGAACTTAAGGACAATTTAGTAATTTACCCAAAGGTAATCATGAAAAACTTGTGGTGGTAATTTTTAGATGATGTGGCTAATTTTCCACCACATAAACAAGACGAAGATGCCTTAACCATGGTCATAAATTAACTAGTATAGGTTAGGTTAGGGGTATTTTGGTCTTTTTACACTTAGCTCATCATTACGTTCATTAATTGCTAGGTGAGTTACTCCTATGACTCACCACCCTAGGTGGCAAGATATCTCAGCATCTGATGCTGGGTTTTGTCTCTGCACGTTCGTTCTCAACTCTGTCGATTAACCGATTAAGGTTTTTACGCCGGAATCAAGTATAATAACCTATTTATTTTGAAAATTTTCAAAATAACCTATATCGCTATTCATTTCGTTCACGAGTCAAAATTAGGTTTTCTGATCAGTAAAATCTTACTGTCAGTGAAAACGCAGATCGAATTCCGTCTGAATTTTCAACCCAAAATTTAACCGTATACTTATAAAAATAATTATAATATGAATATGACTTTGGTCTTTCCAAAATAATTTTATAAGTTTCAGATAAAAATATAAATGTTTATTTATATTTGAACCGATCTTAGAAAACAGAAAAATCAGCTGGGTGTTACAATTGCAATATTTCTTAATTCATGACTAACATCATGTTTGATTTTCTTCATACGACTTCGGACCTCAATGCCTCAAACAAGAAGCAGAAAATCAATATCCATGATAGATATGATATCATCAGCAATATGCCTAATTAGATACTCGATTACATATTATCTTTTCCCCCCACTAAAGACACAGTACATAATAGTATATTTATCAAATATTGGATTGTAAATTTCTACAATTGGTTTAAACAACGAAGACGTCTATCAATCATATCTAAAAAAGAAGAAAAAACAAAGCTTTATTAACTTTATGAATAAAGTTTGTTGGAACCAAAGTGGTTTTGATTTAAATAATCTTTACGTTTTGATAATAACAAAAGGACTAAATTTGCTTGACAAAGTGTTAGTTAAGATCTAACATGTGCTTTCAGTTATGCAAGAATATTTATAATATAAGTAATGGAAACTTGGGATAAGTTTTCGTTGGACTCCTTGAGAAAAATACGCGTCCACCCTTGTAGACGGCTGCTCTAATATTTGCAAAGTTTTTATTTATTTAATTGAGTAGACCAGTTTCTTTAAGTAGACGAGGCACTAAATGTTTACTAGACGGAAATCAAGATAACTTACTTTGATACGGCAAGTCCAAAGACTTGATAGTAGACGTGTCTAGCTTGCCACGTCAGCAGACAAGAATAATTGAATGAACTAAAAGATAAAATAATCAAGTAGACGAGCTCTAAGTGCCACGTCACCAGACGGAGATTATGATAACTCACTGAGGCATAACTAGTCCAAAGACTTGATAGATGATAGGATATGCCACGTCAGCAGACGAGCAAAATAAAATAGTCAACAGACTTAGTCTCACATAAGTAGACGGAGTTCTTAAGTAGACGAGCTCCATCTCTTGAATGAATAAATGCAATCCGAATCTCTTGAATTTATTTCAAATGATTGATATTTATTACTATAGAATATTTGTTCTTCACATTTGTTTTATCTGTTTTAATGTTTTACCTTGTTGTAAAAGAAACATAGTACCATCAAAGAAATACAAAAAGCAGAATCGTACAATGAGAAACTGCAAAACGATCTGTACGATGACAACTTTATGGCTGGAAAAAGCTGAATTGTACAGAAAGAGGAACAAAAAGTTTTCAAGCTGCAATGCTCAGAGCAATGAGCCTCCATTTCGTGCTACCTCGATAACCAATAGTACTTTTCAGCATTGCCACAATCTAGCTATCAGTCACAACGGATATCATGCATTCAATGTTATCTCTGAACGGGACTATTCAAAATAACCATTGAAGAAATACAAGTGAAGAAGAAGGTCGCTATAAATAGAAGACCTCAAGTTCTAAAGAATAACTTTTTGCCAATCGATAATCACTCATTCTAATTTTCTTTTAAAAGCAAGAGTCTGTATTCTTTAGTTTGAATATTGTTGCAATATTCAACTGATCTTAAACTTTCATATCCTCACACATAGAGAGTTAAGAAGATCATAAGTTAAATCTCTTTGTTAGAGTTAGAGCCTGGAGAGGCTTGGTAAGAAAGGAATACTTGTAAGCCTGGAGAGGTGTTGAATACTTGGTTGTAATCTATTTGAAAAATAGTGGAGAAAAACCTTCAAGTAGAAGGGGCTGGACGTAACTCTTGGTTGGAAGAGAGTGATCCAGGATAAAACATCTTGTGTGAATATTCTATACCTAAACTCTTACGTCTTTATTTGTTTTTACTGACTGAGGGGTTTTTGTATTGCTTTTGTTAAAACTTTTTAAAAAAAAGGATCTATTTCTTTGTGTTTGCTTCTGATTTACTCTTCTTGTGTGCAAAAATAGTTTTAAAGGTTGTTTTCGAAAATTATTAACAAACACAATTCAACCCCCCTTCTTGTGTTTGCCTGTGTCAATCCAAAATCATTCAACTAAAGTCATGCATACTTTCCTTCGTTATCTTACCTTTAATTGTACAAAAAAAAAAAGGATAACTAATGGATTCCCCTTCCTACTGTGTTTCTTTGGCCTCAACTTTAAAAGTCCAACAACTTTGTGTTTGTTATTTTTTAAGCAATTTTTATAGTTTTTCCATTTTCTTTTATTTTTTTAAAATACTACTTTACCTCATTTGGATCTTACTATTTGCTACAACCTTATTTTTTTCTCACTCTAATTACTTCAAAAGCCTAAAAACTCTTAAATTCCCCGATATTAAGTTTATTGGAGGTTTGATGTCACATAAAAAAGAGATGGTTCTTAAATTCCAAGTTCTTGAGTTTATTTTTTTTATACTCATCCTTGCACATGGATGGAAGTTAAAAGTATTTTTACAAAGCACCTTTGCTAGAAAGCTTTTCATTAGTTTTTGCAAATTTTGATTTTATGAGTACTTCATCACTTGTTTTGATAAATTGGAAAAACTAATGAGACGCTTCCTACGTACCAAAAGTGCTTTAACAATAATATATCAACAATAAACCGTATGTAAGCGTGACTATGAAACAATTCAAGAATTGGGAAGTTAATAACTATCTCTTCTTGATAAGATAATCAAACTCTAATAAATTTAATATGAAAAGTTTGAGAGTGTTTGGGCTTTTGAAATAGTAAGAGATAGCAAAAGTAAAGATGCAACAAATGTTAGTGTCTAAATGAACAAGAGAAGTGTTTTCAAAAATAAAAAGTAAAAAACTATAAAAGTCATTTGTAAAATAATCAACACAAAGCTTTTGAACTCTTAGTTTAAAGGCATAATACATCCACGTAGCAAGGGGATGCCATGATTTTTCTTTTTCATAAATAAAGTTAAAAGATAAATGGTGAAAATATGAAAAATATTAATTGAACGATTTTCGACCACTTAGTTCATAAAGTTGATAAACCATTGTTGTTTTTTCTCTTGTTTGATGTGAGATAGACATCTTCAATATTCAAACTGGTAATAGAATTCTACAATCCAATGTTTTATAAGCACACCATTATGTACTACATCTTTAGTAGGGAGTCAAGATTATACGTCAATGAGAATCCAATCAGGCATATTGCTAATGATATCATGCCGATCATGTTCGACAACGATTCTCTGCTTCTTGTTTGAAGCATTGGTGCCCATGGTTTATGAAGAAAACCTGACAAGATGAAAGTTGTAACACCCCGACTTTTCGCTGTTTTCTAATATCAGAAATTTATATAACTATGTTTATATTTTTATCTGAGACTTAGAAAACTATTTTACATAAATGGAGTTTACCACTCAATCCTACTTGAATGTAGGAAGCTACGATTAAAATTTAGGTTGGAAAGTCGAGTGAAACCCTACCCGGTGAATTCCATTGACAGTATGATAATACTGCTCAAAAGACCTAATTTTAATTCGTGAACGAAAGATTTAAGTTTAGTATTTTATTTTCTACAATTCTGTATTTTTAGAATTATTTTCAGAAAAAATAAAATAATTTACGTATTACGGACGGAAAGCGTAATCGGGTAGACGACGGAAAGGAAATTAGAGTTTCTAAGAGTAGTAAGAGGGTTTATCTTAGGATTTTTAGATGATTCAAGGGGATGAATCATATTTTTAAGTCTAGAAGGTTTTTCAGGATTAAATAGAAAATTTAGAAATTTACGGTTAAGTCCCTGAACTTTCTGTAAATTACCCTTTTGTCCCTAAATTAGTTTTTTTTAGTTTTTCCAAGTGGATTGGGCTAGAATTCTTGTTTCAAATCTTAAAGGGTCGTGGCTTAGAAGCCCAAAATTTTTAGTTCATAGTTTGAGTTCAAAAAGCCCATTTAAGTTTCCTATCATTAAGCTTAAATGCTTAAATCTTCAAGTGGGCCCCACAACAAACAAGAAAATGAAACCAAGCCCAAATGTGTCAAGCCCAAATACATAAGCCCATAAGAGAAGATGACTTTCTCATTTGATGGATGAATCAAGATTTTTCTAGAATGATCCACACTTTTCTACATCATTCTTGGTTTTTCTTCAACATTCTAGATTTGTCTCAAATGTTCTTGAATTATCTTACTTGTCTTTCACTCATAAAAATCAGCCAAGCAAGTCAAAGATAAGATGGCATTTAATGTGATTAAAATCATCATCATGACATTTTATTGTCTATTTGCAAACTAGTCCTTCAACTAATGGAATCTTTGCAATTTGGTCCTTAGATCTTAATTGCATTTTGATCCTTTAACATGACAACTCACCATCATCTAGAGTCTTCCTAATAGGTCGCCACTCTCACTATAAATACCCTACTCTCACTTTTCATTTAGTTTCTTTGGTCATTTGCTTCCAAAACTCTAAAGTTTACAAGTTCCTTAGTTCTAAGTTGTAAAGCAAGTTCTTGGATTTACTTGGTCATTGATTTTCAAGAGGTAAATCCTACTCTTCATTCTTAATCATGCCTATGTTCTTTAGAAATTTTTTTGATTCAAGGCTTATATCATGGTTGTTCATCATTTTCAAGTTTCTAACCCTAGAACTTTGAAAAATCATAATAAATCCTAGGAAAATCTAATGATGATGAAACTACTTTCTATCTTCTAGATATCATGTTTACTATCTAAATCCAAGAGCATGAAGTAATCAAAAATCTTTTTCTTGAAAACCTAGCTTTGGCCGAATCTATCACCTTAGGGTTGGTAGGGTTTTGTTCATGTGTTTTCATGTATGATCATGTATTCTATATGGCATGTATGACTACACACTCTAATCCATGTTAGTCTCTTAAAATGAATATTTTCTCAAAATATCTTAGTGTTGGCCGAACCCTAAGTGGGTGAGTTTTGTTGAGTTTTGTTCATGATTTTCATAGATGATCTTAGAAATCAAGTTTTTAGTAAGTATGCTTCATAAATCCAAGATGATTTGTTAAACTAAGAACCCTAGCCTTATGAACCTATTGAAGCCGAATACATGTGTAAAAGAGTTAGGAAGTTTTGAGTTTGAAACTTAGTTGTTTAGTTGATAATCTATGATTTAGGTTAATCAAGGATCATAAATCCATGACTTAATCATGATTAGAAATTTTAGAGATTTCTAACCCCAAAACTCAGCCCTTGGCCGAAACCAACATGTAGGATTTTAGGCTTGATTTAGTTGTTAGTTTGTTGATTGAGTGTTATGTGTGATGAAGGATAAACTAGATTATCGTGGTACGTGCGTTGACGGTTCCCGGATTCACGACAAAGTTTTGAATCGGAAGCTAAGTTCTTCAAGAGGTAAGGGAGCTTACCCGAGGGATTTTTCTTAATAACTATTTGCTTGTGGTGTGGTTTATATGATTTATATGTGGTTGTGGTTATTGGTTTTGTTAGTGGTGTGGTTTATATGATTTATACGTGGTTGTGGTTATTGGTTTTGTTAGTGGTGTGGTTTATCTGTGTGTTGGTGTGGAGTTGTGTTTAATTTATTTAATTATTTGCAATTGTATATTATACTGCTATGATGCATGATCTGCACGGGAAACATCTGTGATATAACTGTTGGTTGATGTGTGAGAAGCCTGACAGTGGTCAGTGCTCAATTAAAGTTAATCGGATAAAAGCTTTAAGAAGCTATGCAAATTATATTCAATGTTTTAACGGCAAAATATTGATATATAATATTAAAGGAATTTTATTTTGAGGAAAGTGAGGAGTTTTGGAAAATATTTTAGCACTGCTAGATTTTATATAAGAAAACCGGAATATTACAAAATATTCTTTTATGAAATTAATTGGTGAAAATAAGTTAATCATGATTTTAGAAAATTAATTAAGTGTAAAAGTTAAGTTTTTGCTTAAAAAGCCTTAAAAATAATATTTGACGGCAAATTTGGAAAAGTGTAGACGGCAAGTGTTTTTCAAACGGCAGTGCATATTTTGAGGAGAATAAACCTCAAGTGACTCATTGGTTTGTGAGAAACTAAGTTTTATGATTTAAGGATTTTATAATGAATTTCTACCTTGAAAAAAGATTTTCTGTAAATGAGTTTACTCAATGACGTATTTTTGGTAATTTGGATATGTTTTCATAGACGAAAAACGACGTAAACGACGTAGACGACGTAAACGACGATATGAGACTTAGTAACCGAGATGTCGGGGTACTAATGTTCTTATGACGTTATCCTATTTTGGATTTGTTTTTCACAGACGACATAAACGACGATATGGAACTTAGTAACCGAGACGTCGGGGTACTAGTGTTCTTTTGACGTTATAGACTTGGTGTCTAGTAGGTAGACGGTGTGTCTACTTTACGACGTAATAATCGACGGTAAAAGATTTATGATGTTTTCTATCACCACGAACCTAAGACTGATTGCAAGGTCTAAGGGCTTCGTGATTGAGCACTCGGGCTATGAGGTCCTGTGTTGTTAATAAAAGTTGTAAAGATGTTTAAAACGATGATGGGTCATAAGCTTTGGAGAGCTTTGACAAATAAAGATTGAACACAAAGAAAACGACGAGAACAAAGTGTTTTTCTTGCATGCATTTTGGCAGACGTGCCTACGAGGTTAATCATGATATCTTGGTGATATTCATGTGTCGACGTATTTGTTAATCATGGTATCTTTATGATATTCCTGAAATCGACGTGTTCATTGTGCCTTTGGGCAATCGACGTACAATGAAATTCATTGTGCTCAAGGCAATCGACGTACAATGAAATCAGGGTATTTTATGATATCCATGTAATCGACGTATTCATTGTGCCTTTGGGCAATCGACGTACAATGGAATCATGGTATCTTATGATATTCATGAAATCGACGTGTTCATTGTGCCCTTGGCAATCGACGTACAATGAAAAAAATCGACGTGCCTCTTTTGGCAATCGAGCCCGATCAGCTCATTTTAAATGACGTTGGGGATCTCCGGAGATTAGGTATGAATGTTTAGATGATGTTTTGAAGTGTTCATGCATAGTTTTCCAATGTTGATGTTTGGGGTGTGGAACTCATTGATAAACTTTATGTGATAATATGGATTGCTTATGTTGAAATGTTTATGTATATGTATGTGTGTCTTCTTTTGTGTGAGCATTTAGTTATTTTGTTAAATCCATATATTGGCGTCTCACCCTTACAAACATATCAGTGCCTCACAAGGGATGAGATTTCTACAAGAAGGAGAAGGTCATCAAGTTCGAGACATCTTTGTCTTTGCTCGGGTTGACTAGGTAGTGTCGATTAGATACGACCAGCTTAGGTTATATTGAGTTATGTTATGTTTTGAGAGTCACTAAACTGATAATGATCTAGATGTGAAAATATATGAGGCAGTATAGTTGTATAACTTATATACAATATGTAATTATGTGTGGTTTGATTTCGTTGTTGTTGTTTTGAGGATTAAAAGGAAAAAAATTTATCACCATATTTTGAAAAGATGAACGTTAAGAAAACAATATTTTCCGAAAGAAACCAGCAAATTAAATTTTATTTCCTTAAACGGGTAGTAATGTGATGACCTGAGTTAGGGTGTCACAAAAGTCGGGAATTAAGTTATTGCATTATTACTTAATTCACGACTAACATCATGTTTGATTTTCATCATACAACCTCGGACGTCAATGCCTCAAACAAGAAGAAGAAAATCAATATCCATGATGTATATGATATCATCAGCAATATGCTTAATTAGATACTCAATTACATATTATCTTTTCTTCCCACTAAAGACATAATACATAATAGTATATTTATCAAATATTGGATTGTCAATTTCTACAACTAGTTTAAACAATGAAGATGTCTATCAATCATATCTAAAAAAGAAGAAAAAACAAAGCTTTATTAACTTTATGAATGATCAAGTTCTCCAAAACCGTTCAACTGAAGTCATGCATACTTTCCTTCATTATCTTACCTTCAATTGTACAAAAAAAAAAGGATAACTAATGGATTCCCCCTTTTTTTTATAATAAATTTCTACTCTACCTCATTTGGTTCTCACTATTTGATATGACCTTATTTTTCCTCATCCTAATTACTTCAAAAGCTTAAAAACTCTATAACTATGTGATATTGGAGGCTTGATTTTCCCATAAAAAGATATGGTTCTTAACTTCTCCGTTCTTGAATTGTTTGTTACTCATCCTTACATATGGATGAATGTTAAAAGTACGATACCTAAAGCACCTTTGCTAGAAAGTTTTTCATTAGTTTTTGCAACTTATCTGAAAAAGCAAGTAGTCCTAAAATCAAAGTGGCTTTCTGCCTTGAATATTAGAAAATTCATTATAGTAGCTTGCTGCTTGAGGATATTATTTTGTCAAATCCCTTGTCCATTGTTTATACATGCATTAATGTTCATCTAGAAATATACACCTGCTCATCTAGAAGCATATACCTGCTCACTTTTACTTTTCTTGGGTATACGTATGCTAGCGTTTACTTATCACATGTATACTGCCTCAATTTTATTTTTCTGGGTGTTCGCTTACTCAGAAAGTAAAAGTGAGTGGGTCTATACCCTAAAAATTTAAAACAAGTGTAGAAAAAAAATAAAAAGCTAGTGGATGTATTCCTGAAGAAGCAAAAGCGAGAAGGCATATATCTAAGAAATGTATATGCAAGGGGGTGTATGCTTTTAGAGGCGTAGTTATATTCTTCTATATGAACGTCAGTGTATCAATAAACAATGGATAAAGAACTTGACAAAATAATATCCTCAAGCAGCAAGTGACTATGATGAAATTTTCAAATATACGAGGCAAAAAATTTTGATTGTAGGAGTTCATCGCTTGTTTTGATAAATTGAAAAAACTAATGAGAAGTTTTTTTTTTTGTTGATATGAATGAGAAGTTTTCTAGCAAAAGTGTTGTAACAACAATATGATTAACATCCAACCATATGTAAGCGTGATTATGAAACAATTCAAAGACTGAGATGTTAAGAACTATCTCTTCTTAATAAGATAGTCAAACTCTAATAAACCTAATATGATAAAGTTGGAGTGTTTAAGCTTTTGAAATAATTGGATGAAGCAACAATAAGGATGCGTAGCAAATGTTGAGGTCCAAATGAACTAGAGAGATGTTTTGAAAATGAAAAATATAAAAATGTAAACCTAAATTTATAGTTAGACAAGCTACTCATATGAAACAATGTATACCTTGTGTATGTAGCCAAATGTCACACCAAATGACCAAACTCTCTATCCAAATTTTGCTCACAATGTATGTACATGTCTCCAAAGGATCCAGGACGTGTGCATACATTTACCTTCACAGATGCCTTTGCAACAACTACAAAAAGGGAAAAAAATCAAGTTAAAAACCAAGCAAAATGATGGTGTCGAATCATCGCTCTTGAATTGTAATTGTTGAAATAATGAAAAGATCATCGTTCTCTCAACTAAATATATTTTGAGAAGGTTCTTGTCATAGTACCATTTCTAAAACTCAGTTCAGAAGCCCATTATTCTTCCCATTAATTGATTTAAAAAACAAGCATACAAACAGCTAAAATTATGCAAATCTGAAAGGCATACGCAAGCAAAGATGCTCATTGACCCCTTCCTTCAATGGATTTCTTGATAGGAAAAATCCTCGACATTATACAACTTTGGCCATAGTCTTGTAGTCACTGCAAGCAAGACGTAAGTTACATTTACACTTAGAAGTACTAGAAATGGAAAGGAGAACTAAATACAAGAAAATTAACTTTCATTTATTGATGCATCAAAATTACTAATGGAAAAAGAACCTAACATTTTACCTATTCATGGATAATTTATTAATCTTCTAAAAAATGGTTCAATTTGTATCTTATGCATACCAATTTAACATTTTAAAGTGAATCATATCGTAGCTGGATTCTACAGTCAGGTTGCTTCCATACAAAAAAGGAAACAAGTATTCAGAGGGATGGGATGGAAATAATATGTTTAAATAAAAACTTTTTATAGAACAATTTAATAAACAAAAAACTAGAACTTACCAAAAATCCGCTTCTGTTCCTCATCCCATGCTATCCCATTCAAAACATCAATACCCTAAAAGAAAATGATTCACTGTTTAAAGTAGCTTGTTTTTTATCCTACTATTGTTAAATTAAATGATAGCTCCTGCACTATAAGAATGTGATGCATATACACCGAATAGTAGGACAAAAATCTAATCAGTAGAGATAAGAAGGTTCAAGTTCCTTATAAATAAATAAAAAATCCTTCAGCCAAACCATTGGAAAAGTTCTAGATAGCTTTGTTAAAACCAATTCTTAAAATAAAATTAAACTCACACAACAATTAGAACATTTTGAATTCTACAAAGAAAATGTAATTTATAAATATAATTAAAACAATTAAAACTACCCATATTCCTTTCCACAAGGTCTTCTGAGGTAGAAGCCTTAGTTTCCTCATTGTTTTGAACTTTATACCTTTTAATCCTGCGCAATTTTATGGTAATGACTCTCCCCTTCTTATGATGGACAAGAGGAAGAGGGCACACTATTAAACCACATATCTTTATATCTATTCCTTGTTATTAATTACTTTCTAGTTTGAGTCTTTATTGATTGCTAACAAATGATAAAAAAAAATCCTACTTTAATTCATAATTCAAAGAAGATCAATGAGACATGACCAAAACATAAAACAATAATTATCCAACTGAACATAGTTAAGCATCAAGTATCACCACCGTGCACACAATGGAGTAATAATGAAACAACTAAGATCGACGCAAAGTCAGATTGAAAAAATACATGACACACTTAACATCTTGGTCTGATGACAAATTTCCAGTGCAGTACCAAGATACGCAGTAAAGTTTTTGTCATTGCCATCCAAAGGGAAAAAAGAGATTAGATTATTTTTTTACCAAAAATGATATGCAAAAGCATCACTGTGAGACAGGAAAAAAAAAGAGAAAAAAAAAAACCAGAGAGATTAGATTAACTACAACAACCAATAATAATTAAAAACAGAGACAACAAATAATTGGAAAATAAAAATAGAGATAGCAAATTCGAACCCTAACAGATGTAGATGATAGCAACAAGAACATGGATTGATAGGGTTTTATGTATGAGCAAATGATTGAAAATTAAAAACAGATGCAGATGAGAGCAACAAAATAGAGATCCAGATCAAATTGGATTCTTTCCTTTCTTCCTGCCACTGCAAGAAGAAAAAAAAGGGTGGGAGGAAAGAGAAAAAATGGAGAAGATGGGGAAGTGATGAAGGGAGCGAGAAAAAATAAGAAAGACAGAGGGGATTGAGAGAATCCAAACCCAAGATGCAGATGGGAGAAACAAGAGGGGGCTAAAAGTGTGACACCAACAAGGTTTTTATACATGAGAAATACAACCCTAAAGGCAATATGTAAGGATTTAAGGCCCAATTGATCTCATGTGGCCCATTATAATTTAAAATAGATTTTGTGTTAGCTCATTCATTAAAACATGGCTAAAGTTATGTAATAAAGTTAAAAGTTATTGTATTTAAATTTTGGAATGATTGAAAATAAGAATGATTTAGTTTCATTTAAATTGATTTGATTTGATTTACACAACAAATTTTGAGTTTGAAAAATATGAAAATTAGTTTAGATTTGAATTGATTTTGACACTAATTCCTATATCCGGAACTCATTAAAAAAATTATTTTGATATTCTCTTAAGTTTAGTTTAATAACAAGGATTCAGCTATGCATGGGGATGGCAAACAAAATGGAACCGTAGGGCAGGACATCGGTCGATTATGGTCGGATTCGGGTGAAAAAACCCAAATCCGACAAGCAAAATATGCCACCCATTTCCGTATGTCAGCACCTTCAGATTGGTCGGGTGGCAGATTGTGCGGGTCGGCGGGTGAGTTGTGAATCATACAAATCTAGTGAAGCAATTTACAACTTTTAACATTATAGTTTACAACAAACATAAAGAGTAGGAGTGGCAAAATGATCCATTTGTCCATCATCCATCCAGTCCATCCATGAGAAAATCCATCCGATCCATCCATTTATAAAAAAATAATATAAATGGATTGGATGGATTGGATTATTTTTTTAGTGGATGGTTTTTGATCCATCCAATATTTCTTAAAATCCATTGGACCAACAATCAAAAATGTAATGGATCAACTTTTATCCATTCCAAAACCAATTTATTTTTTTCATATTATTTTTCACCAAATACAAAAAAAAAGCCTCCATTTGTAACAAAAAAAAAACATTCCACCTAATTTTCTCTTTCGTTCCCTATTATTTTTTCTTCACTATTTTTTATTTTATTTATCTGTTTTTTTATTCTTTTTTGTTTAACTAATTAATTGTTCTCAAGCACCAGTTGTAGTCCACGTTATCACGTACGTTTTCTTTTTTCGTTGCCTTTTTTTTTTGTTGAGAAACTTAAAAAAAGAGTATTAACTAATTGAAAGCACAGAAAGTCGTAACAAGTTTGGTAAAACAATATCATGGAATGTTGTGGCAAAACAACCTCTGTAGATGCACATAATCAATAACTCTCATATAATAATAGAAAAATGGCCGTGATACAAAATGGCCGTGAGATAGAGTGGAAAGAGAGTAAAGATAGAGAGAAGGAAAAAAATGGATAGAGAAAAAGGGTAGAGAGAGGAAGAAAGAGGAGAGCGAGGGTGAAATAGAGATAATATTTTAATTTTTTTTACAAATTATTTTATTTTTAAAAATATTTTATGGATGGATACAAGAGATATAAAATTATTTAATTTCTTAAAATAAATTTTAGTGGATGGATTGGATATCCATCCATGAAAAATTGTTAATGGATGGATCGGATGGATTTTATTTAACGGATCATGGATGGATTAGATTTTTTTTAATGAATTCTTAATGGATTATAATGGATTAATGGATTGTTTTTAATCCATCCGTTAAGATCCGAATAAAAATTTATCCGATCCATCCATTTGCCACCCTTAATAAAGAGTGAAGCAAAAAAATCAACCCAGTAATATATTCATCACAAGTGTTTGAATCCTGAAGATCCGACGCTTGAAGAACACTCACCTCCCTTTATGGAGATCTAGCACACTTCGACTTATAAATCTGGTGCAGGACCACCATTTGCAGCGATCTGCTCGTGGGAGAATCGTGGTGTAACATCCCAGGCTGCTCTATGGATTGACGACTGACCCCACAGACTAACACGGGTCTTTTCCGTGTGCTTTGTCCTCACTCACACGCTTCCTGGGAAAACTTCGCAGGAGGTCACCCATCCTATAATTGCTCCAAGTCAAGCATTCTTAACTATTGAGTTCTTAAGTGATGGGCTACCGAAAAGAAGATGCATCCTGTTAGTATAGGTAGTACCAATCAATTCATATAAGCCTTCCTCAACTGTATAGTCCCACACCTACACAGTCTCAGGATCTCTCTCATTCGGGTGTGTAATCGGTTCATTCATGTGTCCCTCCTCCGTCTAGAAGCCTGCCAGGAGCCACTCGACGACCACTCCTCGCCCTCGTCGGCACCCGAGTGTTACATTCAGCATGCTTTGTCCTCACTCACACGCTTCCTGGGAAAACTTCACAGGAGGTCACCCATCCCAAAATTGCTCCAAGTCAAGCATGCTTAACTGTGGAGTTCTTAAGTGATGGGCTACCGAAAAGAAGATGCATCTTGTTAGTATAGGTAGTACCAATCAATTCATATAAGCCTTCCTCAACTATATAGTCCCATACCTACACAGTCTCAGGATCCCTCTCATTCGGGTGTGTAATCGGTTCACTCATGTGTCCCTCCGCTTAGAAGTCTGCCAGGAGTCGCTCCTTGTCCGTGCCTTCTTGCACCGGCAACCACTCCCCGTCCTCGTCAGCACACGGGTGTTACACGTGGGACTCGTCGGAGATGCAGATCTGAAGAACTTTTGAAGCGTCAAGAACTGATGTGGTATGGGGTCACTATTTTCAGAGATCCCTGCTTGAGATATGAGGAACAAAGGAGATGGGCAGTTGAAGAGAGAGTGAGCGTTGCGAAGAAAAGATAGAGAAAAGATTGGGGAAGGAGAAATAGAAAAGGATTGGCGAAAGGATACCAATGAGAATGGAGAAAGTGTAGAACGAGATAGAGAGAGTGGATACAAAGAGTCAGAAAAGTGAAAAATGAATGAGAAAAGAAAGTGTGGAAACAAACACAAAATGATAAAATCTCAGCCATTCATTACTAAGTGATCCTCGTCATTAGTAATCTAATGATCCTCCTTGATCCTCGGTCGGGTTCGGATTTCGACGGATTTTTTTAAAAATCCGAACCCACCCGCCCAAAACCGTGTAGAATTGAAATATTAAACCGACGAGCTATTTACCCGTCCAATAGCTTCATTCTCCCATCGGATTGCCCGGATTTCGGTCGAGCCTTTGGGGCTTGTCCAGTCCTAGAAGGGAGCAAGAAAAAAAATAAGAGAGATAGAGGTGATGGAGAGAATCCAAACCCCAAATACAGATGGGAGCAACAAGAGGTGGCTAACAGTGTAACACTAACAAGGTTTTTATACATGAGAAATACCACCCTAAAGGCCATATGTAAGGAATTAAGGCCCAATTGATCTCATCCGACCCATTATAATTTAAAATAGATTTTGTGTTAGCCCATTCATAAAACATGACTAAAGTTATGTAATAAATTTTAAAGTTCTTGTACTTAAATTTTGGAATGATTGAAAATAAGAATGATTTATTTTTATTTAAATTGGTTTGTTTTGATTTACAAATAAAATTTTGAGTTTGAAAAATATGAAAATTAGTTAAGATTTGAATTGATTTCAAGACTAATTCCTATATCATGTACTCATTAATTTTTTTTATATATATTCTCTTAAGTTTAGTTTACTATCTAGGATTCAGCTAAGCAGGGGATGGCAAATAAAATGTAACCCTACAAGTTGCAAAAAGCTACATGCTACCTTTAACAACTTTGTTTCTTTTACAAGTTGCAACATAGAAAGAAAGAAAGAGGAATTTTATCTACGAGTTCAGAGGACTCAGGGAGTTTTTGGTTCAACATACTCAAGGGATTATAGGAGTGAATTGGGTGTTTAAGTAAAAATAAAATCTTTTTCGATAAATCAAAACCTTTTTTTATTGTAAAACAAAATAATGTGATAAATTAATAGAAAAAGGTAAGGAAAGAAAAGTCATACACTAGGATTTTGTCCTGGTTCAGTCACCAATCACCAGTTGAAAAACAATAAGGTGCATATTAAATGTGCAATAGTACAATCAAGAACTTATAATATTCAAATGACTAACAATAATTCAAGAATTTCAAGGTGAAAGAGAATGGAGAAGAAAAGATTATTTCAATGTATAGTGTTCTCTCTTATCTCAAAAGCTCTCAAAAATGTATTTATAAATTTTAAAATAGTCGTTAGGAATATAAAAGTAATTTAAATAATTAAAACAATTTCCTTTTCTAAAAATAGAATTCAAAACAATTTGAAAATTAGTCCTTGAATATATACGAGGAAATAAATTAATTAAATATTTTTCTTTTCTAAAAACAGAGTTTGAGATATTTTCAAAATTTGTCATTGCAGAGATAAATGCAATTTATGAAATAACGAGAGTTTCCTTTTCTGCAAAATGCATTTCAAACACATTTTAAAAACTTACCGTTTGAGCAAAAAATGTAATAGATAAAGAAATATAATATTTCCATTTTTCAGAGCAACATAATTGATTATTCAATACACAATAATCAATTATGACCTCTTTGCCATAAGCTGATATTTGAATAAAAATATCACAATAAATTATTTGCCTCAAAATTATTTTTCAATTAACCAAAAAGGAAATCAAAGATATTTCTTAAAAACATTTTATGTATTTTAAAAAGATGTTTCAAAAACAACTTTTGAAAATTTAAAACATTTTTTTAAGAAGTTAGTCATTATTATCTTTGTCATACGTTTCAAATATTCTACGACCTTACTTATATATGAATATTCTTGAAGTCCTTTTATCTTGGTCTTGAATTTTTTTTGTTCTTGAGTCTTGTAACACCCTGTTTTTTATATACGTTGTATGATCGGTAACGATATATCTATTTATATTTTTACCTGTGACCCAGAAAATGAATTTTGTGAAAACAAAATCATTTTTAAAACCTATTGTATAGTAGGAAATCATGGTTAAATTTTTGGTTTGAAATTCAAACAAAAACCGGACATTGTTTTCACTGGCAGTACACTTTGTACCAGTCAGAAGACCCTGATTTAACCCGAAACAGAAAAATCATAGATTGTATCATTTTTTTAACGATACTGTGTATTTTTTTTTAAAAAAATCTTTCTTGCTAAAAGAATAAAATATTATACTTTATTTGGAGTTGAGCATGAAGCTGCAAAGATAGACCGGGTGTGACACCCTTCTACCCCGCATGTTATAAGTGCTTTAAGATAAGCAATTAATAATATTTAGTCATGATCATACTGGATAAAATAAAGCGTCCGTCCATGGGTAGAAAAGTTCACATGAACTATTTCTCAAAATCACGGAAAATAAAACGAGTTTAAAACAATTTAACATAGCAAAGAAATAAACCTATCCCAACCCCGATGTCACATACAGAGCTGGTATAACCGTTCCGGAATAAATCCATTGAATACAAACTGAAAACTAACTAACTGAACATAAAACAAGCCCTAACTATGAGTGGCGGCTCTTCAGAGTCACTCCTCTCCAGGCTGCTCGTCATCCTCTGCAATGTGCCAGGCCAAACAACAAACAAATAATGGGGAGTAAGAATCATGTAATCATAATAGCAAGGAGGTAAGAAGTAAAGTAAAACATACAAGCATCGCACCAACGTAATCATATATCAACAACATGTATAAACATACATCAACCTCATCAACATCAAGCATGCTATGCAGTGCAATGCAGTCCTACCCCGCTAAACCAACAATGCATGTGGATCCATTAAACTCGGGATGGACGACTTCGGAGTTACATATCCACATTGAGAATCTACTCAACGACGGAGAATCTACTCCTTGGATAGCCAACGCATCAAAGCAACGGATGCCTCATCACGGGGGCGCAAGGAGAATCTACTCCAACCGTGGATGGCCAGATCGCCATACTCTAGGACAACCTCCCCTGTATCGAACATCCCTCAACAACAACAACAACAACAACAACAACAACAACAACAACAACAACAACTCAGATGCAATGCGTATGCAACAGAATGACCACGGACAACCACCACCTCCATAACTCCAACGGAATCAACCGAAGACATCAGTGGAATCGACCGCAGCAGAATCTGCCGCAACACATTTAACCAGCGGAATCTACCGCAGCAGAATCGACTACAACACCTTAGACCCAAACCGTGGAGTCAAGGCCCCCCTTGGGACAAAATCTTGGTCCCTAAAGTACAACATCAATAACCCCTTAGACCCAAACCGTGGGGTCAAGACCCTATTGGCCATAAGGCACCAAGGTACAACTCAAACAACTTGTGGTAACCAACCGGTTACCGGCTTAACCATCTTAATTAATCTTTAATTAAGTTATCTAGTCTTCATCATTAATTAACTAAGTCATCATTTGTCGTTGGGGAAGATTGGGGTTAAACCCCTGTTTAAGTCTTTAATCTCAGATTCTGTCCAGAGGGGTGAGCACGATCGTGCTTAACCCCAGCACAGGCGTGCTGCCACTTAAGTGGGGCACGATCGTGATTCCTTTTTGGGCACGATTGTGCTCAGCTGCACGGGCGTGTTCCTCTGCTGCACGACCGTGCTTACTGCACGACCATTTTCCAGAATTCAAACTGGGAGCACTGGTGTGCTCCCTGTTCAGTACGGTCATGCTCAATGCACGACAGTACTGTTCTGGGCATAGTCTCAACACGGTTCCTTAACCAATTTTTAGGGTGTTTAAACCTATTGATCTCTAACTCATGTTAGAACCTAATTTAACCAATTAATGTTTTTAACATTTTAACCATCAACTCAACAATCATAGCATCAACTATACAACCAACTTAACATCAACAACCAACATCGTAATAACAACGACAATCATCATACTATCATGTTCGTATTAAGGCAACCAAGATAAATATTAACAACATGCAATGAACATGGAACACATACAAATAACATACCAAAATAGGCAAGAACATACCATCACCAAACAATACAATTTAACATGTTATTCATTCATACACATAAAAACACGGGGTTATGGGAACCCCTTTACTTTACACTAACTCCAAGCCTATGAATGCACTACCCTTCTCCCCATACCTGGAATAGAGATCACGATTCAAAAGAGAGAAAGAAGATCCACTTGGGTCCTGTCTCACTAGTGCTTGTCTACAACCTCAAGAACGACAAAGAGACACTTTGGTTCAACTCTAAGATCAAGAAATTAAAAGGAAAAGATAAAGAACTTGAAAGAAAGAAAACAAGGGACAAGGTGCACGAATATTACGTTTTCTAAAGTCTCAAACATCAATCACAACGAACCCCTATTCGTAGCGAAGTTCTCCTATCAAGAAGCAGTGAAGAACGGTGCAAGAACGGGTTCCCTAGAGAGAGTTTAAGGGAGAAAAACCATAAGGATTCAAAGAGGAAGGAGGGAGGCAGTTTTCTGAGTGTTGGGGTCATGTAAACTAGGTTTAGGTCGAGTCTAATGGAATATATATGAGTTTGGGTCATAACGGGTTCCTATTTCAGCCCAAACTGTATACAGTTTGGTATTTTGACCATAACTTGAGCTACAAGTTTCCGATTGAGGCGTTCTTGGTGTTGTTAGAAAGCTCGGAGAAATATCTACAAATTAATGTAATGATCGGATCATAAATCGGACTCTAAGATAGTCAAAAGTTCGATGGAAGTTTAGCGACAGATTTGGTAGTTATTCCTAGATAGGATCCTTAGGAGATTATGATAAGATCTTAAGATATAAACAAAATGAGGATGATCCTATATTGATAAAGACTCAAATCTGATTGGTTAAGGATCTAAAATCTAAGAATAACACTATCTCTATTTAAATACTAAATCACATGATATCTTATCATATCATTCTTAAACGCTTATTATTAATAAAATCACATATCATATATTAACATATAAAATCAAGCATTAAGAGACACAATCTCATATTAATGCAAATAATCATATATTAATATACATATTATCATATGAAATAATATATACACATATATAAAAATATAAAACATATCAAATATATATATGCCAAAACTAACACATATAAACATAAGGGTGAATCTTGAGGTGTTATATTTCTACCTCCCTTATAAAAATTTCGTCCTTGAAATTTCCATCACCTTAACTGGTTGAACTTTCATCAATTAGGCACAGACGTTGGGTTGAGTCCACGGACTTGGAGGTTCCAGCTCCATTATGCTTCCGTTGTGCACTCTAATTCCTGCTAGCACTTTGTGGTTCTGAGTTTTCTCCTTTACAGTTCCTGCTGAGGTGACCATATTTGCCACACTTGAAACAGGTGATGTTCGGCTCCTTGCATTGATGGGTATAGTGACCTTCTCCACGTTTTCCAAATCTAACATGTTTAGGAGAGTCTCAATCCTTGGGCTTACCTACTGAGAAATGTGATTCCTTGCCATTCTGCTTGAAGTTTCTACCGATGACATTGTCTCACCTCGTTCTTCTGATCTTCGTCCTTACTGCTCTGGATCTCTGAACTTTTGCGGCTTGCGATCCTGGCCTCGTAAGCACCCTCAAAGATTCTGCACTTGTTCACCAAGGTAGGAAAGACTCGGATCTCCTGATAACATATGGCTTGCTTGCTTTCATCGCTCTACCAACCACAGTCGTTGGAGTAACTCTCAAGGACACATGATCACCTTCCTGGAATTCGAGCGCCTTCCTCCTTTTGTCATGGTAGCTCTTTTGCCTACTCTATGCCACTCTCATCTTTTCTTGAACCATCCCGATCCTTTCTGTTGTTTCATGAACTATATCCGGCCCTAGCACCACACTATCACAAGGTTCTCTCTAACACAAGGGTGTCCTACATCTCCTCCCAACTACCAGACTATTCTAGCACACAAGCTCTCAACCAGTCCTCTAAGGACTGATGGTCCTCTCAGACTACCCATCAGTCTGCGGGTGGTAAGCTTAAGCCTAAGCTTTGTCCCTAAAGCATGCTGCAAACTCTCCCAGAACCTGGAGGTAAACCTCGGGTCTCTATCTGATACTATGCTAGAGGGTACACCATGAAGCCTAACTATCTCTTTGATGTACAACTTGGCTAACTTCTCTAAAGGATACTCCATGTTCATCGGGACGAAATGGGTAGACTTAGTCAATCTATCCACTACAAACCATATAGCCTTAAAACCGGCTGGAGTCCTAGGGAGTCCAGACACAAAGTCCTTGGAGACGCTATCCCATTTCCATTCCGGGATACTTAGAGGTTGTAACTTACCTGATGGCTTTTTGTGTTCTATCTTACCTTCCTGACAAACCAAGCACGCATACACAAACTCGGTCACATTCTTTTTCATCCTAGGCCACCAAAACATCCTATTAAGGTCTTGATACATCTTGGTGGCACCTAGGTGCACACTTAACCCACTCCTATGTCCTTCTTCAAGGATCAACTTCCTAAGCTCAGGAACATACGATATGCACACTCTATCCTTAAACCTCAAGATTCCATCACTCACATCCTTGAAACTAAGGTCTCTACCCTGAGCGAGCAATTCTCGCTGGTCTAAGAGAAACTTATTTACTTTCTGGCACTCTCTAATCTGATCCATCAAGCTGTTGGTAACCTTCAAGGTTCCAAGCCTAATACTCTCAGTGGTAAACTCACAAGCTAGACTAAGGTCTCTATCAAAGCGGAGACGTGCAAGGTTTTCCTACTTAGGGCATTGACCACCACATTGGCCTTTCCTGGGTGATAGGTCAGCTCGAAGTCATAATCCTTTAAGAACTCCATCCACCTACGCTGCCTCATGTTCAACTCCTTTTGATCAAAGAGATACCTCAAACTCTTGTGATCACTAAAAACTTCAAACATCTCTCCATAAAGGTAATGCCTACAGATCTTTAAGGCAAATACCACAGCTCCTAACTCTACGTCATGGGTAGGGTAGTTCTTCTCATGGGTTTTCAACTGCCTAGAAGGATAAGCAACTTCCTTGCCAATCTGCATTAACACTCCACCTAACCCTTGCTTAGAAGCATCGCAATAAACCACGAAGGGTTCACTAGGATCTAGCAAAACTAACACTGATGCTGATGTCAACCTATCCTTAAGGGTTTAGAAACTCTCTTCACACTTAGAGTCCCATACAAACAACTGTCCCTTCTTGGTGAGATGGGTTAAGGGTAAAGCTATCTTAGAGAAACCTTCTATGAACCGCCTACAATACCCGGCTAATGTTGTGACTCCGGCAAAGTGTACCGGTCGTCGCAAGTAATAAAAGACGGTAAGAGTCTACCGAGGTCGAACACAAGGATTGGGTTACCAATTCGACTAATTTCGCGAGAAATCCGATAAGTTGGTTAAGTAGAGAAAGTGGTTGGAAAGAAACTAGGATCACAATTCAAATTAACAAATCGAATCAATCAAAGATATGGTGATGAAATCTGAATTAAAAGCATCTAAGGTTTCGAATCCACCTACCCAATCATGCAAAGTACCCAAGTGATATTGCTCTCCTCCCTAGGTTCAATTTTAATGTCAATCGGGACCCCTAAATTCTCCTAAATCCACCTCCGTGCTCATTAGGACGTATTCGACGATTGGATTAATTACTTACTAGGTCTCATAATCCTAATCTCGAATTCTATTAATTCGTGTTCCCTATAGGTTGCACCGATCTCCTACTCACTCTCGTGCAATACTCGACCGATGATCCCAATTCAAGTTCTAAAACGCGAATCGCCGCTAGGCCTCAACACGTTTAACTAGTCGATTACGCTAGCATATAATCGACACAATGAAAACAGAATTGGAAAACAATAATTGAATTAAAGGAGAGAGAGTTACATTACATGAACACTATGCCGCCATGGGTGGCTTCATCGATCCCTTAGACAAGAGGATTAGTTCCTCATGTCCGTAACAACGACACACGTACAATCGGAAATCATCCTAAGACTAAGAATCAAGAGAAGAGAAAAGGAGACGCAGCCCCAGAATAAGGATTACAAAAGATCTCCAATCAGTTCTGATCCAAAAGTCCTCTTTTTCTGTTCTGATCTGTTCTATTTATAAGGAGGCCACGCGTCACGGCCGTGACGGCCATCACGGCCAGGCCGTGACGGTTTCTGTTTCTGGCGCACTTCTGGAATTCGAACTCTCGCGACGCGAAGGATGTCTCGCGACGCGAGCCCGCCTTTCACAGCCCGTGATGTGAATTACGGCCAGGCCGTGATGTTCTCTGCCTTGTGTGGATTTTGGGTCACGGCCGTGATACACATCACGGCTAGGCCGTGATGGTCTCTGACTTGTGTGGCTTTTAGGTCACGGCCGTGATATACATCACGGCTAGGCCGTGATGGTCTCTGACTCTGGTGCTTTTCTTGAGTGCACATACTCGCGACGCGAAGGACGTCTCGCGACGCGAACCTTCCTTTCACGCCCTGTGATGTGAATCACGGCTAGGCCGTGATGGTCTCTGTCTTCCCGGGTCTTCAAACTCTCGCGGGCGAGCTTCCTCTCGAGGCGAGAATCTCCGAGAATGGCAATCTCCACTATTTCTTGACTTTCCTTAATTCTTAGAGCTTCACTTATGGACCTGAAAACAACACAAGCAACCACAAGCGTAATTCTATCCAAAAGAAGCTAAAAACTACACAAAAGACGCAAAACGAGTCAAAGTCCAACTTAGGAACAAAACAAGGCAAATTTGGGCGAAAACGAGAGTGAACTCGACTAATTGGCACATAAACCCTAGTTTATCTAGCCATAAAACTATATAAGCCGGAGGCTTATCAAAACACCCCAAACTTAAACCTCGCTTGTCCCCAAGCAAGCTTAAAACTCAAAAACGACTCAAGACTTGGCAAGCCTAAAGATCTAATCAGTTTCGCACAAATTTCACGCGACTTTACAAAACAGTTTTTCTTCTTTGATTCCCCCCCTTTTTCATCAATGTAATCCCCACATTCATCTACTTTAAACAATTGAGAAGTTATCATTCATGCCATCATTACTCTAAGTTGAGGCTTAAAGATACACACAAAGGAAGATCACCTATTTCGAACAATTGCCTTCCTCTCAAGGGCATTTAGTATTTCACTCATTCGCTCAAGTTTGTCTAGGCTATCAACTTTTCACTCACTTTCACATTCTAAGAGCACTTCCCATGAATTTGATTTTCATCTCAAACATAGTCCCCACGAAAACATGCATGCAACATCAATAGGTCTTTCAACGGTTGTAATGGGGCTCAGCTAAGGGTAGGATAATCAAAGGATAGAGGCTAAGTCCCTAGGATCAATGAGAGCATGAAACTAATATCACAACAATTGAATTCACTCTCATATTATTCTCTTCTTTGCAGTTGGTGGCTACATACCTCTTCCTTTTTATATCTATTTTTCTTTGCCCTTTTTGGCACATATTCAATGCTTTTTATCACCCATTTTTTTTTTCTTTCTTTTTTCTTTCAAGCCTTCGGCCCTTACTTCCGTTTTTCTTTTTCTCAACTATGACTCATGAACTTGTAGCCACCCCAAACTTAGTTCCACAACAACATTTACAAAGCTAAAATTCCATACTCTCCTAAATCCTAGGATAGGGGAAAATCATGGTTTTTCTGAGTTAATGGCTTGTAATGTAAGGTCATGAAGAACAATAGGCTTCAAGGCTCAATGTGGCTAACTAGGGATCATTCATCAAGGTTGGTTCAATTTATGGCCAAGTAGTTAATTCAAAGAAAATTGCCTAAATCATTTGATGCAACATATAAACATGAAAACCATATAGAGATTCAAGCAAATTCGGGAAAGTGCAACTTACAGTGATTCACACATTCAAAAACAGAGTTGGAGGCTAAAATCCTCACCGGACATTTTGCAAACTGTTTGACCGAGATACGATTCCTAGTGTGTGCACCCCCTCACCCCAAACTTATCATAAATCAGGCAATCATAATAAATCTCAAAGTTCAATTTTCAATTTTTAAGTGGGGATCAACTTTTCTAATATTAGAACCTAGGGGGAAATCATCAATGGTCAATATAATTCATGCGATCAATCTATGTGCTCAATTCAATTAAAATCCAACAAGCTTGCCGACACAACATTCATACAACAACTCTTGATCTTCTCAAATTATTCAAGAGTGACAAACAAAAACAAAACAAACACAAAAACAAAAACAAAAACAAGAGTGAGGAAAGGAGAGGGTACCTAGCTTGGGTTGCCTCCCAAGTAGCGCTTGTTTAACGTCCCGAGCCTGACTCAAGTCGCCCCTAAGGGTTAATCCGGAGGAAGATCCTGCTTGCCATGCCATTCCTTGGCCCGTTCTTTGTAGGTTTGTGCCCTTTCACCTGCTCGCATGCGGTTCCCGGACAGCTCATTTAAGTTCAGGACCCTTCTATAATCAAGACGAACTCTCCACTCCGTGGGTGATCCTTTTTGAGATCAATTCATTGTTCAGATCGACCACCACGGTTGTGCCACCCTTCAACCTTGGTGCTTTACCCTTCTTTTTCATTCCTTTGCTGCTGAGTTCTTTCCTTGCACATTCTTCCCTTGGGAGACTCGGTATGGGTTCCATGTCTCGTAGCCACTCGAGGTAGACTTCATCCCCCGAAGGGCCTTTTTCCTCACTATCTTTCTCATGAGATTCTACCGATATTGTTGCAAATGAAAGATCATGGTCTTCTCAAGTTGTCTTCACCTTTTCAGTTGGGTCCACCACATCCACTCGATACACAGCTGACTTCTCTTCCGGGTGCTTACTCGCTTCAAAGACATTGAAGACCACCGCATCATCATTCACCCTTAAAGTGAGTTTCCCTTTCCGCACATCTATCAAGGCACCCCCGGTGGCCAAAAAGGGCCTACCCAATATGAGAGGGATCTCAGCGTCTTCATCCATATCGAGCACCACAAAGTCCACTGGGAATATGAACTTGTCAACTTTCACGAGCAAGTCTTCGACTACTCCATAGGGATATTTGATAGAACGATCGGCCAGTTGGAGTGACATTCGCGTATCCTTTACTTCTTTGATCCCTAGCCTCTTCATCATCGAGAGGGGCATCAAGTTGATGCTTGCCCCTAGATCACATAATGCCTTTCCGAAGGTCATTCCCCCAATGGTGCATGGTATCGAGAAGGAACCGGGATCCTTCAACTTCGGAGAGGCAGTTTCCGTTGAAGAATGGCACTACACTCCTCGGTCAAAGCAACTGTTTCTTCATCCACAATCCTCCGCTTCTTAGTGAGAAGTTCCTTCATAAACCGAGCATATGATGGCATTTGTTCCAAGGCTTCCGCAAATGGAATGTTAATCTGAAGTTTTCGGAAGACATCAATGAACTTATTGAATTGCTTATCCTGTTGAGGCTTCTTCAATCTTTCAGGATACGGTACCTTCATGTAAGGTGGGAGGTCTTGGGGTTCAACCCACTTCTTCTTTCGGAACTCTTCATCCACAAGTTTCAGCCTTCCCCCTTGCTCCGGTCCCTTGTCACTTGCCAACCCTTCTTTCTCTGGTTGCTCTTCCTCAACGGGTAGTTGTTCCGGGCCCTTGTCATCCTGAGAACTAGTGGTACCCTTGCTAGGTCCCAACACCCTTCCGCTTCTAGTTATGATGGCATTGCATTGGTTCTTCGGGTTGTTCTCGGTGTCACCTGGGAGAGTGCCTGGAAGACGCTCATTGAGTTGCCTCGCGAGCTGAGCAACCTGCGTCTCTAGATTGTGAATTGCTGACCCTGTATGAGTTGCCAACTTGTTAATGGCAGTATTTGTGTCGATTGACAACTTCTCCATTGCTGTATTCATCTTCTCAAAAGATGTGCCTGTAAAGGTTGACAACTTCTCAAAAGCCATCTCCCAAGGTTGTCTTCCACTATCTGTCGGGTTGCAAATCGATTAGGCCCCTAAGAGCTCACTGAGTATTGCGCTGCTGAATTCCAATGTTCGGTCTCAGACCCTGTTGAGGTTGTTGCCAATTCTGTTGAGGGTGTTGTTGACCGGCTAGACCACCATTAACATCACTCCAAGCAAATCCCGGATGGTCTCTTCTCATGTAGCCCCTATTCTGATTCTGATTGTTCCTCTGATAGTTGTTCTGGGGCACAATGTCATAGAAGTTGTGGCATGAGTCCACATGTTCCTGAGAGAAATTTAATGGGCAAATCTGAGTGTCATGATCTCCATTACAATTTGCACAACCCGGAGGCATTCCCTCGTGTATCGCATTAACCCTCTTGTTCCCAGACAAAGCCTCATTCTGCATCTTCAAAAGTCTGTTTTGCTCTAAAATGGCTTCCATTGTCCCAGAACTGATTCCACTCGAGGTCTCCCTACCACGGTTGTAATCATTATATGACATCTTCTCTAACAATGTCCATCCATCCTCCGCTGATAAATAAGAGAAAGAACCGCAATTGCGGCATCACAGTTCATCTGATAGCGTCCCCTCAACCCATTAAAGAAATGCTGAACTTTGGAAACCGGGTCAAAGAACGCTGAGGGACATCTTCTCAATAAGCCATTGTACCTTTCCCAAGCTTCATTATACGTTTCATCCTCCGTCTGCCTGAATGAAGTGACGGCTATTCTTGCTTGTGCCGCTTTCTGGGGAGGAAAATATTTGGTTAGGAACTTCTGTGCCATTTGCTCCCAAGTTCTGATGCTGTTCCTATCCAAGCTATCAACCCAATCGCGAGCGACATCCCTAAGAGAGAGAGGGAAAAGTCGCAAGCGAAACTCATCCTGAGAGACTCCCCTTGTCTTCTGTAAGTCACAGGCTTCTAGGAAGCGAGTGATGTGTCTATGAGGGTCCTGTTTGCCACTCCCATCAAACTGATTCTCCCGGAGCTGGAATGTGACACATGCTTCAACTCTGAAGGAGTCTGTGTTCAGGTTGCCCCTCACAATAGAAGAGTCACAATCTCCCAAGCTTGGTAGATCGTACTCAAAGAGAGGCTTGTAACGAGGAGGAGGAGGAGGAGGATTTTCTTCAGCCATGCCCTCTATTTTAATTGCTTCCAACCTCTTCCTTTCTCTGGCCTCTTTTCTTAATTGCCTCTCGGTCCTGGTGATCTCTGAATCGAATAGCAAGTCCTCTTGTAGAAGGGTACCTCGCATACAAAAACACGGCAAGACCAAGTGGAATCAAAGAAGTAGAGAAATAATAACAAAGAAATAACAGAAAAATAAAATGAAAAATCAACTTAACCAATCAATCAAATTTCCTAAAAATTAGGAAAATTGGCTGTGCCAATCCCCGGCAACGGCGCCAAAAACTTGTTGTGACTCCGGCAAGTGTACCGGGTCGTCGCAAGTAATAAAAGACGGTAAGAGTCTACCGAGGTCGAACACAAGGATTGGGTTACCAATTCGACTAATTTCGCGAGAAATCCGATAAGTTGGTTAAGTAGAGAAAGTGGTTGGAAAGAAACTAGGATCACAATTCAAATTAACAAATCGAATCAATCAAAGATATGGTGATGAAATCTGAATTAAAAGCATCTAAGGTTTCGAATCCACCTACCCAATCATGCAAAGTACCCAAGTGATATTGCTCTCCTCCCTAGGTTCAATTTTAATGTCAATCGGGACCCCTAAATTCTCCTAAATCCACCTCCGTGCTCATTAGGACGTATTCGACGATTGGATTAATTACTTACTAGGTCTCATAATCCTAATCTCGAATTCTATTAATTCGTGTTCCCTATAGGTTGCACCGATCTCCTACTCACTCTCGTGCAATACTCGACCGATGATCCCAATTCAAGTTCTAAAACGCGAATCGCCGCTAGGCCTCAACACGTTTAACTAGTCGATCACGCTAGCATATAATCGACACAATGAAAACAGAATTGGAAAACAATAATTGAATTAAAGGAGAGAGAGTTACATTACATGAACACTATGCCGCCATGGGTGGCTTCATCGATCCCTTAGACAAGAGGATTAGTTCCTCATGTCCGTAACAACGACACACGTCAATCGGAAATCATCCTAAGACTAAGAATCAAGAGAAGAGAAAAGGAGACGCAGCCCCGAATAAGGATTACAAAAGATCTCCAATCAGTTCCGATCCAAAAGTCCTCTTTTTCTGTTTCGATCTGTTCTATTTATAAGGAGGCCACGCGTCACGGCCGTGGACGGGCCATCACGGCCAGGCCGTGACGGTTTGTTTCTCGCGCACTGAATTCGAACTCGCGACGCTGGCGGATGTCTCGCGACGCGAGCCCGCCTTTCACAGCCCGTGATGTGAATTACGGCCAGGCCGTGATGTTCTCTCGCCTTGTGTGGATTTTGGGTCACGGCCGTGATACACATCACGGCTAGGCCGTGATGGTCTCGACTTGTGTGGCTTTTAGGTCACGGCCGTGATATACATCACGGCTAGGCCGTGATGGTCTCTGACTCTGGTGCTTTTCTTGAGTGCACATACTCGCGACGCGAAGGACGTCTCGCGACGCGAACCTTCCTTTCACGCCCTGTGATGTGAATCACGGCTAGGCCGTGATGGTCTCTGTCTTCCCGGGTCTTCAAACTCTCGCGGGGCGAGCTTCCTCTCGCGAGGCGAGAATCTCCAGAATGGCAATCTCCACTATTTCTTGACTTTCCTTAATTCTTAGAGCTTCACTTATGGACCTGAAAACAACACAAGCAACCACAAGCGTAATTCTATCCAAAAGAAGCTAAAAACTACACAAAAGACGCAAAACGAGTCAAAGTCCAACTTAGGAACAAAACAAGGCAAATTTGGGCGAAAACGAGAGTGAACTCGACTAATTGGCACATAAACCCTAGTTTATCTAGTCATAAAACTAGATAAGCCAGAGGCTTATCAGCTAACCCCAAGAAACTCCTAATCTCGGTCACAGACTTCGGTGCTTCCCACTGGAGCACCGTCTCAACCTTAGCTGGGTCTACAGCTATGCCACCCTTAGAGATGACATGTCCTAAGACGCTCACTTCCTCTAACCACTTAGACAACTTAACATACAACTGCTTTTCCTTAAGGGTCTGCAAGACAACCCTCGGGTGTTCCTCAGGTTCCTCCTTGCTCTTGGAGTACACTAAGATGTCATCTATGAACACCACCACAAACTTATCCAAGTAAGGGTGAAAGGTCTTGTTCATGTAATCCATGAAGACCGCAGGGGGATTGGTCACACGAAAGGGCATAACCAAGTACTCATAGTGACCATATCGCGTTCTGGACGTTGTCTTCGGGATGTCCTCAAACTTAACCCAAATCTGATGGTACCCTGACCTTAAGTCTATCTTAGAAAAGATGCAAGTGTCTATCAACTGGTCCATGGATCATCAATCCTAGGGAGGGGATACCGATTCTTTATGGTCACCTTGTTGAGCTATCGATAGTCGACGCACAACCTCATACTGCCATCCTTCTTCTTCACCAACAACACAGGTGCTCCCGACAGAGACACACTAGGCCTAATGAACTGCTTCTTCATCAGGTCTTCCAACTCTTCCTTCAACTTAGCTAGCTCTAGAGGAGACATCCTATAGGGTGCTATGGAGATTGGCCCGATGCCAGACACTAAGTCTATGGCAAACTCAATATCTCTCTCTGGGGATAAGTTATAAACATCCCTCGGAAACACTTCAGGAAAGTTTAGCACAACAGGTGAGACACCCCGTTGTGCCCCATTGTATTATTACATTAAAACCTTAATATGTATTTACTTAATCGCGCGCTTACTGTTGAAAATACGTAAAAATTAAAACTTAAATAATAATCATATAACTTCTACAAATACAAAACACACCAAAACTATATTACATAAATACACACACAATTATTCTTTATTTTACACAACACGGTTTAGGGTATCCTCTCAGTAGGATCCCACACCAGTACTTATTCATACAAACATGCTTATAACTAACTGAAAACAAGAAACATCTTATATGACTCACTGGCCCTAAACTTACTACTTTATATTATTAGAATCAGTAGGTTGTTCTCCAGCGTCATCTTCATACGGAATGCCATTCAACTCCTCAACAACCTCCGTCTCGTACAAGGCTTCATCCATCTCCTCAGCAACATATTCGTCCATCTGGTCTTCTAACGTAACAAAGTAGACATACACAAAAATATAGAAATAGGGAGATAAGAAACAGTTCTATCATCATAAGTGGAAAAGATTCATAGCATATAATACAATAATAGTCACAGACACGCATCATTCAAAATCAACAATCATCCTCAATTCACTATATCATCCTCTACCCTCCAACTCATGCAACTAAACCTTTATCTTTGACGTGGCCACTGCTAATCTGTCACACATCCCTTGTTAGGAATGTCGATCGATCGTCCAAGTGACACGTTCCCAACGCCGGTGCACATTCACACCCATGGTGTACATCCATGGTGAGAATGCTCATGCAAAGCAATGACACTATAGCTGCACAAGATCACGGTCACACACCCCGGTTCTCTCTCAACTCAGTCAAAGGTGCTCATGCAAAGCAATGACACTATAGCTGCACAACTTAAATTCTAATTTGGAACGGTCTATAAGAACTTCGGACCTCGTGTATCTCAAATACACGGTTATGAACAACAATGCAACACATGATTCTCACTGACTTTTATCAATAACAACCTAGTACCTCAAGCTTTTCCTCATAACCTCCACTTACACTCTATATCACATCACTTCTATAAAATAATAGTGAGGCACTTCTAATTCATATTCAAAACTCTCACCCAAACAAAATACCTCCGAGCAATATATATCTTTCCTTAAAATCAACTAAGCAATTTATCAAACCAGGCAGATCATCTCTAACCATATATCAGAATATTGTTGAACCAAGCAATTCAATTATCATCAAGCTATAATACATTCTCACATAAACATATTAATCATCATAAAATATCATTCAACAGAATAAAAATCACCAAATTTAAGAACTACGAATAGTATACAGGATAACTTCCCAGGAAAAAGAGGTGGTGATAAACACGCTTAAATACCAAGTTTTTCCTTAGCCAGAAATTACCCAGACATATACCATTCCAACCTCAAAACAACATATTAACATCCATATCATAAAGTATCAATTCGATATAAATAATAAACGCAAATCATCCATCAACGGTTAATAAATATCAACATAATATCAATAAAATAATCAAACACCATAAAATATCACTTAAAACAAATTATCACAGCCAGCATATCACAATAAGATCAAATAATAAA
The DNA here is from genome assembly GCA_030762895.1 of Sophora flavescens. Lineage (NCBI taxonomy): Eukaryota > Viridiplantae > Streptophyta > Magnoliopsida > Fabales > Fabaceae > Sophora > Sophora flavescens. Next base: position 100,311,968 of record CM061069.1, on the reverse strand, counting down.
TAAAGCCAAACATCCTCAACATCATAAAATCAACCTTAATGTCGATAAACCTACAATCCCTGAATCACCATTGGTTTTATGGAAAAGGTTTCCAATGTGATTTTGGTCTTGTCGATTACTCGACTTCTAGTAGGTTTTAGGTCGCCCTACACCATTATTATAAATTATATGCTACTTATCGGTTCCGACGATGGAATGGTTCTTTCTCCCACCTGAGTTTGCACCAGAAACACGTACACGACGATCCTCGTTATTCCAACTCGAGTTAACACAACCACCTTCAACCAAACAACATAATTATAATTTATCAACTAACAACCATCTATGACACTTTAGGGCTAGGTTCGGCCACTTAAAGAAAGTAGGGAAGGAAAATGTTTTTGATTACATGCTCTTGGATAATGAAAGTGGAAGACATCACAAGATCATAGAAATTGGTTTCACATTAAAAGGATTTTTCTACAATTTTATAGAATTATTTGAAGTTCTAGATCTAGGAATGGAAAAATATGATTCATGGCATAAACATGAGAAATACATGAATATGAAAGCTTATATGATCAAGGAGATGAGCTTTTACCTCTTGAAGATTGAAGAAATGAAGAAATGATCAACCTTCACTATGTTGAAAACTGGACAGCTTGAGGGTGTGATGGTATTGTGAGTGTATCTCACAATATACTCATCCAAAAATCACGAACTTTGGCTTGATATAAAGATAATAAGAAAAGGAACAACTTTGGTGTTTAAGGTTTCATTCGGTTCGTATCATAACAGGGGTGAAAAGGACCTTCTTTCTGATGTTTCGTGGGTTACTGAGAATTCTGGGAAGTTTCGGTATTTTGAGCCTATCTCCCAATCCACTTATCCGTTTTTGATGATCTTTATCTTGTTGGAAATAAGAGAGAAATAGGAACAACTTTTATGTTGAGTGTTTTCCGAGTTTCAGAAAGTAAGAGGGTCATATGTTTGGTGGGAATTCGGTGTTCTTAGGGTTTTGTAACTTAGTTGGTGGGGAAGATGAAGAGAATGAAGAAGATGAGTGAAATGGTGAGGGAGGCCACGGTTTGGGATATTTATAGGAGTAATATTATGCCTTGTTTGGTTAAAAGGAATTGGTTTAATGGGTTTTGTGATTATTAAATTAATATAAGCTTAACTAAGGTTATAATTAACTTAACTAAGGTTATAATTAACTTAACTAAGGTTATTTTGACTAACCATGGTTAATAATATGTGGCTCACATTTGATGGAGGTGTGGCTGATTTTGGGCCACACAAAATGACTCACCAATGAGTCATCGATCTTATCCATTAGCGGTTCCTGAAATTTCGTGACGTAGCTACGTCGTTTACCCGATTTCATTTTTTGAGAGGAAAATAATGAAACGAAAGCAAAATGAAATAGGTAATATTTATTGGAGGTGGATGCACGAAATTGGAGAGATGTGGGAGGTTTTCAACCACGTAAAATGAGTGGTTAAGAGTGCGTAGATGCGTCTTGTTAATACCCGCGAAAGCTTGGGGGTATTTTGGTCTTTTTACCTAAATGTCATGATTACTTGCATTTAATGCTCATAAATGCTTGGTGACTCATCCTCCATGAGTCATCATGTATGACTCATTGTCCCAATCTCTTGACGGGTCTCTGCACTTCCCTTCTCGACTCCGTCGGTTTCTCGATTAGGGTTTTACGCCTGCGTAAAAGCGTAATATTTCGTTTTGAACTGAAAATTTTCAAACTAACCAAACTTGTTGGAAATATGATTTAAATATAAACCATTTCGTTCACGAGTCAAAATTAGGTTTTCTGCTCAGTAAAATTATACTGTCAGTGAAAACGCAGACCGGGTTCTGTCTGAATTTTCAACCCAAATTTTTATCGTAAGCTGCTACCCTAAGATAGAGTATGAATATGATTTTTATTTCATAAAAATAAATCTCCATGAACTCAGATAAAAATATAAATAAATACATTTATACCGGTTAATACAGCGAAAATATTTTTACTGAAAAAAAATCGGAAAATAAAAAGTAGGGTGTTACAACAGGCAAGCTGGCGACATTAGGAGGGCCACTCTCTACTTCCAGGGAAGCTATCATCATGTACACTTGGGCTTCGTCTTTCATCGAAGCTTGAACTTGACTGGCAGAGAGAAGGTCCGGGTTCTTAGACTCTGTTGGAGTTCCAAAAACTAAGGTCTTATCAAAACAAATAAAGGGAACATGGTTGGAAGATAGCCTGTTCATCCCAAGAATAACATCGAGCGGTTTTAAAAAAGGTAAGCGCACAAGATCAGCTGCTGAGTTTATATTATCAAGAGATAATAGAACAATATTCCTAAACACAAGAAGCACCTCACTACAAGAATTTTCGCTGTTTCCCAAGGCCTATGACCTTGGGAAATCCATAAAATCCGTGGGAAAATACACATTTCCCAGGGATGACCCACGGATTTAGATCCCTCGGTTTTCAGTTGGTTGGAAACGTTTCCCACGGGTATGCCCTGGGAAATACCCCGCGGTTACAGCCTTGGGAAATTTCCCAGGGTTATAACCCTGGGAAATATTTCCCAAGGATCGATCCCTGGGAAATATTTTCCAGGGATCTATCCCTGGGAAATATCCCTGGGATCTATCCCCGGGAAATTTCCCAGGGTTCTAACCCTGGGAAATATATGTTTTGTTTAAATTATAAAACCTTATATACATTAATTTATGTTAAAGTGGATAAATAAATAATTATTATTTTTATATGAATGCATCAACAAAGAAATTAACATCATAATTCAAGCAAACAATTTGTTCAACACAAAATGTTATTCAAGTCATATTTGTTCAACGAAAAATTTATTTCAAACCATAATAAACATGATAAGTAAAATAAACTAAGAATCCCCATTATAAGGATCCTCAACAAAATGGTCAAGAGAGTCGTTGTCCTCCTGAGCATGCTGGGTCGTCTGACTAGACTGTCGTTGCTGTGGAGGCTGCTGCTGCTGCAACTGTCGCACTGTCTCCATCAGCTGTCGCATCGTATCCATCATCAGATGATGCTCCTCATCCCTCTGCCGCTCCCTCTCTTGGGAAGCGACCAACATCTACCTCAACTGAGCAATCTCCGCAGACTCCTGAGGGTAACGTCTGCATGTGGTGGACGCTCCAACCCTAATCTCTAACTTGCGCGAGGGCCCTTTCCGATAGTTGCCGGCAAGGTCTCCAGCACCGTACAAACGACCCTTATACTTGCCGCCGACGACTTCTGCCCAAACATTCAGCGCAAGCTGCTCGTCCTCCTGTGGGTTAGCTGGGGTGGATGGTGAAGAGGCTGATGATTGAGACCTATGTTGACTCATCCTCTCATGAAACTCCTCCTGTTACAATACATCATACTATCAAAATTTGAACAATATGTTACAAGATAAATTATGCAGAAAAATGGACAGAGTTTTCCCTAAAACTACAACATTCCAATGTTTACAAACAGAACACCGCAATTTAAATCCATAAATGATCATCAAAAGCTCAATAGGATGCACACAAATTATCATGTCCAAACTAGTTATAACATTTCCAATGTCAGGCAGTATCAATAGGTCCAAATATAAAGTGACTAGAGAGACTCAGTAATCAAAACATGAATAGTATGTTACACGATTAATTATGCAGAAAATTGGACAGAGTTTCCCCTAAACCTCAAACTTTACAAATTGAACACCACAATTTAAAACTGCAAGTCATCAAAAGCTTAATAAGATTCACACAAAGCAATATATTCAACTCCCTAAAAGCCAATGCTCAAAATCCAATGCTCAAACTAGTCATAACATTTGAGGCTCTCTGCCTCTCAAGTCCAGTAAAGTATGATTGTTACAATATCTATTAAAGTCAATAGCTTCTTCAAAAATCAAAAGGGCATATTACCTGAGTGCGCTTGGAGCACTCATCTATGTACTCGCCGGTAGCCTTCCTAGTATGGGTGCATTTGTGAACCTCATGAATTTGTACTCCTCGATTATACCGGCGAGCCTATAACACAAGCATAGATGATTAAGATAACAAGTAATGAACTATGATGTTGGAATAAATACATTTAATGCATAAAGAATGACAGTATGAGCATACCATACGATCTGCCCACTGCGACTGGGAAATGCTTCCTCCCGTGTGCAGGTCCCACCCTTTTCTGATGCTCTATTTTTCTTTGCCTGAGCAGAATTTTTTTTTAAACTGATCAGAAGCCCAATAACGACGCAACTCCTCCCAAATACCATCTCCAATCCAGGATCGCTGTATGCCACTCTCACGAGCCTCCCTAAGCATATCAGAAAGGCGTTCGGAGGCTTTATGGTGAAAGATCCTCTGGATCTCTGACTCATCTTCGTTCCTCCATGCCGCCTGACCCTGTTTTAAGATAAATAACAATTGTTATACTAATAGTTTCGTAAATAATAAAAACCACAATAAGTAAATTGAAATTTGCTACTTACTCTAAACGCATCAAACATTCTAATCCGCTCATTGTCAGTGAGTTTTCCCCATGATGTAAATGCCCTATGATACCTTTGCTGGATAACAAACGCGATGGCACTCGCTGCTCTCTTACAAGGAAGGAACCTTAACAGTAAAGATGCATGAACTAATCAAACACATGGTAATAAATTATGATAAAATGCATGAATCAACCAAACAGATAGAAATTTTATTAATTCTTACCCGTTACCACTAGGCCTAATAATAGGTCGACCATCGGGCATGAGCTCAACTACCTCTGACCCATCTAGCTCCTCTAGCTCCACCGGCTCCACCGGCTCCTCTGGCTGCTCATGCACATCTGCAACTGAAGGTGAGCGTGAATAGCCTGGACTATATTGTTGCTCCTCATCCACACATTGCCAAGGAGATGCTATATAGTGTGCATGTGTCGTGACCCCCGGGGTGGGAATTATATCGAAATGAGGCGATGTAGGTGCAACACATGGAGTCAGTGAAGGTGCTTGTTGTGGTGGGCGCGATGTAGGTACATGTGGGTGTGGTGCTGACGTTGCTGAGGTAAGCGTTGAAGGCATACGTGAGTATCCGTCTGTAGACTCACGAATCACTAAATTTGTGGAAGGTCTGTTCGACGACGACGGGGGATTTGGACGGGGTTAGTATCAACCATAATACCCTTACCCTTATTGATGGGTGGAGGTGGGTCACGTCCCCGGACATGTCTACAGAGCAATTTAATGTTAAAACAAAAGTTATCAGATATAGCAATAATATAAGTTATCTAAGTCATAAAGTCAACAAATATAACTAACTAATAATCCAACAGCCAAAAATAAGTTATCTAAGTCACAAAGTCAACAAGTATAACTAACTAATAATCCAACGGCCAAAAATAACTTAATCATCCAAATCATAAAGTCTTCAGAAGATCTAATACAAATTAACTACGATTTATTCAGAATTTGAGTCATCGTCTTCAGCTCCTATTGAGTCATTATCTTCTTCCTCATCATCTTCAGATCCCGTCTCTTCATGTTCTTCAGTGGAATTATCGTCTTCTTCATCCAAATGCTCCTGGATGGATGACAAATTGGCGATATTCACTTCTTCACCAGCGACTTGCAAGTCCCCTAAGCCATCAATAGGGTCAACTTCAATGACTTCAGCTACATGTGACATTACATCCACTTGATAAGGCACCTCTCCCTCCGAATCATCCACTTCGATGCTACCCCTTGGTATTGTCTTGATGGCGACGGACCAACCTCGTTTGTCCTTACGAGTTGGTGGATAAGGTACGTAATACACCTGTCTCACATTTTGTGCTATGATAAACGGATCATCCCTTTGATATCTTCTACTCATTCGGATGTCCACAGTATTACATTTCGGGTTAAATTTTGTGCCTCTACCGGACGAATCAAACCAGTTACAATAAAATAGAACTATTCTTTTAGTATAGTCTAAAGAAGGGTACACCAGTTTATATATATGTTGGATCACGCCGTAGAAGTCATCTTCAATTCCTTCCGTGAGACCCTTTACATGGACCCCGCTGTTGATGGTTTTTTTGCCCTCCGTCCATGATTGGGTATGAAATTTGTACCCGTTCACGAAGTAAGTGTGCCATTCTTTGACTTTTGTATTAGGACCATCGGCTAAGTTCCTTAAGTGTTTGTTGATGGGAGTTGGTTTCTCATGGTAAACCTACATATGTCAGTTCTAAAAAATCATGTCCACATTTTACTCACAATGGATAATACAAAGATTTTTAAGATACTAACTTGTTGCTTAAACCAGATTGGAAATTCAGCATGTATACGAGTGGACTGTTCTTGCTCGTTGTTTGCAGATATCAAGAAGGCACTGTAAAGTTGGACAATATATATTATAAGCAGAAAAATATATACTATTAGGTATTCGAAAGAAAAATATACGAAATGCGTACTCAAGGTATGGTTTAACTTCGGTACAATTGATCAACACATGAACATGAGCCAACTTCCTCTCTTTGTCCGATAACCAGTGAGAGGTCTCCTTCCCGGAAGCACGACCAGGCTGGCAAAAGACTGACAAGGTTAACGGATGTCTTTCACTTTCACTTTCCATTTCATTTCTACTATTTTTTGGTGACAACATGAAGTTCTTGAAATAATGGGAACAAAAATGGGTTGTCTCGCGGTGTAAGTAAGACGCACAGATTGATCCTTCAACCTTAGTCTTATTTTTCACCGATCGTTTCGAATCACCCATGAATCTATAAAACAACAAGAAGTTCATAGTCATATCCTTTCACTTCTAATGGAAAAAAGTCTAATTAAAATTCTATGATGGTTATATTACCTTTCGACATCGACATTTAGCACACGAACATCTAATTCGGTTTCCATCATCGATGAAACACTTTTGTCGCTTTGCTTGGGTAACAAACTCTTCAACCCCATCTACGAAAGTTGGTTTCAAACCCCTTCTTTTCGGATATAGCCTATCATACACCCAACTACGATTCGAAGGATAACAATCCATCTTCTACATATTAATAAAAAATCCAGATAAATTTTAACATTAAATTTCAACATGTCCACTTAGAGATAGTATTAGCATCGTGAATAGGGAGGTACAACTACAAGCAATGAGCTAACAAGCACACATATTTTTAAATTTTATGTGAATGATTTTGCATTTAATAAAAGATTTTGCATTTAAATTTTAAATCTTCTAATGAACGACAATAATGAACGACAATAATTTCAGCAAGCGAAATACACCAAACTACCACAACACAAATCTATTCCACAATGGGAAACTGTGACCTATAATTATTATTTATCATGATAGTTCTAACTTCTAATTATTTAACCTAGAAGATTAAAGTACAAGTAAATGGCAATTTTTACAGAACACACCTACATGATGCTTAAAGAAGTCATGATCAAACAGTTCACAAGGACAATTAATCCCCTTTGTGCAATAACTTTAACAGTTATTTTAAAGCATCCTCGTACCATGGAACGTCCACTTGGCAACTATCATGGAAGAGGATTGTATTGACAACTACTACTTTATTGCTATATATTAGACAAGGGCATCAAGAATTGGACTCTTAACCACTTGAATTCTTTCCAAATGAGTTTAATGGCTAAGAAATCCTTCCTCGGCACAGCCATAAAAGAAGTTCTTGAACTTGTTTCAAATGAATATAATATTTGAAATTCTAAAATCATGTTTACGGCATTTATCTAACCACACTCCAAAAATACTCAAATAATGCAAATCTTTGGAGTTGGAACTAGCACAAAGTAACCACTAAAACCCTTTGAAGTTGCCGTACAGAACTAATAACTATCTTCCAAAGAAGAAACTGGTTACCACAAATAGCTTATTTGCCATCAAAGGTCCCTATATTAACATAGTAACCATATGCATTAAAATTAAAACAAGTTCACAATGATAGGGTAAAAAGAAAATTTGCAGATAGGTTCATACTAAACCAAAGTTCATCCGAACTTCCAGATCTTACCCTAGACGCATCAACACCCCGTTTAAAAGCAATAGTTTTCAGGATCATATCTACAATAGAATATAGATGTCATATACAAGCAAACAGCATACAACCATACCAGTCTTAGAACAATATATTGAAATCACTTAGTTAATAACAAACAATAAAATAGAGGTGTAGAAATCTCACAGTTCTTCGTGGAATGATTCTTGAGAGAAAAGATAACTTCAGATTTCTTTATCCACTACTTGAAATCCGGATTAAAGATGATTCATCCTGTGGTTTTCAGATATTCTAATCAGTAACAATGACAAATAACTCAAAGGAATGTCCCAAAAAGAAATAACTCAAACAAACATTTTGAATCAAAAACCTGCTATTGTTTATTAAAGTTTTCATTTTGTCAATTTCAGTTTCTATACTTTGATGGGACATTGTATATCTGCATGAAATACTTATGTGAGTTTTCAAGTTAAATAATCCTCATCAAGGTCCTGCCTTCTATACTTTGATCAATTTCAAAAAACCTGCTATCTAAAGTTTCCAAGTTTTATTTGATTCCAGTTAACTATTGCTTATTATTATGCCTCAACTGACTATACTAGCTGAACCTAAAATGCTGAATCAAAAAACCAACAAACAACCACACTAAGTTCACAGGACACACACTTTTACTAAAAAGGTTGAAAGTAAGAACTGAAGGAATCCATCCACTAAAATTTCCATACATATTCAACCTCCCCAAAAGGAATCCTAGCTCAACAATTAGGTTTATGCTTAATTATAATAATATTAATTTAACATACAAGAGACTCACATTGTTTGTCTACGTTATGAATCTGAGCATTTTATTTTTAAAGGTTTGTAAGCTAGAGGTCGGAGGTTGGAGAAGAATATAGGGAAAGTGGGTGAAATTCATTCCAAAAATCAAGTTTGCTATGTAGATTCTCACTCTCAGTCAGATCACAGTTACAAGAACAGATTGCACACAATACACACTCATGGGTATTCGAGAGACCCAAACTACTCTCATATCCTAACTCTTTCCTCTTATTCTCAATTCCTGAATGACCCTCTATTCCCCTACCTACTGATGTATCCCTTTTGCACTCATCTTAACTGTCTCCAACTCCTCTAGCTGTATTAACAGATTTGGGTCTCACTTTTTGAGCCCTTTGTTCCCTAATCCCTGTTGGCTATTCCCGTACTAACAAGGTCATACTCATAATACTCAACTTTCAAGCCTGCAAAAGAGCTTAACCATATGATAATAAAATAAGGTTTCAAGACAGTAATTATTAAGATAATCCAAACAATTAGCTTGGCATGGAATAATCTAATAACCCAAACAGAAATAAAAGTATCACCACATCAGGCATAATCAAAGGGTGTGAACATACCATGTTGTCATAACCTTAAATTAATTTGGCATAATCAACCTCAGCATTCTTTCCGTTCCCAACTTCACTCACTTTCCCTCTATTCTCGATATGAGCCTTGTAAGCTAGAAAACCACAGAGCATAAGGGAAGGATACTGTTAAGACAGTGAAGGAAACTAGCATAAGGGACTAGCTTAGCGAACGAAGGACGAAGGCGCGACCAAAGGACTGAGTCGTGACCGGAGGAAGGCGGCACGACCGGACCGGAAAGGGACTGGGAAACACGAAGGTGGGTGGGGGCAGCGTTTAGCTAGTGCGCGAAGGAAGGAGTGAATGCGGAAGGAGATTTTGAGAGTGGGTTAACACCACTTTCCCACGGCTTAAGCCGTGAACGGAGGAAGGCGGCACGACCGGACCGGAAAGGGGTTGGGAGGCACGAAGGTGGGTGGGGGCGGCGTTTAGCTAGGGCGCGAATTGAAGGAAGGAGTGCATGTGGAAGGAGACTTTGAGAGTGGGTTAACACCACTTTCCCATGGCTTAAGCCGTGGGAATTGCCGCTCCCCTTTACGATGGCAAAGGCCGTGGGAAATGCCGTGTAATCTTCACACGGCTCAGTCCGTGGGAAAATAAATCCTTTTCCCAGGGTCCTACCCATGGGAAACAACAAAATCTGGTAGCTGCGGCCTAACCCGTGGGAAAACAAGCGGGAATGTTTGGCGCTTCTTTTCCTAGGGCTCAAACAGTGGGAAAACTAGCGAGAGTTTTCCCAAGGCTTCAACCGTGGGAAATATTATAATTTCCCAGGGATTTATTTCCTTGGGTAAAAATCCCTGGGAAATAGCTTAATTTCTTGTAGTGCCTGAAGGCTCCTTGGATCGTTTAAGACAAACCGCCAAATGCAGTAAGTCAAGCCAAATCAAAGCTATATGTACTTAGTACCACGTAACAGTGTCTATATAAATATAGACAATTCAAACAAGAGTCACACAACAGACTCACGACAGGCTCATACCACGTCCGGACAGGGACGAATTGCTCTGATACCACTAAATGTGACACCCTTCTACCCCGCATGTTATAAGCACTTTAAGATAAGCAATTAATAAAATTTAGTCATGATCATACTGGATAAAATAAAGCGTCCGTCCATGGGTAGAAAAGTCCACATGAACTAGTTCTCAAAATGGTGGAAAATAAAACGAGTTTAAAACAATTTAACATAGCAAAGAAATAAACCTATCCCAACCCCGATGTCAGATACAGAGCTGGTATAACCGTTCCGGAATAAATCCACAGAATACAAACTGAAAACTAACTAACTGAACATAAAAACAAGCCCTAACTATGAGTGGCGGCACCTCAGAGTCACTCCTCTCCGGGCTACTCGTCATCCTCTGCAAGGAGCCAATCAGACCAAACAACAAACAAGTAATGGGGAGTAAGAATCATGTAATCACAATAGCAAGGAGGTAGGAAGTAAAGTAAAACATACAAGCAAGGCACCAACGTAAGCATATATCAACAACATGTATAAACATACATCAACCTCATCAATATCAAGCATGCTATGCAGTGCAATGCAGTCCTACTTCACTAAACCAACAATGCATATGGATCCACTAAACTCGGGATGGACGACTTCAGAGTTACATATCCATATTGAGAATCTACTCAACGCCAGAGAATCTACTCCTTGGATAGCCAACGCATCAAACCAACGGATTCATCGTCAAGGGGGCGCAAGGAGAATATACTCCAATCGTGGATGGCCGGATCGCCATACTTTAGGACGCCATCCCCTATGTCGAACATCCCTCAACAACAACAACAATAACTCTGATGCAATGCGTATGAAACACAATGACCACGGACAACCACCACCTCAATAACTCCAACGGAATCAACTGAAGACATCAGCGAAATCGACCACTACGTAATCTACCGCGACACCTTTAACCAGTGGAATCTACCGCAGCAGAATCGACTACAACACCTTAGACCCAAACCGTGGAGTCAAGGTCCCCCCTAGGACAAACTCTCGGTCCCTAAGGTACAACATCAATAACACCTTAGACCCAAACCGTTGGGTCAAGGCCCTCTTGGTCGTAAGGCACCAAGGTACAGCTCAAACAACTTACGGTAACCCAACGGTTATCGGCTTAGCCATCTTAATTAATTAAGTTATCTAGTCTTCATCATTAATTAACTAAGTCATCATTTGTCGTTGGGGAAGATTGGGGTTAAAACCCCTATTTAAGTCTTTAATCTTAGATTCTGTCCAGAGGGGGGAGCACGGTCGGGCTTAACCCCAGCATGGGCGTGCTGCCACTTAAGTGGGGCACGATCATGCTCAGCTGCACGGGCGTGCTCCTCTGCTGCACGGTCGTGCTTACTGTGCGGCCATTTTCCAGAATTCAAACTGGGAGCACGGGCGTGCTCCCTGTTCAGGACGGTTGTGCTCAATGCACGACAGTACTGTTATGGGCGGAGTCTCAACACAGTTCCTTAACCAATTTTTAGGGTGTTTAAACCTATTGATATCTAACTCATTTTACAACCTAATTTAACCAATTAAGGTTTTTAACATTTTAACCATCAACTATACAACCAACATAACATCAACAGCGAGCATCGTAATAACAACGACAATCATCTTACTATCATGTTCATATTGAGGAAACCAAGATAAATAATAACAACATGCCATGAACATGGAACACTTACAAATAACATACCAAAATAGCCAAGAACATACCATCACCAAACAATACAATTTAACATGTTATTCATTCATACACATAGAACAACACGGGGTTATGGGAACCCCTTTACTTTAGACTAACCCCAAGCCTATGAATGCACTACCCTTCTCCCTATACCTGTAATAGAGAACAAAATTCAAAAGAGAGAAAGAAGATCCACTTGGGTCCTGTCTCACTAGTGCTTCTCTACAACCTCAAGAACGACAAAGAGACACTTTGGTTCAACTCTAAGATCAAGAAATTAAAAGGAAAAGATCAAGAACTTGAAATAGAGAACACAAGGGACAAGGTGCACGCATTTTACACAAGGGACAAGGTGCACGCATTCGTAGCGATGTTCTCCTATTAAGAAGCAGTGAAGAACGGTTCAAGAACGGGTTCCCTAGAGAGAGTTTTAGGGAGAAAAACCATAAGGATTCAAAGAGGAAGGAGGGAGGCAGTTTTCTGAGTGTTGGGGTTGTGTAAACTAGGTTTTGGTCGAGTCTAATGGTATATATATGAGTTTGGGTCATAACGGGTTCCTATTTCAGGCCAAATTGTATATAGTCCGGTATTTTGACCATAACTTGAGCTACAAGTTTCCGATTGAGGCATTTTTGGTGTCGTTAGAAAGCTCAGAAATATCTACAATTTAATGTCTAATGATCGAATCCTTAATCGGACTCTAAGATAGTCAAAAGTTCGATGAAAGTTGAGCGACAGATTTGGTAGTTATTCCTAGATAGGATCCTTAGGAGATTAAGATAAGATCTTAAGATATAGAAAAAAAGAGGAGGATGATCCTATATTGATAAGGACTCAAATATGATTGGTTTAGTGCCTTAAATCTAAGAATAACACTATCTCTATTTAAATACTAAATCACACGATATCTTATCATATCATTCTTAACCGCTTATTATTAATAAAATCACATATCATATATTAACATATAAAATCAAACATTAAGAGACACAATCTCATATTAATGCAAATAATCATATATAAATATACATATTATCATATGCAATAATATATACACATATATATAAATATCAGCACCGGAGCCTGTGCTTGCACCGGTACCAGAGGAAGATCTTGTAGCAACAGTTCCTGACCCTATGCCTGTTCTAGAGGTTCCTGCACCTCCCGAGATTCGAACCATAAGATCAGAGTCTTCCCGAGTGTCCACTGGACTACCTTACCGTGATAGCAGAGTCTATCGATTGATGTTTCAGAGACCTTCAGACAGGAGCTCTTCCAATGGTAGCGGAGGAGTAGCAGGACCGTCGAGACCACCGGGTGGTAGTGAGGGTAGTAGTTTGTGATAGCTCAGGTCAGTGCTATATGTACAGGTGTGTGTGTGTGAGGTTTTTATGTATTTCGAGAGGGGACTGGGTGTTGAGAGTTAGTGAGGCATCTTTTCTTTAGTATCTTGATATATTTTTATTATCTTACTAGTTTGTACAAATTGGGATCCTACTGATGGGATTCCCTTTTACAGTACTGATGCATGTATGTATATGTATATGTTGATTTATCTGCATGTTAGTTATTTATATTTTTAAGTTTTAAATTTCCCCGCCATTTTAATATAGCCGTTTAACGCTAATAACACGATTAGGTCTTAACTATTTTGGGTTTTTCTTTAATTGGACGTTGGGGCGTCTCAATAAATAAATTGAAAGGTAACTTCAATACCGTCACTGACGACATTTCGACATAAAAAGGGTATAAATTACCTTATCTTAGATAAGAAAATAAAGCTAAGGTTTAGAAGATATCGTTACCACAATCTCAACGATGTAATCGGAATCACGATAGGACAAATGATCGAGTCGGGAACTGAGCCTGAAGCTTCCTCTCTCTATCTCTCTCTAGCTCTCTGTTTTTGTTTTCATGAATGGGGTGAAAAGTGAACTTCGGTTCACTTAAGCCCCTATTTAATTTTCATCATCAGCCTGACCACGCTCGAGTGTGGGAGGGGCCACGCTTGAGGGTGGGATCCTCCACGCATGAGCGTGATAGGTTTCTTAACCGCGAAGAACAGCGCTCCACCACCCCATGCATCCAATCCAAGCTTGCCACGTGGAGTCAAATCCAGAACTTGTCTGGTTGACTCCCACGCTTGAGCGTGCCACTGACCACGCTTAAGCATGGCTGTGCTTGAGCACAGAAGGAGCCACGCTTGAGTGTGGTTTCCTGGACAGCAACCCTAGTTGTTGTTTCAACTCGTTCCGACTTCGTTTGATCGCGTACTTGCCATGCAAAGGTTCCTACATCTTAACCAACATATTAAGCATCTAATCCAAGCCTTAAACATATTCATCATACATGAAAACAAACTCTAAAACATGGACGTTACACACGACACATGTTTCTTGAAACCATAAAAAGTAGTTTGTACAAATGATGGATATTACCGACTCGGTAGAGAGAATTTGAAATAATATGTCTTGAGACATAAAAAATGCAAATAATTAATAGAAAAGCATAGACGAAACTGATAGCTAATATGCACTGGTATTGGACTAGTTATGCAATAGACAAGCATTTAGCATAAAATGGTCAACCTTCACTGGACGACAAATCAAACAGCACAAATCATGTTAAGATACTTTCTAATAAAGATAAATATGTCCTCGGCTAGAGATTTAGTAAAGATATCTGCCCATTGATGATCAGTATCCACAAATTGTATATCAAACACACCTTTTTCCACATAATCTCTAATGAAATGATGTTTAATCTCTATGTACTTAGCTCTTGAATGCAAGATTGGAATTTTAGATAGATTGATTGCAGAAGTATTATCACACATAAGTGGGATCCTACTTACAAACACATTGTAGTCCTCCAATTGATGTTTGATCCATAGAAGTTGAGAGCAACAACTTACAACATATATATACTCAGCTTCAGTAGTTGAGAAGGCAATGGTATTTTGTCTTTTGCTTGACCATGAGACTAGATTGGCTCCAATGAAGTGACATCCTCCACTGGTGCTTTTCCTTTCTATGCGATCTCCAGCATAGTCAGCATCACAAAAACCAACTAATCTATAATCATCATTTTTCATAAAGGACAAACCCATATTAGTAGAACCTTTCAAATATCTAAATATTCTTTTTACTGCTGATAAATGAGATTCTCTAGGATCATATTGAAAACGAGCACATAAACATTCACTGAACATAATATCAGGTCTAGACGCGGTAAGATAAAGAAGATATCCTATCATACCTCTATATACCTTTTGTTCTACATTTTAATATTTTTCATCTTTGTTCAGTATGGACGTGGGATGCATAGGTGTCTAAGTATTCATTGGATTGCAATCATCCATCTTAAATTTCTTTAACAGTTCCTTTGTATACTTGGTTTGATGGATGTACACCCCGTCCACTGTTTGTTTCACTTGAAGACAAAGGAAAAAATTAACTTCTCCCATCATACTCATTTCAAATTCCTTTTGCATTAACTTAGAAAATTCCTTACACAGAGGTTCATTAGTAGCTCCAAAGATTATGTCATCAACATAAATTTACACAATTATAAAATTGGATTTGTTGGATTTTCTAAACAAGGTTGTATCAACCTTTCCTCTACTAAATCCATTGTGCATTAGGAATGAACTTGGCCTTTCATATCAAGCTATAGGAGTTTGTTTAAGACCGTATAAAGTTTTCTTTAGCTTATATACATGTTCAGGATGGTTTCACTTTCAAAACCCGGAGGTTGCATAACATACACTTCCTTCATTAATAAGACCATTTAAAAAAGCACTTTTTACATCCATTTGATAAAGCATGATGTTATGATGTGCAGCAAATGATAATAGAATGCATATTGCTTCTAATCTAACTACTGGTGCAAAGTTTTCAGTGTAGTCAATACCTTCTTCTTGAGAATAGCCTTGAGCAACTAATCTTGCTTTGTTCTTTACCACCTTACCATTTTCATCAAGCTTATTTATGTAGACCCATTTTGTTCCAATTACTTATTTGTCCTTTGGAAGAGGTACAAGTGTCCATACTTCACTTCTTTTGAATTGATTCAGCTCTTCTTGCATAGCCAGAAACCAACCCTCGACTAGTAGAGCCTCGTCTACTGTCTTTGGTTCCAACTCAGAGACAAAAGCAGAGTCAGCTTGCTCTCTGAAGGTTGACCTAGTTTTTAACTTATCACTGGGCTTTCCAATGATTTACTCTAGAAGATGATAATTCTTGAAGTGCCATGATCTTTGGACATTGTCTTGTTGAGAAGTTGAAGCTCCTGAACCATTCTTATGATCCTACAGATTCATCAGTCTTGATGTTCACTGGATTTCCTGAATCTTTGAGATTCAAATCTACAAAAGCTTCATCTAGCTCTGATAATCTCTTATCAGGCTTATTGTCATCAAATTTTACATGTATACTTTCTTCTACAATGAGAGTTCTTGAATTATAAACTATAAAACCTTTGGACGACTCAGAATGCCCTAACAATATTCCATTATCTACTTTTGTATCAAACTTACTAAGTTGATTTTTAGTATTTAATATAAAACATTTACAACCAAAAGGATGAAAGTAAGAAATGTTGGGTTTTCGTCCTTCCACAATTCATAAGGAGTCTTATTCAGAAGTGGTCTAATGTATATTCCGTTCTGAATGTAGCAGGCAGTGTTAATAGCTTCAGCCCAGAAGTGTCTAGGGACAGAGTTGTCATTGAGCATTGTTCTAGCCATCTCTTGAAGAGATCTATTCTTTCTATCTACCACACCATTTTACTGTGGTGTTCTAGGTATTGAGAAGTTGTGAAGAATACCACTTTCTTCACAGAACCTTTCAAATAACTCATTTTCAAACTCTCCCCCATGGTCACTTATAATTGAAGTGATACACATGCTTTTTTCATTTTGTACACATTTGCAGAATATAGATAAGACCTTGAATGACTCATCATTGTGAGCTAAGAACATAACCCATGTCCATCTAATGTAGTCGTCTACTATGACTAGACCATATTTCTTACCACCGACAGAAGCAGTCCTTGCTGGACCAAATAGATCAAGGTGTAGCAACTCTAGTGGTCTATTGGTACTAACAATGTTCTTAGATTCAAAAGAACATTTCACTTGTTTTCCCTGTTGACATGCATCACAGAGAGCCTCTGATTTGAACTCAAGGTTTGGTAATCCTCTCACGAGGTTATGCTTATTCAGCTTTGAGATTAACCTCAAGCTTGCATGACCTAGCCTTTTGTTCCAAATCCATCTCTCATCTTCAATGGACACTAGACATGAGACACTTTGATTTGAGAGGTCCTCCAAGTCAATCTTATATAGATTGTTTTTCCTCTTTCCAGTGAACAAGAGTGATCCATCATTTTTCTTGACGCTACACATATTTTTGTCAAAGGAAACAGCATACCCACTATCGCACAATTGACTCATGCTTAACAAGTTGTGTTTTAATCCTTCAACCAACAGAATATTATCAATGGAGGGAAAATGATGTTTACCAATTTTACCAACTCATGTGATTTTTCCTTTCTGATTACCTCCAAAGGTAACCCATCCACCATCTTTGTGTCTAAGGTCTTGGAACATACACTTTTCTCCCGTCATGTCACGTGAGCATCCACTGTCCAAGTACCAAGATGCGTGTTTTTTTCATGTTGTTAAGCAAATCTACAATAGGTATAATCATGTTCTTAGGTACCCAGATTGACTTGGGTCCTTTTTTATTAGTAGTCACAGGACGAGCATGCTTGACATGTTTATTATGTATGCATTTAGATGTAACATGACCATTTTTACCACATACTTTAGAGTATGTATTGGACGAACTAGTTTTTGTTTTATGATGTTGTACATGAGTTTTTTGAACTGTGTTGTGCATGAGGTTTTGATACTTTGTGAGATGCATCCTGCTTCTCTTTGTCATAACCTAGGCCAGACTTATCTTTAGGTGATCTAGAGTACCTCAGTATCAAGTTTAACTTTTCTGAGCCCCCAACAAATTTAGTCAGGCTATCTGTCAGATATATCACATCTTGTTTCAGTTTTGCAACTTCACAAGGGACGTTTGGCTCAACTTCGAGTTTGTCAGTTAGACTAACATTCTCAGACCTTAGCTTCTTGTTTTCATCAACAATATCTTGCTTTTCAATGCAAACTCTATCATACTCTTTAGTTAACTTAGAATCTAAGGTTTTTATATTCATGAGATAGAATGGACGAGTTATTTAACAGCTCATCAAATGTTTCTTGTAGAGTAGACGAGTCAGAATCCATTACCTCAACATCTGTATATTCACTGTCTGAAGAAGTTCTAGCCATGAGACAGATGTTTGCCTTTTCCTCAGCTTCTTTGTCTTCATCAGAAGATGACAGATCTAGATCCTCCCATGTTGCCATCAGACCTTTCTTCTTTTTGAAGAATTTCGTTTTGTCCTTCACCTCTGGACAATCTGCTTTGAAATGTCCAAACTTTTTGCACTCGAAGCAAAAGGGTGGACATTTGCCTTTAGAGATTAACTTATCCTTGGTGAACTTTTTGTTGAGTTGATTCCTTCTGAAACCAACTTTCTTTTTCCACATGTGTTGAATCTTTCTGGAGAAGAAATATAGTCCATCCTTATCAGATCCTTCATCACTGTCAGAAGGGCCTGCTTCATCTGAGGATTCCTCAGCTTTTAGAACTTTTGATGAGCTTGCTTTTTTAGCCTTTAGTGCAATTGATTTCCCTTTTCTGGTACTTTCTTCTTCATTAAGTTCAACCTCATGGGCTTTGAGAGATCTAAGAAGATCTTCTAAAGTGAGAGTGTTGAGGTTCTTTGCCTCCTGAATATTAGTGACCTTATGTCTTCACTGCTTGTGTAAGCTCCTCAAGATTTTTCTGACATGATCTCTATTTTCATAAGTCTATCCAAGACATCTTAGACCATTTGTGATGGTTTGGAATCTACCAAACATTTGATCTATGGTTTCATGTTAAGCCATTTTAAACTGTTATATTGGTGAACCAACATGCTTATTTTTGACTCTTTACCTTGGGATGACCCTACATGAGCTAGGGCTAGAATATCCCATATTTCCTTAGCTGTGTTGCAGCTATGGACTTTGTCATGCTTAGATCTGGGGATAGTATACATCAAATAGTGCTTGGCCTTCAGATTGAGTTGATGTTGAGTCTTTTGTTCAGCAGTCCATTGAGCTCAAGGATTAGCAGCTCCATTGTCACCTCTTGGCTAAGTATAACCAGTTTTAATCAGCTCCCAGATATCCACATTTTGTGCATCAAGAAAAGCCATCATTCTCTTTTTCTAGTAGTCATAGTCACTACCATCAAAGAATGGAGGTCTATTGATTGCATGTCCTTCTGTATCCATGCTTGCTGGATCGTACTCCCTCAGCACTTGTTAGATGCTCAACCCTTTCGAGGCCGAGCTTTGATACCAACTGAAGTTGACACAGGGAAACATAAGAAGGGGGTTGAATTGTGTTTCTTAATATTTTTTTTGAAAAACCTTTCTAAAAACATTTTTGCAAGCAAGAAACAAAATAAAAACACAATCAGAGTCTTCTTTAAAAAGTTAATAAACTCATAATCAAATCCCCACAATTAGTATAAACGAAAACTGTAAAGAGATAAGGATAGAAGATTCACAAGGGTATTTTATCCTGGTTCACTCTCTTCCAACCAAGAGCTACATCCAGTCCCTTCTACTTGAAGGTTTTCTCCACTATAATCCGATAGCTTTACAAGTATTCAACACCTCTTCAGGCTTACAATCTCACAAGTATGTAACACCTCTCCAGGCACTTAAGTATTCTTTTTCAATCAAGCCTCTTCAGGTCTCTCTAACTAAAGAGATTTAAAGATTGATCTAAGAGCTCACTATGTATGAGGATATGAAAGTTTAAGATCAAGAGTTACAAAGCAATTGAGAGAAGATTTGACAAATTTTAGGTGCTTTCAAATATTTGAGCTTTATTCAGTTTTCAGTAACCTTCTCCACTGGGGTCGTCCAGTATTTATAGAAGGTGTTCACCTTCACTTCTTCCTTCCTCAATGGTCTTCAAGATATATGTTTAGACATAACATTAAAAGCTGGGATCCGTTGAGTCTGATAACTTGATATGTGATCTTCTGAAAAGCACTATTGGTTATCAGAAATCTTGAAATGGTTGTCACTTCTCTGTTGTACTCGAAAGTAGCCTTTTGTCTTTCCTTCTTTGTACTTTAGTCAACTTTACATCAGCTTGGGTCAGAGTACAAATTTTTTGTGTAATCGATAGTACTATATTTCTCTTACCAAGAAACAAAGCATAAACCATTGAAATAACATAGGAAAGAGATATGGAACATTTGAAATTAAATACACAATCATTTGAAATAATTTTGCTGACTAGACGGGTTCAAAAGAGATACGTCTTTGGACGTTCATTTTCTCTATGGATCATAAGAGCAAACTATGTAGTCTACTGATATCTCATCTAGTAGTTCTACCAAGTAGAGTAGTGTGATTTTACTCGTCCAGCTCTTAATTATCGGGTGGTCTACTTATAAGTCGTCTATTCTTTTCTCGAGTGGACTACAAGTCATTGGACTTGTTCATTTCCTAATAGACTTATGACCTCGTCTAACGCTTCTTACACTTAGTTAATTTTTAGTGACTCATCTAGCATTTCTGTTTTAGACTAGTTCTTTAATTACTAGAAGATTTTTAAGGCTGGTCTAGCGAACATAGCTTGGACCTGTTATGCTTTTGGATCTTTCTAAGAAAACTTTAGACAGGTTTCCTCATCCAGCGATAAACAAAACAGTCTACGTACTGGAAAAGACAAGTTAGTTCACAACATAACTTTGTCATACAAATTTAATTTTTAGTTAACATCAAAACTTACGAGATTATTTAACCATAACCACTTTGGTTCCAACAGTTCCAACGTGAACCGTTCTTTTACATAATTTTTCTCACAAATCACATTAGTTCAAGGTATAAATAATAATGATAATATTCCAGATTTCATCACGTACACAAAGTCATAAAGACACATTTTAAGATCATATAAAATTTAGGTAAAACTATTTGATTGGTCTTTCTTTTTTCAATCTTGTCTCCTAAGTTTTTTCGTGTCAAATAAGTCCCTAAAGTTAGGTTTGGGTGACAAATTTAGGCATTGTTTTACCATTCCTCTAGAATCTGTCAACTCTTGACCTATAAGTCACTCTGAACCTACCTCACACTGCTGACATGTCTATAAATATATTAAATTAATAATTTCAAAAACTAATAAATAAAAAGTTTTTTTTATTTCTCTTGACTTCATCTTGTTCAGCTCCCCTCCCCACTGGCCATCCTCCCCATCCCCACCCACACCTTCTCTCCCCCTTGCAACCCCAATTAAAACCCAGAAATCAAACTCCCTACATCCCAAACAGTCACCGTCAACCCCCTCTACCAAGCTGCCATGGAGAAGCTGCCAAATACAATGTTAGTGCTAGCAAACTAACCCTGAATTTGATCTAATTTTCTTGGCTTTTTGCATGTTTACTGTATCTAGTATGAGACAACCTGACGCCCCATTAAAGATAAGCCAAGATATTATGACCTAATTTCGTTATTATCGTTAAGCGGATGTATTAAAAATAGCAGAAAAATTTAAAACTTAAATATAAACAACATATATACATGCATGCATAACATATACACATCATAGCCTGATACATCACAGTCAAGGGATTCCCATCAGTAGGATCCCGATATATACAAACTAATAATCAAACTGAAAACAAAAACAACATCCCAATGAGACAAGATGTACTGGCCATAGACTCTGTACTCAACTATGAGGATCCACTGTTCGTCCTCCAACGTCTGGCTCATGAGGGGTCCCATGAAGCTCCTCAATAGCTGGCTACCCCGTAGGATCTTCTCATCACGATCAGATAATAAAACATATACAATATAGAGAAAACGGGGAAAAGAAACAAAATAACGTCAAACGTGGAAATGGTTTAGCAACATTTAATTCTATAACAGCACACAAGCATCCGTCTCCAAAAGTATAAATATCTATATATATTTAACACAAATCATCCTCGATCCACGTCTAAGATTTTTCCTCTACCCTCCATCATGATGCAATGCAAATGATGTATGAATCATCTCACCAGGTATCGACCAAATCTGGATATCACTTCAATAGAATCGACACGTCCCAGAGTCCTCGGCGCACACCCTCGTCCGTGGATGGAGGATGCCCATGCAAAGCAATGGCGCTATAGTTGCACAATCTGGTGCACACCTCTGGGATGGTCCACGGTTAGCCTAACCTCGGGAATTCTCCCTCCGAGGAATAGGCCCCAACGACCATGTTTCAGGTCCACCAGACCAAGTTTCAGGTCAACCATATCACAGGCTATGTTTCAGGTCACCCCCTAGTGCCTTAACCGCTCATCATAATCTCATGAATAGCCTCAAATAATAAGTCTCGTCATATCAATCTCATCATCATAACACAATAATCATCTCGGTTAGGCACTACTACCACATAGCATGAATTCCCCAATACATCATCATAACTCATTATAACTTATCACTTATTCAACTTCTAAGCACAATCATAACACTCATCATGTCATCACAATCATGTCATCATGTTAAAAAAATCATCATCATTACCATCATGTCATTATGTCCAAAAATAAATACCAAAATATAATAATAATAAATATAAACACTTTCAAAAATAATTCCAACACTCATGATATCATTCATCAAGTACCAAGTTCAAGTCAAGCAGTAAAGCAGGCAATCATCACATAATAAAATTATATATATATATATATATATATATATATATATTTATCGTGGCTACGATAAACGTACAATTTCTATATCATCCTTGGTACCACTAGGTAGTCCCCAATGTGATATGGACATTGTCCGTTACTCGTTCTCGTGTTGGGTTTGGGTCGCCCTATGCCATTATCGAATTAAATGCAACCGCGCCGTTTCCGACGTTAAATAGTTTTTCCCCCACCTCTAGAGTCGTACGCTAAACGGAACGAGACGAAACAAACAAAAACGAATCATCATCAAACACCTCAATTCTGCCTCGCCCAGAAACAGGGCCTTCGAGCCTCAAAATTCACCTAACAAACCACATTGTGAACAACACATTGTAAGGACTTAGAATCGACAGCAAACACCATAAAATCCGTCACTGATTGGGCTACCTTTCCTTTACCTTCTCCTAACATTTCAGCTCGATCCAACAGTGGATGAGCCTAGGATGAACCTCCAAAGTTGACTGGTCAGGAGCTACTCGGGTTGAGTTTCTCTCCAACTTCTGAGCTAAATAACTCACACTAGGAGAGTTGCAAAGAAATTCCAACCGTTGTATATGAAGAACTCCTAGTCCAAAACCTTCATCTCAAATTTGAACACAATCCAACGGTGCACGAAGGTGAGGTGACGATTTTACAGTAGCTGTTCCAGCTTCAAAGCTCTCAAAAATGGTGATTTAGGGTTCTTGGTAGCCTTCCTTCCTCACTCTCCATCTCTCTCTCTAGATTTTCTCTCTTCCTCTCTCTAAAGTCTCCTCTTTGTTCTCTGGCTTCTCTCTATGGTCTCTGCCTCATTCTTTTGTTTATGACTTAAGTGACTTAAGTCACTTAAGTTATTTTATTTTTGCTGAAACACGTCCCCACGCTCGAGTGTGAGAAGGTCCACGCTTGAGCGTGCCCATGCTTGAGCGTGGGAAGGCAGATACGCCACTGCACCATGCAGCCAATCAGAAGATGCCACATCAGCCCTGATTGACACGTGGCAAGTCAAAGCATGGCCCTTGTCTATTGACTTAGGCGCTTGAGCGTGGATACACCCACTCTTGAGCATTGACTTCTGACCAAAAGTCAACTCTTTGCGTTCGGCGTCCGTTCGACGCCCGATTGAGATCAAATTTGAGATATAGGCTTATTGGGACCTAATAAACAACCTAAAACTATCAAAAAGTCCCAATCTCATCTCTAACTCCAAAATTCTTATTTCACACTCAGACGTCTCAAAGACGCTAACCGGGAAACCCTAATTGGTCTCTACATTCAAACTCACCCGAAAAAGCTGCGTACTTAACATGCAAAGGTCTCTATGCCTCAAACAACATCTCAACTATATAATCCAAGTCCTAACCCTAATCGTCATATATAAACCACACATAAAATAACGGATGTTACATTTCTACACCCTTAAAAGAAATTCCGTCCTCGGAATTTACATACCTGAAAACAAATGGGGGTACTGCTGCTGAATGTCTGCATGACGCTACCAAGTAGCAACTCCGTTAACAGTATCCCATATGACATTGACCAGGGGAATCTATTTACCACGGAGTTCTTTAATCATTCTATCTACAATCTTAGACGGTGAGGCCTCATATTCAAGATTCTCTCGGAGTTGTATTGACTCTGGCTCAATTACATGAGAACGATTTGGGTAATATTTTATTAACTGGGAAACATGGAAGGCATCATGAAGGTTGGAAAGGTTAGGCGGTAAGGCTATCTGGTAAGCTACTGGACCAATTCGTCGAAGAATCTGAAATGGTCCAATGAATTGGGGAGTGAGCTTTCTAAACTTTATAGCTCTGCCAATTCCGGTCTTCGGAGTGACTCTCAAGAACACGTGATCACCTTCTTGGAACTCTAAGGGTCTACTCTCTTGTTACCGTAGCTCCTCTGCCTATCCTGCACTTCCTTCATTTTGTCTTTGATTTTCCTGACTTGCTCCATTGTTTGCTGTACCACATCATGACCCAACACTTGGCTCTTGCCAGTCTCATACCAACACAACTGTGTCCTGCACTTTCTCCCATACATAGCCTCGTACGGTGCCATCCCGATACTACTGTGGAAACTGTTATTATATGTGAACTCTATCAAAGGTAGGAATGCATCCCAACTGCCAACATGTTCCAACACACAGGCTCTTAAAAGATCCTCCAATGATTGAATTGTTCTCTCTGACTGTCCATCCGTCTGAGGATGACATGTAGAACTCATCCTCAACTTTGTTACCAAAGCATTGTATAACTATCTCCAAAATATAGATGTAAACCTAGGATCTCGGCCGGAGACAATACTCGACGGCACACCATGTAATCTCACTACTTCTTTGATATAGGTCTAGGTCAACTTCTCAAGACTATAACTCTCACCAATAGGTAAGAAGTGAGCACACTTCGTTAACCTATCAATGATAACCCAAATCGCATCAAACCTCTTCGGAGTTCGTGGTGATCCAACCACAAACTCCATCGCTATACTATCCCACTTCCACTCTGGGATATCCAAGGACTGCAACAACCCGGATGGCTTTTGATGCTCTATCTTAGCTTTCTGACACACCAAACATGATATAACATATTCAGTCACTTCTTTCTTCATCTTGGGCCACCAAAACATCTTGGTGGCTCCTGGGTGAAAACTCAACTTACTTTTATGTGCCTCCTCTAAGATCATCTTCCTAATCTCTAAGTCCTCTGGCATACATATCCGATCTCTAAACCTCAACACACCATTGGATCCTTTCCTAAACTCTGAAATCTTACCCTCATCTATACCTCAACTCACCTCTAGCAAATATTCATCTTGATCCTGCTTAACTTTAAGATCTCTCAAAAACTCACTGTTGATGGTGATCATACCTAAGCATATTCTATCCTCAGTCAAATCCATACCTAGGTTCATATCTCTAAACTTTCAAGCAACCCCATCTCTTTCACCATCATTGCGGACACATGCAAAGATTTCCGACTTAGTGCGTCCACCACAACATTTGTTTTTCCTGGATGGTATTGAAGATCAAACTCGTAGTCCTTAATGAATTCCATCCATCTACGCTGCCTCATGTTCAGCTCCTTCTGATCAAACAGATACTTTAAACTCTTGTGATCGCTGAACAAATTGAACTTAGCTCCATATAGATAGTGTCGCCATATCTTTAATGTGAAAACTATGGCTGCTAAAACCATATCATGGGTCGGGTAATTCCTTTCATGAACCCCCAACTGTCGGGAAGCTGATAAGCCTCTGGCTTATCTAGATTTATGACTAGATGAACTAGGGTTCATGTGCCTATTTATTCGAGTTCACTCTCGTTTTCTCCCAAATTTGCCTTGTTTTGTTCCTAAGTTGGACTTTGACTCATTTTTCGTATTTTGTGTAGTTTTTAGGTTATTTTGAATAGAATTGCGCTTGTGGGAGCTTTTGTTGTTTCAGGTTAAATAAGTGAAGCTCCGGGAGTCAAGGAAAGTCGAAAAGCAGTGGAAATTGCAAGTCTGGAGACACTCGCCTCGCGAGTGAATGCTCGCCCCGCGAGCCTGAAAGTCAACAAAGCAGCAAAAGTCATCACTTCAGTCTCGCCACGCGAGAGGTGTCTCGCCTCGCGAGCTCATGAAAACCTGCAAGACAGAGACCATCACGGTCAAGCCGTGATGAATACCACGCCCGTGGCAGTTTAAGGTTTGAAGACTCGCCCCGCGAGATGAAGCTCGCCTCGTGAGAGAATGAAGACTTGGAAGTCAGAGACCATCACGGCCCAGCCGTGATGAAGGTCACAGCACAGAATTGAAGACTCGCCCCGCGAACACACTTTCGCCTCGCGAGAGTGTAAATTGAAAGCGCGCCAATTTTAATTCTCGCCTCGCGAAAGGCTGCTCGCCTCGCGAACGAGCGCAGATCAGGAATCCTATTTAAAGGCTGTTGCATATCAGAACAAGAGGGAGGAACTTGAGGAGGCTGTAGGGCTTTAGGAGGGCCGCGAATCCTAGTAGTTTTCCACTGTTTAGGGTAGCGTTTAGGGTAATTTCTTTTCTCTTTGGAGCTGCGTCTCCCTTTCTCTCATGGAGGTTATGTCCGATCGCTTGTCTATGAGCATGAGGAACTAATCCCCTCGTCCGAGGGAACGATGAAGCCACCCATGGCGATGTAAATCCGATATGATGTATGTCTTTCTCCTTTAATTCAATTCTTGTTTTCCGATTCTGATTTGAATGTTTGATCATATGTATTGCGTGATTAATCAGTTAAACGTGTTTGAAGCCTAACGGCGATTCGCGTTTCAGAACTTGAATCGGGATCATAAATGTTTTCCAATTCTGAATTGATTGTGTTAATCATATGTGTTGCGTGATTAACTAGTTAACGTGTTTGAGGCCAAACGGCGAGGCGCGTTTTAGAACTTGAATTGGAATCATTAATCGAATAATGAGCACGACCGTGGATTTATTTGATTAGTGCAACCATATAGGGAACAAGGTTTAATAGAATTCGAGATTAGGGTTATGAGACCGAACAAGTAATTAATCCAATCGTCGAATACGTCCTAATGAGCACGAGAGTGGATTTAGGAGAATTTAGGGGTCCCGGTTGACATTGTAATTGAACTTAGGGAGGAACTCATCATCACTTGGGTGTATATATTGGGTAGGTGGATTTGTGACCTTGGACATTTTAGTTTTCATATTTTTAGTTAATTATTTAATTAGATTTGTTAATTGAATCTCGATCCTATTCTCTCTTCTCTCTCTCAACCACTTTCTGTAACTTGACCGAACGTATCTGATTTCCCGAGGATTATTCGAATTGGTAGCCCAATCCCTGAGTTCGACCTCGGTAATTACTTACCATGTTTATTTTATTACTTGCGACGACCCGGTACACTTGCCGGAGTCACAACAAGTTTTTGGCGCCGTTGCCGGGGATTGGCACAACCAATTTTTCTGATTTTAGGGAAGTTTGATTATTTGGTTAAGTTATTTTTCTTTTATTTTTAATTTTATTTTTATTTACCATTATCTCTCTACTTCTTTGATTCCACTTGGTCTTGCCTTGTTTTGTATGCGAGGTACACGTAGGAATGCTTCCGGGTTGCGAATATTGTGATGGGAACCATGACACTTGGAGTTGTCCGTTCTACTTCCCTCAAGTATATGTGGAACCATGGCATAATGACAGCGTGCCCCAGAACAACTATCAGAGTCAGAATCAGTATTGGGGTGATATGAGTAGAGACCATCCGGATGTCGCTTGGAGTAATGCTGACGATGGTCTGGCCTGGCAACCACAACCTCAACAAAATTGGTAACATCAACCTCAACAGAATTGGCAACCACAACCTTGGGAGTTGGCTCTTGAGAAGTTGTCAACTGTTACAGCCACATCTTTTGAGAAGATGAATGCGACAATTGATAAGTTGGCAACTCAGACAGGGGTGGCACTTCAGAATCTAGAGATGAAGATTGCCCATCTCACAAAACAACTAAATGAGTGTCCCCCAGAGACTCTCCCAGTTGATACCGAGAACAACCCTAAAAACCAATGCAATGCCACAACAACTAGAAGCAGTGGGGTGTTGGGATATGACTGGGATGTAACTAGTTCTCAGGGAGTTGAGGAAGAACTACCACATGTTGAGGAAGAACAACCGGAGGAAAAGGAATTGGCAAGTGACATGGCCCCGGAACAACCACATGATGAGGAAGAGCAACCTAAGGAAGAGGAGTTGGCAAAGGACAAGGCACTGGAGCAAGGGGGTAGAGAACAAAATGCAAATAAGGTGGGAGAGGAGTTCACCATGCTTGCCAAGCAACCTGATTTTGATGCGTTAAATAAATATGTTGGCTTGCATGCATGTGTGGACACCGGTAAATTAGACCCTCCCACTTGTCTAGCACACTTCCTCGTGAAAACACCATTTGACCCGAGAGGAAGTGAGTTCATCAGTACGGAGGTCAATGGAGTTTTCACACTCAAGCTTGGTGGAATAATGAATAGAGTGGTATTGCTCCTGTGAGGGCCACTTCACAAACCATGGGATCCGGGTGGAGGATTTGATATGATGAGCGTCCCTTGGCCTCTGTACCACAGACTATGGGATCCAGGTGGATGCTTCTCAATAAGTCAGGCTCGGGACGTTAAACAAGCGCTACTTGGGAGGCAACCCAAGCTAGATATCCTTATTTATTTATAGTTTCTGTTCTAAAAAAAAAAAAAAAAAATAGAGGCTCGCCTCGCGAGCGCATGATGGCCACGCGAATCTGGGCTTCAGCAGCTTTCTGGAAATTCCAGATTCGCCTCGTGATCTACCACTCGCCTCGCGATTCTGGAAAATGGGAAGAACAAGTTTCCAGATTCGCCTCGCGAGTGTTGTCTCGCCTCGCGAATCTGCAATTAGGGTTTTCAATTTGGGGCAGAATTTTAAAATTCGCGTCGCTAGTATACACTCGCCTCGCGAAAGAGGAAAATTATAAAGCCCCGCGAGCGGCCGCGCGGCACTCGCGCGACCTTCCCTCTCCTTCTTCTCTCTCAGACTGCGAGACACTCTCTCTCTCTGTCTCTCTTTCTCTCTCACACTCATCACCCATCACTACCACACACTACCCCACGTCCATTCACTCAGTTCACTCTCACTATCACGCATTTGTCTCTGCAAGGTAAGAACACTCACTTGACTTTAACTTGTTCTCAGGAATGCAAACAGTCACTACACACACTGTGCACGAAATTCATTGTTATGACTGGTAATAGGGTAGAGGCCATGTTCATGAACTGATATAGTCTTAGGAATGCTGCTAGGCATAGTCTCTGCTCTGAGTGTTATGAAAATAGTGGGGATACTGTCATGATTTTTATTGCAGATCTGTATGACAGTAGGACAGTGGGGGGTTAATACTGTAATGTGCCTGGGTTTTATTCTAAATTGCTAAATATAAACTGCATTGGGACTTTTCTGATTTTCAGGTATGGCTCCGCCTAAGAGCAACCGTGCTGAAAAGCAGCCGGTCCAGCGCAAGAAGCGCGCATCTGCTCCTGGCGATGATGTAGTGTTGCCTTCAGGGCCAGGCGGCTCCTCTAGGGCCAACTCCTACTCCCCCAGGTTCCGCTCTCCTGATCACAGGGAGCATTGGAACTTGGTTGTGAGGAAGGAAATGGTTCTAGAGAGGCGTGTGTCCCTCGTGGGGCAGGACTATGCCAGTGTCCGAGAGCGGATTCGCGACCGAGGTTGGGAGATGTTGGCAGACCTCCCGCACCGGTATGATATTAAACTGGTGCAGGAGTTCTATGCCAACGCTCTCAAACTCGAGGTCACAGGCCCGAGTTGCGTTACAGAGGTTCAGGGGGTCCCCATCACTTTCACAGCTGCAGACATTAACTCATGTTTGGGGATCCCCATTGGAGAGGAGCCCTGCGACTATGAGCAGCTCCCAGCAGTACAGGCACTTGCTCAGGCCATCTTAGACACATGCTGTGTCCCAGGAGCTGCCTGGGAAATGGGGACATCTGGGAACCTCCTGAGACTTAGGAGACAGGACCTCACCCCGGATGCCAAGGTCTGGTCGGCGTTCTTACACGCCAACTTACGAGTGAGCTCGCATGAGTCCACAGTCACCGCCGCCAGAGCCCACTTACTGTATGGCATCTTGACAGGTAGCACTATTAATGTGGGAGGAGTCATTGCCGCAGACATACAGATGAAGGCAAACTCCCGAGCGCGGACGGAGAGTCCGGGACACGGACAAATGATCACCGAGCTTATCCACGGGGCGGGATATACCGGTGAGTAGGATGATGGAGAAGGTGCCGAGGCAGCCGATTGATCAGGATTACATCCGGCGCTTCTGCTATATAGCCCCTGCCGCACCTAGGAGGTCGCCACCCTTACCCACTCAGAGGCCACGATCATCAGACATGACTCTGCTCTTGCAGAACCAGCAGGCTTTGAGGAGGGATAATGAGGTGATGCGGGAGTTTTTCAGAGCGATGGCATTGGCCCCAGGAGGGTCGGGTGCCAGTATACCCCTCCGAGGAGGAGCTGTCCCCTCGACTTGGGTGGCAGGACTATCCAGAGGACCAGGGTGGTATGCCACAGGACCCAGAGGAGGAGCAGGCACCACAGGACCAGGGTGACCCGGTGGACGACATCGATTTCGACACTTGATCCGGGCCCCTGTACTTTTTGTTTTCAGTTCTAGCTAGGATGATTCGATATGGTTGTATATTATTTTGCTAGCTAGAAACTATTTTTATACTGACTTGTTACTAGTAGACATGGATAACTGTTAATTATTATGATATATTGCTTAACATTCATGTTTGCTTGTGATGGAATTATGTGGAGTGCCCGGAACTACAAGGGTCAATCAATTGGGCAAGGATGAGGTCGAAACTAGCCCCGCTGTGAAGCGGGGCAGTAGAAAGATGGAAAGAGGAAGGAGAGCCAGCTGCAAACATGGGGTCCGCGCGGATCCCACTAAGATAAAAATTTCTTATCCTTCACTTGTGTTATGTGTGTTTGTGTGTGTGTTTTTGTTTTTGTTTTGTTTGTCACTCTTGAATAATTTGAGAAGATCAAGAGTTGTTGTATGAATGTCGTGTCGGCAAGCTTGTTGGATTTTGATTAAATTGAGCATAGATTGATTGCATGAATTATTTGACCATCGATGATTTCCCCCTAAGTTCTGAAATTAGAAAAGTTTATCCCCACTTAAAAAATTGAAAACTGAACTTTGAGAATTTTATTGTGATTACTTGATTTATGATAAGTTTGGGGTGGGGGGGTGCACACACTAGGAATCGTATCTCGGTCAAACAATTTGCGAAAATGTCCAGGTGAGGATTTGAGCCTCCAACTCTGTTTTTGAATGTGTGAATCACTGTTAAGTTGCACTTTCCCGAATTTGCTTGAATCTCTATATGGTTTGCATGTTTATGTGTTGCATCAAATGATTTAGGCAATTTTCTTTGAATAACTACTTGGCCTAAAAAGAACCATCCCTAATGCATGTTCCCTAGTTAGCCAAATTGAGCCCAATCGACCTATTGTTTCTTGATGACCCTACATTACGAGCCAAAATCTGAAAAACCATGTTAACCCAATCTTAGGATTAGGAGAGCATGGAAATGAGCAAGAGAAAGGTTGTGAGAAACTAAGTTTGGGGTGGCTACAAGGTGATGTGTCATATTGGGGTGAGAAAAAGAAAATAAAGGTTGAAACCCAAGGCAATAAAAAAAAAATTCAAAATAAATTGCCAAAAGAAAAGGGGCAATTCAAGAAGGAAAAAGGCTGTAGTCACCCGAGACAAAAAGAAAAATGAAAAAGGAATTTGAGTGGAAAAAGTGTCAAAATGCTCATGCTCTCTTAGTTCATAGGGACTTAAGCCTAAATATCCTTCATTATCCTACCCTGAGCCAGGCCCCATTACAACCTTTAAAAGACCTTCTGATGTTGCATACATGTTTTCGTGGGAACTACGTTTGAGATGAAAATCAAATTCATGGGAAGTGCTCTTGATATGTGAAATTGAGTGAAAAAGTTGATAACCTAGACAAACTTGAGCGAATGAGTGAAATTTTACATACCCTTGTGAGGAAGGCAGTTGTTTGAAATTGGTGATCTTCCTTTTGTGTGTGACCCTGATCCTCAACTTAGACTAATGATTGCATGAATGATGAAGTTCTCAATGGTTTAAAGTAAATGAATGTGGGGATTGCATTGATGTAGGGGGGAGATCATTGGAGAAAAACTGTTTTGTAAAGTTGCATTAAATTTGTGCGAAATCGATTGATTCCTTTAGGCTTGCCAAGTCTTGAGTTGTTTTTGAGTTTTAAGCTTGCTTGGGGACAAGCAAGGTTTAAGTTTGGGGTATTTTGATAAGCCTCTGGCTTATCTAGTTTTATGACTAGATGAACTAGGGTTCATGTACCTATTTATTCGAGTTCACTCTCGTTTTCGCCCAAATTTGCCTTGTTTTGTTCCTAAGTTGGACTTTGACTCATTTTTCGTATTTTGTGTAGTTTTTAGGTTATTTTGAATAGAATTACGCTTGTGGGTGCTTTTGTTGTTTCAGGTTAAATAAGTGAAGCTCCGGGAGTCAAGGAAAGTCGGCAAAGTGGAAATTGCAAGTCTGGAGACACTCGCCTCGCGAGTGTATGCTCGCCCCGCGAGCCTGAAAGTCAACAAAGCAGCAAAAGTCATCACTTCAGTCTCGCCACGCGAGAGGTGTCTCGCCTCGCGAGCTCATGAAAACCTGCAAGACAGAGACCATCACGGCCAAGCCGTGATGAATACCACGCCCGTGGCAGTTTAAGGTTTGAAGACTCGCCCCGCGAGATGAAGCTCGCCTCGCGAGAGAATGAAGACTTGGAAGTCAGAGACCATCACGGCCCAGCCGTGATGAAGGTCACAGCCCAGAATTGAAGACTCGCCCCGCGAACACACTTTCGCCTCGCGAGAGTTCAAATTGAAAGCGCGCCAATTTTAATTCTCGCCTCGCGAAAGGCTGCTCGCCTCGCGAACGAGCGCAGATCAGGAATCCTATTTAAAGGCTGTTGCATATCAGAACAAGAGGGAGGAACTTGAGGAGGCTGTAGGGCTTTAGGAGGGCCGCGAATCCTAGTAGTTTTCCACTGTTTAGGGTAGCGTTTAGGGTAATTTCTTTTCTCTTTGGAGCTGTGTCTCCCTTTCTCTCATGGAGGTTATGTCCGATCACTTGTCTATGAGCATGAGGAACTAATCCCCTCGTCCGAGGGAACGATGAAGCCACCCATGGCGATGTAAATCCGATATGATGTATGTCTTTCTCCTTTAATTCAATTCTTGTTTTCCGATTCTGATTTGAATGTTTGATCATATGTATTGCGTGATTAATCAGTTAAACGTGTTTGAAGCCTAACGGCGATTCGCGTTTCAGAACTTGAATCGGGATCATAAATGTTTTCCAATTCTGAATTGATTGTGTTAATCATATGTGTTGCGTGATTAACTAGTTAACGTGTTTGAGGCCAAACGGCGAGGCGCATTTTAGAACTTGAATTGGAATCATTAATCGAATAATGAGCACGACCGTGGATTTATTTGATTAGTGCAACCATATAGGGAACAAGGTTTAATAGAATTCGAGATTAGGGTTACGAGACCGAACAAGTAATTAATCCAATCGTCGAATACGTCCTAATGAGCACGAGAGTGGATTTAGGAGAATTTAGGGGTCCCGGTTGACATTGTAATTGAACTTAGGGAGGAACTCATCATCACTTGGGTGTATATATTGGGTAGGTGGATTTGTGACCTTGGACATTTTAGTTTTCATATTTTTAGTTAATTATTTAATTAGATTTGTTAATTGAATCTCGATCCTATTCTCTCTTCTCTCTCTCAACCACTTTCTGTAACTTGACTGAACGTATCTGATTTCCCGAGGATTATTCGAATTGGTAGCCCAATCCCTGAGTTCGACCTCGGTAATTACTTACCGTGTTTATTTTATTACTTGCGACGACCCGGTACACTTGCCGGAGTCACAATAGAAGCATAACTCACAACTCTTCCATCTTGCATCAAAACACAACCCAATCCTTGATATGACGCGTCATAGTACATGTCAAACTGTCCTAAGGGATCTGGTAAAATCAACACTGGAGATGTAGTCAACTTCTCCTTTAACCTCTGAAAGCTCTCCTCACACTTTTCCGTCCAGACAAACGTCGTACCCTTTCTCGTTAACCGCGTCATAGGCAACGTAATCTTCGAGAAACCTTCGATAAACCTCCTGTAATACCCTGCTAAACCTAGAAAACTCCTCACTTCACTCACTGACTTAGGCCTCTCCCACTTAATCACTGCCTCTACCTTAACTGGATCAACAACTATCCCTTTCTTGTTGATTATATGACCTAGGAACTGTACTTCCTCTAACCAAAATTCACACTTGGATATCTTAGCATACAACTGCCTATCCCTCAACACCTGTAACACAACACTCAGATAGTCCTCGTGTTCTTCCCGGCTACGGGAATAGATAAGTATATCATCTATGAACACCACTACAAACTTATCGAGGAACGGTCTAAAGATCATGTCCATGTAATCCACGAACACCGTTTGAGCGTTAGTTACACCAAAAGGCATAACTAGGTACTCGTAGTGTCTATACCTCATCCTGAAAGCGGTGTTAGGTATATCATCCTTCTTCACCCTAATCTGATGGTATCCTGATCTTAAATCTATCTTAGAGAACACCGAAGCTCCCTTCAACTAATCCATCAGATCATCAATCCTAGGCAACAAATATATGTTCTTGATTGTAACCTTATTCAATTGCCTGTAATCCGTGCACAACCTCAAACTTCGATCCTTTTTCTTAACAAACAACACCGGTGCTCCCCAAGGCGAAACACTCGGTCTGATGAATTCCTTCTTCATCATATCATCTAGTTGTTTCTTCAACTCTGCTAACTCCATGGGTGACATTCGATAAGGAGCTACAAATATCGGCTGGGTCCCTGGTATGAGATCTATAACGAACTCCACCTCCGTCTTTGGTGGCAAACCCGGAACATCAGGAAGGAAAACCTCACGAAACTCCCTCACAATAGGCAAAGAATCTATACTCGGAGTCTCCTTAGCTTCCAAAGAGAAAAGCATCACATACTGCTGAGACTCGTCACTCCTCATAGCTGCTCCTTCATTGGCAGATACTATGCTGGAAGGCTTAAGAAAAGAAAGGGTCTTTAGGGCACAGTCTAATACTACATGTTTAGCCGAAAGCCAATCCATGCCAAGGATAACGTCTATCTGCTGCATAAGCAAACAGATGAGATCTATAAGAAATGTCCTATTTTCAATAACTATAGGACACTGTAAGCAAACAGACGTAGTGATCAAAGGATCACTGGTAGGGATATATACTGTCAAAGTGTATGGTAGCTAGGAAACGGGTAAATGTAAATGATCTACACACTAATGTGAAACAAATGAATGTGTAGCACCTGAGTCAAACAACACAGATGAGAGTCTGCCAGATATTAAACACATACCTTGAATAAGATCTGCAGATTGAGAGGACTAAGATCCTCTCACTGTAAACACCCTACCCGTGGCCTGAGGTCTGGTCGTCTATCGTCCTGCTGCTGGAACCCCTCTCCCAGCTCCTCCTCTGGAACCACTAACTCCTCTGCCGGCAGCTGGCTGCAGCTGTACCACTCTCTGTCGGCAATCCCTAGCAAAATGACCTGGTTTGCCACATATGTAGCAACCAGATCTATCCGTGCAATCTCTTATATAATGCGGACCTCCGCATCTGAAACATACTGGGCCCCTCTGCTGCTCGCCCTCTTTGGTAACTGGTATTGGTGGTGCAAATGTCTGAGCACTCCGCCTGGGTCTAGTATATGGTCATCTCCTCCACTGAGGACCCCAATCACCTCTCCTCTGATGGCCTGCTCTGGTAGGACCCCCACTACACTGCTGTCTCTGCTCTGCAGCCTGCCTCTGGTCCATACTCTCAATGGCACTACACCTCTCTACAAGCTATGGGAATCTCAAAATATCCAAGGGCACTATAGCCCTACTCAGCTCATGCCGTAATCCATCCTCAAACCTCCGGTACATCCAGTCCTCATCTGGAAACATATGGTAGAACTCAAAACTGAATCAGGGCCTCAAATCTGGCCGCATAATCACTAACAGACCCGTCTCCCTACTGGAGACTCATGAACTCTCTCTCCTTCTCGAGTCTGACTAACCGCTGGAAGTACTTCTTGAAGAAATACTCTCTGAACAGTTCCCAACTGATCAACCTGCCCTCAGCCTCAAGCAATCTCCTCTTGCCTCTCCACCATGACTCAGCCCCTCCGGTCAGCATGAAGGCGACATAAGTCACCTTTCTGTCATCTCTGCATCGTATGGTGTCAAAGATCTTCTCGAGCTCCTGTACCCACCACTCTGCTCGCTCGGGATCATACTCTCCTCCAAACTGTGGAGGCTTACCTTTGAGAAAGGTAGCCAATCCTGCATCCTTAGGCTCAGCGGCTCTCCTCCTATCCTGTCGCTCCTATAACTCCGCCTCTCTCTGTACCCTATGAGAATTCTGTTGTGCCTGCTGCAACAGAACATATGCTAACTCACGGATAGTCCGAAGAATCTCGGATGACTCTCCTCCACCTCCAATCCCTGCGTCTGCCCCTACCTCGTCCTATGTGATCCTGTTAAAAGAAATCATTAGCCCACATCAATATGACATATAATACTACATAAAACCGGAATGTAAATACTATATGCCATAGAGATGTCGCGTCGGACTCACTACCGAACTTCTAAGCATAGCTGTTATCCGATGTGGATTCAACTAAATGGACAGTTCACCCTAATCACAGTCCTTACAGTCCGTTTCAAAACGGAACTGCTCTGATACCACCAAATGAGATGCCCCGACATCCCATTAAATATAACCCAAGATATTAAGACCTAATTTCATTATTATCGTTAATCGGATGTATTAAAAACAACGGAAAAATTTAAAACTTAAAATGTAAACAACATATATACATGCATGCATAACATATACACATCATACATAGCCTGATACATAACTGTCAAGGGATTCCCATCAGTAGGATCCCGATATATACAAACTGATAATCAAACTGAAAATAAAAGCAACATCCCAAGGAGACAAGATGCACTGGCCATAGACTCTGTACTCAACTATGAGGATCCACTGTTCGTCCTTCAGTGTCTGGCTCATAAGGGGTCCCATCAAGCTCCTCCATAGCTGGCTCCCCCCTAAGATCTTCTCATCACAATCACATAAAAAAATATACAATATTGAGAAAACAGGGATAAGAAACAATATAACGTCAAACGTGGAAAGGGTTTAGCAACATTTAATTCTATAACAGCACACAAGCATCCATCTCCAAAAGTATAAATATCTATATATATTTAACACAAATCATCCTGGATCCACGTCTAAGATTTTTCCTCTACCCTCCATCATGATGCAATGAAAATGTTGTATGAATCATCTCATCAGGTATCGGCCATATCTGAATATCACATCAATAGAATCGACACATCCCAGAGACCCCGGCGCACACTCTCGTCCACGGATGGAGGATGCCCATGCAAAGAAATGGCACTATAGTTGCACAA
This sequence comes from Sophora flavescens, assembly GCA_030762895.1. Lineage (NCBI taxonomy): Eukaryota > Viridiplantae > Streptophyta > Magnoliopsida > Fabales > Fabaceae > Sophora > Sophora flavescens. The sequence continues at coordinate 100,273,859 of CM061069.1, read as the reverse complement.
TCCGGTGCACACCTCTGAACCACGGCCAGGGTGCTCATGCAACGCATGAACTATAACTGCAACTAAAATGAAATTATGAATTGGGAAGCAGAAAATCAATGAAGATGTCTATCAATCATATCTGACAAAGAAGAAAAAACAAAGCTTTATTAACATTATGAATAAAGTTCTCTAAAACCGTTCACCTAATGTCTTGCATACTTTCCCTCGTTATCTTAACTTCAATTGTTAAAAAAAAAAGGATAACTAATTTCCTACAGTGTTTCTTTGGCCTAACTCTAAGAGTCCAACAACTTTGTGTTTGTTATTTTTAATCAATTTTTATAGTTTTTCCGCTTTCCTTTTTTTCTTTAAAATACTACTTTACCTCATTTGGATCTCACTATTTGCTACAACCTTATTTTTCCTCACTCTAATTATTTCAAAAGCCTAAAAAACTCTTAAACTCCCTGATATGAAGTTTATTGGAGGTTTCATTATCCCATCGAAGAAAGATGGTTCTTAACTTCCCAGTGCATGAATTGTTTGATACTCATCCTTACACAAGGATGAATGTTAAAACTATTATTGCTAAAGCAACTTTGCTAGAAAGCTTTTCATTAGTTTTTGCAAATTTTTATTGTAGGAGTACTTCAATGCTTGTTTTGATAAATTGAAAAAACTAAGAAGAAATTTCCTACCAAAAGTGCTTTAACAATAACATATGAACAACCAACCATACGTAAGAGTGACTTTGAAAAAAATCAAGATTTGGGAAGTTAATAACCATCTCTTCTTGATAAGATAATCAAACTCTGATAAACTTAATATGAAAATGTTTGAAAGTGTTTAGTCTTTTGAAATAATAAGAGGAAGTAAAAAGATGCAACAAAAGTTAAGGTCCAAATGAACTAGAGAAGTTTTTTCAAAAATAAAAAGTAAAAAACTATGAAAGTCGTTTGTAAGTAAAATAATCAACACAAAGCTTTTGAACTCTTAGTTTAAAGGCATAATACATCCACACAACAAGGGGATGGCATAATTTTGCTTTTTCATAAATTAAGTTAAAATATAAATAGTGAAAATATGAACAATATTAATTGAACAATTTTCGAGCACTTAGTTCATAAAGTTGATAAACCATCGTTTTTTCCTCTCTTGTTGGATGTGAGATAGACATCTTCAATATCCAAACTGGTAATATAAATCTACAATCCAATGTTTTATAAGCACACCATTATGTACTACATCTCTAGTAGGGAGTCAGGATAATACGTCAATGAGAATCAAATCAAGCATATTGTTAATGATATCATGCCGATCATGGACAACGATTCTCTGCTTCTTGTTTGAGGCATTCACTACAAGAAAGTCACGATTTAGCGTCAAAATATTAGCATGGGTCACGTCTCCGACGCTATAGCGTTGGCCAAGTTGACGCAAAACGGACGCTACATTGTTACCCGTATTTTTTTATTTTATTTTTTATCTATGGATCTAATCTTATGTGGGCTAGGTCGACGCTAATCTATGACATTTTGGCCTACACTAAAAGCTGATTTTCTTGTAGTGATTGGTGCCATGGTTAATGAAGAAAACCTGATAAGATGAAAGTCGGGAATTAAGTTATTGCAATATTACTTAATTCATGACTAACATCATGTTAGATTTTCGTCATACAACCTAGATTTTCGTCATATTCCTTCAGTCAAACCATTGGAAAAGTTCTAGATAGCTTTGTTAAAAACAATTCTTAAAATAAAATTAAACCCGCACAACAATTAGAACGATTTTGAATTCTACAAATAAAATGTAATTTATAAATATAATTAAAATAATCAAAATTACCCATATTCCTTTTGACAAGGTCTTCTGAGGTAGAAGCCTCGATTTCCTCATTGTTTTGAACTTTAGGCCTTTTAATCCTGCTTTAATTCATAATTCAAAATGGATCAAAGAAATATGACCAAAACATAAAAATCTAATTATCCAACTGAACATAGTTAAGCATCAAGTATCACCACCATGCACACAATGGAGTAATAATGAAACAACTAAGATCGAAACTGTAACATCCGTTATTTTATGCATGGTTTATGAATGAGGATTAGGGTTAGGACTTGGATTATATAGTTGGGATGTGATTTGAGGCATACGGGAAGAACAATTTAAATGGACCTCTAAATTGTTGGGATTTGACTTTGAGGTTCAGTATAAACCCGGTGTATGAACAAGAAAGACGAAAAATTGTGTCACTGTATAACCTCTCTGAATTTTATTGAATGCAAGTTCTTTAACAAACTCTCCAATCTCTCAGAATCATAGTGAAAATAGCTCTGACCCTCGAACTACTGTTATCTAAGCTTTTATACACCTTAGCAACACATTAGTTACAACTAACTCACTGATAGCCATTCAACTAGCTGTTGTAACAGCTATGCTAACCAATTACAGTAACTAATAACTAACAAGCCTAACAGACAATAGGGCTAGCACTTGGTGTGCCACGAGTATAATCAACAATCTCCACCTTGGCACACCGATTACAGAACAACCAGCCTTCTCCAACTCGATCAGCTTGCATCTCAGGTTCAACTGTTACAACCTGAAGAGCATCAAGGCATACCTTGAACTTATCCATAGGGACTGGTTTAGTAATCATGTCAGCTGGATTCTCACTTGTGTGAATCTTGACAACTTTGACAGAACCTCCTTCAATCACATCTCGAATAAAGTGCAGCCTGATATCAATGTGCTTAGTTCGCTCATGAAACATTGGATTCTTGCAGAGATGAAGTGCACTTTGGTTATCGTAGAATACCTCAATTCTGTCCTACTGTATCCTAAGCTCATTAATCAGTCCTTTTATCCGCAAAGCTTCCTTAATAGCTTTTGTGACAGCTATGTATTCAGCCTCAGTGGTTGAAAGTGCAACTATGTGCTGCAAAGTTGCCTTCCAACTCACTGTATTGCCAAACAATGTGAACAGATACCCTTTCAGTGACCTTCTTTTATCCAAGTCTCCAGCAAAATCTAAATCAACATAGCCTTTAGCTGGTTGATCTTCTGCAACTGACCTCCTGTACCTCAGTCCCAAGCTTTGTGTGCCTGCTAAGTATCTCAACACCCATTTGGCTGCTGTCCAATGTTCTACACCAGGATTTCCCATGAATCTGCTTATTAGGCTCACTGCATAGGCCAGATCAGGCCTGGAACAAATCATAGCATACATCATGCTACCAATGGCATTGGCATATGGAATTCTGGACATTTTTGCCTTCTCTGTATCAGATTGAGGAGATTGGGATGAAGAAAGTTTAAAATGTGTTGCAATTGGAGTTGCACTGGTTTTGCATCCTTCATAAAGAATCTCGACAAAACCTTCTTTAGGTAACAATTCTGAGAGATGGTGAGCTCTGACTTTTCTCTCTTCCTGCTGATATCCATCCCCAAAATCCTTTTGGCTGCTCCTAGGTCCTTCATTTCGAATTCAGACCTCAACTGATGCTTGAGCTTGCCAATTTCCACCTTATTCCTTGATGTGAGAAGCATGTCATCCACATAGAGGAGTAAGTAGATGTGATCACCTGTTTCTGACTTCCTCAGATACACACAACTATCATATTTACTCCTTTGATAACCATTTTTAAGCATGAAACAGTCAAACCTCCTGTACCAATGTCTAGGGGACTGTTTAAGTCCATAAAGGGACTTCTTGAGGAGACAAACCCAATCCTCTTTGCCAGGAACTTCATACCCCATAGGCTGCTTCATAAGAATCCTCCCCTCCAATTCACCATGCAAAAAAGCAGTCTTCACATCCATTTGCTCCAATTCCATGTCATAGTTGTAACCATTCACAGTAGAATTCTAATGGATGAATACTTTACAATTGGTGAGAAAATTTCATGGAAATCAACACCTTCCCTTTGGGTAAATCCCTTAGCCACAAGTCTTGCTTTGTATCTTGCTGGTTCAACATTAGGTATCCCCTCATTTCTTTTGTAAATCCACTTGCAACCTACTAATCTAGCATCTGTAGGTTTAGGAATCAGTTCCCATGTACAATTTTTCTCCAATGATTCCATCTCCTTATTCATTGCACAGATCCATTCCCTTGCATGTGCAGACTTCATAGCTTCTTGGAAGGATCTTGGTTCATCTTCCACTAACTCTTCTGCTACATTCAATGCATATGCAATAAGATCAGCATATCCATACCTCGGTGGAGGTCTGATTTCTCTTCTTTCTCTGTCTCTAGCCAACCAGTAATCAGAGCCGCTATCTTGTTCACCTATGGCTGGTTCAGTACCTCCACTGCTTTCTGGATTAGGATCATCATTGCTGTCATTTGTATGATTCCCTTTAGAAGACTCCACCTCAAGCTCAAGTCTATTACTGTCTCCACCTTGAGCTTGTGCCTGGTCACCCTTGTTTTGTAAACTTTGCTCATTAAAAGTTACATCTCTGCTGATGATGCACTTTCTGGATTTTGGACACCATATTCTGCATCCCTTCACTCCATCTGAATATCCCATGAACAGTCCCTTCTTTGCCCTTGGAACAAGTTTCCCTTCATTCACATGATAGTAGGCCACACATCCAAACACTTTCAGGTTGCTGTAGTCTGCTGGTTTACCAGTCCAGACATCTTGTGGTGTTTTGAATTCGATTGTTGTGGAGGGAGTTCTGTTTATCAAGTAGCAGGCTGTGTGAACTGCCTCACCCCAGAACTGAGATGACAACTTGGCATTGGACAGTAAACACCTCACCCTTTCCATGAGGGTCTTGTTCATTCTCTCAGCTAAGCCATTTTGTTGTGGTGTCCCCTTCACTATCTTGTGTCTCCTAATCCCATGGTTGTTGCAAAAATCAGTAAATGCCTCAGAAAGATACTCAAGACCATTGTTAGTTCTCAGGTTCTTGATCTTCCTATTACACTGATTTTCAACCATAGCTTTCCATTGTTTGAAAGCTTTAAAGGCTTCATCTTTAGTTTTTAACAAGTAAATCCATACTTTCCTGCTATAGTCATCTGTGAGAGTAATAAAGTATCTATTACCTCCATGTGATGGCACTGTGGCAGCCCCCCAAAGATCTGAGTGTATGTACTCAAGGACTTCCTTTGTTGTATGCAAGCCTCTCCCAAACTTCACCCTTTGTTTCTTGTCAAAGACACAGTGTTCACATAAGTCTACACCACCAAGATTGTCACCACACAACAGACCCCTTTTATCAAGTTCTCTAAGTCCTTTCTCACCTACATGCCCCAATCTTTGATGCCAAAGCATTGCTTTATCTAAACAAGCAGCATTGGCAGTAGCATCCTGACCAAGAATTATGGATCCTTGCAGAACATAGATCCCATTGCTCCTCTTTCCTTTCATGATCACAATTGACCCCAACATAACCTTCAACTCTCCATTGGCTGCTTTGTATGAACAACCAGATTTTTTCCAACATTCCAAGAGAATAAAATTTCTCTTTAATTCTGGTACATACCTTACTTCACTAAGAGTTCTTTCACTGCCTTCATGAGTCCTCAGTTTTATGCTTCCAATTCCAGTCACCAAACAAGTTGTGTTGTTTCCCATGATCACTTTACCACCATCAATACCCTGATAGGAGTGAAACCATTCCCTATTAGGGCACATGTGGAAAGATCATCCTGAATCTAGCACCCATTCTACATCTGTCATGCTGTCGGCTGCCATCAACACCTCAGCAGACTCATAGCCATTTGAAGTTATAGAAACATCGCTAGAATCTGATTCTTGTTCTCTGCCTTTATCTTTCTTCTTGCCTTTTCTCCTCTCTGGACAATTCTTTTTGAAGTGGTTTTCCTTCTTACACACAAAGCATCTCTTGGATTTGTAATTCGATCTTGATTTGTTTGAATTCTTGAAATCCCTCCAATCAGTCCTTCCCCTCACCATGAGTCCTTCACCACTGCTATTAGTCTTTCCCTCGGTTTTCTTCTTCAATTCCTTTGACATTAGAGCAGATTGAACCTCTTCTAATGTTAAGGAATCTCTCCCATACACCATGGTGTCATGAAGATTTTCATACTAATGTGGCAGTGATCGCAGCAGAAGCAATGCTCTGTCTTCATCATCTATCTTGATGTCTATATTTTCAAGATCAAGGATGATTTTGTTGAACTCGTCTAGATGATCCTCCATATTGACTCCTTCTTGCATTTTGAACGTGTAGAGCTTCTCCTTAAGATGAAGTCGATTGGCCAGGGATTTTGTCATGTATAAGCTCTCTAGTTTCAACCAGATACCTGCAGCTGTCTTCTCCTTCGACACTTCTCTCAGTACCTTATCACCTAGACTCAAGATCAAGGCACTGTGAGCCTTGTCTAGGAGATCTTTCCTTTCTTGTACCGAAAGAGAGGTTGGCATGGTTCTTCCCCCAGTCAACGCATCCTCCAAACCTTGATGTATCAAGAATGCCCTCATCTTCATCCTCCAGAGCCCAAAATCATTCTTGCTTGTGAATTTTTCAATATCGTATTTCGTCACCATATTCAACCGTGGCTCTAGATACCACTTGCATGAACAAGAAATACGAAAAATTGTTTCACTGCATAACCTCTCTGAATTTTATTGAATGCAAGTTCTTTAACAAACTCTCCAATCTCTCAAAGAATCATAGTGAAAATAGCTCTAACCCTCGAACTGCTGTTATCTCAGCTTTTATACACCTTAGCAACACATTAGTTACAACTAACTCACTGATAGCCATTCAACTAGCTGTTGTAACAGCTATGCTAACCAATTACAGTAACTAATAACTAACAAGCCTAACAGACAATAGGGCTAGCACTTGGTGTGCCACGAGTATAATCAACACCCGAAGTTTCAAATAAGGCAGCAGATGCATCACAATTATAATTTAACATTTCAATTATAATCATGCAAATCAATATATCACAAATAATCTAGTAAACATATAATCAATTCAATAATTAACAACAAACTATATAAAATCACAGGAAATCATTGTAGATAATTTACAGATGACTCAAACAACTAGCATGCGATTACCTTAAACTCCTTAAGCAAACTCTCCTTACCTCTTGAAGATTCAAGTGTTCGTTTCACGAACTGTTTTCCGATTCGATCTCTGTTTCCTTCGCACACTCAGGATAATCAACAACGATTTATTCTTCACAATAAATTATCACAAAATTAATGAAAATCAAACAACACAACTTCATAAACCAAATGTTAATGGTTCGGCACACTCAAGCTAATCAAGCTAGGGATGTTAAAATTTTACAATATTTTGGATCAATGATCCTTAGGCATTAGAAAGACAAGATCAATGATTATAACTCAAAAATTGAAACAAAATATTCTAACTCATGAAGCGCTAGGTTTTGGCCTTCATTAGAAAAATAGGCTAGGAATTTCATTTGATTTCAATCTCTTGGATTCAACAAACATATGCTTTAGAAAGATGAAATCAAGTGATGTTTTCCAAAAATTGAAACAAAATTCATCACTTTTCTATGGCTAGGGTTTCGGCCACTTAAGGAAAAATAGGGAAGAAATTTCCTTTTGATTCATGCTCTTGGGTGATGAATATAGGAATCATGACAAGTTCATAGGAATTGGTTTCATGACAAAAGGATTTTTCTACAACTTTCTAGAGATTTTTGAAGAAAGTTTCATGAAATTGGATGGTGATGATTCATGCCATAAACTTATAAAACAAATGAAGGAGAAGACAACATGATCATGATAGATGAGGGTTTACCTCTTGTTGATTGAAGAATGAAAGAGTGATCAAAACAAGCTTAGCTAAAAATGGAAGCTTTTGGGACAGCTTTGAGGATATGGTGGTTTTATGAGTGTATCTCACGATCTACTCATCTAAAAATTACAGACGTTGGCTTATTGGAAAGGTACGAAGGAGAGGAACAACTTTGATGTTGACGGTTTGGTTTGATTCAGATCAGAACATGGGCGTAAAGAGCCTTCTTTTCACTATTTTAGTGTGATGCTGTGGATTTTGAGCTGTTTTTGTAATTTGGGCATATCTCCCAAAATACGTATCCGTTTGTGATAATCTTTATCTCGTTGGAAAGAAGAGAGGAAGAGGAACGACTTTCATGTAGAAAGTTTTCTTAGTTTTAAAACAGAAAAGGGTTAGAATTTGGATACAGTTTCGGCGAGTATGAACATCAACAGAGTTCTTAAGAGAAATTATGAACTTTGAAGGTGAAGATGATACAAAGTGAAGTAAAATTTACCTAAGTCATGCCAAATGAAGGAAATGGCAGCACACATAAGGCTGAAATGAGGGGTGGTTTGGTCCAAAATTTTTTACTTAGGGACAAAAGAGTAAAATCACTTAAGGGCAAGCTTGTAATTCCTTTAAAGACTAAGGGCATTTTGGACATTTCACACCCAAAGTAATCATGACAAATAAGTGGTCAAGGTTGAAGGAGATGTGGTTGAATTATGACCACAAGAAGCTTATGGCATACTTGAGAATTGATAGAAAACTAGGGACATTTTGGTCTTTTCGCGCCCAAAATATTTAGATATTTAGGAATTGTCATAAATATTCGATGACTCACCTCTGTGACTCGCTGCCTTAGGTGGCGAGATGACTCATCATCCTCATCCATCCGTTTTATCTCTGCATCTCCGTTCCTGACTCTGTCGGTTACCCGATTAGGGTTTTACGCCCGATTAGGGTTTTTGAGAGAAATGAGTTTTGGTTCATAAAGATGATATAAGTGAGTTGAAAAATTGTCTAAGTGTAGGGTTAAAGGGGTAGATCCGTTTTGGGGTGGGGGGGGGGGGGGGGCAAAATGGTCCCAAAAGTTCAATTGCAAGCCTTGTAATTTCCATAGGAAACCAAGGGTAAAATGGTCATTTTACCATAAAAATATCTACTGGAATTTATGTGCCATTATGAACCGGATTGCATAGTCATAAATGATCATCACATCAACTCCGTTGCTGACCCCGTTGTTCATCTGACTCAGGTTTTCCTCAAGATATTTTGAACCTTTCACCCACAGCAAATATAATATTATATTTTTACGCTAAAATTTTAAAAACTTCCAATATCATAGCAAATATGACAAAAACATTATTCATCTCGGTCACGAATTAAAATTAGGTTTCCTAAGCAGTAAACGTTTATTGTCAGTGAAAACGCAGACTGGGTTTCGTCTGAATTTTCAACCCAAAATTTAACCTTAACCTTATTAAAATAAGTATAACATGGAAATGACTTTGGTTCATCCAAAATCACTTTCTAAGTTTCGAATAATAATATAATCATTTATATATTTATTACCTATATTAGAACCAGTAAAAAAAAAAATCGGGGTGTTACATTACTACCCCACTAAAAAAAATTCCGTTTTCGAAATTTCGTGTCTCAAAACTAGACAGGATTTCTTAATCCCAAGGTCTTACTCTCACAAGAAAGTATATGGAAAAACATTGTCACTCTAAAAGGAGTACATGAATATCCATTATGTAAAAAGATCCTTTAATAGGTTTGTGCGTGTACAATTGCATGATCGGTACACATTTACAAACATGAATCTAATAAAGTTCCTTCTTTTACAAGAATTTCACTACACAACGATTTAAAAGAACAATGGTCTGACAAAAATTTGGACTGGGTCACTTCCACCAAAATTAAAAGTGAATGGACTAAGTCTTATCGAGAAACTACTTTTATCATGAAAGTGTCTATCCTGAACAACAATAGGACAGTTCCCACATATAAAATTCCACAAAAATTGGTTCAGCAAGGAGTTTTGAAACGATCACAACATATGATAAGGAATAAACAGATAAACTCAAATGTTTCACACAATCCATCGAAAAAGATTGCATCGCTCCTGAATTTAAAAGTCCAGTTAAAGGATTACCAGCGATGTCAAAACTATCTTATATGAGATCGTCGGAATTTGAAGCTTCGGCACCACTCATGGCATAAACTCTTCCCTTTGCCGTTGGTCTATCAGTTTTTGAATTGTTGGCAGCAAACTCGGACTTTGTTGTAGGACATTCTCTGACCATGTGCCCAATCTTCCCATATTTAAAGCATAGTGTACCCTTCAGCTTACAATCTTCAGTAACATGATTTGACTGTCCACACTTGCGGCATTGTTTAACTGTGCCTTGACTCTGATTATTTCCTGGAGATTGGAAATAGGGCTTCCTCTGAGCTTGTTCCTCTTTTTGATTCTGATGTTGATTCTTAAATTGAGATTGTCCTCCTGTATTACCCCGACTGTCCTTCCCTTTCTTCATCTGTTCCACCTTCCGACACTTTTTGACCAAGGCTTAGAAATTGTGAATTTCCAGTGGCAACACGGACTGCTTGATTTCAAACCTTAAACCTCCCTCAAAATTCTCACATTTCCAACCCTCATCCGGTTGAGCTTGGAAGAAATGGAAATACTTGGCGAGTGATTCAAACTTCGCTGCATATTCCCCAACAGACAGTTCCTTCTGTTTCAAACGTAGAAACTCTTGTTCTTTCTCGACTCTGGCACTCTGAGGAAAATACTTGTCTAGAAACATGTTTCGAAACACATTCAAGTAATTTCCTGATTTTCCGCCTCTAGCAGTTGTTTAGTGCCCTTCCACCAGTATTCAGCATCTCCAAAGAGCAGAAAAGTAGCATAAGGAACTAACACTCCTTCAGGGCTGTGAATCAGCTCAAAAAACTTCTCCAGTTCTTGGATCCACAAATCAGCCTTCTCAGGATCAGCATCCCCATGAAACTGTGGCGGATTTTAACGTCGAAAAGTAGTCAAATTTCGGCCCTCAACAGCTTGCTCGGCTCGAATGTGTTCTTGTTGGTTCTGCATAACAACCTATTTTTCCAATGTTTTCTGTAATAGTAAATACATATTTAAATGTGTTTATTTTAGAATAAACTCAGAGGATGATTTTAATTAAACTAAAATCATTTTTCTTGTGTTGTTATATCACATGAAGTCACGGTAAAATTCTCGGTTGAGAATTCAGATGGAAGCCGATCTGCGTTTTCACTGCCAGTACAAGTTTACGGTGCAGAAAACCTAATTTTGGTACGTGAATGAGATAGTTAGTTTTATATTATGTTTCCTTCTACTTTGGTTATTTTGAAAATTTTCGTGCAAAAATAAAATAAAATATTTTATTCGGGCGAAAACGTCGGAAGAATTACGATCGGAAATGCAACCGGGTACGAAATAGAGCAGAATAGGAGACATAAAAGGTTTGAGGTGAGATGAGGGAGTGAGGTGACTCACTAGAGGTATGGCCTAAGCTACCTCCTAAAAAGTGGTCATGATGGACTTTTTGAAATATATCGGATTATATTCTAAAAACCTATTTTTCTCTTTCCTCTTCAACCAAACAAGGCACAAGGTCAAAACTTGCTCTCCAAGCTCATTCCTCTCTCCTCAATTTCGTGCCACTCTCTCCCCTCTCTATATATACCCCTTTCATTTTCACTTTATCATCTTCCTCCTTCAACCTCCATTAAACCTTCATCTTATTCTTTCTTCTAAAAGTTCAAGCTCTTAAAGCTTTAGTTTTTATTCATCTTTTCTACCTAAGTTCTTCATTAAAGTTCTTCCTTAAGGACTCCCATTGCGGAGGAAACGAGGACGTTCGTGGCATACCTCTTCGAGCATCTAATCTTATTACCTTCACAGAAAGTAAGATGGGATTGCCTAGGGATATTCAATGACTAGATGCATGTGTGTATGTGTTTACTTGAATGATTTGAATATTATTATGATGTGGAGCAAACACTTGAATGACTTTTTTACTTGAACTATTGTGATTATTACTTGAAGTTGATTATTACTTGCCTTAAAGTATTGTGAGTTGTATATATATATGTGATGAACTGTCATTAACTGTGATATTATTGTTGACGATATATTACTGTTGATTGAAGTTTGAGAAGCCAGACTTGAGTCTGTGCACAATGATTAGAAGGATTAAAAGCCTTAATAAGCCTTGAATAGAACTTTGAAAGTATTGGTTTCATTTATAAAAGTTCCTTGTTTAAAACGCTTACTTCAAGAGAATGACATTCTAGTTTTGAAAAGAAACGTTGAAGTGTTTTTAAGTCAATAGAAACTACATTTTTATGATCCAAAGTTTGTACGAGAGAAAACCTTTTTCGAACTATGTGTTTCATGAAGGAAAAACCCCTTTGAAAATATTTGACCTTACTCCTTCAAGGATTTCAAAAGAAAACGAATTTCCAAATGTTTTATAAAAGAATTTGTAAAGGAAAATATTTTCTCCTAAATGATTTAGAAACGTTCCGGTTACTTGGATAGGTGACCGAGGTTTTTGTTTTGGCTTTGATTTTCACTGAACGAAAAGTAAGAACATGTAAAAGATAATCTAGTTCGCGATACGTCACCTCTAGTATTCAGTTATAAGCACGCGATTTGGGATCCGTGTCAAGAATTATGGATCAAGGGTCCAAGTTGTGATATTATGGGCTAGGAGTCCAAATCTTGGAATTGAGGACTGTGTGTTCTAATTTCATTGTTATAGGCTAGGAGTCCTTATCATGTTGAAATAAAACATGGATAAAATTATAATTATTTCTACGACCACAACCTTGGACTGCGGCCTCGGTCTAAGGTGTTGTGATTGAGCACTCAGACTGTGTGACCTGTGTTACTAATTTTCAAGTGATGAAAATTGGGAATAGTCATCAGCTTTGGGCTTCGACAAACATAAAAGAGTGAACACAAAGAAAAGTCTCGTTAATGAAAAGTCTTGTATTCATATGCATTTCCCCTTGGCAGACATGCTTGAGTTATCGAATACCCGCTAAAGATGTGGTATTTGATGATGTATACATCCGAATGGCCGTTATAAGGGATTTGTGATGGTGTTGATCCGGGTACATGAGGTGACGGAGTCAACTTGACAAACGTGGCATATGAGCCTGATCAACTCTTTCTTTCTTAATGATAAAATGGTGATGATATCTCATGAGATTAAGATTAGAGCCTGATGATTGAAGTGTCATGCATTATCTTTATAAAATTGATTGATTCAGGTATGAGACCTACTAAAAGAATACTTGTTGTTTACCTCTGAGTAATGTTTAAAATGTCAATATGCCAAGGTGTTGTATGTATCATGTGTATGGTTGTTGTGCGATTTATCCATTGTCGATATCTCACTCTTTCATTTCTACTTGTTATTCTCTCTTCCTTTTTGGTATTGCCGTACGTATATGAGTTCAAATGGATCCCAATATCCCACTTGTGCTGACAACGTCAAATATTGTGGTCTTCGACGATGCAGGGAATGCTGGGGCATGGCTGATACACCCAGGGGCGACATCTACCACATACCACAGAGCAATTACCACAAACGATTTAAATGCTAACGAAGACCCAATCCGTAGGAGCCATACTGTGGTGACTAGGAGGGTAGCTCTTCCCCCGACTTGGTATTACCTTCACACACTGCGAGCTAACAGACTGCTACATGAGCCACCACCTATAGACATAGAGCCAGTAGCACCGATTGAGGAAGATCCAAATGAGGATCCTGAGGAGGACCCTGAGGAAGACTTCTATGAGGTCATGGATGAGGATGAGCTGGATTATCACGTTATGGATCATGACGATGATGACGATTCCGTAGATGAGGGAGGCGACGTCATAGATCCATTACCTGAGGTCTCGTCTCGTGGGAGTATTTGTGGAGACCCTGCTTGCAGCCAGTGTCAGTAACCAGTTCGGAGCGTTTTGTGGATAGTCTTCCGTCATCTGACTTTTTAGAGTTACCTTTTTGGATGTGGTTCCGGACCCTCTTTCCCTGTGTCTTACTTACTCTCTTTTAAGTTGTATCTTCTAGATGTCTAATTCTATTGCAATTGCGATTGCGATTGATAAGGCCCTAACTTATGTACTAGAACTTGGTTTTCATTGGGACACGTTATATATATATATATATATATATATATATATATATATATATATATATATATATATATATATATATATATATATGTTCTCTTCAATTCATGTTCCGAGTGTTCTTCACCTTTATCTTGTTTCATCCTTTCAAAAAAAAATATTTGACTACCGTTTTTAGTATACTCATCCATCGAGAAAATGATACTTTCCGAAAGTAACCAGCATTGTAAATCAGAAATATTTCCGTAATTGGGTAACCATGTGATGCCGGGTTTAGGGTGTCACATTCCGGGCAGCCATAGTAGCTGTCTATAGTGCGATAGCAGCTGCAACATTCTCCAAAGCTTTTGTTGCTTGATCCATTCCACCAGCACCATCATCATTTTCTCCTATATTACCACGGCCTCCAACACGACCGCCTCTACGGCCCCTTCCACGTCGACGTCCAACTTCTGGTTCCATAACTGACCTACAAGACAGAATCAGTCAGTCTGCAACCAAAAATTGAAGCGTATACTTACGTGTTTAAAACACATTACTTCTAAGAAGTAATTCAATCAATGTACCTTCTACTATCCATGGGTTCTCACAAGGTCTAGACCAAATTAGAACCCATCAAAACACACCTACTTGTGTGACAACATACACTGTTTCGACAAGGAAACAATTCAAACAAGTTCCAACCAGAGATCACAAAAGAAAAACATAACATACCTATTCCCCAAGGTTCCCGAAAGACTCGACCAGCTCTGATACCCCTTGTAACACCCCTTGGGCATTACCTTTTGAACACGTGCAGAAATAACAGTAAAAGGAATTTGCTGATTTCTTTCGGAGAATAAGGCTTATAATTTTCTATAAGTCTGAAAATGGGGGTAAAATTTTTTCTTCGACAGAACAATTTGAAAGTTTGCCAAACATATTACAACGGTAACATTATATAATACTCATTAACACATAGAAATCTATTATATTCAAAATTAAATCTTTCACAGCGTACATGTTTTTCCTGAAAGTATTTCATGATTCCCAACTGAACACATAAAAGGTCTCAAGATTACGTTTACCAACTTTCTGATAACACACACACCCCAAGAAAATCCTAAGCTGGTCACTCTAGACAACATCCACTGGAAAGACCTTCATGGTCCTTACCACTATCACCGACCTCTTCAAGGATCGGAACTAAGCTCCTCGAGTGAACGAGAATTCCTCTGCATCATCTACTTTCAAGTACCAAGGTACAACAACAACCCTAGAAAAACAGATGTATCGCAAGGGTGAGATACCAATATATGAGTTTTGATAAGACAACCATATGCGCGACACACAAACAGCATATACCAGGTATTCTCAACATCCAAAAATTATCCAAACAGCAGAATAATTCTATCAAAAGGGTTTCATACCCGACAGTCATCGCCATTTTATAAAATTACATGAAACTTCCACATCCATTACCCAACTTTAATATTCATTTTTCTTACTTTTCTCTTTCATTCATTCTTTCTTTGTCGAGGCTTATAGCTCACGACTACTCTTACTTAAACATTGAGTTCATTCATTCTCACCACCGGACACGAAATCAAAATGTGCCAACTGGGACTTTAACCCACGACACACAAAATAGAGATTCAACTGTGTGAGGGACTCTAGCCCCCGTCACACAAAACAGAGATTCAACTGAATGACTTGGGACTCTAACCCACGACACACAACAGATATTCATCCGTGTGACTTGGGACTCTAACCCTTGACACAACAGATATTCAATTGTGTGACTAGGGACTCTAACCCTCGACACACACATCAAAGATTCAAATGTGTTAATTGGGACTCTAAACCACAACACACCGATCGGAGATTCAAATATGTTAACTGGGACTCTAACCCACAACACATTGAATATTGATTCAACTATGCCAACCGGGACTCCAACCCATGACACATAAACAACAGATTTTCAATATGCCAATTGGGGCTCTAACCCAAGACACACAGGACACGGATTTCAAATGTGCCAACTGGGACTTTAACCCACGACACATACATGACACGTAGTCTACTTACTTCTAGGAACACTAGCCCAACGTTTTTGGTTATCTAGGTCCTCACAACTTCCACTTTCAAACACAGTTTTATTTCTGTGAAAAACAACTCATCCAAAACCAAGTTCCGAAACTTATCCAAGTTTAACGAAATTATTTTTGCTGAATAAAACTCATTTACAGAAATTCTTTTATGTTGAAAATGTTTATAAAACGTGAAATCATCAATAAATTCTTTTCTTTCCAATTACTTCATTTCTGAATATCGTTCTTAATAAACATAAACTTTTATAAAGTCTTTTCCAAATAAAATTTATAATAATAAAATAAAACCTTTTTCTCATAATTCCTCATAAAAATATTTTTTAAAAAAACTTAAATGACTTTTCTATCATAAGTAATTGTTCTGACGACAAAAATATGTTATTTTCATAACTTAATCATTTTAAATAACATTTTATAATATAATTGAATTTATTTTGGAAAAATTAGCGCCTGTGAAAATTTCACAGTTCCGCCCTTACTGTCACTTATTGACACAGTTTCTACAAAGTATTATTAAAATAATATTTTTCCACTTTTTCTCAAAATCACACAAATTAATCACTTTGATTAATTATTCCAGCTTATTAAGTTTTTATTCTCAAATTAAATTAAACACTGACCAATGTTAGGTTTCTCAATCCATCACTCAACAACAGATAATTTGACTACAATATAGCATGACATACATCCAAATTATGGCATGCATCACAATTATGATTTAACATTTCAATTATAATCATGCAAATCAATGTATCACACATAATCAAGTAAGCATATAATCAATTCAATAATTAACAACAAACTATATAAAATCACAGGAAGTCACCATAGATAATTTACAGATGACTCAAACAACTAGAATGCGATTATCTTAAACTCCTCAAGCAAACTCCCCTTACCTCTTGAAGGTTCAAGTGTTCATTTCACGAACTGTTTTCCGATTCGATCTCTGTTTCCTTCCCACACTATGGATAATCAACAACGATTTATCCTTCACAATAAATTATCACAAAATTAATGAAAATCAAACAACACAACTTCATAAACCATATGCTAATGGTTCGGCCCACTCAAGCTAATCAAGCTAGGAATGTTAAAATTTTACAATCTTTTGGATCAATGATCCTTAGGCATTAGAAAGACAAGATCAATGATTATAAATCAAAAATTGAAACAAAATCTTCTAACTCATCAAGAGCTAGGTTTCGGAATTCATTAGAAAAATAGGCTAGGAATTTCATTTGATTTCAATCTCTTGTATTCAACAAACATAGGTTTTAGAAAGATGAAATCAAGTGATGTTTTCCAAAAATTGAAACAAAATTCATCACTTTTATATGGCTAGGGTTTCGGCCACTTAAGGAAAAATAGGGAATAGATTTCCTTTTGATTCATGCTCTTGTATGATGAATATAGGAATCATGACAAGTTCATAGGAATTGGTTTCATGACAAAAGGATTTTTCTACAACTTTCTAGAGAATTTTGAAGAAAGTTTCATGAAATTGGATGATGATGATTAATGGCATAAACTTATAAAAAAAATGAAGGAGAAGACAATATGATCATGATAGATGAGGGTTTACCTCTTGTTGATTGAAGAAATGAAGAGAGTGATCAAAACAAGCTTAGCTAAAAATAGAAGCTTTTGCGACAGCTTTGAGGATATGGTGGTTTTATGAGTGTATCTCATGATTAATCATCTAAAAATTACAAACATTGGCTTGTTTGAAAGGTACCAAGGAGAGGAACAACTTTGATGTTGAAGGTTTGGTTTGATTCAGATCAGAACATGTGCGTAAAGAGCCTTCTTTTCACTGTTTTAGTGTGATGGTGTGGATTTTGAGTTGTTTTGGTAATTTGGGCATATCTCCCAAAATACTTATCCTTTTGTGATGATCTTTTTCAATTTGGAAATAAGAGAGGAAGAGGAACGACTTTCATGTAGAAAGTTTTCAGAGTTTCAAAAAGGAAAAGGGTCAGAGAGACTCCCTCTCTCTTTACAATCAAATAAAATGAAAAATTGATTCCTAACTTTCAATAGTCAGATAAACAAATTGAAGCACTTATGAGTATTGAAATACTCTTTTCACAATAAGCTCAAGAAAGAAGATGAATGCCTTTCACAATTGATCTCTCAAATTGATTTCGTGTAATTCTAATATGTTCAATGAATGAAAGTGTTTCTTTGATCCCTCTTTATATAGAAAACAAGTTATAGTCATTGGGATCAATCAAAACATATTTGGGGTCTGATAACAGAATTTGTTTTCTTGATTCTGGTTCTTGAAATAAGATTCTACATTGGCATCGTCTTCAATCCTCAGGGCTCGTAGTTGATAGTAGACGAGCTCCATATGCCACGTCGCTGGACAGAGCTTCTTATTAAGCACTTAGAAAATCCAAAGACTTGTGTGGACAAGCGCTTCTGTCACTTTAGTGGACGAGCACTTTTGTCACTTTAGTGGACGAGCACTTCTATCACTTTAGTGGACGAGTGCTTCTGTCACTTTAGTGGACGAGCGCTTGTATCACTTAAGTGGACGAGCACTTTTGTCACTTTAGTGGACGAGCTCTTATATCACTTTAGTGGACGAGTACTTCTATCACTTGTGTTGGACAAGCGCTTCTATCACTTGTGTTGGACGAGCACTTCTGTTACTTTAGTGGATGAGCGCTTCTTATTTTCAAAAAACATTTTCATTAACGAAAACTTATTCCTTTTTATGTAGGTTATGAAAATTGATTTTCTTCATGCATCTTTTTAATTGAGATATGTTGTGACTAAGAGATTTCTTTCTCTTACAAATCATCTAAGACTTAAATCTAATTTCTCCATTAAGCTTGGTCTTGATGATCCTTTGATCTTTGACTTTGCTCTTTTGATTCCTCCATGTAGCTCTTTTGATTTCTTCAAGTTCTTCCTTGAATATTTTCCTTGAATTTGCTTAATAAACTTGTTGATCACTGCTTGATACATGTCTTTGCAATTTGACACTGAAACACTTGCATACACATTAAATTGTATTTGTCATATATCAAAATATCTAAGTCATTGAGTCTTACAATCTCCCTTTTTTTGATTATGACAAATCTTCTAACAAATTATAAGATCAGAGTATAAGTGTAGTAGAAGCTAAGTGTTTTTGACAGAATTATATCATGGTATCAGAGTAGAAGTATGTCAGAGCAAAAAAAAAAATATTATCAAAGCAGAATTTGATTTACTCCCCATTAATCCTGTAAGCTTATATTGATTTACTCCCCATTAATCATGTAAGCTTATAAGCTCCCCCTCAACATATGCATGTATAATTTGTTATTATCCCTTTTCTCTATATCATACCTTTTCCTCCCCCTTTTGGCATCATAAAAAAGGTAAAGAAAAGAAACATTCAAATCAACAGAGAAGGCAAGCATTTAAACATTCAAACATAGCATATAAAATTGTTCATGATAGAGGGATAGGTGCAGGGATAAATCAAAAAGAACAGAAATCATCAGCCAAAATTACAAACTAAGGCATTTTACCTTTCAAAAACTAAGTTCTAATTCCTATGAATTCGTAGAACTAGTTCTTCCTTTTTTATTTTCTTTTGTTTCTTAAGAGATTATATATAGGATTGATCAATTATGCCCAATTCTCTTCTAAAAGAAGCTTTCCTTGTTCAAGGGCTTGGTAAAAATATCAGCAAGTTGTTTAGTTGTATCAACATATTCAATCTCAATTTCTCTACTTTGAATATGATCTCTAATGAAATCTTTGATTTCTATGTGTTTAGTTCTAGAGTGCATTTTGTGATTCTTAGTTAGGTTAATTGCACGTGTATTGTCACATCTAATAGGAACTTGGTTTAGTTGCACACCATAATCAACTAATTATTGTTTCATCCATAAAACCTGTACACAACAGCTACCAGCTGCTATATATTCAGCCTCTGCAGTGGATAAAGCCACACTAGATTGTTTCTTACTGAACCATGATACTAATGAGTTTCCTAGTAAATGGCAAGTTCCACTAGTACTCTTTCTATCTAGTTTACAACCATCAAAATCAGAGTCTGAATAGTTAATTAAAGTACATGTAGCTCCCTTGGGATACCATAATCCCATGTCTTTTGTTCCTAACAGATACTTAATTATCCTTTTAACTGCTATTAAGTGTGATTCTTTTGTATTTACTTGATACCTAGCACCATGCATACACTAAACATGATATCTGGCCTACTAGCAGTAAGATAAAGTAGTGAGCCTATCATACCTCTGAATTTAGAAACATCAACAGGTTTAACTTGCTCATCCTTGTCTAGATAACAGGAGGTACTCATTAGAGTAGCCATCTCCTTAGCATTTTCCATGCCAAACTTCTTGATCAACTCACTGCAGTACTTGGTTTGGCTAACAAAGATTCCATTTTTGGTTTGCTTTATTTACAGTCCAAGGAAAAAGTTTAGCTCACCCATCATTGACATTTCAAACTCACTCTACATAAGACTAGCAAACTCATTGCACAAATGCTCATTAGTGGCACCAAAAATTATATCATCCACATATATTTGTACAAGTAAAATGTTGTGTGCCTTTTTCTTAGTGTACAAAGTTGTGTCAACTTTACCTCTTTTAAATCCTTTTTCAATGAGAAAATTACTTAACCTTTCATACCAAGCTCTAGGAGCTTGCTTTAAGCCATATAGTGCCTTAGACAGTTTATAAACATGGTTAGGCAATTCATTACTCTCAAAACCAGGTGGTTGACCAACATACAGTTCCTCTTATATAAATCCATTTAAGAAAGCACTCTTAACATCCATTTGATACAATTTAAATCCCATTATGCAAGCATAAGCAAGTAGCATTCTTGTGGCTTCTAATCTTGCTACTGGTGCATATGTTTCATCATAATCTATGCCTTCTTCTTGGTTATACCCTTTGGCTACCAATCTAGCCTTGTTTCTTACAATTATACCATTTTCATCTAGTTTATTCCTAAAAACCCATTTTGTACCTATTACTTGACAGTTCTTGGGTTTAGGCACTAGTTTCCAAACTTGGTTTCTTTCAAACTGGTTTAATTCATCTTGCATGGCCATCATCCGATGTTCATCAATTATAGCATCATGTATGTTCTTAGGTTCTACTTGAGACACAAATGCCATATGATTACAAGCATTTCTAAGAGATCGTCTAGTAGTTACCCCCTTTGTAATTTCACCAATGATGTTATCAATTGGTTGATTTCTGACAGTCCTCCATTCCTTTGGCAGGTCAGGCTATTGTTCTGTTTGCTCCTGTTGCAGCAATTCATTCTTTAAGCTTTCATCTTCTTCATTGTCCTCTTTCTCTTATAGGAGATTTTTCTTGAAGCCTTGTCACATAGTTGACTGATACTTAATAGGTTGTGTTTTAGTCTCTCAACATATAGTACATTCCCAAAGATTGTTGTTGAGTCACTTCCAATGTTACCAATGCCAAGTATTCTCCCTTTATTGTTGTCTCCATAGGTAACACTACCGCTTGACTTAGGGGTAAAGAAAATGAACTTGGTTTTGTCTCCAGTCATGTGCTTGGAACAACCACTGTCAAGATACCATTTCACATTCTTGGCTTTCCAACACACCTACAAAACAGAATCATGTTTGTCTTTTAGGTACCCAAATCTGTTTGGGTCCTTTTGAGTTAGTTGCAGCAACAGTTCCTTTAGGAAACCATATTTGCCTTATCTGCAATGAATAATTATTTCTCAAATTCCAGAAAGCACCTTTTCTATTGCAATAATGACATCTAGCATATTGTGATGCATTAGCATAATGAGAAACATGAAATTTTCTAAAGGTTTTTGCCTTTCTCTCAATTTTGTACACTAAATCAACTTGGTTTTTCATTTCTTTTTGTTGTCCAAGTAATGCATTCAAGTTGTCTTTATCACTAGTAATTCTAGATAGATCACCATTCAAATGATTTATATGTTTCTCCAACTTGGGACAATTTCACATATAGGTGGTTCCAAAACTGTATCCAATCTTTCTTTTACAGTACAATTTTCTATTTTTAATTCATCTAGCTCTTTGTTTAAAACAGAATTTTTCTCTTCTAGGCATGTGATCATTTTCTTAGAATTAATTAGCAATCTAGCAAGTCTAAGGGATTCTTTATGAAGTTCTTCAAAAGCATTTTACAATTCATCATAAGAAGGTTGATAATTAGAACTTACTTCACTTTCTTAATCACTATGATTGCTGGCCATCAAACACAGGTTTGCCTCCTCAGATTCAAATTCTTCAGTGGAATCTACATCATTATCATCCCAAGTAATGTAGGCCTTTCTTGGCTTTCTCCACTTTTTGTCCTTTGAGTCAAACTTTTCTATTTTGTCCTTCTTTTGCAGTTTTGGACAGTCAAGCTTCATGTGTCCAATCTTTCCACATTCATAGCATGTGATGTTGTTGGAAGAGTTGTCACCTATGCTGAAATTTCTCCTTTGAAAAGTGGATGGCTTTCTTCTTTAGGAACTTCTTGAATTTTCTAACTAGCATTCCCATATCTTCTTCAGATTCTGCCTCTTGTGCTAAATCATCATCAACACTGTCTTCTACTTCTCTGACTTGTGATTTAAGAGCTAATCCCTTTTTCTTTTTGTCAGTTTCTTCATTCTCATTTAGTCTGTTCAACTCCAATTCATGCTCTTGCAGTTTTCTAAACAATGTGGCAATGGTCATTGATGAGAGGTCTCTGGATTCTGATATTGCAGTGACTTTAGGTTGCCATTCTCTACCTAGGCATCTCATGACTTTGTTAACTTGATCTTCATTGGAGATTGTCTTTCCAAGACCAGCAAGTTGGTTGACAATGTGAGTGAATCTTTTTTGCATTTCAGTCATAGGTTCTCCTTGCTTCATTCTGAACTGCTCAGACTCATGTGTGAGGGTGTTCATTCTTGCTCTTTTGATATCTGTGGTTCCTTCATGTGTAACTTGCAATGTATCCCACATCTCTTTTGCTGATTTGCAATTTGAAACCCTGAAAAAATCATCACGACTTAAAGCATATGTTATAATATTCTTAGCACGTGCATTATATTGAACTCTTTTCTTATCATCCTCATTCCATTCAGTTTTAGGCTTATTTCTTGGAGCACCATTGGCATCTACAGTGGAGGGGACAAATGGTCCATTCTCTACTGCATCCCATATGTCAACACCTACTGCCTCAAGAAAGATTACCATTCTTTCCTTCCAATAGATATACTCAGATCCATTGAAGGCAGGAGGACGTGCAAGGGAAGCCCCTTCATTCAAACAGTCATTGGAAGCCATGCTCTTATAGCTGTTAAGCCAAACTTAAGAGTTTAGCATTGATGCCAATTGTTGTTTTGGCTTCAAAGACTCAAGAGGGGGGGGGGGGGGGGTGAATTGAGTTTTCGAAAAATCTTCCTTGTCAAAAACTTACTTTTCAAATCAGAGTTGCCTCAGGATCTTTTACAAAAACAGTGAAGGGCTTTTTATGAAAAATCTTGAATAGAAGGTGATGAGGATAAGAAAGATTAATTCAGAAAGATAAATCACAAAATAGGTTCAGGTTCAAAACTCAATAATAACAAAATACAGAAACTGATTAAAACTTTAAAGATTAAGAACAAGTTATGCAAGATTCAGATACAAGCATTAACAATCAAGAACAAACTTGCAGGTTTCAGTTTCAGTTATTAGTTCAGTTTCAGAAATCAAGAATGGTTTTGATCAACTTAGTTTTGAACGCAAATAACACAGACTTGATTACAATCAGACTCAGGTTTCAATGCAGTTTATACAGATCAAGAACATAAATTATATTGAACTTTAAACATCAAAATCACAGGTTCTTGAACATAAACAGAAAGTAAAAGAGTTTGAGTTTAGAGATACCACACAACCAGATTTATCCTAGTTCAGTCACCACCACTGTGACCTACATCCAGTCCCCACTCCACCTGTGGGTTTTCTCACATTAACACAACAAGCTTTAGCCAGGTAGCTTGAAAAACCTTTATACCACAGAGCACTCCTTCACCTCGAGATACCACACTCTTGTGAAGAGCCTCAATGTTCTTCCTTAGGGATACCTCACTTTAATCTCTTAGAGAGACTCACTCTCTCTTTACAATCAAATAAAATGAAAAATTGATTCCTAACTCTCAATTGTCGGATAAACAAATTGAAGCACTTATGAGTATTGAAACACTCTTTCCACAATAAGCTCAAGAAAGAAGATGAATGATTTTCACAATTGATCTCTCAAATTGATTTCATGTAATTCTGGTATGTTCAATGAATGAAAGTGTTTCTTTGATCCCTCTTTATATAGAAAACAAGTTATAGTCGTTGGGATAAATCAAAACAGATTTGGGTCTGATAACAGAATCCGTTTTCTTGATTCTGGTTCTTGAAATAAGATTCTACATTGGCGTCATCTTCAATCCTCAGGGCTCGTAGTTGATAGTAGACGAGCTCCATATGCCACGTCATTGGACGGAGCTTCTTATTAAGCACTTAGAAAGTCCAAAGACTTGTGTGGACGAGCGCTTCTATCACTTTAGTGGACGAGCGCTTCTGTCACTTTAGTGGACGAGCACTTCTATCACTTTAGTGGACGAGCGCTTCTGTCACTTTAGTGCATGAGCACTTCTGTCACTTTAGTGGACGAGTGCTTCTGTCACTTTAGTAGACGAGCGCTTGTATCACTTTAGTGGACAAGCAGTCACTTTAGTGGACGAGCGCTTGTATCACTTTAGTGGACGAGCACTTCTGTCACTTGTGTTGGACGAGCGCTTCTATTAATTTAGTGGACGAGTGCTTCTTATTTCCAAAAAAACATTTTCATTAATGAAAACTTATTCCTTTTAATGCAGGTTATGAAAATTGATTTTTTTCATGATTTTTAATTGAGCTATTTTGTGAGTAAGAGATTTCTTTCTTTTACAAATCATCTAAGACTTAAATCTAATTTCTCCGTTAAGCTTGGTCTTGATGATCCTTTGATCTTTGACTTTGCTCTTTTGATTCCTCCATGTAGCTCTTTTGATTTCTTCAAGTTCTTCCTTGAATATTTTCCTTGAATTTGCTTAATGAACTTGTTGATCGCTGCTTGATACCTGTCTTTGCAATTTGACACTGAAACACTTGCATACACATTAAATTGTATTTGTCATATATCAAAATCTCTAAGTCATTGAGTCTTACAGTAAAAAATACCACAAAAACATTATTCATATCGTTCACGAATTAAAATTAGGTTTTCTGAGCAGTAAACTTTTACTGTTAGTGAAAATGCAGACTACGTTCCGTTTGAATTTTCAACCCAAAATTTAACCGTAACCTTATAAAAATAAGTATAACATAGAAATGACTTTGGTTAATCCAAAATCATTTTCTAAGTCTCGGATAAAAATATAATCATTTATATATTTATTACCGATATTAGAAATAGTAAAAAAAAATCACGGTGTTTTAGAGTCTGTTGTGTGCTCTTGTTTGAATTATCTATACTTGTTATAGACAATGGTGCTTAAAGTTAGGAGCCTGTAGCTTTTACCTGCTTAAGTTTCTGTGCTTAAGAGTTGTTTTGGACATGTACTCACGGCAGGTAGAGGCAGGAACGATCAGGCAATCGCTGACGCGTTGGCACTCCTTGCCAAAGCTATAGGGCAAGTTCAGAACAACAACCATGGTGGTTTGGCAGAGTTTCAAGGTCTCAACAAGTTCCAGCGAAATAATCTGCCATATTTCAGAGGAGCTTATGACCCCGAGTGAGCTTTGCTGTGGATGAGGGAGATAGAGAAGATCTTCCGGGCTATGGACTTTAATGATCAACAGCGGCTTATCTTTGCTACTTTTATGCTCACCGAGGGAGTTGGTTGTGGCTTCTAATACTCCAGAGAGGGGGGGGGGGGGGGGGTTTTTAATTGAGTATGTAATATTTTTGAAAAACTTTTCCCCTTTAAGCAAAAACTGAAACTTTTCTAAAAACTTCTGAAAAGGTTTTGCCAACCAACAAGACAAAACAAAATAAGTTTTTTCAAGTTTATTTGATTCAAGACTTGATTCTTTAGCAAGAAAGATAGATGAAAGATAGATTTTCATATTAGAACATACATAAATTTTCTTTAACTAAAACTTAACCACATACATTCAACAATTAAAGCAGTTATAGGAGTTAAGGGATAAAGGAAAATGGAAACCGAGTTTTATCCTGGTTCAGCTACCTCCTCTGGTAACCTACATCCAATCCCCACAATCACTTGTGAGTTTTGTCCACCAAAATCAACACAATTACAAAATTCTTTACAAAGCTTCACAACTTAGGTTCCTTCTACCCATTGACAGCTTTTTCAGTCAAACTAATCTTGTAATTCCCAAGAGTCCCTTCTACTCTTGTCAAACCTCTAAGAGTCCCTTCTACTCTCAGATTAACACATATAGAGAGAAACCTTCTCTCTAATCCTTTCTTTCACAATATAGAAAGATTATTTTCCAGATTCTAAGAAATCAAAAGTGTTACAACTTGAAGCACTTAGCAGAAAAGATTAAGTATTCTTAATGAAAAAGCTCTCTCTCAATTTTGTGTAAACTTTCAGGATTGAATGAATTGATGTTCAGAAAACATTTACCCAAGACTTTATATAGGTTTATGTGAAAATAGACCCGTTGGGCACACTTTAAAAGTCAGTTAAGATCAAAACAAACTTTTTATCAAAAATTGATTTTGTCAGTCAATCGATTGCGTAATCGATATATTAAACAAGATTTGCAATTTTTACACTGAGTACATCGATTGCTCAATCGATTGGATTCTCGATAGTTCTTGATTTTCATTGATACATAGATGTGTAGATTGATTGTGTTCTTGAAAATCATAAGCATCAACAGCCCATAAGTCTTTACATCGATTTCTCAATCGATTGCATAATCATTTCAAAAAGTCTTTGCCTCTGTTTTGGCTTATGCATCGATGTGTCAATCGATTGGTTCTTTGTAAACACAAAACTTTACTTCTGTTCTATGCATGCATCGATGTACTAATCTATTGGATGTATATGAAAAGGATTCTTGGCCTCTGTTTGGCCTTATACATCGATGTATCAATTGATTGTATGCTTATTTCAAAAGGTACTGACTTCTGTTTCACTTTATACATCGATGTGCAAATCGGTTTACAGAAGCTCAGTTTGGATACATATGAAGTTTTTCTAGAATCAATCAATGTATACATTGATGTATAACATTTAAACATTGATGTACACATTGGTTTTCATTAAAAAGTAGTTAATTAACTGAAAGTATATAGATGTGCACACAGATGTATAGATCTTTCAATTAACCATTTTCCTTTTAAGTTCACTTTTAATTTGTGAAAACCATTTTTGATTTTAATTATTTGAGAGAGCTAAATCAAATAAAATAAGTAAAACTTTTCTTTACTTAAAACTTTCTAAGTTCTTTTGCTTGAGATTCCTTGTGATTCTTCATTTGAGACTTCTTTATCTTCAAGCATTCCAATCATGATCCTTGCTTTTCCATTTTCTTTCTCCTTTGATCCTTTGCATTTATGTTCTTGCACTAAATGATCTTTACATAGCATTTAAACTTGGCAAGTTGATAATGAATCAAAGTATAATCAATTTCTTAAGTTTGGTCATTAATCAAAACATACAAGAGTCATTTTCCAATAAACTCACCCTTTTTGATTGATGACAAACTTACCATACTTTATATGAAAGAATTCATTGGAAGTGAAATAGATATATCAGAGTTAAATGGTACAGCAGAAATTTTATTGATATGGTTAGTCCCCCTATCTAATTGGCAGTTCAAAATCATTTAGGATCATTGAACTTAGAATCATTTATGTCATTTATTAGTATATGAGTATGGTACATTTTTTCTTTCTCCCCCTTTGTCATTATCAAAAAGAATTCATGGGAGATATAAAGTATAAAGCAATTAAAAAAAACAAGGTACATACTAAAACATTCATCCATTCATCACAAAGTATCAAGACATTTGTTCAAAGTATTGCAGTGATAAGAGAAAAGTACTTAGAATTACAGACCAAAATTATAACCATCCTAACCACAAACTTAACACCAAGAGACCCTAAAGATCTAAGCATCATCATTATTGCTTGGCTCTTGAGTGTGGTGTGCAGGTGTAGCAGCTTCAGCTTCTTGATTTCCTTCTTCTTCAGGTGCAAGGTCAGTAGCAGCAACAACAGTTTCTCTTGCATTGTTGACAACATCCTCAGAAGTTGGTGTTGCTTCTTGAGGTGCTGTTGCAGGTGTAGGTACAGGTTCAACCAAGGGAATGCCTAAGTGCTTGTGCACTGTGGCCATTTGCCTTTCCAAAGCATTAATCTTTAGACTCGTGTAGTATAAAGTCCTCTTAATCATCAAATGCTGCCTGTAACGCCTTTGCTCAAATACTTCCACCATCTTGATCAATTTATCCATCTTTGCAGTCATCTCAGCATTTCCAGCTTCGACTTTAGCTCTTTGTTCATTTCCAGTCACCCTCACCCATTCTCCATTCACTTTAGCAAGCTTCATCTTGCTGATTATGCTTTCTCCAAACTTGTAAGTTACTTTCCTTGCATAGAACCTCTCTTCATTTTCCATTGGAACCTCAAAATGTTCTAGCAATTTGACCACCAAGCCTGGATAGGGTAGGGTAGCCCCATTGATTTTGCAATCAAGCATGTGTCTGATAATGTTGTAGCTCCAGCTGAGCTGTTTCTTCTCTACCATGGCCCGTAACATCAGAATGTCATTATTTTGGACCACAGCATGATTACTAGACCTTGTTAGGAGCATCCTACTTAGAACATACTGCATCAATATGTGTTGTACATGCATAGAACTGATGTTTATCAGCCTTCCTTCCTGTTCATTCTCCAGTAGAAGCACCTTCTTGGCTTCTTCCTTATCATAGGCTTTCAGCCATGAACTTGCAGGTCATACTCCAGCTAGATTACTTCCCAAGTAATCCATCCTAGTAAACTAAGCAAACTCCTCAAAAGTCATCTCAATTCTAGTGTTCTTCACTTCAACAGAAAAACCAATATTATCTATTTGAAAAGTGCAATAAAAAGCTTTAATAAGTGTTGGATATATATATTAGTCTTG
This sequence comes from Sophora flavescens, assembly GCA_030762895.1. Lineage (NCBI taxonomy): Eukaryota > Viridiplantae > Streptophyta > Magnoliopsida > Fabales > Fabaceae > Sophora > Sophora flavescens. The sequence goes on along the minus strand of CM061069.1, from coordinate 100,244,696 downwards.
ATTTGCAAAAAGTCTGTTAACTTGTAATCCTTCAAAATCTTTTGAAAGCTAAATTCATTGACATCAAAGTAATTGAAATCAACAATCCTAGCCTCATGTATTTCCCTATTCTTGAAGCCATTCTTGTAAAGAATTATAGACTCCACATAAGCAAAATACCTTTTCAACAATTCCATCTCTGTGATCAAATTAGCATCCTCCTCCTCTTCTTCTTCTTCTTTTTCTTGCTCTGTTCTCTTCCTTTTTTTCCTTCACCACCTTCTTCTTGGGTGTTTCCTTCACCACCTTCTTCTTTTTCTCTTGTTTCTTTGGAGCTGGTTTGGAAGACTCAGCTACTTTCTTTCCGTTATCAAGATTCTTCTTCTTGGCAAGTTCCTTGATTGGAAGCTTGTCCACCCTTTGTGAGGGTTGAGCTTTCTCTGGTTTCTTTATTTTAGGGCGTGCAGAAGCAAGAGGGGGTGAAATTTTTTAAGGAGTGGAGGGTTGGGTTGAGGATGATGATGTAGAGTTAGAGGGACCAGGAGTAGCAGGTTTGGTTTGCTTAACTTGTGCCGTTGGAGAGATTTTGAGCTCTGCCAGGGTTTGGGTATTGAGAATTTGATTTGAAATGTGAAAAATTTGGGAGGGAGAAGCTGGGTATTTAAAGACCTATGCCAGTCAATTGATGTATCGATTGATTTAATAAAGGTTTTCATCTGATTAAACTTGTGATTACATCGATGTACAAAACTTCAGAAATAAGATTTTAACTTTGTCAATGGATGTTGTAATCAATGCATAGGCCGAGAAAAAGAGTACTGATAGTGTGATTCCGCAAGTGAATGGCTTCGTTGTCAAGTAATAAAAAGATCGAACCCACAGAGACCGTGATCTTAAATAAAAATTAATTATTAAATTAATTTAACTAGACAAGAAAAATATTTGGAAAAAAATTGGTTTTTGAAATAAGATTAACTAGCAAATCAAGTATTTAAAATACAATCAAATAAAATCATAATCAAATCAAATCAGCAGATTTTCAAATTAAAAGATATTTCCAGGAAATGAGTTACCAACAAGACTGCTCATGCTACTAAATTGACTACCCCTCTTGTTAATTATCAAAATTGCTTTGAAGGTGAATTTATCCTAAATAAGTTAATGTTCCCTCTCGAGATACAAGAATCGTACCCAATTAAACCAACCCCTACTCTCGTGGTAATTGTATTTAAATTGAACCCATTAAGATTCGTGACAAATCAATGAACCCTCGAAGGACCGCTTCTAACTCTCATGATTTAAGTCCAAAGTTCAATTCCTATAGATCTGATACCTATGTTCACTGCTAAGTTCGTCGTTAGAGTATCTACGACATGCAAATAAGTGGCCACCGAATTTACAAGTAATTCAAGCAATAGGAATCAAATCGAAAGCAAAATTGAAATTAATAAGAAGCAAAACATCAATTCATCACATAAAACGAGTCTTGGGCATAACCCCAATTCCTAGAAATAAAAAGACTACTCACGCATTGCCATATTCATAGCAACCTTGAATAACAAAAGAATAAAAATCCTAAGAGAATGAGAAGAAATTGAGAAGAAGAGAAATCCTAAATTTTGCCAATTGGTAGCAGTCAAGAGATCCCTATTTTCGAGCCTAAGAGTCCTATTTATAATGTACGGTAACTTGGGATTAAAGCAATTACAAATCAGATAAAAAAAACAAATCAAAATCCCAAATTTTTCACGTCACGACCGTGATGCCTGTCACGGCCAGGCCGTGACAGGTTCTGACTTGGAGATGGCTTCACTGCTTCGTCTGTCACGGCGGTGATGGTCATCAAGGCCTAGCCGTGATCAGTTCTGCTTGTGAGAGTCTGGTTCAGTTTGCATGTCACGACCATGATGGCCATCACGACCTGGTCGTGACCAGTTCTAAGTTTAACCTTCTTTCTTTTCAGCCCTACTCGATCATGGTCGTGATGCCTATCACGTCCAGGCCGTGATGGGCTCTGTTTGGCTCATTTTTCTTGTATTTCAATCTCCGCCTTCATGCAAGCTCCAACATAACTGGTCCTGAGCATTTTAATGTTCAATTCCTGCACATAAATACCACAAAACCACCTTACCCGTTCTATGGTAAAAACTCACAAAAATCAAATTAAATATGCCTAAACTATATGTAAATGCATGCAAAATGACAAGGAAATTTGAGGTGAAATCACACTCATCAAACTACCCCAAGCTTAAGATTTTTCTTGTCCTCAAGCAATTACTAAGGCCAAAATAGATAAACAATCAGAGCATGGATAGTGAACCAAGAACCCGAGTAATAAATCCATGTAATAGGCATATCCAATAAGAATCCAAGAGACAATCAATTTCAAGTCCAATTAGAAGCTTAGGTTCCCTAAATTCATACCTTTCACTAATTCGGCACTCTTCTCACCTCACTCAAGTGTTTAACGGTATATATGACAATTCACTCAATTTCCTCAAGGAAGGTATTCTATCATAAGGTTGACTATTAACCAAATCTCTACTTTATTAATGAAAACACATAAGAATCAAGAAGTCTTTTATTTTGGTTGTAATGGGGCCATGGGATTAATCGTTAGGTGGGGAAATCAAGAAAAGGAAAATTCAAGAAGGCTAAACAAAATATCAAACAATGCAAAGCATGACAATCCTTCTAAAATACCTTTTTGGGCTTTAATCCACTTTTCCACTTTTATTTCTTTCTCATTTTATTTTTTCTTTTTTTTTTCTCATCCCCTTCTCAATTTTTTTTGTTGTTTTAATTTTTTAATTTTTTAATTTGGAGAAGGGGAGATTTTCAACTTAAGAGAAATATTTTTCTAACTTTTTTCATCCCACAATTTATTTTTCAAACCACCTTTTTGCCCCTTTTGTAATACTTTAAAAGGTGCCATACCATGCATCATTCATCAAAATCAATCAAGGTACCAACAAAAGCATTTTATTCTTTTAGGCTCAAAACTGGGCAACTAAGGGGTAACATTTAATCAGCGAAAGCTCAGAAGGCTAGAAAAATACCTAGTGCCTCAATCATTTTCAAATATCTTCTCAAAATTTTTTAAGTTTCAAAACGATTTCAAGTCAAGTTCTAGAGAATACGATCCAAGAGGAATAAAACACTCAATCACAAAGAATGGGGTAGTTTTAGTGAGTACCCCTTTTAGGCTCAAAAATCTCACATTTAGTAGTTTGAAATTAATGAGAAACAGAAATCCAAGGAACCAATTCTAATTATCAACTATCAAAAGATCATCTCAAACATTTTATTTTTAGCCTATCACAAGAATAACAAAAAAAAAAATTGGGTTAAAAAATTCACTGTCTCAATTTATTTGGCACAAAATTTTAACAATTGGATGCATACTCTAAGCAAGGGGCAATCTAATCATGTGATTCTGCAAAACTATTGTTTATGCAAAACTATGCCTATATGAATGCAACATACAAGAATGCAAAAATAAGAATAATACCCCTACCCCAAGCTTAAAAACTTACATTGTCCCCAATATAAATAATTAAGTCTGAGGGAGGATAAAAATAAAAATGGGACAACTCACTGAGGTGGTGGTGGGTGCTGGCTTAGATGCCAGTCATAGAGCTGCTGGATCATGGCTCTCTGCTCGTGCTGCTCCTCCATGATGCGCTTCTGGTTCGCTAGAATAGTATCAAAGGTGGACGAGAACCGCGCATAAGGATCATCAGATGATGTACCTGCAAAGGAAGAAGAAGATGGGCGCCCAGATGGCCTAGCCGGTGGTGGCGGGCGTAACGACCTTTGTATCTCAATAGGCTCTCCCACTGGCACTTTCCAATTTGCCGAATTTTTTATATCCAAGAGTGCGGGGTTTGGGAGAGAAATTGGGTGCCTGCGCCCTGGGTGTTTCAGGGAGTAGGTGTCATCCTCCTGGATGACCATCCCCATGGCCTCATAGGCCAGCAAGGTAATACGTGTCCGTCCTAGGGCGGGCTCAAAAGCATCCAAATCAAAGTTAAAATGATGGCATATGGTGGTGATTAAGCCACTGATGACAATAGTACCACTTGACCTCTTGGCAACCTTTAAGAGGTGCCTTGATAGTGTGATTTTATATCATGTTTTCTGTACACTTTTGCATGCATTTTTCATATAGATTAGGGATTCTTTATTTGATTTTAGTTAGTTTTTCCCTTGGAACGGGTGAAGCGATTTCTTGGTGTTGTTTTTGCAGGAATTTAAGGAAAAATGCTCAGAATTAGCCTTGATGGAGCTTGGATGAAATAGAGCTTGAAAAGTGAAGAAAATGAGCCAAGCTGAGCCCATCACGGCCTGGCCGTGATAACCATCATATCCATGATCAAGAAAACCGAGAAGATTGAAGGCAAAAGTCAGAAGCTGTCACGGCCTAGCCGTGATGCCCATCACGGCCGTGACAGACCAGGCAGAACTGATCACGGCCTAGCCGTGATGAGGCTCACGACCGTGATGCTCCAAAATTGAAAGCGCGCCCACTCCAGAACACGTCACGGCCTGGCAGTGATGGCCATCACGGCCGTGACGCGTGGCCTCTCTATAAATATGAACGCAGAACTGACAGAAAAAGGGTATTCTGGATTGATTCCAGAGAGGATTCTGGGGATCTCTGACACAGACTTTCAGACCTAAAAATAGAGACCTTGGAGGCTGCGGCTAAGGAAGGATTGTAACCCTAGAACGGAGTTGCTGAGAGGGGTTGTTGTGACGATAGTGGAAAGCTCCCATGGAGTTTCTTCTCTCCTCTTCACCTATTTCTCCGGTTTTTGCTTTCTCTTTTATGAGTAGCTAATCCCCGTTTGTTGGGATTAGATGTAATCAAACTGATTATTATGTAGTCGCCTTGACTGATTATTCTGTGTTAATGCCTTCGTATTAGTGATTAATTTTCTATGCTTAATGCTTGTTGTGGCTAGCACCCCCATGACTCGATTTGTGTTTTGGTATGCAATTGGGAAATTCGTATCAGAACCAGAATTGAATTTAATCACCTAGTAACCCTTGCGTCTAGGAATGGAGTTTGGTTTACTAGTAATCGCGTAATCCCTAATCCTAATGCGAATTCATTAATCTAGGCCACCTAAGGAATTAGGGTCTATTAGTGGATTTAGGCTCTTGCCATCCGAGGAATCGGGGCTTGAGTAATCTAGTGGATTGATTTTGATATTTGAAGCATGAATGGGAGGTATCTAGTCCTGGTAGTGCATGAGGCAGAGGTTTGGTGAAGTCTAGTCCCAACATATCCTTTTCGTATTCCAAGTGCTCGACAAAAATACAAAAAGATTTTATTCCTTTGTTTTGTTTGTTTTGATTTCTCTTCATAGTCTAGATAGTTACTGAGTTTGTGAATTGGTAATTGACATCCAATCCCCATGGATACGATAACCGGTCTCACCACCGTATTACTTGCACGACTGGGTATACTTGCCCAGATCCGTCAACAAGTTTTTGGCGCCGTTGCCGGGGATTGGTTTTGCCAATATCATTAGTAACAAAGGAGGCAACTAATTTAGACATTTTTATCTTTTATTTTTCTGTATATATATTTGACATTTTCTCTCTCCAGATTTGATTTTTTTTTTCTTTTGAGTGTTTGTTTGTGCAAGGGTGAGGAAACACATGGACTATCATTACCATCCAACTCGGGAAGCTCAACTTGACTGGATCGTGTTTGATGGTATCACTGTTAAGCACGTGAAGATTTACTCCAAGGAGGAATGACAGTCCTATTTGTCATCCTTGCAACCACCACCACACTTCGAGCTGGATCCTGATTTGCTAGAGATTCTTTGGGATATAGATGCTTATCCTCTGAGCTTGAGCATAGAGCGTAGCCAGGAGGACATTAGTTCCATGATTCAGAGGACTGAGATGCGAGCAGGGAAAAATGCTAGTAATATAATGGCCTCACTAAGCGACATCATTCAGAAGTTGGAAGAACAAGCCAGTGAATTCTATAAGTTACTAGCAGAAAAGCCACATGGAATTCAAATTGAAGAGAATCTATTGGCTAGCATGGACGTGATTGGAGATGAAGTGGTGGTGGTAGAAGAGCAACAAGAAGAGGAATGGGAATGGAAGGAGCAAACACCGTTGAAAGCTGCTCTAGAACAGTATTCCCAAGAACTATCCGCCTCCGAGGCCAAAATCAGAACCAACTGTGACAGTATCGAAGCTGTGAAGCAGAACTTCAAAACGCAAGTTGAGGAGATTTGCAAACAATTAGTACAAGAGTCACATGCAGCACAATTTGAGCAAAATCTGGTTTTGGGGATAGTTCAAAATGAAGATGAAGTGGGAGCGGATTCTACCATGCTTGCTGAGCAATCTGAATTTTCTGCATTGGACAAATATGTCGGCTTACATGCATGTGTGGACGCTGCAAAGCTAGCCCCTTCCACTTGTCTGGCAAAATTCCTCTTGAAAATTCCACTTGACCCGAGAGGAAGTGAGTTCATCATTACAGTTAAAGAGGTCAATGGAGTTTTCACACACTGGCTGGGTGGAGTTGAGGATAAAGTTATATTACTGCTGTAGTCGCCACTCCATAAACCATGGGATCCGGGTGGAGGATCTCACATCTTGAGAACACCTTGGTCCTTATACCACAAGCTATGGGATCCAGGTGGATGCTTTTCAATAAGTCAAGCTAGTGACGTTAAAGAAACGCTTATTGGGAGGCAACCCAAGTTTCTTAACCCTTTTCTTTAGTTAGTTTTTGTTTTTGATTTTAACTCTTGAATAAATTGAGAAGATTAAGAGTTTTCTTTTACTAATAAAATTGCCAAGTGAATTTCAGGGAAAGAAGAAAGGGAGAGCTGGAAGACAAGGAAAAGAGCAAAGGCAACAACCATCACGCCCAAGCCGTGACATTGGTCACGGCCGTGATGAGCCAGAATTGAAGATCAGAAAGGATCATGGCCCAGCCGTGATACCCATCACGGGTGTGATGGAACGACCCTGAAGAGCAGAAAGCATCACGGCCTAGCCGTGATGGAGGTCACGGCCGTGACAGGCCAACACCCTTGGACCAGAATTGATCACGGCCTGCCCGTGATGAGGCTCACGACCGTGATGCACTTCCCAACAAGTTTCTGACTGGAATGTGAGCCAGCACCCGCTACCACCTCGGTGAGTCGTTCCAAATTTATTATTATTATTATTGTTCTCTTCTCTCCGACTTGATTGTTTACATTGGGGACAATGTAAATTCTTAAGCTTGGGGTAGGGGTATTTTGCATTTGCATTTTTCATGTTGCATTCATGTAGGCATAGTTTGCATGATCACACAATTAGATTGCCCTTGTTTAGATTTTGCATCCAAATTGTGAAAACTGAGTGCCAATTAAATCGAGATAGTGAATTTTTGAACCCATTTTTTTTATTCTTGTGATAAGGCTGCAAATGAAAATGCTTGAGATGATCTGTGATAGTTGATAATTAGCATATGGTTCCGTAGATTTGTGTTTCTCATTGATTTCTGAACTACTAAATGTGAGATTTTGAGCCAAAAGGGGTACTCACTAAATCTACCCTATTCTTTGTAATAGAGTGTTATTCCTCTTGGATTGTATTTCTTTAGAACTTGACTTGAAGCCGTTTTGAAGCTTAAAAATTTTTGAAAATATTTTTGAAAATGATTGAGGCAATAGGTATTTTTCCGGCCTTCTAAGCTTTGAATGACTAAATGCTACCCATTAGTTGCCCAATTTTGAGCCTGAAAGAATAAAATACTTTTCTTGGTACGCGAAAATATTTTGATAAATATGCTTGGTAGGATACCTTCTAAAGTATTACAAAAGGGTAAAAAGGTAGTTGAAAAAAGTTTGGATGAAAGAATCAGAAAAATATTTCTCTTGAGTTGAAAAATCCCCCCTTCTCCAAGCAAAAGAAAAACAAAAGAAAAAGAAAAATATATAGAGAAGGGGATGACAAAAAAAAAAGTGAGAAATAAAAGAAAAAGAAAGAAAAGAAAGGTGGAAAAGTAAATCGAAACCCAAAAAGGTATTTTAGAAGGTGTCATGTTTGCAATGATTGATATTTTGTGTAGCCTTTAGAAATGTCCTTTTATTGATTTCCCCATCTAACGATTAATCCCATGGCCCTGTTACAACCGAAGTAAAGACCTCTTGATTCTTAATTGTTTTCATTAATAGAGTAGAGATTTGGTTGATAGTCAAGCCTATGGTAGAATTCATTCCTTGAGGAAATTGAGCGAAATGCCATATATCCCTAAACACTTGAGTGAGGTGAGAAAGAGAGCCAAGCAAATGAACAAGCATGGGGTGATCTTCAGGTGAGAAAGAGTGCCCAAATCAGTGAGAATATGAGTCTAAGAAACCTAAGCGTCTAATTGGACTTGAACTGATTGTCTCTTACTGAATTGTTTGAAATGCCTATTACTTGGATTAGTATTTACTCGGGTTCTTGGTTCACTATCCATGCTTTGATTATTTATCTCTTCTGACCTTAGTGATTTCTTGATGACAAGCAATTGAATAAGCTTGGGGTGATTTAATAGTGTGATTTTACATCATGTTTTCTGTACACTTTTGCATGCATTTTTCATATAGATTAGGCATTCTTTATTTGATTTTAGTTAGTTTTTCCCTTGGAACGGGTGAAGCGGTTTCTTGGTGTTGTTTTGCAGGAATTTAAGGAAAAATGCTCAGAATTAGCCTTGATGGAGCTTGGATGAAATAGAGCTTGAAAAGTGAAGAAAATGAGCCAAGCAGAGCCCATCACGGCCTGTCCGTGATAACCATCACGGCCATGATCAAGAAAACTGAGAAGATTGAAGGCAAAAGTCAGAAGCTGTCACGGCCTAGCCGTGATGCCCATCACGGCCGTGACAGGCCAGGCAGAACTGATCACGGCCTAGCCGTGATGAGGCTCACGGCCGTGATGCTCCAAAATTGAAAGCGCACCCACTCCAGAACCAGAAATCATGTGCACTAAACCCAAAGGGGTATCTCCTGCAACCCCCTACAGGTAAACCAAAAATTTCATTGAATCCAGCTAGGGTTTGCACAAAATCCTGGTCAAAGAGCCGGAATGTAATCCGTCCCTCAAGGCAATACGGCCCTTGCAAAATTTCCGCATATAGGGAGCTCAAGAACTTCAGAGTAGCTCCAAAAAATGGAGGGTATCGGGTGTGAGCAAACTCGCTCCACCCTATGTTTTCCAACATCCAGTTTATGTCACAAGTCAGCCCTAGAGTGTCTATGCAGGCATCATCAAGATATTTTGTTTGGACAATTTTCCTATTTTTCAAAATATTAAATCTAACTTGTTGAGCATTATTTTTGAAAATAATCCCATACCCACGCTCATCAGTTTCAGAATCAGAGTCAGAAGAGTTACCTAAGTTCCTGCTACCCCTTGTACGAGGGCGTGAGGGTTCACTTGCCTTTTGGCGCTTGCTTGCCATGATTTGCTCCAATGAATCCTAAAGCACCAGAATACACAATTCCCTCTTGTAATTTTTCTTCAAATTTGGAATTTTAGGGCTAGGGTTTCAAAATTGCGACTTTTTGATTTTACTCAAGATTGTAGGAATTGGCTTGTGGGTTTTGTTGGGTTGGGTCTAGGAAGGAAGGAAATAATGTTGGTTTGGCATGGGTTTCATGGAGGAGGTGTTTTTTCATGGTTTTAATGTATGGATATGGTGGATAGAGTGGGGAGAGGAAGAAGATAATGGATGTGAGAGGAGAGAGATGATGGGTTATGTGTAGGAGTGATGTTGTGATGAGTGTGTGAAAAGAGATGGAGGAATGGAGCTTTGAGATGGTGGCTATGGAGGTTTTTGAGAGTGAATAGAGGATGAAGAGGGTTAGGGCTGTTGGAACGAAATTGACCCATCAAGGCTGAAAATCTGGTTTTAAAAATGCAGCAGGGACGTGTCACGACCGTGACCGTTTTCACGGCTAAACCATGACCGATTCGGGTATATTTTGCCAACTGTGTCACACCCGTGACCTGAATCACGGCTAGGCCGTGATTGATTCGGGTTTAGTAACTGGTTTTTGCATGACGTATCACGGCCGTGATGTATATCACGGCCTGCCCGTGATCAAATATGTTCTTCAAATCACGCCCGTGAGGGCTGTCACGGGTGAGCCGTGATAGCTGTCACGGGTGAGCCGTGATACTTCCTGGTTTCAGCTGCTGACCTATCACGGCCATGACCCTCATCACGGCTAGGCCGTGATAGATTCTGGTCTCCTTTTTTTTAATATATATATCATGGCCATGATGGACATCGGGGCTAGGCCATGATCTCCTCCGACTTCATTTTCCCTTGCCTTCCTAACCTAAAAAATACTTGGCAAATCTATTCATTTGTGATCTTTCTTCTCTTAATCTTCTCAAATTATTCAAAGACAAAATTCAAAAACAAATTAAAAGGGAAAGTAAGCTTGGGTTGCCTCCCAAGAAGCGCTTATTTATGGTCCTAAGCTTGACCATACTCTCTTCAATCCTTTGTTGATGGATCGAGAAGGGAAAGTGCAACCTCCTGTTCAAGTGGATGTTCTCCAAGGTAGTGCTTCAACCTCTGTCATTGACCTTTAATGTTCCACGTTCCTGGTTCCAAACCTCGATGACACCATATGGAAATACTTTCATAACTTTATATGGTCCGGACCATCTAGACTCGAGCTTTCTTGGGAATAACCGCAACCTTGAGTTGTAGAGTAGCACCAGTTCTCCTTTATGGAATTCTCTATGAATGACATGATTATAATGCCATTTCTTTGTTCTCTCCTTGTAATATCTCGCGGACTCATAAGCATCCAATCTTAGCTCATCAAGTTCATGAAGTTGAAGGACTCTCTTTTATCCGGCGTATCAAAATTTAGCATCTTAATAGCCCACAAAGCCTTATGCTCAAGCTCGACTGGTAAGTTACATGGCTTCCTGTAAATAAGTCTAAAGGGTGTTATCCCAATATGAGTCTTGTAAGCCGTGCGGTAGGCCCAAAGTGCATCGTCAAGCTTTAACGACCAATCCTTTCTCGAACTCAAAATAGTCTTCTCTAGAATGCTCTTTATCTCTCGGCTGGAAACTTCTCCTTGGCCACTTGTTTGAGGATGGTAGAGTGTAGCAACCTTATGAGTGACTCCATATTTGAGTAGGAGTTTTTCAAATTGTTTTTCAATGAAGTGCGATCCTCCAACACTAATAACGGCCCTTGGGATTCCAAACCTTGGAAAAATACTTTCTTGAAGAGCTTGATCATGGTTTTTGCATCACTTGTTAGGGATGGAATGGCTTCCACCCATTTAGAGACGTAATCGACGGCTACAAGAATGAACTTGTTGTTGCAAGAGGAACGAAAGGGTCCTATGCAGTCAACTCCCCAAAAATCAAATATCTCCACTTCTAGCATCGTGTTGAATGGCATTTCATGCCTCTTGGAGATGTTCCCCGTCCTTTGACATGGATCACAAGCAAGCACAAACATCCGGGCATCTCAGAATATATGAGGCCAATAGAAACTGGCTTGAAGCACCTTGGCTGCTGTCTTTGAGGCACTAGCATGTCCTCCATAAGATGAGGAATGACAACAACTCAAGATACTTGGAACCTCGACCTTTGGAATACACCTTCTGTAAATGCTATCCGCACACTTGCGGAAAATGTAAGGCTCATCCCGCACATAATTCTTAAGATCGGAAAATAACTTCTTCTGTTGGTAATTGAACTCCAGTGGTAGAATCCCACATACAAAATAATTCACAAAATCTGCATACCATGGAGCACTCTCTCCCGAGATGTCAAACAGTTTCTCATCAGGGAAAGAATCATCTATAGGCAAGTTGTCCTTCTCATGTTCCAATGGTTCAAGTCTAGATAAGTGATCCACGACCAAGTTATCTGTCCCTTTCCGATCCCGAATCTCCAAGTCAAATTCTTGCAAGAGAAGGATCCATCGGATGAGCCTTGGTTTTGCTTCCTTCTTAGTCATGAGGTACTTTAGTGTGGAGTGGTCGGTATACACAATGACTTTTGACCCTACAAGGTATGATATGAACTTCTCAAATGCAAAGACAACCGCGAGCAACTCTTTCTCAGTGGTGGCATAATTGGCTTGAGCTCCATCTAGAATTTTGCTTGCATAGTATATTGCATGGACCTTCTTGTCTATCCTTTGTCCCAACACCGCTCCCACGGTGTAGTCACTAGCATCACACATTACTTCAAATGGCTTATTCCAATCAGGTGTTTGCAAAATAGGAGCGGTGGTCAAAGCTTCCTTCAACCTGCAAAAGGCACTCAAACATTCCTCCTTAAAATCAAATGGAACATCTTTTATCAATAGGTTAGATAAAGGTTTAGAAATTTGTGAAAAATCTTTGATGAAATGCCAGTAAAACTCGGCATGTCCCAAGAAACTTCTTACTCCTTTCACATTTATCGGTGGGGGCAATTTTTCAATAACAACAATTTTGGCCCTATCCTATCTCTTCTAGAAATCAAATGCCCAAGCACTATACCTTCTTTTACCATAAAATGGCATTTTCCCCAATTCAATACCAAATTAGTTTCTTCACAACACTGCAAAACCTCCATGATGTTTTCAATAAATTCAGAAAAAATTGCAGTCATGCATCTTCGAAAAGTAGCCGGTGCATTACATAGACCAAAAGGCATTCTCCTATAGGAAAAAGTGCCATAGGGACAAGTAAACGTGGTCTTTTCTTAATCACTAGGATGTATAGGAATTTGATGAAAACCGGAATAACCATCCAAGTAACAAAAGTATGAATGCCTGGTGACGGATCTGGGCAAGTATACCCAGTCGTGCAAGTAATACGGTGGTGAGACCGGTTATCGTATCCACGGGGATTGAATGTCAAGTACCAATCCACAAACTCATCAACTATCTAGACTAAACTAAAAATCAAGAGAAATCAAAACAGAAAAATAAAGCAACAAAAGTAATAAAATGTTTTTGGACTTTTTGGGGACTTTTGACAAACACTTGCAGTGCAGAAAGGATATGTTGGGACTAGACTTCACCAAACCTCTACCTCATGCAATACCAGGACTAGATACCTCCCATTCATGCTTCAAATATTAAAATCAATCCACTAAACTACTCAAACCCTGATTCCTCGGATGACAAGAGCCTAAATCCACTAATAGACCCTAATTCCTTAGGTGGCCTAGATTAATGAATTTGCATTATGATTAGGGATTACGCGATTACTAGTAAACCAAACTCCATTCCTAGATGAAAGGGTTACTAGGAGATTAAATTAAGTTCCGGTTCTAATACGAATTTCCCAATTGCATATCAAAACACAAATCAAGTCATGGGGGTGCTAGCCACAACAAGCATTAAGCATGGAAAATTAATCACTAATACGAAGCATAAACATAGAATAATAAGTCAAGATAAATACATGAAGTTTAGTTTGATTACATCTAATCCCAACAAACTGGGATTAGCTACTCATAATTACAGAGAAAGCCAAACCATAGAAATAGGAGAAGAGGAGAGAAGAGGCTCCATGGGAGCTTTCCTTCTTCTTCACAGCAACCCCTCTCAGCAACTCCCTTCTTGGGTTGAAACCCTAGCCCAGCCACAGCCTCCAAGTGCCTCCAAATGCCTCCCCAAGGACTCTCTTTTTCTGTCTACTGCGCTTCTATATATAGATCTGCTGCGCGTCACGGCCGTGATGGCCATCACGGCCAGGCCGTGACGCGTTCTGGAGTGGGCGTACTTGCAAAATTGGATTCTCGCGAGGCGAGACTAAGATTCGCGACGCGAGACTTTAATTTCTAGTCTGTCACGACCGTGATGCCTATCACGGCTAGGCCGTGACAGCCTCTGACTTTTGCCTTCTGCTCTGCTTGATCATGGCCGTGATGGTCATCACGGCCAGGCCGTGATGGGCTCTGTTTGGCTCATATTCTTCACTTTTCAAGCTCTGTTTCATCCAGGCTCCATCATGGCTGATTTTGATCTTTTTTACATTAATTCCTGCAAAACAACACCAAGAAACCGCTTCACCCGTTCCAAGGGAAAATCTAACTAAAATCAAATAAAGAATGCCTAATCTATATGAAAAATGGATGCAAAAGTGAACATAAAACATCATGTAAAATCACACTATCAAATCCCCCCAAGCTTATTCAATTGCTTGTCCTCAAGCAATCACTAAGGCCAGAAGATAAAGATAATCAAAGCATGGATAGTGAATCAAGAACCCGAGCAAATACTAATCCAAGCAATAGGCATTTCAAACAATTCAGCAAGAGACAATCAATTCAAGTCCAATTAGACGCTTAGGTTTCTTGGACTCATATTCTCACTGATTTGGGCACTCTTTCTCACCTGCAGCTCACCCCAAGCTTGTTCATTTGATTGGCTCTCTTTCTCACCTCACTCAAGTGTTTAGGGAAATAAGACAATTGGCTCCATTTTCCTCAAGGAATGAATTCTACCATAGGCTTGACTATCAACCAAATCTCTACTTTATTAATGAAAACAATTAAGAATCAAGAGGTCTTTGCTTCTCTTGTAACGGGGCCATGGGATTAATCGTTAGGTGGGGAAATCAAGAAAAGGAAATTTCAAAAGGCTATACAAAATCAAGCATTGCAAAACATGACCTTCTAAAATACCCTTTTGGGTTTTGATTTCTTTTTACACCTTTCTTTCTTTCTTTTCATTTCATTTCTCACTTTTCTTTTTGTCATCCCCTTCTCTATAGATTTTTCTTTTTCTTTTGTTTTTCTTTTATTTGGAGAAGGGGAGATTTTTTCAGCTCAAGAGAAATATTTTTCTGATTCTTTCATCCCAAACATTTTTTTCAACTACCTTTTTACCCTTTTGTAATACTTTAGAAGGTCCTATCAAACATCATTCATCAAAATATTTCAAGGTACCAAGAAAAGTATTTTATTCATGTAGGCTCAAAATTGGGCAACTAAGGGGTAGCATTTAGTCATTCAAAGCTCAGAAGGCCAGAAAAATACCTATTGCCTCAATCATTTTCAAAAATGTTTTCAAAAATTTTTAAGCTTCAAAATGGTTTTAAGTCAAGTTCTAGAGAAAGCAATCCAAGAGGAATAACACTCTAACACAAGAAATGGGGTAAATTTAGTGAGTACCCCTTTTTGGCTCAAAATCTCACATTTTGTTAGTTCAAGAATCAATGAGAAACACAAATCTACAGAACCACATGCTAATTATTAACTATCACAGATCATCTCAAGCATTTACATTTGCAGCCTTATCACAAGAATGAAAAAATTGGGTTAAAAAATTCACTATCTTAATTTATTTGGCACTTAGTTCTCACAATTGGATGCAACATCTAAACAAGGGCAATCTAATTGTGTGATCATGCAAACTATCATGCAAAACTATATGAATGCAACATGAATAATGAAAATGAAAAATACCCCTACCCCAAGCTTAAAAATTTACATTGTCCCCAATGTAAACAATCAAGTTGGAGAGGGAAGAAAATTGGAACGGCTTACCGAGGCGGTAGCGGGTGCTGGCTCTCATTCCAGTCAGAAACTTGTTGGGAAATCCATCACGGCCGTGATGGGTGCTGACTATGCTCTTTTCCTTGTCTTCTTGCTCTTCCCTCCTTCCTTCTTACCCTGGAATCACTTGGCAATTTTATTAGTAAAAGAAAACTCTTGATCTTCTCAAATTATTCAAGAGTTAAAATCAAAAACAAAAACTACTAAGAAAATGGAAATCCTAAAGAGAAGGGTAAAAAACAAACTTGGGTTGCCTCCCAATAAGCGCTTCTTTAACGTCACTAGCTTGACGTTCTAGGATCCTCCTCCCGGATCAAATGGCTTGTGGAGTGGTGATTGTAGCAGCAGTATGACTGCATCCATGGTTCCACCTAGCCATGGTGTGAAAGCACCATTGACCTCTTTAACTACAATAATGCACTCACTTCCTAGCGGGTCAAATGGCATTTTCACCAGGAAGTATGACAGACAAGTGGAAGGGACTAACTTACTAGTGTCCACACATGCATGCAAGCCAACATATTTATTTAATGCAGTAAATTCAGAAAGCATGGTGGAGAGAGTGCTTTCCAAATGCCCTGCCTTCCCACTTGTTCCTCCCCAAGGATGCGTGAAAGGTAATCCCTCTTCTTGTGATTCGCTTACCACCACCACCTCATCTTTAATTTGATCCATTCCACAACCAGATTCTGCTCAACTTCTTCTTCATATGGCTCTATGGGAATCACAATACACGGTGGTGGAGGTGGTAAATATGACAAAAAGGTTTCCCAATCCTCCTTGGAGTATATATATATAAGCTCACCATTCATAGGATCGACTCGTGATGGAATATTATGAGATAGAGAAAACTCCTCGAAGAATTCTCCCAAATTTATATCGGCTTCCCAACACAAGTTATCCTCCAAAATTTGACTAGAAGCTTCCTCATCAGGTGGATAATAAAAATTTTCCATGACTTTCATCCACCTTGCAAAAACAGAACTCAAAACAAAAAGATCAAATATATACAGAAAAATAAAAGATAAAAGTGTCTAAATTAGTTGCCTCCTTTGTTACTAATGATATTGGCAAAACCAATCCCCGGCAACGACGCCAAAAACATGGTGACGGATCTGGGCAAGTATACCCAGTCGTGCAAGTAATATGGTGGTGAGACCGGTTATCGTATCCACGGGGATTGGATGTCAAGTACCAATTCACAAACTCATCAACTATCTAGACTAAACTAAAAATCATGAGAAATCAAAAAAGAAAAATAAAGCAACAAAAGCAATAAAATGTTTTTGGTCTTTTTGGGGATTTTTGACAAACACTTGGAGTGCAGAAAGGATATGTTGGGACTAGACTTCACCAAACCTCTACCTCATGCAATACCAGGACTAGATACCTCCCATTCATGCTTCAAATATTAAAATCAATCCACTAAACTACTCAAATCCTGATTCCTCGGATGGCAAGAGCCTAAACCCACTAATAGACCCTAATTCCTTATGTGGCCTAGATTAATGAATTTGCATTATGATTAGGGATTACGCGATTACTAGTAAACCAAACTCCATTCCTAGATGAAAGGGTTACTAGGTGATTAAATTCAGTTCCGATTCTAATACGAATTTCCCAATTGCATATCAAAACACAAATCAAGTCATGGGGGTGCTAGCCACAACAAGCATTAAGCATGGAAAATTAATCACTAATACGAAGCATAAACATAGAATAATCAGTCAAGATAAATACATGAAGTTTAGTTTGATTACATCTAATCCCAACAAACTGGGATTAGCTACTCATAATTACAGAGAAAGCCAAACCAAAGAAATAGGAGCAGAGGAGAGAAGAGGCTCCATGGGAGCTTTCCTTCTTCTTCACAGCAACCCCTCTCAGCAACTCCCTTCTAGGGTTGAAACCCTAGCCTAGCCACAGCCTCCAAGTGCCTCCCCAAGGACTCTCTTTTTCTGTCTGCTGCGCTTCTATATATAGATCTGCTGCGCGTCACGGCCTTGATGGCCATCACGGCCTGGCCGTGACGCGTTCTAGAGTGGGCGTACTTGCAAAGTTGGATTCTCGCGAGGTGAGACTAAGATTCACGATGCGAGACTTTACTTTCTAGTTTGTCACGGCCGTGATGCCTATCACGGCTAGGCTGTGACAGCCTCTGACTTTTGCCTTCTGCTCTGCTTGATCATGGCCGTGATGGTCATCACGGCCAGACCGTGATGGGCTCTGTTTGGCTCATATTCTTCACTATTCAAGCTCTGTTTCATCCAGGCTCCATCATGACTGATTTTGATCATTTTTACATTAATTCCTGCAAAACAACACCAAGAAACCACTTCACCCGTTCCAAGGGAAAATCTAACTAAAATCAAATAAAGAATGCCTAATCTATATGAAAAATGCATGCAAAAGTGAATAGAAAACATCATGTAAAATCACACTATCAATGCCTAGCTAACCTTTCAAGCATTTGATCAATAAATGGGAGAGGTAAGTGATCTTTTCTTGTTGCCTTATTTAACTTCCTATAATCAATGCACATTCTCCAACCGGTTACCGTTCTAGTAGGGATTAGCTCATTATTTTCATTTTGAATAACAGTCATTCCCCCTTTCTTAGGAACTACACGCACCGCACTAACCCACTCACTATCAGAGATTGGATAAATAACCCCCCGCATCTAACAACTTAAGCAATTCTTTCTTAACCACCTCTTTCATATTTGGGTTCAACCTACATTGATGTTCAATGGATGGTTTATGCTCATCTTCCATTAAAATGTGATGCTTGTAAAAGGAAGGATTTATGCCTTTAATATCATCAATTGTATATCCTATCACCTTTCTATGCTTTCTAAGCTCTCTAAGCAATTTCTCAGTTTCCAACTCGTTCAAGCTAGCATTCACAATTACCGGATAGGAAGAGTTAGGACCAAGAAATTCATACCTCAATGTGGAAGGAAGAGGTTTTAGTTCTACCTTAGGAACATCCTCCAAGATGCCTACAGGGAATTTGACGGACAGATCTGCCAATTGAAGGGAGATTGTTGTGGGTTTTAGTTCATCCATCTCCAACTTCTTACAAACAGAGAGGGGCATAAGACTAACACTAGCCCCCAAATCACAAAGAGATTTATCAAAACTAGTGTTACCAATCAAGCAAGGAATATAGAAACTACTTGGAACTTTCAATTTAGGAGGCAATTTATTTTGAATTAAATCACTACACTCCTCAGTTAAAGCTAATGTTTCATAATCCTCTAGCTTTCTCTTATTTGACAGGATGTTTTTACGAAATTTAGCATATGTGGGCATTTGTTGCAACGCCTCAATGAAGGGTACATTAATGTACAATTTCTTAAGGACCTCTAGAAATTTCCCAAATTGCTTATCTAACTTGGCCTTAGCCAACCTTTGAGGGAAAGGTATTGGAGGTTGGTGATGGGCATGAATCCGTAAGTGTACGGCTTCGTCGTCAAGTAATAAAAAGATCAAAGCCACAGAGACTGTGATCTTAAATAACAATTAATTATTAAATTAACTAATCTGGACGAGAAAAAGATTTGGAAAAGATTTGGTTTTTTAAATAAGAATTAATTAACAAATCTAGTAATTAAAACGTAATCAAATAAAATCGCAATCAAATCGAATCTAGAGATTTTCAAATTAAAAGAGATTTCCAGGAATTGGGTTACCAACAAGACTGCTCATGCTACTAAATTGACTACCCCTCTTGTTAATTATTGAAATTTGCTTTGAAGGTGAATTTATCCTAAATAAGTTAATGTTCCTTCTCGGGATACAAGAATCGTGCCCAATTAAACCAACCCCAACTCTTGTGGTAATTACATTTAAATTGAACCCATTAAGATTCGTGACAATTCAATAGTACCCTTGAAGGAACGCTTCTAACTCTCGTGATTTAAGTCCTAAGTTCAATCCCTATAGATCCAATACCTAAGTTCACCACTAGGTTCCTCCTTAGAGTATTTATGACATGCAAATAAGTGCGCACCAAATTCACAAGTAATTCATGCAATATGAATTAAATCGAAAGCAAAATTGAAATTAACAAGAAGCAAACGTCAATTCATCACAAAAAATGAATCTTGGGCATAGCCCCAATTCCTAGAAATAAAACGACTACTCAAGCATTGCCATGTTCAAAGCAAGCTTGATTAACGAAGCATAAAAAACCTAAGAGAAAAGAAGAAATTGAGAAGAAGAGAAATCCTAGTTTTTGCCTAGGGTAGCAGCCAAAGAGATCCCCTATTTTCGAGCCTTAGAGTCCTATTTATAATGTAGGGTAACTTGGGATTAAAACTATTACAAAATCAGATCAAATCAGCAATTAAATTTTCAGATTTTTCGCATCACGGTCGTGATGCCTGTCACGTCCAGGCCGTGACAGATTTTGTCTTGGAAACTTGGCATTTTTGGCCTGTCACGGTCGTGATGGACATCACGGCCTGACCGTGACAGGTTTTGACTTTTGCGTTCCTTCCTTTTCAGCCTTGCTCGATCATGGCTGTGATGGCTGTCATGGCTAGGCCATGATGGACTCTGTTTGGTTCATTTTTCTTGCTTTTCAAGTTCCGTCTTCATGCAAGCTCCAACATAACTGATATGAACATTTTAATCTTCAATTCCTGCACATAAACACCGCAAAACCACCTTACTTGTTCCAAGGTAAAAACTAACAAAAATAAAATTAAATATACCTAAACTATATGAAAAAGCATACAAAATATCAAGGAAATATGAGGTGAAATCACACTCATCAGTTGCTAAGGTGGTGGAGGGACATACTTAGACACTTTTTCACTAGGTTCTTCCTCTTCTAAGGGTTGTGTCTTAGTAGGTTCCTCTTCCTCATCTACACTCTTGTAAACACTCTCCACTTTAAAATTGGTATCCTCTAGTTTCTTACCACTCCTCAAACTCACAACTTTACATTGTTCATTGCTTGGATTCATTTCAGGCTGTCCAGGAAATTTACCCATTTACCTATTTGAATTACCCACTTGTTGGGCAATTTGAGTTTCTAACATATTGTTTTGGATGGACAAATTATCTACCTTAGATGTTAACTCTTTTATTGCCTCATTAACTGCCCTACCTTGTTGCCTAAATTCTTCATTTTGCTTAATTTGAGTAGAGCGCAACAAAATTTTCCATAAGCAACTCAAGTTTAGACTTTTGTACCTGAGGATACCCTGATGCGGGTTTCCTATTACCTTGACCTTCTTGGAATTCGTGGTTCAACATGTTGTTGTAGTTCCCGTAGGAGAGATAAGGACTATTCTTCCTTCCTTGGTTGTAAGGATTTGGGGGAACATAATTTGTCAACTTCGGGTTTGTGTCATAGAAATTGTGACAAGAGTTCACTTGTTCCTCTAAAGCACTGGATCCAAGAGCGATACCACCATTATGTCATGTCCCTGCATTCCACAAATCTCACAAACAACATTAGTAGCATCTATTGAACTCACATTAGCCTTTTCAAGCTTATCAAAGCATTTACTCAATGAGTCAACTTTAGACATAATTAAATCATTACTATTCATTTCAAACTTACCCCTCGAAAGCTTTTTCGGGTTGTTACCTCTTTCTGAACCCCATTGATGATAGTTGGTGGCTATGTTTTCAATGATATTGAATGCTTCAGTCAGTGGTCTATTCATAAAGGCTCCACCAGCTGCGGAGTCAAGTGATACCTTCGAAGAGTAATCCAATCCGTTGTAGAAGGTATACACTAACAACCACCTCTCGAGCCCATGATGTGGGCAAGACTCTAGCAATCCTTTGTAATGAACCCAAGCTTCGGATAAGCATTCTCCGTCCTTTTGGAAGAAGCCAGTGATCCGAGTTCGAAGGTTAGCAGTCTTGGATGGTGGAAATAATTTTTCCAACAATGCCTGCTCCAATTGGTTCCATGTTGACAAAGTATTAGTGAGCACTGACTTCAATCAAGCTCTTGACTTTCCAGTAAGAGAGGAGGGGAATAACCTCAAGAGAATAGCACCAATCGGGGCACCTTGAATTCTTATTGCATCACAGAATTACAAGAATGTCTCCACATGATCATTCGGGTCTTCCGAGGGTAATCCTCTAAATTGATGTTGCCTAATCATGCCAATTAACTGAGGCAGTATAGTGTAATTCTCCGCCTCAATTTCTGGCCTAGAAATCCTAGTTCGCAAACCCCTAGCATTTGAAGCTGCATAGTCCTTCAGTGGTTTGGTATCCGGTAGATTCGCCACGAGTGGAATGGGAATCAACCTCTCTCTTGCTCTTTGTCTTTGAAATCTCCTACGTCTATGAAAGGTCCTTTCGATCTTGGGGTGAACTTCAATAAGATTTCCAAGACTTTGGGATCTTCGCATAAAAGATAAAAATACATGCAAAGAGAGAGATAGATACTCTAGAAGAAAAAAAAAAGGAAAAAAAATCCAGAAAAATCAATTTAAAAATTAAATTGAAATTCAAGAAAGCACAGTCCCCGGAAACAACGCCAAAAACTTGATAGTGTGATACCGCAAGTGAACGGCTTCGTCGTCAAGTAATAAAAAGATCGAACCGTGATCTTAAATAATAATTAATTATTAAATTAATTAAACTAGACAAGAAAAAGATTTGGATTTTGAAATAAGATTAACTAACAAATCAAGTATTTAAAACGCAATCAAATAAAATCGCAATCAAATCAAATATGGAGATTTTCAAATTAAAAGAGATTTCCAGGAATTGGGTTACCAACAACACTGTTCATGCTACTAAATTGACTACCCCTCTTATTAATTATCAAAATTGCTTTGAAGGTGAATTTATCCTAAATAAGTTAATGTTCCCTCTCGAGATACAAGAATCGTGCCCAAATAAATGAGTAAATAGCCAATTTGGTCCCTAAAACTGTAAGGTCGTATCAACTTGGTCCCTAAAATTAACGAAATTCCAAAAAGGTCCCTGAAATTGTAAAACGTTGATCAAGTTAGTCCCTCCGTTAACCCCGGTTGACTGACGCCGTTAACGGCGCTGAGGTGGCACGTTAAGTTCCTAGTTGGCTTGCCACGTTGCTTGACAGCTGTACTTCTTGTTAGGGACCAACCTGCACCTAATTTCAGGGATGAAATTGACTCTACGTTACAGGGACCAAATTGCAATCTTCTTCTTCATCATCTTCCTCCTCCTCTCACCTCCACAGAACCTCCTCCTCTTCCTCCCTTCTCTCGCATGAAGCCCAATTGAGCGAATCTAATGATCATCAATGTCAAAGTAACATTTTTCTCACGCGTCTTATCAAACACCATGTATGCAAATCCCACACGACCACTACCTTTCGCAAACATATCAATCATTGCACAACCAACACAAACTTCAATCATTGCAAGCCTAATATAAAAACAATACCGCTAATTAGAACACGCTCGAATTTTTGTGGTGGAGCAATACTTGTTAGGGAAAAGCCCATTTCGAAGCATATCGAGAAACATTGATCCATATTGTTGTTGGCGAAACAGGAGATGATGGCGCTCCGTGATACCAAGTCTCTTTTGCTATGATTCATGTTGTTGAATATTGAGAGTGCTTCTTGCCAATCGTCGTATTTGGAGTAGAGGGTGATGAGTGAGTTGAGGATGAGCGAGTTAAGGATGAGTCCAGACGAGTTGAGCTTGTGGTGGAAGAGTTTATTGAGGTGGAAGTTTCAGGACCTGATGCAGGCTTTGAATAGGAGGGAGGAGTTGATGAGTTTGTGACCGTGGTGGTAGTGGTGGTGGTCGTATGTGAGGTCGAGGTTGGAGATGGCATTGTGGAGTTGAGGTGTGTAGGAGTGGGTGTTTTTTGGATGAGGATGGTTATGAATTTTGATGGGTTTGTGCCTTGAGGAGAGGAGGGTGAGGAGTAGATAGGTTCATACTTTGTATATCCACTCCACTCCCTCACTTTCAAATTCCTCACTACACTTTCAATCTAATTTTCGGAAACGAAGGATTCAGTGCCTTTGATACATTTCCCTCCCACACCAAACCGGTGAATTGGGGGTTGTTGAGGATGGAGGAGAGGCTTTGGATTCCGTCGGAGTTGGATTTGGAGAGAGAGGAGGAATAGGAAGAGGTTCTGTGGAGATGGGACGAGGAGGAAGATGAAGAAGATTGCAATTTGGTCCCTGTAACGTAGTGTCAATTTCGTCCCTGAAATTAGGTGCAGGCTGGTCCCTAACATGGAGTACAGTTGTCAAGCAACGTGAAGTGCCACCTCAGCGCCGTTAATGGCGTCAGTCAACTAGGGTTAACGGAGGGACTAACTTGATCAACGTTTTACAGTTTCAGGGACCTTTTTGGAATTTTGTTAATTTCAGGGACCAAGTTGATACGACCTTACAGTTTCATGGACCAAATTGACTATTTACTCCTAATTAAACCAACCCCTACTCTCGTGGTAATTGTATTTAAATTGAACCAATTAAGATTCGTGACAATTCAATGAACCCTCGAAGGACCGCTTCTAACTCTCGTGATTTAAGTCCTAAGTTCAATTCCTATAGATCTGATACCTAAGTTCACTGCTAAGTTCGTCCTTAGAGTATCTACGACATGCAAATAAGTGGCCACCAGATTTACAAGTCATTCAAGCAATAGGAATCAAATCGAAAGAAAAATTGAAATTACCAAGAAGCAAAACATCAATTCATCACATAAAACGAGTCTTGGGCATAGCCCCAATTCCTAGAAATAAAAAGACTACTCACGCATTGCCGTATTCGTAGCAACCTTGAATAACAAAAGTATAAAAATCCTAAGAGAAGGAGAAGAAATTGAGAAGAAGAGAAATCCTAATTTTTGTCAATTGGTAGCAGTTAAGAGATCCCTATTTTTGAGCCTAAGAGTCATATTTATAATGTAGGGTAACTTGGGATTAAAGCAATTACAAATCAAATAAAAAAAACAATCAAAATCCCAGATTTTGCACGTCATGACCGTGATGCCTGTCACGGCCAGGCCGTGACAGTTTCTGACTTGGAGATGGCTTCACTGCTTGGTCTGTCAGGGCCGTGATGGTCCCATCACGGCCTAGCCATGATCAGTTCTTCCTATGAGAGTCTGGTTCAGTTTGCATGTCACGACCGTGATGGCCATCACGGCCTGGCCGTGACCAGTTCTGAGTTTAACCTTCTTTCTTTTCAGCCCTACTCGATCATGGCCGTGATGGGCTCTGTTTGGCTCATTTTTCTTGTATTTCAAGCTCCGCCTTCTTGCAAACTCCAACATAATTGGTCCTAAGCATTTTATTCTTCAATTCCTGCACACAAACACCACAAAAACACCTTACCCTTTCCAAGGTAAAAACTCACAAAAATCAAATTAAATATGCTTAAACTATATGAAAATGCATGCAAAAATGACAATGAAATATGAGGTGAAATCACACTCACCAAGTACCAAGTTCTGAAAATTGAACTCAATCGATGTATAAGCTGAGACAAAGAGACCAATAAAAGCAGTATTCACCACATCGATGTATAAATCGATGTATAGGTCAAGTCAGTGAGCTTTAAGTTATGGAGATTTCACTCAATCAATGTCACATTCATTTTATATACAGGGTTGATCTGAATAACCCAATGTAAATTGATGTAACAATCAATGCATAAGCTCATCCAGAGAGCTATGCAAAATGGTTCAAGGGGTAAATCGATGTTGAAATTGATTTATGAAAGATAAAATTGAAATTTTATGATTTCTGTTGAAGGTCAATCGATGTAGACATCGAAGCATAGGGACTTCCACAGAATCACCTATTTCAGATTTAGTCACACAATCAGTGTATCAATCGATGTGCTGATGTTTCTGAGACTAAAAAGGTTGGATCAATCGATTGGTCAATCGATGTTTAGGCACTAAAGTTTGAATTTCTAAGTTTATACATAGATTGCACAATCTGTGTACTAGCTATAGGATATGGAGTTTTGCTTAGGCTAATCGATTAGTAAATCGATGTGCAGAAAACAAATATCAAGCAATCATGCATTCAACATACAAAACATCAAGCATAGGTTGGATCAATTATCCCCAATTCTCTTCTTATGTAATAGAAACTTTCTTTAGCAAGGGGTTTAGTGAAAATATCAGCTAATTGTTCAGATGTGTCAACATATTCAACAACTATATATCCACTTTGTATATGATCTCTTATGAAATGATGTCTTATTTCAATGTGTTTGGTTCTTTAATGCATTATTGGATTCTTATTTAGGTTTATAGCACTAGTGTTATCACATTTAATTGGCACTTTTTCTAATAGAACACCATAGTCAATAAGTTGCTACTTCATCCAAATGATTTGAGCACAACAACTTCCTACTGCAACATATTCTGCTTCAGCATTTGGCAATGGTACACTTGTTTGTTTCTTACTAAACCAAGAGACTAGTGAGTTTCCTAGTAAGTGACAAGTTCCACTAGTACTCTTTCTATCTAATTTGCAACCAGCAAAATCAGAATCAGAGTAACCTACTAAGTTACATGTTGAACCTTTAGCATACCATAAACCCATTTCTTTAGTTCCTAGAAAGTATTTCATGATCCTTTTAACAGCAGTTAATTGAGATTCCTTAGGATTTGATTGATATCTTGCACACATACAAACACTAAACATTATGTCAGGCCTACTAGCAGTTAAGTAAAGTAAGGAACCAATTATACCTCTATACTTGGAAACATCTACAGTTTTACCATTCTCATCTTTGCCCAAGTAGCATGATGGACTCATTGAAGTTGCCATTTCCTTTGCATTCTTCATGCCAAACTTCTTCAATAGTTCCTTGTAGTACTTTGTTTGACTAATGAAGGTTCCATATTTGCATTGTTTGATTTGAAGCCCCAAGGAAGAAAGTGAGTTGTCCCATCATGGACATCTCAAACTCATTTTGCATCAACTTAGCAAATTCCTTAGACAGTGAATCATTAGTAGCACCAAATATAATGCCATCAACATAAATTTGAACAAGTAGTATGTTTTGTGCTTTTCTTTTTGTAAAAAGAGTTGTGTCAACCTTTCCTCTTATAAAACCCTTTTGTAATAAAAAGTTGGTTAACCTTTTATACCAAACCCTTGGAGCTTGTTTAAGTCCATACAAGGCTTTGGTGAGTTTATAAACATGGTTAGGAAAATCATTCATTTCAAAACCTGGTGGTTGACCAACATACACTTCTTCTTGTATAAAACCATTAAGGAATGCACTCTTAACATCCATTTGATATAATTTGAAATTCATGATACATGCATATGCTAGCAATATTCTTATAGCTTATAGTCTTGCCATAGGTTCATAAGTTTCATCATAATCTATGCCTTCTTCCTGATTATATCCTTTAGCTTCTAATCTAGCCTTTTTCCTTATTATAATGCCATTCTCATCATGTTTGTTCCTAAACACCCATTTTATACCAATTATCTGTTTATCCTTGGGTTTTGGAACAAGTTCCCAAACTTTGTTTCTTTCAAAATGATTTAATTCTTCTTACATTGCCATGATCCAATTATCATCAACAATAACATCATTAATAGTTTTTGGTTCAATTTGAGAAACAAATTCCATATTGCTACATGCACTCCTTAAAGAATGTCTATTAGTTACCCTTTTGGATATTTCACCAATAATGTTGTCCAAGGGATGATTTCTTACAATCTTCCATTCTTTAGGTAGCTCTTCATATGGTTATTCTTCTAAATTTTGTGCTACATCATCCATAGTTGAATTTCCTTGTCTTTCTTCAGTTTGATTTGCTTCCATATTTTCTGCATCATCATCACAAGCATCATTTCCTAACCTCTTGGGGTTAGATTCATCAAATGTAACATGTACAAATTCTTCAATTGTTTGAATTCTCCTATTGTAAACTCTAAAAGCTTTGCTAGTTAAAGAATAGCCTAGGAAAATGCCTTCATCAGCTTTAGGATCAAATTTGCCTAGATTATCCTTGCCACTGTTTAGCACAAAGCACTTACAACAAAAAACATGAAAATGATAGATATTTGGTTTTATTCCTTTGTATAACTCATAAGGAGTTTTCTTTAAGATTGGTCTAATTAAGACTCTATTTAGTACATAGCAAGCTGTACTTATAGCATTTACCCAAAAGTATTTTGGCACATTTGAGTCATTTAACATGGTCCTAGCAATCTCTTCTAGAGATCTATTATTTCTTTCAACTACTCCATTTTTTTGGAGAGTTCTAGGTGCTGAAAAATTGTGTTGTATAGCATGTTCATCAGAGAAATTATCAAATTCTTCATTTTAGAATTGACTTCCATGATTGTGACACCCGGGGCTAACAAGGGCGGGGAGTGGTCGTCGGTGCAAGAAGGCACGGAAAAGGAGCGGCTCCTAGCAGGCTTCTAGGCGAAGGGACACGTGAATGAACTGATTACACACCGTAACGAGAGGGATCCTGAGACCGTGTAGGTATGAGACTATATAGTTGAGGAAGATTTATATGAATTGATTGGTACTACCTATACTAACAAGATGCATCTTCTTTTCGGAAGCCCATCAATTAAGAACTCCATAGTTAAGCG
The DNA here is from genome assembly GCA_030762895.1 of Sophora flavescens. Classification (NCBI taxonomy): domain Eukaryota; kingdom Viridiplantae; phylum Streptophyta; class Magnoliopsida; order Fabales; family Fabaceae; genus Sophora; species Sophora flavescens. Next base: position 100,216,581 of record CM061069.1, on the reverse strand, counting down.
TGCTTGACTTGGAGCAATTATGGGATAGGTGACCTCCTGGGAAGTTTTCCCAAGAAGCGTGTGAGTGAGGATAGACCATCTTGAAAAGACCCGTGTTGGTTTGTGGGGATAGTCATCAATCCATAGAGCAGTCAGGGATGTTACAATGATCACTCCTTATAGATGCAATTTTCATTTCTTTCTCATTTTGTACAAGTTTGACCATTTTCTTAAAAGCAGAAAAAGCATCATTTTTGTGTGCTAAGAACAATGTCCAGGTATATCTAGAGAAATCATCCACAATCACTAGAGCATAAATATTTCCACCAAAAATCTTTGTTCTAGAGGGACCAAAGAGATCCATGTGCAACAATTGTAAATGTCTACTTGTCGAAACAATATTTTTAACTTTAAAAGATGTTTTAACTTGTTTGCCCTTTTGCCAAGCATCACATAAACCATTTTTCACAAACTTCTTTTTAGGTAGACCACTTACAAGTTCCATGTGAATATGAGATATTCTCCTATGCCATAACCAATTTTCTTCTTCTTTAGAGATTAAACAACATGCATCATTTGAAGATAAATTGTCTAAGTCTAGCATTTAGATATTGTTTACTCTATTTCCTATTAACCTCATATTTTTATCATTTGTAGATTCAATCATACACATATTTGAATTGAAATCTACCTTATACCCTTTCTCACAAAGTTGACTTATGCTCAAGAGATTGTGCTTAAGCCCTTCAACATAGAGAACTCCTTCAATCCTTGTTGCTAGACATTTTCTAATTGTCCCAACACCAAGTATTTTACCTTTGTTATTATCATTATATGTTACACTTCCTCCTTCTTTTGAGGTAAAGGTTGTGAATTTTGTAATATCTCCTGTCATGTGTTTGGAGCAGCCACTATCTAGGTACCAACTTGAATTTTTGGCCTTCAAACATACCTACAAGACAGTTTTTCAAACTTTTCCTTTAGGTACCCAAATCTGGTTGGGTCCTTTGTTGTTAGTCATGACATATGTTCCCTTAGAAACCCATATTTGCTTAACATTTATCCTTGAAGGATTTCTAAAATAACATGTAGATGCAGTAAGCCTTTTCTTGCACAATAAAAAATCTAACAAAAGGACTAGTAGAAGTCTTAGGAGCAACAAATAGTTTCTTAAAGGTTTTTTCATGCATGACTGGTTTGTATCCTATTCCAACTTTATCATATACACCTTTTTGTTGTCCAAGAATTGCATTAAGATTACCTAAAGTAAATTTAGAGAGAGTGGTTTTTAGTTTTTCAACTTCTTTTTCAAGCATATTGCAATTTGAACATGTAGAGCTAGATGCACTTAGCCTATTATTTTTAGCTTCCAATTCCTTATTCTTAACTTGAAGAGATGCATAATCACTAAATTTTTAGCAATGACTTTTCTACATGATACGAGTTACTTATCAATTTTTAGATATTCATTATGCAATTCATCAAAAGCATCTTGCAGTTCATCATAAGTAGGGGGAATATCATTTACCTCATCTTCAATTTTTGTTTCACTTTGATGACTGGTCATAAGGTAGAGATTTGCCTTTTCTTCCTTAGATTCTTCAGAGGAATCCATGTCATTTTCCTCCCATGCTATGTATGCTCTTCTTGGGTTTTTGTTCTTCTTGTCTTTGGACTCAAAGCTATCATGCTTGTTATTCTTTTGAAGCCTTGGACACCCATTCTTGTGATGTCCAGTTTTTCCACATTCATAGCACTTCACATTTGAGGTTGAACTTTCAGTCTTTGAGGAACTCTTTTTGGAAAAGAAGTTTGAGGGCTTTTTGTTGAAATATTTCTTCTTCTTGAGGAAACTTTTGAATTTTCTAACCAACAAACCCATGTCTTCTTCAGAATATTCATCCTCCTCAAATTCTTCATCTTCATCACTGTCATGAACTTCTTTGGAGATATGAGCCTTTAGTGATAAGCCTTTCTTTTTCTTCTCCTTCTCTTCATGATCATTCAATCTATGTAATTCCATTTCACGCTCTTTCAATTTTCCAAATAAGGTAGCAATGTTCGTAGTTTCTAAGTCTTTTGCTTCAGCTATAGCAGTAATCTTCGGTTGCCATTCTCTTGTCAAACACCTCATAACTTTGTTGATTTGTTGTTCATCTGAAATACTCTTTCCAAGTCCATTCAGTTGATTCACAATGTGAGTGAACCTCCTCTGCATTTCATTGATGTCTTCACCATTCTTCATGTGAAACAATTGATACTCGTGCATAAGTGAGTTCATTCTTTCTCTCTTTACATCACTTGTTCCTTCATTAGGAAATTGCAGCGTATCCCACATTTGCTTGGCTGTCTTACAATTTGAGATCTTGAAAAATTCATCATAACTCAAGGCATCAATTATAATATTTTTATCTTTAGCATTATAACCTACTCTTTTCTTGTCCTCATTATCCCATTCACTTCTAAGTTTTTCTTTCTTGGTGCCATTTGCATCAAGAGTGTGATGGATGTATGGACCGTTCTTAACAGCATCTAACACATCAATACCACTAGCCTCAAGGAATATTAACATCCTTTCTTTCCAGTACATATAGGTAGTGCCATTGAAAGCAGAGGGTCTTGCTAGAGAAGCCCCTTATCCCAAGATGTCATTTGAAGCCATCCTCTTAAGCTATTAGGCTTTACACAAGAGTGAAAGCTTTGATACCACTTGTTGGTTGTGGCTTCTAATACTCAAGAAGGGGGGTTGAATTTAGTATGTAATATTCTTGAAAAAAATTTCCCCTTTAAGCAAAAACCGAAACTTTTCTAAAATTTTTTGAAAAGGTTTTGCCAACTAACAAAAAATAAGTTTTTGCAAGTTTATTTGATTCAAGACTTGATTCTTTAGCAAGAAAGATAGATGAAAGATAGATTTTCATATTAGAACATACACAAATTTTCCTTAACCAAAACTAAACCACACACAATCAACAATTAAAGCAGTTACATGAGTTAAGGGAAAAAGAAAAATGGAAATCGAGTTTTATCCTGGTTCAGCTACCTCCACTGGTAACCTACATCCAGTCCCCATAATCACTTGTGAGTTTTTTTCCACTAAAATCAACATAATTACAAAATTCTTTAAAAAGCTTCACAACTCAGGTTCCTTCTACCCAGTGACAGCTTTTTCAGTCAAAGCAATATCTTGTAATTCCCAAGAGTCCCTTCTACTCTTGTCAAACCTCTAAGAGACCCTTCTACTCTCAGATCAACACATACAGAGAGAAACCTTCTCTCTAATACTTTCTTTCACAGTATAGAAAGATTATTTTCTAGATTCTAAGAAATCAAAAGTGTTACAACCTGAAGCACTTAGCAGAAAAGATTAAGTATTCTCAATGAAAAATCTCTCTCTCAATTTTGTGTAAACTTTCAAGATAGAATGAATTGATTTTCAGAAAATGTTTTCCCAAGCCTTTATATAGGTGTATGTCAAAATAGATCCGTTGGGCAGACTTTAAAAGCCAGCTCAGATCAAAACAAAATTTTTATCAAAAATTGATTCTGTTAGTCAATCGATTGCCTAATCGATGTATTAAACAAGATTTGAAATTTTTACACTGAGTACATCGATTGCTCAATCGATTGGATTCTTGATAGTTATTGACTATCATTGATACATAGATGTGTACATCGATTGTGTTCTTGAAAATCATAAGCATCAACAGCCCAGAAGTCTTTACATCGATTGCTCAATCGATTGCATAATCATTTGAAAAAGATTATTGACCTCTGTTTGACCTTATACATCGATGTATCAATCGATTGTATGCTTATTTCAAAAGGTACTGGCTTATGTTTCACTTTATACATTGATGTGATAATCGATTTACAGAAGCTTAGTTTGCATACATATCAAGTTGTTCTAGAATCAATCGATTTATACATTGATGCATAACATTTTTACATTGATGTACACATAGGTTTTCATTAAAAATTAGTTAATTAATTGAAAGTACATAGATGTACACACAGATGTATAGATCATTCAATTAATCTTTTTCCTTTTAACTTCACTTTTAATTTGTGAAAACCATTTTTGATTTTAATTAATTGAGAGAGCTAAATCAAAGAAAATAAGTAAAACTTTTCTTTACATAAAACTTTCTAAGTTCTTTTGCTTGAGATTCCTTGTGATTCTTCATTTGAGACTTCTTCATCTTCAAGCATTCCAATCATGATCCTTCATTTGCCTTTTTCTTTCTCGTTTGATCCTTTGCATTTACGTCCTTGCACTAAATGATCTTTACATAACATTTAAACTTGGAAAGTGGTTAGTGAATCCAAGTATAATCAATTTCTTAAGTTTGGTTATTAATCAAAACATACAAGAGTCATTTTCCAACAGAGGAGGCTGAGCACTGGTGGGAGAACTGGTGCCAGAGGATGCAGGCTGAGGGTACTGCGGTCACCTGGACTGTGTTTAGACAGGTTCTTGGAGAAGTATTTCCCTGCTGATATTTGTGATAAGAAAAAGCTGGAATTCTTGGGGCTGAAGCAAGGAAATATGTTAGTTGGAGAGTATGCGGCGAAGATAGAGGAGATGGCTAGGTATTATACATCGTATCAGCATGCAGCAGATGAGTGCTCCAAGTGTGTTAAGTTTGAAGATGGACTTCACCCAAAGATCAAGCAGGTGATCAGCTATCAGGAAATCAGAGTTTTTCCATCCTTGGTAAACAAGTGTAGGATCATTGAGGATACATACAAGTCTCGGGCAGCCAGTTTCAGAGGTTCGAATAGCCAGGGCAGCAAGATGACCGAGTAGAAGGATAAGGAAAAGTAGCATCACACACCTACCGGTCGGGATTTCAAGCGGAGTGGCGAGAAGGCACAGTTTTCTCATGATAGGTCCAGTGGTGGGAATTCTAGTGCCCCTAGACCCATGAAGTACGGCAGGTGCGGCGCATCAGATCACTTCACTAGCCAGTGCAAGGAATCATAAGTCATCTGCTTTAGGTGTGGCAAGCCAGGTCAAATCAGTCAGGATTGTGGAGGAGTTAATTTAGATCCTCCAAGCACCAGCAAGAGTCAGTAGTCTCAGACTAATCGACTGAAGACCACTGGGAGAGTCTTTACTCTTACCAAATCTTGAAAAGAGTCTGTGATGTCGCCTTACCACCATTCTTGTCCAACCTCCATAATGTTTTTCATGTGTCTCAACTCAAAGTATATTCATGACCCTAGTCATCACGTGATAGTACCCGACACGATACAGTTAAAAGAGAACTTGACTTTTGAGGTTTTATCCTTTCGGGTAGAGGATAGGAGGGTGAAGCAGCTAAGAGGCAAGGAGATTCCTTTGGTTAAAGTTGTTTGGAGTGGGGCAACTAAGGAAAGTGCTACATGGGAGTTGGAAAACAAGATGATGGAAGCATACCCGCACCTTTTCAATCGAGGTGAGTAGAATTTTCGAGGACGAAATTTTTATAACGGGGTGGGAATGTAACACCCTGTTTTTCGTTAAGTGATTCTATGTATGCTTGTTTGGTTGTTTAAGCCTTAAGTTTTAGCTTAGGGTTGTTGGCTAAGGACTGAATGGGATTTTCAGCTTAAAAACCCCATTCAGCACGCCCGTGCTTGGCCATGTGTCTTGTGACCAGTTGAGTCACAAGCATGGTCGTGCTTGTTAGGATACAAGACCGTGCTTAAGTGTGGACCGTGTCTCGCACACGCTAAGTCCAGCACGACCGTGCTTTGAGTGCAGCCTATATATATTGGCATAGAAACCGAGGGTTACGTTTTAAAACTGTATTTAGGTATATCGGCCACCCTAGTGCGGCTACCTTACAGTTTTTCCCTATTTTCTATAAACTCATTGCTTCTTGGGAGTTTTGGAGATCTTTTGGGGAGTCTTGTTGATCTGTGCCAATCTGTGTAGGTAATGGTTTCTCCCTTTTTGGTTTCCTTTTCTTGTTTTATGAATTGGGAACTAATTGGTTAACGTTTTGGTTTGGCCAAGACTTAAAGGTTGACTGAGCCATTTAAGGGAACATGACCAATTTACCGTTTGGTATCTTGTGGTGGAATCTTCATACCAGGTATAAGGAGAAGGTTAGTATAACCATTAGGCAAGGGGTAGCGTAAGGTGAGGAGTTCCCATGACCCCGTAGTTGTTTGTATGATAAATGTTATGGTTTAACATGCCTAACCGTGATACATGCCTACTATGTGTTTGTTCATATGTTTATTTGATTATTTGGTAGAATCATGTATGCCTCATTGTTATGATAATGCCATGTTTATTGCTTGAATTGGTATGTTATATACACTGTTGGTTGAATGACTATTGGTTTACGATGTTAATTTTAATAAACCCTTAATTGGTTGAAATAGGGCTCTTATTAACACGATGATTAAAGGATTAGTTTCCCCAAAATTGGTTATAGAACATGAACTGTTAGTAAAGGTGATGTTTTTATGCCAGTGGTTTATTCAAGAACATTAGGAATGATTTAAGAGTGTTTTAGGGTGTTTTTGGCTAAGCGAACTTAGTAAGAAATCTGCCCAGAATAGTACGGCCAGTCCAGTAAGGTGTGTCGGCTGTCCAAAGGTTCACCCATGGTTTGGTGAATTGCTGGAGTTGGTGCTTTTATGGCCAATGCTGAAATATAACTCCGAAGTTGCATTCCTGAGATAGTTTGGATCCACATGCATACTGGAGTAGTGGAGTAGAGTTGCACCGCATATCATACGTTGGATGTTAACATGTTGGTTGAATATATTTGAGTTGATGCCTATATATATATATATATATATATATATATATATATATATATATATATATATATATATATATGACTGTTATATTGCTATGCCATGATGTATGTTCATCTTGCTTCCTATCTACATGCCGTTGTGATTATATATATATATATATATATATATATATGACTGTTATATTGCTATGCCATGATGTATGCAAGTCTGGAAGTTTTCGCCTCGCGAGAAGCTATTCGCCTCGCGAGACTGAAGACCAGCCTGAACAGTAGAATGTCATCCTTTCTGTCTCGCCTCGCGAACCATGTCTCGCCGCGCGAGCCTGAGGACCAGAAGCTATCACGGCCAGGCCCTGATACTCATCACGGGCGTAATGATAAGATTTTCTCAGTATCGCCTCGCGAATCACTGTTCGCCTCACGAGAATCCAAATTTGAACTGGCGCCACTATTAATATTCGCGTCGCGAGAGGCTATTCGCCTCTCGAATGCGCGCAAATTCTGAAGGGTATAAGTTGCTGTTTTAGGGCAGATAGCAGGAGTTTTTGATCATATATTCTTTTCTTTATAGATTTATGGGCTGCGAATTAGGTTGAGTGTTCTGCGTTACGTTTGTAATTGAGAACTAATCTCCTTGGATTGATCTGCTGTAATCGGTTTCCATTGTCACTTGAGGTTCTGTAATTCCCATTTGAATTGCTATTCTCTTTCAATATTGTTCTGTATGTTCTGTTTGCTTAATTCAGAATTCTATAGAATTAGTATTGATTTATTTTGGTGATGTTATGTTCCTATACTTAATCGCGTTTGCTTAATTCACATGTGTTCAATCGTGTTTGCTTAATTCACGAGAGCTTCACCCCGTTTACTTAATTCGGGAATTAGGAACATATATCGTGTAGTACCGGTTTCGCTTGTTAATTGTTGCTACAATCGAAAAGGGGTTAGAATCCGCTTAGGGCATGGAATTGTATGAACCAATGATAGTTGGGAAACTAAGAACAGTAGATTAATCGTTCTTAGCTTATTTGTTAATCATTTATTTGCATTGCTTTCTTAATTGTCTTCTGGGAATAACAATCCAAGAGTCCTTGTGAGACGATACTCGAGTTGTCGCTCCCTAACTACATATTTTTACAAACCGCTCGCTTTTTGACGCGTGCGCGACAGCGTGTCAAAATTGGCGCCATTGCCGGGGACTCTTGTTGTTATTAACTTAAAATAAAAAAATTTGCATTGCTGAATTAGTTATGACTGCTTTGTCTGGTTATGAAGCTTAGTACTGCCATGGATAATTACATGCAAGGTTATATGCCTTATGTTGATTATGAGCCATGCATATATTATCCTAACTTTACTGGAGGTTATGAGTTTAGCAGTGATTTTGGCATGTTTGGAGTGAATGATTATTCTGGCCAACATGGTGAAGATCAAGGCAACCTGGATGAGTTAGCTTCTTTGATACAACAAATGGCGCAAGACACTCTTGAATACCAACGGAAGACAGAAGCGAGTCTTCAGGATTTGGTCACTCAAATTGGTCAAATTGCCTCCGCCTTGACTACACTGCAAACTCAACGTCTCCTTGAAGAACATACAGATTCGCAAATAGTTGTTCTTGACGATACTTCTTTTGAACATGACTTTGATAATGATGTCAAGAACACTATTATTGATGAACTGTGTGTTGAATTTCCGGACATTTAAGCCTTTTCTGATTCAGTTTGTTGTACTATATGTGCTGATTGTACTAACACTAACCCTTGTCTGGTGTGTGCTGAGATTTCTGCATGTATAGCAGATGATGGATTTATTAGTGCAGTGAATGAAGATCGTGCAGAAGTTGAAGCAGCACCAGTAGCCCTCCCCACTTGTTCATCACCTCCCACTGTGGAACAACCGACGATGGAGTTCAAGCCTCTGCTTGAGAGACTGGATTTAACGTCCTAGAATATGAAGGCACTATGGCCAGTCCAAGAGGATGAACCCCATTTTTATTGGGAGGACTTTGTTGACCAGGAGGCCACCTTTGACCCAAGAGGGAGTGAGAAGTCGGCCGCATTGGGCGAGGTCACCATGATTGTCAAGCGCTCACTCTCATGCTTATGCTGCATGCCATGGGATCCGGGAGGATCATATTGCAATTTTAGCATTCCGTGGCCGCTGTATCACAGACAGTGGGATCCCGGTGGAACCACCTCTATGAGTTTTCTCTAAACCTTTTCCTTGTTAATTATCCTTGCTTTGTTTTTGTTTTCTTTTCTTTTATCTCTTGAATAATTTGAGAAGATCAAGAGTATGTGTGTGAGTCTTGTGTCGGCAAGCGTGCTAGAATTTGATTGAATTTTGCATAGATTGATTGCATGATATTTGTTGAATGTTAATGATTTCCCCTTAGGTTTTGAAAAATTGAAAATTGACCCCCATGTGAAAAATTGAAAATTGAACTTTGAGATATTCTATTGTGATTGCATGATTTATGATAAGTTTGGGGTGAAGGGATGCACACACTAGGGATTGAATCTCGGTCAAAAAATTTGCAAAATTGTCCGGGAGAGGATTTGAGCCTCCAACATGTTTTTAACTGTGTGAATCACTTTTGAGCTGCACTTTCCCGAATTTGCTTGAATCTCTTCATGGTTTGCATGTCTATGTGTTTGCATCAAATGATTTAGGCAATTTTCTTTGAATCAGCTACTTGACCTAAATTGAACCAGTTCCTAATGCATGTTCCCTAGTTAGCCACATTGAGCCTAATTAGCCTATTGTTTCGTGATGACCCTATGTTACAAGCCAAAATCTGGAAAAACCATGTTAACCCGATCTTAGGATTAGGAGAGCATGGAAGCTTAGCAAGAGAAGGGTCGAAAGAAACTAAGTTTGGGGTGGCTGCAAGGGTATGATGTGTTGTTTGGGATTAAGAAAAATAAAAAAATAAAGGTTGGAGCCAAAGGCAAAAACAAAAAAAAAAGAGAAAAGTGCAAAAATGTCAAAAAGGGTATTAGAAGAAAAAGGTTGTAGTCACCCAAAGCAAAAAAAAAAAAAAAGAAGAGAAAAATGGAAAAAGGAACTTGAGTGGGAATTCAATATGTCAAAATACTCATGCTCTCTTAGTTCCTAGGGACTTAAGCCTAGTACCTTTGAATATCCTACCCTTAGCCAGGCCCCATTACAACCTTAAAAGACCTCTTGATGTTGCATGCATGTTTTCGTGGGAACCTTGATTGAGATGAAAATCAAATTCATGGGAAGTGCTCTTAAAAGTGAAACTGAGTGAAATGTTGATAGCCTAGACAAATTGAGTGAATGAGTGAAACACTAAATGCCCTTGTGAGGTAGGTTATTGTTTGAATTTGGCGATCTCCCTTCTATGTGTAACTTGGATCCCTTTCTTAGATTATTGACTGCATGAATGATGAAATTCTCAATAGTTTAAAGTAAATGAATGTGGGGATTACATTGTTGCAAAGGGGGAAAACACTAAAGAGAAATCTATTTTGTTGAATTTGCATGAAGTTTGTGCGAAATTGGTCGAATCCTTTAAGCTTGCCAAGTTTGAGTCTTTTCGAGTTTTAGTTTGCTTGGGGACAAGCAAAGTTTAAGTTTGGGGTATTTTGATCAGCCTCTTGTTGACCAGTTTTATAACTAGTAAGACCATGGCTTTTGCACTAATTATCCGAGTTTCAATCTCGTTTTAGCCCGGATTTGGATTTAACTGTCCTCAAGCAACATTTTGAGTTTCTTAAGTAGTTTAGGACATTTTAGTTAGTTTTTGAGTCAAATAAAGCATTCACTGTTATATAATGTTTTCAGGCTAAAAAGGGAAGCACTTAAAGTCAAGAAAATGGAGAAAGCAGTGGAAAATGCAAGTCTGGAAGTTTTCGCCTTGCGAGAAGCTATTCGCCTCGCGAGACTGAAGACCAGCCTGAACAGTAGAATGTCATCCTTTCTGTCTCGCCTTGTGAACCATGTCTCGCCGCGCGAGCCTGAGGACCAGAAGCTATCACGGCCAGGCCCTGATACTCATCACGGGCGTAATGATAAGATTTTCTCAGTCTCGCCTCGCGAATCACTGTTCACCTCACGAGACTCCAAATTTGAACTGGCGCCACTATTAATATTCGCGTCGCAAGAGGCTATTCCCCTCGTGAATGCGCGCAGATTCTGAAGGGTATAAGTTGCTGTTTTAGGGCAGATAGCAGGAGTTTTTGATCATATATTCTTTTCTTTATAGATTTATGGGCTGCGAATTAGGTTGAGTGTTCTGCGTTACGTTTGTAATGGAGAACTAATCTCCTTGGATTGATCTGCTGTAATCGGTTTCCATTGCCACTTGAGGTTCTGTAATTCCCATTTGAATTGCTATTCTCTTTCAATATTGTTCTGTATGTTCTGTTTGCTTAATTCAGAATTCTATAGAATTAGTATTGATTTATTTTGGTGATGTTATGTTCCTATACTTAATCGCGTTTGCTTAATTCGCATGTGTTCAATCGTGTTTGCTTAATTCACGAGGGCTTCACCCCATTTGCTTAATTCGGGAATTAGGAACATATATCGTGTAGTACCGGTTTCGCTTGTTAATTGTTGCTACAATCGAAAAGGGGTTAGAATCCGCTTAGGGCATGGAATTGTATGAACCAATGATAGTTGGGAAACTAAGAACAGTAGATTAATCGTTCTTAGCTTATTTGTTAATCAATTATTTGCATTGCTTTCTTAATTGTCTTCTGGGAATAACAAGCCAAGAGTCCTTGTGAGACGATACTCGAGTTGTCGCTCCCTAACTACATATTTTTACAAACCGCTCGCTTTTTGACGCGTGCGCGACAGCGTGTCAAAATTGGCGCCATTGCCGGGGACTCTTGTTGTTATTAACTTAAAATAAAAAAAATTGCATTGCTGAATTAGTTATGACTGGTTTGTCTGGTTATGAAGCTTAGTACTGTCATGGATAATTACATGCAAGGTTATATGCCTTATGTTGATTATGAGCCATGCATATATTATCCTAACTTTACTGGAGGTTATGAGTTTAGCAGTGATTTTGGCATGTTTGGAGTGAATGATTATTCTGGCCAACATGGTGAAGATCAAGGCAACCTGGATGAGTTAGCTTCTTTGATACAACAAATGGCACAAGACACTCTTGAATACCAACGGAAGACAGAAGCGAGTCTTCAGGATTTGGTCACTCAAATTGGTCAAATTGCCTCCGCCTTGACTACACTGCAAACTCAACGTCTCCTTGAAGAACATACAGATTCGCAAATAGTTGTTCTTGACAATACTTCTTTTGAACATGACTTTGATAATGATGTCAAGAACACTATTATTGATGAACTGTGTGTTGAATTTCTGGACATTCAAGCCTTTTCTGATTCAGTTTGTTGTACTATATGTGCTGATTGTACTAACACTAACCCTTGTCTGGTGTGTGCTGAGATTTCTGCATGTATAGCAGATGATGGATTTATTAGTGCAGTGAATGAAGATCGTGCAGAAGTTGAAGCAGCACCAGTAGCCCTCCCCACTTGTTCATCACCTCCCACTGTGGAACAACCGGCAATGGAGTTCAAGCCTTTGCCTGAGAGACTGGATTTTACGTCCTTGAATATGAAGGCACTATGGCCAGTCCAAGAGGATGAACCCCATTTTTATTGGGAGGACTTTGTTGACCAGGAGGCCACCTTTGACCCAAGAGGGAGTGAGAAGTCGGCCGCATTGGGCGAGGTCACCATGATTGTCAAGCGCTCACTCTCATGCTTATGCTGCATGCCATGGGATCCGGGATGATCATATTGCAATTTGAGCATTCCGTGGCCGCTGTATCACAGACAGTGGGATCCCGGTGGAACCACCTCCATGAGTTTTCTCTAAACCTTTTCCTTGTTAATTATCCTTGCTTTGTTTTTGTTTTGTTTTCTTTTAGCTCTTGAATAATTTGAGAAGATCAAGAGTATGTGTGTGAGTCTTGTGTCGGCAAGCGTGTTGGAATTTGATTGAATTTTGCATATATTGAGTGCATGATATTTGTTGAATGTTAATGATTTCCCCTTAGGTTTTGAAAAATTGAAAATTGACCCCTATGTGAAAAATTGAAAATTGAACTTTGAGATATTCTATTGTGATTGCATGATTTATGATAAGTTTGGGGTGAAGGGATGCACACACTAGGGATTGAATCTCGGTCAAACAATTTGCAAAATTGTCCGGGAGAGGATTTGAGCCTCCAACATGTTTTTAACTGTGTGAATCACTTTTGAGCTGCACTTTCACGAATTTACTTGAATCTCTTCATGGTTTGCATGTCTATGTGTTTGCATCAAATGATTTAGGCAATTTTCTTTGAATCAGCTACTTGACCTAAATTGAACCAGTCCCTAATGCATGTTCCCTAGTTAGCCACATTGAGCCTAATTAGCCTATTGTTTCGTGATGACCCTATGTTACAAGCCAAAATCTGGAAAAACCATGTTAACCCGATCTTAGGATTAGGAGAGCATGGAAGCTTAGCAAGAGAAGGGTCGAAAGAAACTAAGTTTGGGGTGGCTGCAAGGGTATGATGTGCTGTTTGGGATTAAGAAAAATAAAAAAATAAAGGTTGGAGCCAAAGCCAAAAAGAAAAAAAAGAGAAAAGTGCAAAAATGTCCAAAAGGGTATTAGAAGAAAATGGTTGCAGTCACCCAAAGCAAAAAAAAAAAAAAACAAGAAGAGAAAAATGGAAAAAGGAACTTGTTGTGACGCCGGCAAGTGTACCGGGTTGTTCTTCCTCAACATGTGGTAGTTCTTCCTTAGGTTGCTCTTCCTCAACATGTGGTTGTTCTGGGGCCATGTCACTTATCAATTCCTTTTCCTCCGGTTGTTCTTCCTCAACATGTGGTAGTTCTTCCTCAACTCCCTGAGAACTAGTTACATCCCAGTCATATCCCAACACCCCACTGCTTCTAGTTGTTGTGGCATCGCATTGGCTCTTAGGGTGGTTCTCAGCATCACCTGGGAAAGTCTCTGGGGGACACTCATTTAGTTGCTTTGTAAGCTGGGCAATCTGCATCTCTAGATTCTGAAGTGCCATCCCTGTATGAGTTTCCAACTTGTCAATGACTGCGTTTGTATTGATTGACACTTTCTCAAGTGTCGCACTCAACTTCTCCAGAGCCAACTCCCAAGGTTGTGGTTGCCAATTTTGTTGAGGTTGTGGTTGCCAGGCTAGACCATCGTCAGCATTACTCCAAGCGAAATCTGGATGGTCTCTACTCATATCACCCCAATACTGATTCTGACTCTGATAGTTGTTCTGGGGCACGCTGTCATAGAAATTATGCCATGGTTCCACATATTCTTGAGGGAAGTAGAACGGACAACTCCAAGTGTCATGGTTCCCATTACAATACTCGCAACCCGGAAGCATTCCTTCGTGTACCTCGCATACAAAACAAGGCAAGACCAAGTGGAATCAAAGAAGTAGAGAGAGATAATGGTGAATAAAAATAAAATAATAGAAAATAAAATAAAAATTAGCTTAACCAAACAATCAAGCTTCCTAAAAATTAGGAAAATTGGTGTGCCAATCCCCGGCAACGGCGCCAAAAACTTGTTGTGGCGACGCCGCAAGTGTACCGGGTCGTCGCAAGTAATCAAAGAAACACGGTAAGTAATTACCGAGGTCGAACTCAGGGATTGGGCTACCAATTCAACTAATCCGCGGGAAATCCGATACGTTTGGTCAAGTTACAGAAGGTGGTTGAGAGAGTGATTAATATCAAAAATTCAATTAACGAATCTAATAAACTAATTAACTAAAAATCAGAAATTAAAATGTCCAAGGTCTCAAATCCACCTACCCAATCATGCATAGTACCCAAGTGATGATGTATTCCTCCCTAGGTTCAATTATAATGTCAACCGGGACCCCTAATTTCTCCTATATCCACTGTCGTGCTCAATAGGACGTATTCGACGATTGGATTAATTACTTACTAGGTCTCATAATCCTAATCTCGAATTTGATTAATTCTTGTTCCCTATAAGGTTGCACTAATCTCCTAAATCCACTGTCGTGCTCATTATTCGATTAGTGATTCCAATTCAAGTTCTAAAACGCGAATCGCCGATCGGCCTCAAGCACGTTTAACTAGTTAATCACGCAAAACATATGATCAACACAATCAAATCGGAATTGGAAAACATGTATTGAGAGAAGGAGAGAAAAACAAACATCACATTAACACTATACCGCCATGGGCGGCTTCATCGATCCCTCGGACGAGGGGATTAGTTCCTCATGCTCATAGACAAACAATCGGACTTAATCACCATCGTAAAATAAAAAGAAAAGGGGAGACGCAGCTCCAAAGAGAAAAGGATTCGTAACTACTGATTCTCAACTAGTGGAAAAACCCTTCCCCTCAAACTAACTCATCGTTCTGATCTGGAACAGCCCTTAAATAAGGATTCTGTTTCTTGCCCGCTCGCGGGGCGAGCTTATCCTCGCGACGTGAATTTTAGTTTGGCGCGCATTCGAATCTTGGATCTCGCGGGGCGATCGTCTATTCGCGAGGCGAATTGCAGTTTTGGCTCCATCCTGAGTTTGAATGATCGCGTGGCGAATTGTGATTGGCGAGGCGAGTCTCCAAACCCTAATCTGTCACAGCCGTGATATTCATCACGGCTAGGCCGTGATGGTCTCTGTCTTCTAGGGTCTTCAGGATCTCGCGAGGCGAGAATATTTTAGCGGGGCGAGCCAGAAGTGATGACTTTTGCTGCTTTGTTGACCTTCAGGCTTGCGGGGCGAGCATCCTCTCGCGAGGCTAGTGTCTCCAGACTTGCAATTTCCACTGTTTCTTGACTTTCCTTGACTCCCGGAGCTTCACTTATTGACCTGAAAACACCAAAAGCAACCAAAAGCATAGTTCTATCCAAAATAAGCTAAAAACTACACAAAAGACGCAAAACGAGTCAAAGTCCAACTTAGGAACAAAACAAGGCAAATTTGGGCGAAAACGACAGTGAACTCGAATAATTTGCACAAAAACCACGGTCCATCTAGTTATAAAACTAGATAAGCCGGAGGCTTATCAAAACACCCCAAACTTAAACCTTGCTTGTCCCCAAGCAAGCTTAAAACTCAAAAACGACTCAAGACTTGGCAAGCCTAAAGGAATCAATCGATTTCGCACAAATTTAAAGCAATCAAAACAGTTTTTCTCCAATGATCTCCCCCTCTTTACATCAACGTAATCCCCACATTCATTTACTTTAAACAATTGAGAACTTCATCATTCATGCAATCATTAGTCCAAGTTGAGGATCAGGGTCACACACAAAAGAAAGATCACCAATTTCAAACAATTGCCTTCCTCACAAGGGTATGTAAAATTTCACTCATTCGCTCAATTCGTCAAGGCTATCAACTTTTCCCTCAATTTCACATATCAAGAGCACTTCCCATGAATTTGATTTTCATCTCAAAAATGGTTCCCACGAAAACATGCATGCAACATCAGAAGGTCTTTTAAAGGTTGTAACGGGGCCTGGCTCAAGGTAGGATATTCAAGGATATTAGGCTTAAGTCCCTAGGAACTAAGAGAGCATGAGCATCAAACACATTTTCCACTCAAATTCCTTTTTCCATTTTTCTTTTTGCCTCGGGTGACTACAACCTTTTCCTTGCTATTTTTTTTTTTCTGTTTTGCCCCTTTTCCTTTGGCAATATATATATTTTTTCTTCTTTTTTTTTCTTTCTTTCTTTTCTCGCCTTGGGTTTCAACCTTTATTTTTCTTTTTCTCACCCCCAATATGACACATCACCTTGTAGCCACCCCAAACTTAGTTTCTCACAACTCTTTTCTCATTAAGCTTCCATGCTCTCCTAATTCTAAGATTGGGTTAACATGGTTTTTTCAGATTTCGGCTCATAATATAGGGTCATAAAGAAACAATAGGCTAATTAGGCTCAATGTGGCTGACTAGGGAACATGCATTAGGGATGATTCATTTTAGGCCAAGTAGTTATTCAAAGAAAATTGCCTAAATCATTTAATGCAACACATAGACATGCAAACCATGAAGAGATCCAAGCAAATCAGGGAAAGTGCAACTTAATAGTGATTCACACAATCAAAAACAAAGTTGGAGGCTCAAATCCTCACCTGGACATTTTGCAAATTGTTTGATCGAGATACGATTCCTAGTGTGTGTACCCCCTCACCCCAAACTTATCATAAATCAAGCAATCACAATAAAATTCTCCAAGTTCACTTTTCAATTTTTAAGTGGGGATAAACCTTCTAATTTCAGAACCTAGGGGGAAATCCTCGATGGTCAATATAATTCATGCAATCAATCCATGCTCAATTTAATTCAAATCCAACAAGCTTGCCGACACGACATTCATACAACAACTCTTGATCTTCTCAAATTATTCAAGAGTGACAAACAAAAACAAAACAAAAACAAAAACAAAAGTTAGGAGAAGAGAGGGATACCTAGCTTGGGTTGCGTCCCAAGTAGCTCTTGTTTAACGTCCCGAGCTTGACTTATTAAGAAGCATCCACCTGGATCCCATAGTCTGTGGTACAAGGGCCAAGAGACGCTCATCATATCAAATCCTCCACCCGGATCCCATGGTTTGTGAAGTGGCCCTTGTAGGAGCAATATGACTCTATCCATACTTCCATCTAGTCTGAGTGTGAAAACTTCTTTGACCTCCGCAATGATGAACTCACTTCCTCTCGGGTCAAATTGTGTTTTCACGAGGAAGTGTGCCAGACAAGTGGGCGGGTCTAACTTACCAATGTTCACACATGCATGTAAGCCAACATAGTTATCCAATGCAGTAGTTTCAGGTTGCTTGGCAAGCATGGTGAAATCCTCTACCACTTTATCTGCATCTTGATCTCTACCCCCTTGCTCTGGTGCCTTGTTACTTGTCAACTCCTCTTCCTTTGGTTGCTCTTCCTCAACATGTGGTTGTTCTGGGGCCATGTCACTTATCAATTCCTTTTCCTCCGGTTGTTCTTCCTCAACATGTGGTAGTTCTTCCTCAACTCCCTGAGAACTAGTTACATCCCAGTCATATCCCAACACCCCACTGCTTCTAGTTGTTGTGGCATCGCATTGGCTCTTAGGGTGGTTCTCAGCATCACCTGGGAAAGTCTCTGGGGGACACTCATTTAGTTGCTTTGTAAGCTGGGCAATCTGCATCTCTAGATTCTGAAGTGCCATCCCTGTATGAGTTTCCAACTTGTCAATGACTGCGTTTGTATTGATTGACACTTTCTCAAGTGTCGCACTCAACTTCTCCAGAGCCAACTCCCAAGGTTGTGGTTGCCAATTTTGTTGAGGTTGTGGTTGCCAGGCTAGACCATCGTCAGCATTACTCCAAGCGAAATCTGGATGGTCTCTACTCATATCACCCCAATACTGATTCTGACTCTGATAGTTGTTCTGGGGCACGCTGTCATAGAAATTATGCCATGGTTCCACATATTCTTGAGGGAAGTAGAACGGACAACTCCAAGTGTCATGGTTCCCATTACAATACTCGCAACCCGGAAGCATTCCTTCGTGTACCTCGCATACAAAACAAGGCAAGACCAAGTGGAATCAAAGAAGTAGAGAGAGATAATGGTGAATAAAAATAAAATAATAGAAAATAAAATAAAAATTAGCTTAACCAAACAATCAAGCTTCCTAAAAATTAGGAAAATTGGTGTGCCAATCCCCGGCAACGGCGCCAAAAACTTGTTGTGACGCCGGCAAGTGTACCGGGTCGTCGCAAGTAATCAAAGAAACACGGTAAGTAATTACCGAGGTCGAACTCAGGGATTGGGCTACCAATTCAACTAATCCGCGGGAAATCCGATACGTTTGGTCAAGTTACAGAAGGCGGTTGAGAGAGAGATTAATATCAAAAATTCAATTAACGAATCTAATAAACTAATTAACTAAAAATCAGAAATTAAAATGTCCAAGGTCTCAAATCCACCTACCCAATCATGCATAGTACCCAAGTGATGATGTATTCCTCCCTAGGTTCAATTATAATGTCAATCGGGACCCCTAATTTCTCCTATATCCACTGTCGTGCTCAATAGGACGTATTCGACGATTGGATTAATTACTTACTAGGTCTCATAATCCTAATCTCGAATTTGATTAATTATTGTTCCCTATAAGGTTGCACTAATCTCCTAAATCCACTGTCGTGCTCATTATTCGATTAGTGATTCCAATTCAAGTTCTAAAACGCGAATCGCCGATCGGCCTCAAGCACGTTTAACTAGTTAATCACGCAAAACATATGATCAACACAATCAAATCGGAATTGGAAAACATGTATTGAGAGAAGGAGAGAAAAACATACATCACATTAACACTATACCGCCATGGGCGGCTTCATCGATCCCTCGGACGAGGGGATTAGTTCCTCAAGCTCATAGACAAACAATCGGACTTAATCACCATCGTAAAATAAAAAGAAAAGGGGAGACGCAGCTCCAAAGAGAAAAGGATTCGTAACTACCGATTCTCAACTAGTGGAAAAACCCTTCCCCTCAAACTAACTCGTCGTTCTGATCTGCAACAGCCCTTAAATAAGGATTCTGTTTCTCGCCCGCTCGCGGGGCGAGCTTATCCTCGCGACGCGAATTTTAGTTTGGCGCGCATTCAAATCTTGGATCTCGCGGGGCGATCGTCTATTCGCGAGGCGAATTGCAGTTTTGGCTCCATCCTGAGTTTGAATGATCGCGTGGCAAATTGTGATTGGCGAGGCGAGTCTCCAAACCCTAATCTGTCACAGCCGTGATATTCATCACGGCTAGGCCGTGATGGTCTCTGTCTTCCAGGGTCTTCAGGATCTCGCGAGGCGAGAATATTTTTGCGGGGCGAGCCAGAAGTGATGACTTTTGCTGCTTTGTTGACCTTCAGGCTCGCGGGGCGAGCATCCTCTCGCGAGGCGAGTGTCTCCAGACTTGCAATTTCCACTGTTTCTTGACTTTCCTTGACTCTTGCAGCTTCACTTATTGACCTGAAAACACGAAAAGCAACCAAAAGCATAATTCTATCCAAAATAAGCTAAAAACTACACAAAAGACGCAAAACGAGTCAAAGTCCAACTTAGGAACAAAACAAGGCAAATTTGGGCGAAAACGAGAGTGAACTCGAATAATTTGCACAAAAACCACGGTCCATCTAGTTATAAAACTAGATAAGCCGGAGGCTTATCAGAACTTGAGTGGGAATTCAATATGTCAAAATACTCATGCTCTCTTAGTTCCTAGGGACTTAAGCCTAGTACCTTTGAATATCCTACCCTTAGCCAGGCCCCATTACAGCCTTAAAAGACCTCTTGATGTTGCATGCATGTTTTCGTGGGAACCTTGATTGAGATGAAAATCAAATTCATGGGAAGTGCTCTTAAAAGTGAAACTGAGTGAAATGTTGATAGCCTAGACAAATTGAGTGAATGAGTGAAACACTAAATGCCCTTGTGAGGTAGGTGATTGTTTGAATTTGGTGATCTCCCTTCTGTGTGTAACTTGGATCCCTTGCTTAGATTATTGACTGCATGAATGATGGAATTCTCAATAGTTTAAAGTAAATGAATGTGGGGATTACATTGTTGCAAAGGGGGAAAACACTAAAGAGAAATCTGTTTTGTTGAATTTGCATGAAGTTTGTGCGAAATTGGTCGAATCCTTTAAGCTTGCCAAGTTTGAGTCTTTTCGAGTTTTAGTTTACTTGGGGACAAGCAAAGTTTAAGTTTGGGGTATTTTGATCAGCCTCTTGTTGGCCAGTTTTATAACTAGTAAGACCATGGCTTTTGCACTAATTATCCGAGTTTCAATCTCGTTTTAGCCCGGATTTGGATTTAACTGTCCTCAAGCAACATTTTGAGTTTCTTAAGTAGTTTAGGACATTTTAGTTAGTTTTTGAGTCAAATAAAGCATTCACTGTTATATCATGTTTTCAGGTTAAAAAGGGAAGCACTTAAAGTCAAGAAAATGGAGAAAGCAGTGGAAAATGCAAGTCTGGAAGTTTTCGCCTTGCGAGAATCTATTCGCCTGGCGAGACTGAAGACCAGCCTGAACAGTAGAATGTCATCCTTTCTGTCTCGCCTCGCGAACCATGTCTCGCCGCGCGAGCCTGAGGACCAGAAGCTATCACGGCCAGGCCCTGATACTCATCACAGGCGTAATGATAAGATTTTCTCAGTCTCGCCTCGCGAATCACTGTTCACCTCACGATAATCAAAATTTGAACTGGCGCCACTGTTAATATTCACGTCGAGAGAGGCTATTCACCTCGCGAATGCACGCAGATTCTGTAGGGTATAAGTTGCTGTTTTAGGGCAGATAGCAGGAGTTTTTGATCATATATTCTTTTCTTTATAGATTTATGGGCTGCGAATTAGGTTGAGTGTTCTGCGTTACGTTTGTAATGGAGAACTAATCTCCTTGGATTGATCTGCTGTAATCGGTTTCCATTGCCACTTGAGGTTCTGTAATTCCCATTTGAATTGCAATTCTCTTTCAATATTGTTCTGTATGTTCTGTTTGCTTAATTCAAAATTCTATAGAATTAGTATTGATTTATTTTGGTGATGTTATGTTCCTATACTTAATTGCGTTTTCTTAATTCGCATGTGTTCAATCGTGTTTGCTTAATTCACGAGGGCTTCACCCCGTTTGCTTAATTCGTGAATTAGGAACATATATCATGTAGTACCGGTTTCGCTTGTTAATTGTTGCTACAATCGAAAAGGGGTTAGAATCCGCTTAGGGCATTGAATTGTATGAACCAATATTTTTACAAACCGCTCTCTTTTTGACGCGTGCGCGACAGCGTGTCAAAATTGGCGCCATTGCCGGGGACTCTTGTTGTTATTAACTTAAAATAAAAAAATAAAAAAAATTGCATTGCTGAATTAGTTATGACTGCTTTGTCTGGTTATGAAGCTTAGTACTGCCATGGATAATTACATGCAAGGTTATATGCCTTATGTTGATTATGAGCCATGCATATATTATCCTAACTTTACTGGAGGTTATGAGTTTAGCAGTGATTTTGCCATGTTTGGAGTGAATGATTATTCTGGCCAACATGGTGAAGATCAAGGCAACCTGGATGAGTTAGCTTCTTTGATACAACAAATGGCGCAAGACACTCTTGAATACCAACGGAAGACAGAAGCGAGTCTTCAGGATTTGGTCACTCAAATTGGTCAAATTGCCTCCGCCTTGACTACACTGCAAACTCAACGTCTCCTTGAAGAACATACAGATTCACAAATAGTTGTTCTTGACAATACTTCTTTTGAACATGACTTTGATAATGATGTCAATAACACTATTATTGATGAACTGTGTGTTGAATTTCTGGACATTCAAGCCTTTTCTGATTCAGTTTGTTGTACTATATGTGCTGATTGTACTAACACTAACCCTTGTCTGGTGTGTGCTGAGATTTCTGCATGTATAGCAGATGATGGATTTATTAGTGCAGTGAATGAAGATCGTGCAGAAGTTGAAGCAGAACCAGTAGCCCTCCCCACTTGTTGATCACCTCCCACTGTGGAACAACCGGCAATGGAGTTCAAGCCTCTGCCTGAGAGACTGGATTTTACGTCCTTGAATATGAAGGCACTATGGCCAGTCCAAGAGGATGAACCCCATTTTTATTGGGAGGACTTTGTTGACCAGGAGGCCACCTTTGACCCAAGAGGGAGAGAGAAGTCGGCCACATTGGGCGAGGTCACCATGATTGTCAAGCGCTCACTCTCATGCTTATGCTGCATGCCATGGGATCCGGGAGGATCATATTGCAATTTGAGCATTCTGTGGCCGCTGTTTCACACACAGTGGGATCCCGGTGGAACCACCTCCATGAGTTTTCTCTAAACCTTTTCCTTGTTAATTATCCTTGCTTTGTTTTTGTTTTGTTTTCTTTTAGCTCTTGAATAATTTGAGAAGATCAAGAGTATGTGTGTGAGTCTTGTGTCGGCAAGCGTGCTGGAATTTGATTGAATTTTGCATAGATTGATTGCATGATATTTGTTGAATGTTAATGATTTCCCCTTAGGTTTTGAAAAATTGAAATTTGACCCCCATGTGAAAAATTGAAAATTGAACTTTGAGATATTCTATTGTGATTGCATGATTTATGATAAGTTTGGGGTGAAGGGATGCACACACTAGGGATTGAATCTCGGTCAAACAATTTGCAAAATTATCCGGGAGAGGATTTGAGCCTCCAACATGTTTTTAACTGTGTGAATCACTTTTGAGCTGCACTTCCCCGAATTTGCTTGAATCTCTTCATGGTTTGCATGTCTATGTGTTTGCATCAAATGATTTAGGCAATTTTCTTTGAATCAGCTACTTGGCCTAAATTGAACCAGTCCCTAATGCATGTTCCCTAGTTAGCCACATTGAGCCTAATTAGCCTATTGTTTCGTGATGACCCTATGTTACAAGCCAAAATCTGGAAAAACCATGTTAACCCGATCTTAGGATTAGGAGAGCATGGAAGCTTAGCAAGAGAAGGGTTGAAAGAAACTAAGTTTGGGGTGGCTGCAAGGGTATGATGTGTTGTTTGGGATTAAGAAAAATAAAAAAATAAAGGTTGGAGCCAAAGGCAAAAAGAAAAAAAAAAGAGAAAAGTGCAAAAATTTCAAAAAGGGTATTAGAAGAAAAAGGTTGAAGTCACCCCAAGCAAAAAAAAAAAAAAAACAAGAAGAAGAGAAAAATGGAAAAAGGAACTTGAGTGGGAATTCAATATGTCAAAATACTCATGCTCTCTTAGTTCCTAGGGACTTAAGCCTAGTACCATTGAATATCCTACCCTTAGCCAGGCCCCATTACAACCTTAAAAGACCTCTTGATGTTGCATGCATGTTTTCGTGGGAACCTTGATTGACATCAAAATCAAATTCATGGGAAGTGCTCTTAAAAGTGAAACTGAGTGAAATGTTGATAGCCTAGACAAATTGAGCGAATGAGTGAAACACTAAATGCCCTTTTGAGGTACGCGATTGTTTGAATTTGGTGATCTCCCTTCTGTGTGTAACTTGGATCCCTTGCTTAGATTATTGACTGCATGAATGATGGAATTCTCAATAGTTTAAAGTAAATGAATGTGGGGATTACATTGTTGCAAAGGGGGAAAACACTAAACAGAAATCTGTTTTGTTGAATTTGCATGAACTTTGTGCGAAATTGGTTGAATCCTTTAAGCTTGCCAAGTTTGAGTCTTTTCGAGTTTTAGTTTGCTTGGGGACAAGCAAAGTTTAAGTTTGGGGTATTTTGATCAGCCTCTGGTTGACCAGTTTTATAACTAGTAAGACCATGGCTTTTGCACTAATTATCCGAGTTTCAATCTCGTTTTAGCCAGGATTTGGATTTAACTGTCCTCAAGCAATATTTTGAGTTTCTTAAGTAGTTTTGGACATTTTAGTTAGTTTTTGAGTCAAATAAAGCATTCACTGTTTTCTCATGCTTTTAGGTTAAAAAGGGAAGCACTTAAAGTCAAGAAAATGGAGAAAGCAGTGGAAAATGCAAGTCTGGAAGTTTTCACCTCGCGAGAAGCTGTTCGTCGCGCGAGCCTGAGGACCAGAAGCTATCACGGCCAGGCCCTGATACTCATCACGGGCGTAATGAGAAGATGTTCTCAGTCTCGCCTCGCGAATCACTGTTCGCCTCGTAAGAATCCAAATTTAAACTGGCTCCACTATTAATATTCGTGTCGCGAGAGGCTATTCATCTCGCGAGCGCGCGCAGATTTTGAAGGGTATAAGTTGCTGTTTTAGGGCAGATAGCAGGAGTTTTTGATCATATGTTCTTTTCTTTTTAGATTTGTGGGCTGCGAATTAGGTTGAGTGTTCTGTGTTACGTTTGTAATGGAGAAGTAATCTCCTTGGATTGATCTGCTGTAATCGGTTTCCGTTGCCACTTGAGGTTCTGTAATTCCCATTTGAATTGCTATTCTCTTTCAATATTGTTCTGTATGTTATGTTTGCTTAATTCAGAATTGTATAGAATTAGTATTGATTTATTTCGGTGATGTAATGTTCCTATACTTAATCGCGTTTGCTTAATTCGCGTGTGTTCAATCGTGTTTGTTTAATTCATGAGGGCTTCACCCCGTTTGCTTAATTCGGGAATTAGGAACATATATCGTGTAGTACCGGTTTCGCTTGTTAATTATTGCTACAATCGAAAAGGGGTTAGAATCCGCTTAGAGCATGGAATTGTATGAACCAATGATAGTTGGGAAACTGAGAACAGTAGATTAATCGTTCTTAGTTTATTTGTTAATCATTTATTTGCATTGCTTTCTTAACTGTCTTCTTGATTTAATCATTCAATCTAACCCCCCCCCCCCCCCCCCTCAAAACTGACTTTTCTGCGAATAACAATCCAAGAGTCCTTGTGAGACGATACTCGAGTTGTCGCTCCCTAACTACATTTTTTTCAAACCGCTCGCTTTTTGACGCGTGTGCGACAGCGTGTCAGTTGGGAAATCAAGAAAGGGAAAATTTAAGAAGGCTAAACAAAATATCAAACAATGCAAAGCATGACAACCTTCTAAAATACCTTTTTGGGCTTTAGTTCACTTTTCCACCTTTCTTTCTCTCCCTTTTTTTTTATTTCTCACTTTCTTTTTCTCATCCCCTTCTCCATTTTTTTGTTTGTTTTATTTTATTTTTATTTTTTTTCAATTTGGAGAATGGGAGATTTCCAACTTAAGAGAAATATTTTTCTAACTTTTTCATCCCACAATTTATTTTTCAAACTACCTTTTTGCCCTTTTTGCAATACTTTAAAAGGTGTCATACCAAGCATCATTCATCAAAATAAATCAAGGTACCAAGAAAAGTATTTTATTCTTTTAGGCTCAAAACTGGGCAACTAAGGGGTAGCATTTAATCAGTCAAAGCTCAGAAGGCCAGAAAAATACCTAGTGCCTCAATCATTTTCAAATATGTTTTCAAAATTTTTTTAAGTTTCAAAACGGTTTCAAGTGAAGTTCTAGAGAACACAATCCAAGAGGAATAGAACACTCAATCACAAAGAATGGGGTAGATTTAGTGAGTACCCCTTTTGGCTCAAAAAATGTCACATTTAGTAGTTTAAAATCATGAGAAACACAAATCTTAGGAACCACATGCTAATTATCAACTATCAGAAGATCATCCCAAGCATTTTTATTTTTAGCCTATCACAAGAATACAGAAATTGGGTTCAAAAATTCACTGTATCAATTTATATGGCACAAAGTTTTTCACAATTGGATGCATATTCTAAGCAAGGGACAATCTAGTCATGTGATTATGTAAAATTATGCCTATATGAATGCAACATGAAAAATGAAAAAATGCAAAAAATGTAAAAATACCCCTACCCCAAGGTTAAAAACGTACATTGTCCCCAATGTAAATAATCAAGTCAGAGAGAAGAGAAAAATGGAACAACTCACCGAGGTGGTGGAGGGTGTTGGCTTAGATGCCTTGTCACGGCCATGATACACATCACCGCTAGGCCGTGATCAATTCTGTCTGTTGGGCTCCTTCGCATCACGCCCGTGATGGCTATCACGGACTGGGCGTGATGCCTTATGGTTTCCAGCTTCTGGTCCATCACGGCCGTGATCCTCGTCACGGCAAGGCCATGATCTCCTCTGACTTTATTTTTCCATGCCTTTTTGATCTTCCTTCCTTCATAACCTGAAAATTCTTAGCAAAACCATCAATTATTGATCTTTTTTCTCTTAATCTTCTCAAATTATTCAAAAACAAAATTTAAAAACAAATTAAAAAGGGAAAGAAAACTTGGGTTGCCTCCCAAGAAGCGCTTATTTATGGTCTTAAGATTGACCATACTCCCTTCGATCAATCGGGATCGACTGGGCTAGGAAGTGCAAGAACGTCTCTCTTCCAAGGAAGTCCATCAAAGAGCCTATTTTGTTCATATGGCCAATTGCGCTTTCGCTTTGCTCTTTTCACTCTGAGTTTCATGGCCTTGCTTCCTTCCGGCGGAAGTTTTAACTCCACATGCTGAGAAACTCCTGGTTCATCTTTATTTGGTGCATCATTTGTCATGCAAAGTTTCGGAGTTGCTTCCATGTTAAGCTCTTCCTTCACCTTTGGGGGCATTATCTCAATCCTGCACACATGACTCTCAAAAGGAGGGTTGTTATATGAGTTAGTCAAATCAAAATCCACCCTACCTTCCTCTATATTCAAGGAGAGCTTACCATTTTTTACATCTATTATTGCTCCAGCTGTTGCCAGGAATGGCCTTCCTAGAATGATAGGGAATTTAGAATTGCCGTTCATGTCCAACACCATGAAATCGGTAGGAATGAGAAATTTCCCTACCTTTATGGGGACATTCTCTAGTATGCCTAAAGGAGTTTTAGTTGATCCATCCGCAAA
Source organism: Sophora flavescens (assembly GCA_030762895.1). Lineage (NCBI taxonomy): Eukaryota > Viridiplantae > Streptophyta > Magnoliopsida > Fabales > Fabaceae > Sophora > Sophora flavescens. The sequence continues at coordinate 100,189,404 of CM061069.1, read as the reverse complement.
TTGTAAAGAGGACTTGGATGGACTCAATTCCTTGGTTCCTAACCTCTCAAAGATAGTAAGCGGCATCAAACTCGCACTAGCCCCTAAATCACATAAGGCTTGGTCTATTTTTAATTCTCCAATTGAGCAAGCAATAGAGAAACTTCGTGGATCTTTTAGTTTAGGAGGCATATTAGTTTTTATCACGGCATCATGCTCCTCAATCAAGCGCTCAGTTTCTTTTTCTACTTGCATTTTCTTGACCAACCTTTGTGGGAAAGGTATTGGGGGTTGGTAAGGTGGTGGAGGGACATACTTTGGCTTTATCTCTTCATGTTCACTCATGTCCTCCTCACATTCCACATCCTTTTCAACTACCCGAAGCTTATCATCCCTCAAGTATATAGCATTACAGTGCTCATTGGGATTAACTTCAGGTTGTCCTGGGAACGTACCCTTAGTTTTAGAATATGTACTAGCTTGTTAGGCAATCTGAGTTTCTAACATCTTGTTATGGATGGCTAAGTTGTCTGCCTTAGATGTTAACTCTTTTATTACCTCATTGACTGCCTTACCTTGTTGTCTAAACTCTTCATTTTGCTTTGTTTGAGTTTCAATAAAATTTTCCAAAAGAGACTCAAGTTTAGACTTTTGTACCTGAGGATACCCCGATGCGAGTTTCCTATTACCTTGGCCTTCTTGGAATTCGTGGTTCAACATGTTGTTGTAGTTTCCATAGGAGAGATAAGGGCTATTCTCCCTTCCTTGGTTGTAAGAATTTGGGGGAAAATAGTTTGGTAACTTCGGGTTCGTGTCATAGAAGTTGTGACAAGAGTTCACTTGTTCCCCCGAAACACCGGATCTAGGAGCAATACCATGTGGGCACTCCATTATGTCATGTCCCTGCATTCCACAAATCTCACAAACAACATTAGTAGCACCTATTGAACTCACATTAGCCTTCTCTAGCTTATCAAAGCGTTTATTCAATGAGTCAATTTTAGGCATAATTAGATCAGTGCTATTCATTTCAAACTTACCCCTTGCAATCTTTTTTTGGTTATTACCTCTTTCCGTACCCCATTGGTGATAGTTGGTGGCCACGTTTTCAATGATATTGAATGCTTCAGTCAGAGGTCTATTCATAAAGGCTCCACCAGCTGCGGAGTTAAGTGACACCTTCGAAGAGTAATCCAATCCGTTGTAGAAGGTATGCACTAACAACCACCTCTCGAGCCCATGATGTGGGCAAGACTCTAGCAATCCTTTGTAACGGTCCCAAGCTTCGGATAAGCATTCTCCGTCCTTTTGGAAGAAGCCGGTGATCTGAGTTCGTAGGTAAGCAGTCTTGGATGGAAGGAAGAATTTTTCCAGGAATGCCTACTCCAGTTGGTCCCAAGTTGACAAGGCATTAGAGGGCACTTGCTTCAACCAAGCTTATTCCTTTCCAGTCATAGAGGAGAGGAATAACCTCAAGCGAATAGCATCAATCGGAGGACCATGAATTCTTATTGCATCGGTGAACTCCAAGAATTTCTCCACATGATCAATCGGGTCCTCCGAGGGTAATACTCCAAATTGATGTTGCCTAATCATGCCAATTAACACAGGCGGTATAGTGTAGTTCTCCGCCTCAATTTCTGGCCTAGCAATCCCAGTTCGCAAACCCCTAGCATTTGGGGCTACGTAGTCCTTCAGTGGTTTGGTATCCGGTAGATTTTCCATGAGTGGAATGGGAATCAACCTCTCTCTCTCCTTGCAAAGAGAGGGGTAGATACACAAGAAAAAGAAAAAAAAAGAAAAAAATTAATAAAAAAATGTCCAGAAAAATCAAATTAAAAATTAAATTGAAATTCAAGAAAACACAGTCCCCGGCAACGGCACCAAAAACTTGATGGGGCTCGAATCCGCAAGTGCACGGCTTCGTCGTCAAGTAATAAAAAAATATCGATCCCACAGAGACCGTGATCTCAAATAATAATTAATTACTAAATCAATTAAATTGGACTATAAAAGATAAAGATTTGGAAAAGATTTGATTTTTTGAATCAAGTAGCAAATCAAATTTAAAGTTGCAGTTAAAATGAAATCAAGAACAAAATAGGAAAGTAGATCAAATCTGAGATTTCAAAATATCAAAAGGGATTCCCAGGAATTGGGTTACCAGCAAGACTGCTCATGTTACTAAATTGACTACCCCTTTTGTTAATTATCGGAATTTTCTTTGAAGGTGAATTTATCCTAAATAAGTTAATGTTCACTCTCGGGATACAAGAACCGTGCCTAATTAAACCAACCCCTACTCTCGTGGTAATTGAATTTAAAACGAACCCTTTAAGCTTTGTGACAATTCGTGAACCCTCGAAGGACCGCTCCTAACTCTCGTGACTTAAGTCCTAAGTTCAATCCCTATAGATCCAATACCTAAGTTCATCGCAAGGTTCCTCCTTAGAGTATCTACGACAAGAAAATAAGTGGCCACCGAATTTACGAGTAATTAAAGCAATAGAAATCAAATCGAAAGCAAAATTGAAATTAATAAGAAACCAAACGTCAAATCATCACCATAAACAAATATTGGGCATAGCCCCAATTCCTAGAAATAAGACTACTACTCAAGCATTGTCATGATCATAGCAATCTTGATTAACAATAGCATAAAAAGAAAACCCTAGAGAAGAGAAGAGATTGAGAAGAAGAGAAATCCTAATTTTTGCCTATGGATAGCAGCTAAGAGGTCCCTATTTTCGAGACTTGGAGGCCTATTTATAAGGTAGGGTAACTTGAATCCCAAGCAATTACAAAATCAGATGAAATCGGGTTTTAAAATTCCAGATATTGCGCGTCACGACCAGGCTGTGATGGGTTCTGTCTTGGAGATTGCTTCGCTGGTTGGTCTGTCACTGTCGTGACCACCATCATGGCCTAGCCGTGATCAGTTCTGCCGGTGAGGGTCTGGTTCAGTTGGCATGTCACGACCGTGATGGACATCACGACCTGGCCGTGACCAGCTCTGACTTTTCCATTCTTTCTTTTCAGCTCTACCCGATCATGGCAGTGATGAAAATTCTTGCAATATGATAAAGAAATATGATGTGTAATCACACTCATCACCTATTGTTCTTAATAACCTTACAATACAAGCCATAAATCCTGAAAAACCATGTTATCCCAATCTTAGGATTTAGGAGAGCATGGAAACTTAGCAATGTAAGTGTTGTTTGGAACCTAAGTTTGGGGTGGCTACAAAGTTTATAATGTTATTTTGGTTGAGAAAGAGAAAAGGCAAAAAGGTTGAAGCCGATGGGCTATATTATAAAAAGAAAAAAAGAGAGAGCAAATAATAAGGTTATCAAAGGTGTAGTAATGTAACACCCTAGTTTTTACACATATGATTAATTATTTTATTTGGATGTTTATGTTTATTTTGTTATGTGATTTAGTTTGAGTAATTGAATTACCCTCTTCAAATTATTTTATTGGGTGCGTTAGCACTGACTTATTTCAGTGAATGCACGCTTACTAGACAATAATTTACGTTATTGTCACTATTATTACTGGTACAAAAAAATATTTTAAATAATATGATTAAGAGAAAAACATTTTCATATTTTCATTCTATTTAATTTTAGATTTGAAAATAAACTGGTTTGACATTAATCGGAGATTAAATTTTGGACAGAGTATTTTCTTAGTTGACCAGTTCAATTATTAATCTTTGCTCCAATTTGAATTTCGAAATATTATATTTATCAATATTTATTTTTAGATTCCAAAAGGTAAAAACATGTTTATTTTAGGCTTAATATTTATTACTCATTTTGTACCCACTAGTACAAAAATCAGAAATTCTCTCTCCTCTCCCCTTAATGACCTGTAACCCCCCCTCTCTTTCTTTTCCTTTCCTTCTTCTTTCTCTTTTCTTCTTTGTTTTCTTCTTCTTTCTCTTCTTTCCTTTTATTCTTCTTTCTCCCTCCAACCTCACCCCCTTCCTTCACTTCCAGCCGGCGCCGTCTCCTCCCACAGCCACTGTCCGGCCGCCACGCATCGACGCGAGGAAGAGAGGAACCTGCGAACCAGCTTCCCCCACACGTCCGCCATTGTGTCTCAACTCCGCCGCGTAGCTATCGCGGTGCGTCGCCATGGCTGCCGTTCGGGCTCAGTCCAGCCACCGTGGCACCGTGCCAAACCCGAGCGTGGATCCGGTGAGCTCGTTCTGGGTCGTCAACATCACAGCCACCGCCACGAACCACCGTCCTCTGCCATGGCTGCCGTCATAGCCACCACTTTATCTCATCCTTGTCATCTTGGGTAAGTATTCTATCCTTAATCTCTTCTAGTTCAAAACCTCAAATCTGTGTTTTTTTAAACCCTAACCCTAACCCTTTGATTTCAGATTTTAATCTTGAAATTAAACCTTGTTTTATGAAATTAGGACAATGAATCAGTAATTCCCTAAACCAATTTTATCATTCTTTAGTTAAAATGAGTTATCCCCAAATTGATTTTGAAACCCTAACTTTTCATCTTACTTTAATCATGAAATTGGTTCAGTTTTAGTTCAATTGGGACTTGTAATTAATGGTTTCTAAGGTTAATTTTATGATTCTCTATTTAAATCAAATTTTCCCCAAATTGTTCTTTGAACCCTAAACCCCAATTTGATTTTATTTGAAATCGATTATGTTTCTATAAAATTAACTATGTTTTATTCAAATTAGGACCTTTAATTTGAGATTTCTAAGTTCAATTTCATGTTTCTCAAGCCAAATCAAATGTTCCCCAATTTTAATTATGGATCCTTTTTACCCAAATCGATATTATTGAGAAATCTATTCTATTTATTGAATTAAATGTATGGTTTCTTTTGATTATATGTTTTGAGAATGAAAATTGAATTGGTGAATTTATTTGTTTGTTATCATGCTTGGTTTGTGTCTCTGTGATATTGAACACGGCTATGCTTACTTGGTGGAGTGTTTGCACTCTTGGAACTAACGTGAGCATTAAGACGAGGATCCTTTACTTGTCTTCAAAGGTAAGGGGAGCTTGCCTAGGGATATTCAATGACCATGTGCATGTGTGTATGTGTTTAATTGAGTGTTGCGAATATTATTGTGATTATTACTTGAAGTTGAACATTACTTGCTTTAAGGTGCTATGAATTATATATATGTGATGAACTGTCATTAACTGTGATATTATTATTGTTGTGAATATATTACTGTGGATTGAAGTTTGAGAAGCCGGACTTGAGTCTATGCCCAACGACTATAAGGATTAAAAGCCTTAATAAGCCTTGAATAGAACTTTGAAAGTTTTGGGTTCACTTATAAAAGTTCCTTGTTTAAAGTGCTTACTTCAAAAGAATAAGATTTTGGTTTTTAGAAAAATGTTGAAGTGATTTTGAGTTGAAGGAAACTACATTTTTATGATCAAAATTTTTGTACGAGAGAAAACCTTTTCGAACGGTGTGTTTTATGAAGGAAAGGCCCTTTGAAAATATTTGACTTTGTTCCAACAAGGATTTCAAAAGCAAAGGAATTTCCTAAATGTTTTAGAAAAGATTTTGCAAAGGAAAAGGATTTTCTCCTAAATGATTTAGAAACATTCCGGTTACTTGGATAAGTGACAGATGTTTTGTTTTGGTTATGATTTTGACTGAGCGAAAAGTAAGTACATGTGAAAGAGAATACTAGTTCGCGAGACGTCGCCTCTAGTATTCAGTTGTATGCACGTGATCTGGGATCCGTGTCAAGAATTATGGACCAAGGGTTCCAATTGTGATATTATGGGCTAGGAGTCCTGATTTTGGAATTGAGGACTGTGTGTCCTAATTTCGTTGTTATGGGCTAGGAGTCCTTATCATGTTGAAATGAAAGATGGATAAAACTATAATTGTTTCTACGACCACAACCTTGGACTGCGGCATCGGTCTAAGGTGTTGTGATTGAGCACTCGGACTATGTGTCCTGTGTTATTGATTTTCAAGTAATGAAAATTGTGAAAAGTCGTTAGCTTTGGGCTTCGACAACGGAAAAGAGTGAACACAAAGAAAAGTCTCGATAATGAAAAGTCTTTTATTCATATGCATTTCCCCTTAGCAGACGTTCTTGAGTTATCCGAATACCCGCTTAAGATGTGGTATTCGATGAGGTATACATCCGAATGGTCGTTATAAGGGATTCGTGATGATGTTGATCCGAGCACATGAGGTGACGGAGACAACTTGCCAGATGGGGTGTATGAGCCTGATCAACTCTTTGTTTCTTATTGATAAAACGGTGTTGGTATCTCATGAGATTAAGTTTAGAGCCTAATTATTGAAGTGTCATGCATTCTCTTTATAAAACTGATTGTTCGGGTATGAGACCCACTGATATAACACTTGTCATTTTATCTCTAAATAATAATTAAATGTTAATGTTCTGAGGTGATGTATGTGTCGTGTATATGGTTGTTGTGTGATATATCCATCTGTCGGTATCTCACCCTTACAGATATATCAAGTTTCTTCTGGTTCGCTATCGTACCCTGGGTACTTTAGTACAGATGGTGCAGAGGTGTCTTCCTAAGTCACTCAGAGACTTGGATCTAGTTGTTTGATGAAGTACTTGATTGTGGAATGATCACGTGAGTTTTTCTCAGGAATAACTTTTAGAATGACCAGCTTAGGGTTTGAGACTTAGATTTTTGATATTATTGCCTGGTTGTATTTGGTGTAATTGGAATTCTGGAATGAAAATTTCACTATTTAAGCAGGTGTTCTTTTATCTGGGATGTCCGAATTATAGAGAAGACTCTGTCGAAATTTTTGTAAAAACACTAACTTTTATTCAAGTATATCTTTAAATTAAATAGACTTGTCAGGCTAGGAGTGTAAACAGGTGTGCCGATCAAGGCTTAGGTTTGGAGTCGTGACAAATTTTTATACCCAATTTCAGACGCTTATGTACTTATATAAATTATTTTCCGAAAGAAACTAGCAAATTATCCTTTTAATTTAAATTCCGCATGTGTTTACAAAGTAATGCACAAGGAGGGTGTTACACCTGTTCCCAGAAGGTGTGTCGGATAAAGAAGCAGATGCCCCAATTCCCTCATCGGGAGAGTCATCATCATCATCAACATCATCGTCAAAAGGGTGGTACTGCGGCTCCTCCTCCATGAGCTCCATAGGGTCCTGCTCAAAGAACTCCTCGGGATCTTCCTCTATGGGTGAGGCCAGTGCTGCTGCCTGCTGAGGTAGGTCCTGTAGGGGGGTCCAAATCCAACTGTCCCTAGTTCGTCAAGTGCTACAGATAGAACCATGCTGGTGGCAATGAGATCTCGATCGTCTCTACGGTATGAGTCCTCCGCTCCGGTCCTCCCACCTCTGAACCATCAACTGTACAAACCAGACCCGTATATGTGGCGGAGTGGTTCCCAGGATGAAACACCCACACACCTGGGTTATGGGCATTCTCAAAGATGAGAGCCTGCACCCTTGAGTGAGCCAGGGGCATTGTCGGATCCATCTATACTCAAATACAAATTTATGCCACATAGGGAAAAAAACAAGAAAAATACAAGGGCGAGATACCAATATATGGATGAATTACGATAACTACATGCACAACACACAAAACAACATGTACAAATAGATATTCACATTCAACAGAAGATTTTCAAAAATAAACATACATCCATTAATCATCATCATTTTTGGAAAATGCATGACACTTCTATATTCAACAATCTATCCTAATCTCCGGAGATCCCAACTTCATTTTAAAAAAAGAGTTGATCAAGCTCGATTACCAAATAAGGCACAACATGTTTTCCATAGAACACTGTCCATTTTTAAGGCTCAGTGTTCAATGTATATGGATTTCATTGTCCATCAAGGCACAATGATACAACGTAGCATGAAATACCTTACCCTTCAAGGTATTCATACAAAACAACGTGGGCACGTCTGCCAAATGCATGTAAAACATTTTATTCTCGCAACTTTTCTTTGTGTTTCATTCTTTCCTTCATCAAGGCTCAAGGCTCAAAACCATTCATGAATTTTTCAATGTTTTAAAACTTTTCATCATCAACATAGGAAGTTTTGTCCGAGCTATCCAATCACAAGAGTCCTAAACCGATGCACCAGTCTTAGACTTTGTGGTCATAGAAAACAACTTTCACATTTACCACGTTTCACCATGTTTATCACAACGTATGTAGGACACACAATCCATAACAACGTATATAGGACACAAAGTCCACAACAACATGACACGGATCATAGATCTACGTGTTTTTAAAACACTAGTATCCCGACGTCTCGGTTACTAGGTTAACTTTCAACGTTATTTTTCGTTCAGTGAAACACAAATACAAAAAAAAACCTCCATAACTTATCTAAGTTATCGGATTTTTTTTTTTTGACTAAAACTCTTTTGTAAAAGAAAACTTTTCCATTTGAAATTCATTTTTAAAAACTTTAAGTTATAGAAAAGTTCTTTTCTTTTCCAAAAATCCATTTTTGTTTTGAATTTCCCTTTTTCTGAAAAATATTGAAACTATTTGAAAAATATTTTTAAAATATTAACAATAAACTTATTTTTCTTTATGGTTTTACACCCTACAATATTTTATCAAATTGATTTTCTCTTAGGGTAGAATCATTTAAATTTTCAAAAAGTTTTCCTTTAAAAATATGTTGATTTTTAAATTCTCATCAAATTTTGAAAAGAAAAATTATATTCTCTCTTACTAAAATTTTTCCTCAAATAAATATTTTTTTTTTCAAAATTCTTCATATGGTTTTCTTAAAACTTTTATCTTGATTATTAATTGAGTTCAAACCATTGTTAGGCATTCCAGACAACAACCTAACTGTCTTATAACTGATTATAACATAGATCAACTACATTCACACATTCATAAATAATTAACCAAACATAGAATTTTACACATATTATTCAATCAAGTAAACAACTTAAACCACAACATCAGAATTCAACAAACACATAAAGCCACTCACAAAATAACACATAGCTATCGTAAAGAGTATCCCTCAGGTAGTCTCCCCGTACCTCATTTGAAGGGTATAAAAAGATCGTTGTTTTTCGTGTTTGGTTAGAACGAACTTCGTCTCCTTAACACGATTGCAAGTCTAAAAAGAATCAAGCATGTGATATAAGTTAAAAGTTCACAAAATCACCCTATTTCCTCCATGCATGTTTCAGTCATTGCTAACAAAATGATGATAAAAATGTCAAATTTTTACAAGCTTTTGGATCAATGATCCTTAAGCATTAGAAGGCAAGATCAAGGCTCATGACTCAAAAATCAAAAGGCAATCCATCTACTCCATGATGAGTAGGTTTCGGCCTACCCAAAAATATAGGCTAGGAATTTGATTTTTCACTTTTGGACTACATGCATGTAGTTAAAATGAGGATCAAAGCAAGCATCTTTCTTAAAGAAATGAAACAAGGCCTCCTCAACTCCTACAACTAGAGTTTCGGCCAGTTGAGTAAGAATAGGAAAGAAAATTCATTTTTTTTTATTCATCTCATGAAATTAGATAATATTTATTAAAGGGTATTAGATCAAGTATGAGTTTTGAAGAAAATCAGAAAATCATTAACTTGCTCCTATGGGGTTTCGGCCCCATCAAGAAAATGGGTTTGAAAAACCTTTTTGTTACATGGAAACACATAAGATGAAAGTAGAGGTTGTTGTGAGTCCATAGAAATTTATTTACTATTAAAAGGATTTTTCTATGATTTTCTAAAAAAATTTGAATGAAAATCTTGAGCATGCAACCATGAAAACATGACATGCATGAAGATGAAATGAAGATTTTTGAGAAGATGGGGATTAAGAGTGAAGAGATTACCCTTAAGTGATGAAGAGGAGATGAGTAAGTGAATTGTTCTTCAAGGATCAACAATGGAGTGTAGTGAGTTGTTCTTCATGGCTAACAAAATGATGATAAAAATGTCAAATTTTTACAAGCTTTTGGATCAATGATCCTTAAGCATTAGAAGGTAAGATCAAGGCTCATAACTCAAAAATCAAAACATAATCCATCTACTCCATGATGAGTAGGTTTCGGCCTACCCAAAAATATAGGCTAGGAATTTGATTTTTCACTTTTGGACTCCATGCATGTAGTTAAAATGAGGATCAAAGCAAGCATCTTTCTTAAAGAAATGAAACAAGGCTTCCTCAACTCCCATAACTAGAGTTTCGGTCATTTGAGTAAGAATAGGAAAGAAAATTCATTTTTTTTGATTCATCTCATGAACCTAGATAATATTTATTAAAGGGTTTTAGATCAAGTATGAGTTTTGAAGAAAATCAGAAAATCATTAACTTGCTCCTATGGGGTTTAGCCCCCATCAAGAAAATGGGTTTTTTAAAACCTTTTTGTTACATGGAAACACATAAGATGAAAGTAGAGGTTGTTGTGAGTCCATTGAAATTTGTTTACTATTAAAAGGATTTTTCTAAGATTTTCTAAAAATTTTTGAATGAAAATCTTGAACATGCAACCACGAAAACATGACATGCATGAAGATGAAATGAAGATTTTTGAGAAGATGAAGATTAAGAGTGAAGAGATTACCCTTAAGTGATGAAGAGGAGATGAGTAAGAGAGTTGTTCTTCAAGGATCAACAATGGAGTGTAGTGAGTTGTTCTTCATGGCTAACAAAATGATGATAAAAATGTCAAATTTTTACAAGCTTTTGGATCAATGATCCGTAAGCATTAGAAGGTAAGATCACGGCTCATAACTCAAAAATCAAAATGCAATCCATCTACTCCATGATGATTAGGTTTCGGCCTACCCAAAAATATAGGCTAGGAATTTGATTTTTCACTTTTGGACTCCATGCATGTAGTTAAAATGAGGATCAAAGCAAGCATCTTTCCTAAAGAAATGAAACAAGGCTTCCTCAACTCCCACAACTAGAGTTTCGGCCATTTGAGTAAGAATAGGAAAGAAAATTCAATTATTTTTTGATTCATCTCATGAACTTAGATAATATTTATTAAAGGGTTTTAGATCAACTATGAGTTTTGAAGAAAATCAGAAAATCATTAACTTGCTCCTATGGGGTTTCGGCCCCATCAAGAAAATGGGTTTTTTAAAACCTTTTTGTTACATGAAAACACATAAGATGAAAGTAGAGGTTGTTGTGAGTCCATAGAAAATTGTTTACTATTAAAAGGATTTTTCTAAGATTTTCTAAAAGTTTTTGAATGAAAATCTTGAGCATGCAACCATGAAGACATGACATGCATGAAGATGAAATGAAGATTTTTGAGTAGATGAGGATTAAGAGTGAAGAGATTACCCTTAAGTGATGAAGAGGAGATGAGTAAGTGAGCTGTTCTTCAAGGATCAACAATGGAGTGTAGTGAGTGAGTGAGTGTTTTTGTGTGAAATAAAGAAAAGTGATGAATGAAGAAGAAGTATGGTATATTGGGGGGGAGGGGGGTCGACCGAGTGGGAGAGGAATGGAGAGGTAATTTTGAATTTTCTTGAATCGTAAATCTTTAGTCAAATGAGATAAATGGTTGCTTGTAAAACTTTAGAAAATAGTTCCTTTGTCAGTCATAATGATGACTTATTCTTATGACACCACCATCATGCTCTTACACCACGTCATATCAACTCTAATCAATTCACTCTTTTCATTTCAGCTCTTCATCAGGTTCCCTTGTTTTACCCGACTTTAAATTCCGATCATATTTCCTTTAAAGATTTCGTCCGAAAAATAATATTATATTATTTATAAATGAAGATTTTCAAAATTATGGGAATTATTGTAGACTTGTTAGGAAATCTCACTATTTCATTTATGAGTCAAAATTTGGTTTCCTGATCTGTAAAGTTTTACTGATAGTGAAAACGCAGACCGGGTTTCGTCTAATTTTTCAACCAAAATTTTTACTATAGCTTCCTACGATAAAATAATTTTGGTTTACTAAAAATAATTTCTTGGATTTAAAATAATAAACACACATACGAAGACATATACACTGATTATAGAGAAGCAGAAAAATCGGGGTGTTACATTACTACCCCACAACAACGACAAATTTCGTCCTCAAAATTACGCACCTGGAAAATATCCTCTGCCTCCCATGTTGCTTCACCGGTCTCATCCCAAATAACCTTGACTAAGTAAATTTGTTTACCCTAAGTTGCTTAATCCTCCTATCCTCGATCCGTATAGGTGAAGTCTCATAAGATAGGTTTTCTTTTAACTGTACTAGATCGGGTTCGATTACATGAGATGGATTGGGAATGTACTTTCTCGGTTGTGAGACATGAAAGACATCATGGATATTTAAAAGAAAAGGTGGAATAAAAATTTGATAGGCTACTGGACCATTACGGCGAAGAATTTGGTAAGGTCCAATGAATTTAGTAGTGAGTTTTCTGGACTTTATAACCCTACCTACCCCAGTCGTGGGTGTGACTCTCAGAAATATATTTTCACCTTCTTGAAATTCGAGATGTCATCTTCTCCGATTGGAGTAACTCTTCTATCTACTTTGCGAGGCCTTCATCCTTTCACGGATTTGTTACACCTTTTCCGTTGTCCGTATTTCGGGTCCTAAAATTGTGCTTTCTCCATCTTGGTACCAATACAAAGGCGTTTGGCATTTCCTTCCATACAGAGCCTCATAGGGTGTGATAAGCCTCTGGCTTATCTAGTTTTATAACTAGATGGACTGTGGTTTTTGTGCAAATTATTCGAGTTCAATCTCGATTTCACCCAAATTTGGCCTTATTTTGTTCCTAAGTAGACTTCGACTCATTCTAGGCATTTTTAGTAGTTTTTAGTCTATTTTGAATAGAATTACGCCTTTTGTTTCTTTTTATTGTTTCAGGTTAGAAGTGAAGCTCCGAGAGTCAAGGAAAGTCAAGAAACAGTGGAAATTGTCATTCTGGAGACACTCGCCCCGCGAGTGGATGCTCGCCCCGCGAGCCTGAAGATCAGCAAAGCAGCAACAGTCATCAATTCTGTCTCGCCTCGAGAGCCACATTCTCGCCTTGCGAACCTGAAGGCCTGACTGTGCCAGAGAAGTCATCCTTTCTGGATCGCCTCGCCAATCACAGTTCGCCTCGCGAGAATTCAAACTCAGGATGGAGCCAAAACTAATATTCGAGTCGCGAGAGTACGCTCGCCCCGCGAGCGGGCGAGAACCAGAATCCCTATATATTGCTGTTTCAGATCAGATTTGAGGACTTTTGATACTCCATTTGTTTTAGATCAATTTTAGGACGAATCCTTGTTTCTGGAGCTGCGTCTCCCTTCTATTTTGTTTTCTTATTTTATTATGGAGATTATTGCCGATTGTTCGTTTGTCGTCACGGGCATGAGGAACTAATCCCCTCGTCTAGGGAATCAATGAAGCCACCCATGGCGGTATAGTGTTCATGTGATGTATATCTCTCTCTCCTTTAATTCAATTCTTGTTTTCCAATTCTGATGTCATTGTGTTGATCATATGCTTGCGTGATTAACTAGTTAAACGTGTTGAGGCTGATCGGCGATTCGCGTTTTAGAACTTGAATTGGGATCATCGATCGAATATTGTACGAGAGTGAATAGGAGATCGGTGCAACCATATAGGGAACAAGATTTAATAGAATTCGAGGATTAGGGTTATGAGACTTGTAAGTGATTAACTCAAATAGTTGAATACGTCCTGTTGAGCACGACAGTGAATTTAGGAGAAATTGGGGGTCCCGGTTGACATTAAAATTGAACCTAGGGAGAGGATCATCATCGTTTGGATACTATGCATGATTGGGTAGGTGGATTTGAGACCTTAGATGCTTTTAATTTCAGATTTCAATACCATATTCTTAATTGATTTGTTAACTAGATTGCGATCCTATTTTCTCTCCAATCTCAACCAATTTCTGTTACTTGACCAAACGTATCGGATTTCCCGCGGATTAGTTGAATTGGTAGCCCAATCCTTGTGTTCGACCTCGGTAAATTCTTACCGTGTTTTTATTACTTGCGACGACCCGGTACACTTGCCGGTGACTCAACAAGTTTTTGGCGCCGTTGCCGGGGATTGGCACAACCAATTTTTCTAATTTTTAGGGAATTTGATTGATTGGTTAAGTTGATTTTATTTTTATTTTTCTGTTATTTATTTATTATTTCTCTCTACTTCTTTGATTCCACTTGGTCTTGCCGTGTTTTTGTATGCGAGGTACCCTTTCACAATAGGACCTGCTATTTGATTCGGAGATCACCAAGACCGAGAAGCGCTTAAGGAAGGAAGTCAGATAAAGAAAAAGGCTTGAAGCGAGTAATCTTGAGAGGATGGACGAAGAAAATCCTCCCCCTCCTCCTCCTCCTCGTTACAAGCCTCTCTTCGATAGATCTACCCAACTTGGGTGATTGTGATTCTTCCATTGTGAGAGGCAACCTCAATACAGACTCCTTCAGAGTGGAAGGATGTGTCACAGCCTATATCCGTGAGAATAAGTTTGATGGGAGTGGCAGACAAGACCCTCACAGGCACATCACCCACTTCCTTGAAGCTTGTGACTTGCAGAGGACAAGAGGTATTTCTCAGGATGAGTTTCGCTTGCGGCTATTCCCTCTCTCTCTTAGGGATGTCACTCGCGATTGGTTTGACAGCTTGGATAGGAATAGTATTAGAACTTGGGAGCAAATGGCGCAAAAGTTCCTAACTAAGTATTTTCCCCCTCAGAAAGCGGTACACGCAATAGTAGCCGTTACATCTTTCAGACAGACAGAGGATGAAACTTTTAATGAAGCTTGGGAGAGGTACAATGTGATCTTGAGAAGATGTCCTTCAGCTTTCTTTGACCCGGTCTCCAAAGTTCAACATTTCTTTAACGGGTTAAGGGGACGCTATCAGATGAATTGTGATGCCGCAGCTGGCGGTTCTTTCTCCTATTTATCGGCTGAGGATGGATGGGCATTATTGGAGAAGATGTCATATAATGATTACAACCGCGGTAGGGAAACCTCAAGTGTAATCAGTTCAGTGACAATGGAAGCCATTCTCGAGCAAAACAGATTGTTGAAGATGCAGAATGAGGCTTTGTTTGGAAACAAAAGGGTTAATGTGATACATGAGGGGATGCCTCCGGGTTGTGACAATTGTAATGGAGATCATGACACTCATAGTTGTCCCCTCAACTTCTCTCAGGAACATGTGGACTCATGCCACAACTTCTATGACACTGTGCCCCAGAACAACTATCAGAGGAACAGACAGAATGACTACAGTCAGAATCAGAATAGGGGGTATATGAGGAGAAACCATCCGGGTTTCGCTTGGAGTAATGCTAGTGGTGGTCTAGTCGGGGAACAACAACCTCAACAGGGTCTGAGGCCAAACATTGGGATCCAACAGCGCAATACTCAACAGGCTCGTCCAGGGACTAATCAATTGCAACTAACAGATAGTGGAAGACAACCGTGGGAGCTGGCTTTTGAGAAGATGAGTGCAACAGTGGAGAAATTGTCAATCAACACAAACACTGCCATTGACAAGTTGGCGACTCATACAGGGTCGGCAATTCAGAATCTTGAGACGCAGATAGCTCAGCTCGCGAAGCAACTAAATGAGCGTCTCCCAGGCACTCTCCCTGGTGATACCGAGAACAACCCTAAGAACCAATGCAATGCCGTAACAACTAGAAGCGGTAGAGTGTTGGAATCTAACAGGGGTGCAACTAGTTCTCAGGAAGTTGAGGTCTCGAAACCACCACATGTTGAGGAAGAACAACCTAAGAAAGAGGAGTTGGCAAGTGACAAGGCATCGGAGCAAGGGGGAAGGCTGAAACTTGTGGATGAAGAGTTCCGAAGGAAGAAATGGGTTGAACCACAAGACCTCCCGCCCTACATGAGGGTACCGTATCCAGAAAGATTGAAAAAGCCTCAACAGGAGAAGTAGTTCAGTAAATTCCTTGATGTCTTCCGCAAACTTCAGATCAACATTCCATTTGCGGAAGCCCTGGAACAAATGCCGTCTTATGCCCGATTTATGAAGGAACTTCTCTCCAAGAAGCGGAAAATAGTGGATGAGGAAACGGTTGCTTTGACCGAGGAGTGCAGTGCCATCCTTCAAAGAAAACTCCCTCTAAAGTTGAAGGATCCCGGTTCTTTTTCGATACCTTGCACTATTGGGGAGATGAATATAGGGAAGGCGTTGTGTGATCTAGGGGCAAGCATCAACTTGATGCCCCTCTCTATGATGAAGAAGTTGGGGATCAAGGAAGCCAAGGCTACACGGATGTCGCTCCAGCTAGTCGATCGCTCTATAAAATATCCTTATGGTGTGGTCGAAGACTTGCTAGTGAAGGTGGATAAATTCATATTTCCGGCAGATTTTGTGGTGCTTGATATGGATGAAGACGCCGAGATTCCGCTCATATTGGGAAGGCCCTTCTTGGCCATAGGGCGTGCTTTGATTGATGTGCAACAAGGGAAGCTCACCCTCCGTGTGCAAGATGAGAATGTAGTCTTCAATGTCTTCAAGGCAATGAAGCACCCAACTGAGAGGTCGGAGATCTATCAAGTGGATATGGTGGACTTAATTGTCAAGGAAAAGACCACTCGAGAAGCCCATGGTTCATCACTTGCACAAGTGTTGGTAAAATCCCATGATGATGATAGTGAGGAAGAAGACCCCTTGGGAGATGAGGATTATCTTGAGTGCTTGAAACACATGGAAGCCTTACCGAGTCTCCCAAGGGATGAAGGTGTAAAGGAAAAACTCAACACTGAAGGCAGGGAAGAAGAGAACAAAGCTCCGGAGATGAAGCAACTCCCAACCCACTTAAGGTATGCATTCTTGGGGGAGAAGGGACAACATCCGGTAATCATTAGCAATGCCTTGAAAAAGGATGAAGAAGAGAAGCTGTTGAGAGTTCTTAGGGAACACAAATCTGCCATTGGGTGGAAGATTTCGGACCTGAAAGGTATAAACCCTTCCCTATGTATGCATAAAATCTTGATGGAGGATGGTTATAAGCCGGTGGTTCAACCACAAAGATGGTTAAATCTCATCATGAAAGAAGCCATGCGTAAGGAAGTGATTAAACTTTTAGATGCCGGAATAATCTACCCAATCTCAGATAGCAATTGGGTTAGTCCAATTCATGTGGTCCCAAAGAAGGGTGGCACAACCGTGGTGGTCAATGAAAGCAATGAATTGATCCCAACAAGGACTATCACGGGGTGGAGAGTTTGTATCGATTACAGAAGACTAAATGAGGCAACAAGGAAGGATCACTTCCCTCTCCCCTTCATTGACCAGATGCTTGAAAGGTTATCCGGATATGAGTACTATTGTTTCTTGGATGGTTACTCCGGCTATAATCAGATTGTAGTGGATCCTCAAGACCAAGAGAAGACGACCTTCACTTGTCCCTATGGAGTCTTTGCCTATAGGAGGATGCCCTTTGGATTGTGCAACGCCCCTGCTACTTTCCAAAGGTGCATGCTTTCTATTTTCTCGGACATGGTGGAGAAATGCATTGAGGTGTTCATGGATGACTTCTTGGTCTTTGGGACCTCATATGACAACTGCCTGAAGAACTTGACTTTGGTGCTTAAAAGGTGCCAAGAGACTAACCTTGTGCTCAATTGGGAGAAATGCCACTTCATGGTCAAGGAAGGTATAGTCTTGGGGCACAAAATCTCCCAAAGGGGGATTGAGGTCGATAAGGCGAAGATTGAGTTGATTGAGAAGCTTCCCCCACCAACCAACGTAAAGGGGGTGAGGAGTTTTTTGGGGCATGCCGGGTTCTACCGGATATTCATCAAGGACTTCTCCAAAATCGCAAGGCCGCTTTGCGACCTTCTTGTGAAGGATGTATCCTTTGATTTCAATGCTTCTTGTTTAAATGCCTTCACTGTTTTGAAAAATATGCTTGTCACCGCACCCATAATCACTGCACCTAATTGGAATTTGCCTTTTGAAATCATGTGTGATGCCAGTGATTATGCGGTGGGGGCTGTTTTGGGACAAAGGGTGGAAAAATTAGCTCATGTCATTTACTATGCAAGTAAAGTTTTGAATGAGGCACAAGCTAATTATTCCACCACTGAGAAAGAACTACTTGCTGTGGTGTTTGCTTTGGATAAGTTTAGATCCTACGTTGTGGGGTCTAAGATTGTTGTATTCACCGATCATGCGGCCATAAGACACTTGATGACAAAACAAGAGGCCAAACCTAGATTAATGCAGTGGATTCTTCTTTTGTAGGAATTTGACCTAGAGATTAAGGACAGGAAGGGATCCGAGAATGGTGTGACGGACCACTTATCTAGGCTGGTCAATCCCGACACCAAGGAGGAGTTGTTAGACATCAAGGAAGAATTTCCTGATGAAAAGCTGTTTGCACTTATTGAAAATTCCCCTCCTTGGTTCGCGGACATGGCCAACTTCAAATCTTCAAATGTGGTTCCGCAAGGTTGGACTAGTCAACAAAGGAAGAAGTTCTTCTCGGATGCAAAGTACTATGTGTGGGAGGACCCATATCTTTTCAAGCAATGCTCGGACGGGATCCTAAGGAGGTGCATTCCCCATGACCAGATCGGAAACGTGTTGTGGCATTGTCATAGCTCGGATTATGGTGGGCACTATGGGGGAAAGAAGACCGCAGAAAAAATTCTCCAAAGCGGGTTTTATTGGCCAACGCTTTTCAAGGATGCCCATACCTTTGTTGAGAACTGTGATCGGTGCCAAAGAGTTGGCAATATCTCTAAGCGGCATGAACTTCCCTTGAATTGCATGCTTGAAGTAGAGCTCTTTGATGTGTGGGGGATAGATTTCATGGGACCATTCCCACCCTCTTTCTCTTACCAATACATTCTGGTGGCTGTAGTCTATGTGTCGAAGTGGGTAGAGGCAATCCCGACAACTACGGATGATGCGCGAGTAGTCATGGAATTCCTAAGGCGCAATATCTTCTCGAGGTTTGGGGTCCCTAGAGTGTTGATTAGTGATGGGGGATCCCACTTTTGCAACAATCAATTGCACAAGCTTCTTGAGAAGTATGGGGTCAAGCATAGAGTCGCTACTCCTTATCATCCCCAAACAAATGGACAAGCGGAGGTATCCAACCGTGAGTTGAAGCGTATCCTTGAAAAAACCGTCAACTCCTCATGGAAGGATTGGTCAAAAAAGTTGGATGATGCTTTATGGGCTTATAGGACCGCTTTCAAGACTCCAATTGGAAGGTCTCCCTACAACTTGGTGTTTGGAAAGGCATGCCACCTACCGGTGGAGTTGGAAGAGAAGTCTTATTGGGCAATTCGAGAACTCAACTTTGACTTGACGAAAGCCGGTGAGAAGAGGCTTTTGGATCTGAATGAGTTGTCCGAGATCCGCATGCAAGCTTATGAAAATGAAAGAATCTACAAGGAGCGGACTAAGGCATGGCATGACAAGCACATCTTGCCTAGAAGGTTTGATCCCGGACAAATGGTACTCCTTTATAATTCAAAGTTGAGGCTCTTTCCTGGATAGCTGAAATCGAGGTGGTCAGGACCATTCAAGATCCTACAAGTCTTCCCACACGGAGCAGTGGAATTAGAAGGGGCCTCCGGCAACTTCAAGGTGAACGGGCAAAGGCTAAAGCATTATCATGGGAAATCGGTCCCAATTGGAAAGCAAGTGTTTCTTCTGGATTAACCCTCTGGGGTGACTTGAGTCAGGCTCGAGACGTTAAACAAGCACTACTTGGGAGGCAACCCAAGCTAGGTAACCTTTATTTTTAGTTTCTGTAATTTTCATTTATAAAAAAAATAGCTTGATTCGCCACGTGAATCCACAGTGACCACGCGAGACAGAAGCCCTGAATCTCAGAGGCTTGCTCACGTTTCTGTCTCGCGTCGCGAGGGCTGCTTTCGCCTCGCGATTCTGGGCATCATCATCTGTTGAAATTCCAGATTTGCCTCGCGAGATACTGCTCGCCTCGCTATTCTGGAAAGTGTGAATAACAATTTCCAGATTCGCCTCGCGAGTGATCTCTCGCCTCGCGAATCTGTAATTAAGGTTTTAATTTGCAGGAGTTCTTCCAGGATGCTATGCAACAGAGGGGAACCCGTGAGACCAATTGGATGAGGAGGCAACCATGGAAACTTGACCAGGGAGTACCCTCTCCTTTCCTCACTTTTGCTTTTATTTTTATATTTGTTTTTGTTTTTGTTTGTCGCTCTTGAATAATTTGAGAAGATCAAGAGTTTGTGTATGAATAGTGTGTCGGCAAGCTTGTTGGATTTTAATTAAATTGAGCATAGATTGATTGCATGAATTATTTTGACCATCGATGATTTCCCCCCAAGTTCTGAAAATAGAAAATTGATCCCCATGTGAAAAATTGAAAATTGAACTTTGAGAATTTTATTGTGATTACTTGATTTATGATAAGTTTGGGGTGAGGGGGTGCACACACTAGGAATTGTATCTCGGTCAAATAATTTGCAAAATGTCCAGGTGAGGATTTTAGCCTCCAACTTTGTTTTTGATTGTGTGAATCACTATTAAGTTGCACTTTCCCGAATTTGCTTGAATCTCTTCATGGTTTGCATGTTTACGTGTTGCATCAAATGATTTAGGCAATTTTCTTTGAAATAGCTACTTGGCCAAAAAAGAACCATCCCTAATGCATGTTCCCTAGTTAGCCACATTGAGCCTAATTAGCCTATTGTTTCTTGATGACCCTATACTATAAGCCAAAAACATGAAAAACCATGTTAACCCAATCTTAGGATTAGGAGAGCATGGACATGTAGCAAGAGAATGGTTGTGAGAAACTACGTTTGGGGTGGCTACAAGGTGATGTGTCATATTGGAGTGAGAAAAAGAAAAATAGAGGTTGAAACCCAAGGCAATATAAAAAAAAATTGCCAAAAGAAAAGGGGCAAAATAGAAAAGATTAGCAAGGAAAAGGCTGTAGTCACCCGAGGCAAAAAGAAAAATGGAAAAAGGAATTTGAGTGGAAGATGTGTCAAGCTCATGCTCTCTTAGTTCCTAGGGACTTAAGCCTAGTATCCTTGAATATCCTACCTTGAGCCAGGCCCCATTACAACCTTTAAAAGACCTTCTGATGTTGCATGCATGTTTTCGTGGGGACCATTTTTGAGATGAAAATCAAATTCATGGGAAGTGCTCTTGATATGTGAAATTGAGTGAAAAGTTGATAGCCTAGACGAATTTGAGCAAATGAGTAAAATTTTACATACCCTTGTGAGGAAGGCAATTGTTTGAAATTGGTGATCTTCCTTTTGTGTGTGACTTTGATCCTCAACTTAGATTAATGCTTGCATGAATTATAAGTTCTCAACTGTTTAAAGTAAATGAATGTGGGGATTACACTGATGCAAGGGGGGAATCATTGGAGAAAAACTGTTTTGTTTTGATTGCATGAAATTTGTGCGAAATCGATTGATTCCTTTAGGCTTGCCAAGTCTTGAGTCATTTTTGATTTTTAGCTTGCTTGGGGACAAGCAAGGTTTAAGTTTGGGGTGTTTTGATAAGCCTCTGACTTATCTAGTTTTATAACTAGATGGACTGTGGTTTTTGTGCAAATTATTCGAGTTCAATCTCGATTTCGCCCAAATTTGGCCTTATTTTGTTCCTAAGTAGACTTCGACTCGTTCTAGGCATTTTTAGTAGTTTGTAGTCTATTTTGAATAGAATTACGCCTTTTGTTTCTTTTTATTGTTTTAGGTTAGAAGTGAAGCTCCGAGAGTCAAGGGAAGTCAAGAAACAGTGGAAATTGTCATTCTGGAGACACTCGCCCCGCGAGCCTGAAGATCAGCAAAGCAGTAACAGTCATCAATTCTGTCTCGCCTCGCGAGCCACATTCTCGCCTCGCGAACCTGAAGGCCTGACTGTGCCAGAGAAGTCATCCTTTCTGGATCACCTCGCCAATCACAGTTCGCCTCGCGAGAATTCAAACTCGGGATGGAGCCAAAACTAATATTCGTGTCGCGAGAGTACGCTCGCCCCGCGAGCGGGCGAGAACCAGAATCCCTATATATTGCTGTTTCAGATCAGATTTGAGGACTTTTGATACTCCATTTGTTTTAGATCAGTTTTAGGACGAATCCTGTGACACCCTAACTTGGTCATCACATGGTTACCCTTTTTGCGGAAAAATGCTCGTTTAAATGCTGGTCGCTTTCGGAAAAAGATTATTCAACATACACAAGGTTACCAAAAAGGTACTTAATTTTTTTTTCTTTAAAGAAAAGAAGTAAAAGGTAAAGAAACTCACAACTTGAAAACGACAACAGATACATACATATAATATTGCCTCGAAAGGTCTTAGGTTTTAACATTACACCACGGCCTTAATCAATATGGCCAACAGAAACGAAAATATAACTGAAACATAACTGAGAAGATAAGGTTAATAAAACACCAACTGGGAATGGGAATCTGGGAATCTAAACTCAAAAGAAAAGCTCAAAAGTCAAGACTAACGGACCACTCAAAACAAAGCCTCCAACCACTACCAATGCCTACGACACTCGGAGTGGCCACAAACTCTCCCACAAGAAGAAGTCTCCGGCTCCGGGTCAATCACCTCTCCTCCGTCATCCAACGGGACATCCTCCTCCTCAATATCCAAAGGGTGATAACCCGCCTCGAGCTCCTCATCCCACCAGTTGTCTACCAGCTCATGAGGCTCCTCCTCAGGATCCTCTTCGGGATCTTCTTCAGGATCTTCCTCCATCGGTTCCTCCTCTTCTGGCTCGGCGGAGCTCAAAGTGAGGCTGAAGTAGACCGGCTTCCTGTAGCATGTTCAGGTACAACCATGGCGGTGGAAGAATCACGTTCCTGGATTCCACAGAGTGGATCCTCCTAACAGGCTCTCCATGTATATTAGCTTCAGTAGTAGTGATTGGCCCTCGGTACGTCACCGTAGTCGCATTCGCGTCCATCCTCCAATTCCCAATCCTGTCGGCCTCATCAAAAGTCTCTGTCCGTGTGACCTCAGGTACAAGAGGGACAAGAGGGTCCATCTAAAGCATACGCATACCGGTGACGAGTAAAATAAAAGAACTGACAGACATGCACGAGTGTGATACCAGCTTAAGATATCTCCCACAACATCCATATACATGATACCTGGATCACGAAATCAGATCATCAGTTAAAGCATGCTTAATCATCATAATTTAACAGTGTTATATCAAGGGGTCCTCAAGCCCGTACAATCGGTTTCAAAATGTGCATGACACTTCAATATCAGGCTCTATCCTAATCTCATGAGATCACAACACCATGTTATCACTGGAGAAGATAGAGTTGGTCAAGCTCTGCCCACCGGGCTGTTGCCACCGCATCCTGATGCACCAGGCCTCTTGGTCAGACAACGCCACATGCCCTTAACGAAACAGCTAGCAATGTGACTGACTCTCAGATACCCCATGGGTATCCTCAATAAGCAAAGGCACGTCTGCCAGGGGAAATGCATATGAATAAAAACTTTCCTTTTAAGGTTTTTCTTTGTGTAAATATTTCTCTGTCAAAGCTCAAAGCTAATGACTTAACATTATTTCCCCATCACTTGAAAACTTAGAAACATAGGACACACAGTCCGAATGCTCAATCCCAACACCTAGACCGTGGCCGCAGTCAAGGTTTGTGGTAATGGAAATCAATATACTTTTAGTCATGTTTTACTTATCATGCTAAGGACAATAGCCCACAACAACGGAAATCAGAACGAACTGTCCTCAATTCCGCGAATTGGACTTGAAGTCCATAACATTATGAATAGGACTTTACGGTCCCGAATTAACACTGATCCAAGATCACGTGCTAAGCATGGAAAACTAGAGGCGACGTCTCACGTCTAGATTCCTATTCTTTTAGTACTTATCTTTCATTTGACGAAAACAATTTTCGAAATCGAAAGCCTCGATAACCTATGCTGGCTATCGGAAAGTTTCTAAATCATTTGGGAGAAAACCTTTTCTTTTGAAAATCCTTTATAAAACGTTTTTGAAACACTTTTAACTTTGAAAATCCCCAATAGGATATTGTAAAATATTTTCGAAAGTTTTCACTTAAAACACATAGTTCGAAAAGGGTTTTTCTCTTGCATTCTAGAAATCACTAAAACTATATTGTCACATAAAACAAGTACTTTTAAACATTCAAGCTTTTTGGAAAAGAACACCCATCCTTTCATCTTCAGAGCTTATTAAGGTTTTTAATCCTTATTAATGATTGAGCACAGACACACGTTCGGCTTAGCAAACTTCAAACAACAACAGCAGTATGTACACATATATATATTCACAGTTCAATGCCAATATCACAGTTCATCACAGTTATACATCTCAACATATATAACGATACAGTTCAACTTCATATAATAGCATAACATTTCAGATAATCCAGTAACTCAATAACCGTCAAGTAAACAATTAATCAAATACACACATGCATACAGTTATTGAATATCTTTCGGAAATCCCCTCTTACCTCAAAAGACGATAAGGGTTCCGACTACGAAAACTAAGGATCACGAACGTCCGCAGAATCGAATCTAAGGTTACACACATGAAACCATAGGTTAGATTTTTAATCAAAGAACACTAGCCACAAGGCATAGGTTCGGTTTTCAACAATGGTTTTGGATTAAGGTTTTCCAAAAATCATGCAACTTATGGATTTATGATCCTTAAGTGCTAGGAGTTCTTAAAACACCAAAAGTTTAACAAGTTTGAATCAAGAATCCCACTAAGTCATCAACTTAGGGTTTCGGTTTTCATCCTCTAAAATAGGTTAGGATGTTCTAAATTTTCCAATCTCTTTAGGTTAGCATCCATACCTAGTAAGGAGCCTAAAACCTTGATCATTTTGGAAAAATGAAAAAATCAAATACCCTAGGCCACAAACACTACCATTCGGCCTTGAGTAAAAATGAGGGTTAGAGGTTTTCAAACTTTCCAATCTCTTGGATCTAGCATCCTTATACATCAAGGAGCCCAAATCCATGATCACTTTGGAAAAACCTCAAAGTACATATAACAAAACACTTAGAGTTTTCACTTTTTCATGAAAATACAAAAAAGTTTCTAAACTTTTCCAATCACTTAAACCTAGCATCCTTATGTACATAGGAGCTCTTGGTCATGATCATGTTGGAATAACACTCAAACACAAGCTTAACCAAGCAAAGATGAAACAAAACTCATATGGCACAAAAGACATAGATTCTGTCCAGTACAGAAAATGGTGTTCGAGATTTTTGTTTTCCACAAGATTTTAGTATATTGTAGAGGAAGTAAAAATAAGAATATAGAAATTGGTTTCACCTCAATCGGAGTTTTCTACAATTTTTGAGAATTTTTTGAAGTTTAAAAGCATATTATGAACTCAAAACATCAACTATGAAAATAAAGCCAAAACTTGAAAAACAAATGGTATAGGGACATTACCCTTACCAATATGAACAACTTTGATGAAGAACACAACTTGAAAAACTTAGTAAAAATGGTACCTTTAGTTGTGTGAAGAAGAAGATGAATAGTTGTAAAAAAATGTTTTTTTTGTGAAAGGAAGCAAAAGTGTGAAATGGTTACACTTTGAAACTTAAATAGAAGAAGGAAAAGAGAGGGGGAGGGCGTCAGTTTTGGGGCAGATTGGAGGGGAGAGAAGAGCTTGACTTGGTTGAGAAGAAAGGAGGTATGGTGTAGGTAAGGTGTGTGTAAGAAAGTATGGTGATTTGACTTGATTGGTGTAAGGAAGGTATGGCCATGGACATGCCTATGTCATAGCCTTCACATCAGTCAATCTACTCCATTTTTGCTCTGCTCCAACATGCATCAGATGAATTTCCCGATCGTATTTCCCGACGATTCGCCCGGGTAATACTCGGAAATTCGGCCCCGAACAAGATTTCTCAAAACACTCCAAACCCACACAAAACATAAAAAAACACTAATCGTCTCGTTCACGAGTCAATATTAGGTCTCTAGCTCAGTAAACTCGTACTGGCTTTGAAAACCCAGACCGACTTTCGTCTGAATTTTATACCGAAAATTTTACTGTGACTTCATACAGTAAAATAACACAAGAGAATGATTTTATTTAAAATAAAATCATCCTCTGGATTTTATCACAATTAAATACATTAAAGCATGCATTTACTAATAATTAAGCACACGAAAAACAGGGTGTTACAACTCCACCCCTCTAAAAAGAATCTCGTCCTCGAGATTACGTACCTTGAAATAACTCAGGGTATTGCATCTTCATCTTGTCCTCAGCTTCCCACGTAGCTTCTCCGGTTGTTTCATTCCAGATAACTTTGACTAGAGGAATTTGTTTACCTCTGAGCTGCTTCGTCATCTTATCCGCAATTCGTACCGGTGACGTTACGAAAGACAGATTCTCTTTCAATTGTACATTATCAGGTTTTATGACGTGTGATGGATCAGGAATATATTTTCTCAACTGAGAAACATGAAAGACATCATGGATGTTGGAAAGAAAAGGTGGTAAAGATATTTTATAGGCTACTGGACCTACGCGACGAAGAATTTGGTAGGGTCCAATGAATTTGGGAGTGAGCTTCCTGGATTTTATTACCCTGCCAATCCCCGTTGTTGGCGTGACTCTCAAGAACACATGTTCTCCTTCTTCAAACTCTAGAGGTCGTCGTCTCTTATCAGCATAACTCTTCTGTCTACTTTGGGCAGTTCGCATTTTCTCTTGGATCATCTTCACTTTCTCGGTCGTCCCATGTACCATCTCTCGGTCCCAACAATAGGCTTTCTCCATCCCGATACCAACACAAAGGTGTTCTCGCATCTTCTACCATATAGATCTTCATAGGGTGCCATTCCTATGCTTGAGTGGAAACTGTTGTTATAGGTAAACTCTATCAACGGTAATGACTCATCCCAACTCCCTGCATCCTCCAAAACACAGGCTCTAAGCAAGTCCTCAAGCGACTGGATCGTCCTTTCCGATTGTCCATCCGTCTGTGGGTGATATGCAGAACTCAATTTGAGTTTTGTTCCCAAAGAGTTTTGTAGTCCCTTCCAGAACTCTGACGTAAATCTCGGATCACGATCCGAGAAATAATACTCGAGGGTATACCGTGTAACCTAACAATCTCGTCGATGTACAATCTGGGTCAACCTTTTTATCGGGTACTTCATGTTGATCGGTAGAAAGTGAGCTGACTTGGTCAGTCGATCTACAATTACCCATTTAGCCTCATACCCTTTTCTAGTTCTTGGTAAACTGGTTACAAAATCCATTGATATCCCGTCCCCACTTCCATTCGGGAATATCTAAAGATTGTAACATTCTCGCAGGTCTCGATGTTCTACTTTGGCTTTCTCGGCATACCAAACATGATGCAACATATTCCATCACATCTCTCTTCATCCCGTACCACCAATATAACTTCTTTAGATCTTGGTACATCTTGGTAGCTCCTGGATGCATACTCAACTTACTCTTATGAGCTTCTTCTAAGATCAGCTTTCTCAACTCGACATCCTCAGGCACACAGATTCTTTCACCGAACCTTAAGATCCCGTCTGTGCCTTCTCTAAAATCTGACAATGCTCCTTGTCGCACTAAATCCCTTTCAGTCTGTGCATCTTGCGATCAGTCTCTTGCTTCTCCTTTATCTGCTCCATCAATCCATTTGACACGGTGATCTTGTTCAGACACAGCCTTCCTGGCGTAACCTCAACAAACAAACTCAGATCTCGGAATCGTTCCAACAATTCCTGCTCCCTAACCATCATCACTAACGCGTGAATCGTCTTTCTGCTTAGCGCATCGGCCACTACATTCGCCTTCCCGTGGTGATATCAGAGTTGAAAGTCGTAATCCTTCGAAACTCTAACCAACGTCTCTGCCGCATATTCAATTCCTTCTGATCGAACAGATACTTCAGGCTCTTGTGATCACTGAAAACATTAAAAGTAGCCCCGTACAAGTAATGTCTCCATATCTTCAAAGCAAAGACCACAGCCGCTAACTCCAAATCATGCGTCAGATAGTTTCTCTCGTGAATCTTCAACTGCCTCGAAGCATCAGCTACAACTTTCCGATTTTGCATCAGCACACAGCCCAACCCTTGATGTGAAGCGTCACAGTAAAGCTCAAAAGGTTCCTTGGGATTAGGTAGAATCAACACAGGTGAAGTCGTCAATCTACGCTTCAACTCTTGGAAATTCCTTTCACAAGCTTCTGTCCAAACGAATGCTTGGTCCTTACGAGTCAACTGAGTGAGAGGTCCCACTATCTTGGAAAACCCTTCGAGAAACCTTCGATAGTATCCAGCCAAACCCACAAAGCTACGAATCTCCGTCGCCGTTGTTGGCCTTTCCCATTCCAAAACAGCCTCAACCTTCTTCGGATCTACAGCGATTCCTTCGTGAGATATCACATGACCTAAGAATTGAACTTGATCCAACCAAAACTCACACTTCTCCGGACCGCATACAGATCGCTTCTCTTTTAGGATCTCAAGAACAATGCTAAGGTGTTTAGCATGTGACTCCTCATCCGGGAATAGATCAGAATGTCATCTATAAAGACGACTACGAACTGATCCAAAAAGGAACGAAAGATCCTATTCATATAGTCCATGAATATAGCTGGCGCATTGGTCACTCCGAATGGCATCACCAAAAACTCATAATGCCCATAGCATGTTCGAAACGCTATCTTAGGAACATCCTCTGCCTTCACTCGTATCTGGTGGTATCCTCGACCGTAGATCTATCTTCGAAAACAACTGCAGCGCCACGCAATCGATCCATGAGATCATCTATCCTTGGAAGAGGATATCGATTCTTGATCGTGACTTTATTCAATCGGCGATAATCCACACATAGCCTGGCCGATCCATCTTTCTTTTTCACTAACAGGATCGGAGCTCCCCACGGTGACACACTAGGCCGTATGAACTCCTTCCTCATCAATTACTCAAGTTGCTCCTTCAAGGTTTCTAACTCCGATGGTGACATGCGATACGGTGCCATGGATATTGGTCCAGCACCTGGGACTAGATCAATCGCGAACTCAATCTCCCGAACAGGTGGTAATCCAGGTACATCCTCTGGAAAAACTTCCGAAACTCTCGAACGACAGTTCGACTCTAAGTCAAACTCGCTCTTGACCTTCGAGGAACACAAAGAAGATGTAAACTTGAGCCCCTTCTTTCAAAGAAACTCTTACCGACTAGCGAGATAATAATCCAGAAATCTCATCCCTAAAGACTAAGGTTTTCGAAAGCACGTCTATTAGGATATGGTTGGAAGATAACCAATCCATGCCTAAGATCACATCTAGTTGTACTAGGGGCAAACAGATCAAATCCACAAGAAAATGTCTATTCGAACAATGATAGGACAATTTAAGCAAACAGAATTAATGAATCCAGGTTTAGCGATTGGGGTAGAAACAATCAGATTATAAGATAAGGAAGAAACAGGCAAGTTCAACGTTTTCACACGATCCATCGAAATAAATGAATGGGTTGCACCAGAATCAAACAGTACAATTAAGAGATTACCATCAATGTCACACTCACCCTGCACGAGGTCACCGGAGTTCGATGCCTCCGCACCACTCATCGTGTAAACTCTTCCCTTGGCGGTTGGCTTGCTTGCTCTAGTGAGGTTGAATGACTACTCCCTCTTCGGTGCTTGGCACTCCTTTGCCAAATGCCCAATACGGTCACAGTTGTTGCACTTGTAGTCCTTCTTTGGGCAATCATTCGCGAAGTGATTCGGATCCCCACATCGGAAACATCTCCTTCCTTGGCCTTGATCGTTGTTTCTCTGGCCTCCACTTCCAGTTCCTGACACACTGGAACGAGCTTGTTGCTTATGATTGTTATTGTAGCTAGGTGCTTGATGGTATGGCTTCCTCTGGTTCTGCTTCCATTTGAAATTATGTCCTTGATTCTGACCCTTATGACGAACTGGTCCACTTGCGCTTTCTCTGCTATCCCTTCCTTTGCGCATCAACTCAATCTTCCGGCACTTCTCCACTAATGCTTGGAAACTCCGAATTTCCAAGGGCAGCACTGACTCCTTGATTTCAAAGCGTAAACCGGCTTCGAACTGTTCGCACTTCCACTCTTCACTGGGGTTGTTCTGAAAGAAGCGGAAGTATTTGGCAAGTGATTCGAACTTTGCCGCATACTCCCCCACCGTCAGATCTCTCTGACTTAGCCTCAAGAACTCTTGTTCTTTCTCCTTTCGGGCACTCTGGGGAAAGTACTTGTCTAGAAACTTGCCGCGAAATAATCCCCCGGTGATCACTTGATGTTCAGCCTCTAGCAGTTGCTTAGTACCCTTACACCAATACTCGGCGTCTCCCACGAGCTGAAACGTCGAATAAGGTACCTTGGATTCTTCAGGAGTGTGTACCAACTCGAAAATCTTTTCTAACTCTTGAATCCAGAGATCTGCCTTAATCGGATCCACATCTCCATCGAACTGAGATGGATTCTGACGTCTGAACGCATCAAGATGCCTTCCCTCTGCAGCTTGTTCTGCTCGCAGCTGTTCTTGCTGATTTTGTGCAGCAGCATTGGCCGTTTGATGAGCTATAGCAGCAGCCACATCAGCTAGTGCTTGAGCAGCGAAGTCCATTCCTCCATTGCCTCGTCCACGTCCACGAGCACCTCTCTGATTCATACTGACCTGGATCACACAAGCAGTCAGATGACAATCCGAAAGAGAGAACCCGCCGGTCACCACACATTACCTCAAAAGAAATAATTCAAACAACACACAATCAGAGAAAACACAACAGCAGAACGCAAGCACCTAACCCAGACATTCCCGAAAGACTCGACTAGCTCTGATACCACTAATGTGACACCCTAACTTGGTCATCACATGGTTACCCTTTTTGCGGAAAAATGCTCGTTTAAATGCTGGTCGCTTTCGGAAAAAGATTATTCAACATACACAAGGTTACCAAAAAGGTACTTAATTTTTTTTTCTTTAAAGAAAAGAAGTAAAAGGTAAAGAAACTCACAACTTGAAAACGACAACAGATACATACATATAATATTGCCTCGAAAGGTCTTAGGTTTTAACATTACACCACGGCCTTAATCAATATGGCCAACAGAAACGAAAACATAACTGAAACATAACTGAGAAGATAAGGTAAATAAAACACCAACTGGGAATGGGAATCTGGGAATCTAAACTCAAAAGAAAAGCTCAAAAGCCAAGACTAACGGACCACTCAAAACAAAGCCTCCAACCACTACCAATGCCTACGACACTCGGAGTGGCCACAAACGCTCCCACAAGAAGAAGTCTCCGGCTCCGGGTCAATCACTTCTCCTCCGTCATCCAACGGGACATCCTCCTCCTCAATATCCAAAGGGTGATAACCCGCCTCGAGCTCCTCATCCCACCAGTCGTCTACCAGCTCATGAGGCTCCTCCTCGTGGATCCTCTTCGGGATCTTCTTCAGGATCTTCCTCCATCGGTTCCTCCTCTTCGCCTCGGCGGGCTCAACGTGAGGGTGAAGTAGACCGGCTTCCCGTAGCGTGTTCAGGTACAACCATGGCGGTGGAAGAATCACGTTCCTGGATTCCACCGAGTGGATCCTCCTAACAGGCTCTCCATGTATATTAGCTTCAGTAGTAGTGATTGGCCCTCGGTACGTCGCCGTAGTCGCATTCGCGTCCATCCTCCAATTCCCAATCCTGTCGGCCTCGTCAAAAGTCTCTGTCTGTGTGACCTCAGGTACAAGAGGGACAAGAGGGTCCATCTAAAGCATACGCATACCCGGTACGAGGAAAATAAAAGAACATACAGACATGCAAGAGTGAGATACCGTCATAAGATATATCCCACAACAACCATATACAAGATACATGCAACACGAAATCAGATCAACAGTTAAAGCATGCATAATCATCATAATATAACAGTGTTATATCAAGGGGTCCTCAAGCCCGTACAATCAGTTTTCGAAAATGTGCATGACACTTCAATATCAGGCTCTATCCTAATCTCATGGGATCACAACACCATGTTATCACTGGAGAAGATAGAGTTGGTCAAGCTCTGCCCACCGGGCTATTGCCACCGCATCCTGATGCACCAGGCCTCTTGGTCAGACAACGCCACATGCCCTTAACGAAACAGCTAGCAATGTGACTGACTTTCATATACCCCATGGGTATCCTCAATAAGCAAAGGCACGTCTGCCAGGGGAAATGCATATGAATAAAAACTTTCCTTTTAAGGTTTTTCTTTGTGTAAATATTTCACTGTCAAAGCTCAAAGCTAATGACTTAACATTATTTCCCCATCACTTGAAAACTTAGAAACATAGGACACACAGTCCGAATGCTCAATCCCAACACCTAGACCGTGGCCGCAGTCAAGGTTTGTGGTAATGGAAATCAATATACTTTTAGTCATGTTTTACTTATCATGCTAAGGACAATAGCCCACAACAACGGAAATCAGAACGAACTGTCCTCAATTCCGCGAATTGGACTTGAAGTCCATAACATTACGAATAGGACTTTACGGTCCCGAATTAACACTGATCCAAGATCACATGCTAAGCATGGAAAACTAGAGGCGACGTCTCACGTCTAGATTCCTATTCTTTTAGTACTTATCTTTCATTTGACGAAAACAATTTTCGAAATCAAAGCCTCGATAACCTATCTTGGCTATCGGAAAGTTTCTAAATCATTTGGGAGAAAACCTTTTCTTTTGAAAATCCTTTATAAAACGTTTTTGAAACACTTTTAACTTTGAAAATCCCCAATAGGATATTGTAAAATATTTTCGAAAGTTTTCACTTAAAACACATAGTTCGAAAAGGGTTTTTCTCTTGCATTCTAGAAATCACTAAAACTATATTGTCACACAAAACAAGTACTTTTAAACATTCAAGCTTTTTGGAAAAGAACACCCATCCTTTCATCTTGCAAGCTTATTAAGGTTTTTAATCCTTATTAATGATTGAGACACAGACACACGTCCGACTTAGCAAACTTCAAACAACAACAGCAGTATGTACACATATATATATTCACAGTTCAATGCCAATATCACAGTTCATCACAGTTATACATCTCAACATATATAACGATACAGTTCAACTTCATATAATAGCATAACATTTCAGATAATCCAATAACTCAATAACAGTCAAGTAAACAATTAATCAAATACACACATGCATACAGTTATTGAATATCTTTCGGAAATCCCCTCTTACCTCAAAAGACGATAAGGGTTCCGACTACGAAAACTAAGGATCACGAACATCCGCGCGTAACGAATCTAAGGTTACACACATGAAACCATAGGTTAGATTTTTAATCAAAGAACACTAGCCACAAGGCATAGGTTCGGTTTTCAACAATGGTTTTGGATTAAGGTTTTCCAAAAATCATGCAACTTATGGATTTATGATCCTTAAGTGCTAGGAGTTCTTAAAACACCAAAAGTTTAACAAGGTTGAATCAAGAATCCCACTAAGTCATCAACTTAGGGTTTCGGTTTTCATCCTCTAAAATAGGTTAGGATGTTCTAAATTTTCCAATCTCTTTAGGTTAGCATCCATACCTAGTAAGGAGCCTAAAACCTTGATCATTTTGGAAAAATGAAAAAATCAAATACCCTAGGCCACAAACACTACCATTCGGCCTTGAGTAAAAATGAGGGTTAGAGGTTTTCAAACTTTCCAATCTCTTGGATCTAGCATCCTTATACATCAAGGAGCCCAAATCCATGATCACTTTGGAAAAACCTCAAAGTACATATAACAAAACACTTAGAGTTTTCACTTTTTCATGAAAATACATAAAAGTTTCTAAACTTTTCCAATCACTTAAACCTAGCATCCTTATGTACATAGGAGCTCTTGGTCATGATCATGTTGGAATAACACTCAAACACAAGCTTAACCAAGCAAAGATGAAACAAAACTCATATGGCACAAAAGACATAGATTCTGTCCAGTACAGAAAATGGTGTTCGAGATTTTTGTTTTCCACAAGATTTTAGTATGTTGTAGAGGAAGTAAAAATAAGAATATAGAAATTGGTTTCACCTCAATCGGAGTTTTCTACAATTTTTGAGAATTTTTTGAAGTTTAAAAGCATATTATGAACTCAAAACATCAACTATGAAAATAAAGCCAAAACTTGAAAAACAAATGGTATAGGGACATTACCCTTACCAATATGAACAACTTTGATGAAGAACACAACTTGAAAAACTTAGTAAAAATGGTACCTTTAGTTGTGTGAAGAAGAAGATGAATAGTTGTAAAAAAGTGTTTTTTTTGTGAAAGGAAGCAAAAGTGTGAAATGGTTACACTTTGAAACTTAAATAGAAGAAGGAAAAGAGAGGGGGAGGGCGTCATTTTTGGGGCAGATTGGAGGGGAGAGAAGAGCTTGACTTGGTTTAGAAGAAAGGAGGTATGGTGTAGGTAAGGTGTGTGTAAGAAAGTATGGTGATTTGACTTGATTGGTGTAAGGAAGGTATGGCCATGGACATGCCTATGTCATAGCCTTCACATCAGTCAATCTACTCCATTTTTGCTCTGCTCCAACATGCATCAGATGAATTTCCCGATCGTATTTCCCGACGATTCGCCCGGGTAATACTCGGAAATTCGGCCCCGAACAAGATTTCTCAAAACACTCCAAACCCACACAAAACATAAAAAAAACACTAATCGTCTCGTTCACGAGTCAATATTAGGTCTCTAGCTCAGTAAACTCGTACTGGCTTTGAAAACCCAGACCGGCTTTCGTCTGAATTTTATACCGAAAATTTTACTGTGACTTCATACAGTAAAATAACACAAGAAAATGATTTTATTTAAAATAAAATCATCCTCTGGATTTTATCACAATTAAATACATTAAAGCGTGCATTTACTAATAATTAAGCACACGAAAAACAGGGTGTTACAAATCCTTGTTTTTGGAGCTGCGTCTCCCTTCTCTTTTTTTTTCTTATTTTATTATGGAGATTATTGCCGATTGTTCGTTTGTCATCACGGGCATGAGGAACTAATCCCCTCATCTAGGGAATCAATGATGCCACCCATGGCGGTATAGTGTTCATGTGATGTATATCTCTCTCTCCTTTAATTCAATTCTTGTTTTCCAATTCTTATGTCATTGTGTTGATCATATGCTTGCGTGATTAACTAGTTAAATGCGTCGAGGCTGATCGGTGATTCGTGTTTTAGAACTTGAATTGGGATCATCGATCGAATATTGTACGAGAGTGAATAGGAGATCGGTGCAACCATATAGGGAACAAGATTTAATAGAATTCGAGGATTAGGGTTATGAGACCTGTAAGTGATTAACTCAAATCATTGAATACGTCCTATTGAGCACGACAGTGAATTTAGGAGAAATTGGGGGTCCCGGTTGACATTAAAATTGAACCTAGGGAGAGAATCATCATCGTTTGGATACTATGCATGATTGGGTAGGTGGATTTGAGACCTTAGATGCTTTTAATTTCAGATTTCAATACCATATTCTTAATTGATTTGTTAACTAGATTGCAGTCCTATTTTCTATCCAATCTCAACCACTTTCTGTTACTTGACCAAACGTATCGGATTTCCCGCAGATTAGTTGAATTGGTAGCCCAATCCTTGTGTTCAACCTCGGTAAATTCTTACTGTGTTTTTATTACTTGCGACGACCCGGTACACTTGCCAGTGACTCAACAGGGTGCCATCCCTATACTTGAATGAAAGCTGTTGTTGTAGGTGAACTCAATAAATGGCAAAAGATCATCCTAACTTCCTCGATTATCTAGGACACACGCTCTCAGCAAGTCTTCTAACGTCTAAATTGTCATTTCTATTTGTCCATCGGTTTGCCGATGATAAGCCGAACTTAACCTTAACTTGGTTCCAAGTGCTCTGTGTAAACTTCCCCAGAAACATGAAGTGAACTTCGGATCACGATCCGAGACAATACTAGAAGGTGCTCCATGAAGTCTGATCACTTCCCTGATGTACACCTCGGTTAACTTTTCCTTAGTATAATTGACCTTAACAGGTAAGAAGTGTGCCGACTTCGTTAGCCTGTCGATGATCACCCAAATCGAATCAAAGCCTTTCGAAGTCCTTGGTAGACTTACCACAAAATCCATCGATATACTATCCCACCTCCATTCAGGTACATGTAGGGATTGTAACATTCCACCAGGTCGTTGATGTTCTACTTTTGCCTTCTGACAAGTCAGGCAAGATGCCAGATACTCTGCCACTTTCTTCTTCATGCCTGGCCACCAAAATCTTTTCTTTAGATCCTGATACATCTTAGTTGATCCAGGTTGAATACTCAATTAGATCTTGTGTTATTCCTCGAGAATCATCT
Source organism: Sophora flavescens (assembly GCA_030762895.1). Taxonomy (NCBI): domain Eukaryota; kingdom Viridiplantae; phylum Streptophyta; class Magnoliopsida; order Fabales; family Fabaceae; genus Sophora; species Sophora flavescens. The sequence goes on along the minus strand of CM061069.1, from coordinate 100,153,006 downwards.
TTTTCATCGTAGGATTGTCAGGTACACAAATTCGTCCATTACATATTAAGTTGTTATCTGATCCCGAACTAAACTCTGTAGCTTTTCCTTGTTCCATAAGCTCCTTCTTCTCTTGAAGATACACATCGGTAGTTTGTTGCTCTCGGATTTCTTCTATCAATCCATTTGAGATCTTAATCATCCTCATACTGATCCTCCTTGGACTTATCTCCATCATTAAATCGAGATCACGGAACTTCTCGATCAAATCTAATTCTTTCACCATCATTGCGGAAACATGTATGGCTTTTTGGCTCAAAGCATCTGCTACGATGTTCGCCTTTCCAGGATGATATTGCAACACGAAGTCATAGTCTTTCAAAAATTCCATCCACCGTCTTTGTCTCATTTTGAGTTCTTTCTGGTCAAACAGATACTTCAGTTTTTTCTGATCACGGAAAACATCAAACTTAGCTCCATATAGATGATGCCCCCATATATTTAGCGCAAAGACCATAACAGCTAACTCCAGATCATGCGTCGGATAATTCTTCTCATAAGTCTTTAACTGGCGTGTCGCATACGCTACAACCTTCCGATGTTGCATCAATACACAACCTAAACCTTGATGTGAAGCATCACAATACACCTCGTAAGGTTCATTTTGTTTAGGAAGTATTAACACTGGTAAAGTTGTCAAACGTTCCTTTATCTTCTGAAAGCTTTCCTCGCATTCTGTATTCCAAACAAAAGGTTGGTCCTTCTTCTTAAGCTGAGTCATTGGCGCTACTATCTTGGAGAAACCTTCGATAAACCTTCGGTAATATCCAGCCAAGCCGACAAAACTTCAAAATTCCGTCACTGTCTTCGACCTTTCCCAAGAAAGCACAGCCTCCACTTTGGCAGGATCGACAGCAATTCCTTCTTTAGAAATCACATGCCCCAAGAAACTCACTTCTTCAAGCCAAAACTCACACTTAGAGAGTTTTGCATGCAACTCCTTTTCGCGTAAGATCTGTAGGACTTGTCGCAGATGTTCTTCATGTTCATCATGACTCTTAGAGTAAATGAGAATGTCATCAATGAACATGACGACAGACTTGTCAAGAAACGGATAAAAAACCCGATTCATATAGTCCATGATGATAGTAGGTGCATTCGTCACTCCAAAAGGCATCACAAGATACTTATAATACCCATAACGGGTTCGAAACGCAGTCTTTGGTATGTCTTCAGTCTTCACTCTTCGCTCTAATATGGTGATAACCCATCCTCAAGTTGATCTTTGAGAAAACAACAGCTCCATGCAGTTGATCCATCATATCATCTATGTACGACAACGGGTATTTGTTCTTGATTGTCACTTTGTTAAGTTGTCTATAATCGACGCAGAGTCTTGAACCTCCGTCCTTCTTTCGCACTAAAAGAACAGGTGCTCCCCATGGAGAAACACTCGGTCTTATGAACTGTTTTGACAACAGATCTTCCAGCTGAGCCTTCAATTCAACGAGTTATGTAGGTGACATCCGATACAGAGCAACCGATATTGGACCGGTTCTTGGAACTAGATCATTGGAGAATTCGATATCCCTTACTGGTGGTAACCCCGGTACATCGTTCAGAAACACCTCCGGAAAATCTTTCACAACAGGTATCGTACTCAAATCGACTTTCCCCTCGACTTCTAAGTTGGTTAAAAGCAAGTATTTATGATCTCTTTCTTTCCAAAAAGCTCTTACTTGGTCGGTAGATAAAAATCCATAAATCTCAGGATCAGGAAAAACTAAGGTTTTGTTAGCACAATCTAAAAGGATATGTGATAAACCGTTGGTTCATCTAGTTTTATGATTAGAAAGACATCAATTTTGATACCAATTGTGCGAGTTCATTCTCGTTTTAGCAGAAATTTGACTTTAATTGTTCACAAGCAATTCCTTTTAGTCTTAGGGACAATTTTTAGTAATTTCTTTTAGTTTCTTATCAAAATAAAGCATTAAATGCTATTTAATTCTAGGTTAAAAGTGAAGCTTGAGGAAGCTAGGAAAAATAAAGGTAACAAGCAAAAAGGTAAAAATTGGCTATTCGCCTCGCGAGCCTGAGGAGTAGATCAAGCAGGAACAGGGAGCCATTCAGCCTCGCCTTGTGAGGCAGTGTTCGCCTCGCGAGCCAGACTCAGTGAAATTAAGATCATTCTGCCTCACCTCGCCAACCTTGTCTCACCTCGTGATAAGTCCAAATTTGAACTGGTGCCAACTTAAGATTCGCCTCGCCAATCCTTGATCGCCCCGCGAGCGCGCGCAAATTCCAAACCTTATAAATAGCTTGTTTTAGGTCAATGAGAGCAGTTTTTTATTAGAGAATTGTAATCCTAGTTTGCTTGGAGCTGTGTAGTGTGTTTTGAGTCAGTTTCTTGAAGGATGAATGCATATATTACTTTTTTTTGTTGTTTTCGTCTCTATGAGGAACTAATCCTCTTTTCTAAGGGAACGATGAAGCCACCTTTGATGGCATAGTGAATTCAAGTAAGATTTTCTTATACCCTTGTGTTTTTTCTTGTTTCTTAATTCTGATGTATTTGCGTTAATCATAAAGGCCTGTGGTTAACGTTGAGACTGGGAAGCGATTCGTGCTTAGGACTTGAAATAAGAACACCGTTCGAACATTACTAGAGATAGAATAGGAAAGCGGTGCAATCGCTATAGGTAACCAAGAACTTAATAAATCTAGTTGTGGGTTGAATAAATTGGGAAATTGACGACTTGCAATTGTAGATAAATCCTTTCGAAAATCAGAAGTGACATTAGGATAATTGAGGGTTCCTGGTTGACAAAGAAATTAAATTGAACATAGGGATAAGAAGATAAACCTTTGGGTAACTTGCTTGATAGGGTAGGTGGACTCGTGAACTTAGAGCTCACTATCATAATCTAAATAATTGATTAGATAATTTTTTTTATCTTGCTTTAATTTGTATTTGTTTTAGATAATTAATTTATCCCCAACAAACTCTTTCCTTCTCTTTCTCATCTTTGACTTGGTCAATTATTAGTTATCTTATTCAAATCTAGATAAATTGGTCTTCCAATCCTTGTGTTCGACCCCGGTATTTACTTATCGTGTTCTTATTACTTGCAACGAAACGGTACACTTCCCGGATCGTCATCAAGTTTTTGGCGTCGTTGTCGGGGATTGGCACAACAAATTTTCCTAATTTTTAGGAATTTTAATCCTTTGATTAAGCAATTTTTAATTTCATTTTCTGAAATTTTATCCATTTTTACTTCTTTGGTCCCACTTGGTCCTGCCTTGTTTTTGTGTATGCGAGGTACCCTTCCACATCAGAACTTATTCTTTGATCCCGAGATCACCAAGACCGAGAAGAGGTTAAGGAAGGAACTTAAAGAGAGAAGGAGACTAGAAACAAACCAACCCATCAATCTTGAATAGATGGTGGAAGAAAATCCACCACCTCCTCCTCCTCAGGCTTACAAGCCTCTTTATGAGTACAATCTTCCTAACTTGGATGATTGTGTTTCTAGTGTTGTCAAGCCTCCCATCACGGCTAATTCATTTCAGATGAGGGAATCTCTCCTACATATGGTGCAAAAAGAACAATTTGATGGGAGTCCACAAAGAAGACCCTCACAAGCACATCACTCACTTCTTGGATGCTTACGACATGTATAAATATCCAGGAATGTTAGAAGACGCCTTTCATTTGCGGCTATTCCCTTTCTCTATTCGGGATAGAGCATGTGATTGGTTGGACTTACACTTGGATTGTGCGAGCATCACTACTTGGGAACAGATGGCTCAGAAGTTCGTCTTAAGATTCTTTCCTCCTCAGAAAGCGACACAGTTGAAGATCGCCATCACTTCCTTCAAGCAAACTGATGATAAGTATTATAATGAGGCTTGGGAAAGATATAATTTGCTTTTGAGGAGATTCCCTTCTTCCTATTTTGACTTGGTAACAAAGTTTCAACACTTCTTTAATGGGTTGAAAGGGAGATATCAGATGAATTGTGATGTCGCAACTGGCGGTTCTTTCTCTTATTTATCAGCAAAGGATGCATGGGCTTTACTTGAGAAGATGTCCAGGAATGATTACAACAGCAATATGGGCACTTCTAATGCTTCTGGACTTAGTACAACATCTATTGAAGCCATTCTTGAGCAGAACACACTTTTGAAGAAGCAGAATGAAGCACTGACAAACAAGATGAAGGTGAACGCGGCAAAAGAGGGTTTAGCTCTGGGTTGTGACTTTTGTCAAGGTGATCATGATGGTGCATATTGTCCGGGCAACTTTTATAAGGAGCATATTGATTTGTGTCACAATTTTTATGAAACGGTACCACAGCGCAATGACTATTAGAGGAATAGGCAGAACAACTACCATTAGCGGCAGAATTGGAATATCAGGAGAGATCATCCAGGTTTCTCTCGGAGCAACACTAGTGGTGGTCTAGCCGGGCAACAACAACAGAATCAGAGGCCAAACTATGGAATTCAACAGCACAACACCCAACAGACTCTCCCCCAACCTACTCAATTGCAAATCACAGATGGTGGGAAGCAGACTTGGGAAGTGGCAATTGAGAAATTAGCCAGTCATACTAGCATGGCCATTGAGAAGCTGACAGTGCACACTGATACCTCAATTGAGAAGCTAGCAACTCACACAGGGTCGGTAATCCAACTCTTGGAAACTCAAGTATCACAGCTGGCCAAACAAATTAATGACCGTCTTCCAGGTACTTTTCCGGCTAACACAGAATAACCCCAAGGCCCAATGCAATGCCATATCCACTAGAAGTGGTAAAGTGTTGGAACCAAAAGGGAATCCCTCGAAGGCTAATGAAGGTGAAACTCTAGAGCAACCACAAGAGGAGAAGGAGCAAGCTAGGGAAGATGAGGTAGCAAGTGAAAAGGTGCCGGAACAAGGTGGGTTAAGCCCCAAGATCTCCCTCCCTTCATGAACGTACCATATCCAGAGAGATTGCAAAACCCTGTGCAAGACAAGTAATTTTCTAAGTTCCTTGATATCTTCCGCATGCTTCAAATCAACATTCATTTTGCAGAAGCCTGGGAACAAATGCCATCCTATGCCAAGTTTATGTAGGAGCTTCTCTCCAAGAAGAGGAAGATTGTTGATGATGAAACAATTGCTTTGACCGAGGAGTTTAGTGCCATCCTTCAAAGGAAGCTACCTCCTAAGTTGAATGATCCTGGTTCTTTTAGTATACCATGCACCATTAGAGAGATGACTAGTGGGAAGGCACTATGTGATATAGGGGCAAGCATCAACTTAATGCCCCTATCCATGATGAAGAGGCTTGGAATTAAAGAGGTCAAGGGCACAATGATGTCACTCCAACTTACGGACCGGTCAATCAAATACCTTTATGGGGTGGTAGAAGATTTGCTAGTAAAGGTGGGCAAGTTCATTTTTCCTGTGGATTTTGTGGTTCTTGACATGGATGAGGATAACAATACTCCTCTCTTATTAGGTAGACCATTCTTGGCTACCGGGCGAGACTTGATTGATGCGCAACTAGGTAAGCTCACACTTCAGGTGCAAGATGAAAAGGAGGAATTTGATGTCTTTGAAGTTATGAAGCATCCAGTGGAGAAGGTTAAATGCTATAGTGTGGATGAGGTGAAGCCTCTTGTCAAAACAACTCCTACACATGAAGCAAATGGTTCAACACTAGGTAAAGTATTGGTAAATTCCCACACTTTTGACGATGGCATAGAAAAGGATGAGCCGGCGCACTTAGGGAATAAAGATGAGTTGCCTAGAGCTATTAAGGATGACCCAAGAAAGTTGGAGGAGAAGCCACAAGAGCATCATGAGTCACTCACTGAAAGGGCCGAAGCAAAAAGGATGCTAGATCCAATCAAACTCAATGAAATTCGCTTGAGAGCTTATGAGAAAGATCTAGGCAAAAAGGGGGAACCTAAGGTTCTGCTCGATGATCCAAATAACCCTAGAAAGAAGTCATTTCCAGACCAAGTGAAGTCTTATTGGCGAGTGAAAGTTAGTAATAAAACAACTCCTCATCATGATTCTTTTAAGGAAGGTTACGAAGAGCCTAGGGAGACATTTGATGATAATGACCAAGGGTTGAAACTGCTTTTTATGGAAGAAGGAATTGGAGGTCATCATGACGAGTTCGCGGTGACAGAGCCCTTTGGGGGGATATGACCGTCAGGCTCGCGACGTTAAACAAGTGCTTCTTGGGAGGCAACCCAAGGTATATATCCTTTGTTGCATTTAAATAATAATAATAATAATAATAATAATAATAATAATAATATGATTGGTTTTGTTGCCTCAGTTCGTCTGGCTTTCTAATCCTGGGGACCACGATCCTCATCCAGGAGGGGGCGAATCCAAGGCAAAGTTTTGATGGTTTTCAGGTGGATGGAACTCCAGAGGAGGAGGATGAGCCTAGTAGACCAATGAAGAAACCAAGGAAAGACATGGAAGAGGGGAGACAGGCTACTGAGAGCGTGGCGTCCGCTCGGACCCCTTAAGATAACTCTTTCAAAAACTCAACTCTTTTCTTTTTGTTTCTTCTATTCTAAATCATTTTCGTTGCATTTGAATAGTTGGTCAATTTATTAAAAAAAAACTAAAATTGCTTGTGTCTTGGTAAGTTTTGATGGGAATAATTGCACTAAGCCTAAATTGAGTGCATATGATAAAAATTAAAAATTGAAAAATTGATTTGAAAAAAAATTAAAAATCCCTAATGATTTGAAAAATTGAAAAATCGATCCCCATGAAAGATTGAAAAGCGAACTTTGAGAAATTTTATTATAATTGCATGATTTATGTCAAGTTTGGGGTGAACGGGTGCACACATTAGGGATGTATCTCGGTCAAATAATTTACTAAAAATGTCCAAGTGACGAAATTGAGCCTCCAACATTGTTTTTAGAGTAAACCCCCAATTTGGTCCCTAATAAAAACACTCGGGTCTGAAATAGTCCCTATCCAAAAGAAACTATCCATTTAATCCTTAAGAATGTAATTACCGAGACACTTTAGTCCATCTGTGAGTTGACCACCTATGACCTCTGGTTACCAGCCTATGTGGCCCACATTTTTGTCGAGTTTTCAATTACCATTGTATTTTTGTATTCCAGCATGGAAATTATGATTAAAAAAATTAAATAAAAAAATCTAAATTCCTGAGTCCCACCTTCTTCTTCCTATTAACCTTCTTCTTCCTCCACCTGAGTCCCACCTCCCCTATTAACCTTCTTCTTCCTCCACCTTCTGTTTCACTCTGCCTTCTCTCTCCTCCCTCCCCAACCGCCACTGCTACTGACCCTTGTCCATTCCTTGCCCTCCGCTACTACCAGAGCCCTTGCCCATTCCTCGCCACCGCACTGCCTGTCACTTCTTCTCCACAACAGCTTCAAACGTCACCATCAAAAACTTGGCCTTCGCCACTGATGCCAAAGGAACCCTTCACCAGAGACAACAAAATTAGGAAGAACAACAACTTCAACCAGAAACAGTATGCATGACCTCCTTCAAAGATATCAAGTTGACATAACAATAACCCAGCCATAACCATAGCCAGAATCAGAATTTCTGTAATTCCAAACTCAAAAATCACAAGATAAACCAGCAAAATCAGAAGGCAAATCTCCCCTAATGGAGATGTCACCAAACCAATTTACTAGAGAAAAACCACCCCAAAAAGACCACGAATCACACCGTGACTGTCAAAAACATCCTAAACCACCCTCAGATATGGCAAGAAAATTGCCTACCCAAGGACCAAAAACTCGATTTTTGCGTCGGCGCAAGGAACAGCAGGCTACGCGACTCTTCTGCTACCATTTCGAGGCGTGTCTTGCATTGGGGGGGGGGGGGGTAGACGGTGGAGGAGAGAGGGGGTGGGGTGGCGGAGGAGAGAGAAGGGGTGGTGGTGGCGAAGAGAGAAAGGGGGTGAGAGAAAGGAGAAGAAGAAGGTTGATAATAGAGAGGGAGAAGAATTCTTAGTGTTTCTGATAGGCTCCGGCAAGCGTACCGGATCGAAGCAAGTAATAATTAAAACGACAAGTAAATTATCGAGTATCGAACTCAGGGATTGGGAAACCAAGTACAACTTCATAAATTAAACACTATTTTAGACTAAGAAATAAGTGTGAATAGATTTCAAGAAAATAAAATAAACAATAAAATAAAATAAAATATTTTGGGATTTTAAATATGAAAAAAAAAGAGATTTCCAGGAATTGGGTTACCAACAAGACTGGTCATACTACTAAATTGACTACCCCTCTTATTAATTATCGAAATTTGATTTGAAGGTGAATTTATCCTAAATAAGTTAATGTTCCCTCTCGGGATACAAAAACCGTGCCCGATTAAACCAACCCCTACTCTCGTGGTAATTGAATTTAAATCGAACCCTTTAAGCTTTGTGACAACTCAGTGAACCCTCGAAGGACCGCTTCTAACTCTCGTGATTTAAGTCCTAAGTTCAATCCCTATAGATCCAATACCTAAGTTCACCGCTAGGTTCCTCCTTAGAGTATCTATGACATGCAAATAAGTGCGCACCAGATTCACAAGTAATTCATGCAATATGAATTAAATCGAAAACAAATTGAAATTAAAAAAAAGTAAAACGTCAATTCATAACATAAAACAAATCTTGGGCATAGCCCCAATCCCTAGAAACAAAAAGACTACTCAAGCATTACCATGGTCATGGCAAGCTTGATTAACAAAAGCATAAAAGAAAACCTAAGAGAGAAGAAGATATTGGAGAAGAAGAGAAATCCTAGTTTTTGCCTAAGGTAGCAGCCCAAAAGTGTCCCCTATTTTCGAGCCTCTAGGTCCTATTTATAAGGTAGGGTAACTTGCATCCCAAGCAATTACAAAATTAGATAAAATCAGCGTATTTTGTTCATACTGCCAATTGCGCTTTCGCTTTGCTCTTTTCACTCTGAGTTTCATGGCCTTACTTCCTTCCAGCGAAAGTTTTAACTCCACATGTCGAGCAAATCCTGGTTCATCTTTATTTGGTGCATCATTTGTCATGCAAAGTTTCGGAGTTGCTTCTATGTTAAGCTCTTCCTTCACCTTTGGGGGCATTATCTCAATCCTGCACACATGACTCTCAAAAAAAGGTTTGTTATATGAGTTAGTCAAATCAAGATCTACCCTACCTTCCTCTACATTCAAGGAGAGCTTACCATTTTTTACATCTATTATTGCTCCAGCTGTGGCCAAGAATGGCCTTCCTAGAATGATAGGGAATTTAGAATTCTCGTTCATGTCTAACACCATGAAATCGGTAGGAATGAAAAATTTCCCTACCTTTATGGGGACATTCTCTAGTATGCCTAGAGGAGTTTTAGTTGATCCATCCGCAAATTGTAAAGAGGTCTTGGATGGACTTAATTCCTTGGTTCCTAACCTCTCAAAGATAGTAAGCGGCATCAAACTCGCACTAGCCCCTAAGTCACATAAGGCTTGGCCTATTTTTAATTCTCCAATTGAGCAAGCAATAGAGAAACTTCCAGGATCTTTTAGTTTAGGAGGCAAATTAGTTTTTATCACGGCATCATGCTCCTCAATTAAGCTATTAGTTTCTTTTTCTACTTCCATTTTCTTGACCAACCTTTGTGGGAAAGGTATTGGGGGTTGGTAAGGTGGTGGAGGGACATACTATGGTTCTATCTCTTCATGTTCACTCATGTCCTCCTCACATTCCACATCCTTTTCAACTACCCCAAGCTTATCATCCCTCAAGTATATAGCATTACAGTGCTCATTGGGATTAACTTCGGGCTGTCCTGGAAACGTACCATTAGTTTTAGAATATGTACTAGCTTGTTGGGCAATCTGAGTTTCTAACATCTTGTTATGGATGGCTCAGTTGTCTACCTTAGATGTTAACTCTTTTATTGCCTCATTGACTGCCCTACCTTGTTTCCTAAACTCTTCATTTTTCTTTGTTTGAGTTTCTACAAAATTTTCCAAAAGAGACTCAACTTTAGACTTTTGTACCTGAGGATACCCAGATGCGGGTTTCCTATTACCTTGGCCTTCTTGGAATTCGTGGTTCAACGTGTTGTTGTAGTTCCCATAGGAGAGATAAGGGCTATTCTTCCTTCCTTGGTTGTAATAATTTGGGGGAACATAGTTTGGCAACTTCGGGTTCGTGTCATAGAAGTTGTGACAAGAGTTCACTTGTTCCCTCGAAGCACCGGATCTAGGAGCAATACCATGTGGGCACTCCATTATGTCATGTCCCTGCATTCCACAAATCTCATAAACAACATTAGTAGCACCTATTGAACTCACATTAGCCTTTTCAAGCTTATCAAAGCGTTTATTCAGTGAGTCAATTTTAGACATAATTAGATCAGTGCTATTCATTTCAAACTTACCCCCTGAAATCTTTTTCGGGTTATTACCTCTTTCCGAACCCTATTGGTGATAGTTGGTGGCCACGTTTTCAATGATATTGAATGCTTCAGTCAGAGGTCTATTCATAAAGGCTCCACCAGCTGCGGAGTCAAGTGACACCTTTGAAGAGTAATCCAATCCGTTGTAGAAGGTATGCACTAACAACCACCTTTCGAGCCCATGATGTGGGCAAGACTCTAGCAGTCCTTAGTAACAATCCCAAGCTTCGGATAAACATTCTCTGCCCTTTTGGAAGAAGCCGATGGTCTGAGTTCGTAGGTAAGCAGTCTTGGATGGAGGGAAGAATTTTTCTAGGAATGCCTGCTCCAGTTGGTCCCAAGTTGACAAGGTATTAGCGGGCACTTGCTTCAACCAAGCTTTTGCCTTTCCAGTAAGAGATGAGGGGAATAACCTCAAGCGAATAGTATCAATCAGGGCACCATGAATTCTTATTGCATCGGTGAACTCCAAGAATGTCTCCTTATGATCAATCGGGTCCTCCGAGGGTAATCCTCCAAATTGATGTTGCCTAATCATGCCAATTAACATAGGCGGTATAGTGTAGTTCTCCACCTCAATTTCTGGTCTAGCAACCCCAGTTCGCAAACCCCTAGCATTTGGGGATGCGTAGTCCTTCAGTGGTTTTGTATCCGGTAAATTCGCCATGAGTGGAATGGGAATCGACCTCTCTCTCTCTCTCTCCTTGTCTTTGTAGTCTCCCATGTCTACGAAAGGTCCTTTCGATCTCGGGGTCAACTTCAACAAGATTTCCAAGACTTTGGGATCTTCGCATGAGAGAAAAATTCATGGAAAGAGAGAGGTAGATACACTAGAAAAAAAGATAAAAGAAAGAATCAAATAAAAAAATGTCCAGAAAAATCAATTTAAAAATTAAATTGAAATTCAAGAAAGCACAGTTCCCGGCAACGGATCCAAAAACTTGATGTGTGCTCCAGCAAGCGTACCGGATCGAAGCAAGTAATAAGTAAAACGACAAGTAAATTACCGAGTATCGAACTTAGGGATTGGGAAACCAAGTACAACTTCACAAATTAAACAACTATTTTAGACTAAGAAATAAGTGTTAATAGATTTCAAGAAAATAAAATAAATAATAAAATCAAATCAAATATTTTTGGGATTTTAAATATGAAAAATAGAGATTTCTAGGAATTGGGTTACCAACAAGACTGCTCATGCTACTAAATTGACTACCCCTCTTGTTAATTATCGAAATTTGCTTTGAAGGTGAATTTATCCTAAATAAGTTAATGTTCCCTCTCGGGATACAAGAACCGTGCCCGATTAAACCAACCCCTACTCTCGTGGTAATTGAATTTAAATCGAACCCTTTAAGCTTTGTGACAACTCAGTAAACCCTCGAAGGACCGCTTCTAACTCTCGTGATTTAAGTCCTAAGTTCAATCCCTATAGATCCAATACCTAAGTTCACCTCTAGGTTCCTCCTTAGAGTATCTATGACATGCAAATAAGTGCACACCAGATTCACAAGTAATTCATGCAATAGGAATTAAATCGAAAGCAAATTTAAATTAACAAAAAGTAAAACGTCAATTCATAACATAAAACAAATCTTGGGCATAGCCCCAATCCCTAGAAACAAAAAGACTACTCAAGCATTACCATGGTCATGGCAAGCTTGATTAACAAAAGCATAAAAGAAAACCCTAGAGAGAAGAAGAAATTGGAGAAGAAGAGAAATCCTAGTTTTTGCCTAAGGTAGCAGCCCAAAAGTGTCCCCTATTTTCGAGCCTCTAGGTCCTATTTATAAGGTAGGGTAACTTGCATCCCAAGCAATTACAAAATTAGATAAAATCAGCTTTTAAAATTCTAGATATTGCGCGTCACGGCCGTGATGCCTGTCACGGCCAGGCCGTTACAGATTCTGACTTGGAAAACTTGGCACTGATGGCATGTCACGGCCATGATGGCCATCACGGCCTGGCCGTGACAGGTTCTGACTTTTTCGTTCTTTTCTTTTCAGCCTTGCTCGATCATGGCCGTGATGGCTGTCACGGCTAGGCAGTGATGGGCTCTGTTTGGCTCAGTTTTCTTGCTTTTCTAGCTCCATCTTCATGCAAGCTCCATCATGGTTGATCCCAAGCATTTTAATCCTCAATTCCTGCACACAAACACCACAAAACCGCCTTACCCATTCCAAGGTAAAAACTAACAAAAATCAAATTAAAGTTTCCTAAACTACATGAAAATGCATGCAATATGATAAAGAAATATGAGGTGTAATCACACTCATCAGTTTCTATCAGTGAAACTTTGAAGGTGGAAGAATAAGAAGGTTAATAAGGGACTCAGGAATTTGGGTTTTTATTTTTAATTTTTTTTAATCATAATTTCCATGCTGGAATATAAAAATACAATGGTAACTGACAACTCAACAAAAACGTGGGCCACATAAGCTGGTAACCCGAGGTCAGAGGTGGTCAACTCACGGATGGACTAAAGTGTCCCGGTAATTACATTCTTAAGGATTAAATGGATAGTTTTTTTTTGGATAGGGACTATTTCAGACCCCGAGTGTTTTTCTCAGGGATCAAATTGGGGGTTTAGTCTTGTTTTTAATTGTGTGAATCACTTTTAAGTTGTACTTTCTCGAATTTGCTTGAATCTCTTCATGGTTTGCATGTTTATATGTTTGCATCAAATGATTTAGGCAATTTTATCTGAAATAGCTACTTGACCAAATATGAGCCAACCTTGATGCATGATCCCTAGTTAGCTACATTGATCCTAATAGCCTATTGTTTCTTGATGACCTTATGTTACAAGCCATAAATCCAGAAAAACCATGTAAACCCAATCTTAGGATTTAGGAGATCATGGAAAATTAGCAATGTAAGTGTTGTTTGGAAACTAAGATTGGGGTGGCTACAAAGTTTATCATGTTGCTTTGGTTGAGAAAAAGAAAAAGTAAAATGGTTGAAGCCAAACGCTTAAGAAAGAAAATGATTGCAAAAATGCCAAAAAGGGCAATGTGAAAAAAAAAAAGATGTGAGAAAGTAAAAAGGTTGTAGTCACCCAAAGTATAAAAAAAATAAAATATAAAAATAGAAAAATAATTGAGAGTAAGATAAAAAATTATAATTGCACATTTTATGCTCTCATAAATCTTAGGGACTTAGCCTTGATCCTTTACGTATCCTACCTTTAGCCAGGCCACATTACAACCTTTAAAAGACCTTTTGATGTTGCATACATGTTTTTGTGGGAACTTTGTTGAGATGAAAATCAAATTCATGGAAAGTGCTCTTAAAATGTGAAAATTGAATGAAAAGTTGTTATCCTTGATAAATTGAGCGAATGAGTGAATTACTAAATACCCTTGTGAGGAAGGCAATTATTTGAATTTGGTGATCTCCTTTGTGTATGTGACTTGGAGCCCTTACTTAGAGTAATGAATGTATGATTGATATGATTCTAATGGTTTGAAAGTAGGTGAAATTGGGGGTTGATTAAGTAAAGTAAGGAAAGGGGAAACATTGAGGAAGGGTAAATTGATGAAATTACACGAAATTTGGGGCAAGAGTGATTAAGTCCATTGAGCTTACCTAATTTGAGTATTTCATTTTGTTAGTTTTCTTTGGGATAAGCAAAGTTTAAGTTTGGGGTATTTTGATAAACCGTTGGTTCATCTAGTTTTATGACTAGAAAGACCTCAATTTTGATACCAATTGTGCCAGTTCATTCTCGTTTTAGCCCAAATTTGACTTTAATTGTTCACAAGGAATTCATTTTAGTCTTAGGGATAATTTTTAGTAACTTCCTTTAGTTTCTTATCAAAATAAAGCATTTAATGCTACTTTTAATTCCAGGTTAAATGTGAAGCTCGAGGAGCAGATGAAGCAGGAACAAGAAGCCATTCAACCTTGCCTCGTGAGGCAGTGCTCTCCACTCGAACCAGACTCAGTGAAATGAAGATCATTCTGGCTCGCCTCGCCGACCTTGTCTCGCCTCGTGAGAAGTCCAAATTTGAACTGGCGCCAACTTAAGATTCGCCTCGCGAATCCTTGCTCGCCCCACGAGTGCGCGCAGATTCCAAACCTTATAAAATGCTTGTTTTAGGTCAATGAGAGAAGTTTTTGATTAGAGAATTGTAATCCTAGTTTGCTTGGAGACGTGTAGTGTGTTTTGAGTCAGTTTCTTGAAGGATGAATGCATATATTACTTTTTTTTTTGTCTCTATGAGGAACTAATCCTCTTTTCTAAGGGAACGATGAAGCCACCTTTGATGGCATAGTGAATTCAAGTAATATTTTCTTATACCCTTGTCTTTTTTCTTGTTTCTTAATTCTGATGTGTTTGCGTTAATCATAAAGGCCTGTGGTTAACTAGTCTAGTGCGTTGAGGCTGGGAAGCGATTCGTGCTTAGGACTTGAAATAAGAACATTGTTTGAACATTACTAGGGATAGAATAGGAAAGCGGTGCAATCGCTATAGGGAACCAAGAACTTAATAAATCTAGTTGTGGGTTGAATAAATTGGGAAATTGACGACTTGCAATTGTAGATAAATCCTTTGGAAAATCGGAAGTGACATTAGGATAATTGAGGGTTCCTGGTTGACAAAGAAATTAAATTGAACATAGGGATAAGAAGATAAAAGGTTGGGTAACTTACTTGATAGAGTAGGTGGATTTGTGAACTTAGAGCTCACTATCATAATCTAAATAATTGATTAGATAACTTTTTTTTATCTTGCTTTAATTTGTATTTGTTTTAGATAATAAATTTATCCCCAACAAACTCTCCCCTTCTCTTTCTCATCTTTGACTTGGTCAATTATTAGTTATCTTCTTCAAATCTAGATAAATTGGTATTCCAATCCTTGTGTTCGACCTCGGTATTTACTTATCGTGTTTTTATTACTTGCAACGAAATAGTACACTTGTCGGATCGTCATCAATATGATTGGAAGATAACCAATCGATGCCTAAAATTACATCTAACTGTATTAAAGACAAACAGATCAGATCAAGAAGGAAGTGTCTATCCTGAATAACAATAGGACAGTTCAAACATACAGAATTAACAATAACGGGTTTAGTAGTCGGAGTTGAAACAATTAGATCATATGGCAATGAAGAAACATCCAGTTCCAAAAGTTTCATACAATCCATTGAGATAAATGAATAATTCGCACCCGAATCGAAAAGTACAGTCAAGAGATAACCATCTATGTCGCAACTACCTTGTATGAGATCCTTTGAGTTCGAAGCCTCGACGCCACTCATGGTGTAAACTCTTCCTCTAGTCGTTGGTTTATTGACTTTTGTGTTGTTGCCAGTCGATTCCCGCTTTGGTGCCTTGCAGTCCTTTGCCAAGTGTCCCAATCAATCACAACTGAAACATTTCATTCCCCTCACTGGGCAGACATCAGCCATGTGGTTCGGGTCTCCACATTTGTAGCATCTCCTTCCTTGGACTTGGTTCCTATGACTTCCACTCCCAGTTGCAGGAGCAACGCGACGATACAGTTGCTGGTTCTGGTTGTTTCCAATTGGTCGAGTGTACGGTTTTCTGTGGTTCTGGCTTCCTCTCTGGTCCTGATTCTTAAACTGGTTCTTGGATCGTGAGGGTCCCCCATCATTCCCTATGTTGTCACTTCCCTTCCTCATTTGTTCAACTTTCCTGCATTTCTCCATTAAAGCCTGAAAATTCATGATCTCCAGCGGTAGTACTGATTCCTTGATCTCGTATTGCAATCCTCCTTCAAACCTTTTGCACTTCCAGTATTCATCCGGGTTGTCTTGGAAAAAGCGGAAATACTTGGCTAGTGACTCAAACTTGACCGCATATTCCCCGACAGACATGTCTCCTTGTCGCAGACGCAGAAATTCTTGCTCCTTCTCAGCTCGAGCTCTCTGAGGAAAGTACTTGTCCAGAAATGCAGTACGTAAAACCTCCCAAGTAATTTCCTGATGATTTTGGCTTCCAGCAGTTGTTTAGTACCCCTCCACCAATATTCATTGCCTCCCAAAAGTAGAAAAGTAGCATAAGGTACCCTTACTCCTTCAAGATTGTGAATTAGCTCAAAAATCTTCTCCAGCTCTTGAATCCATAAATCAACTTTTGTATGGTCAGCATCTCCATGAAATTGCGGTGGATTCTAAAGTCGAAAAGCTGTCAAACCACGGCTTTCAGTAGCCTGTTCAGCACGGGCTTGTTCTTGTTGATGTTGAGCAGCCAGTGTAGCAGTTTGTTGTGCGATGGCAGCTACAACGTCGGCCATAGCTTGTGCTGCACAGTCCATTCCACCATCGATGCTTCCACGGTCACCAACAAAGCCACCCCTACAGCCTCTTCCATGGCCACGTCCACGTCCCATATCTAGTTCCATAACTGACCTACAAGATAAAATCAGTTAAACGCAACCAGAAAATAAAACATTTATCTACTCACCAACACCCATTACTTTTAAGAAGTAATTCTAACAAGTCTAACTCAGAGAACACACAACACAAACACAACAGGCCTATTCCCAAAGATTCCCGAAAGACTCGACTAGCTCTGATACCACTCAATGTAACACCCTAGCTTGAGGATCACATTATTACCCCTTTTTGCGGAAAATAAAACTCTCGAAAAATGCCGGTTACTTTTGGAAATTAAGATTTTCAAGTAATTATCCTTTTTTTAAAATGTGATAAATTTTTTCCTTAATCTTTCACACACAAATAAACAAAATCAGCATAAGCCTAAACAAAACAAAGAGATACGAAACACTTTATATACATTAAACATAAGGCCTTCATGGGGACAAACCATTGACAGAAATTTTAAATGAGGAAAATAAAAGATACACTAAACAGAGGTAAGGTCAAAGGAAACACAGCTCAAAATAAATGGCTCTCAGAAGCCAAATGCGACTATCGAGACAACACTACCCCAAAAGAAAGCAAGGTCCTATAGCTGGTCGGACAAGTGGTACCCATTGGGGAGACCCATCCCCGTTCCTAGAAGGTGTGTCAGATGAAGAAGTGGATGCCCCAATTCCCTCATCGGGAGAGTCATCATCATCGTCGTCAAAAGGGTGGTACTGCGGCTCCTCTTCCATGAGCTCCACAGGGTCCTCCTCAAAGAACTCCTCGGGATCCTCTTCTATATGTGAGGTCAGTGCTGCTGCCTGCTAAGGTGGGTTCGGGGGGGGGGGGGGGGTCCAAAACCGACTGTCCCTGGTTCGCCAAGTGCTGCAGATAGAACCATGCTGGTGGTAATGAGATCTCGATCATCTCTACGGTATGATTCCTCCGCTCCGGTCCTCCCACCTCTGAACCATCAACTATACAAACCAGGCCCGTATATGTGGCGGAGTGGTTCCCCGGATGAAACACCCACGCGCCTGGGTTATGGGCATTCTCAAATATGAGAGCCCACACCCTCGAGTAAGCCAGGGGCATTGCCGGATCCATCTATACTCAAATACAAATATATGCCATATAGGGGAAAAAACCAACAGGAAAAATACAAGGGTGAGATACCAATATATGGGTGAATTAGGATAACTACATGCACGACACACAAAACGACATGTACAAATAGATATTCACATTCAACAGAAGATTTTCAAAAATAAACAAACATCCATTAATCAACGTCATTTTTGAAAAATGCATGCCACTTCAATATTCAACAATCTATCCTAATCTCTGGAGTTCCCAACTTCATTTTAATAAGTGAGTTGTTCAAGCTCGATTGCCAAATAAGGCACAATGTGTTTTTCATAGCACACTATCCAATTTTAAGGCTCGGTGATCAACGTATATGGATTTCATTGTCCATCAAGGCACAATGATACAACGTAGCATAAAATACCTTACCCTTCAAGGCATTCATACAAAACAACGTGGGCACGTCTACCAAATGCATGTAAAACATTTTATTCTCGCAACTTTTTTTTGTGTTTCATTACTTCCTTCATCGAGGCTCAAGGCTCACCTCACGACCATTCACGAATTTTTCAACGTTTTAAAACTTTTCATCGTCAACACAGGGCGTTTTGTCCGAGTGTCCAATCACAAGAGTCCTAGACCGATGCACCAGTCTTAGACTTTGTGGTCATAGAAAACAACTTTCACCTTTTACCACGCTTCACCATGTTTATCACAACGTATGTAGGACACACAGTCCATAACAACGTATATAGGACACAAAGTCCACAACAACGTCACACGGATCATAGATCTACTTGTTTTTAAAACACTAGTATCACGACATCATGGTTAGTAGGTTCACTTTCAACATTATTTTTCGTTCAGCGAAACACAAATACAAAACAAAACCTCCATAACTTATCTAAGTTATCGGAATATTTTTGTTGAGTAAAACTCTTTTGTAACAGCAAACTTTTCCATTTGAAATTCATTTTTAAAAACTTTAAGTTATAGAAAAGTTCTTTTCTTTTCCAAAAATCCATTTTTGTTTTGGAATTTCCCTTTTTCTGAAAAATATTGAAACTTTTTGAAAAATATTTTTTAAATCTAAAAAATAAACATGTTTTTATTTATGGTTTTTTACCATAAAACATTTTCTAAAATTGATTTTCTCTTAGGGTAGAATCATTTAAATTTTCAAATAATTTTCGTTTAAAAAAATGTTGATTTTTAAATTCTCATCAAATTTTGAAAAGATAAATTATTTTCTCTTTTACTAAAAGTTTTCCTCAAATAAATATTTATTTTCAATATTCTTCATATCACTAGTGGAAAATATACATTAGACGGGAAATGTTTACGTCTGTTAACCAAAAGCTAGATGTTAAAAAGGAGGTGGTGACAGTTTTGTAAATATCAGGTTTCATTAATTCAATTTTAACGTCAGTTGTTGTAAGGACTGATGTTAAGAGTTAAGTTCTCTTTTAACGTCAGTTGTTTATAGAACCGACGTTAAAAGTGATTCACTTAACTCTTAACGTCTGTTCTTTCATCAACAAACGTTAAAGGATATTTTAATAATTATTTTTAGCCAGTATACGTACCCTCCCGCTTTGCCTTCCTCAAAGTTTTAGTTTCACTTGCTTTTATGTTTTGTGTTTCTGCTTTGAAAACTAAAATATATGTACGAAGTAAAACTGCTATAATTTGAATCAATAACCCAAACCGGATCTCATTCATGAAGTGTATCAATAATACAATTACAAGATACATTCAAAAATTTAAAATGCTATAAAAAGTTAAATTGAAAGGGTTTAAAATCCTGTAAAATCCTAAACATTTGTTGAGGCTTCTTTCCCTTCACGGGTGAGCAAGAGAGGAGAGTCGAGCGACTGAGATTTCCAGAGCGGCTGAGCAAGGGTGCTCTCGATCTATTTCAACAATGGTCCTGGAACAGTCACTTGCTACCAAAGCTAAGGTTTTGGAACTCTAGCCATCGATTCTCCTGAAGGATGATAAGGTGAGCAACTCACATTATGTGATTTACACAACCTTATCACCCATGTTAAGTGATTTACACAACCTCAGAAGTTGTTTGACCATTAAGACAAAGACATTTGAGTCTAGGAATAGGACGAAAGAGTGATGAAGTAAATCTCCATGGTAGAGCCATATTGTGAAGCAGAAAAATAAAAGGAAGGAAATGAAGCTATTTATAGGAGTAGGGGATGAAGTTAGTAGGAGTGGTAAGTTGCTAAAAAATTAAATTGATCATTAAGAGGATTAGGTTCCAAGGCGCATGAGGAGTTGGCAGTCAAATAAAGTAATAAATGCAGTTATATATTATAAACGTGCAAAATGAATAACTGATTGGGATTCATAAAGAGTGGCTTTTAATGTATATTAATCAAAAAGTAGACGTTAAAAAGGATGATATTGACTTTTAACGCCAGTTGTTTATAGAACTGACGTAAAAAGTGATGATTTTGACTTTTAACGCCAGTTCTTTTAACAACTGACGTTAAAAGGTGATTGAATTAAAAAAATTTGAGTGAGGACAACTTAATTGCTTCACCCATGTTTCTTCATCACTTTCATACTCTGCTCTGTTCACAACTTATACCCGCGCCTTTCTCTGCCCTAACCCTTTCACTCCTCTCCTCACCTCACCTCCGCGAACTCCTTTCCTCACCACCGCGAGGTACCTCTCTCTCTCTCTGTCTCTCTCTCTCTCTCTCTCTCTCTCTCAACTTCACACTCTTTCTTGCGAGCCCTAACTCTCTCTGTCTCCCTCACTCTTAGCAACAACATCAAATGACAGTCTCACCGCGAGCTCCTCCCTCACGCGGTCAGGTACACCCTTTTTTCTCTCTCTCTCTCTCCGAATCACACACTGTCTTTCTCTCACTACGTGCGCCCTAACTCATTCTTTGCCACTAACTCTCAACCACATCGAACGGCGGCCGCTTGTGATAGTATCACCGCTTGTGAATTTGTTGTAAATGATGATCTATGGTGTTTCCTAGTTTTGGTTGCAATGGGTTAATGATCCTGTTTTATGGAATGATATTGAGATTGATGATGTTTGCAATGGTGGAGTTTTTTTGTGTGTGTAGTGTGTAGTTTTGGAACTATTTTGTTAGAGGGTAGTTTTCCTTTTATTTTTTAGTTGAAATGTATACTGTGAAGCTAAATAATAAAAAAGAAACAAATAATGGTGTATGTATATGGTTGTTAGGTTTTCAAATACTAGTGCGCTTTTCCAATCTCCCCTATATTGTGCTTATATTGGATATATGTGTGTATATCTACAGAACCTTTCTAGCTATGGATCGTAGTTGGATGGTTTGTAAGCGTACAAGTGATGAGTATTTGATGGGAGTGGGAGAGTTTATAGAATTTGCTCAAAGGAATGTTCCTAATAGTAATGGAATGTTCTATTGTCCTTATGTCAAGTGTTTGAATACGAGGAAATGTACGGTGAAGGATATACGTACTCATCTGTTTTGTTTTGGGATTTGCTTGAGTTATACAAGATGGATATGGCATGGTGATGTGTTAAGTACTAAGGCAAGTGTCTCCAAAAGTGAGGACGTTGACGTAAATATGGAGGATGATCGAGTAGAGGACATGATCCGTGATATTGGACAAGAATCTTTTCAGCGAGCACATTTGTATGATAAGTTGTGTGGTGATCCTGATAAGCCTTTGTATCCCGGGTGTATTACTCATACACGATTGTCGGTGGTGTTAAAATTGGTTTGTGTGAAGGCGAGAAATGGTTGGACCGATAAAAGCTTCACCGAATTGCTTGAAGTGTTGAAAGACTTGCTTTCGGAGGGCAACACATTGCCTGATCATAACTATGAGGCCAAGAAGGTATTGTGTCTGATGGGTATGAAGTATAAGAAGATACATGCATGCCCAAATGATTGCATATTGTACACTGGTGTTTATGAAGACAATCACGATTGCCCTAAGTGTGGGTTATCACGCTACAAAGTGAAGGATGGTGATGATTCGATATGTGATGCGAGAAAAAAGGGTCCTCCTACGAAGGTGTTGTGGTATCTTCCAATAATTCCAAGGTTCAAGCGATTGTTTGCCAATGTGAAAGATGCGAAGAATCTTAGATGGCATCATGATGAGAGGAAACATGATGGAAAGGTTCGCCATCCGGCTGATTATGTGAAATGGAAGAATAATGATACTTTGTTTCCGGATTTCGCCGATGAGCCAAGAAACCTAAGGCTTGGACTTGCTACAGATGGAATGAATCCATATGGTAACATGAGTAGTATTCATAGTCCATGGCCTATTATGTTGATAATTTACAACCTGCCTCCTTAGTTGTGCATGAAGCGCAAATACATGATGTTGTCTATGATGATTTCGGGCCCAAAGCAACCGAGAAATGACTTAGATGTTTATCTAAGTCCCTTGATTGAAGACTTGAAAAAATTGTGGGTGGAAGGTGTTGATGGGTATTCTCACGAGAATTTCAAGCTTCGAGCCATGTTATTTTGCACCATCAACGACTTTCCAGCATACGGGAACTTGTCCCGGTATAGTCTAAAGGGGCATAAAGCATGCCCCATATGTGAAGAAGGCACATGCTACACTCAGTTGCATCATGGAAAGAAGACGGTTTACCTTGGGCATCGAAGATTTCTTAGACGTGATCACCCATATCGTAAGATGAAAAAACTTTGGATGGATGCCAAGAGATTGAAGATGCTCCGACGGCCTTAAATGGAGAGAAGGTTTATCATAAAGTAAAGGACATCAGTGTTATCTTCGACAAGTCCAAAAAGAAGGGTAAGGCTGCTGAGAAAAACATATGGAAGAAGAGGTCCATATTCTTTGATCTTCAATATTGGCGCAAGCTTGATGTCAGACACTGCATTGATGTGATGCATATGGAGAAAAATGTGTGTGATAGTGTGATTGGGATGCTTCTCAATATTCAAGACACTGATTTTACAATTTCCTTTCCATGTATACAAAATTCCAAAAACTTGATCGAACGTCGTTAAATTTGTAATACGCGTAAATCCTTTTTCAACGATTTTACACTCTAATAGTCCAAAATTTATTTTGAAGTTTTAGAACAGTTTAATAGGTATGAAAAACAGTCTCTAACTGTCCAATAACATTTATTTTCGAAAATTGCATTTTAGTCCCTAAACTTTCATTAATTACAAAAAGGTCCTTATTCACTTAAAACCTTATAACTTTTTATTTAAAACTTCAAATCTCACATAACCAACTTCTTTAGAAATGATTTTCAGTTTCCAACAAATTTCCAAAAATTTATATTTTTGGGTCTCATATTTTTTTAATATTTGCAAATAAGTCCTTAACTATTAAAAAGTTCATAACTTTTTATATATAAATCCAAATGACTTCAAACCAATTTCTTTAATCTTATATTACAAAGAGATACAATCCCAACATATAATAATATACTTTTCAGAACAGTCTCCGAATTTCTCAGTATTTGCACAATGGTCCCTATATCTTCAAAAATTCATAACTTTTAACATACATATCCAAATCCATCCAAACCAATTTCTATACTCTTATTTACTCATTCACTTCTTATAAAAATTATCCAACCAAATTAAATCCCCATGGAACTCCTCCAACCAGTTATGGCCGAATGGCCTTAAATAAATATATTAGGCATTTTTCTTAACACATCAAGCAAACAACAATCATGGTTCCAACTTAAGGTCATTGGAACCAAAACAACCATATGACATATCATACCACGACGAAACATCAAATATCAAATCCTCCAAGAGGATCACACAACCATAAACAATAATACATAATCCTAACACTAAGGATTTTCAAGACAACATACAAATACTTTAAACCACACACATATCTACATTAAGGTAGGATAGTAGTAATCTCCCCCCTTACCTCTTGTAGACCCCTTAAATCAAGCAAGAATGATGTTGTTCTCCTAGGGATGGCCACGGTTTTTCTCCCAAAATCCTAGAGATCAACACACAAAATTCAAAAGGATTATATAACTAAGCTTAGACATAAGCAAAGATAGGAATCAAGGCTTAGATCACTTTTCTTAAGCCAAAAGGATGATGATCAAGAGATTGATGTTCTTGACAAAATAAATACCCATTTTTGTAGAAGGCTCAAAATGGATTTTTGGATGAGATAACTTAGGCTTAGAATGATGAGAGGATCATGGATATGGTATTAGAAAATCAAACAAGAACTTGGTTGGTGAGTTTCATGCTTAGGCCGAATTTGTGTATGAAGAACAAGGAAAGGATTTTGCTTCAAAATAGATATTTGTGTGAGATGGATTAGGTTTAGAATTAGAAGAGGATTAAGGATATCATAGTGATTTATCAAACAAATGTTTGGATCAAGTGGAATTGATGATAGCCGAAACTTGAACATAGAAAGGAAAGAAGAATACTTTGTGTCATGAACTTGGATGATAACTTAGGAGTGAAATGAATTGAAAGGGAATGAAATGAAATGAATGAAGATGAGAGGAGAAGAGTGGCTGGTCGAAATTGAGAGGAAGAGGTAGAAAGAATAGAAATAAAGACTTAAGTGTTTTTGATTCTTGAAACTTAGTAACTAGATAAGTTGTCAACTTAATGTTCTAAGTGAAATGAAATGAAATAAGTGGAAGAAAGTGTGTGAAAGTGGGCTGCCGTGCACCACATGAAGAGAGGGAGAAGTCAATATGAAATTGCCTTGTTAACCTTAAATGAACTATAGTTGAAGTTAACTATGCATAGGTTAGGCTAGAAGCAAAGTATCTAGATATTTTTGGCTTAGCATTTATGAGCATTGATGAGGGAGGTGAGTCGCTACTATGACTCACCATGCTGACTCATCCCCTCTGAGTCATCATGGATGACTCGTCGTTCTATCTCCCGGTGTATTTCTGCGCATCCATGTCCGATTACATTATTTACCCGATTAGGGTTTTTGAGAGGAAAATGATGAAATAAAAGCAACACGAAATGAGTTTGGTTTTGTGGAGGGGCTGCACGAAATTGAGTAGTTTTAGAGGGTATTTTGGTCAAAATTCACTTCGAGACACTTTTGGAGTTTCACTTAAAGACTAGGGGCATTTTGGTCTTTTTACTAGAAAAATATCATGATATTTTGGTGTAATCATTATGCTATGAAAATTTGTGTGTTGAAGGTGCTCCTAGGGTGACGTGGCCGCAAGTTTCTAGGGAGAATAAGGTAAAATGTTGTCATGGCACACTTGAAATTACAATGCAAGCTTAAGGGTATTTTGGACTTTTCACATTTAAGTCATCATTACATGCATTTAATGTATGGCGACTAACCCCTATGACTCACCCCCTTGAGTCATCACAATGACTCATTGTACTCATCCGTCCGCATCAGGTTTTGTCTCTGCACCTCCGTTCTCGATTCCGTCAATCCCCGATCGTCGATTATTCGCCCGAATAACGTATAATAACTTATTTACTTTGAAAATTTTCAAAATAACTACTATGGATGGAAATAAAATAAAAATCTAAGCTGTTTCGTTCTCGGGTCAAAATTAGGTTCTCTGATCAGTAAAATCTTACTGTCAGTTAAAACGCAGACCGGGTTTCGTCTGAATTCTAAACCTAAATTTTTACCGTAACCTTATACCATAAGTTAGAGTAAAATTATGATTTTATTTTATTAAAAATCATTTTCTTGATCTAATATAGAAATTACAAACTAATAAATTCTACCGATAATTGAAAAACAGTAAAAACAGCAAAACGGTAAAAACAGTAAAAACATGGTGTTACAATACTACCGCTCTAAAAAGAATTTCGTCCGCGAAATTAACTTGTCTAAGGAAAATAAAAACGAACATCATTTCTTGAAACATGACGTGAATAATTACCGAGATTAGACCGTTGCTCTTACTTATACTATATTCGGTAAAACTCCTGATACAATAATTCAGGCAAACCCCTATTTAAAGTCTCAAGACTCGAAGCACACTCGAATGATTCGAATGTCAATAGAATAAAATATATGAACTTCTGATAGATTTGGAAATTTAATTGATACCAAACTTTGACTCCCATTTACGGTGGCGATTTTAACACACAGATGGTAAATAAGAACTCAGAATTCAAACAAGAATTTTTCTGAGAGAGAAAATAATTCTCTAAACTTTACTCTCACAAGAAAGAATAAAGTAGAACGAATAGAAAAACAAAGAATATCCTCATATGTGAAAAAGTTCTTTAATAGATTCCTGAATGTAAAGTGCCCAGCCGGTACAGATTTACAAAATGACTCCAATAAAGCAATTCTTCCCACAAGAACTCCCTTCAAAGGAAAAATCTTTGAAGGCAGTGATTCTCTTTCTTTCCAAGATTCTAAGACTCAAGTCAAACTCACTCTTGGTTTCTAAGAAAACCACAGTAAAAGAATTTACGAGTTTCCTCACTTGAAGCAACTCCAACTCGTTTTTCACAATAACAGAATGAATTTGCAAAATTTTCATATGCCGGAATATTTATAACTCTTTAAACTTAATCATCTCTTCCAACTCAGTGGCATATGCAGTGATTGTCATGTCCTCTTGTCCATGCTGCAGAAATTCAATCTCTTCCGCACGACTCGCTTCAGTGGAAGCATTCTTCTCCAGAAATCTACTTCGAAACACATTCCAGGTGTTCGCTTCTTGTCTTGCTACTAACATCTGGCAAGTTTGTCTCCACCAAAATCCAGCATCTCCTATCAATAGAAATGTCGCACAAGCTACCTTCCAATGATCAATATACTCCATAGTTTGCAAGTTCCTTTCTATTTCATTAATCCAAAGCTCAGCTTTCTCTGGATTAAGCTCACCATTAAATTGAGGTAGGTTACTATGGCAGAACTAAGCTAGTCCTCGCCTCTCAGTAATCTCCTCATTCTGTCGGGCCACAGTTGTTGCTAGATCCCTCAAGACTTGTACAGTTGCACTCATATCTTCAGTATCCTTGATTGCTAAATCAGATCTACGCGTTTCCAGACTAACCATAATTTTGTAATCAAAGCATAGTATTCAGAATTAGGAAGAAAACAATGCATCAAAATCCATCCAATATTATTCCTCCTTAGGAATAATAATGAAAAGATCAACAACCAATGTTGTATCCTTTCGGAACAATGTCATGAAAAACATAAACTCAGCCAAGGATAGACTAAAGTTGTTATCCTTCCCAACATTTGTTCTTCATAGAACTAAAACACAAAAAAAAAAAACACAAGACACGACCAGAGAACACACAAAAAAGACGACAATAGACCTAAAACCCCAAGCCCAAAAGACTCGGCCAGCTCTGATAACAAAAATGTAACACCCTTCTTCAGCATTACATCGTACGTAAAATTTTAAGGCCGAAAAGTAGGTTGATTAAAATTGTCTATAAAGAAAATAGGGTAATTTTTTCTTTTGTTAGTCATAAATATAACTATTTTGTTTTAAATGAATGGATAATAAAATATTCCATTATCACAATTAGGGTCATGAGTTCGAAAATCATTTACATAATACCCAACGCAATGCATAGAC
Source organism: Sophora flavescens (assembly GCA_030762895.1). NCBI lineage: Eukaryota > Viridiplantae > Streptophyta > Magnoliopsida > Fabales > Fabaceae > Sophora > Sophora flavescens. Next base: position 100,125,595 of record CM061069.1, on the reverse strand, counting down.
AAAAATCATAACAGTATACAGATACAGACTAAAGATACGGAGACACAGCTCCTAAAATATAAGATACTTGGAGTCGCAGCTCCATAACAGTAACATTAACTCCCAAACATACCCAGCTGGCCAAACTAAAATAGAAAAGACCATCCTTTCTCAAACACCATGAGAAGGACAAACCCAAATGACAAAATCTATTGGAAACTCTATTTGAGTCCACTACCGACGTCGTCACATAAGACACTACTGGAGTTACTGCAATAGTAACTCTCGAACTAAGCCCTTTCCTCTTCCAAAAGGAAAAACATGATCTAAGAACCATCGACAGTCTGGAAGACGTCTTGTAGAAATTCCACCATAACGTTCGCATGCTCGAACCTCAATCTCTATGATGAATCAGTCAAGCGTCATCTTGACGTGTCAATCTTCTCAACAGAATACAGAAAGCACAAAGCCAGCCGACATAGGCAAAATAAAAGAAGGAGGTGAGATTCCATTTATCTTAGACATAATGCAGATATGAAATGGTACGACTCACAGGTATATAGCACAACAGTCATATATTCTTTTTATCTCCCATTTTAATTCTGCAACTCAAAACTCCAAGAATATACTATACCAAACTCTACGGTAAGCTCATCAAGCATACCGAACACGGTTTGTCCATCAAGGGACAAGAATAGAGAGAAGCTAATTGAAACCGTATAGTCCCATTCCTACACAACCTCAAGGAATATCCGATTCTAACATCGGAGCTAATTTGATATTTTGGAAGGAAATGGTTAGTATAGGTTTCACATCCGCCCACCTCAGGCAATGGTGCTATCGTGTTACGCACACAGTCTAATCGTGGCTATTGTTTTACGCTCATGAGACTTTAATCATAATGTACATATGATGTGTGCGTGGTGGATTCCGGCAAGTGTACCGGATTCGTCGCCAAGTAATAAAAAGATCGATCCCACAGAGACCGTGATCTCAAATAACAACTAATTATTAAACCAAATAAACTGGACAATATAAAAAGGGATTTTGAAAAGATTTGATTTTTGAAATAAGAATTACTTGGAAAATCAGATATTTAAGAATGCAATCAATTAAAAGAGGAAAGTAAATCGATTAGGGGTTTTTCAAATCTAAAGAGATTCCTAGGAATTGGGTTACCAACAAGATTATTCATGTTACCAAATTGACTACCCCTTGTTAATTATCAAAATTTGCTTTGAAGGCGAATTTATCCTAAATAAGTTAATGCTCCCTCTCGGGTTACAAAAATCGTGCCCAATTAAACCAACCCCTACTCTCGTGGTAATTGAATTTAGATTGAACCCGTTAAGCTTTGTGACAATTCGTGAACCCTCGAAGGACCGCTTCTAACTCTCGTGATTTAAGTCCTATGTTTGATTCCTATAGATCCAATACCTAAGTTCACCGCTAGGTTCCTACTTAGAGTATATGTGACATGCAAATAAGTGCGCACCAGATTCACAAGTAATTAAAGAGATAGAAATCAAATCTAAAGCGAAATCGAAATTAACAAAGGGAAAAAATCAATTTATAACATAAAAACAGATCTTGGGCATAGTCCCAATCCCTAGAAATAAAGCTACTACTCAAGCATGGCCATGGTGATGGCAAGCCTGATTAACAACAACATAAATGAAAACCTAAGAGAGGAGAAGAAGAAGAAGAAGAGAAGAATCCTAATTTTGCCTAAGGTAGCCGCCCAAAAGTCCCTAAGAGTCCCTAAAAATCTCCCTATTTTCGAGCCTAAGTGCTCTATTTATATATTAGGGTAACTTGAATCCAAAGCAATCACAAATTCTGATCAAATCAGTTTCTAAAGATCCATATATTACGCGTCACGGTCGTGATGGGCTCTGTTTGGCTCATTTTCTTGCTTTTCAAGCTCCATCTTGGTGCAAGCTCCATCATGGCTAATCTTGAGCATTTTAATCCCCAAATCCTGCACAACAACACCACAAAACCGCCTTACCCGTTCCAAGGTAAAAACTAACCAAAATCAAATTAGAAATGCCTAAACTATATGAAAATGCATGTAAAATGTCAATGAAATATGAGGTGAAATCACACTCATCAACGTACTATCATAATCACATGTGATCTTAAACTCTATATAACACATCAGGCTCTTTATGAAACCTCTACAACCGAAACTCCGCTCCCTGGGCACAACGGCCTCACCGAACATAGTTTTAACTATGTATCTGAGCAAAATTACCGGAATACGTCCAATTGGTCTATCCATCGGATAACCTCATGATTCCACCAGAATCCACTTGCTGTCAATCGCCGATGGACGATATTCTCGGTTACAAATCATCGGCCCTTCACTGATCCATAGTTCTCAAGCAGACTTGTCGTGTTTGTGTAAATATATTTTAGGGTACTTGCTTACAAGTCCTAACACATTATGAAATTGGATCGACAATCCAATCATTTATTTCTTTACACTTTTCTAATTGAGCCTTTCTCCAGGCTTTCAAGAAATCAGATAACTCTTAGTCCATTAAATCTTATGGAGGTATGGATATTGAATTATCCACACTTTACGACAAATTGTCTTGCTTCACCATAAGTCATAAATTATTAAGTTCATATTTTCACTAAGTCATCCTCGACTTAGGTTTTCCATTTACTTGAAATACTAGTCTTGAAGACTAAAATTATCTTTTATCTTAAAACCCAAAACCTTCGGTTAAGACCAAATCATTTTGAAATCAGGTTACATCAAAGTACGTAAGTACCAAATTCCTCAAAACAGTTCCTTGAAAAACATCAAAACTCTTAAAATATTGTGTTACCGCTTTTTACTGTATTTCAACTTAAATTCCATATTTTCACAAATATAATTATTTTTCTCAAATCCTTTATTTTCCTAAGTTTCTATACTTCTATTAAAGTATTAAAATATTTATTTCAAACTCTACATCATTGTTTTCTCAAAAATCCTTAAAAACGTTTGACGACGGTTTCGCCGCTTTTTATTGGTTTTAGGCCCAAAAGCCATACTTTTGAAAATATGGTTCTTCACCTCAAATATATTACTTACCTAGGTTATAATACTCATTTTAAGATGTTCAAAACACTGATTTTACAATTTCCTTTCCATGTATACAAAATTCCTAAAACTTGACCGAACGTCGTTAAATTTGTAAAACAAGTAAATCATTTTTCAACGATTTTACACTCTAATAGTCCAAAATTCATTTTGAAGTTTTAGAACAGTTTAATAGGTATGAAAAACAGTCTCTAACTATCCAACAACATTTATCTTCTAAAATTACATTTTAGTTCCTAAACTTTCATTAATTACAAAAAGGTCCATATTCACTTAAAACCTTATAACTTTTTATTTAAAACTTCAAATCTCACCAAACCAACTTCTTTAGAAATGATTTTCAGTTTCCAACAAATTTCAAAAAATTTATATTTTTGGGTCTCATATTTTTTTAATATTTGCAAATAAGTCCTTAACTATTAAAAAGTTCATAACTTTTTATATATAAGTCCAAATGACTTCAAACCAATTTCTTTAATCTTATATTACCAAGAGCTACAATCCCAACATATAATAATTTAGTTTTCAGAACAGTCTCCGAATTTCTCAGTATTTGCACAATGGTCCCTATATCTTCGAAAATTCATAACTTTTAACATACATATCCAAATCCATCCAAACCAATTTATATACTCTTATTTACTCATTCACTTCTTATAAAAATTATCCAACCAAATTAAATCCCCATGGAACTCCCTCAACCAGTTATGGCCGAATGGCCTTAAATAAAAATATTAGGCATTTTTCTTAACACATCAAGCAAACAACAATCATGGTTCCAACTTAAGGTCATTGGAACCAAAACAACCACATGACATATCATACCACAACCAGACATCAAATCAAATCCTCCAAGAGGATCACATAACCATAAACAATAATACATAATCCTAACACTAAGGATTTTCATGACAACATACAAATACTTTAAACCACACACATATCTACATTAAGGTATGATAGTAGTAATCTCCCCCCTTACCTCTTGTAGATCCCTTAAAACAAGCAAGAATGATGTTGTTCTCCTAGGGATGGCCACGGTTTTTCTCCCAAAATCCTAGAGATCAACATACAAAATTCAAAAGGATTAAATAACTAAGCTTAGACATAAGCAAAGATAGGAATCAAGGCTTAGATCACTTTTCTTAAGCCAAAAGGATGATGATCAAGAGATTGATGTTCTTGACAAATAAATACCCATTTTTGTATAAGGCTGAAAATGGATTTTTGGATGAGATAACTAAGGCTTAGGATGATGAGAGGGTCATGGATATGGTATTAGAAAATCAAACAAGAACTTGGTTGGTGAGTTTCATGCTTAGGCCGAATTTGTGTATGAAGAACAAGGAAAGGATTTTGCTTCAAAATAAATATTTGTGTGAGATGGATTAGGTTTAGAATGAGAAGAGGATTAAGGATATCATATTGATTTATCAAACAAATGTTTGGATCAAGTGGAAGTGATGATAGCTGAAACTTGAACATAGAAAGGAAAGAAGAATACTTTGTGTCATGAACTTGGATGATAACTTAGGAGTGAAATGAATTGAAAGGGAATGAAATGAAATGAATGAAGATGAGAGGAGAAGAGTGGCTGGTCAAAATTGAGAGGAAGAGGTAGAAAGAATAGAAATAAATACATAAGTGTTTTTGATTCTTGAAACATAGTAACTAGATAAGTTGTCAACTTAATGTTCTAAGTGAAATGAAATGAAATAAGTGGAAGAAAGTGTGTGAAAGTGGGCTGCCGTGCACCACATGAAGAGAGGAGGAGAAGTCAATATGAAATTGCCTTGTTAATCTTAAATGAACCATAGTTGAAGTTAACTGTGCATAGGTTAGGCGAGAAGCAAAGTATCTAGATATTTTTGGCTTAGCATTTATGAGCATTGATGAGGGAGGTGAGTCACTACTACGACTCACCATGGTGACTCATCCCCTATGAGTCATCATGGATGACTCGTCGTTCTATCTCCCGGTGTATCTCTGCGCATCCGTGTTCGTTTACGTTATTTACCCGATTAGGGTTTTTGATAGAAAAATGATGAAATAAAAGCAAAATAAAATGAGTTTGGTTTAGTGGATGGGCTACACGAAATTGAGTAGTTTTAGAGGGTATTTTGGTCAAAATTCACTTAGAGACACTTTTGGAGTTTCACTTAAAGACTAGGGTCATTTTGGTCTTTTTACTAGAATAAATATGATGATATTTTGCTGTAATCATCATGCTATGAAAATTTGTGTGTTGAAGGTGCTCCTAGGGTGATGTGGCCGTAAGTTGCTAGGGAGAATAAGGTAAAATGTTGTCATGGCACACTTGAAATTACAATGCAAGCTTAAGGGTAATTTGGACTTTTCACATTTAAGTCATCCATACATGCATTTAATGCATGGTGGCTAACCCCTCTGACTCACTCCCTTGAGTCATCACAATGACTCATTGTTCTCATCCGTCCGGTGTCAGGTTTTGTCTTTGCACCTCCGTTCTCGATTTCGTCGATCCCCGATCGTCGATTATTCGCCCGAATAACGTATAATAACTTATTTATTTTGAAAATTTTAAAAATATCTACTATGGTTGGAAATAAAATAAAAATCTAAAATGTTTCATTCTCGGGTCAAAATTAGGTTTTCTGATCAGTAAAATCTTACTATCAGTTAAAACGCAGACCGAGTTTCATCTGAATTTTAAACCTAAATTTTTACCGTAACCTTATACCATTAGGTAGAGTAAAATTATGATTTTATTTTATGAAAAATCATTTTCTAGATCTAATATAGAAATTACAAACTATTAAATTCTACCGATAATTGAAAAACAGTGAAAACAACAAAACGGTAAAAACAGTAAAAACAAGGTGTTACACCCCTGCTGTACCAAATGTTGCAGAATCATCCATATGGGTAGTAGTGAGACCTCGATCATCTCCATACTGTGAATGCGCTGTTGTGACCCAGTTGCCAATGTCCCCGAGAGAGTCCTAACAGGACCGATGTAGGTGGCACTCCGAGCTCCCGGGTTAATAACCCAAGCACCACCGTCGTCTACGTTGTCAAACATCAGGGATCTGATCCCTGAGAAGGACAGATCCATTCCGCCCGGATTCATCTGTAATCAGATATATATATTCCACACAGAAGAGGAAACATAAACAAATATGCAAGTGTGAGATACCAATATATGAGTTTTGATAAGATAACCACATGCGCGACACATAAAACAAAATATACATGGTATTCACAATATACGAAAAATCATCCAAACAGCATAATAATTTTGTCAAAGGGTTTCATACCCGATAGTCATCGCTATTTTATAAAAATGCATGACACTTCAATATTCAGGTTCTAATTTGATATCTAATCCCAGGAGATCCCACAACTTTCTTTTTCGTTTTGAGCAGATCAAGCTCTTTACATGGACCATTGTAAAAACGAAATAAAACAATGTCCAACAATTATATAAGACATTGGCCAACACACAGGACACAAGGGTTATTGCACAAAGATGTAACACATTGGCCACCACACACAATTGTAATCGCATTAAATGGAAATATAGTCCGTTAAATATATATTGGCCAACACACTAGGACTCAATGATCTATAATTTAACACATGGCACGTCTGCCAAATAATGCATGAAGAAAACTTTTATTCTCGCCTCATTTTCTTTTTCGTTACATTCTTCCCTTGTCGAAGCTCAAAGGCTCACGAGCATGCTTAATTTAATATTAAGACTTTTTCCACTTTAAACCAACACAGGACACACCAGTCCAAGTGTTTTAAACTCAACACAAGACACAATGTCCAAATGCTCAATCGCAAAGCCCTAAACTGATGCACTAGTCTTAGGCTCGCAGATATGGGATACAACATTCACCATATCAATTATAGGACACACCAGTCCACAAAACTTTTTATAGGACACACCAGTCCACTAACACAGATCCATGATCCACGTGTTAACAGAACACTAGAATTCCGACGTTTCGGTTACTAGGTTCACTTTGTTTCTTTTAAAACATTTCGTTCAGTGAGACAACAAATACAAAACAAAACCTCCGAAAACTTATCCAGGTTTAACGGAATTATTTTCACTGAGTAAAAACTCCTTTACAGAAACTCTTTTCTATTTAAAAACGTTACAAAATCGTTAAATCATAAAGACATTCCTTTTTCTCAAATTCTTTTATTCTTGAAAAACTTCCCCATAAAATATCAACTTTAAAAAGTAATTCAAAAATATTTTCTTAAAAAGATATAAAACCGTTTTCTCAAAGTTTTGCAGTAAAAATACTTTTATAACTCAAACTATATTTTCTATTGTAAATAATTATTCCGACGTCAATATTACATTATTTTCTTAACTTAATCTCTTGAAATAACTTTTTATATTATTATGGAATTTATTTTGGAAAAACTAATGCGTGTGAAATTTTTTCATAGTTCCACCCTTACTGTCACTCATTGACTCATATTTCCCCGAAAATATTATTAAAATAATAATTTTACACTTTTGTTCAACTTTCTACACTTTAATCATTTTGGTTAAATATATAAGCTTATTAAGCTTTTATCCTCGAATTAAATTGAACACTGACCACTGCAGGTTTCTCAGTCCATCACTCAATAGCAGATGAATTCAATACAACACAGTATAACATACATCACAATTATTGCATGCATCACAATTATAACTTTAAAATTAAATTATAACCACAAAATTGAATCACTCACATGAAAACACATAAACAAATTAAGCAGTAATAAATTTAAAGCAACAGAAAATCATAGCAGATAAATTACAGATAAGATAGCATATGACTATCTTAAACTCCTCAGGTAAACTCCCCTTACCTCTTGAAGATTCAAGTTTTATTTTCACGAACTGTTTTCCGATTCTAATCTGGTTTTCTTCGCACACTCAGGATAATCAAACAACGATTTATCCTTCACAACAAATCAAGTCACAAATCAACAATTGAATCAACACAATAAAACAAACTCATCTAGTTCACATGAACTAGGTTTCGACCTTCATGAGTTTTCTAGGCTAGAGATGTTAAAATTTTACAAACTCTTGGATTTATGATCCTTAAGTATTAGAATGACAAAATCAATGATCATTAAACAATGATTTGAATCAAAACTCACCTAACCAACATAGTTAGGGTTTCGGCCTTGACACTAAAATTGAGCTAGGAATTTCATTTGATTTCCATCTCTTAGATTCAACAAACATAGTTAGTATAGAGATGAAATCAAAAGTCATAAGACAAAAATTGAATCAAAATCCATTTATACCAAAAACTTAAGGTTTCAGCCCCTAATAGAAAAATAGGTTAGAAGTTGATTTGGTTTCTTAATCACTTGGATTCAATAACCATAAGGATTAAAGAGATGAAATCAAGTATCATTTAACAAACTTTGAAGTAAAACCCATTTACACCCAAAACTAGGGTTTCGTCCATGCTTGAAGAAATAGGGAGGAAATTTCTTTTGGGTTCGTGCTTCTAGATGATAAATATATGCATCGTGATGAGTTCATTGCAATTGGTTTCAAATCAAATGGATTTTTCTACAATTTTCTAGAGATTTTTGAAGATTGGATCTAGAAATTGAACAAGTGGTGTTCATGGCATGAAATCATGAATTGAATGAAGAAGAATGCTTGATTGATCATGGAGAGAAAGATTCTACCTCTTGATGATGAACAAGTGATGAAGATCGATCAAGTTCTTCACAAAATTACTATGTGTTCTTAAGTGTTCTTAGAGAAAAGTGTTTATGTTAATGAAGAAGATGACCTGAAATGAAGAAAAATTTGCCTAAGTCTTTCTAAATGGAGGGGGGCCGTGTAGTGGGAGGGATAGAAGGGTAAAAATGTGTGATGACAGGCCTTGTAGTTACCAAGCAAAAATAGGGGTATTTTGGTCTTTTCAGCACGAAAATATCTAGTTGCATTTATGTGCCATTTTGGCCATTATGTCTCGGATAGGATTGCCATAAATGCTCATCACATCAGTCACCTCAGCTCCGTATCTAGCTCCGTTGGTTACCCGACTTAAGTTTTCCTCAAGATATTTTGAAGTTTTTGGCCGTATAAAATATAATATTTAATTTTCACGCGAAAATTTTCAAAATACCAATACCGTTACAAATAGGATATGAACATTAACCATTTCGTTCACGAGTCAAATTTAGTTTTTCTGAGAAGTAAACTTTTACTGTCAGTGAAAACACAGATCGGGTTCCGTCGGAATTTTCAACAAAAAATTTAACTGTAACCTTATAAAAATAAGCATGATATGAATATGGCCTTGGTTTATCGAAAATCATTTTCTAAGTCTTGTATAAAAATATAAACATTTATATATTTATTACCGATATTAGAAAATAAAGAAAATTGGGGTGTTACATTACTACCCCACTAAAATAATTTCGTCCTCGAAATTACGCACCTGTAAAAAGTTCAAGATATTGTAATCTCAACTTTTCCTCAGCTTCCCATGTTGCTTCTCCAGTTGTCTCATCCCAAATAACATTGACTAAGGAAATTTGTTTACCCCTGAGCTGCTTAATCAACTTATATATCCTCCATTCGTACAGGCGAAGTCTCATAAGACAAGTTTTCTTTTAATTGTACTTCATCGGGTTCAATTACGTGAGATGGATTAGGAATATACTTCCTTAATTGTGAGACATGGAACACATCATGAATATTGGAAAGAAAAGGTGGCAAAGAAATTCGATAGGCTACTGGACCAATACGACAAAGAATTTGGTAAGGTCCAATGAATTTAGGAGTGAGTTTTCTAGACTTTATAACCCTACCTACCCCAGTTTTCTAGTTTTCTAGACTTGAAATTCGAGAGGTCGTCTTCTCCGATCTGAGTAACTCTTCTACCTACTCTGTGTCGTTTTCATCTTTTCACGGATTTTTTAAACTTTCTCAATTGTTTGCTGCATGATTTCAGGACCTAAAATCATGCTTTCTCTATCTTGGTACCAACACAAAGATGTTTGACACTTTCACCTAAGCCTCATAGGGTGACATCCCTATACTCGAGTGAAAACTATTGTTATACGTGAATTTGATAAGCGACAATAAGTCACCCCAACTTCCACGATGGTCTAAGACACATGATCCCAGCAAGTCTTCTAATGACTGAATCGTTCTTTCCGTTTGTCCATCGATTTGAGGATGATACGCTGAACTTATTCTTAACTTGGTTCCTAGAGCTTGATGTAAGGTTCACCAGAAACTTGAAGTAAACTCCGGATCTCGATCCGACACAATACTCGAAGGTACTCCCTGAAGTCTTATTATTTTCTTAATATAAACATCAGTCAATTTTTCCACAGTGTAATTGATCTTAACATGTAAGAAATGTTCCGATTTTGTTAGCCTGTCAACAATCACACAAATTGAGTCAAAACCTTTCGAAGTTCGTGGAAAACTTACCACAAAATCCATTGATATGATATCCCACTTCCGTTATGGTACATCTAACGATGTAAGCTTACCTCCAGGTCTTTGATATTCTACCATCGCTTTCTGATAAGTCAGACAAGATGCAACGTACTCTGGTACTTGCTTTTTCATTCATGGCCACCAAAATATTTGTTTCAAGTCTTGATACATCTTCGTTGATCCAGGATGAATACTTAACTTACTCTTGTGTGATTCCTGAAGAATCATCTTTTTCATCTCAGGATTATTAGGTACACAGACTCGTCCGTTGCACCTCAAGATGTGATCTGGTCCCAAACTAAACTCTGCAACTTTTCCTTGTTCCATTAATTCCTTATTTTGTTGAAGATACGCATCCACGACTTGTTGTTCTCGAATTTCGTCCATTAATCCACTAGAAATTTTGATCATTCCCAAACTGATCTTCTCTTTGCTTACTTCCATAAGCAAATTGAGATCTCAGAGATTTTCAATCAATTCGAGTTCCCTTACCATCATAGTTTAAATATGAATGGCTTTCCGGCTAAGTGCATCAGCCACAATGTTTGCCTTTCCAGGATTATATTGTAACTTAAAATAGTAATCCTTCAGAAATTCCATCCATCGTCTCTGCCTCATGTTGAGCTCTTTTTGATCAAACAGGTTTGTGGTCACTAAAGACATCAAACTTAGCTCCGTACAAGTGGTGTCTCCATATCTTTCGTTCAAAAACCATAGCAGCTAACACTAGATCATGCGTCGGATAATTTCTTTCACGGGTCTTTAGCTGACTTGATGCATAAGCTACAACTTTCCGATGTTACATTAAAACACAGCCTAAACCTTGATGCAAAGCATCACAATATACCTCATAAAGTTCATTTGGTTCAGGTAGTATTAATACCGGCGAGGTTGTCAACTGTTCTTTAATCTTTTGAAAACTTTCTTCACACTTGTCTGTCCAAACAAAAGGTTGATCCTTCCCTGTAAGTTTAGTCAACGGCACAACTATCTTGGAAAAACCTTCAATAAATCTCCTATAGTAACTGGCTAGACTGAAAAAACTTCGAATCTCCATTACTGTCTTTGGTCTTTCCCAAGAAAGGACTGCATCCACTTTTGCAGGATCGATAGTGATTCCTTCCTCGGTGATCACATGTCCCAAGAATTTTACTTCTTCGAGACATAACTCGCACTTAGGCAATTTTGCATACAAAACTTTCTCATGTAGGATTTGTAAGACTTGTCGCAAATGTTCTTCATGTTCCTTATTACTCTTAGAGTAAATGAGAATGTCATCGATGAACACGACAACAAACTTATCAAGAAACGGACGAAAAATCCGATTCATGTAGTCCATGAAGATAACAGTTGCATTCGTCGCTCCAAAAGGCATTACGAGATACTCATAATGTCCATAACGAGTTCTGAATGCAGTCTTTGGTATATCCTCAGTCTTTACCTAATCTGATGATAACATGTCCTCAAGTCAATCTTTAAGAACACAACAACTCCGCGCAGTTGATCCATCAGATCATCTATGCGCGGTAAAGGGTACTTATTCTTGATTATCACTTTGTTAAGTTGTCGAAAATCCACACAAAGTCTCGAACCTCCGTCTTTCTTTCTAACTAGAAGAACTGGTGCTCCCCATGGTAAAACACTTGGTCTAATAAACTATTTTGACAAAAGGTCCTCCAGTTGAGTTTTCAACTCAGCAAGTTCTGTAGGTGACATCTGATATGGAGCGATAGAAATTGGTCTGGATCCTGGTATTAAGTCGATGGAGACTTCTATCTCTCTTACTGGCGGCAAACCGGGAATGTCATTTGAAAACACATCCGGAAACTCTCTTACTATAAGCAACGTACTCAAATCGATCCCCCCCTCGACTTCTAAGTTAGTTAAAAGCAAGTATCCCTGATCTTACTTGGTTGGTAGATAAAAATCCAGAAATCTCAGGATTGGGAAAAAATAAAGTTTTATGAGCAAAGTCTAAAAGAATATGGTTAGAAGATAACCAATCCATGCCTAAAATCGCACCTAACTGTATTAAAGGCAGGCATATCAGATTAACAAGAAAGTGTCTATCCTAAATGATAATAGGACAGTTCAGACATATAGAATTTACGGTAACTGGCTTAGCAGTTGGGGTTGAAACAATCAAGTCATACGATAAAGAAGAAATAGGTAATTTCAAATGTTTCACAGAATCCATTACAATAAAAGGATGTGTTGCACCTAAATCGAAAAGTACAGTTAAGAGATTACCAGCTATGTCGCAACTACCTTGTATGAGATCATCAGAATTAGAAGCCTCAGCACCACTCATGGTGTAAACTCTCCCCTTAGCTATGGGCTTATTGGTCTTTGCGGTGTTGGCAACTGGTGCAGACCTTGGCATACTACAATCTCTTGCCAAGTGCCACATTTGACCACAATCAAACACCTCATTCCCCTAGCTGGGCAAGTATCTGCATGTGATTCGGATCTCCAGACTTGTAACACTTCCTGACTGAACTTTGATTTTGATTCCTCTGACCTCCACTACATGATGCAGTAGCAATAGGGTGGTATAATTGTTGGTTGCGGTTGTTCCCTGGTGATCGATAATAAGCTTTATTCTGGACTTGCTTCCCCCTCTGGTTATGAAAATGACCCTTAGATTTAGATGGTCCTCCTACATTTCCTATGTTGTCTCTTCCCTTCCTTATTTGTTCTATTTTTCTACATTTCTCGACTAAAGCTTGGAAATTCCTGATTTCCAGTGGTAGTACAGACTCTTTAATCTCAAATCGCAGTCCTCCTTGAAATTGTTCACACTTCCAATCCTCATCTGGGTTGTTTTGGAAAAAGTGGAAATACTTGGCAAGTGATTCAAACCTTGCCGCGTATTCCCCCACAGACATGTCCATTTGAAACAGACGTAGAAATTCTTGCTCCTTTTCAGCTCGAGCACTCTAAGGAAAATACTTGTTCAGAAACATGTTCCGAAATATCTCCCAAGTAATCTCCTGATTTTCCGCTTCCAGTAGTTGTTTAGTGCCCTTCCACCAGTACTCAGCATCTCCTAACAGTAGAAAAGTAGCGTAAGGCACCTTCACTCCTGGAATTGTGAATCAACTCAAAGATTTTCTCTACTTCCTAAATCCACAAATCGGCTATGATAGGATCCTCATCTCCATGAAATTTTGGAGGATTCTGGTGTCTAAAAGCAATAAGACCTTTGCCCTCAGCAGCCTGTTCAGCTCAAAATTGTTCCTATTGGTTCGGGGCAGCCATTGTAGCAGTTTGTTGTGCAATAGCAGCGACAACATCCGCCATTGCTTGTGCTGCATAATCCATTCCACTAGCCTCCTCGTAGTTCTCCTCAAATTTTCCTCGTCCGTCAACACGACCACCTATACGGCCTCTTCCACGGTCGCGTCCACGTCCACGTCCACCTTCTAGTTCCATAACTGACCAACAAGACACAATCAGTAAAATGGCAACCAGAAAATGAAATGTAAACTTACTAATTATTACACATTACTTCTAAGGAGTATTTCAAACAATCTCAATCAGAGATCACACAACATCAACACAACAGACCTATTCCCAAAGATTTCCTGAAAGACTCGACCAGCTCTGATACCACTAATGTGACACCCCCTCCTTAGGGTATCACATTTAAAACACTTGTTACAGAAATTAAACTCAACTAAAATTAAATGTTGCTGGTTACTTTCGGGAAAATAAATTTTCTAGTTACATATCATTTTCAAATTTTGGTGATAAATTTTTTTGCCCCTTTACTTAACATACAAACAACACTATAAACATAATATACATCTATATATCATACATATGCATCGTAAGAGTTTTACATAAGACCTTTATCCTACCAAGTCACTTTCTACAGTCATAAGGACATTAAACAAACTAAAACAAAACTAACTATAATATAGTGGGAGTCTGGAACTTCAACTCAAAAAGATGTCTCTCAGTAGCCAGAAAGTCAGACTATCAAAAGCACTACTATTCCCAAAAATGGTAGACATCCCCACCTTCATAAGGTGTATCCAGAGAGGATACCTCAACTCCCTCTCCTACATTCTGGACTACACCATCCTCAAGATGATGATAGTCCGGATCCTCAACCAAAAACTCCTAATGATCTTCCTCCATCTCATCCTGCACCTCCTCCGGAACTAATACAATAGGTCCTGGAGGTGACCCTGGAGCTACCTCCTGTAGAGGCTGAACATGCGGGGGAGGGTGATGAGACACCCCGCTGTGCCCCATTGTATTATTACATTAAATCCCTAATTATTTTTTTTACTTAATCGCGCGCTTAACGTTTGAAAATACGTAAAAATTTAAAACTTAATTAATAATCATATAAATTCTACAAATATAAAACACACCAAAGTTGTACTATATCATTACACACCTGTTTATTTATTACATTACCAAAACACTGCTGAGGGTATCCTCTCAGTAGGATCCCTCACAGGCATAAACTTCACTACAACATACTTAGCGGAATTATAAATACTACTTAGACACACTGGCCATAATGTCTATACTCTAATCGCCATGAATCACAGCTCGACCTCCAGCATCCGGTTCATACGGAGTTCCATCTAACTCCTCAGCAACTGGTTCCTCCATCGGGTCTTCTCGTACGATCACATCAAAATAAAATACAACACACAAAGATATAGGGAATAAGAAACAGTTCTATCATCAAAAAGCGGAAAAGATTCATAGTATATCATACAGTAATTGTCACAGACACGCATCACTCAAAATCAGCAATCATCCTCAATTCACTATATCATCCTCTACCCTCAGCCCATGCAACTAAACTTTATACTGATGTGGCCATCTTCACTCCTGTCACATTAGTCAGTAGTCCAGAACAGTCCAGTACCAATAACTTTCGAACGCATCAAAGACTAAACACTTATTAGTCTAAAATGGTCCAGTACCAATACCATACGAACTCGTCAAGGAACATCCTTCCATAACGGTCCAGTGCCAAGAACATTCGAACTCGTCAAGGAACATCCTTCCATAACGGTCCAGTGCCAATAACATTCGAACTCGTCAAGGAACATCCTTCCATAACGGTCCAGTGCCAATAACTTTCGAACTCGTCAAGAACTAAAGAGTATTACGGTAGTCTACCTCGGCATCCACATCCGTAGGGCACTCACCCGCAATATCCGATATCCCCAACATAGGATATCCTGACCTCGTGTGTTCCACTCACACGGCTGTGACTAACAATATCTCGATAAATGAATCTCCCTAAATTACATCAATAACAACTTAGTGCCTCAACCTTCCATCAAAGTCTCAACACCTTTTTCCTCATAGATAAAACCACTTAATTAGGCTAGGCACCTCTAATTCACCTTTATTCTCTCACCCAAACAATTATCTCCCGAACAACACATGTCCTTACTTAAAAATTAACTAAGCACAATATTAAACCCAGGCAGATCATGCATAACATAACATCAGCAAATATTCAAATCTCTCAATATCATATAAAGCAATTTATCACAACCAACTCATAATAATCAAACCAAATAAATAACAAAGTCAGATTCTGTCACGGCCTGGCTGTGATAGCCATCACGGTCGTGACAGACAACAAAGACAAGAATCCTACAACACAGCCTGTCACGGCCTGGCCATGACAACCATCACGGCCGTGACAGACAACAAACATCCTCACAATCATAATTATTCAAACACCGAAACAATACGTCACATGCAGATGGAATACCTCAACCAGCGTATCACAAACAGTCAAAAGTAAATAATTCAAACATCCTCAAATACTTAAAATCAACTTAATGTCGATAAACCTACAATCCCCGAATCACATTGGTTTTACAGAAAAGGTTTCCAATGGGATTTTGGTCTTGTCGATTACTCGACTACTAGTAGGGTTTAGGTCGCCCTACACAATTATCATATAATCTACTACTTATCGATTCCGACGATAGGTTGATTCTTTTCCCCACCTAAGCTAGCACCGGAAACACGTACACGACGATCCTCGTTATCCCGCCACGAATTAACACAACAACCTTCATCCAAATAACATAACTATAATTAATCAACTAACATCCATCTATGACACTTTAGGGCTAGGTTCGGCCAAGACTTAGAAATAGGTTTAGGATTATCTTCTTAATGTCATCTTTTGGATCCTAATTACTAGAGTCTTAACTATCATAGATTACTTATTACATGACTAAAATTTGAAACAAAATCCTCTAACCTTTAGGGTTAGGGTTTCGGCCAAGGGCTGACTTTTAGGGTTCAAAATCCTTAAAATTCCTAATCATGATTAAGTCATAGATTAATGATCCTTGATTAACCTAAATCATGGATTAGTGACTAAACAACTAAAGTTGAAACCCAAAACTTCCTATCTCTTTTATACAAGGATTCGGCCTCAACATGTTCATAGGGTTAGGGTTCTTAGTTTAATAAACCAACTTGGATTTATTAAGCATACATACTAATAGCTTGATTAACAAGATCATTAATGAAAACTTTGAACAAAACTCATCTAGTTCCAAGAACTAGGGTTTCGGCCTTGATGAAATCACTAGGTTAGAGTTTGATTTTTGATCTTCTATATGCTTGGATACAAGAACTATCAAGATATTTGAAGATTGAATCATGAATCAAGACATGAAAATTGAAACAAAACCTAGGAACATGATATTGACCTAGATTCGGCCATGACCAGAAATCAAGGAAAGAAATTTCTCATGATCTTATGCTTCTATATGATGGAAATAGGGATGATTATAAGATCATAGCAATTGGTTTCATGTCAAAAGGATTTTTCTAGAATTAGTTATGAATTTTCAAAGTTCTAGATCTAGAAACTTAAAAGTGATGAACAACTATGATATAAGCCTTGAATCAAGAAACTTGTTAAAGAACATAGGCATGATTAAGAATGAAGATTTGAATTTACCTCTTGAAGATCAATGACAAAGGAAATCCAAGATACTTGCTTCACAAATCACTCACTTAAGAACTTATGAACTTAGGGTTTTGAACACAAATGGCATAAGAACTAAGTGAAAAGTGAGAGTATGGTATTTATAGTGATAGTGGCGCCATTATGGGAAGGTTCTAGATGATGATGAGTTGTCTTGCTAAAGGATTCAAATGCAATTAAGTTCTAGGGACCAATTTGCAAAGATTCCAAAAGTTGAAGGACTAGTTTGCAAATTGTCAAGAAAGTGTCATGATGATGATTTTGCCACATTAAATGCTAACTTATCTTGACTTTGTTGGCTGATTTTGGTGTCATAGATATTTTAGAGAAAACCTAACTTGTTGAAGAAGATTTGTTGAAGAAGATTGTTGAAGCTTAAAGAACAAAGTCGAAGAATGGAGAACATTCTAGAAAATTCTTGGCTCATCTAAGAATTATGAGGGCAGCCCCTTCTCCCTCATGGGCTTGCGCATGAGCTTGCTCAATTTGGGCTTGGTTTCATTTTTGTGGGGCCCACTTGAAGATTTAAGCATTAAGCTTAAGATAGGAAACTTAAGGAAACTTTAATGGCTTTTTGAACTCAAACTATGAACTATAAATGTTTGGGCTTCTAAGCCACGACCATTTAAGGTTAGAAACAAGGATTCTAGCCCAATCCACTTGGAAAAACGAAAAAAACTAATTTAGGGACAAAAGGGTAATTTACAGAAAGTTCAGGGACTTAACCGTAAAATTTCTAAATTTTCTATTTAACCCTGAAAAACCTTCTAGACTTAAAAATATGATTCATCCCCTTGAGTCATCTCAAAATCCTAAGATAAACCCTCTATCCACTCTTAGAAACTCTAATTTCCCTTCCGTCGTCTACCCGATTACGCGTTCCGCCTGAAAAACGTAAATTATTTTATTTTTTCTGGAAATAATTATAAAAATACAGAATCGTAGAAAATAAAATACTAAACTTAAGTATTTCGTTCACGAATTAAAATTAGGTCTTTTGAGCAGTATAATTATACTGTCAATGGAATTCGCGGGCCGGGTTTCGCTTGACTTTCCAACCTAAATTTTAATCGTAGCTTCCTACGGTCAAGTAGGATTGAGTAGTAACCTCCGTTTATTTAAAATAATTTTATAAAACTCAAATAAATTTATAAACATATTTATATGTATTACTGTTATTTAAACCAGTAAAATACAGGGTGTTACATTACTACCCCTCTTAGAAAAAAATTCCGTCCTCGGAATTTCTTAACTCAAACTAGCCATTATCTTGTAATCGTATCTTAATCTAAAGATCCCACATTATATTTCTCATCGCTGTTTTTCCCCTAGGTAACAGTGGTAACTTTATAACATAATTCATTCTTATATCATTCTATTTATCCTCGAACTTATCTATCACTATATTCCATTCATTGTTCTTAACCTTTCCAACTTGTTCTAACATCTTTAAAGGACATGATCAAAACTTAATTCCTTCCTCTTCTTACTATTGATCCACTAAAGAATCTTATTTCAACATCTAACAGCCGTAATTAACACCACAATCGAACTACCCTAACATCCTACTCCACGTATCCAATCACAGTCTTAGTTCCTTAGAATGTATTTCACTATTCTAGATTATATCAAAATCACACCTTTCAAGTCTCCAAATAAACATCTCAACACTCCGTAAGATAAATTGCAATCAAAAGATCAACACCTGTTAGGATTATCTAACTTAACAAATTTGAATTTCTCTGGTAACCTCAATTTATATCAGAAATCATCTTTTCTGCTCATATTCAACTTAGGTGAAAGCTCATTTTCAACTTAGGTGAAATTACTATATACACTTTCGTTTACTCTTCCCAAACTCATACAATCCATCTTAACTACGATCCTTAATCATTGCCCTAGATTCCATAATGATACTATGCCTCCATCAACATTTGACTTATAGTAATTGTCTTACTCACTGATATTGATCTTAAGGGTTCACATCCTACCAGTCACAACTATACCTCAACAAAACTCTCATCACTTTCTTGTCCATTATGCTACTTAGAAAAACAAACAAAGTCTACCAGATATCAAATACATACCTTGTATAAGATCCCGGATTGAGCATTCTGCTCCCCTCACGGTAAACACTCTTTCAGTGGCCTAAGGTCTGACCATCTACTGTCCCTGCTTGGGAACTCCTTTTCCAGCTCCACCTCTCTCGAACACTAGTATACAACATATAATGCTACATAAAACTGGTATATATATATATATATATATATATATATATATATATATATATATATATATATATATATATATATATATATATATATATATATATATATATATATATATATATGCCATATAACTATAACTATCACGTCGGGACTCACTACCCAACTTCTAAGCATAGTTAAAATCCGATGTGGACTCAACTAGACACGGCCAGTAACACATCCTAGACCTCACAGTCCGATTAGAATCGAACTGCTCTGATACCACCAAATGAGACACCCCGCTGTGCCCCATTGTATTATTACATTAAATCCTTAATTATTATTTTTTACTTAATCGCGCGCTTAACGTTTGAAAATACGTAAAAATTTAAAACTTAATTAATAATCATATAAATTCTACAAATATAAAACACACCAAAGTTGTACTATATCATTACACACCTGTTTATTTATTACATTACCAAAACAACATTGAGGGTATCCTCTCGAGGGATCCCTCACAGGCATAAACTTCACTACAACATACTTAGCGGAATTATAAATACTACTTAGACACACTGGCCATAATGTCTATACTCTAATCGCCATGAATCACAAATTCGACCTCCAAAGATCTGGTTCATACGGAGTTCCATCTAACTCCTCAAAGAATCTGGTTCCTCCATCGGGTCTTCTCGCATTTATCACATCAAAATAAAATACAACACACAAAGATATAGGGAATAAGAAACAGTTCTATCATCAAAAAGCGGAAAAGATTCATAGTATATCATACAGTAATTGTCACAGACACACATCACTCAAAATCAGCAATCATCCTCAATTCACTATATCATCCTCTACCCTCAGCCCATGCAACTAAACTTTATACCGATGTGGCCATCTTCACTCCTGTCACATTAGTCAGTAGTCCAGAACAGTCCAGTACCAATAACTTTCGAACGCATCAAAGACTAAACACTTATTAGTCTAAAATGGTCCAGTACCAATACCATACGAACTCGTCAAGGAACATCCTTCCATAACGGTCCTTCGCATTTGAACTCGTCAAGGAACATCCTTCCATAACGGTCCGAGTGCCAAGAACATTTGAACTCGTCAAGGAACATCCTTCCATAACGGTCCAGTGAATTCGCAGGAACATCCTTCCATAACGGTCCAGTGCCAAGAACATTCGAACTCGTCAAGGAACATCCTTCCATAACGGTCCAGTGCCAATAACATTCGAACTCGTCAAGGAACATCCTTCCATAACGGTCCAATGCCAATAACTTTCGAACTCGTCAAGAACTAAAGAGTATTACGGTAGTCTACCTCGGCATCCACATCCGTAGGGCACTCACCCGCAATATCCGATATCCCCAACATAGGATATCCTGACCTTGTGTGTTCCACTCACACGGCTGTGACTAACAATATCTCGATAAATGAATCTCCCTAAATTACATCAATAACAACTTAGTGCCTCAACCTTCCATCAAAGTCTCAACACCTTTTTCCTCATAGATAAAACCACTTAATTAGGCTAGGCACCTCTAATTCACCTTTATTCTCTCACCCAAACAATTATCTCCCGAACAACACATGTCCTTACTTAAAAATCAACTAAGCACAATATTAAACCCAGGCAGATCATGCATAACATAACATCAGCAAATATTCAAATCTCTCAATATCATATAAAGCAATTTATCACAACCAAATCATAATAATCAAACCAAATAAATAACAAAGTCAGATTCTGTCACGGCCTGGCCGTGATAGCCATCACGGTTGTGACAGACAACAAAGACAAGAATCCTACAACACAGAGCCTGTCACGGCCTGGCCATGACAACCATCACGGCCGTGACAGACAACAAACATCCTCACAATCATAATTATTCAAACACCGAAACAATACGTCACATGCAGATGGAATACATCAACCAGCGTATCACAAACAGTCAAAAGTAAATAATTCAAACATCCTCAAATACTTAAAATCAACTTAATGTCGATAAACCTACAATCCCCGAATCACATTGGTTTTACAGAAAAGGTTTCCAATGGGATTTTGGTCTTGTCGATTACTCGACTACTAGTAGGGTTTAGGTCGCCCTACACAATTATCATATAATCTACTACTTATCGATTCCGACGATAGGTTGATTCTTTTCCCCACCTGAGCTAGCACCGGAAACACGTACACGACGATCCTCGTTATCCCGCCACGAATTAACACAACCACCTTCATCCAAATAACATAACT
Source organism: Sophora flavescens (assembly GCA_030762895.1). Lineage (NCBI taxonomy): Eukaryota > Viridiplantae > Streptophyta > Magnoliopsida > Fabales > Fabaceae > Sophora > Sophora flavescens. The sequence continues at coordinate 100,103,566 of CM061069.1, read as the reverse complement.
ATAATTAATCAACTAACATCCATCTATGACACTTTAGGGCTAGGTTCGGCCAAGACTTAGAAATAGGTTTAGGATTATCTTCTTAATGTCATCTTTTGGATCCTAATTACTAGAGTCTTAACTATCATAGATTACTTATTACATGACTAAAATTTGAAACAAAATCCTCTAACCTTTAGGGTTAGGGTTTCGGCCAAGGGCTGACTTTTAGGGTTCAAAATCCTTAAAATTCCTAATCATGATTAAGTCATAGATTAATGATCCTTGATTAACCTAAATCATGGATTAGTGACTAAACAACTAAAGTTGAAACCCAAAACTTCCTATCTCTTTTATACAAGGATTCGGCCTCAACATGTTCATAGGGTTAGGGTTCTTAGTTTAATAAACCAACTTGGATTTATTAAGCATACATACTAATAGCTTGATTAACAATATCATTAATGAAAACTTTGAACAAAACTCATCTAGTTCCAAGAACTAGGGTTTCGTCCTTGATGAAATCACTAGGTTAGAGTTTGATTTTTGATCTTCTATATGCTTGGATACAAGAACTATCAAGTTATTTGAAGATTGAATCATGAATCAAGACATGAAAATGAAACAAAACCTAGGAACATGATATTGACCTAGATTCGGCCATGACCAGAAATCAAGGAAAGAAATTTCTCATGATCTTATGCTTCTATATGATGAAAATAGGGATGATTATAAGATCATAGCAATTGGTTTCATGTCAAAAGGATTTTTCTAGAATTAGTTATGAATTTTCAAAGTTCTAGATCTAGAAACTTAAAAGTGATGAACAACTATGATATAAGCCTTGAATCAAGAAACTTGTTAAAGAACATGGGCATGATTAAGAATGAAGATTTGAATTTACCTCTTGAAGATCAATGACAAAGGAAATCCAAGATACTTGCTTCACAAATCACTCACTTAAGAACTTATGAACTTAGGGTTTTGAACACAAATGGCAAAAGAACTAAGTGAAAAGTGAGAGTATGGTATTTATAGTGATAGTGGCGCCATTATGGGAAGGTTCTAGATGATGATGAGTTGTCTTGCTAAAGGATTCAAATGCAATTAAGTTCTAGGGACCAATTTGCAAAGATTCCAAAAGTTGAAGGACTAGTTTGCAAATTGTCAAGAAAGTGTCATGATGATGATTTTGCCACATTAAATGCTAACTTATCTTGACTTTGTTGGCTGATTTTGGTGTCATAGATATTTGAGAGAGAACCTAACTTGTTGAAGAAGATTTGTTGAAGAAGATTGTTGAAGAAGATTGTTGAAGCTTAAAGAACAAAGTAGAAGAATTGAGAACATTCTAGAAAATTCTTGGCTCATCTAAGAATTATGAGGGCAGCCCCTTCTCCCTCATGGGCTTGCGCATGAGCTTGCTCAATTTGGACTTGGTTTCATTTTTGTGGGGCCCACTTGAAGATTTAAGCATTAAGCTTAAGATAGGAAACTTAAGGAAACTTTAATGGCTTTTTGAACTCAAACTATGAACTATAAAAGTTTGGGCTTCTAAGCCACGACCATTTAAGGTTAGAAACAAGGATTCTAGCCCAATCCACTTGGAAAAACGAAAAAAATAATTTAGGGACAAAAGGGTAATTTACAGAAAGTTCAGGGACTTAACCGTAAAATTTCTAAATTTTCTATTTAACCCTGAAAAACCTTCTAGACTTAAAAATATGATTCATCCCCTTGAGTCATCTCAAAATCCTAAGATAAACCCTCTATCCACTCTTAGAAACTCTAATTTCCCTTCCGTCGTCTACCCGATTACGCGTTCCGCCTGAAAAACGTAAATTATTTTATTTTTTCTGGAAATAATTCTAAAAATACAGAATCGTAGAAAATAAAATACTAAACTTAAGTATTTCATTCACGAATTAAAATTAGGTCTTTTGAGCAGTATAATTATACTGTCAATGGAATTCGCGGGCCGGGTTTCGCCTGACTTTCCAACCTAAATTTTAATCGTAGCTTCCTACGGTCAAGTAGGATTGAGTATTAACCTCCGTTTATTTAAAATAATTTTATAAAACTCAAATAAATTTATAAACATATTTATATGTATTACTGTTATTTAAAACAGTACAATACAGGGTGTTACAGCTGATGCTCTAAGTCCCCCTACTGTACCAAGTGCTGCAGAATCATCCATATGGGTGGTAGTGAGACCTCGATCGTCTCCATGCTATGAATGCGCTGTTGTGGCCCAGCTGTCAATGTCCCCGAGAGAGTCTTAACAGGACCGGTGTAGGCGGCACTCCGAGCTCCCGGGTTAATAACCCAAGCATCACTGTCGTCTGCGTTGTCAAACGTCAGGGATCTGATCCTTGAGAATGACATATCCATTCTACCTGGATTCATCTGTACTCAGATATATATATATATATATATATATATATATATATATATATATATATATATATATTCCACACAGAAGAGGAAACAACAAACAAATATGCAAGTGTCAGATACCAATATATAAGTTTTGATAAGATACCCACATGCGCGACACATAAAACAACATATACATGGTATTCACAATATACGAAAAATCATCCAAACAGCATAATAATTTTGTCAAAAGGTTTCATACCCGACAGTCATCGTGATTTTATAAAAATGCATGACACTTCAATATCCAGGCTCTAATTTGACATCTAATCTTCGGAGATCCCACAACGTTCTTTTTTGTTTTGAGACAATCAAGCTCTTTACATGGACCATTGTAAAAACGAAATAAAACAATGTCCAACAATTATATAACACATTGTCCAACACACAGGACACAATGGTTATTGCGTAAAGATTTAACACATTGGCCAACACACAGGACACAATGGTTACTGTGATAAATGGAAACATTGTCCATAACACATTGGCCAACACACAGGACACAATGGTTATCGCATTAAATGGATATATTGGCCAACACACCAGGACTCAATGAAACAACAAATACAAAACAAAATCTCCGAAAACATATCCAAGTTTAACGGAATTATTTTCACTGACTAAAAACTCCTTTACAGAAACTCTTTTCTATTTAAAAACGTTAAATCATAGAGACATTCCTTTTTCTCAAATTCTTTTATTCTTGAAAAACTTCCCCATAAAATATCAACTTTTAAAAGTAAAACAAAAATATTTTCTTAAAAAGAAATAAAACCATTTTCTCAAAGTTTTGCTGTAAAAATCCTTTTATAACTCAAACTAACTTTTCTATTGTAAATAATTATTCCGACGTCAATATTACATTATTTTCTTAACTTAATCACTTGAAATAACTTTTTATATTATTATTGAATTTATTTTGGTAAAACTAAACCCTGTGAAATTTTTTCACAATTCCGCCCTTACTGTCACTCGTTGACTCGTATTTCCCCGAAAATGTTATAAAAATAATATTTTTCCACTTTTGTTCAAGTTTCTACAATTTAATCAACTTTCTACAATTTAATCAATTTAATCATTTCCACTGTCAGGTTTCTCAGTCCATCACTCAATAGCAGATGAATTCAATACAACACAGTATAACATAAATCACAATTATTTCATGCATCACAATTATAACTTTAAAATAAAATTATAACCACAAAATTAAATCACTCACATTAAAACACATAAACAAATTAAACAGTAATATATTTAAAGCAACAAAATCACAGCAGATAAATTACAGACACAATAAGATAGCATATGACTGTCTTAAACACCTCAGGTAAACTCCCCTTACCTATTGAAGATTCAAGTTTTCTTTTCACGAACTGTTTTCCGATTCTAATCCGGTTTCCTTCGCACACTCTGGATAATCAAACAACGATTTATCCTTCACAACAAATCAAGTCACAAATCAACAATTGAATCAACAGAATAAAACAAACTCATCTAGTTCACATGAACTCGGTTTCGGCCTTCATGATTTTTCTAGGGTAGAGATGTTAAAATTTTACAAACTCTTTGAAGCAAAACCCATTTACACCCAAAACTAGGGTTTCGGCGTTGCTTGAAGAAATAGGGAGGAAATTTCTTTTGGGTTCATTCTTCTAGATGAAGAATATATGCATCATGATGAGTTCATAGAAATTGGTTTCAAATCAAATGGATTTTTCTACCATTTTCTAGAGATTTTTGAAGATTGGGTCTAGAAATTGAAAAAGTGGTGTTTATCACATGAAATCGTGAATTTAATGAAGAAGGATTGATTGATCATGGAGAGAAAGATTCTACCTCTTGATGATGAACAAGTGATGAAGATTGATCAAGTTCTTCACAAAATTACTATTTGTTCTTAAGTATTCTTAGAGAAAAGTGTTTATGTTAATGAAGAAGATGACTTGCAATGAAGAAAAATTTACCTAAGTCTTGCTAAATGGAGGGGGGTTGTGTAGTGGGAGGGATAGAAGGGTAAAAATTTATGACGGCAAGCCTTGTAGTTACCATGCAAATCTAGGGGTATTTTGGTCTTTTCACTATGAAAATATCTAGTTGCATTTATGTGCCATCATGGCCATTATGAATCGGATAGTATCGCCATAAATGCTCATCACATCAGTCACATCAGTCACCTCAGTTACGTCTCTAGCTCCGTTGTTTACCCGACATAAGTTTTCCTCAAGATATTTTGAAGTTTTCGCCCGTATAAAATATAATATTTTATTTTCCTGTGAAAATTTACAAAAATACCTATATAATTGTAAATACAATATAAACATTAACCATTTCGTTCGCGAGTCAAATTTAGGTTTTGAGCAGTAAACTTTTACTGTCAGTGAAAACACAGACCGAGTTCCGTCTAAATTTTCAACCAAAAATTTAATTGTAACCTTATAAAAATAAGCATGATATGAATATTATATTGGTTTATCCAAAATCATTTTCTAAGTCTCAAATAAAAATATAAACATTTATATATTTATTACCGATATTAGAAAGTAGTGAAAATCAGGGTGTTACAAGGCCGTTGTGCCTAGGAGATTAAGTTAACACTTTAATGCGGGTGAGAATTCTGTAGTGATGATCTGGTTGATACTCGGGGATGTCCGGGTATGAAATACTCATATAGGCCCAATTGGTTGCTCCTCTATGGCGTCGTGATCTTGCAATACACCCACATACTCGACTAGACGCTACGTGTTTTTTGTAACATCCTGTTTTCTCGCATCTTGACCGATAATTATATTTTATATTATTTTCGGGGATCTAGAAAATGATTTTGAGAAAAACAAAATAATAGTTGAGACCTTCTATATCGAAGGAAGTTACGGTGAAATTTTAGGTTTAGAATTCAGGTGGAACTAGATCTTTGTTTTTCACTGATAGTAAAAGTTTACTGATCAGAAAACCTAATTTGGACTTGTGAACGAAACGGGTTAGGTTTTTATTATTATTTTCAACGATATTGGTTAGTTTGATAATTTTCAAAATAAATAAGTTATTATACTTCATTCGGGTGCATCATCAACAAACGGGTAATCGATGGAGCCGAGAACGGACATGCAGAGACAAAACTAGACTCTGGATGATGGGACATCTTGCCACCTAGGATGGTGAGTCATAGGGGTGACTCACCTAGCATTTATGACAAGTAACAATGGTAAGGCGAAAAGACTAAAATGTCCATAACCTAACCTGTCCTAGTTAAATGACAACCACGGTTAAGGTAAGACATTATCAAATTTGCTTCTTCTTCCTCACATGTGGTCAGAATTCAGTCACACCTCCTACTCACCATCACCACTCATTTATCATGATGACTTCAAGTAAAATGACTAGTTTACCCCTAAGTTAACCTAACCTAGGTTTGGTTAATTCAACCATGGTTCACAAGACAATTTCAATATGACTTGTCTTCCTTCATGTGGTGTAGAACATGGTCACATCACCCTAGGAGCACCTTCACCACACAAATTTTCATAGCATAATGATTACACCAAAATATCATGATATTTATTCTAGTAAAAAGACCAAAATGCACTTGGTCTTTAAGTGAAACTCCAAGAGTGTCTCTAAGTGAATTTTGATCAAAATACCCTCTCACCTACTCAATTTTGTGCAGCCCCTCCACTAAACCAAACTCATTTCATTTTTCTTTTATTTCATCATTTTCCTCTCAAAAACCCTAATCGGGTAAACAACGGAATCGGACACGGATGCACGGATATACACCGGAAGATAGAACAGTGAGTCCTCCATGATGATTCATAGGGGATGAGTCACTATGGTGAGTCATGGTAGTGACTCACCTCACTCATCAATGCTCATAAATGCCAATACTAAAATATCTTGATATTTTGCTTACTAACCTAACCAAGATTTGGTAAGCTTCAACCATAGTTGTCATTTAATATTAAAAAAATAAAAATATCCTCACCACTCCCACATGTTCACGGCAGCCCCTCCCCCAACACTTCATTCATTTCATTTCATGTATTTTACCAAATCTTATTCAAAAAACCAAAAGAACATCCTTGATGATGTTGCAAAGTTCTTCAACTTCTTTCATTATCTAGAGGCAAGTCCTCATTAGTTATGATCGTGACCACCTTCTATTAGCCAATTTTGTGCAGCCTTTTCCCCCCTCCAATACCACTCTTCATTTCACTTCATTTCTTATACTTTCCTACACAAAAACACAAAGTTCTTTCTATTGATTTACAAAGGAACTCAAAGTTCTTGACCATTTCTTAAAATTCCAAATGTATAGTCTTATGATCCATGATCATGCCTTCACTTCTCTTCACAACTTTTCTTCCTATTTCCTAGTTTTCACAAATTCCAAGTCCCGGATCTAGTTTTCAAATAATTATAGAAAATCATACAAAAATCATTTTAATGTGAGATCAATTTCTATGATCTCCATATGACTTATATATTCATCATCCAAGAGATTGAAAAATTTAGAGATCCCTAGCTTTTTTTTTTTTAGTTGGCCGAACCTATGCTCAAATGGGTTTAGGTGATTTTCTTCAATCTTTAACTTGATTTCTTGTTGGTTGTTCATGGTTAGGTTTTGTGGGTTCAAAATCTTCTGATTTAGGTGAACAACATCCTTCTACTACTTGAGTTTCAAGTGATCTACAAGAGGTAAAGGGGGAGATTACTACTATCCTACCTTAATGTAGATATGTATGTGGTTTAAAATATCTGTATGTTGTTTTTTAAATCCTAAGTGTTAGGATTATGTATTATTGTTTATGGTTGTGTTATCTTCTTGGAGGATTAGATTTGATGTTTGGTTGTGGTATGATATGTCATATGGTTGTTTTGGTTCCAATGACCTTAAGTTGGAACCATGGTTATTGTTTGCTTGATTTGTTAAGAAAAATGCCTCATATAATTATTGAGGCCATTCGGTCATAACTGTTACAGTGAGTTCCATGAGGATTTAATTTGTTTGGATAACTTTTATAAGGATTGAATGAGTATATAAAATTATAGAAATTGGTTTGGATTGATTTTGATATGTATGTTAAAAGATATGAATTTATGAGTCTTTAGGGACTTTTATGCAATTTCTGAAAAATTTCGGGACTGAACTATAAATATGAAAATATGTCATACAGTTGAAGTGAATGATAAGATAAGACCATAGAAATTGGTTTGGTGTTAATTGGATTAATACATAAAAAGATATAAGCTTTTTAGTAAACGATGACCTTTTAGCAAATATTGTAAAATATGGGGAAGAAATGTAATTTCTGGAATTTGTATGAGGACTGGAAAAATATTTCTATAGAAGTTGGTTTGGTGTGATTTAAAATTATAAAAAAAAAAGTTATATGGTTATAAGTACCTTTTTACAATTAATGAAAGTTTAGGGACTAAACTGCAATTTTTGAAAATAAATGTAATTGGACAGTTATAGACTGTTTTTCATACCTATCTAAATGTTCTAAAATTCCAAAATGAGTTTTGGGCTATTAGAGTTTAAAATCGATGAAAAAGGATTTACGCGATTTACAAACTTAACGACGTTCAATCAAATTTTTAGGAATTTTTTATAGATGGAAAGGAAACTGTAAAATCAGTGTTTTAACATCTTAATATGAGTATTATAACCTAGGTGAGTAATAGATTTGAGTATTATACGTACATTATGATTATGATTTGAGCCTTGTGTACCATGATAGCCACACATAGTGCCTGAAGGTGGGCGTAGATGAAACCTGTACTAACCATTCCTTTCCAAAATATCAAATTAGCTCCGATGTTAGAATCGGATATTCCTTGAGGCTGTGTAGGTATGAGACTATACGGTTTCAATCAGTTTATCTCTATTCATGTCCTTCGATGGACAAAATGTGTCAGGTATGTTTGATAAGCTTATCGTTGAGTTTAGTATAATATATTCTTGGAGTTTTGAGTTTCAGAATTAAAATGGGAGATAAAAGGAATATATGACTATTATATTATGTACCTGTGAGTCGTACGACTGCATGTCTGCCTTATGTGTAAGATAAATGGAAATCACACCTCCTTATTTTTATGTTGCCTATGTCGGCTGGCTATGTACATTCTGTATTATTCTAAGAAGATTGAGACGTCCATATGTCCCTTGACTGACGCATCGTAGAGATTGAGGTTCGAGCATGCGGACGATATGTTGGAGTTTCTAGTGAACGTCTTCTAGACTGTTGATGGGTTCGTAGACCATGTTTTTTCTCTTGGAATAGGGAAGGGATTAGTCCAAGAGTTACTTTTGTAATGACTCTAGTGGTGTCTTTTGTGACGACGTCGGCAATGGACTCAAATAGAGTTTCCAATAGATCTCGTTAGTTGGGTTTGTCCTTCTCACGATGTACGAGAAAGGATTGTCTTTTCTATTTTAGTTTGGCCAGCTGGGTATGTTTGGGAGTTAATGTTAACGTTTATGGAGCTGCGACTCCAAGTATCTTGTATTTTAAGAGCTGCGTCTCCATATCTTTATGTTGAGTATGTACATTTCTATGATTTCTGTTTGAGTCGGGTTGGGTATTATGTAAATGATTTTTGAACTCATGACATTAATTATGATAAAGGAATATTTTATTGTCCATTCCTTTAAATCAAAGTAGCTATATTTATGACTTAAGAAAAGGAAAAAAGTCACCCCATTCTTTTTTAGCCAATTTTAATTAACCTACTCTTCGGCCTTAAAATGTCACGTACGATGTAACACTCGAGAAGGGTGTTACATTTTCTGGTAGTGTAGGATGTTCCCTAAAAAGCCTATGTGCACGTTACTGACTTTTGATGCATATTTTTACCCAAGGCTGGTGTAATTCAGAACAATCCTCCGAACCACTCTCTCTGACTGTTTGTTAAAACCAAGGTATAGGAATCAGAGGCCATTCCTTGAGTCTTATATGTCTCCTATCTAGGTGGATGTTGTCCGATGATTATGTTTCTGTGAAATATTATTGTGCTGATATGAGTGATGATATAACTGTGTATTGATAGTCATACGTACCTGTGTGTCGTACCACTGCATATCTGCCTTATGTGTAAGATGAATGGGAAGCTCACCTCATTTTGTGTTTTCTGGTTGTGTTATTTTACGTTCGGCGAAGATGACGACGACACTGTTTCACCATCTCACTCAGCTGGAGTTTGAGATGACTTGGGGCGCATGGACACAATGTCATTGGTTTTGTGTATAGTGGACGTGAGAAGTATACTCACAGCGTAACGAGGTATCATCCTGGACTGTTATAGTGATATGGGGATGACATTCCATCATTGTTTTGTTTTTGCCAGCATGATAAGTCTTGTGTCTATGTTATATTTTATGGAGCTATGTCTCTAATGCTGTTATTATTATTATAATCATATTTCCAAAATGTTGTTGTTTACGAGCGTTGGTATTTCCACCATTTTCTGGATATGTATGTTTATGACTGTTAGTGATTGGTGAATGGTTATAAAATATGTATGTACAAGTTTGATGATGTGTGACAAATATTATTTATCAAACAATTTACGAAAAGAAAAAAAAGTAAACTCGTATTTTTGGAAAGAAATAATTATTTTTCGCTTTACTCGATCTTTTAAAATAGAAATGTCACAGACACAATGTAGCGCCCGAGAAGGGTGTAATAGTAAGTTGAAACACCAGAAGAGGAAGCCATTATATAGGTTTGAAGGTTAGGGTTTGGAAGGAAAGGAAACGGAGAGTTCTTCGCAAAAGATTTTAGAAGTAGAGATTGTGAAAGGTTTTTCAGAGGGAAAAAGACTTACTTAAAAAGGTTTCGAATATGAAAGGTTTGTCTAAGAAAATAATTTAAAAAGAAAATAAAAGAGAGTCGTGTGAAGAGACATGCTATAAATGCTCAGACGGTGCAGGTTTTTCGAAATTGTAAAAAGCAAGTGATAGGATTGATGGAAATAACTGACTCAGCAGAGAGAATATCAATTAAATATGTATTGGACGAGTCAATTATAAGCAAGCGAACAGGCATTGGACGCGGCAAGCAATATATATACTAGACGTGGTGAGTACTAGACGCGTATATATCAAGGATAGATGCCCATCACTGGACGACTCATCAATCCACACATATCATGTTAAGATGCTTTCTAATAAAAATAAACATGTCCTCAGTAAGAGGTTTAATGAAGATATATGCCCATTGATGGTTAGTATCTACAAATTGTATATCAAAAACACCTTTTTGCACATAGTCTCTAATAAAATGATGTTTAATCTCTATATGCTTAGCTCTAGAATGTTGGATTGGATTCTTAGATAGATTTATTGCAGCGGTATTATCACACATAAGTGGAATACTATTTACAAACACATTGTAATCCTCCAACTGGTGTTTGATCCATAGAAGTTGTGAGCAACAACTAGCATCTGAAATATACTCAGCTTCAGTAGTTGATAAGGCAATGGAACTTTGTCTTTTTCTTGACCATGAGACAAGGTTAGCTTCAATGAAGTGACATCCTCCAATGGTGCTTTTTCTTTCAATTCTATCTTCAGCATAGTCAGCATCACAAAAACGCTCTAATCTCTATATACCTTTTGGTCTACCTTTTTCTCTTTATCAGTATGGACGTAGGGTGCATAGGTGTGTTCATTGGCTTGCAATCATCCATCTTGAATTTCTTTAAAAGTTCCTTTGTGTACTTAGTTCGATGGATGTACACCTTGTCCACTGTTTGTTTAACTTCAAGTCTTGAGTTCCCCCATCATGCTCATTTCAAACTTTTTATGCATTAACGCAGAAAACTCTTTGCATATAGATTCATTAATAGAACCAAAGATTTTGTCATCAACATAGATTTGTACAAGAATGAAACTGGACTTGTTGGATTTTATAAACAAGGTTGTATCAACCTTTCCTCTACTAAATTTTTTTCCCATTAAGAATGAACTTAACCTATCATACCAAGCTCCAGGAGCTGGCTTTAGGCCGTATAAAGCTTTCTTTAGCTTATAGACATGTTCAGGTTGGGTTTCACTTTCAAAACCCGGAGGCTACATAAAATATACTTCCTCATTTTTAAAGCCATTTAGAAATGCACTTTTCACATCCACTTGATAAAGCATGATATTTTGATGTGCATCAAAGGATAATAAAATGCAAATTGCTTCTAGTCTAGCAACAGGAGCAAAAGTTTCAGTATAGTCTATACCTTCTTCCTGTGAATAACCTTGAGCAACCAGTCTAGCTTTATTCTTTACCACTTTGCCATTTTCGTCAAGATTATTTCTGTAGACCCATTTGGTTCCAATAATTGATTTGTTCTTTGGTAGGGGCACAAGAGACCAGACTTCATTTCTTTCAAACTGTTTTAGTTCTTCTTGCATTGCCAGAATTCATCCCTCGTCTAGTAGAGCCTCGTCTACTGTCTTATGTTCCAATCCAGAGACTAAAGCAGCATCCTCTTGCTCTCTAAAAGTTGATCTGGTTCTTAGCCTATCACTGGGGCTTCCAATGATTTGATCTTGTGGATGATAATTATTGAAGTTCCAAGATCTCTGAACATTGTTCTGTTTAGAAGTTGAAGTTTCTGACTTATGTTGTCGAGGGTCGTTGATAGGCTCCGGCAAGTGTACCGGATCAAAGCAAGTAATAATTAAAATGGTAAGTAATTACCAAGTATCGAACACAAGGATTGAGTGACCAATTTTTCTAAATTTGAAGAAGATAACTAATATTTGACCAAGTCAAAGATGAGAGAGAATGAGAGAGTTTGTTGGAATAAATCAGTTATCTAAAACAAATAACAAATTAAAGCAAGATAAAAAGAGTTATCTAATGAATTATTTAGATTATGATAGTGAGCTCTAAGGTCACGAATCCACCTACCCTATCAAGAAAGTTACCCAAGTTTTTATCTCCTTATCCCTATGTTCAATTTAATTTCTTTGTCAACCAGGAACCCTCAATTATCCTAATGTCACTTCCGATTTTCAAAAGGAATTATCTACAATTGCAAGTTGTCAATTTCCCAATCTATTCAATGCATAATTAGATTCATTAAGTTCTAGGTTCTGTTATAGCGATTGACCACTTTCCTATTCTATTCTTAGCAATATTCAAACGGTGTTCTTAATTCAAGTCCTAAGCACGAATCGCCTCTCAGCCTCAACGCACTAGACTAGTTAACCACAGGCCTTTATGATTAGCGCAAACAAATTAGAATTAAGAAACAAGAAAAGAGACAAGGGTATAAGAAAATATTACTTGTATTCACTATGCCATCAAAGGTGTCTTCTTCGTTCCCTTAGAGAAAAGAGGATTAGCTCCTCATCACGTTCATAACAAAATAATTGAAAAGAGAACAGAAAATAATCCTAAAACTAATGGAGACGCAGCTCAAAGAGAAACAAGGAGGAAAAATAAATCTAAACTATGGTATTGGTACTAGACTTGTGCCCCCCTACTGACTTGCTCCCCTGTGCTACTCTCTTCCCTCCCTGACTTACGCCCCTCTATCTATATATAGTGCAGCATCCCTAATTCAATTAGCCTCCAATTCTTTTTGTGTGGGTCCTTTTCTCAATATTGCTAATTGACAAATAGTGTTCCAATTGAATCCATCATGGCCCACTTTTGATTTCACGCTGACTATGGTTGCAAATTTCAACTCACTTGATCTTGCAATCACAAAAGTGATTTGGTTCCAAATCTTCACGTGCTGCACTAGTCCATGGAGTAATTTATTCTCCAATTTGCAATTGAACTTTATTATGTGATGATTGTAATCACAAGGTGATCATGTGGGTCATTAGCACATTGAATTCATATTGACCAAGCATCAATTGACAAAGCAAATTCTTTAATGGCTTCAATTTTCCAAATTAATTGCCAAATCTTATCATATCCTTTATTGTTGTGATAGGAAATTATTATCCAAATCCAAATTGATTTGGATCCAATATTTTATCTCAATGTCAATTGAATTATCTTATAATCATAATAATCAAAATCCAATTTGATTTGGACTCAAAACTATCATGTGGGCTCCTGCACCATTTACTTCACGTGAATCTGGCTGCAAGCAGATTTTAATATCCGCGAGGCAAAGATTGTCTCGCGGGGCAGGACAGATCGCTCTCAGATTTCCTCTGTCTGGCTCGCGGGGTGAATCCTTGCTCGCGAGGCGAGGCTGAAAGACTCAAATTCCTTGCTCAGCATCAGCTCTGGCTCGCGGGGCGAGTCCTTGAAATTTACTTTTTTTCTTATTTCCTTCAATTTTCCAAGTTTCTTGAGCTTCACTTTTAACCTGAAAATATAAAATAACATTAAATGCTTAGTTTGACTCAAAATTAGCAAAATTTACTAAAAACTAACTAAAAGACTCAAAATGTTACTCGAGGACAATTAAAGCCAAATTTGGGAGAAAACGAGATTAAACTTGAACATTTAGCACTAAAACCATGGCCTTACTAGTTATAAAACTAGATGAGCCAAAGACTTATCAGTCGCCCACTTGTTCATCAGGTTTGACATTTGCTGGATCTCCTGAGTTATTAAGATCCAGATCTGCCAAAGCTTCATCAAGCTCTGATAATTTCTTATTATGCTGCTTGTCATCAAACTTAACATGTATACATTCTTCAACTAGTAGAGTCCTAGAATTATATACTCCAAAGCCTTTGGACGACTCAATATCCTAACATAATTCCATTATCTACTTTAGCATCAAACCTCCCAAGTTGATCTTTAGTATTTAATATATAGCATTTACAACCAAAACGGTGAAAATAAGATATGTCGGGTTTCCTTCCTTTCCAAAATTCATAGGGAGTCTTATTCAGAATTGGTATAATGTATATTCTGTTCTGAATGTAGCAGGAAGTATTAACAGCTTCAGTCCAGAAGTGTCTAGGGACAGAGTTGTCATTGAACATTGTTCTAGCCATCTCTTAAAGAGATCTGTTCTTTCTCTCTACCACACCATTTTGTTGTGGTGTTCTAGGTATTGAGAAGTTATGAAGAATACCACTTTCTTCACAGAACTTTTGAAATAGCTCATTTTAAAACTCTCCCCCATGGTCACTTCTGATGGAAGTGATAGCCTTTTCATTCTGTTCACGTTTTCAGAATACAGATAAGACACTGAAAGACTCATCCTTGTGAGCTGGGAACATAACCCATGTCCAGCTAGTGTAGTCGTCGACTATGACTAGACCATATTTCTTACCACTGACAGAGTCAGTCCTTGTTGGACCAAATAGATCAAGGTGTAGCAGCTCTAGTGGTCTACCGGCACTAACAATATTCTTAAATTCAAAAGAACCTTTGACTTGTTTTCCCATTTGACATGCATCACAGAGAACATCGGATTTGGAGTTAAGGTTTGGTAATCCTCTCATGAGGTTATGCTTATTTAGCTTTGAAATCAATTTCAAGCTTGCATGACCTAGCCTTTTGTGCCAAATCCATCACTCATCTTCAATAGACACTAGACATGAGACATTTTGATTTGTGCGGTCCTCTATGTCAATTTTATACAAATTATTTTGCCTATTGGCAGTGAATAAGAGTGATCCATCAGTCTTTTTGACTTTACACATGTTCTTAACAAAATAAACAGCATATCCACTGTCACATAATTGACCTATGCTCAATAGATTGTGTTTTAAGCCATCAACTAAAAGAACATTTTCAATGGAGGGAAAAGGATGTTTACCAATTTTACCTATTCCAATGATCTTTCCTTTCTGATTACCTTCAAAGGTAACCCAACCACCATCTTTGTGCTTAAGGTCTTGGAACATACACCTTTCTCCCGTCATGTGACGTGAGCAGTCACTGTCCAAGTACCAAGATGCGTGTTTCTTTCCTGTTGTTAAGTAAATCTACAATATGGATGATCTTTTGTTTAGGTACCCAGATTGACTTGGGTCCTTTCTTGTTAGTGGTCACTGGACCAACATGTTTAACATGTTTTCTATGTATGCACTTAGATGTTACATGTCCACTTTTTCCACACAGTTTGCAAAAGGTATTGGACGTGCTTGATTTAGCTTTAACATGTTGTGTTGGAGTTTTTGAAACTCTGAGGTGAATGAGATTTTGACATTTTATGAGATGCTTCATGCTTCTCTTTGTCATAGACAATGTCAGATTTATCATGAGGTGATCTAGAGTATCTCAAAATCAAGCTTAGCTTACACTACAATAGATTAGACTTTATATAGCGTTTCCGTATGCCTTTTAATAGCGTTTGTAACCGCTATCTATGCTACCGCTATTAAAACTCGTTAGCAAAGATAGCATTTAGGAAGTGCTATTAATAGGTGACTTTAGATAGCGTTTGTACACGGAAACGCTATCTAAAGTCAGACTTTAGAAAGCGTTTGTATCAACAAACGCTATCTATTCCCTTTTTTTTTTAATTTTATTTCTTAACTTTTACATCAATTATTCCTGCATATAAGTGTTCAATGCAGCACTGCATGTGTTTGTGCAGCACTGTGTTTGTGCAGCAAACCAGTAACTATACAATCAAAGTGCAACACTCTATACAGCAACTATATATATAACCAGATATAAGTACAACACTCTGTTTCTAAAGTATTCAAATTCACACGAGTAAGACAAAATCAAAGTGCAGCAACTATACCAGATCTCAATCCTTAAGAAACCAAAATTAGAAAACCAACATACATCTACAATTAATCTACATTTACAGCTTGTTTGTTTTTCATGAGACCAAGACAACACCAAAGTAATGTGTCGAAATGTGATCCAAAGCCTCTGTAGCATACATACTGCATTTCCACCACAAAGACTAACCTGTTACATTGGGATACAACAGACTAATTAGGTAAATACTACTGTAGCAAGAAACAGAATTCAAATCAAGCATAACAAAGTCTAACAAAAATAATAGCAAGAAACAAATCATGTATGTATAAATAATTAAATATGATCATACCATCTCAAGATAATCAGCTCCAAGTAATTCCATGTTGCGGTGGTTGATAATCTGATTATTTTCCAGATTATGTGTTCAGTAATCTGATACATAGAAGAAAAATGATATTAATATACCACTTAAATAAAAGATAACTAAATTACTGATACAAAGGAATTCAAATAAACAGATTACGAAATCAAGCTTAAATTACCAAATCATGCTTAAATTTCAATAGAACCTAAACATATTAAATAAGAACCTAAACAACACATTTAGTTTGGGAGAGAAAGAGAAATCGAAAGCAGCAGAGCACTCACTGGAGAAGAAAATAGTAATCAGTTGAGCGAAATACATAGATGTTGATTGATTTTGTGTGAACCAAAAAGTGCATGT
Organism: Sophora flavescens; assembly: GCA_030762895.1. Taxonomy (NCBI): domain Eukaryota; kingdom Viridiplantae; phylum Streptophyta; class Magnoliopsida; order Fabales; family Fabaceae; genus Sophora; species Sophora flavescens. The sequence continues at coordinate 100,086,787 of CM061069.1, read as the reverse complement.
TTGAACTTATTTTCTCCTTTCCATGCACATCAACTCGAAGGCATGTACCAATGAAAAACAAATACATAGATAGTTTGGGGTTGATAAATATAAAGCATTATTCACATACCAATGAGTATTGCTGCAACTACTGTGATCAATTTGACATAATCAAACGAACTTTTCAACAATATAGCGACACCAATCTTCCTTGACTTCAGATAGTTGAGCAGTGGAGTATGTGGAGCATTTGAAGTCAGGGAAGTACTGCGACATAAAAATTAAATAAATTAAGTTACAATTGCTAAAACATTTGAACAGTCACAGTTAAAAGCTAAGTAAACAACATACCGCCATTGGTATTTTAACTTGGTTCTGCAAGATAGTTTCCTTCATGAAACGCATGACATAGTACCCACAATCTGTACTGTTGGGTTGTCTTGGGCACTATAAAAAATAAAATAGTAAATCAATATAGATTTTTTTTATCTAATTACGCATTAAGTTTTTGCAAATATACCTGTATCTGAATCCATTTAATGTTGGTTGCCTTTAAACGCGGCACCTTAGCTCCGACATTTGCGCAATAAACTTGCAAAGCACTAATCACAAAATCAAACAGACTTCATTAAGAAACATATTTTCAATCATCACAAACACACGCATGCTTACTTATCGAACAGAATCATAGAAAATCAGAAATATAAAAACATGCTTACGTATCGAATGCAGTTCTTTAATTCAGGCGATCCCTAGGATCAACATTCAAGGGATCCAGATAGTAAATAATCTCTTCAACAATATTTATCGCGACAAAGCACCCATTGATTCCTACAAAAATGTTGAGATAACAAATCCTAAGCACCTCAACTTTTATGTAATTCATTATTGTGAATTAAGTCCTATAGGATAAGCGACTCACCCAACATTGCACGGCGCTAAAAACAAGGGCTGATATTCTCTTTCTTTAGTTGCAAACCGGTAAGCTAGATACGTTGTCTGTGAATCCCTCCCGAAGTAGCCGTATGTATTTGTTTGGTGTGGGGACAAGAACAGAAACCTCCTCGTTATTTCCTTTGGAAGCAACAATTCTTCATACAAATACCTTCAATTAAAATATAAAAATGGATTTCACCAATGACATCAATATTTAAATGGAAAGACTAAAAAAATATTGTACACTTTAAGCCTGATTTAGTACCTGATATATGCGGAAATAATGGAGGCAGATACCCATTCATGATTTACAACTTCTCTGATATTTTCAGTATTGAGCATCTCAATGAAATGCTGACCAAAAATATTTTGTTCCATCTCTATGTACAATTGGTCATCATTTTTCATATTCTTTCGTTCATGTATTTTAAGAAAATTCAAATATTCCAGAGAAATTGTAGTTGAACCAGTCTAGGAGGGTTGGCCTCGGAGTTGCCTCCTTTATTTTCTCGGGGTTGTAATTGACTCCTTTGTATATCCGGACACTCTGCCCTTTGCCTTTAGCTTTTGCAGGTGCCTGGAAATTTTGCATTTCAATATGCCAGTTAGTGATCAACTAATGTAATGCATATATGCCGTATATGAAAAGGTGGAAAAATGTAATTACATACCATATTAATTACAACCACGAGATCAATTGGCCATGCCACATAAGTACCTATTGCATCTCTTACTGTCATCACATCTGCACGATCGATAGGTACCGGCAATGGCGCATCCCCCTCAGTTGCAACATCAACTCCAACTTTCATATGGTTAAGGGGTACTGGTCCGAAAGGTGCAGTGTAACACCCGGCTCATTGTATACTTTACCCATAGCAACCATACTATAGTTTGGGGTCGATAAATATAGCTGACATGAGTTGACGCCCTAATCCAATGATAGATGAATAAGCTGTGAATTAAGGCATCCAATTGAATGTATTTAACTGCGAATGCAAAACAATATTAAAAGACATTAAAAGACATCTGCAAAACAATATAAACAACGTGTCAAAGTAAGTATGTTTACATAGTTTACAATATAATTTATAAATTTTAACAATTACCTGTACATCAGCCCATATGCTCTCTTTGAAACCATCCAAAGCTTCATCCTTCCAATTAGAACAAATAATTGGGACCGTTTGCCGAACAACGGCCCCAATGTAACTCTTCAATATTTTACCATTAGCACGAATTGGTTGGTCCAAAGAATTCCATTCAACCTAATAAAAATAATAAAGTAATTAAATCTAGATATCAGACAACATTATGAAATCCTTAGATCAGTAAGTAAATTACATCAAATTTTTGTCCTTTACTCCTAGCGCGGATGACCGCCTTCATAACTGTTGGCCCACGTCTCGCCGCTTTGGCATCACTAGAATTACTTGAAGATGCTATTTACCTACAAAAATATTAGATACAAGTAAAACATCAATGGACATTAATATAACATTAATTGATGCAAAATATAAAACAACTATGAACAACAAAATCAACACTAGCATTACCGGAAGATGCTAACTATAATATAAAAGGATCAGAAAGTTCATTTAAACACAAACACTACATACATGTTTAAGTCAACCTTTTTCTTTTCTTCGTTGGATTGAGATTTGTTTGTCCTTTATTAGTACGAAATGGTGGATTGACCAAAAGCCCCTCATCATGATCATCTCTCATATACATACCATCATCCCTAGTTGGATCAATCTCAAGTGATTGTAATGTCCCGACGAAAGCATCATCTTCAATATCAACATCTCCATGGTCTTGATCATCAACATTAGTAATTATTTTGTTAGTCAAAAGAACAATGGACCTTTTCATATCAGCTGGATCAGTGACATAGAACACTTGTTGAGCTTGAGATGCTAATATAAAAGGCTCATCTTTATACCCCACCCTATTAAGATCCACCTGCATGAACCCTGACTCATCAATCTGAACACCGTTATTATTGTCAACCCACTTGCAACCAAACACACCAACCTTAAACTTTGTGTAATCCAACTCCCATATGCGTTCAATGACGCCGAAGTATGACATATTTGCATATATCGGGTTTCTGTCTTTGGCACTTGAGATATGCATCGACTGAGCTACAAGAGTCACACCACTGTTTTGCATTGTACTCCGACCATCTTGTTCTTTTGTATAGAATGTGTACCTATTAATTTGATAACCGTGGTAAGAGAAGACATGCAAACTTGGACCTTTGGCTAACCATCTCAATCTATTTGAAACTGAAGTAGCATTTTCAGTCAACTCTGCATAAATGTGATCTCTTAGCCACGTTATAAAACAACGATTGTGTTCTCTAGTTAGCCAATTTTGATTCTTATTTGGATACAAACTCTTAAGCATGTCCTTGTGTTTTTCAACATATGGCTCAACCTCATCGGCATTGTGCGAGAACATATAAGTGTGCTTGCTCCCATTCCGTCCTTGATATAGTCACTATTTCATTTCCAGTAATTCCTTGCCCCATCATTCTCCATGTGTGACGAGACTTTGGCAGCCCTATAGAATCAGCATTGGATAGGTATTCGGTGCACAAATTCAACAGCTTCTTCGACAATATACCGTTCAACAATACAACCTTCTCGTCGTGATCGGTTTTTCACATACCCTTTTAATATCTTCATATAACGCTCAATCGGGTACATCCATCTCATATAAGCTGGCCCACACAGTTGTGTCTCTCTAACAAGGTGAATGGTTAGATGAACCATTATGTCAAAGAATGAAGGTGGAAAGTACATCTCAAGCTCGCATAAAGTCACAACAATTTCTCTTTGCAATGATGGCAACTTCCCGGGGTCAATCACTTTGCTTTGCAAATTGCCTTGAAGAAGAAACAGAGTTTAGTTAAGGCCCCCGCACTTTGTTAGGTAAAATAGACCGTATACCAATGGGTATCAACTGCTCCATGAGAACATGACAATCGTGGGACTTTAGACCTTTTAACTTGAGATCTTTCATCGATACGAGGTTCCTAATGTTTGAAGAGTACCCTTCCGGAACCTTAACTCCTTCAAGAAACTTACAAAAAACAGTTTTTTCTTTTCTAGATAGAGTGTAAGCAGCCGGAGGAAGATATGTACTTTTACCCTTCTTCGTCGGTCCCAATTCTCTTCTTATTCCCATACTAACCAAGTCCAACCTTGCATTGATGCCATCTTTAGTCTTCCCTGGCACATTGAGTAACGTACCAATGACACTATCACAGATATTTTTTTCAACGTGCATCACATCAAGGAAATGTCTTACATATAATGATTTCCAATATGGCAACTCAAAGAAAATCGACCTTTTCTTCCACCCTCTTGTGACAATATCTCTCGCAAAGGTTTACCGAATTGGATATTCAAATCCTTTACCTTTTCAAAAAGTTGATCACCCGTCAAAGGTGAAGGAGCTCTACCTTCTTCCGAGTTCCCATTGAACGCCTTTCTCCACCACCGGTAATGATGACTTGGATGCAAAAATCTACGATGCCCAAGAAAGACATTCTTCTTACAATGTTCTAACCGCATCCAATCCGTACCCTCTTCACATATAGGGCATGCACACTGACCCTTGATGCTATATCCTGACAGATTACCGTAGGCTGGAAAATCATTAATTGTCCCAAACAACATAGCTCTCAAATTGAAACTTTCTTCCTTATACCCATCATACACCTCCACACCTGTCTCCCACAGTTGTTTCAAGTCTTCAATCAAAGGAGTCAAATAGACGTCTATATCATTTCCTGGTTGTTTGGGCCCAGAAATTAACATAGATAACATCATAAATTTGCGGTTCATGTATAGCCATGGGGATAGGTTATAAATCACCAAAATCACAGGCCATGTACTATGAGAGCTACTTTGAACACCATGCGGGTTAAATCCGTCAGTAGCCAATGCAAGTCGTAGGTTTCTTGATTCTTGCCCAAAATCAGGATAATCATGATCAAATTTCTTCCATTGCGGAGAATCTGCCGGGTACCGCAGCTTGCCATCTTTGATCCTTTCATCCTCATGCCATGTCAAGTGCTTTGAATCTTCAGAACTACGATACATGCGCCTAAATCTTGGTGTTATGGGGAAATACCACACAACCTTCTCTGGATCTGATTCTTTCTTCTTATATCGTGAGGCATTACATTTAGGACACATCTTTAACGATGCATATTCATTCCGAAATAAAATGCAATCGTTAGGACAAGCATGTATCCTCTCGTAGCTCATGCCAATAGAGCGTAACATTTGTTTAGCCTCGTATGTCCGACTAGGAAGCACATTATCCTCTGGCAACATGTCTTTCAATAGTGTGAGTAAGTCCGTAAAGCTCTTATCAGTCCATCCGTTGCCCGATTTCAAGTTATACAACTTTAACATCGCCGACAATCTTGTGAATTTAGTACATCCATCATACAATGGTTGCTCTGCATCACTTACCAACCTCCCAAACATTTGAGGACAATCCCGAAGATCCTCTTCAACAAGCATTTGCAATGTCTTCAAAACGATCGCCCTCATAAGTATTTGTGTCGGTATATCGTATGATGAATATCTCACACGATTCCTCATTTCACTAGACTTAGCTCTTGTCTCACCATGTTTTGTCCAACATGTATAACTTTGATCGATTCCATTACACACTAAATGTTCTTCCAAATCGGCTGCACTAACTCGCCTTGCATAACAACAATCTAAACAAGGACATATGATTGTATTAGGGTTTTCCGCATGCCGAACTGCAAAACTAATGAACTCTTTCACCCCATCCTCATACTCCTTCGTTAAACGATTGGCGGACATCCATTTCGATCCATGCTTTCCCGATCTACAAAAATATTTATTAAACATATTTACTTTGAGTTTAGAGTGGTTGAGGTCTACATGCAATGTATACAGATTAAGTGTGAAAGGAATGAAAACTTTTACCGTTTTTCCGCATGGCAAATTGAGTGTGGACAGGGGCTGTGTATTAGTGGGGAAGCATATCATAAGGGAAAAATGGGAGAGAGGGGGTATTCGATTGGGTAAAGGAAAGGATCGATGTAGCGATTTGAGTCCCTTGAAGAACCTGTTGTATCTTTTATGTTCAAGGAGAGGATTGTGAAACAAGAAGAAAACTATTGCAATTATAGAACTTAGTTTCAGATTTCTTTAAGGATCTATATCAAAGAAATCTTGGTATGGGAAATGTCAGTTTTCCAACCTTATCTGCCTTTCCTAATATAAAAGAAAGAGACAGGGATTTCCTTGAAAATCTTGTCTCAAAGTATTTACGGAACAATATCCATAGTTAAACGAGGTTTCTTTGAAGTTTAGACAAAGATCCTGTTTGGAACAATCAGAATTCATACTAGATCATTACAAAAGCTGCAAACAAAACACATTGTCGCTGACTTAGTTTCTTTCCCTTTTAATGGGGCACATAATCTTGAGAGAGAATCCGATGATTAAATTGCTTCCTATCAGGATACTAGAGCAATGATAGTAATGACAAGAGCATCATGATTCAAGGAGGACAAACCAAAATTAAACTCCAATACTAGGTTAAGTTTCCACGTTCATTATTAACCTAAGTTTGCTGAAGGAACCAACCGGTGCTTATAGTGCAGCTATGCACTCGATTTCAATCTTGGCATCCAATGGCAAGGCAGCTACTAGATAGGTTGAGCGAGTGGGGCATATCAAACGACATATCAAAACATCCCAAAATGGTTCTTTACCATGTTTAGATTTTTCTCCCCAATGTTCTCACTAAATAACAGAGATAAAAACTTCTCAGCTCCAAGTTAATCACTACTGCTCACATGTCTAACAAAAATTATGGCACAAGTATAAAATGAAACCCAGAAACCCTTAAGTTTCTATAACTAAGCAATTAACATAATTAAGACTCTTATCAGCTATTCATATCATCCTTTGTGTAACTAATTCAATGCACTCATGCAGGACAAACTACATAGATCTCATAACAAATTAACACCAAATAGAATACCTATATGTAGCTTGAACTGTTAGAGGCCTTCTTGTTAAAGATGGTTGCACTCTCCCTTGACGATTTTGGTGCGGTGACAAGCTAGGCGGTTTGATCTTCACCGGAGAGTGGTCCGACTTATTTATGGATGATCTTTGGCAAGAGTTTTTGCAACATAGATCGGTTAGAAAATGAGATGTGAAGAGTAAAATGCGATGTAAGAACAGAGATGACAAGATATCAAAGGATTGTAAGAACAGTTTGGCGGCAATTAACATGTAAGTTCAATGGCAATAGCTGCTACCCGGTAGAAGCAACATGACACCATTCACTTTGCTCGAGAAACATTAGTGCACATGTAAAAATTAAAAAAGCATCAACATTTCCTTTATATGACAGATAGGTACATCTATTGTTCATCATCATAAAACTATGAGCTACTCCCTACCCCAGTTCATTGATAACATATTTGAAGCAGGCCTATGGTGAACCAGGTTTCTTAAAGCATCTCCAAATGACAAAATAACCCGCTCCCCATTTTTTAAATTTATAACATAAGAAGCATTCTTTGATCAAAAATAAATTTTGGGATTTCTTCAAAGCAGTGAAGATTATATATTATGCAAGTTAAGCACTCAACAAGCCTGACTTTTGAACCATAATAATACATTTTAGCAGCAGTCTTAAAAATCTCCTTTATTAAGTAAAGGAACCATGATGACAAGTGTGGTGATGAGGATGAGTTACACTAAAAAAAAAAAAAACCACTTGCTTACAAAGGAACTGTTTTCACATACATAAAGCAAAAATAAGCAGAGTATTCAAATCCACAGGAGAAATGTGCTTGATTTAGTATGTCACCCTTTTTTTTTCATATAAAAGAGTTCCAATGAAATAGCACAAAGAAAATCACCTGAACACAGTAGAAAAAGGGGTAAAGCTGCAAACTTGGAAGTGGGTTCAACCGGGAATGCGCCCGTGATGTGGTCCGTGTCACGACACCGAGCCAGTGTGAAGCTCTTAGTATGAGACTCGTGTAAAATAAAGGTTGATGTTGATGGCTCTTCTATAACCGATAGGGGTATGGAGAGAACTCGCGGTGGCGATAGGGAGCGGCACACGGGGGTTTGGGTTTGAGTGGGTTCTTTCTCTTTCGGAGTAGCATGCGGAGCAATGAAGGTGAGGGAAGAAAAAAGAGATGGCAAGCGGAATGCACTGTGGAGAATGAAAATTTAGTAAGCACAGTAGAATGAAGAGAGCAAGAAACAGAGGGAAGGAAACAGTACCCCGCGGCGCGCGTTTAATTTTGCTCTTCTGAAGACCTAAGATAGCGTTTCCTAAAGGAAACGCTATCTTAGGTGATACCTAAGATAGCGTTTCCTAAAGGAAACGTTATCTTAGGTATCACTTAAGATAGTTCCGTGTGGAACCGCTATCTTTTCCTAAGTGGCACTTTTAATAGCGGTTCCACACGGAAACGCTATCTTAGGTGATACCTAAGATAGCGTTTTCTGAAGGAAACGCTATTAAAAGTCCCCCCATCACTTTTAATAGCATTTCCACACGGAAATGCTATTAAAGGTGCGTTATTAAAAGTCTAATCTGTTGTAGTGTTATCTGAGCCACTTATAAATTTAGACAGTGTGTCTGTTAGGTATGTCACATCTTGTTTCAGTTTTGTAACTTCACAAGGGACATTAGGCTCACACTCGAGTTTGTCAGTTAGATTGACATTCTCTAACTTAAGCTTATTATTTTCATTAACAAGACTTTGTTTTTCAATGCAAACCCTATCATATTCCTTGGTTAGTTTTGAAAATTTCTTTTTCAGACTTCTATATTCATGAGATAGAATGGACGAGTTATGTAATAACTCATCAAATTCATCTTGAAGTATGGATGGTTCAGATTCTATTACCTCAGGATTAGTGTATTCACTTCCTGAGGATGTGTCAGCCATGAGATAGCTATTTGCCTCTTCCTCAGCTTCATCTTCTTCATCAGATGATGACAGATGCATATCCTCCCAAGTAGCCATCAAACCCTTCTTCTTTTTGAAGAACTTTTTGTCCTTCAGTTCTGGGCAGTCAGCTTTGAAATGACCAGGCTTTTTGCACTCGAAGCACAGAGGTGGACCTTTTTCTCTGGAATCTGTTTTTTCCTTAGTAAACCTTTTGTTGAACTGCTTCCTTCTGAAGCCACCTTTCTTTCTCCACATATATTGAATCTTTCTGGAGATGAAAGATATATCATTCTCATCAGATCCTTCATCACTGTCTGAAGGGCCTTCTTCATCCGAGGATTCCTCAGCTTTGAGAACTTTTGATGAGCTGGCTTTCTCTGCCTTTAGGGTGATCGATTTTCCTTTTTTGGTGTTGTCCTGTTCATTGAGCTCAAGCTCACAAACCTCGAGAGATCTAAGAAGCTCCTCCAAAGTGAAAGTATTTAGATTTTTAGCTTCCTGAATGGCAGTGACTTTAGGTCTCCACTGCTTGGGTGGGTTTCTCAAGATTTTTCTAACATGATCCTTGTATTCATATGTTTTTCCAAGAGATCTAAGACTGTTAGTAATGGTTTGGAACCTTCCAAACATCTGATCAATAGTTTCATGATTAGCCATTTTGAAAAGTTTATACTGGTTATCAGCATGCTTATCTTTGACTCCTTGACTTGGGACGACCCTTCATGAGCTAGGGCAAGAGTATCCCAGATTTCTTTTATAGTTTTGCAGCTGTGAACCTTATTATGCTCAGATCTGGTGATAGCACACATCAGGTAGTGCTTAGCTTTAACATTGAGATGGTGCTTAGTCTTTTGATATGCAGTCCAATCTGCTCTAGCAATAGCAGCTCCATTATCACCTCTAGGCTCAGTATAACCAGTTTCAATCAGCTCCCAGATGTCCAAGATTTGTGCGTCAAGAAAAACCATCATTCTCTTTTTCTAGTAGTCATAATATGTACCATCAAAGAGAGGATGTCTGTTGATTGCTTGTCCTTCTGCATCCATGGTTGTTGGATCGTACTCCTTCTGTACTTGTTAGATGCTCAACCCTTTTGAGGCCGAGCTCTGATACCAACTAAAGTTGACACAGGTAAACACAAGAATGGGGGGGTTGAATTGTGTTTGTTAATAGTTTTTCAAAAAAAAAAACCTTTTCTTAAAACTATTCCCAAGCAAAGCAGATATAAATACACAATTGAAATACTATTTGAAATATTAACAAGCTTAAGTTCAAATCCCCACAGTTAATATAAACAAAAAACTGTAAAAGCTAAGGGATAGAAGATTTACACAAGGATTTATCATGGTTCACTCTCTTCCAACCGAGAGCTACATCCAGTCCCTTCTACCTGATGGTTTTCTCCACTATTTCACCAAATAGATTACAAGTATTCAACACCTCTCCAAGCTACAAGTATTATTTCTCTATCAAGCCTCTTCAGGCTCTAACTCTAACAAATCAATTTTTTGTTTTGATCTAAGAACTATGTATAAGGGTTTCAAAGTTTTAAGATCAAAGGAATTACAACTTGAAATATTCAAACTATAGTTGATCAGAGTTTTTGCGCTTTTTGAGAATATCAGAGCATCAAGTTGTTCTTTTCTTGGGGCAGTCTAGTATATAAAGAGACCTTCACCTTCATCCATATATTGGCGTCTCACCCTTACAAACATATCAGAGTCGCACAAGGGGTATGATCTCTACAAGAAGAAGAAGGCTGTCTAGTTCGGGGCATGTTATTGCTACTTCTATCGGTTGTAGTGTCTGTTAGTTACGACCAGCTTAGGTCCTATTATGTTATATTAGATTTTGAGAATAACACTAAACTGATAATGATCTAGGTGTGAAAACATATGAGGCAGTATAGTTGTATGACTTATATACATTATGTATTTAAGTGTGATTTGATTACGTTGTTGTTGTTATGAGGTTAAAAGAAAAAAAAATTCATCACCATATTTTGAAAAGATAAACGTTGAGAAAATATTACTTTCCGAAAGCAACCAGCAAATTAAGTTTTATTTCCGCAAACGGGTAACCAAGTGATGACCTGAGTTAGGGTGTCACGGGCACGAGCGAAAGGAGACACCTTTGACTAATAGGCAAGGGGAATGCTTTGGACAAGCACCAATTGCGGAACATACATGTTAGGAAAATAGAACTCGACTGAGGTTTTGTTGTAGCGAGCAGTAGGCTTTACCCCAAACATCAGATCACGGGCTACCAAAGCACTACCCCAACATGAAATGATATTATCTATTAGCTTGGTGTCTTCTGTTTCTTCTATGTGAGTTCGACTCCAACGAAAATGGTGCAGTTTATCGGCTAAAGGAAAAATTCCTTAGCGTGGAGGGTGGACAGAGTAAAAAGTTCACTAACAATCTCTTAAGCTAATTGCTTACAAATGGGAGTGTCTTGGAGAATTTTACCTAAGTGATCGTCAGCTGAAGGCAATGGAAGTTGTTTATGAGAAAGAGGAATGAAGTCAGGGAAGTAAACAGGGATACAAAGCTGAAGAAACCAGAAGGGACCGGGTATATTATCAAGTTTTTCACTCAATTCAAGTTTGTTGACAAAATCAAAAAGGCCTCTATAAAGGACTGAAAGAAACAAAGAGCTGAAGGATACATGTTTTCCTGAAGTATTGAGGGAAATGTAGTAGGAATATTCTATAACTACGACTACTGAATTGGTACCGAGGAAAAACTTGCAAAGTCACAAGAGGAGGAAGGCTTGATGTTCTCATTCAGAGAGGTTACCTTTTGTCTTGGAATTAGCCGAGATGAAGCTGGAGTAAGGTGTAGTGAGCTTGTTGAATAGGATGTTCAAAGGATTGCATGCAAAGTGACGGAGAGAGGGAATTTCATCTCCGAGAAATGAGGAGTCCAAAGTGATGGCAGCAACATCAAGTAAAGGTGGACTCATTGGTCATTGCACCGGAAGGGAGAATAAAGCCATTAATGGAGGTAGACCAAAAACCCAAGGAACTGAATAAGAGATGAATTGTATGAAATGTCTTGTTGAGACATCATGATCATGTAATAGATACCCCATTCCTTCTAGCTTTTGCCGCAGTTAGCAGAAACCCTATTGAGCCAGGTTAGGTATTGGGTATTCGGGTGAGGCCAGGTTCACGTGTCCTTGGGAGAACGAGAAATTGAAAACCAAGGAGTAGTGTAACATCCCTTGCTGCTCTATGGATTGATGACTGTCCCCATAGATCAACACGGGTCTTTCAGCATGCCTTGTTCTCACTCACACACTTCTCGGGAAAACTTCCCAGGAGGTCACCCAGAATTGCTCCAAGCCAAGCACACTTAACTGTGGAGTTCTTAAGTGATGAGCTCCCGAAAAGAAGATGCATCTTGTTGGAATAGGTAGTACCTGTTGTGGATATATACCTTGACAGGTACATTTGTTTTGATGATGAACAAAAGGAGAATTTCAAGTCCAATGACCAACACGCAAATTCAAAGCGATCAAATTGCAAAAAGCATGACAAGGACTTAGTTGCAAAAAGCGGCAAAAGGACATGCAAGCAATCAAGATGGGTTAAGGGAATTTTCCTTTATTGTATTGATTGTTTTAGAAACGTGTGTAAATGGTAAGCAGAGCTCTCAATTTAATATTGGTCTCACACACACACATTTAACATGTGCTTAAAAGATTTATCATGTGATTAAAAGATTTAACATGTGCTTAAAAGGATTATAACATGTGTTAAAGTCTGACAATTAATCATACTTGATGACTAATCAAAATATTAATTGTCAAGATTCAAATTCGAGTAATAATCGATTATGACCAGACTTAATTGGCTTTAATTATGTTTTAATGAGTTATCAATCTCAACCATTAAGTTTTTCAAATTCAAACTCAAACTTGAACAATAATCGATTATAGTGATAGAATGATCGATTATGAATATGCTTAATTGGATTTAAATAAGCTTTAATGAGTAATTAAGTTTTATAGTCGTTAAGCTTTCAAATCTAATGTTTTAAACGTATATAATCGATTATAGGATTTGGATAATCGATTATAAATCTTTTGGAAGATTTGAATTTTGAATCAGAGAGACAATAATCGATTATTGGAAGGCCATAATCGATTATGGCATGACAAAATGTGTTTTAAGTTGGTTTTGACCTAATTTCTTTGAACCAACACTTCCCACATATAAAAGGAAAGTTAGGCACACATTAAAAAGAGAACTCTACCATTTTCTCTGTGCAAAAACTCTGATTATCGTATTCACAATACTCTTTCTCTTGCACTATCACTTTGACCATATTATCTTGAGAGCTTTATACACCATATTGTGATTGTATTTGTGCTTCAAATTGTTTTATCAGCACTATTAAGAGTGCATACTGTTGGTGAGAGTCGGATTGACTCAAACCTCCTTTGGTTACCATTCTTGCAAGTGAGGGTATATCTCTTGTAATGGATTAGTGGGTGTGATTCCACTGTAATGGTTCTAGTTGTGCCTGTTTAAAATCCAGGGATTTGAGACTCTGTCACTGGGGGATTGTATGTCTCTGGTCTGTGAGGAGTTCTCGTTATTGTAAAGGTTCTAGCTGCTCCTGTTTAAAAGCTAGGGATTGAGTGAAAACCCTTGGTGGTATTGCCTTGGGGACTGGACTTAGGCCATGTGGGTAGTCTGTGGCCGAACTAGGATATATCGCTGTTTTTATCTTCTTATCCCTCATCTCTATATATTTCCGCTATTTTAATTATCGCATTTTAATTTCAAATGTTTTATTTTTATAAAGCACCTTAATTTGAAAATAACTATTTATCCACTGCAAATTTTGTTTAAAGTTTAAAAGGGTTTTGAGTCATCGAAAAAGTTTTCATTTTTATTTAAAACCCAATTCACCCCCCCCCCCCCCCCCCTCTCGGGTATGGTTGCCACGGCCAAAAATGTATGGTTTTCCAAAAATGTATGGTTTTGAATTTGAGAAACCACCTTTGTTCGATGGTGAGAATTATATTTATTGGAAAGAAAAAATTGAAATTTTTATGCAGTCAATTGATGTTGATTTATGGGATATTGGAGTCCATGGAATCATTCTCAAACCCAAACAACATCAGACTGAGTTTGATAAAAATTGTTTTTGTTTAAATCTCAAAGCTATGTAAAAATTCTCCGGAACTGTTTATGCGATGATGCTAATGAGAGAATTAAAGATTGTGTTTGTGCCAAGGATATTTTAAATGTGCTTGATTATGATTACCTAGTCACTAACACTTTTGATATGGAAAGAAATTACAGGAAAGGGCAAATTTCAATGGAGGGAGGATATCCTCAACAACATGCCATGAAAAGGAAGGACCACAAAAGCAAAGAGCTAATGGTCAAGAAGATAGAAATGACTCTCCAAGCAACTTGAATGAATTTTTTTTTTTTAAATAAGGAGGCATGCAAAAGCATCACAATAGAGACTAACATCCCAACTAGGTTGGCACCTTAGCCACTATCCATCATATGCAGCACACCCCAATTTATTAAAAAAGAAGAAAATCAAACAATACAAGAGCATGGGGGGGCATAAACCAAACCCATGAAGTCACCTAAATTGAAAATTAGGGAGACCTACCCTATTATTATGAAAATCATCCCTGATGAAACTAGGGATTAAATCCCACCAAAAAAAAAAAAACCATTAATCAACAAACCATGACTGGCAATTTTATCTGCACAAGTGTTTCCTTCACGAAAGATATGGGAGGAGCCAAAACGCATATCCCTTATAATGGACATGCAATTATTCCATTTATTCCTAAGTTTCCAAGGAACCATTGATGGAGAGGAGATTGCAGCTATGACCATTTGAGAGTCACATTCTAGCCATAACGACCACCCTTTCTTATGGGCAATTTCAATTGCCAAGATTGCACCCATTATCTCCGCATAAAAAGCAGTATTGACACCAAGGTTGGCTGCAAAGCAACCAAGAGTGGCAGCACTATGATCACAAAAAATGCCACCACAAGCAGAAGGACCCAGAGCACCTCTAGCTGCCCCATCCGTGTTGCACTTGACCCAGTAACAGGGAGGAGGATACCATATAACTTCAGTGATTTGGGGAGCACGGTTATGATGGCAGCTGACTCTAAACTCATTTAATATCCTAAGCTCCTATGAGGAAGCATAAGTTGTGCCATTGCTCAAGTTACCCGCAAGGCTAAACTTAGCAAGGATCAGGTTTTTGGCAACCTACAAGGGGATGATTTTGTCATCAAACCTTGATTTATTTCTGCAGTACCAAATTGCCCAGATGATGCTGGATATTGCAGCAGTCAAAAGGTCCTTTACCTGAGAGCTCCATTGATGCTCACAGATTGATAAAACAGTAAGCATTGAGGTAGTATCAATAGTCAAGCTAATTGTGTTACTCAGCCAGGACCACAAATTCTTAGCAAAGGCACATTGAAAGAATAGGTGAGTAGTTGTTTGATAACTACAACCACATAAATTGCATCTAGAGACAACCATGCAGCCATTGGCCCAAAGATTATCATCAGTAGGCATACGGTTATGAAGGATTCTCCAAACCAAGAAGGAAATGGAAGGAGGAACACAGTTAATCCAAAGGGATTTGACCCAAGAAACAACTTGTCCATTGCTGTGGAGGAACTGAAAGGCATCCTTCAGTGTTAGAGAGCCCGATTCACTTCTACAACACACTGGTTTGTCCTTACAAGGAAAAGAAGGTATACTGATGTGCATGAGTTCTTCAGCAATAGCTGGGCAGTGTTGTAAAATAATGCTTGGTATGTACCAGGAGTTATTGTGCAGGAAGTCCTTAACCTTTGCTTTTAAGGAAGAGTGTAATTGAGCAGGTAAAGCTAGCAAGGAGCTCAAGGGTTTAGACAACCATACATCATTCCAAAATTTGATATCAGATCCATCACCAAGCATCCAGGATGAGTTTTCCAGAACTGAGTTCAGGTGAGGCTTGATTCTGTCCCGTTTGAGGAGGAGATGGAGTATTGAATCACTGTGTTTTTTCTCAAAAATCTTGCTCTCAGAAGACAGGCCCACTGCTCATAGGAAGAGGTGAATTCCCAGCACAACTTGAACATAGAAGCATTGTTAATAGATCTTAAAGATCTAAGACCAAGACCTCCCTCAGCCTCAGGTTTGCACATTTTGTGGCAAGCCACTGTCACAATTTTTTTTATATCTGTATTGCCAGACCAGATGAAGTTTCTCAGCCAGCAGTCAATGGATTTCAACAAGCTAGAAGGCCATGAAAAAACCTGAAAGCTATACAACATCATACCAGTAATCACAGATTTGACAAGTTGAATTCTGCCCATGATTGACAACATACTACCTTTCCATGTGGCTAGTTTGGACCTGATCCTATCTGCAATGGACTGCAAGTAGGATTTCCTTGGCTTAACTTTGAACATAGGCAACCCAATATATGTGAAAGGAAACCTACCAGCATTGAATCCTAAGACAGTAGTTATGGAAGACGTTACAGTTGGCGAAAATGTTACCTGCATAAAACTTGGATTTTTGAGTGTTAATCATTTGACCATAAGCCTCTTCATACTCCTTAAAGAGAGACATTAACTTGGACAAATTCTGAGTGGAAGCTCTGCAGAAGATGAGAATGTCATCAGCATATAAGATATGACTAGGAGGACTGAAGCCTCTAGGGCCAGCCATTGGTTTGAGCTTACCCTCTTGAACCAACTTGCAAATAGCCCTGCTCAATACATCTTCTGCAATACAAAATAGAAGAGGGGACAAGGGGTCACCCTGCCTAACTTCCCTCTTACAAGAGAAAAAACCAACTGACTTGCCATTGACACCAATAAAGAGTTTAGCTGATTTCAGAATAGTCTCTATCCACTGGCAGAACTTGACATCAAAACCAAAAGAATGTAGAACCTTCAAAAGGAAAGACCAATCCATGGTGTCAAAAGCCTTCTTGACATCAATCTTCAAGGCTAAATTACCACCAAAAGCCCTTTTATCCAGCATATTTACACACTCTGATGCAGTGCAGAGACAATCAGTAATATACCTACCTTGTATAAAACCTTTTTGATTATCAGAGACAATCTTTGGTGCAACCTTAGCCAGCCTGTCTGCTATGACTTTAGTGATGATTTTGAACTGGAAGTTAGCCAAGGCAATAGGCCTAAATTCCTCCACTCTATCAGCACCTTGAGTTTTAGGGATTAGAACCAACAGATTTGAGTTAAGGTTTGGCAGCAACCAACCCTGCTCAAAAAACTGAATGACTGCTTTACAAACATCATGCTGAACAATTTCCCAATAATTTTGAAAGAAGAAGCCCCCAAATCCATCCGGCCCTGGAGCACCACTGCCATTTAGTGAAAATATAGCATTTTTCACCTCTTCAAGGGAGGGCAGATTTGTTAGCATTAGATTGTCCTCTCTAGATACCATCGGATTTACAATTCTGTCAACTAAGCCAATGTCCCTACACTGATTTTCAGTACTGAATAGCTCAGTGTAATAATTCAATACATGATCCTCTATATCCTTTGCAGCAAGCAGAACTTGATCATCTATCCTGAGCATGGAGATTTGCTTTGAGACATTCCTTATCTTGGTGATCCTATGGAAGAATTCAGTGTTCCTATCACCTTGAATGTGCCAATCCAATCTGGATTTTTCCTTCCAGAATTCTTCTTGGTAGTGCAAAGCATTTTGCAGATCAGTTTGGGCCTGCTTTTCTTGCTCAAATAGCATATCAGTCATTCCTCGAAGAATTGATTATTTCTTTGAATGTCACGACCTTAGCCATAGCAGAATCGACTTTGATGTTCACATTTCCAAAAGTGTCTTTGTTCCAGCTTTTCGGTCTCCCTTTCAACGGTTTTAGTTTCGAGACAATATGAACATAGGACATCCTATTACCCCAGAATTCCAAACCTCTTCAATTATCCTAGTGCAGTCAGGGTTTGAAGCCCACATCTTCATGAATTTAAAAGAAGAACTAGAGTTATTATCCTCTTTCTTCAAAGACAAAAGCAAGGGATAATGATCCGATTTGTTTCTAGGGAGTGTACAGCAAGCAACACTAGACCAGTAACTCAGCCATTTGTCATTGCAAACCACTCTATCAAGCCTTTTCTCTATTAAAGCATTACCTCTTCTGCCATTAGACCAAGTGAATTGAGCACCACAGGTCATAATATGAGATAGATGGCAGCTGTCTGACCAAAGCTTAAACTCCTCCGAAGCAATCCTCAAAGGCAAGCAACCACCCCTTTGCTCATGAGCACCAAGGACCACATTGTAATCACCAATGAAGCACCATGGGCCATCATTTGCTTGCTGAAGAGCCAATAGTTCAGCCCACAACTCTCTTCTTTTGTGATAATTTGTACTAGCATATATAGCATAAATGAAAACTTCCTGAGATTCCATCTTTAATGAGAAAGAGACCTGCTGGTTAGAGCAAGCAATAACAAAAGGTTGCAATGTTGCATGACAGATGCACCAAAGATTAGGCAAGAGGGAATTCCTATCATTAACTGCAAAAACTTTAAGATTGAGTTTTGTCCAAAACCTGTCAGGGAATTGAGCAATGTTGATCCAAGGCTCAGCAATGAAGATTAGCTCAGGCTTATTTGAAACCAGAAATTTCTTCAAAACTAACCTAGTATCTAGGTTGCCAATTCCTCTAACATTCCACAATAGAAACTTCATCATGCAAAATTACTAGGACCAGCCCTATTTCGGGCTTTTGTTTTACCAGCCTTTGCAAGGGCTATCTGTTTTTTCCTCAGTTTTTTCTTTTGAGATTTCGAAATGAACACTTCAAAGTTACCTTGTTCTGGCTGAACTACATTAGCATCAAGGCATTCCTCCTCCACATCAGTGTCTTCCTCCTCAATACCATTACTCCAGAATTTGGACACAATCCTGACATCCTGCTGAGCTTGATGAGGAAGGGTATACACCTGTGAGGGTACAACTGCATTAATACTCCGGGGGATAGAATTGACCTGCATATTGTGTTCTATGCCACCCATTGATTCAGAGACATGACTAATAGATTGCACTCCATTTCCAATGTTTTCTGCACCAACAATTGGAGTCTGAAATCCAGGATCAGTTAAAACTCTAGCTGCCTGGGGAGATTCCGGATGAATTGATTCATCATATTCAGAAGAGTTCCCATCCTCCTGAATTCCTTGAAGATTCACTGCATTATTGGCAATCTGCTGCACTACTGCATTATTCATTTTTGGAACACCTCCATTAGTAGCAGCTGAAATGTGTTTATGAACATGATTTCCACTATTAACTGGATCCTGACCAGAATCTTCCTTTTCATCAATCACATGCTCAGGGATAGCCCTATCTGCAACATCTGATTTCCTGACATTAGTCTGTTTAGGAACATAAGCAGATCTTGGTTTCTGGTTTAAAGGTTGTTCCTTACGGGATACAGGATTGTTAAGGTTTCTCTTGCATTCCCCAGCAGCATGCCCTATCGAAAGACAGCATGAACAAAAGGAGGGGAGTCTTTCATAATCAAATGTAACATAAAATGCATGAGCCTCCCTTTCAACCCTGATACCATTTGGAATAGGGCCAGAAAGATCAATATCAACCAGGATTCTGGCAAAGTGGCCAAAAACTTTATTTTTTGTAGATTCATCTAGAGCAATTGGAGTGCCTATTCCATTTGCAATCTCAAAGAGAATTTTTGGTCTCCAATACTCCATAGGCAGATCATAAATTCTAACCCAAGATTGAACATGAGTTTTTTTTTGAAGATTCGGATTAAAATATGGACTCCATTGATAAAGCCTTAGCATGCCTGGTTGCAAATTCCAGGATCCAACAGTCCAAACACTACGCAGATCTTCCAAGGATGCAAAGTTGAATTCGTAATATCCTTTTCCTAAAGGAATCATGCGCCATTGACCAATTGGGTTCCATAGTTTCGATAGCTTTTCTCTCAAGTCTTGAAATTTGATTGGTGAGTTACCTTTACGAAGGATCAAACGACCATGTAAACTGTTTTTTTGCTTTCTAATCCGAGTTATATTCCTCTTCTGAGATTTTTATTGAGAACATGTCTCTTATCGATCGTGGCTTGGGCAACTGACTTATAGGAATGTCAAAAGAGTTGGAAAGTGCCTGGGTGAAGGATTTCTTTTGTGCACGAAGAGAAGGAGGCGATGAAGAAGAAGGCAAGGGCGATGGGGCAAGAGGGTCAAGGAAGGGCCATGGACAGGGACAACCGGAAGCCATGATCATGCAAACCCTAGATTTTCATGCAACAACAAACCCTAGCAGAGCGCCGTATTCTCCATTTTTCACAACTTGAATGAACTTGGAGGTAATAGATTCTAAACTAAATCCATTGATTGATAAATATTTACATGCATACAATGAGTTGTATGATGAATTGGTATGTTTAGAAAATATGAATTAACCTGCTTAAAAAATATTTCATTGATTGAAAATGATTTGGAAAAATTGAAAAAGAATATACTTTTCACTGTGATGAAAATGTTGTGAAATTTGAATCCTCTCCATGCTATGAAAATTGTATTATAATAAAAATTATTCTATGAGAAATAAATTTGTTTGGATGCCTAAAGGCACAAATATCTTGTCCATTAACCCAGAAGGACCCAATAAGAAATGGGTAGCAAAAGGTCTCTCTAGTACTTTATATTTGCAGGAAAATTCCACAATGGAGAAACAATCTATCTTGGTAAAGAAAAGGACGTCAAGAAGAATGCTTCACAAAGTCCAAAATGCAATTACTAACAGAAGAAGCAAATGTCTCTTGATGAACAATTCAAAGAACAAGATAGATGATGCAAGAGCTAAATTCAAGCTCAATCAAAAGTGGGTAAGAAAGGATAAACTTGTGAATTCATGCAACGAGGTAACTCTATCTTCTACTCTCTATATGTGCCCAAATGTGAAATATGCTAAATGTAGGCATGATGATAAATATGCCTATATGAACTTATTCAAGATGAAACATAGAGATATTCCTTGCAATAATTCCAATATGAATATGACTATTTGTTTATGAAACTCTTTTCATAATGGATGAACTTTGTGCTAAATGCTGTGAATGTATGTTTGATTATTATTTGAAGCATGTTATGGTTAATTTGAATAAGTTTCAAATCTTCCTTGTTATGAAAATTGAAAATCGAATGGGATAATCGGTTAGATAATTGATTATGCATCCTCAAGGAAAATCGGGAAGATAGACGAAAGCATAGTAATCGATTATCATAATCGATTATGCTACTAAAATATGAAATTTTTGAAAAATATTTCTTTTAATAGAATCCTAATTAATTTTCTAATAAATGTTTCATTAAGATATCATATCTTATTTAATTTTCTAATCATTCTCAAGATACCAAATTGAAAACAGTTCAAATTTGATTTGGCATTAAACTCTTTTATAGTAATTTATTTTGAAAATTATTATTTTTAGATAATTTTCAAAAATCTGATTTTAAAATGAATTTGTAATTTAATACATGATTTTAATTTATCAAAAATATAACTTCTAGTCATGAAGTAATTAAACACATTGTCAAAATTTGAAAAACATCAAGATTGTTGAAATAAAAACATGATATTGAGAGATACAAAAATTATTAAGAATTAAGTTTGAAAATCATAAAGAGAAATCAATTTTTAGATTTTAAATTCAAAATTCAAAATTCAAAATTATTTTGATTACCTTCGAATTTTTAAATTGTGGAAATATATTTTGAAATTCAAAGATTACCATTTCTTCACCTTTCTGCAAAATTAAAATTTGACTGAAAATTATTTTAAGAATCAATTAGTATTTAATTCATGATCATACTTTATTGGAAAAAAATTTTCTCATCATGAATTAATAAACCACATATCTTTTCAAATTTTAAATCATTGACTGGCACACATGGTGATAGGAACACAACCTTTTTTCACAGGGTCACCAAAATTAGGAATGCAACAAAAAGAATGTATATCCTTAAGAAGGATGGCCAAATCCTGGACAAAGCAGAAGATATAAAAGCTCATGTTTTGGAGTTTTACACATCTCTGTTTGCTTCTGATAATGTCTGCCAGGATAATGGTATTATTGAGCAAGTTATCTCCCCAGAAGTCAGTCTTGAAGACAATATCATGCTCACTAACCTCCCATCCATGGAAGAAGTTAGAAATGATGTTTTCTCCATGAATTCAAATGGAGCCCTGGGTCCTGATGGTTTTGGCGGGTTTTTCTTCCAAAAATATTGGGATATATGATGGGGTCCGGCAAGCGCACCGGATCGAAGCAAGTAATAATAAAACGGTGAGAAACCGAGTATCGAACTCAGGGATTGGGAAACCAAGTGTCACTTAACAAATTAAACAACTATTTAGACTGAGAAATAGGTGTGAAAAGATTTCAAGAAAATAAAAGAAACAATAAAATCAAATCAAATATTTTTTGGGATTTTAAATTAAAAGAGATTTCCAGGAATTGGGTTACCAACAAGACTGCTCATGCTACTAAATTGACTACCCCTCTTGTTAATTATGAAAATTGCTTTGAAAGTGAATTTATCCTAAATAAGTTAATGTTCCCTCTCAAGATACAAGAACCGTGCCCAATTAAACCAACCCCTACTCTCGTGGTAATTGTATTTAAATTGAACCCATTAAGATTCGTGACAATTCAATGAACCCTCGAAGGACCGCTTCTAACTCTCGTGATTTAAGTCCTAAGTTCAATCCCTATAGATTCAATATCTAAGTTCACCACTAGGTTCATCCTTATAGTATCTATGACATGCAAATAAGTGCGCACCAAATTCACAAGTAATTCATGCAATAGGAATCATATCGAAAGAAAATTGGAATTAACAAAGGGAAAACAACAATTCATAACATAAAACAAGTCTTGAGCATAGCCCCAATTCCTAGAAATAAAAAGACTACTCAAGCATTGTCATGGTCATGGCAACCTTGAATAACAAAAGCATAAAAAAACCTAAGAGAAAAGAAGAAATTGGAGAAGAATAGAAATCCTAATTTTTTTCCTAAGGTAGCAGTCCCCATATCCCCTTTTCGAGCCTTAGAGTCCTATTTATAATGTAGGGTAACTTGAATTCAAAGCTGTTACAAAATCAGATCAAATCAGCAATTAAATTTTCAGATATTGCACGTCACGGCCGTGATGTCTGTCACTACCAGGCCGTGACAGATTCTGTCTTGGAAAACTTGGCATTGGTTGGCTTTATCACGACCGTGATGGCCATCACGGCCTGGTCGTGACAGGTTCTGACCTTGTGTTCTTCTTTCTTTTTCATCCCTACTCGATCATGGCCGTGATGCCCATCATTGCCAGGCCGTGATGGGTTCTGTTTGGGTCATTTTTCTTATATTTCAAGCTCCGCCTTCATGCAAACTCCAACATAACTGGTTCTGAGCATTTTAATCTTCGTTTCCAAATCAATATCTCCAAATTAATTGCAAAATCTTATCATATCCTTTATTGTTGTGATAGGCAATTATTATCCAAATCCACATTTGGATCCAATATTTTATCTCAATGCCAATTGAATTATCTTTTAATCATAATAATTCAAATCCAAATTGATTTGGATTCAAATCCATCATGTGGGCCCTGTAATTTACTTGGCAATCTTCAATTTAATTGATTTCCGTTCTTTTCTTCTTGATACTTTCCTAAAAATAAAAAATAAGAACAATATTAGAAAATTAATCAAAATCTAATTAAAATTAATTAAATACACATATTGACTCTAAAACAACCAAAATAGGAAAACAAAGTCTAATTTGGGCTAAATCAAGCATTCAACAAAATTTAATTGATGAAATTTGCTCTAAAATAATAGATAAAATATGATAAGACAGTGGATTATCAATATAAAAGGCTCAGATGTCTTCAATGCAGGTGTACAATTTTTCAGGTAAAGTTGGCTAATGTCAAGCTATAATTCGAATGTAGTGGTTCTTATTCCTAAAGTCCCTGGGGTTGAATCAATTGGTCAATACAGACCTATATCACTTGCCAACTTCAAATTCAAAATCATAACAAAAGTTCTTGCTGATAGATTGGCTCATGTTGCTCCTAAGGTCATTTCTAAGAATCAAATAGGGTTTATTAAGGACATGCATATCTATGTTGTATTGGTGTGGCCTCTGAAGCTGTTAATCTAGGGCATAAAAAATCTTTTGGTGGCAATGTTGCTCTTAATATTGACATTCAAAAAGCATTTGATACTATGGATTGGAGCTTCCTTCTAAAAGTCTTACATCAATTTGGCTTTGATTCTTTTTTTTTTTTTTTTTGCATTTAGGTGAAAGTAGTCCTCCACTCAGCAAAGCTCTCAATTTCAGTCAATGGCAACTCAGTTGGATACTTTTCTAGTAAGAGGGGGGTTAGGCAAGGCGACCCCCTATCTCCCCTTCTCTTCTATATAGCGAGAAGATGTCTTAAGTAGAGCTATTACTCTCCGAGGTCCAAGAGGGTAAGTCTGCTGCCTATGTCAAGTCCAATAGGGTATCAAGTTCCCTCACATGTGCTTTATGTGGATGACATACTCATTTTCTACAGAGGAACTAAAAGGAATATGGAATGTATCAAATGTTTTTTCCAAACTTACAGTGATGCCTCTGGTCAAATGGTCAGCAGGGATGAGTCCAAGGTTTACTTAGGTTGCATTCCAAATAGCAAAATTGCAGATATCAAAGGAATTATGGGATTTCAGCTTGGCCATCTACCTTTCAACTATCTTGGTGTCCCTTTGTTCCAAGGTAAACCAAGAACTAGGCACCTCAAGTCAATTGCTGACAAAATCAAAACCAAGCTGGCCTCTTGGAAAGGTGCTATGTTGTCCATAATGGGGAGGGTTGAATTGGTGAAATCTGTCATCCTTGGCATGTTGATATACTCTTTTTAGATTTATGTTTGGCCTGCTTCACTTATAAAAATGTTAGACAAATGGCTAAGGAATTTCATATGGTCTGGATGCATTGACTCTAGGAAAGTTGTTACTGTTGCTTGGCATAAGCTGTGTGTTCCTTTTCAAGAAGGAGGACTTGGTTTTAGGTCCTTAAGTTCAATCAATAATGCTGCTATGTTAAAGAGAGACTGGGAATTGGATTCATCTGACAACCAATGGGCTGTTTTACTCAGAGCCAGAGTATTCCACAACAAGCAGCCCATCCATCATCACACAAGCTCTTCAATTTGGGCAGGGATTAAGAGTCATATTAACACGGTTCTCCAACAATCAAAATGGATCATTGGGGATGGTAGCAGTATTAGCTTTTGGAAGGATTGTTGGCTCTCACAGCCTTTGGTTGATTTACTTAATATTCCAGAGACCATGCATCATCTGCTCAAGTCTAAAGTTTCAGATTTCATAGCAGATGGCAACTGGTTGCTTCCTCAGGAGCTTATGAAAAGGTTCCCTATGCTCATCAGTGAGCTTGCTCAAGTCAATATTCCTACATTTTCAGCAGGTGACTCCCTGATTTGGTTTGCTACTGATTCGGGTATGTTGTCATTGAAAGATGCCTTCAATTTTCAGAATCCTAGCAGGCAGAATTTAAATTGGTGCAAATCCATCTGGTCTAAATCTATTTCTCCATCAAAGTCATTTCTTCTTTGGCATATTTTGAATAACAATTGTCCCAATTGATGAGCAAACTTTGGATTAAAGGTGTTATGTGGTTTCCATGTGCAGCTTATATGGTCGTGCCTATGAAACCACTATGCACTTGTTCTTTGAATGCAGTTTTGCTAATATAGACTTTGGATATGGCTCGATTCTATTGTTAACTACCCTTTTGATACATCTTCTATGCAATCAATTTTGCTGGTTTGCAATGGCAATTGGAGCACACAAATAAAGGATATATTTGCTTTGCAGCAATAGCAAACATTGTGCGGACAATCTGGTTTTGCGAAAACCAACTTCACTTTGATGGCAAAAGGATATCTTTGGAGGCTGCTATTAATATGATCCATGCTAATGTATCCTTGTCGGGTAACCTTTCTTGAGTCATATGTCTTCCGACATTTCAAAGTTTGCTATAATGAAGAGTTTCTCGGTGAATGGTAAGTTAAACCCTGCCCCTAAGATTAAGGAGGTTTCTTGGTTCCCTCCAAATAGAAGTTGGATCAAAGTCAATTCGATGGGGCTACAAAGGGATCTCCGATTTGGCTGCTTGTGGAGGTTTGTTCAGAGATAGTAGTTCCGCTATTCTTGGTTGCTTCGCTTGTAACATTGGTATGAAAAATTCTCTCTATGATGAGCTTATGGGTGCAATCATTGCTATAGAAGTGGCTCATAAAATGGGTTGGCGGAGGCTGTGGTTGGAATGTGATTCAAAACTGGTTATTGATTCATTCTCCAACTCCAAAATTGATCATTGGCAGCTCAAGACTAGATGGCTTAATTGTATAGTGCTATCCAAGGAAATGTTTTTTATGTGCTCTCATATTTATAGGGAAGGCAACACTTGTGCGAACAAATTAGCTAACTATGGTACATCTATACAAGGCATGGTTTGGTGGGAGTTAGCTCCTAGATTTATTTTGGATGATTTTTTTCGTGATAGGAATGGGCTTCCAAACAATAGATTTAGATGATTGTTGCATTTTCATGGGTTTCGGCTTATATCCCCCATGTTTTTTGTATTCTTTTTCTCTTTTTTTAATAAATTTATGGGTGCTGCATATGATTGGTATCGCTTGGGGTGGCAACCTAGTTGGGATGCCTTGTGCTGTAGTGATGCTTTTGCACACCATGTTTGTTTTTAAAAAAAACTTAGATGATTAAATTTTGAAATTAAAAAATATCATATCTTTTGAATGTCATAATAAAGAGTTAAATATTTGAGATTTCAAAATCAAACTTCAAATTAAAATCTATTTATTATACTCGAAAATTTATTAAGATATATTTTGAAATTCAAAATTACTATCTCTTCATCTTTTCTATAAATTTGAATCTGATTGCAAAAATCTGTTTAAGAATCAATTATCAATTAATTCATGGTTGCATTTTATTGGAAATTTAATTTCTTGCCATGAATTAATATTCCACATATTTTCAATTTCAAAATCATTAAAGTTGTGGTAATGAATCATTGAAGTTGAGTTATCCAAAAATCTTTTAAGAATTAATTTTAAAAAAAAAACTTAAAAGATCAACATAAATAATGATGATATTACTTTTTAATGATTCAAGATTTCAAACGAAAAATTTCAATTTCAAATTTCTTTGGATATTTTCAAAATTTTATGTGATATAATTTGAAATTCAAATTTGTCTATTTTTATGGAAATCTTTAAATATACCACAAATACACAAATGAAAATTCATTAAGATTGTGGTTAATAAATTTGGCACCTTTCATTCTTAAATATCTATTGCCAAATTTGTACAAAGATTTGAAAATCAAATCAATCTTCTTTAAATCTCACCTTGTTATTTCTAATATGTACATTGAAGTGTGAAAATAGGCTACATGTTTTCTCCCAAAAGATTGGCAAAGCTCTGAAAAATTCGAGCAATAATCGATTACAGTTAGGAGATAATCGAATACACAAAAAAAGGATAACCAGAGAAGTTAAAATTGATTACAATAACCGAATATTCGGAGCTCATAATCGATTATGAAGTCCAAAAATCAATTATATCACGACTCATGGAGATTCAAACACAAGGTTCAAAATGTGTTATCTTGACTAAACTGGTGATCTCTATCATTATCCCTGATGATGATTTAGTTGCAATATACATGAAATTTTATGAAATCATCATAGACATGTCTTTGAGTTTTTAAATGCAAAACTTATATGATAATCATCTTAAGACATAGACATGCTTAAACCAAGTATTGAGAAAATTATCATTATTAATTAAATGACAAGTTGACCATGTGAAATTAACTATTTGAATGATATATGCAATTACATGGTTATCACTATGAAATACTTTACAAAGGGTCTTTCATCATCAAACATGCTTGCTATGCTTTAAATTTTCTATACTACATAAAATCAAGCATGCTCTTAAAAATCGTAATTGATGCTAGTTGACTGTTTAACTATCATGCTCATATTACTCATTATTGATCTTCATACGAGCATAGTGAATTAATCTTCATTGACTAACCCTATGGATCCAAAACTTATTGGATACCGAAAGAATCTTTCTCAAGACTTTTGTAGGTGAGCTTAAAGACCAAGAACTCGAATTGATATCTTGATAGTGGTCAATTGAAGCACATGACAAGAGATAAGAATGAGTTTCTAGCTTGTTGAAGTTAAAGCCTACAAATCAAACGTCTACACTTGCTGCAATTTTAAATAGAGAGATTCACAAACACATGAGCAGCTAAATATTGGCAAGTCGGGAGCCTCATAAGTGATTATGATGTAATCAATATTTTGGAATTAAAAACACATATGGACAAAAACAGAATTGAATAAAGATGAGCATTAAAAGATCTTCTTCTAGCAACATGAAATGAAAAGCTCAAGGGAAGATACTATGAGTGCAAAATCCGGCTGCAAATAAGAAGCGTCACAATATATTCAATAAGTTTCTCAATCCCCAATCTCTTATGGTATTAAATTTTGTGGATTGTTTAACACTTTTTGAAATTAAATGTGCTTATATGCTTTCTCTTATAAATAAAATGATATTTTGAAAAATTGTTTTCGAAAGGGGGAGTAATATTTGCATGTATAAGAGAAATATAAATATACAACATTATATACTTGTCAAGGGGGAGAATTTTCTTTTAAACCGTGTTATATCTCTAAAACTTTCTTCTTGAAAGTATGAATGTTTTTCATCTCCTTGATTCTCCTGGCATTTTTGCTTCCGCACATATCTGATATATGTATGCCATGGCTTATATCCCAAACTTAAAATTTGACTATCACTTTAGTGGATATATGCCATATCAGAGTTTAAAAAAAATACTTTTTCCACTTTTTGATAATGACAAAAGGGGGAGAGTTACATGTGTGCATGCTTAAGGGGGAGATAAGCTAAGAAATAAATTTTATAAATGCATGCTTAAGGGGGAGAGAAATTTCAATTGGCAAATCTTCTATTGATTGCATGCTTAAAGGGGGAGCAAAGCAAAATTATGAAATGAGATATATTTATTGCTTGCTCTAACTGCATAAAGTGAGGGGGAGTAGAGCGAAATTAAAATGTATGACATATTTTATTGCTCTAACTCTATCTTTTAGAAATTCCCTCATGAGATGTTTGTCGTCATCAAAAAGGGGAGTTTGTGGATATATGCCTTGACAGGTACATTTGTTTTGATGATGAACAAAAGATGAATTTCAAGTCCAAGGACCAACACGCAAATTCAAAGGATCAAATTGTAAAAAGCGTGACAAGGACTTCGTTGCAAAAAGCGGCACAAGGACATGCAAGCAATCAAGATGGGTTAAGGGAATTTTACTTTACTGTATTGATTGTTTTAGAAACGTGTGTAAATGGTAAGTAGAGCTCTCAATTTAGTATTGGTCTCACACACACATTTAAGTGCTTAAAATATTTAACATGTGCTTAAAAGGATTATAACATATGTTAAAATCTGACAATTAATCATACTTAATGAGTAATCAAAATATTAATTGTCAAGATGCAAATTCGAGTAATAATTGATTATGACAGACTTAATTGGCTTAAATTACGTTTTAATGAGTTATCAATCTCAACCATTAAGTTTTTCAAATTTAAACTCAAACTTGAACAATAATCGATTATAGTGATAGAATGATCGATTATGAATATGATTAATTGGCATTAAATGAGCTTCGAAGAGTAATTAAGTTTTAGAGCCGTTAAGCTTTTAAATCTGATGTTTTAAACGTATATAATCGATTATAGGATTTGTATAGTCGATTATACATCTTTTGGAAGATTTGAATTTTGAATCAGAGAGACAATAATCGATTATGTATTGGATTATATGTTTTTAAAGTGCTGTCAGGATTTCAACCAGAGAGCCCATAATCGATTATCATAATCCATTATGGTGAAATAATCGATTATCAAATCCATTATGATGCTGCTGTCTTTTCAATGTGTTTTCATAAAATAATCGATTATGGCCTTCCAATAATCGACTATGGCACGACAGAATGTGTTTTAAGTGGGTTTTGACCTAATTTCTCTGAACCAACACTTCCCACATATAAAAGCAAAGTTAGGCAGCCCTTAAAAAGAGAACTCTACCATTTTCTTTGTGCAAAAACTCTGATTATCATATTCTCTATACTCTTTCTCTTGAACTATCACTTTGACCATATTATCTTGAGAGCTTTATACACCATATAGGTGTGATTGTATTTGTGCTTCAAATTGTTTTATCAACACTATTAAGAGTGCATACTGTTGGTGAGAGTCGGATTTACTCAAACCTCCTTTGGTTACCATTCTTGCAAGAGAGGATATATCTCTTGTAACGGATTAGTGGGTGTGATTCTACTGTAAAGGTTCTAGCTGCGCCTGTTTAAAAGCTATGGATTTGAGACTTTGTCACTGGGGGATTGTATGTCTCTGGTCTGTGAGGAGTTATCGTTATTGTAAAGGTTCTAGCTTCTCCTTTTTAAAAGCTAGGGATTGAGTGAAAACCCTTGGTAGTATTGCCTTGGGGACTAGGCGTAGGCCACGTGGGTAGTATGTGGCCGAACCAGGATATATCGCTGTGTTAATCTTCTTATCCCTCATCTCTTTACATTTCTGCTATTTTAATTATCGTATTTTAATTTCAAAAGTTTTATTTTTATAAAGCACCTTAATTTGAAAATAACTTTTTAACCGCTGCAAATTCTGTTGAAAGTTTAAAAGGGTTTTGAGTTATCGAAAAGTTTTCATTTTTATTTAAAACCTAATTCACCCCCCCTCTTGGGTATGCAGCTTTTAATTATGCTTAAATGAGTCTTTTATTAACAGAGCTGTTAGGTTTTTGTCAGTCAAATTTCAAAGAGGAATAATCGATTATGGTAATCGATTATGCCTATTCTAACATGTTTTAAACTCAAAGATAAATGGCTTTAATGTGGATTAAACTTATAACATCCTGGCTGGTTTATGGGTTGACGACTGTCCCCATAAACCAACACGGATCTTTTCAAAGCATGCTTTGTCTTCACTCACATGCTTCCCGGGAAAAATTCCCGGAGGTCACCCATTCTGCAATTGCTCCAAGTCAAGCATGCTTAATCGTGGAGTTCTTAAGTGATTGGCTCCGAAAAAGAATATGCATCTTATTGGTATAGGTAGTACCAATCAATTCATATAAGCCATCCTCAACTATATAGTCCCATACCTACGCAGTCTCAGGATCCATCTTATTCGGATGTATAATCGGTTCATTCATATGTCCCTCCGCCTAGAAGCCTACCAGGAGTCGCTCTTTGTCTATGCCTTCTTGCACCAGCGATCACTCCCCGCCCTCGTCGGTACACGGGTGTTAATGCCCACCAGCTTCCGCTTGGTTCGTCCCCCAGCCACACCGTACTGGGAGAGGTGCCGCTCTGATACCATACCATTTGTAACATCCCTGACCGCTTTGTGGATTGATGACTGTCCCTTCAAACCAACATAGATCTTTTTAGCGTGCTTTGTCCTCACTCACACTCTTCCTGGGAAAACTTCCTATGAGGTCACCCATTCCAAAATTGCTCCAAGTCAAGCACGCTTAACTGTGGAGTTCTTAAGTGATGGTCTCTAGAAAATAAGATACATCTTATTGGTATAGGTAGTAAAAATCTATTTATATAAGCCATCATCAACTGTATAGTCCCACACCAACACAATCTCGGGATCCATCTCATTCGGATGTGTAATCGGTTCATTCATGTGTTCCTCCGCCTAGAAGCCTGCCAGGAGCCGCTCCTTGTCCGTGCCTTCTTGCACCGGCGATCACACCCCGCCCTTATCGGCACCCGGGTGTGAAAACTGGTTTTAATTATCTTTAAGCCATTGGGTTTGAATTTTGAAATGATATAATCGATTATGGGATTTCCTAATCGATTATTGCTTTTAAATCAAAAGTCAGAGGCTTCATAATCGATTAGGGTAACCGATTATGCTTATTTGATTCAGTCCGAGCTTTCAAATAGAGACCCTATAATGGATTAGTGTAATCGATTATGACCTGACTATTTCAAAATGCACCTGGTGACTTTGCCGAAAATAATCGATTATGCTTTTCAGATAATCGATTATGGCTCGAGAAAAATGAGTTTTTCAAGAGTTTTGACCCATGTGTTAAAGTAATTTATATTGGTTATTTTCAGAGAAAGTGAGGGGAAAACACTGAGCTAATCTTTGTCTTTCTCTTTTCTTGAACTATTCTCTATCACTCTCATTTTTTCTTACACTTGCATAACTAATCCTTGGGAGACAAACACACCATATAGGTGTTTTTGTAACTTGTGCTTAAACTTGTTTTATCCGCACTAATTAGAGTGCATATTGTTGGTAACAGTCGGATTAACTCAAACCTTTATTTTCTACACCATTCTTACAAGACAGGGTATATCTCTTGTAGGTGTTTCTTGGATGTGATTTCCAAGTGTTGTCAAGAGATGATATATCTCTTGGGATATTGTTTGAGGCTCTTTCACTGGGGGAGGTGATATCCCTGGTCTGTGAGGAGTGCTCTTCATTGTAAAGGTTCTAGCTGTGCTTGTTTAAAAGCTAGTGTTTGAGGCTCTTGCACAAGGGATAGTACGTCTTGTGATTTGTGTAAAGGGTTCTCGGTTATTGTAAAGGATCTAGTTGATCCTGTTAAAAGCTAGAGTTGATTGAAAACCCTTGGTGGTATTGCCTTGGGGACTGGACGTAGGCCACGTGGGTAGTTTATGGCCGAACCAGGATATATCGTGGTGTTCATCTGCTTTCCCTATCCTTTCTACTTTATCACATTTTACTTATCACACTTTAATTTCAAAAGTTCTATTTTTCTAAAGCGCATTAATTTGAAAAGAATTATTTATCCGCTGCAAATTCTGTTTATACATTAAAAGGGTTTTAATTTATCCAAAATATTTCATTTTTATTTAAAACCCAATTCCCCCCCCCCCCCCCCCCCTCGGGTATGGTTGCCACGGCCAACAAGTGGTATCAAAGCTTCGGTTCTGGTTAGTAGCTTAACAGCTAAGAGTTAAGATCCTTTTGCTGGTAACCACTTTGTAAAGTTTTTCAAAATGTATGGTTTTGAAATTGACAAACCACCACACCATTCTTGGATGGTGAGAATTACATTTATTGGAAAATAAGAATTGAAATTTTTATGCAGTCAATTGATGTCGACTTATGGGATATTGGAGTTCGTGGACTTATTCTTAAACCCAAAGAGCATCAGTCTCAGTTTGATAAAAATTATTTTTGTTTGAATCTCAAAACTATGCAAATTCTCCAAAATTGTCTGTGCGATGATGCTTATGAGAAAATTAAAAATTGTGATTGTGCCAAGGATATTTTAAATGTGCTTGATTATAATTACTGTAACACCTCGATTTCTACTGTTTTTGTTGTTTTCTGTATCGATAAACAAACATCTATTTATATATTTTTTTTGAAACTTAGAATATGATTTTGGGAAAACCAAAGTAATATTCATATCATACTTATTTTTATAAATATACGGTGAAATTTTTGGTTGAAAATTCAGACGGAACCCGATCTGCGTTTTCACTGACACTAAGATTTTACTGATCAGAAAACCTAATTTTGACCGGTGAACGAAATGGATAGCCTTTATATATCATTTCCAACGACATAGGTTATTTTTAAAATTTTCAAAATATTTTTGTTATTATACTCGATTCGGGCGTAAAACCTAAATCGGGAGAATAACGGAGTCAGAAACGGAATTACGGAGACTGAACCTGACACCGGGCCACCGAGGGACACATGTCACATGGTTGTGGTGAGTAGGGTGAGTCACCATTTATGACTCACCTTTGTCATGATTAAATTTCAAAATATCTTAGATATTTATTACGTAAAAAGACTAAAATGCCCCTAAGTGTATTTAGAAACCCTAAACTACCCTTGTGACTCACTAATACTTGCCCCCTCACTCTCTTCTACTCACGGTAGCCCCCCTCTCCCCATCACTCTCTCATTTTCTTCAAACTACACTTAGAGAAAACAAAGAAAAACCTAAGTTCTTCAGGTTCTTTTGCAATTTTGGATCCATTCCTTCATCTATTCTCAATCTTCAAGGGGTAACCATTCTTCTTTCATGATCATTCTTGTCTTAGATCCATTTATTTTTCCATGATCATCAAGTTTAAGTTCTTAGATCTAGAACTTTGGAAATTTCTAGAAAATCATAGAAAAAATCCTTTTCATATGATTCCAATTGCTATGAACTTGTTATGATCCCTAGTATCTTCATTCATGGGCATGTGTAAAAATAAAATTTCCTTCCCAATTTTCTATATGAGGCCGAAACCTCACTTGTGAGGATGGAGGAGGTTTTGTTCCAATATCAAGTCATAAGCTTTTCTAGTCCATTTCTTTCCTTTGAATCATGTCCAAAAACAATTTTCTTCAACTTTCATGTATGTCTTCAAAAAAATTGTAGAAAATCATAGGATGATTATTTTTGAGTTCTAACAATTTTCAATACATCTCTACTACTCTAGGATCATGGATCCAAGAGTATGTAAAATTTTGAAACCCCTAGCCATTTTTTTTTTATTGTTGGCCGAATCTACCCACAAAATGGGTTTGATGATTTTTCTTCATTTTCAAGTTATGGCAATTTTCCCTAGCTCTACACTACTCTAAGGTTATGGATCTAAGAGTATGTTGAATTTTGAAACCTCTAACCTATTTTACTAGCTTAGGCCGAAACCATACCCATAGGGAAAAAATAGATTTTTTCAAAGTTTAATTAGTTATGTGTTGTTTTGTGAAGGATTGTGTTAGTAGTTGTTGTTCGGAGTTCGTGGAGGAAACCGGATTTAAGAACCGAGGAGCTTCGATAACTATGTGTATAAATTGTTTAGTGTGTCTGTAATTAATGGTTATAGTTTGTGGTGTTTGTTTTAAAATTATTACGTAATATTCTGTGATGCATGATTTATCTGTGAAAGCATGCTATAAATTGCGATGCGTGAATTTATTGTTGGTTGTGAAAGCATGTAGTAAATTATGTTGTATGAAATTTCTGTTGATTTTTATGATTGGCTGGAAGCCTGACACGGTCGATGTGCTTATTGAAAATTAAGGATAAAAACGTTAAGAAAATTTAAGGGAAACATTATATTTTTGAAAATTGGTGGATTTAATTTTAAGTTAAAAATAATAATATTTTAATGAGTTTTAATAAAAGAATAAGTTAATGAGCAACCGCGCGTACGTAACCGTGAAAAAATTTCACTTTCACACATTTTTCAAAAACGTCGGGAAAATGGAAATAAAATCTTAATTTTAAGAAAATGTATTTTAAAAAGTGTTTTAAGATTGATAATAAATAAATTTTCAAGAAATAAGGGTTTTTGCTTACCTAACTATAGATGAGGAAAAACGATCTTTTTCCATGAGAAAAATAAATATATGGGTTAGAAATGATTTTAAAAAGAATTAACAGATTCTCAGAAATAAAAATAAAGGATTTAAGGGAAAAATGATTTTTGTTACATTTTAAAACGAATTTCATCGGAAAAGGATTTTGTTGGAAAAGAATTTAAGAACAGCAGAAATTTCCGACAAACTTGGATAAGTTTTTGGAGTTTTTGTTTTTGGTATTTGTGTTTCACTGAACGAAAATTCTTTGGGGAAAAATCAAGGAAAGGATAAGGACCTAGATTGCCGATATGTCGGGCTAGTGTTCCTAAAAGGAAATCGCACTTGGAAAGGAAAGGAATTGGAATACCTAAGGAAGGGTAGTTGGGAGCATTAAGCCTCGACATAGGAAAAACAAACAACAAAGAACAATTATGATAACAAAGGATTTTACATGCATAGTCTGGCAAATATGCCATTTTTGGAGCGACATGCCTTGGGTATCGAGCTACAATTTCACGAAGGGTGAATTGGGTAAATTGGTTAGTTCTGAACCAAAGATAAATTCTAGGGTCTTTGGGTCTTAGGGACATTCGGGCTTTGAAAATCCAATGGAATACTTAGGGCCTTGCAACCTCGGGTCGTGGAATTCGGTTACCCGGCATGAATGTACTCAATAGGGAACTATTCCAATATTATTTTAGGTGCTCCATCGTGATATTCCCTGAACAATTGGAGCCGGACCTAAATTTAGAGGCCGATCTCATGAGACACTTGTGTTAAGGGTATCACATACTTATCATTGCTCGAAGAAGGGAAGTTAGGAACTCCGGAGAATAAAGGTCAAGAATCATAGGAATGGATATTGAAGTGTCGTGCATTTTTGAAAAATTACGATTGGATGATTGGGTATAAATCCCATTGGTAGGAAATATTTATAATATGTATACATGAAGTTTGTTTGAGTGTCGTGCATGTAGTTATCATGATGAAAACTCAATGATGGTATCTCACCCTTGCTTTATTTATTTTCATGTTGGGTTTCTACTATGCTTCGATATATATATATATATATATACATATATATATATATATATATATATATATATATATATATATATTAGAGTATAGATGAGCCATATGAGTCTGATATCGTACACGAGGATACGTTCCCTGCACTTTGACAAGGCTGATGATGGAAGCGTGTGGAGGACTAACCTGGGTACTTCTGTCGGCGGGGAGTCTCGGAAGGATTTCCCAATGGGTATTCTTAAGTGTGACCAGCTGTAGGATTCTGATTTGAGTTTAATTTTGGAAAGTAGTACCGCTACCATATAGGTTTAGTTTATCTGTGTTTTCCTTATGCTATGGCTTAAATAAATGATTGTAATATAAAGGGCCATATGTAAAACCTTATTGATGCATATATATGTATTCGGTTGTTTGTTAATTATAACGGTTTGGGTTGTATAGTTTGAGGAAAAGAAAAAGAAAAAAAAATTATCACTAATTTTCAAGGAAGTTAAGAAATAGAGAAAGTTATATTTTTCCGAAAGCAACCAGCGTAATTATTTTCAATCTTTTAGTTTCAACATGTAGCGCCAAGGGGGTGTTACAATTACCTTGTCACTTAAAATTTTGAGAGTGAAAGTAATTTCAGGAAAGGGCAAAATTCATTGAAGACATCCTCAAGAACATGCCAAGAAGAAGGACCATGAAAGCAAAAAGTCATTGGTCAAGAAAATTGAAACTACTATCCAAGAGAGTCAAAGAAACTTGGAGGTAAACGATTCTGAACTCAAATCATTAAATGATGAATGGCTATATGCATACAATGACTTGTATAAAGATTTGATGAGTTTATAAAATCGTAACTTAAATTCCTTGAAAAGTATTTCATTGATTGAAAGAGATTTCGAAATTTTGAAGAATAAATATACTTTTCTTAGTAGAGAAAATTTTGTGAAACTCAATTTCTCTTCATGTTTTGAAAAAGTTTCACATGCGTACATCCCTAGTATGAAATAGAAGATGAAATTCATGTCAACTATGATTCATCTATTGTTAAACATGACATATATAAAAGTCAAAATTATTTTATAGTTGGAAATGAAAATTGTCACATGAAAAATAAAAAGCATATGACGTAATTATTGTAGAAAGTTAGGACACATTTCAAATATGTGCAATTATAGGAAAAACCATTTTATGAGTGTTGAAATTGGTGGCACATTCTGTTATGACAGTTACTCTATGACTGCATTCTGTTTTGATTTTTCCCCTCAGCCTTAGGAAGTCTGTATATATAAAGAGCACAGCAGTGAGGCAGGGGAGAGATATACAGAGACCTTCTAATCAAAATTACAATAGGCGAGTTGAAAAAGAGTTTTTCCTCTAGGAGCTCGGGTGTAAAATGGGAAAAGGAAGGGTAGTGTATCAGGAAAAATAGAGAGAGTTTGAGAGAAGAAGAAGATCATCTTCTTTGCTGTTGTAATATCATTCTTCTGATATAAACTGGACTGAAGCTTTGCTTAGTCCCGGATATGTAGGCAACACTACGGCCGAACTCCGTCATCAAACTCTTGGGTGTGTTTTTTCTTTGTTTTTCAGAATTTTGTGATCTTTCAGAACTGGTTTATGTTTTGCTGCATACTGCTATTGCGTGTTTCTGGTTTGTTACAGGGTCTGCAGCCTTTACAACTGGTATCACGAGCTTGCAATAAAGATTGATGGGAATGGCAAAATTCGATATTGACAAGTTTAATGGCAAAAATGACTTCGCTCTGTGGAGAG
Organism: Sophora flavescens; assembly: GCA_030762895.1. Taxonomy (NCBI): domain Eukaryota; kingdom Viridiplantae; phylum Streptophyta; class Magnoliopsida; order Fabales; family Fabaceae; genus Sophora; species Sophora flavescens. The sequence goes on along the minus strand of CM061069.1, from coordinate 100,048,482 downwards.
TAAAGATGCGTGCATTGCTAGTTCACCAAGGCCTTGATGAAGCTTTGGAGGGAGAGAGGAAGCTGCCTAGCACATTAAGTGCTAAAGAAAGAACAGAACTGTTGAACAAGGCTCACAGCGCTATTGTTCTGTGTCTTGGAGACAAAGTTCTTCGAGAAGTCTCTAAAGAAAAGTCCGATGCGGCCATATGGTTGAAACTTGAAAATCTCTACATGACAAAGTCATTGGTAAATCGTCTATATCTCAAGCAGAAACTCTACACTTTGAAGATGCAGCCTGGAACCTCAATTGAAGATCACATGGATGAGTTCAATAGGTTAATTCTTGACCTAGAGAACATTGAAATAAAAATAGATGATGAAGATCAGGCATTGCTGTTGATTCGATCACTACCCAGCTCATATGAGCACCTTTCTTACACCCTAGTGTATGGGAGAGAGTCTTTGTCACTTGAAGAAGTACAAGCTGCTTTGATATCAAAGGAACTGATCAAGAAGTTAGATACTCAGGAAGCTGGCACTGGAGAGATCCTCATGGTCAATGGGAGGCAAGACAAGAAAGATCATAAAGGCAAGAATCGATCAAGATCAAAGTCTAAGAAGAAGTTGAAGTGCTTCTTGTGTCATAAAGAAGGACATTTCAAGAAGGACTGTCCAAATCAAAAATCCAGCAAGAAGAGCTTGAATGAAGACAAATGGGATCTCTCTGTGGCATCAGGTGGATACGAAAGTGTAGATGTCTTGGTGGCTGCTGAGTTCAAAGAAGAATCTGAGTGGGTAATGGACTCAGGGTGCTCCTTCCATATGTGACCAAACAAACTTGGTTCTATGCCTACCAACTGTTCGATGGGGGTCAAGTTGTGATAGGAAAAAATGCAACATGTAAGGTTGTTGGTATGGGATCCATCAAGCTAAAATTAGATGATGGAACTGAGAAGGTCCTAACAAGAGTGAGGCATGTACCAGACTTAAAAAGAAATCTGATCTCACTCGGAACATTGGAGGAATCTGGCTTTACATTCAAAGCTGGGGATTATGTGCTGAAAGTTATAAAAGGATCTAGAGTAGTGATGAAGGGATACAGGAAGCATGGTCTCTATGTGCTGAAAGGGAACAACATCATTGGTAACACATCTATTGCTGCTGACACAAGAATGAGCAAAGGAAATCTATGGCATAAAAGATTAGAACATATCAATGAACGTGGTCTACAAGAACTAGAGAAACAAGGACTGCTATGTAGAGACAAAGTAGAAGGGCTGGAATTCTGTGAGCACTGTGTATTTGGGAAGAAGATCAGGGTAAAGTTCAATACAGGAATCCATAGAACCAAAGGCAAGCTCGACTACATACATTCAAATCTTTGGGGGCCCTCTAGAACACTTACCCATGGAGGAAACAGGTATTTTATCACTTTTGTTGATGACTTTAGTAGGAAAGTTTGGATATACCTGTTGAAAAGCAAAGATGAAGCCTTTGAGACCTTTGTACAATGGAAAACCAGAATTGAAAATTAGTGTGATAGGAAAGTAAAGGCTTTGAGGACAGATAATGGTATTGAATATTGTGGGGACAAGTTCAATAAGTATTGCCAAGAACATGGCATTTATAGGAACAAGACTGTCAGGAATAAACCCCAACAAAATGGTTTGGCTGAAAGATTAAATAGAACCTTGCTAGAGAGAGTAAGGTGTTTGCTATCAAATGCTGGTCTTCCTAAACAGTTTTCGGGTGAAGCTGTCCACACAGCCTGTTATCTTATCAATAGAAGTCCATCAGCTACCATTGATTTTAAAACTCCTCAAGAAGTGTGGAATGGTAGTCCTGCTAATTACAGAAACCTGAAAATCTTTGGTTGCCCTACCTATTACCATGTCAATGAGGGCAAGCTTGAACCAAGGTCAAAGAAAGGTTTGTTCATGGGGTATCCAGATGGAGTAAAAGGTTATAGGATATGGTGCTTTAAGAGCGAGAAATGCATCATAAGCAGGGATGTAACCTTTCATGAAGCTGACATGTTCAAACCCAGGCAAGGAACTAAAACAGCCGATGCTCAAGAGAAGTTAAGGCTTGAGGTGGAGCTGGAAGCAGCAAGAAGCAAACAGAGAATTCCTGATGCTGATGTTTTACAGGAACATGATACAGCAAAACAAGTCGAAACTGATTCTGCTGATACATCAGTCAATGACTATCTGCTGGTCAGAGATAGAAAGAAGAGGATAACCAAACCCACTCAAAGGTTTGGTTATGCAGACCTCACAGCTTATGCATTGAAAAAGGCGAGTTGAAAAATAGTTTTTCCTCTAGGATATCGGGTGTAAAATGGGAAAAGGAAGGGTAGTGTATCAGGAAAAATAGAGAGAGTTTGAGAGAAGAAGAAGATCATCTTCTTTGCTGTTGTAATATCGTTCTTCTGATATAAACTGGACTGAAGCTGTGCTTAGTCCCGGAGATGTAGGCAACACTGTGGCCGAACTCCGTCATCAAACTCTTGGGTGTGTTCTTTCTTTGTTTTTCCAGAATTTTGTGATCTTTCAGAACTAGTTTCTATTTTGCTGCATACTGCTATTGTGTGTTTCTGGTTTGTTACAGGATCTGCTGCCTTTACAATGATAAATTATATTTGCTTGGATGCCTAAAGGCAAAAGCAACCCATCCACTAACCCACAAGGACCCGATATGAAATGGGTACCAAAAAGTTTCCCTGGTACTCCTAATGTGCAGAAAAATTCCAAAATGGAGAAACAATCTATCTTAGAAGAGGAGGTGACATCAAGAAGAATGCTTCACAACTTCGGAAATGCATTTGCTACCAAAAGAAGCAAAGGTCACTTGATGAACAACTCAAACAAGAGCAAGATTGATGATGTAAAAGCTCGATACAAGATCAAGCAAAAGTGGGTAAGAAAGAATGAGCTTGTGAATTCATGCAACGAGGTAACTCTATCCTCTACTTCCCATCTGTGCTCAAATGTGAATTTCGCTAAATAGAAGCATGTTGATAAATATGTTCATATGAAATCAATGAAGCTCTATCAAAATATTGTATGAAATTTGTGCTAGATGCCATGTATGTGTTTGTATGTTGATTCATTATTATTTGAAGCATGGCATAAATAATTTGTATAAGTTGTAAATTTCCCTTGTTTGAAAAGTTGAAAAACGAATAGAATAAGATTATACTTCATCGAGAAAATAAGGAAGAAAATCAAAATTACTGTAATCGATTAAGATAATCGATTATAGGATGATCTTAGAAAATTCGCAGAAAACTGTAGGTACATAATCAATTAGCATAATCGATTATGCTACGAAATCTAGCACTATTTGAAAATATATTTTTAATCAAACCCTAAATTAATTTTCTAATAAATGACTCATTCTAATATGATTTCTGATTTAATTTTCTAATATTTTTCAAGATATCAATTTCAAATGAATTAAAATTTTAATTGGCATCAATTCATGATCACATTTTATTGGCAAAATTAATTTCTTGTCATGAATTAATAACCACATATTTTCAAATTGAAAATCATTAAGTTTTTTATAATATATCTTTGATATTGATAGTTGAAAAATTTATTGAGAATTAATTTTTGAAATTTAAATAATCAATAAGTTATTTTAATATCTTTTGTATATCATAATAAAGATAGTTAAATTTTTGAGATTTTAAATTCAAAATTCAAGATATATTTTATCATTTTCGAAATATTAATTTATTGAAATATATTTTGAAATCCAAAACCACCATTTCTTCATTTCTCTTTAAAATCAAAATCTGATTGAAAAATTATTAATTGATTTATAATTACTTTTTACTGGAAAATTGATTTCTTGCCATGAATTAATATACTACATATTTTCAAAATAAAAAAATGTGGTAATAAGTCATTGATGTTAATTGATTTGAAAAATCTATTAAGTATTGTTTTCGAAATTTTTATGATCAACAGAAATTCTGATGATAATTCTTTTTAATGGTTCAAGATTTCAAAATTCAAATTTGAAATTAAAGATTCAAATTACTTTTGACTAAATTTGAAAATTTATGGTGAAAAACTCTTTATGATAATTGAATCAATACTTATTAACGATCAACTTGGAAAGTATTTTAAAGTTGAAAAGTTTTCAGATTATTGAAATCTTTTATTACACCACAAAAACATAAATGAAAATTATTTGAGATTGTGGTTAATAAAGAAAAATTTTAAATGATTTTTGCCACATTTACCATTTAAATATTTCTTGTTGCCAAAATTGTCAAAGGTTTCAAATTCGCTTTTTTAAATTTCAAAAAACATTAATGTTTGAAATCTAGATTAGCAATTGAAATTTATTGTGATGGTGATTATTAAGGAAAGATTTTAAACCAATCACATATTGAATGAATGCCTGTGTATGCATCCTTATTTTCACCTTGTTATTTCTAATATGTGCATTGAAGTGTGAAAATAGGCTACAAGCTGTCTCCCAAAGAATCTGACAAAGTTCTGAAAACTCAAGCAATAATCGATCACCAAAAGTAGATAATCGATTATCAACAAGTCAGTATCGATTAGAAGATGGAATCGATTAGAAGAATCGATTATGCGAGCTCAAATAATCGATTATGGAAATCCAAAAATCGATTATATTGTGACTCATGGAGATTCAGACACCAAGGTTCAATATGAGTTATCCTGACAAAACTTGTGATCTACATCCTTATTCCTCATAATGATTCAGTTGCAATATATATTAAACTTATGAAATCATTATAGACATGTCTTAGTGTCATTAAATGCAATACATATGAAAATCATTACAAGATATGTTTTATGCCTTCCCATCTACACACATGTGCTCAAAATTGCTTATTATTTATTTTGACATGAGCTTGATAAAAATGGCTAACCCCATGGATCCAAAAGGATGTTTCTTAATCCTTGATTGTAGGAGTGTGTAACACCCTGATTTTTACTGTTTCTAAATATCGATAAATATATATAATTATTTATTTTTTTATTCTAGACTTAGAAAATGATTTTGGTAAAACCAAAGTCATATTCATATTATATTTATTTTTATAAGGGTACATTAAAATTTTGGGTTGAAAATTCAGAAGGAACCCGATCTGCGTTTTCACTGACAGTAAAATTTAACTGATAAGAAAACCTAATTTTGACTCGAGAACAAAATGGTTAGATTTTTTATCCCATTTACAATGATAGTGTTTATTTTGAAAATTTTCAAAATAAATAGGTTGTTATACCTTATTCGGGAGTAAAACCTAAATCGGGTAATCGACGGAGTCGAGAGCGGATGTGCAGAGACAAAACCCGGCATCGGATATTGAGTCATCTTGCCACCTAGGGTGGTGAGTCATATGGGTGACTCACCTAGCTTTTAATGTATGTCATAATGACATTCAAAATATCATGATATTTATAAGTGTGAAAAGACTAAAATACCCTTAACCTAACCTATCCTAGTTAAATATTAACCATGGTTAAGGAAAGACAACTTCAAATTTGCTTCTTCATCTTGTTGACGATTGTCCGCACAGACCAACACGGATCTTTTCAACGTGCTTTGTCCTCATTCAAACGCTTCTTGGGAAAACTTCCCAGGAGGTCATCCATCCGAGAATTGCTCAAAGTCAAGCACGCTTAACTGTGGAGTTCTTAAGTGATGGGCTACCGAAAAGAAGATGCATCTTGTTGGTATAGGTAGTACCAATCAATTCATATAAGCCATCGTCAATTGTATAGTCCCATACCTATACAGTCTCAGGATCCCTCTCATTCCGGTGTGGAATCGGTTCATTCATGTACCCCTCCGCCAAGAAGCTTGCCAGGAGCTGCTCATTTTTCATGCCTTTTTGCCCCGGTGACCACTCCCCGCCCTCATCAGCACCGAGCATCACACCATGGAAATTACAAGACAAGCATAAGGAAATTTTACCCAAAACTCCCCCTAACCCACGGCTCCACCCTTCATTAGCAACACTTAGGTAAATTTTCTCTATTCTTGTCATCTTCATCAAACATAAACTCCATTTTCTCTAAGAACACCTTAAGAACACTTGAATCATTTGTGAAGAACATCATCTTTCTTATCAATTTCTTCATCATCAAGAGGTAGAATCTTCCTCTCCTTAACAGCCTTCTTCTTCATTCATTTCATGATTTCATGCCATGAACATCACTTATTCAATTTCTAGATCCAATCTTCAAAAATCTCTAGAAAATTATAGAAAAATCCATTTGATTTGAAACCAATTTCTATGGACTCATTATGATGCATATATTCATCATCTAGAAGCATGAACCCAAAAGAATTTCCTCCTTATTCCTCTATGCATGACCAAAACTCTAGTTTTGGGTGTAAATGGGTTTTGCTTCAAAGTTTGTTAAATGATACTTGATTTCATCTCTTTAATCCATATGATTATTGAATCCAAGTGATTATAAAACCAAATCAAATCCTAGCCTCATTTTTTAAAGAGGGCTGTTGAGTCACCGGCAAGTGTACCGGGTCGTCGCAAGTAATAAAACACGGTAAGTAATTACCGAGGTCGAACACAAGGATTGGGCTACCAATTCTACCAATTCGCAAGAAATTCGATAAGTTTGGTCAAGTAACAGCAAGCAGTTGTGGAGAGAGGGAAAATAGGATCGTAATTTAAAATCAACAATCAAATAGAGAATAACGAATTAAAATCAGGAATTAAATCATCTAAGGTCACAAATCCACCTACCCAATCATGCATAGTACCCAAGTGATGATGATCCTCTCCCTAAGTTCAATTACAATGTCAACCAGGACCCCCAAATTCTCATAATGACACTGTCGTGCTCAATAGGACGTATTCAACGATTGAATTAATTACTTACTAGATCTCCTAACCCAATCATCGAACCCAATTAAATCTGGTTCCTATAAGGTTGCAACGATCTCCTATTCACTCTCGTGCAATATTCGATCAATGTTCCCGATTCAATTTCTAAACGCGAATTGCCTACTAAGCCTTATCAACGTTAACTAGTCAATCACGCATGCATATGATTAACGCAATAAATTCAGAATTGGAAAACAATAATTGAGACAAAGGAGAGAAACATACATCACATTGAATCTACACCGTCATGGGTGGTTTCATTGTTCGCTTAGACAAGGGGATTAGCTCCTCATGCTTGTAACAAGACACAAGCAATCGGAATTCATCGTGAATGTACAATAGAAAAAGAAAATAAGGAGACGCAGCTCCCGAGAACAAGGAATCGCCTCAAAACACTCTACAACAAGTGGAGAATCAAAAGTTCTCTTCCTATGCCCTAAAACAGCAATTTATTGATTTCAGACTCTGCGCGCGCTGGCGAGGCGAGTAGCCTCTCGCGACGCGAATATTAAGTTTTGGCTCCATCTGGATTTGAATGCTAGCGAGGCGAGGTAGTGTTTCGCGAGGCGAGACAGAGAGGATGACATTTCTGGCACAGTCAGACCTTCAGACTCGCGAGGCGAGATGGTGATTCGCAGGGCGAGACAGAGAGGGTGACATTTTGCTGTTCAGGCTGGTCTTCAGGCTCGCGAGGCGAGCTCCTGTTTCGCGAGGCGAAACCTCCAGAATTGCTTTTCTACTGTTTTCTTCATTTTTCCTTGACTCTAAGAGCTTCACTTTTAACCTGAAACAATAAAAAGAAACAAAAAGTGTAATTCTACTCAAAATAGACTAAAAACTACTAAAAATACCTAAAACGAGTCAAAGTCTAACTTAGGAACAAAACAAGGTCAATTTGGGAAATTAGCGAGGGTGACTCGCCCAATTAGGCACAAAATATACCCCTTTTCTAGCTGGGAACTAGATGGGCCAGAGGCTTATCAAAACACCCCAAACTTAAACCTTGCTTGTCCCCAATCAAGCTAAAACTCAAAAAGACTCAAAACTTGGCTAGCCTACAGGAATCAATCAATCTTCGCACAGCTTTCATGCAATTTAACACAACAATTTTCTCTCAATGTTTTCCCCCATTGCAACAATGTAATCCCCACATTCATTTACTTTAAACAATTGAGAACTTCCATCATTCATGCAATCAGTAATCTAAGTTGAGGATCCAAGTAGCACACAAAGGGAGATCACCAAATTCAAACGATTGCCTTCCTCACAAGGGCATTTAATATTTCACTCACATCGCTCAATTTGTCTAGGCTATAAACTTTTCACTCAAGTTTGCATTTCAAGAGAACTTCCCATGAATTTGATTTTCATCTCAAACAAAGTTCCCACGAAAACATGCATGCAACATCGAAAGGTCGTTTAAAGGTTGTAATGGGGCCTGGCTAAAGGTAGGATATTCAAAGGTACTAGGCTATACATCCCTAGGAATTAAGAGAGAACGAACATTTGTCACATTGAATCTCCACTCAAATTCCTTTTTCCATTTTTCTTTCTGCCTTGGGTGACTACAACCTTTCTCTTCTAATACCCTTTTTTGACATTTTGTAACTTTTCTTCTTTTTCTTTTGTTTTTCTTTCTTTTGCCTTTGGCTCCAACCTTTATTTTTTTTCTTTTTCACAACCCAGAATGACATATCATACCTTGTAGCCACCCCAAACTTACTTTCTTGCAACCCTTCCCTTGCTAAGCTTTCATGCTCTCCTAATCCTAAGATCGGGTCAACATGGTTTTTTCCAGATTTCTGGCTTATAATATAGGGTCATCAAGAAACAATAGGCTAATCGGGCTCAATGTGGATAACTAGGGAACATGCATTAGGGATGGTTCTTTTAGGCCAAGTAGTTATTTCAAAGAAAATTGCCTAAATCATTTTATGCAAGCACATAAACATGCAAACCATGAAGAGATTCAAGCAAATTCGGGAAAGTGCAGCTTAAAAGTGAATCAAACAATTATGAACTTGTTGGAGGCTCAAATACTCACCTGGACATTTTTACAAATTGTTTGACCGAGATACAATTCCTAGTGTGTGCACCCCCTCACCCCAAACTTGTCATAAATCAAGCAATCACAATAAAATTCCTCAAAGTTCAATTTTCAATTTTTTCACATGGGGATCAAATTTTCGATTTTCAGAACCTAGGGGGAAAACATCAATGGTCAACATAATCCATGCAGTCAATCTATGCTAAATTTAATTAAAATCCACCAAGCTTGTCGACACAACATTCATACACAAACTCTTGATCTTCTCAAATTATTCAAGAGCGAAATTTAAAACAAATAGAAAGAAAACAAACAAAGCAATTGGTTCCCTCCCCCACACTTACAGAATTCATTGTCCTCAATGAAAGAACATAAATATAAAATAAGAAAGAGGTAAAAGAGAAGGTGTTCCCTGATCAAGTTGTAGTGTAGGTGGGCGCTTCCAAGGAAAGCTCTTCTACGGTTGACAACTCCTGGAAGAACTCCCACATCACTTCCTGATCTGGAAAAAATTGCAAACCTTAATTGCATATTCGTGAGGCGATATATCACTCGCGAGGCGAATCTGGAAAAATTGTTCTTCACACCTTCCAGAATCGCGAGGCAAATAATAGCTCGCGAGGCTAATCTGGAATTCCAACTGCTGATGATGCCCAGATTCGCGAGGCGAAAATGGTACTCGTGACGTGAGACAGAAGCGTGAGTAAGCCTCTGGGATTCAGGGCTTCTATCTCGCGAGGCCACTATGGGTTCGCGGGGCGAATCTGGTTTTTTTTTTAAATGACAGAAACTAAAAAAAAATCAAGGATATCTAGCTTGGGTTGCCTCCCAAGTAGCGCTTGTTTAACATCCCGAGCCTGACTCAAGTCACCCCTAAGGGTTAATCCGGAGGAAGAAACTGCTTGTCATGCCATGCCATGCCTTAGTCCGCTTTTTGTAGGTTCTTGCCTTTTCATATGCTTGCATGCGGTTCCCGGACAACTCACTTAAGTCCAACAACCTTCTATAATCAGCACATACTCTCCACCCCGTGATGGTCCTTGTTTGGATCGATTTATTGCTTTTATCGACCACCACGGTCGTGCCACCTTTCCTTGGGACCATATGAATTGGACTACCCCAACTACTATCCGAGATTGGATAGATGATTCCCGCCTCTAAAGGTTTAATCACTTACTCACGCACAGCTTCTTTCATTCTTTCTTTGTTGAGCTTTTCCCTTGCACCTTCATCCTCTGGGAGACTCGGTAAGGCTTCCATGTCTTTTAACCACTCAAGATATACCTCATCCCCCAAAGGGTCTTTTTCCTCACTATCATCATCATGGGATTTTACCAACACTTGTGCAAGTGAAGAACCATGGGCTTCTCTAGTTGCCTTTGCCTTGACAGTTGAGTCCACCATATCCACTCGATACACATCCGACCTCTCAGCAGGGTGCTTCATTGCTTCAAAGACATTGAAGACTACCTCATCATCTCGCACCCTTAGAGTGAGTTTCCCTTGTTGCACATCTATCAAGGCACGCCCAGTGGCCAAGAAGGGCCTACCCAATATGAGGGGGATCTCGGCGTCTTCATCTATATCAAGCACCATAAAATCCGCCGGAAATATGAACTTGTCCACCTTTACTAACAAATCTTCGACCACTCCATAAGGATATTTAATAGAACGATCGGCGAGTTGGAGTGACATTCATGTATCCCTGACTTCTTTGATCCCCAACCTCTTCATCATAGAGAGGGGCATCAAGTTGATGCTTGCCCCTAGATCACACAACGCCTTTCCTAGAGTCATCTTCCCAATGGTGCATGGTATAGAAAAAGAACCGGGATCCTTCAACTTTGGGGGTAGTTTTCTTTGAAGAATGGCACTACACTCCTCGGTCAAAGTAACAGTTTCCTCATCCACTATCTTCCGCTTCTTGGAGAGAAGATCCCTCATAAACCGGGCATAAGATGGCATTTGTTCCAAGGCTTCCGCAAATGGAATGTTAATTTGAATTTTGCGGAAGACATCAAGGAATTTATTGAATTGCTTATCTTGTTGAGGCTTCTTCAATATTTAGGGATATGGTACCTTCATGTAGGGCGGGAGGTCTTTGGGTTCAACCCACTTCTTTTTTCGGAACTCTTCATCTACAAGTTTCAGCCTTCCCCCTTGCTCCGGTGCCTTGTCACTTGCCAACTCCCCCTTCTTAGGTTGCTCTTCCTCAACATGTGGTTGTTCTTCCTCAACATGTAGTTGTTCCGAGGCATCAGCTTCCTGAGAACTAGTCGCACCCCTATTAGATCCCAACACCCTTCCGCTTCTAGTTGTTATGGCATTGCATTGGTTCTTAGGGTTGTTCTCGGTATCACCTGGAAAAGTGCATGGGAGACGCTCATTTAGATGCTTTGCGAGCTGAGCTATCTGCGTCTCTAGATTCAGAATTGCCGCCTCTGTATGAGTTGCCAACTTGTTATTGACTGTGCCTGTATTGATTGACAACTTCTCAACTACCGCATTCATCTTCTCAAAAGCCAACTCCCAAGGTTGCCTTCCACCATCTGTTATTTGCAATTGATTAGCAGATGGAAAAGCCTGCTGAGTATTATGTTGATGGATTCCATAGTTTGGCCTCTGACCTTGTTGAGGTTGTTGTTGCCAATTCTGTTGAGGTTGTTGTTGCCCGGCTAGACCACCACTAGCATTACTCCAAGCGAAACCCGAATGGTCTCTCCTCATATAGCCCCTATTCTGATTCTGATTGTAATCATTCTGTCTGTTCCTCTGATAGTTGTTCTGGGGCACACTGTCATAAAAATTGTGGCATGAGTCCACATGTTCTCGAGAGAAGTTGAACGGACAACTCCGAATGTCATGATATCCATTACAATTATCACAACCCGAAGGCATTCCCTCGTGTATCACATTAACCTTCTTGTTACCAGACAAAGCCGCATTCTACATCTTCAACAGTTTATTTTGCTCTAGAATGACTTCTATTGTTGCAAAACTGACTCCACTTGAGGTTTCCCTACCACGGTTGTAATCATTGTACGATATCTTCTCCAATAATGCCCATCCATCCTCAACTGATAAATAAGAAAAGGAACCGCCAGCTACGGCATCACAATTCATCTGGTAGCGCCCCCTTAACCCGTTAAAGAAGTGTTGAACCTTGGAGACCGGGTCAAAGAAAGATGAAGGACATCTTCTCAATAGCACGTTATACCTCTCCCAAGCTTCATTATAGGATTCATCTTCTGTCTGCTTGAAAGATGTGACGGCTACTCTTGCTTGTGTCGCTTTCTGAGGAGGAAAATACTTAGTGAGGAATTTTTGGGCCATTTGCTCCCATGTCCTGATACTGTTGCGATCTAGGCTGTCAAACCAATCGCGAACGACATCCCTAAGAAAGAGAGGGAATAACCGCAAGCGAAACTCATCTTGAGAAACACCTCTTGTCCTCTGCAAGTCACAAGCTTCAAGGAAGTGAGTGATGTGTCTACGAGGGTCTTGTTTGCCACTCCCATCAAACTGATTCTCACGGATATAGGCAGTGACACATCCTTCCACTCTGAAGGAATCTGTATTTAGGTTGCCCCTCACGATAGAAGAATCAAAATCACCCAAGTTGGGTAGACTGTACTCGAAGAGAGGTTTGTAAGGAGGAGGAGGAGAATTTGCGGCCATCTCCTCAAAATCAATTGCTTCAAGCCTCTTTCGCTCTCTGGCTTCTTTCCTTAATCGCCTCTCGTTCCTGGTGATCTCCGAATCAAATAGCAAGTCCTCTTGTGAAAGGGTACCTCGCATACAAAAACAAGGCAAGACCAAGTGGAATCAAAGAAGTAGAGAGAAATAATAGTAAATAAATAACAGAAAATAAAAAATAAAAATAGCTTAACCAAATAATCAAACTTCCCTAAAATTAGGAAAATTGGTTGTGCCAATCCCCGACAACGGCGCCAAAAACTTGTTGAGTCACCGGCAAGTGTACCGAGTCATCGCAAGTAATAAAATAAAACACGGTAAGTAATTACCGAGGTCGAACACAAGGATTGGGCTACCAATTCAACTAATTCGCAAGAAATTCGATAAGTTTGGTCAAGTAAAAGCAAGCGGTTGTGGAGAGAGGGAAAATAGGATCGCAATTTAAAATCAACAATCAAATAGAGAATAATGAATTAAAATCTGGAATTAAAGCATCTAAGGTCACAAATCCACCTACCTAATCATGCATAGTACCCAAGTGATGGTGATCCACTCCCTAAGTTCAATTACAATGTCAACCAGGACCCCCAAATTCTCCTAATGACACTGTCGTGCTCAATAGGATGTATTCAGCGATTGAATTAATTACTTACTAGGTCTCATAACCCAATCATCGAACCCAATTAAATCTGGTTCCTATAAGGTTGCAACGATCTCCTATTCACTCTCGTGCAATATTCGATCAATGTTCCCGATTCAAGTTCTAAACGAGAATTGCCTACTAAGCCTCATCAACGTTAACTAGTCTATCACGCATGCATATGATTAACGCAATAAATTCAGAATTGGAAAACAATAATTGAGACAAAGGAGAGAAACATACATAACATTGAATCTACACCGTCATGGGTGGTTTCATTGTTCCCTTAGACAAGGGGATTAGCTCCTCATGCTTGTAACAAGACACAAGCAATCGGAATTCATCGTGAATGTACAATAGAAAAAGAAAATAAGGAGACGCAGCTCCCGAGAACAAGGAATCGCCTCAAAACGCTCTACAACAAGTGGAGAATCAAAAGTTCTCTTCCTCTGCCCTAAAACAGCAATTTATTGATTTCAGACTCTGCGCATGCTGGCGAGGCGAGTAGCCTCTCGCGACGCGAATATTAAGTTTTGGCTCCATCTGGATTTGAATGCTAGCGAGGCGAGGTAGTGTTTCACGAGGCGAGACAGAGAGGATGACATTTCTGGCACAGTCAGACCTTCAGACTCGCGAGGCGAGATGGTGATTCGCGGGGCGAGACAGAGAGGGTGACATTTTGCTGTTCAGGCTGGTCTTCAGGCTCGCGAGGCGAGCTCCTGTTTCGCGAGGCGAAACCTCCAGAATTGCTTTTCCACTGTTTTCTTCATTTTTCCTTGACTCTAAGAGCTTCACTTTTAACCTGAAACAATAAAAAGAAACAAAAAACGTAATTCTACTCAAAATAGACTAAAAACTACTAAAAATACATAAAACGAGTCAAAGTCTAACTTAGGAACAAAACAAGGCCAATTTGGGAGATTAGCGAGGGTGACTCGCCCAATTAGGCACAAAATATACCCCTTTTCTAGCTGGGAACTAGATGAGCCAGAGGCTTATCAAGGGCCGAAACCCTAAGATTTTAGTGTAATTGGATTTTGATTAAATTTTTGTCTTGTGACACTTGATTTCATCTCTATACTATCTATGTTTGTTGAATCCAAGAAATGGAAATCGAATGAAATTCCTACCTCAATTTTTGTGTCAAGGCCAAAAACCATAAGTCATTGAGTTTGAAGGTTTTTGTTCAAGTTCTTGGTTTATGATCATTGATTTTGTCATTCTAATGCTTAAGGATCATTAATCCAAAAGTCTGTAAAATTTTAAAGTCCCTAGCTTGGTTAAATTAAGTAGGCCGAACCATATCATATGGTTTAGGAAGTTTTTGTTTTTTGATTTTTATTTATTGTGTGATGATTTGTTGTGAAGGATAAACCTTATTCATTTGTTCTGAGTGGTGGGGAGGAAGCTGAGATCGAATCAGAAATCACGCCTAGAAAGATAATCTGAAACTTCAAGAGGTAAGGCGAGTTTACCTGAGGAATTTAATATAGCCATATGCTGTCTTAGTATGTCTGTAATTTATCTGTTTTAGTTTTTTGTGGTTTTAAATTATTTACTGTTTAATTTGTTATGTGTTTGATGTGATTTATTTAATTGTGTGGTTACGATTGTATTTTAAAAGTTTTTAACTGTGATGCATGCAATAATTGTGATGTATGTTATATTGTATTGTATTGAATTTATCTGCTGTTGAGTGATGGATTGAGAAACCTGACAGTGGTCAGTGTTCAATTTAATTTGAGGATAAAAGCTTAATAAGCCTAAATATTTAATCAAGGTGATTAATGTAACAGTCGTAATATTATGTTTTGTTTAAGTAAGAGGATTAGGTTTAAGACTTGGATTAAATAGTTAAGATGTTGTTTGAGGTCTAGAAACCTTTGCATGGAAAATACAAAGTCATCTCGAGTGAGTTTGAACGTGAAAACAACTTAGGGTTTTCCCCGATTATCGTTCTTAAGACGTATGAGTGTGAAACAAGAAATTTGGAGTTAGGTTTGAGATTAGTCATTTTTTATGGTTTGAGGTTGTTTATTAGGTCTAGATGAGCCTATATCTCAAATTTGAGGTCAATCGGACTTCAAACGAGCTCTGATCGCGAAGAAATGTGCGAAGTCAACATTGCTGACTAGAGTCCACACTGAGCGTGGGGGAGTTGACACTGAGCGTGGGAACGTGGCAGGTGACGTGGCATGCATGCAAGCACGCTGGTGGACGTTCCTATGCTGAGCGTGGGTAAACTCACACTGAGCGTGAGCGCCAGAAATTTGAAAAAAAAAAGGGCTCTAGTGATTTCACTTGAGCCTTTTGAAACCGAAAACAGAGAAGGAGACCTGAGAGTTGGAAAGA
Source organism: Sophora flavescens (assembly GCA_030762895.1). NCBI lineage: Eukaryota > Viridiplantae > Streptophyta > Magnoliopsida > Fabales > Fabaceae > Sophora > Sophora flavescens. Next base: position 100,032,862 of record CM061069.1, on the reverse strand, counting down.
ACAGAAAGCCAGAGTGTTCTAGAGAGAGAGGGAGAGAATTAGAGAGAGACTTAGAGAATGAGAGAGGGAGATCACTAAATAACCCTAAAACCCCATTGTTGAGAGCTTTAGGAGCTGGAACAGTTTCAGAGAAATCATCACTAAGCCTTCATCCTCCATTGTATTGCATCCAAATTTGACATGGTGGTTCTAAGCTAGTAGTTCTTCATATCTAACGGTTGGAAATTCTGTACCTTTCCCAAAGTGTGAGTTATTCAGCCTAGAAGTTGGAGTCGAGTTCAACTCGGGTAGCTCCAGACCAGTCATCTTGCGAGGTTCATCACCGGCTCATCCACTGTTGGATCGAGATGAAATTTTTGAAAAAGGTAAAGGGAAGGTAGTTATTTAATCTCACCATTCAATTTTGTAAAAACATGTCTGGATTGTGATATATGAGGCCAAATCAGTGGAGGATTTGGTGGTAGTTGCTGCCAATTTTTAGTTCCTTACAATGTGCCTTTTACAATGTGAGTCGTAGAAGGATTTTGAGGCCCGGAGACCCTATTTCTAGGTGAAGAAGAATCGAGGAGTTTCAAGGACGCTTCGTTTTAGTTCATTTCGTCTCGTTCCGTGTAGCACGCGACTCTCTGGGTGGGGGAAAGAAACTATTTAACGTCGGAAACGACGCCGTTACATTTAATTAGATAATGGCGTAGGGCAACTGATACGACTTTTCTATAGGCAAGTATACCTAGTCGTACAAATAATACGGTGGTGAGACCGGATATCGTCCTCAGGGATCGGTTGCCAATTACCAATTCGCAAGTCTAACAACTATCTAGACTAAACTATGGCATGATGAGCGATCAAAACATAAAACAACAAAAGCAGTAAAATATTTTTGGTCTTTTGGATATTTAATCAAACACTTGGAAGGCAACAGAAATTTGGTTAAGATTGGCAGGGTTAGACTACACTAATCCTCCCTTAATTGCAATGAAATGGTTATCAACACAAGTCCTAATTCAATTATGACAATCAAGCCTTTTTAAATACTCAAACCCTAATTTCTTAGGTGGAATGAGCCTAAAACCCCGAATTAAACCCTAATGTCTTGGTGGATTAACCCGAGATTTTGCATCAAGAGTCAAGACTTATAAGATTGCAAGCACCCCAAGACCTATGTCTAGATTCATGAACTACTTGTCATTTGATTCATGAGCATGCCTTAACATCAATCTTTCAATTGTCTATCAAAGGAACATATCATTCCATGGGTGATCAAACCAAGAAAATAATTAAGCAAAGAATCAAATACTCATAAAGAAATAGGGACTTGCATTAGACAACCAAATCAAAATACAACTAAGTTCAGAAAAGAAATCATCTAACCCCAACAACAAGGGGTTTAGCTACTCATGATAAATGACAATACAAAAGAGAAAGAGAGAAGAGGTGAAGAAAACTCTATGAAGAATCCTCCAATCTTCTTCCATTCCCAGAGCAAGGAAACATCCCTTTTTAGGGTTGGAACCCTCTTCCAGCCGTCAGCCTCCAAGTGCAGATCCCCCTTTAAAAAAGGTTGATGCTCTATTTATAGATGAGAGAAGTCTGGACCTAAAAAGTGTGTGTCACGGCCGTCACGACCATCACGGCCAGGCCGTGACGGGTTCTGCCAAGAGCGCGTATTCAAATTCTGGTCTGTCACGGCCGTGATGCTCCTCACGGGTAGGCCGTGACCAATTCTGGTCCACGGGGGCTGGCCTATCATGCTCTCTGTTCTTCAAGGTCCTTCTCATCACGCCCGTGATGGACATCACGACTGGGCCGTGATGACTTCTGATCTTCCCATTATGCTGATCATGGCCGTGATCGCAGTCACGGCTAGGGTGTGATGGCTTCTGCTTTATTGTCCTTCCCTTTGCTCTTCCTTCCCTTTTTAACCTGAAATTATAAGCTAGCATTAAATGCTTTATTTGACTCAAAATTAGCTAAAATATCCTAAAAACCACTTAAGAGACTCAAAGTGTTGCTTGAGGACAATTAAATCCAATTTGGGCGAAAACGAGATATAATTAGCACAAAACCATGGTTTTTCTAGTTATAAAACTAGATGAGCCAGATGCTTATCAGCAACCCAAACCCTACACGAGAGCGAGTAACGGACAATGTCTATACCACATTGGGGACTACTCAGTGGTACCGATGATGATATAGAAATTGTGCGTTTATCATCGTTACGCTACACACACACATACATACATACATACATACATACATACATACATACATACATACATACATACATACATACATACATACATACATACATACATACATATATATATATATATATATATATATATATATATATATATATATATATATATATATATTACGTGATGATTGCCTGTTTGACTAGTTGATTTGAACTTGGTACTTGATGTATGATATCATGAGTGTTGTAATTATTTTTGAAAGTGTTTATACTTATTATTATTATTATTATTATTATTATTATTATTATTATTATTATTATATTTTGGTATTTATTATTTGGAAATGATATTATGACATGATGATATATGATGATGATTTTGGATAACATGATGATGATTATGATGATATGATGAGTGTTATGATTGTGCTTAGAGGATTGAGTAAATCATAATTTATGTTGAGACACGAGGATGTATTTGGGGATTGCATACCATATGTGATAGCAGTGCCTCACCGAGATTATTATCGTGATATAACGCTGAGATTGATGAGATGATATTATTTTGAGGTTATCTATGAGATTATGTTGAGCGGTTAGGGCACTAGGGGGTGACCTGAAACACGGTCTGTGATATGAGGGACCTGAAACATGGTTGAGTGGACCTGAAACATGGTCGAGTGGGGTCCATGCCTCGGAGGGAGAATTCCCGGGGATAGGCTAACGGCGGACCATCCAGAGAGGATTTCATTTTAGTCGCAGCTATAGTTCATGCATTGCATTGGCATCCTGGATTGTGGTCCAGCGGTGTGCACCGGGTTGTGTAGCTATAGTGCCATTGCTTTACGTGGGCACCCTCCATCCGTGGACGAGGGTGTGCGCCGGGGATTCCGGGATGTGTCGATTATATTGTTGTGATATCCAGATATGACCGATACTTGAGGAGATTATTCATACAGCATTTGCATTGCATCATGATGGAGGGTAGAGGAAAGATCCTAGATGTAGATTGAGGATGAATGTGTTACATATATTTAAACTTGGGAGACAGATGTTTAATGTGCTGTTATTTAATTAAATGTTGCTAAACCCTTTCCACGTTTGATGTTATATGGTTTCTTATCCCTGTCTTCTCTATATTGCATATGTTTTTTTTATGTGATCATGATGAGAAGATCCTACGGGGGAGCCAGCTTTGGAGGATCTTGATGGGACCTCGTATGATCCAGACGTTGGAGGACGAGCAGTGGATCCTCATAGTTGAGTAGAGTCTATGGCCAGTACGTCTTGTCTCTTTAGGATGTTGTTTTTATTTTCTGTTTGATTATCAGTTTGTACATTTTGGGATCCGACTGATGGGATTCCCTCTACTGTACTGTATCAGGTCTTAAGGTGTATATGTTATGTATGTATATATGTATATATATTGTGTATATTTTAATTTTTTACTTTTTTTGCTGTTTTAATATATTAGCTTAACGATAATAACGAAATTAGGTCTTAATATTTTTGGTTTTCTTTAATGGGACTTCGGGGCGTCTCATTTGGTGGTATCAGAGCAGTTCGGTTCTGAAACGAACTGTGAGCACTGTGATTAGGGTGAACTAGCCATTTAGTTGAATCCACATCGGATAACAACTATGCTTAGAAGTTGGGTAGTGAGTCCAACGCGACATCTCTATGGCATATAGTTTTATATTCCAGTTTTATGAAGTATTATATGTCATTTTGGGCTAATGATTTCTTTTAACAAGATCATGGCTCAAGGCCAAGGTCGAGGATGTGGCAGATGTGGTGGTGGTAGAGCGATAGAGGGTATAGAGGATGAGCCTCATCAGCAGAGGCAGGGATTGGAGGTGGAGGAGAGTCCGCCGAGACTATTCGGACTATCTGTGAGTTAGCATCAGTTCTGTTGCAGCAGGCGCAACAGAATGCTCAGAGGGTACAGAGAGAGGCAGAGTTACAGGAGCGGCAGGATAGGAGGAGAGCCGCTGAGATTGAGGATGCGGGATTGGCTATTTTTCTCAAAGGTAAGCCACCACAGTTTGGTGGAGAGTATGATCCAGAGTGAGCAGAGTGGTGGATTCAGGAGCTCGAGAAGATTTTTGATACCATGAGATGCAGAGATGATAGGAAGGTGACCTATGCCTCCTTCATGATGACCGGAAGGGCTGAGTCATGGTGGAGAGGCAAGAGGAGATTGCTAGAGGTTGAGTGCAGACTGATTAGTTGGGAGCTGTTCAGAGAGTGATTCTTTGAGAAGTACTTTCTGCGGTTAGTCAGATGCGGGAAGGAGAGAGAGTTCATGATTCTCCGGCAGGGAGACAAGTCTGTTGATGATTATGCGGCTAGGTTTGAGGCCCTGATTTAGTTTTCTGAGTTCTACCAGAGGTTTCCAGATGAGGACTGGATGTGTCGGAGATTCGAGGAGGGTTTATGGCATGAGTTAAGGAGGGTAATAGTTCCCTTGGATATCCTAAGTTTCCCGGAGCTTGTAGAGAGGTGCAGTGCCATTGAGAGTATGGACCAGAGGCAGGCGGCAGAGCATAGACAGCAGCATAGTGGGGGTCCTACCAGAGCAGGTCATCATAGAAGAGGTGATAGAGGTTCTCAGTGGAGGAGAAGACCATACATTAGACCGGGACAGAGTGCTCAAACATATGCACCACCAGCAGAGGGCCCTAGTGTGTTTTAGATACGGAGGTCTGGATTATATCAGGGATTGCACAGATAGATCTGGTTGCTACGTTTGTGGCAAACCAGGTCATTTTGCTAGGGATTGCCGACAGAGATCGGTACAGCAGCATCCAGCAGCCGACAAAGGAGCTAGTAGTTCCAGAGGAGCCAGTGGTTCCAGAGGAGGAGCTGGGAGAGGGGTTCCAGCAGCGGGATGATAAACGGCCAGACCTTAGGTCACGGAGAGGGTGTTTACAGTGAGAAGATCTGAGCCCTCTCAATCTGCAGATCTCATTCAAGGTATGTGTTTAATATCTAGCAGACTCTCGCCTGTGTTGTTTGATTCAGGTGCTACACATTCTTTTGTGTCCCATGAGTGCGTGGATCATTTACATTTACCCATTTCTCAACTACCATATACCCTGACAGTATCCACTCCTACTAGTGATCCTTTGATCACTATGTCTGTTTGCTTACGGTGTCCAATAGTTGTTGAAAATAGGGCATTTCTTGTAGATCTCATCTGTTTGCCTATGCAACAGATAGACGTTATTCTTGACATGGATTGGCTTTCGGCTAACCATGTAGTGTTAGACTGTGCCCGAAAGACCTTATCTTTTGTTGAGCTTTCTAGCATAGTATCTGCCAATGAAGGAGCAACTATGAGGGGTGGCGGATCTCAGAAGTATGTGATGCTTTTCTCTTTGGAATCTAAGGAGACTCAGAGTATAGATTCTCTACCTATTGCGAGAGAGTTTCCTAAGGTTTTCCCTCCTGACGTTCCAGGTTTGCCACTAGAGAGGGAGGTGGAGTTGGCTATAGATCTCATACCAGGGACCGGACCTATATCAGTAGCTCCTTATCGGATGCCACCAGTGGAGTTGGTAGAGTTGAAGAAACAGCTGGATGACATGATGAAGAAGGAATTCATCAGACCGAGTGTTTCGCCTTGGGGAGCACCAATATTGTTTGTTAAGAAAAAGGACGAAAGTTCTAGGTTATGCACGAATTATAGGCAGTTGAATAAAGTTACAATCAAGAACAAATATCCGTTGCCTAGGATAGATGATCTGATGGATCAACTGAAGGGAGCTTCGGTGTTTTCCAAGATAGATTTAAGATCAGGATACCATCAGATTAGGGTGAAGAAGGAGGATATACCTAAGACCACTTTCAGGACAAGGTATGGACACTACGAGTACCTAGTTATGCCTTTGGTGTAACTAATGCTCCAGCGGTGTTCATGGATTACATGAACAGGATCTTTAGACTGTTCCTAGACAAGTTTGTTGTGGTGTTTATAGATGATATTCTTATCTACTCCCGTAGTTGGGAAGAACATGAGGAACATCTGAGAATGGTGTTACAGGTGTTGAGAGATAGGCAGTTGTATGCTAAGCTATCCAAGTGTGAATTTTGGTTAGAGGAAGTACAGTATCTAGGGCATGTAATCAACAAGAAAGGATTAGCCGGGTATTACAGGAGGTTCGTCGAGGGTTTCTCGAAGATTGCATTGCCTATGATGCAGTTAACGAGAAAAGGTATGGCGTTTGTTTGGACAGAGAAGTGTGAAGAGAGCTTTCAGAAGCTCAAGGAGAAGTTGACTACATCTCCTGTGCTGAAGTTACCAGATCCATTAGGACAGTTTGACGTGTACTGTGACGCGTCATATCAAGGATTGGGTTGTGTTTTGATGCAAGAGGGTAGAGTTGTGGCTTATGCTTCCCGACAATTGAGGGTTCATGAAAGGAATTACACAACCCATGATCTTGAGTTAGCAGCCATAGTGTTCGCATTGAAGATATGACGACACTATCTCTTTGGAGCTAAGTTTAATGTGTTCAGTGATCACAAGAGTTTAAAGTATTTGTTTGATCAAAAGGACCTGAACATGAGGCAACATAGATGGATGGAATTCATTAAGGACTATGAGTTTGATCTTCTATACCATCCAGGGAAGGCTAATGTTGTGGCGGATGCACTAAGTCTGAAATCCTTGCACGTATCCGCAATAATGGTGAAAGAGATGGAGTTGCTTTAACAGTTTAGAGATTTGAACCTAAGTATGGATTTGATTGAGGATAGAATATGCTTAGGTATGATCACCATTAGTAGTGAGTTTTTTAGAGACCTTAAGGTTAAGAAGGGCCAGGATGAATATTTGGTGGATGTGAATCGAGGTATAGATGAGGATAAGGTTTCAGAGTTTAGGAGAGGATCAGATGGAGTGTTAAGATTTAAGGATCGGATATGTGTGCCAGAGGACTTAGAGATTAGGAAGATGATCTTAAAGGTGGCACTTAAAAGTAAGCTGAGTTTCCACCCAAGAGCCACCAAGATGTACCAAGACTTGAAGAAGATGTTTTGGTAGCTAAAGATGAAGAAAGAAATGGCCGAGTATGTTCTATCATGTTTGGTATGTCAGAAAGCTAAGATAGAGCATCAAAAGCCCGTCAGATTGTTGCAGTCCTTGGATATCCCAGTGTGGAAGTGGGATATCATAGCGATGGATTTTGTGGTTGGATTACCACGAACTCCGAAGAGGTTTGATGCGATTTGGGTTATCATTAATAATATTTTCGATGAAAAATGAGTCAATGAGTGATAGTAAGGGCGGAACTGTGAAAATTTTTTGCAGGCATTAGTTTTTCCAAAATAAATTCAATAATAATATAAAAAATAATTTAAAGTAATTAAGTTGTTAAAATAATGTAATATTGATGTCGGAATAGTTATTTACTCCAGAAAAGTCATTTTGTGTTATAAAAGGATTTTTACGGTAAAATTTTGAGAAAACGGTTTTCTTTTTATTATGAATCTATTTAGAAAGGACCTTTAAAGAGTTGATGTTTTTATGAGAACGATTTTCAAGAATTAAGTAATTGGGAGAAAAAGGAATTTATCATCGATTTAACGTTTTATAAACGATTTTAATGGAAAAGAATTTCTGTAAAGGAGTTTTATTAGGTGAAAATATGTAACACCCCTCCTTTGGGGCATCACATGGTTAACCCGTTATGAAAAATAAAACTTGAATTCACAGGTTGCTTTCGGAAAACAATATTTTCTAAAGTTGTTATCATCTGTCAAAACGGTGAATTTTTTTTCCCTTTTTCTTTTTCTTTTCGACAACCACAACAACAACGTAAGTATAACCGTATATGGATATATATATATATATATATCATACAACTATATTACATCATACTGTTTTCACACCTAGACCTTTATAAGTATAGGTCCTTATTGAAAAACCACAACATACGATAAATAAAACCTAAGCTGGTCACACCTATAAGACAGCCATAATAGTAGCAAAGAAACATCGTCATGCTCCGAACTAAGGGAACTTCCTCCTGTAGTCATATATTCCTTTGAATGGTTCATCTGGACTTCCCAAATATAGAGCACAGCAGAGAAAATCCAAACAAGATAATGCAAAAGTGAGAAACCAATATATGGATTTAACTCGACAACTACATGCGCGACACAAAATAAAAACACATATACATGTTATGTCAACATAAACATTCATATAAAAGCAAATAGTTTTTCAATGGGCTTCACACCCCAAACGTCATCAATTGAAAACTATGCATGAACACTTCAACTTTCAACGTCTAACTTTTCACTTAATCTCTGGAGATCCCAACACCGTGTAAATGAGCTGATCAAGCTTGATTGCCAGGTATTTTTGGCACAACGTGGCATGGAATACCATACAAGGCACCATACATAACAACGTAGTATGAAATACTTATTTATCAAGGCACCGTACATAACAACGTAGCACGAATATCTTATTTATCAAGGCATCGTACATAACAACATAGCATGAATACCTCATCATTAAGGCATCATACATAAGAACGTGGGCACGTCTGCCAATGAATTCATATAAAACATTTTGTTCTCGTCATTTTTCTTTGTGTTCATTCTTCTTTTGTCGAAGCTCAAGAGGGCTTACGACTATTCGTAATTTTCAACGTGTGAGATTTTTCAACGTTAGCACAGGACACGAAGTCCTGGTGCTCAATCACAAAACCTTTAGACCTTGCAATTAGTCTTAGGTTCGTGGTGATAGAAAACAATATTCACCATTAACAATGTTCATTACAACGTGAATAGAACACAAGTCCATAACAACGCAACACGGATCAAAGATCTTCATGCTTTTATTTCAAAACGCCAGTATCACGATGTCTCGGATACTAGGTTTAAATTTCAACGTTAACACCGTTTTTGTTCTGTGAAACACAAAATCAAAACAAAACTTCCGAAACTTATCCAAGTTGTCGGAAATACCGTCGTTGAGTAAAACTTGATTCTGAAAAATCATTTCAAAATTGGAATTTCCTTTGTAAAATCATCAATGACTTGAAATCTTTTTCTGAAAATTTTATGTTTCAAAGAGGGAGTCACTGGAGGCTCAGTCTTGGTTTAAAACACATACTGCCATTTTAGAATTTCTTGCCATCGATACTTTTCCAAATTACCGTCGTCTAACATTTTTAAAGTCATTTAAGCCAATTCTTAAACTTTTCCACTTAAATATTTTTCTAAAATCATAATTAAGTTATTTTCAAAGATTAATTTCATAAAATAACTTTTTATAATATTACGAAATTTCTTACGTAAAAATTAGCAGTATAAAAATAATTTCGTGGTTACGTCCTCATTGTAACTCATAGTTCACTCTTACACTGATAAATCATTAGAAAAAATAATAATATTTTCCAACATTTCTTATTTTTCCAAATAATATTTTCCATCAATATTATATTCCACTATTTCACCATTAGACATTGAATATAATTTAAAAAGCTTCTTAAAACTTTTATCTGGTTAATTGATTGGGCACTGACCACTTTCAGGCTTCTCAAACAACAATCAATAACAACACCATAGCAATATTCCCAGGCAGATCATGCATCACAACATTTTTTTTAATATCTAACTGCAAATAAACAATTAAGTACAGATAAACCATCACAGATAAAAATAACCCAACTTAAACCAACTTAAACAAACACCACAGATAAATAATACAAACAACAACTAATAGCACGTAGCCATCGAAAAAATCCCTCAGGAAATCCCCTCTTACTTCTCGAAGAATTAAGCTTCTGATTAAAACTTTGACACGAAATCCAGAAATCGGCGACACACGTACACGGCACAAGTCTTTATCCTTCAACAAACCACAACTCAACCAATCAAAACAAGCAAATAACATCACCTATACACCACTTATAGGTCACGGCCTTGTGTAGGTTTTGTGGCTAAAAATTTCTAACATTGTTTAAGTCTTTGAATTAATGATCCTTTACACTTAAGACAATAGATTAGTTGTTAATCAACAAAAGAATGAATTAAAATCTTCCAAGTTCCTCAAAGTATGATTTCGGCCAAAGCATGAAAATAGAGAAAGAAATTTTGGTTTGATACAAGAACTTATATTCAACATCAATACATATTAGAAAGATGAGATATATGATCACTTTCTAAAAATTGAACAAAAGTTCCTCCACCCACTTTTTATAGGGTTCGGCCTTGACAAATTAAAAGGGGAGGAAAACTTTGTTTGCAACAAACTCTTGGATTATGATAGTAGAGTTGATAATAGGAACATAGAAATTGGTTTCATATTCTTAGGATTTTTCTATGATTTTCTATGAATTATCAAAGTCAAGAGCATATATGAAGAACATGTTGATTTAAGCTTGGAAATGGAAAACTTAATGAAGAACATGAAGCTAAATGAAGATGAGAATCATGGTTTACCTCTTGGAATTGAAGAAATGTGCAAGAATCAACCACTTGCTTCGCAAACACTAAGTTATGGAGTTAGAGAGAATAAGAACAATGGAGAAGTTTGGAGAAGAATGGAGAATGAGCAAGACTTGGAGAGACAGTTGGCTCATCCAAGTTGATGAAGCAAATCCTCATGGGCTTGGGCTTGGGCCATGAGAAAATAAGCTTGAGAAAGTCCAAGTCATTACTTGAATTTTAAGCATAAAATGCTTATGTAACACCCCGATTTTTCTACTTTCTAAGATCGGTATAAATATAAATAAACGTTTATATTTTTATCTGAAATTTAGAAAGTAATTTTGGGAAAACCAAAGTCATATTCATATCATACTTATTTTTATAAGTATACGGTTAAACTTTGGGTTGAAAATTCAGATGGAACCTGGTATGCATTTTCACTGACAGTAAGATTTTACTGATCAGAAAACCTAATTTTGACCTGAGAACGAAATGAATAGATTTTATATCTCATTTCCAACGATATAGGTTATTTTGAAAATTTTCAAAATAAATAGGTTATTATACTCGATTCGGGCGTAAAAACCCTAAATCGGGTAATCGACGGAGTCGAGAACGGACATGCGTAGAGAAAACCCAACATTGGATGCTGAGATATGGTGCCACCTAGGGTAGTGAGTCATATGGATGAGTCACTCATCTCATGATTACATTTAACAAAAAATCTAGATATTTCTTCAAACTAATATAAAGACCATTTTACCCTTGGACCATTTTACCCTTGAACATTCATTGAAATGCCACGTTTGCCCCACAATTTGTGGACACAAATCAGTCACCTCTCCTTCAATCACAACCACATAATTTTCATGATTTCCTTAGGCAAAATTATCATTTTGTCCTTAAGTCATCTTTATATCACAAAAATGTCATTTTGTGAGATTACTCTTTTGTCCCTAAAAATGTATGCCTTGGACCCTTTTTCACCCTAAACTCCATGGTCCAAGCACCATTTGAGATCCCATTTCACTTCTATTTAAGGCAATGTTCATCATCTTCATCAAAGTTTCTCCATTTTCCATTAAAAAAGCTTAAGTTCCATAGCTTAGATTTGTGAAGGAAGTGCTTGATTCCTTGCCCATTTTTCATTTCCAAGAGGTATACCATACTTCTCTAACTCAATCATCATCATGTTCTTCAATTATTATTTTTTTGTTTTGAAAACATGATCATATTTTTCAATTCCTAGATCTAGAACTTTGAAAATTCATAGTAAATCATAGAAAAATCCAATGAGCATGAAACCAATTTCTATGATCTTAGTATCCTCTCTATATTTAAGATCCAAGAGGATGCATTCAACAAATATTTATTGCCCATTTAACTTGATGAGGCCGAACCCTAGTTTATTGTGGGGGAGGACTTTGTTCATTTTTTAAAAACTAGTCTTGCTTGATTCAGTCTTATAACTTATATATGTATTGAATCCATGATTATTGAATAAAAAAGAAACCTCTAAGCCATTTTGTTTCTCATGGCCGAAATTATTTTCTTGAGAAGTTGAAAGATTTTGTTTCATTTTCAACTTATGATAATCTGTCTTAACTCTACACTACTCTAAGGTCATGGATCTAAGAGTATGTGAAATTTTGAGATCTCTAGTTAATTTATCTAGCCATGACCGAAACTAAGGTTTTGAAGGGTTGGAGTATTTTATTTTAACCTTTTTCAGTTAATCTTGTTTTAGAGTTTTAAGTGACTAAGGATACTAATCCAAGAGCTTAGGATTTTTAGAAATTTTTAGCCACAAAATCCATTCATGGCCGTGACCTATCCTTAGTGGTTAGGTGATTGTATTTGTTTGATTGATAATTATGTTGTGTGGTTTGTTGAAGGAGATTGTGTGTGAATCGTGTGTGTGTGCTGTCATGAAACCGGAGTGTCGGTGAACTTGTATCGTAAGGAAAGATCTTCGAGAGGTAAGGGGAGCTTACCTGAGGGATTTTGACAAATATTTTAACAAAATATAAGATAAGAGTATAAGTGTAGCAGAAGCTAAGTGTTTTTGATAGATTTATATCATGGTATCAGTGTAGAAGTGTATTAGAGCAAAAAAATATTATCAGAGCAGAATTTGATTTACTCTCCCTTAATCATGTATGCTTATAAGCTCCCCCTCAGTATATGCATGCATAATTTTTTATTTTCCCCTTTCTCTATATCATAATTTTTCCTCCCCCTTTTGGTATTATCAAAAAGTTAAAGAAAATAAGCATTCAAAGCAATGGAGAAGGCAAGTATTTAAACATTCAAACATAACATATAAAATTGTTCATGATAGAGGGATAGTTGCAGGAAATTAAAATAGAATCCATCAATTAATTACAGACCAAGGCATTTAGCCTTTCAAAAAACAATTCAAAATAGGTTCTAATTCTAAGAACTCCTAGAACTAGTTGTTTCCTTGGCCTTGAGGTGATGATTCGGCAGGGGTGTCCTCAGTTTGTTGCTCAGCTTCTTCCACAGCAGCTCTAGCAATGTCAACAACATCCACATTTTCTGGTATTGGAGCAGTAGGTGCAAGGTTTAGAAAGTCAACTCCTATTGCTTCTTTAATCTGATTAACACTTTGTTCCACCCAAAACAACATTTTATCCAGATTTGCAATAACACTCATCTCCACATTGTGGTCATGTTTCTGTCTAGCATCAATATTTTTCAGCAATTGCAGCATTTCCTTTAAATAATTAGAAGGTGCACTTCCTTGTCCAGTTGAAGTTTCAACTGCAGTAGTTTCCTTGTTTCCATATTTCCTTATCTATCTTCCATCTTCTTTCTTCAGTTTCACCTTGCTCACAATTTCTTCACCAAACTTGTGAGTTACTCTTCTTGCAAGCTTCTTTTCTTCTCCATCAAAAGGAACATTAAAGTGAGCTAGGGTTTTGCAGACCAGTGCAGGGTAGGCAAGCATCATCTTGCTTTTCTTGCATTCTAACATGTGTGCAGCAACACAGTACCCCCAATTGATTTGCTTTTCATTCAGCATAGCCCACATAAGCATTAAATCATAGTTCTGCAAAATAGAGTGATTTCTTCCTCTTGGAATTAAAATTCTGCAGACAACATAATGCAGAAGCCTATCCTCTACACTCATTATACTGGTATAGGTAACTCTACCTTTAGGTTCATTAGAGGTAACTAAATCTGGTCTTGCTATTTCCTTATCATACTCATTGTACCACTCAGCTTTGGGACCATTTCCAGCAATGCTAGGTCCATAATAAGGTAAAGCAGCAAGATTACTGAATTCCTCTAATGACATTCCGATCTTAATGCCTTTAACCTCAGAGCTAATTCCATTAGCATTCATCTCAAAGTTTGAGTAAAAGATCCTGATCAGAAAAGGGTGATAGTCAAACTGAGTTTGCACAAACTCTGTAAGCTCTTGACAAGTTAAGATCTCAGGGAAATTGAACTCATTATCCTCAAAATACTTAAGATCCATTTTCCAAGGTTCAAGAATTTCTCTATATCTAAAGTTTTGCTTAAAGTATTCCTTTTGTTCATTAGAAGTAAAATACCTTTGAAGAAAAGTATCATTGTCCATGTATGAAGTTGAAGCAACATTTTTAGTGACTTCTATTTCTTTGGAAGATTCCAATTCCTTTCCTTTATTCATCTTCTTCTTAGGAGCCTTAGAAGTTTCAACTCCTTTCTTTTTCTCTGCAGACTTAGAAGTTTCCATCTCCTTCTTCTTTTTCTCAGCAGCTTTTGAGGGTGAAGGTCCAGTATTTTTGGTTCTTGCCATGTTAGGGTTAGGTTTGGGAACAAGAATGATTAAGGTTTGCTCTTCTAGGGTTGCGAGATTAGGTGAAGAGAGAGTGGGTTTGAGAGGATTTGAAATTTTGGAACATGGTTTGAACTTAGAGCTTTATATCATTCGCGTGCAGGGGTGTAGTGCACTCTAGTATTAAAGCATATTCATTCTGAGTTTCTCAGACTTTTCATACATGCCTGTAGTACACTCAAGTATACTTATGACATTCAGGAATTGTCTTTCAGACTTTTAATACATCTGTGTATCACAGGGATGTATCAGACTAAAAACATAGGGGATCCATTCCTGATCCGCTATACAGCTATTGATCACACCCATGTATAAAAGAAATTTCCAGTTTTATACATGTACATAGGCTAAGTACATAGGTGTGCCTGATCAATTTTGATTTTTACTGAAACTCTTTTCTAACCATTCACAGACATACCATTTCAAAACAAATCATAGAGAAATCAAAACCTATTCACACAGAAATATAAACATACAAACAGTTTCAAAAGAGATCAGATATAGGAATAATCAATTATGCCCAATTCTCTTCTAATGAAAAAGAAGCTTTCCTTGTTCAAAGGCTTGGTAAAAATATCAGTAAGTTGCTTTGTTGTATCAACATATTCAATCACAATTTCTCCACTTGGAACATGATGTCTGATTTCTATGAGTTTAATTCTAGAGTGCATTATGGGATTCCTTGTTAGGTTGATTGCACTTGTATTATCACATCTAATAGGAACTTGGTCTAGTTGCACACCATAATCAACTAATTATTGTTTCATCCATAAAACTTGTGCACAACAGGTACCAACTGCTATATATTCAGCCTCTGTAGTGGATAGAGCCACACTAGATTACTTTTTACTAAACCATGATACTAATGAATTTCCTAGCAAATGGCAAGTTCCACTTGTACTCTTTCTATATAGTTTACAACCAGAAAAATCAAAGTCTGAATAACCAATTAAAGTACATGTAGCTCCCTTAGGATACCATAGTCCCATGTCTCTTGTTCCTAACAGATATTTAATTATCCTTTTAACTGTTGTTAGATATGATTCTTTAGTATTTGCTTGATACCTAGCACACATGCATACACTAAACATGATATCTGGACTACTTACAGTAAGATAAAGTAGTGAGCCTATCATACCACTGAATTTAGAAACATCAACAGATTTACCTTGCTCATCCTTGTCTAGATAACAGGAGGTACTCATTGGAGTAGCCATCTCTTTAGCATTTTCCATGCCAAACTTCTTGATCAACTCATTGCAGTACTTGGTTTGGCTAATGAATATCCAATTTTCTATATGCTTTATTTGTAGTCCAAGGAAAAAGTTCAGTTCACCCATCATTGACATTTCAAACTCACTCTAAATAAGACTTGCAAACTCATTGCACAAATGCTCATTAGTAGCACCAAAAATGATATCATCCACATAAATTTGTACAAGTAAAATGTTGTGTGCCCTTTTCTTAGTAAACAAAGTTGTGTCAACTTTACCTCTTTTAAAACCTTTTTCAATAAGAAAATTACTTAACCTTTCTACGACACCCCCTTCCCAGGGTCTCACATTTAAGTAACTTGTTGCGGAAATACGCTCAATAAAATATTACTGGTTGCTTTCGAAAAATATAATTTTCTAGTTACTTATCCCTTTCAAAATTGGTGATAAAATTTTTCCTTTTTCTTTTACTCCACATACAATCCAACACCATTAACATAATATAAAACTATATAACATACATAGGTATCATAAGAGTTTTACATTTAGACCTTCACATAACAGGTCATCTCCAAAGTCATAACATAAGAAAATAAAGACATAATCATAACGTAGCGGTAATCTGGAATCACAACTCAAAGGAATGACTCTCAATAGCCAAACATCCAGACTAACCAAGTACCACTACTTTATAAGACACAAAAAGTCCTATAGCTGGTCAATACTAGTAATCACTGTTGGGAAGACCACCATGGTTCTCCCAACCTATCGAAATATCCAGTGAGAATACCTCTACTCCCGGAATTATGGAAGTATCAGAACATATAAGTTCCTAATCTACAAGAAAACCGGTAAGTAACCAGAGAGGTGGTAAAGGTATCTCCACGGTCAAAGTCTGGTACGTACTTGATGTAGGTCATGAATTGTACCCTCAACGATACAAAGTAGTCCGGTGTAAGTGGCACTCCTAGCTCCCGTGTTGATCACCCAAGCCTCACCATTGTTGGCATTCACACAGATCAAGGATCGGATCCTTAAATACGACAGATTCGTCTCCTCAGAGTTCATCTGTACACATATGTATACATACACACAGTAGAGGAAACAACAAAAAAATATGCTAGGGTGATTTCCAATATATGAGTTTTGATAAGACAACCCCATGAACGACACACAAATAGCATATACCATATATTCACAGCATACAAAAATTATCCAAACAGTAGAATAATTTTATCCAAAGAGTTTCATACTCGACAGTCATCATCATTTTTATAAAAATGCACGACACTTCAATATTCAGGCTCTATTTTGATACCTAATCTCCGGAGATCCCACAACTTTCTGTTTCGTTTTGAGCTAATCAAGCTCTGCACATGGCCAATTGTAAAAACGAAATAAAACAATGTCCAAGAGAACACATAACACACTAGTCACACACAGTACACCAAGGTTATTGTTCAAAAATGTAACTCATTGGCTCACACAGAATCCCAATGGTCACTGCGAACAATGGAGTTTTTTGTCCATAACATATTGCATCACTCCGAATCACAATAGTTATCACATAAAATTTGACACACAGTCCGGTAAAGATACATTGGCTCACACGAAATCCCAATGATCAAATGGAAACATAGTCCATAAAAGATACATTGATCCACTCAGGACTCAATGATCATAACACATGACACATCTGCCAGCTATGCATGAGAAAAACTTTTATTCTCATTTCATTTTCTTTGTCGTAATAATCTTTCCTTGTCAAAGCACAAAGCTAACGACCATGCTTAATTTCTTATTAAGACTTTCCACTTAAACAAACATAGGGCATGCAGTCCAAATGTTTTAAAACTTAACACAGGACACACAGTTCGAGTGCTCAATCGCAAAGCCCTAAACCGATGCACCAGTCTTAGGTTCGTGGATATGGAACTCATATTTTCCACATCAACTTAGGACACACAGTCCACAAAATCATTGCAGGACACTTAGTCCAATGACACAGATCCCTGATCTACGTGTCCACAGAACACTAGAACCTCGACGTCTTGGTTCCTAGGTTCATTTATCCTCTTGTAAAACATTTCGCTCAATGAAAAACAAATACAAAATAAAAGCTCCAAAAACTCATCCAAGGTTAATGGAAAAATTTCACTGAATAAAATTCTCTTACAGAAATCCTTTTTCTGTTAAAACATTGATAAAACCTAAAAATCATTTGATAAATTCTTTTATTTTTTGATTATTTCATTTCTGAAAATAATTATCAATAAAAGTAAACTTTTAAAAAGTATTCAATAAATAAATTCATAATAATAAAATAACTATATATATTTAATCATTTCCAAAAAATTTAATAGAATTCTTTTTATAACTTAAATAACTTTTCTGTCAGAAGTAATTGTTCTGACTACTATATACCGTTATTTTCAGAACTTAATCACTTTAAATAACATTTGATAATAAAATTGATTTATTTTGGAAAAATTAGAGCCTGTGAAAAATTTCACAGTTTCGCCCTTACTGTCACTTATTGACACATTAATCACAAAATATTATTAAAATAATATATTTTTTTTCCACTTTTTCTCAAAATTACCCAAATTAATCACTCTGATTAATTATCCAAGCTTATTAAGCTTTTATCCTCAAATAAATTTTTAAACACTGAAATGTCAGGTTTCTCAGTCCAACACTCAACAGCAGATAAATTTCAATCACAGAATAGCATGACATATATCAATTCATGACACGCATCACAATTATAATATAACCAAATAATTATAATCATGTAAATCCACATATCACATAAACTCAATTACTCAGGTAAGTATCTAATCAATACAGCAATTAATAGTAAATAATGTAATACCCTAAATTATTTCTACAGAAAATTAACAAACGACTCCAACAATAGGCATGTGATTATCTTAAACTCCTCAGGCATACTCCCCTTACCTCTTGGAGTTACAGATTTCCTCATTAAATTTCTTCTCATAATCCTGATTCCTCCATGAAACTCAATAAGATAACCACAATAAATGTCCTTCACACAAAACACAACACAATTAACCAAATGAAACAACAAAATCGTTCTAACACACATGACAAGGCTCGGCCTACATGAGTTAATTAGGCTAGGGATGTAAAAATTTCACAATCTTTTGGATCAATGATCCTTGGGCATTAGAAAAAGGAGATCAATGGTTATAACTCAAAAATTTAAACAAAATCTTCTAACTCATCAAGAGCTAGGTTTCGGCATTTATCAACAAATTAGGCTAGGAATTTGATTTGGTTTCTAAACTCTTGGATTCAATAATCATAGGTACTAGAGAGATGAAAACAAGTGTTAAATCAAAGGAATTGAAACAAATTCATCTAGTCTCTCTAAGACCTAGATTCGGCCCACTATGGAAGAATATGAAAGAAATTTTCTCTTGATTCATGCTCTTGGATCATGAATATAGAGATCTTAGTGAGTTCATAGAAATTGGTTTCATGTCAAATAGATTTTTCTACACTTTTCTAGAGATTTTTGAAGAAAGCTTCATGAAAATGGAAAATCATGATTCATGACTTAAGCAACTAAAATAATTGAAGGCGAAGTCATTATTGATGATGGAGAGAAGATATTACCTCTTGAATGATGATGAGATGAAGAGAAAGGATCAACCATAGGTTGTAAAAAATTTGACAGCTTTGAGGATATGGTGGTTTTATGAGTGTATCTCACCAAATACTCATCCAAAAATTACAAAAGTTGTCTTGTTGGAAAGGTAAGAAGGATAAGAACAACTTTTATGTTGAATGTTTGGTTTCATTCAGATCAGAACATGGTCAAAAAGGGCTTTCTTTCCTCTGTTCGTGTGTGATGCTGTGGATTTTGAGCTGTTTTGGTATTTTGGTCATATCTCCCAAAATACGTATCCGTTTTTGAAGATCTTTAGCTCGTTGGAAATAAGAGAGGAAGAGTAACAACTTTTAATGAGAAAGTTTGTAGATATTCAGAACATAAAAGGGTCAGAAATTCGTGACAGTTTCGGGTGAATGAGGAGAGTTTCTTAGTTCTCTTTGTGTTCTTGACATGTTTCAAATGAAATGAATTAAGATAAGAGATCTCATGATCATGGTTGAAGGGGATATACCTCTTGATGATGATCTCTTGAGAAATAAAACTTGAAACACCTTGATGAACTAGAAGAAAAGAGAGAAGAAGGTGTTGGATCAAAATGAAGATGATGAGTACAAAGGGAGAGGGGTTTGGCGCAAAACATAATGAGGAGGAATAAATTTTGTCTTGAGTACTTGGTATATAGTCTTAAGTTCTTGATGATTAAAGATCATGAAGAGAAAAAAAAATTACATGATGTGTTCAAGTGTTATGAACTAGCGCAAAAAGCAATGAAGAGGACAAGAACTTTGTTCATGAGTAAAAAGAAAGAAATGAGATGAAAGTAAAAGAAGTTGGGTTGAGTGAGGTTACCGCACAAGAACAAGAAGGAGCAAAAGTGCAGGGTCTTAACTTTTCTTTAATTGAATTTGTGAGAGAGAGAAGTGTAAAACAAAGAAATGGAATTGTTGTGGGTGTGAGGCTGTCGAATCCATAAAGAGCAAGAGAAGGAGAAAATGACTTTGCCTATGACTCACTTGTTGACATTAATGAAAATTAAATGATTCATCCATTTAACATAAATGCTTGTTTATGGCTAGGAAAATGAATGTCCAAATGCTTTTAATGGAGGAGGGAGCCGTGTGGGTGGGGACTTTTGGGTAAAATTGTGTTATGGTAAACTTGCAATTTTCCATGTAAACTAGGGATAAAACGGTCTTTTCCATGCCAAAAATATCTAATGTCATTAATGCGCCATTATGACTCGGATAGGATCGTCATAAATGCTTGTCACATCAGTCACACCAGTCATCTCAGCTTCGTTGCTAACTCCCTGATTCATCTGACTCATGTTTTCCTCGAGATATCTCGACGTTTTCGCCCGCAGCAAATATAATATTATATTTTTACCCTAAATTTTTAAAAATTTCAAATATCGTATCAAATACGATAAAAACATCATTCATCTCGTTGACGAATTAAAATTAGGTTTTCTGAGCAGTAAACTTTTACTGTCAGTAAAAATACAAAACGGCAGACCGGTTTCCATCTGAATTTTCAACCAAAAACTTTCCCGTAACCCTTTGAAAATAAATATAACATGGAAATGACCTTGGTTTCTCCAAAATCATTTTCTAAGTCTCATAAAATATATATGTTTATATATTTATTACTGATATTAGAAAACAATGAAAATCAGGGTGTTACACTTTCATACCAAGCTCTAGGAGCTGGTTTTAAGCCATACAGTGCTTTAGACAATTTATAAACATGGTTGGGAAATTCATTATTCTCAAAACCAGGTGGTTGACCAACATATACTTCCTCTTGTATAAATACATTTAAGAAAGAACTCTTAACATCCATTTGATACAATTTAAATCCCATTATGCAAGCATAAGCAAGTAGCATTCTTATAGCTTCTAATCTTTCTACTGGTGCATATGTTGCATCATAAGATATGCCTTCTTCTTGGTTATACCCTTTGTCTACCAATCTAGCCTTGTTTCTCAGAATTATACCATTTTCATCTAGTTTATTCCTAAAAACCCATTTTGTACCTATTACTTGACAATTCTTGGGTTTAGGCACTAGTTTCCATACTTGGCTTCTTTCAAACTGGTTTAACTCATCTTGCATAGCCATCATCCAATGTTCGCCAATTATAGCATCATTTATATTCTTAGGTTCTACTTGAGATACAAATGCCATATGATTACATGCATTTCTAATAGATTGTCTAGTAGTTACCCCCTTTGTGATTTCACCAATGATGTTATCAATTGGATGATTTTTGACAATTCTCAATTCCTTTGGCAATTCAGGTTGTTGCTCTGTTTGCTTCTGCTGCAGCAACTTCTATTTTGTGCTTTCATTCTCTTCATTGTCTTGTTTCTCTTCTAAGATGGTATTCTCAATTGAATCTGCAAGATCATCAATAACAGAATCATTTCCCAACCTTTTGGGGTTAGACTCATCAAATGTAACATGCACAGATTCCTCAATAGTTTGTGTTCTCTTGTTATAGATTCTAAATGCTTTACTAGTTAGAGAATAACCTAGGAAAATCCCTTCATCAGCTTTTGCATCAATTTTCCAAGATTATCCTTCCATTGTTAAGTACAAAGCAATTACAACCAAAAACATGAAAATGTGCAATGTTTGGTTTTCTTCCTTTATAAAGCTCATAAGGAGTTTTCTTTAAAATTGGTCTTATCAAGACTCGGTTAAGCACATAGCAGGCTGTGTTGACAGCATCTGCCCAAAAATGTTTTGGCAAGCTAGAGTCATTCAACATAGTTCTAGCTATTTCCTCCAATGATCTATTCTTTCTTTCCACTACTCCATTTTGTTGTGGAGTTCTTGGAGAAGAAAAATTATGTTGAATGACATGCTCATCACAAAAGTTTTCAAACACTTCGTTTTGAAATTCTCCCCCATGATCACTTCTTATAGAAACAATTTTCATGTCTTTTTCATTTTGCACAATTTTTGCCATTCTCTTAAATGCAGCAAATGAATCACTCTTATGAGATAAAAAGTATGTCCATGTGAATCTAGAGTAATCATCTACAATTACTAAGGCATACAAGTTTCCACCAATGCTTTTGGTTCTAGATGGGCCAAATAAATCCATGTGTAAAAGTTGCAAGGTCTAGTTGTTGAAACAATGTTCTTTGGTTTAAAAGAGACCTTAACTTGCTTTCCTTTTTGACATGCATCACATAATCCATCTTTCCCAAATTTCAGTTTAGGCAAACCAACAACAAGATCTTTAAAAATCAGTTTATTAAAGTGGTTCATGTGAATATGCGCAATTCTTCTATGCCGTAGCCAATTCTCTTCCTCTTTTGAAATTAGACAACAAGCATTATTTGAAGAGATATTATCTAGATCAAGCATATAGATGTTATCTATCCTATGTCCAATCAATTTCAAATTTACATCATGCTGATTTTCTATCAAGCAACTATTGGAATTGAATATTACCTTAAAACCTTTGTCACATAGTTGACTGATACTTAGTAGATTGTGTTTCAGTTCCTCAACATATAGCACATCCTCAATGATTGTTGTTGAGTCACTTCCAATGTTGCCAATGCCGAGTATCCTCCCTTTGTTATTGTCTCCATATGTAACACTTCGACTAGATTTTGGAGTGAATGTAATGAACTTGCTTCTGTCTCATGTCATGTGCTTGGAACAGCCACTATCAAGGTACTATTTCACATTTTTGGCTTTCCAACACATGTACAAAACAGAATTTATATTTGTGCTTTAGGTACCCAAATCTGTTTGGGTCCTTTTGAGTTAGTTCCATCAATAGTTCCTTTAGGAACCCACATATACTTAGACTTATTATAAGAAGATTTTCTGTAATGACATGTAGAAACTGTGTGACCTTTTCCAGCACAAAAATAGCATTTAACAAATGGTGTGTTTGATGTCTTAGGTGCAGCAAAAAATTTCTTAAAGGATTTCTCATGTATCTTAGGTTCATAGCCTATTCCAGCCTTATCATAAACACACTTTTGTTGTCCTAACAATGCATCCAAGTTATCTCTACCATTTGTGAATCTTGCTAGGTCAATTTTCAGTTTTTCAACCTCTTTAGTCAATGTACAGCTAGATGCAGTCAAGATTTTATTTCTAGCTTCTAGTTCTCTTTCTTTCATTTTCAAGCATGCATAATCATCACATTGTTTAGCAATTATTTTTCTAGATGAGAAAAGTTGTTTAGCAATCTTAAGATATTCAGCATGTAACTCATCAAATGCATCTTGCAATTCATCAAAAAGAGGTTGTGAATTATAACTTACTTCAATTTCTGAATCACTGTTGTTGCTTTCCATCAAGCATAAGTTTGCTTCCTCATATTCCGATTCTTCAATGGAATCTGCATCATTATCATCCCAAGCAATGTAGGCCTTTCTTGGCTTTGTCCACTTCTTGTCCTTTGAGTCAAATTTTCAGTTTTGTCCTTCTTTTGCAGTTTTGGACAGTCAAGCTTTATGTGGCCAATATTTCCATATTCATAGCATGTGATGTTGTTGGAAGAGTTGTCACCTTTGCTGAAATTTCTCTTTTGAAAAGTGAATGGCTTTCTTTTGAAGTTACATTTCTTCTTTAGGAACTTCTTGAATTTTCTAACTAGCATTCCCATATCTTCTTCAGATTCTGCCTCTTGTGCTGAATCATCATCATCACTATCTTTTACTTCTCTAACTTGTGATTTCAGAGCCAATCCCTTTTTCTTTTTGTCAGTTTCTTCATTCTCATTCAGTCTGTTCAACTCCAATTCATGCTCTGGTAATTTTCCAAACAATGTGGCAATGGTCATTGATGAGAGGTCTCTAGATTCTGAGATTGCAATGACCTTAGGTTGTCATTCCCTGCTCAAGCATCTCATTACTTTCTTAATTTGATCCTCATTTGATATAGCTTTTCCAAGACCAGCAAGTTGGTTGACAATGTGAGTGAATCTCTTTTGCATTTGTCATAGGTTCTCCTTACTTCATTCTGAATAGCTCATACTCATGTGTGAGGGTGTTCATTCTTGCTCTTTTGACATATGTGGTTCCTTCATGTGTTACTTGCAATGTATCCCTCATCTCCTTTGCTGATTTACAATTTGAAACCCTGAAAAACTCATCACGGCTTAAAGCAGATGTTATAATATTCGTAGCATGTGCATTATATTGAACTCTTTTCTTATCATCCTCATTCCATTTATTTTTAGGCTTATTTCTCGGAGCACAATTAGCATCTACAGTAGAGGGGACAAATGGTCCATTTTATACTGCATCCCATATGTCAACACCTGCTGCCTCAAGAAAGATTATCATCATTTCCTTCCAATAGATATACTCAGATCCATTGAAGGCAGGAGGGCGTGCAAGGGAAGCCCCTTCATTCAAACAGTCATTGGAAGCCATACTCTTATAGCTGTTAAGCCAAACTTAAGAGTTTAGCTTTGATGCCAATTGTTGTTTTGGCTTCAAAGACTCAAGAGGGGGGGGGGGGGGGGGGGTGAATTGAGCTTTCAAAAAACTTTTCAAAAACTTTTGTTTCACAAAACGTAGTTTTCAGTTTTATGTTGCCTCAGGATCTTTTACAAAATCAATGAAGGGTTTATATAAAATCTTGAATTGGAAGATGATGAAGATAAGAAAGATTAATTCAGAAAGAAAGATAAATCACTAATAAGATTCAAGTTCACAGCTCACATCTATCCATTAAACAATGATTGAATCAAACAGAAAGAAGTCAAGTCAGGGTCGTACAGGTGTTAAATACTGGCCTTAATCAGTCAAGAACTGAAGTTACAATATATCAGTTTCAGTGATCAAGAACATTTTTAATCAACTCAGTTTTGAACAATTAATAACATAAGATTGATTGCAGTAATACTCTGGTTTCAATTCAAATTAAACAGATCAAGAAAAGAAGTTGTATTGTTTAAAGAACAGCAATAAACTCAGTTAAACTCATACAAACCAGAAATTAAAGAGTTTGAGTTTAGAGATACCACACAATCAGTTTTATACTGGTTCAGTCACCACCACTATGACTGACATCCAGTCCCCACTCAATGTTCTTCCTTAGGATTCCTCACCCTAATCACACACAGAGACTCCCTTTCTCTTACAATCAAATAGAACAGAAAAGATTGATTCCTAAACTCTCAGAAGTCAGATATACAAGTTGAAGTTCTTATGAGAATTGAAACACTCTTTTTCACAATGAAGCTCAAGCAAGAAGATGAATGATTTTCACAATTGATCTCTCAAATTGATTTTGTAAATTTCTGATATATTAAAAGTGTTCCTTTGATCCCTCTATATATAGGAAACAAGTTATAGTCGTTGGGATCAATTAAAACAAATATGGGTTTGATAACAGAATTTATTATCTTGATTCTGGTTCTTGAACAGGGGTTGAGTACAGGGCTGTATTAACCAATTTCATACCGATAGTTCTGATAGTTTCTGTACACCTGTGTAATTCATGGCTGTACGTGTTTTTCAAAAACTTGAACTTTGTTAATCTATCAGTACACCCATTCAGTACATCTATGTATTAATGAACATCAGATTTTCCAGAAACTTGAATACACGCGTACATAGCATATGTACAGGGTTGTATTCAGTTGACCATTTATAACTGATCTGATTTCATATTGTGCATAGGTGTAGTACATCTATGTACTGAATCAAGAACCTTAAGTTCATTTGTCAGTTACAGTAGCAGACATAAAACCATTGATTACATGGTTGTACCTGACAAATAATTTTCTTATTTCCTAAAATCATTTTCATTAAAAAAAAACTTATTCCTTTTAATGCAGGTTATGAAAATTGATTTTCTTCATGCATCTTTTTAGTTGAGCTATTTTGTGACTAAGAGATTTCTTTCTCTTACAAATCATCTAAGACTTAAATCTAAAATTCTCCTTTAAGCTTGTTCTTGATGATCCTTTGATCTTTGACTTTGCTCTTTTGATTTCTCCATGCAGCTCCTTCATTCCTTCAAGTTCTTCCGTGAATATTTTCCTTGAATTTGCTTAATGAACTTGTTAATCACTGCTTGATACCTGTCTTTGCAATTTGACACTAAAACACTTGCACACACATTAAATTGTATTTGTCATATATCAAAATCTCTAAGTCATTGAGTCTTACATAAAACAGTTCCCTTGTTTCTTATCAGTCTTGTCAAGAACATGGCATAAGGATAGCATGTTTTATTCCCACTAACTACCCTGAGCATGTGATTGAAAATAAGATCATTTATGTCTACTTTTCTAAATTGGAGAAGTCGAAATAAAGCATATTTGTCAGCTCTAGACACAATATTCAAAGAACCTTTCCTAGGGGTCACACATCTAGTCAAGATAACATGTAAGAGTCTAGCCTTTGGAAGAAGATAGCGAGCAAACTTACTTTCCATCATCCTATCACCGAACAGAATTAGGTTCACCTCTTCCTTGTTCAAAAATTCTTCCCAGTCATCCGAAATTCCTGTTCCTTCCTGAGCACAGCCTGTTGCTTGAATGATGTCACGGATGTCAAACCTGTGTCTTACTGCATTCACATTTCCCACTACACTAAACAATTGTGCATGTCTTGTGGTGGCAGAGTGTTATGTCAAAAAGAGCAATGTGCAAGTATACACAATCGTAATAAGTAATAAAGAGTAAGTAAGAGATCGTTCCCACGGGGATTAGAATGTTGTAGCATTTACCAAAATTCAGATTAATTGTTCGTGGTAGTTAAGATTAAAGGGTAACCAAATAGTGTGTGAAAGTGTGATTTTCAAATATTAAAAAGGATAATATTAACATGCAGTAATAAGAGAACAAGATAAGAAAAAGAGAATGTTGTCAAATATGGATAAAATAGCTCTAGGTATGCTACATCATAAATCCTGCTTAGCTTAGAGTATGCTCTGCGTATGCTGCGGCATTTAACTCCAGGAAAATAAAAGTATGTTTTCCAACACTTAAGGGTTAGGTTCATTAACTTTGTACTATTCCAAGATTCAGATTAATTACACCATCCTCTTAATTAAGCACATTCCAGCTAGTTTAGGGACTTGAATAACTATTCCTAGCCTATTCAACACCATTTAATTTTCCAATTAATGGTTTAACCCCTATCCTTTATCAATTTCAACTTACTTAATTCTTCCAAACCAAATAAGCTTGATATTTAATTAAGTTGGCCATTCTTAACTAAGCAACAATCAACACATAATAAAGGAAAATGCAAAACATAACATTGCATAACATACCTAAGCATTCATTACAATAACATACCTAAAGCTCAAGAGGTTTAGCTCATGATGAGCTTACAAACACAAAAAATAAAATAGCGAAGAAAGCATTACAAAGGGAGCACGAAAATGAACAATGGAGATGAGGAAGAAAACCCTCTTGGCTGCTGCTATATGTTGCCTAGTTGCTGCCCTCTGCAGCTCTCCTTTAAAAAGTAAGGAATATTCCCTTTTTTAGGGTTTTACAAAGGCCTTTTTATCTTTCTTACTTTTGGGCGAACTAAATTAATATTAAAATAAGTGCTTGGACCCATTTCCTTAAATGTACCACCAAAAAACCCTAAAGAAATCAGAAAGGACGTCCTTAACTTTTAGGACAACCTGTTAGGAGAGAGAAAAGATGCTCAACTTTTGTCCTTTTCTGCGCGTCCATATGATGCAGCATGACCAAAGCATTTTCCAGCAGCTTGTCAGCAGTTTGTGCCCAGATGCTACAGCATGCCCAGAGCATTTCCAGTAGCTTGTCTAAACTTCAACAAAAACCTACCAAAACTTAAGAAACACATTAAACATATTCCTAGACACTCAAAAACAGAAAATTAAATGAAATTTATAAAAAGACACATATTACACTAAACTAACTTAAAACACCTAAAACATCCACATAAAATACTTAAAGTATACAAAAACTCAAGCTAAGAAAGAGTAAATAACTCTTCATTAAAAGAGTTATCACACCCCCAAACTTGAATCATTGCTTGTCCTCAAGTAATGGAAAGAAAGACACAAAAGAAAAAGACACACAAAAATCACCAAAGACCTAAACATGCACACAAGAATGATAGACCACGATTTTTTTTAATCAGCCACTTTTTCCACGAAACAAACTTCTTTCATCCTTAACACTCAAGCATCACAAGTTAGCAGATTTTCATGACATCAATCATTTTCAACCCAGAACAACATACTACAACATTATGCACTCAGAGCATTGTGTTCTTTCTCACTCACACAAGTAAGTGGGTTCACTCAATCATCATTCACATGCAACCCTATCATAAGCTTGACAAGCTTCTAAACTCACTAGCACGATATCAAAGCTTTACACTGCAAGAGGACTTTTATTGGGTTGTAATGGGGCTTAGGTTAGGGTATGATACATTTTTAGGATGTGGCTAACACTAGGTGGAGTTTTGAAATGATTTCCTTACAATGTGTTCCACACCAAATGCTTTCCACAAACTAACACATCAATCTCAGTACCAAGGAGGAGGTACTCTTTTCTTTCTAGTTTCCTTATCCATTCATTCATTTTCTTATTTCTCCTATTTTCTTTTCTTTTCTCTTCTTTTTTTTTATTTTTGTTTTTTTAATGAAAATAGAGAACAAGTTTCACATTTTAAGGCCTTTGTCCTATTCTTGTTCTCTCCTTCTTCTTCTTTGTTTTTTTTAACAATTTCAATAAACAAAACTCAGCAAAGCTCGGTCATTTTACAATACATCACTTTGTTGTATAGCACCCCCAAACTTAGAATGGTGCTTGTCCTCAAGCCACCCCCAAACTTATGTCACAAGCATATTGTCAAGAAAAGCATCCCTAAACTCTACCTAGATAGGAAAATTATTGTTTTTCAAGTTATAGGGCTTGTAATATGGCTAGTAACAGAATAAGGGGCTCAAGCTCAAATGGCTCACACACAAAGTGAAAATCAAAGGGTAGGCTATTTAGGCTAAGACTAGGATTAAGAAAAATCTAATATGCCTCAAGCAAAAGTGTGTGCAGCAGTGATATGTACAAGCAAGCAAGAATCAAGTCAAACTTTACATGACAATCAAATAAAACTGTTGAGGATCAAAATCTCACAGGTTATATCAAAATGCAGCAACATATGTTTAAGCTTCAAATAATTTCAGTCAATCCAAACAGCTAAAAAGTTCAACAATCATGTCAAAGGTTCAGAAATTAAGGTTGTGGTCCAAACAACTTGATTTATTATTCAAAAGATGCCCATGAAAGGGATTTTTTATTAATCAATTGTGGTCCAATCAGAGACAAACATACTAAAACAGCTAACAGACAATCACTATCAAACAGAACATAAACTACAGTACTACTAGAAGGATGCAACATAAAACAGAATAAAAATTTCCAAAACAGTAAAAGGGTAGAAGAGAAAATATCCCCTGTTCTGATGTTGCCGCATGCTACATCATATGAGTGTAGAAATTCTTCACAGCTAGGCCAAACAAAAGTAGCTCTTCTTTGAGCAAATTGAGCCATTTTCCTGAGTGTTTTCTTTCCCGGGCTTTTAACCTCTTCGGGAATAGCCACCTCATCTTACTCCTCATATGTTTAAGTTGCCTATTCAATCTTTCGGAGAAATATAGTGATGGCTTTTCCGGTGCAAAATTGGGTAAAGAATTTTCTCCATATTTTTCAGAAGTTTCTGCAGATTTTTTCTGCTGTGTTTTCTTTGCTGCAGCATGTTCAGAAGATTCTGCAATAATTGGATTAGTCTTTTTAAACTCGGATTTTGAATTCTGGACATTGCTCTTAGTCTGAACAGATTTTCTATCTCCATTCTGCCCTACTAAAGTAAGGAATTCTTTCCCATTTATGAGGATTATTGCCTTGCAGTGCTCCATTTCATTAAACTTAGGTGTCTCTGTGGTGCTGGGCATTGTGCAAGTCTGTCTTTAGCTTGATGCTGTAGCCAATTGTCCAATCTGATTTAAAGGATTCCTCGATGCTGCATCCTGACTCTGCAATTGGGCTTTTGTTTCTGTCATGAAGGCTTTAGGTACAACTTCCAAAGACATGTGTTGATTGCTAGATTGAACTTGTTGTTACTGTTGAGGTTGCTGCAGCATCTGTTGTTGGGGTGAGTATCCAGGATAATTCATAGATGCATGATTCCCAAAACAATTTTCAAATAAGTGCTCCCCTCCTCAGTACACACATGATACAACATCAGTTTGGAAATAATGTTGCTCATTTCCCATAGGCTCATTCATTACAGCTTGGTTTGCACAGATACTCTGGTTAGCCATGATTAAATTTTTCACCATGTTTATCAGTAAGGCTAACTGAGCAGAAATAGCAGAAATTTCAGTCACTTCATGCACACCTGCTGCAGCATTTGATTTGCAGGAGCATAGCCTAGCAGTGGTCCATTGATGACTATTTGCAGCAATGCTTTCAATCAGGGCATATGCTTCATTATAAGACTTTTGCAGCAATGTGCCACCTGTTGAAGCATCCAACATCATTCTTGCATTAGGCAACAATCCATCATAGAAATGCTCCATTTGAATGCAGATAGGAATTCCATGATGAGGGCATCTCCTTAACAGCTCCTTAAACCTCTCCCAAGCCTCAAACAGTGATTCATCATCCATTTGCTTGAATGAGGATATGTTATTCCTCATCCCAACATTTTTTGTAGCGGGAAAGTATCTAATGAGGAACTTTTTATCTAAGTTATTCCACGTATCCACTGAGTTAGGCTCCAAACAATATAACCAAGTTTTAGCCTTCCCACTCAGAGAATATGGAAACAATCGTAACCTGAAGGCGTCATCGGTAATGCCTGGGTATTTAAAATTACTAGACACATCTAGAAATTGTTTCATATGTAAGTGAGGATCTTCATTGACAACTCCACTGAATTGCCCCATTGCTTGCAACATCAGAAACATAACAGGCTTGAACTCAAAGTGAGGGGATGTGATCTTAGTTCTGACAATCCCTGTGTTCATAATTGCTGGATCAAAGAGTGCATATCCTTGGATAACACTATTACTATCATTGGCCAATGCCATGTTGTCAGGTTTCTTTGTTGCAGCTATTTCAACCAGAACAAGTACCTGTTGCTACAGCAATCACTACAAAAATCAGTTGTCCTAAGTAAAAGAAAATTGGAATTTAAACACCATTACTAATCCGCGGCAACGGCACCAAAAACTTATTACGTCAAAAAGAGCAATGTTCAAGTATACACAATCGTAACAAGTAATAAAGAGTAAGTAAGAGATCGTTCCCACGAGAATTAGAATACTATAGCAATTAACAAAATTCAGATTAATTGTTCTTGGTAGTTAAGATTAAGGGGTAACCAAATAGTGTGTGAAAGTGTGATTTTCAAATATTAAAAAGGATAATATTAACATGCAGTAATAAGAGAACAAGATAAGAAAAAGAGAATGTTGTCAAATATGGATAAAATAGCTCTAGGTATGCTGCATCATAAATCCTGCTTAGCTTAGATTATGCTCTGCATATGCTGCAACATTTAACTCCAGGAAAATAAAGTATGTTTCCAACACTTTAGGGTTAGGTTCATTAACTTTGTTTTATTCCTAGATTCAGATTAATTACATCACCCTCTTAATTAAGCATATTCCAGCTAGTTTAGGGACTTGAATAACTATTCCTAGCCTATTCAACACCATTTAATTTTCCAATTAATGGTTTAACCCCTATCCTTTATCAATTTCAACTTACTTAATTCTTCCAAACCAAATAAGCTTGATATTTAATTAAGTTGCCCATTCTTAACTAAACAACAATCGACACATAATAAAGGAAAATGCAAAACATAACATTACATAACATAGCTAAGCATTCATTACAATAACATACCTAAAGCTCAAGAGGTTTAGCTCATAATGAGCTTACAAATGCAAAAAATAAAACAGGGAAGAAAGCATTGCAAAGGGAGCACGAAAGTGAACAACGGAGATGAGGAAGAGGACCCTCTTGGCTGCTGCTATACGTTGTCCAGCTGCTGCCCTCTGCAGCTCTCCTTTAAAAAGTAAGGAATATTCCTTTTTTTAGGGTTTTACAAAGGCCTTTTTCTCTTTCTTACTTTTGGGCCAACTAAAGTAATATTAAAATAAGTGCTTAGGCCCATTTCCTCAAATGTACCACCACAAAACCCTAAAGAAATCAGAAACGATGTCCTTAACTTTTAGGATAGCCTGTCAGGAGAGAGAAAAGGTGCTCAGATTTTGTCATTTTCTGCACGTCCATATGCTGCAGCATGACCAAAGCATTTTCCAGCAGCTTGTCAGCAGTTTGCGCCCAGATGCTGCAGCATGCCCAGAGCATTTCCAGCAGCTTGTCTAAACTTCAACAAAAACCTATCAAAACTTAAGAAACACATTAAACATATTCCTAGACACTCAAAAACATAAAATTAAATGAAATTTATAAAAAGACACATATTACACTAAACTAACTTAAAACACCTAAAACATCCACATAAAATACTTAAAGTATACAAATACTCAAGCTAAGAAAGAGTAAATAACTCTTCATTAAAAGAGTTATCACAGAGTTCTTCCTAAACTCCTTAACAACGTGGGGGTAAACATTTTCTCTAATCATAAAGAAGTAAATCCATCCCGCGAACTCCAATTTTGGTGGAACGTCTAAGCCAGCAGCTTTGATCTCTTGAAACTCTACTATATGTTTGATGAGTATCCTTCTAGCTTTTGATTCTTCCATATTAGGGAAGGCAGAGGAGTTTGTTGATCTCCTTGAGGCCATTTGGGGTAGAAGGTGACGAGATATTTAGGGCAAAAGAAGAGAGAAAGGTACTTTGGAGAGAGAAGAGTCTGAAGGTGAGCGGTTGTGTGTGAGAGAGGTTTACAAAAAGCACTTAGCCATTATGATGTAACAGTTGGAGAGAGAAAACTGAGCCAAGAGAACGAAGCATTTCATCGTTAACTTCCCACTTTAATTACTAGAGAATTTTGAAATTAATTATGTCTTTCTCAGGATTTAAAAGAGGGTCCACGTCATATCAAACGGCATATATATATATATATATATATATATATATATATATATATATATATATATATATATATATATATATATATATAACAAACGCATCACATAGACAAACATATATACTATTTTTAGAATAAGACTTTATAATACTTACCTGGATGTGATTTGTCTTATTAAATCACTTATTTCCTTTGTTGTTGTTTTTCTTCTCCTTGAGATATCCATACTTAATTTGGAGGCTTTGGAATATACACTCTTTTGTGATTGTGAGAATCCATTTTCCCATTTCTATCAGAGGTGTCTTCTTTGTTCTACTCGATAAATCTGCAAGAGGGATTATAAGCTGCTTTGGTACCCAGACCTTTTTTTGTCCACTTTTGTTAGGAGTTCTAGTCTGTGAAGACTTGACTTTTCTTTTGTGAAAGCACTTGGACGTGATACGTCCAGATTTACCACAAAAAGTACATGATATATCAAAAGAGGGTTTAATAGGTATTTTTAATTTTTTTGAGAGTATGTCAGATACTTTATCATGATTCTCTTCAATGTAACCAATACCAATTTTGTCAAAACTAGACCTTTGACTTCCGAGAAGCTTCATCAGGTTGTTCTTGCCATTGACAAATCTAGCAAGATCATTAGTGAGCTCTTCCACTTTCTGTTGAAGTTTCACAACTTCTTCAGATGGTGGTGTTTCGGTAATGATCTTAGCTCTAAGCATTTCTGCCTTGAGTTTTCTATTTTCTAAGATTAGTTCATCAATCTCAAGATTTTTTTGTTCATGCTCCTTAATGATGTTGGCCGTGGCAACCATACCCAAGAGGGAGGGTCAATTGGGTTTTATATAAAAATGAAAACTTTTTCGATGAATCAAAAACCCATTTAAAATTTAAACGGAATTTGCAGCGGATAAATAGTTCTTTTCAAATTAAGGAGTTGTTGCATGCAAATAAAAGCGTGTTTGCAAATACCGAAACAAAAGTAAAAGAGATAGGGATAAGAAGATTGACACAACGATATATCCTGGTTCGGCCACAGACTACCCACATGGCCTACATCTAGTCCCCAAGGCAATACCACCATGGGTTTTGACTCAATCCCTAGCTTTTAAACAGGAGCAGCTAGAACCTTTACAATAATGAGAACTCCTCATATACCAGATACATACAATCCCCCAGTGACAGAGTCTCAAATCCCTAGCTTTTAAACAGGCACAGCTAGAACCTTTACAGTGAAATCACACCCACTAATCCCTTACAAGAGATATACCCTTTCTTGCAAGAATGGTAACCAAAAGAGGTTTGAGTCAATCCAACTCTTACCAACAGTATGCACTCTAAATAGTGCTGATAGAAACAAGTTGAAGCCCAATACAAGAACATTTATATACTGTAAAGCTCTCTCAATAAAAAATATGATCAAGGTGTGAGAGTAGTGAGAGTGATATAGAGAGAATAGTTTGACTGAGTTTTGGTACAACTAAAAACATGGAATTCATCAGTTCTTTCCAGGCTAAGCTCCCTTTATATAGGAAATGTGATTAGCCCAAGGAAATTAGGTCGAGCCTATTTCAAAACTCATAACTCATTTTCGTTGCGCATTAATTGATTAATTAAATGTCATAATCGATTATTTTAACTCATTTCAAAAGGCGCATCTTCAAACAGTCAAGCTATAATCGATTAGGATAATAGATTACACTAATCGATTATCTATTCTGTCTCGCATTTCAAAAAGTCGTAATCGATTTTTCAGAAATCATAATCGATTATATAATTTTGAATTCAAACTTAACGGCTAGAGATAATTAATACGCATTTAAACACATTTAATAGCCATTTAAGTTGAATTAGAAAACGTGATCATAATGGCATAATCAATTAACATAATCGATTACATTTCAAATTCAAATTTCGAAAACATAGCATCTCTATAATTAATGAATCTTTTAAAGCATATTTAAGAGCCTGCTAATTGATTATTTCTCTAATTAATTTTGAATTTGGAAAACTTAAAGCCTTAAATTGATTACACATTTTAGTTCATTTAAAAGTCATTTATGTTTTAATTAGAAAACTCATTTGTGTGTGTGTGTGACCAGTTTTAATTATGAGAGCTTTACTTACAATTTACATCTTTTTTCTAAAACAAGCAATACAAGTAAGAAAATTTCCCTTAACCCATCTTGATTGCTTGCATGTCCTTTTACCGCTTTTTCCAGTTTAGTCCTCAGACTTGAATTCCTTTTGACCTTGGACTTGAAATTCCCCTTTTACTCATCATCAAAAGAAAAGTACCTGTCAAGGCATATATCCACAAACTCCCCCTTTTTGATGATGACAAACATCTAATGAGGGAATTTCTAAAAGATAGAGTTATAACAATAAAATATATCACACATTTTAGTTTCGCTTTACTCCCCCTCACTTTATGTAGTTTGAACATATATAATATATATATATATATATATATATATATATATATATATATATATATATATATATATATATATATATTATGCACACCCATTTTTGTCCATCTTCATTTTATTTCATTCTAATTTTATTATTATGTTATTATATTTCAGGGAGACTAAAAAAAATAATAATAGTGAAGAAAGAAAGAAGAAAAAGAAAATAATGAAGAAAGGAGGAGGTTCCGTCTGTTGCATATCTAATTTTCTGTTGGACGAGGAGGTTCCGTCCATTGTGTATCTAATTTTCTGTTGGACGAGGAGGTTCCGTCCGTTGCATACTTAATTTTCTGTTGGAGGAGGAGGTTCCGTCCGTTGCGTATCTAATTTTCTGTTGGACGAGGAGGTTTCGTCCGTTGCATATCTAATTTTCTGTTGGATGAGGAGGTTCGTCTGTTGCGTATCTAATTTTCCGTAGGACGAGGAGGTTCCATCCGTTACATACCTAATTTTCTGTTGGATGAGGAGGTTCTGTCAGTTGCTTAATTAATTTTCTGTTGGACGAGGAGGTTCCGTCCGTTGCGTATCTAATTTTCGGTTGGACAAGGAGGTTCCGTCCGTTGCCTATTTAATTTTATGTTGGACGAGTAGGTTCGTCCGTTGCGTATCTAATTTTCTGTAGGACGAGGAGGTTCCGTCCGTTGCGTAACTAATTTTCTGTTGGATGAGGAGGTTTCGTCCGTTGCTTTCTTAATTTTCTGTTGGACGAGGAGGTTCCGTCGGTTGCATATCTAATTTTCTGTTGGAGGTTCCGTCGGTTGCATATCTAATTTTCTGTTGGACGAGGAGGTTTTATCCGATGCATATTTAATTTTCTGTTGGACGAGGAGGTTCCGTCCACTGCAATTTTATTTTCAAACTAGAGACTAAAAAATAATTGTGAAGAAAGAAAGAAGAAAAAGAAAATAATGAAGAAAGGAGGAAGAAAAGAAGGAGAAAAGAACAATTAGCAAAAAAGAGAAGAAAGAAGATTGAATTACTTCTCCTAACCCTAAAAAACCCCATTTTACGTATCAGACAAAACCTCTCTTCCTCCTCCCACTCTCCAACCGCCCATACACCCCCTCTACCCGTTGGTCCTTCTTCTCCCTCATCTCCTCCACTCTCTTAACCGCACCACACTTCCTTTTCTCTTCAAACACGCAACCTTCACATTAAATCACCTCCTTTCCTCTGCTCGCGCCACCTCCTTCTGGACACATGCGATCTCTGCTCAGAATCGACCAAGATCCGGATTTCGTGGGACCAACCTTGAAGCCGCTGGGGTAAGGAGAAGCATGAAGCCCTCTCCTCCATCTACAAAAGGAGGGGGGAAGAACGAAAAAGGGGGGAGATATGGAGGAAGGATACGAAGACAGTGGGAGAGAGATATTTTTA
This sequence comes from Sophora flavescens, assembly GCA_030762895.1. Taxonomy (NCBI): domain Eukaryota; kingdom Viridiplantae; phylum Streptophyta; class Magnoliopsida; order Fabales; family Fabaceae; genus Sophora; species Sophora flavescens. The sequence continues at coordinate 99,995,619 of CM061069.1, read as the reverse complement.
TCTGATGTTTTCTTTGTGAAGAAAAGAGATTGGGTTTGAGGTAGAGATGAAGGGGAGCTTCATTTTTTAAACGGAAAGAGGGGATTTCCTTTAAATGATTTTTGGGGTAAAATAAATATTTTCAAAGTTACTAATAATTTACACAACTAATTTTGGGTAACCATTTTTATGGATGTTTTAGGGTGTCGTGGGGTTAAGTCCCCATGCCTTCCCTAGACATAATAGACTCCCGAACCCAAAGTTTTTTTAAAGGGTTTTCCAACTTTCCCGAAATTAAATAAAGTTGGTGGCGACTCCATGTTTATTCTCTAAAAGAAAATTAGGTTTTCTTTTTGTTCGCCATTGAGCTGCGATCACGGTCGGAACAGATGGCGACTCTACTGGGGATCACTTTTAAGAGAGTCAAGCCCGTAAAAATTAGTTTTGCAAATTTTTAATAACTTGTAGCTTATTTGTTTTACCTTTTTTTATTGTTATATCTTGGTTTTTTTCTTACAATAATTAAATATTAAAAACAAAAACAAAAACAAAAACAAAAAATGTTTTTATTTTTAGTGATGTTTGTTTGGATTGTCCTTTTTGTTTGGGTTTTCCTTTTATTTAGATAAAAATGACAAAAACTAGTTGTACATACATTTTTACTCATGTTATTTTTGTATATGTTTCACTAACGATGTTTTTGTTTCCTCTTCCTTTCTCTTATTTTCCCTATATTTTAACAATAGGGTAGAAGGCTTATAACCATTTTTATATATAACCATGTTTTTAATTTGCAGGATGTTCTTGTCTTTTCTTTTCTTTAAATTTTTGAAGTGTTACAGGTTTGTATGCCCCCTTCACACACATCATTATCACATATTACACACACTATTGGCTCTATACACGAGCTTGCTAAAAACCCAAGGATTAGACCGTGCTCCGACATTGTCATTGAAAAGGTCTTGTACCTCCCTGATACTTGTTGGTTCACCACTCAGATCGTACATGAGATCACGGAATAGTCATATTGAGAAGGTTTATCCCTACTTGTCACTAGATTCATGAATCAGATCGTTATAAAGGCAATCTGGGGACCCTGACTCTTAGAGGTCTAGACCCATCCTAATTTTCACTAATAAAGCAAACCTAGTGGCCGACCTATTTAGAGTCCTAACTTAGGGTGTGTCCATCCTTAGGTTTTACCTGGCTTAAGACAAAAGGGGGCGTACTTTTTTCTCTCTATCATCTTAAGCAGAAATTGTCATGCATGTTCATTATGAATATTCACAAAACTAGGGGCGTCACATTACCGCCTCAAACCCGAATGACATATTCGAATATTATTGCACATCTAATAGGCGATATGTCACAATGAAGGTGATGCATTGGCAGCATACCCATCAGGGTTTTCAACCCCATTGGGTCTCATACAACATGAATCATGCAAGATATATTGGTTTCACTATACTCATTTTTGTTTTTTCGCTTGTTCCTCTTTGTTGGAAGACTTTGGTATTCATCTTATAGCAAGAAAATGGAAAAGTTTTGTTCCGAAAAGAGTACTAGCAATGCGAGCTATTCCAAGAAAAGTATCGAGATCGATGTGACACTCAATGACGTGAAGAGTTTATGTGAACTTAGCCAGCAAATGCCAGAAAAAGCACGCTCAGGCTTTGTCAGCAAGTATGGCATAATATTGGACCTATTGCGTGTTCTGGTGGAAGCCCCCGCTCTGAGTGCGTTGGCGCAATATTGGAATTCAACTTTGAGGTGTTTTGAATTGCCTGACTTAGACATCACTTCGACCATATTAGAGTATGCTTATATGTTAAGACTGCCAATTCAAAAGAGGACCCGTGTCTACATTTATTATGGCCAATATGTAACAGATTGGAAGATAACAAGTCTATTGGAGCTTCGACCGGGACATCTAGAGAAAGCGGAAAAAGGAACCACCAAAGGATTGAAGAGGCGATTTTTGGAAGTGTATCTCAACAAGCTGGCCCAGCAACAACGATGGGTTACTTTCAACAAAGAACTAGCCCTCATGATATATGGGTTGGTGCTCTTTCCTTTTGTATCGGATCTGATTGATCAATCAGCCATGGATGTTTTCTATAGGGTTGAAGAATATGGTGTGAACCCGGTCCCTGCTATCTTAACTGAAACTTTCCTCTTCCTATAGGTTTGTCATCAGAATCAACAAGGGAATTTGCGATGTTGTTCTTCAATATTGTATGTCTGGATCATGACTCACTTGTACGCCCACGATAAAATTGATAGAACATATGACCCGCTGAAAGGGGTCGCTCGCATGCAACTAAAGCCACGTAAGCTATATAAATGGAAATAAGAGTTTGATCAGATCGACCTGCGGTCATTTAGTTGGATGTGTCCATGGTACAATGGAGATTCAGTTGTATTCAGCGGTGGAAGCTTTTCAAATGTTCCATTGATGGGTCCCAGAGATTGTGTATCATATTCACTAGTTTGGTGACGTGTCAGCTCAAGTGGACACAGGATGAACCCCCCGAAGAACTGCTCGGTGGGGCATTCTTCCTATACCAAGAAAGTGAAAGCATCAAGAGTCAAATAATAGCAGTAAGGTCAGCATGGAATGATGTTCATATGAAAGGACCTGATGAATTAGGAAGGTGAATCATAGCTCACACAAAAAGGTATGAAGTATGGAGAAAAGCGAGAAGAGGTTACACCCCCAAGACCTGCATCCCCTCTCCGTAGTGAAAATAATCCTCTTACCAAAGATCAAATGTTGAAAGAAATAGAAATTTTAAAAGCTCATATGAGGGTTTTGGATGAGAAGAACCAAGATGCCGAAATAACTATTGTCACGCTCTGAAGCCAAGTGCGGAAGCTAAGTTTAAAGATTGAGCATTTGAAAGACGAATACGCCAATGCCTACGAAGCCCCGAGTCGTGCAAAATGGGCAAGAAAAGAAAAAGAAGCAGAAATTCAAGAGCTTCTGGCAAAGATACAATATCAAGAGAAGATGCAAATGTAGGGGTTCATGTTGAAACAATACATATACTAGAATAGAGAGTTGAATCCTTACAAGAATCCTTGGCCCAAATAGAACTGTACTCTGATCGAGGATGGAACGAAGCAGCCAAGTATCGCGAGCTACTAGCAGAGGCCAACATGAGAGAAAATTGGCTCAAAGCCAAAATAAAAGACACTGAAAGAGTTGAAGCTCAATGTCACGCAGAATGGGTAAAGGGATGGAAATTGGTAGTGAAGGATGTAATGAATGAAAAGGAAGCACGGAAAAGAAAATACGAGGACATGATGGATAAGCTCCAATATCACACTTCCCAGCTGGTGGAGCGATTTGAAGAAGCATCCATCCACATTCGTATGAACCATTTCCTTCAGATACCACCAAAGGTGACCGAGTTCTTCAATCATTTTGGGAAACTTGCAGAAGGGTTCAGGAAAAAGAAGATGAGACTCTTAACATAGTGCTTTGTGGACATTGAAAAGAGATGGAAACTATCAATGTGTTTCTCGTATTTTGATCAAGACTCATAATTTGTATCGAAATATTTATAATGGAATGGAAGTTTTCATCAATGTCTGTCAAGCATGTTTTTAGATGATATCTATCGAGGAGTGCGTTCTCCTTTAGATACGTCATCAACTATATTTTTACCATAAAAACGACGTGTTTTCTGCATAAAAATAAGAACGTTGCTAGTACGGGTGTGGTCTATCGAGGAGTGGATTCTCCCTTGGACTTGACACCAACTACATTCAATCTAGAGGGAACCATACCACTAGATTTGATTGCAGGATGAGTATTCTTGCTATAGGTGTATATGACAGTCTTCCTAAAAGCACTCTCGCGATCAAACAAATGGTGTTAACTTGCACATGCATACACAGACACACACAATTTTTTGGGTTTACTAACAAGATTCTTGGATGCTTTACAGGGTCACATACTTCTAAGAATCCGGGAACCATTGTGCGACCTAGGAAAGGTGACACTAATTAAACCCGAGTTCACAATACCAGATCTCGAACCAGGATGGCTGCCAACATGCCTGAGGAAGGAAGAAACTTAAGCTCTGAAATAGATGAAGTGAGGGAATGATAAATGAAATGGCTGAAACCCAAGCAAGATTAGAAGCCATACTGCAGGATATGAGAGAAGGAAGGCGTGGATTGGGGTATCAACCCTACTTGGCAGAAAAGATGAAATTCATGACTCTCGAAAACAAGAAAGGAGAAGATGATGAGAGAAAGTATCTTCCCCTTCTGACAGAGACTTTCCTAGTAGCTGCAGAAGTTATCAGTCCTGAAAAGTTATCGTCCCCTCACTTCACTATCAGCACACTTGAAGAGGAGCTGGACGAGAACCATGTCATCTATCTCCTTGCTAGCAATGAAGTTCTCAATAATTGGCGATCTGAACCATAATTTGATGTTATTTCCATGAAGTAATTATCTTATTGTATTAATTATGAACTGATGTTTACTTTGTTTGAGACATGAATGAGAATGTAGCACTTTGTCTGGTGTTTTCCTTTTGGTTCCATCGTTTCTTTCTTTCATTTCTTTACTTTGTTTAAGCTTTTCTATTATGAATAAGACTCTCGCCTATACTTCTCCTATTCCCGAATTTTTCTTCCAGGAATACTTCTTCCACTAAAGATTCACCTCAGGAGATGAACTTTGAAAACTCATTTACCGATTCCCTCACGGCCGTTGATGAATACAACCTTGAATCTGATGAGGAAGAAGAAAACATTGAAGAATTCATAAAGATGGTGAAACGGTAAGAAGAAGGGATTAGCTCGAATGATGAGGCTGCAGAAGTTATCAATATGGGAACCGAGGAAGATAAAAAGGAGTTGAAAATAGTGGATAATCCAGAGCGTGAAGAAATGGTTGCACTATTCAAAGAGTATCTGGACGTTTTTGCATGGTCCTACAGATATATGCCAGGTTTAGATCCTGAGATAGCATCACATAAAATTCCCTTATACCCAGATGTGGTTCCAAAGAAGCAAAAATTAAGGAGGATGCATCCTGAGATGTCACTGAAGATCAAGGAAGAAGTGACCAAGTAGTTAGAGGCTGACCTTTTGGAAGTAGCTAGACACCCGGAATGGGTAGGTAATATTGTTCCAGTACCAAAGAAGGATGGAAGGGTTAGAATGTGCATGGACTACCGAGATCTGAACAAAGCCAGACCAAAGGATGACTTCCCGCTACCTCATATTGATGTCCTTATAGACAGTACAGCCAGAAGTCATAGGTTTTCTTTCATGGATGGGTATTTTGGGTACAATCAGATCCTCATGGATGATGATGACAAAGAAAAGACAACTTTTATCACTCCTTGGGGAACTTTTTGTTACAAAGTGATGCCTTTTGGGTTGAAGAATGCTAGGGCCACTTACCAACGTGCTATGGTAGCATTGTTCCATGATATGATGCATGAGGAGGTAGAGGTATATGTTGATGTTATAGTGGCTAAGTCCAAGGAAGAAGAAAGTCATGTAGCAGTTTTGTGAAAGTTGTTCGAGCGGCTAAGGAAGTACAAGTTGCGGCTCAACCCTGCAAAATGTACTTTTGGTGCATCCGCAGGGAATTTACTTGACTTTGTTGTCAGTGGAAAAGGAATAAAGGTGGACCCTAACAAGGTAAAAGCAATACGTGACATGCCAGCACCTAAGAACGAGCGAGAAGTAAGGGGTTTTCTTGGAAGGTTGAACTACATTGCACGCTTCATTGCAAATTTGACTAGCACATACGAGCCAATTTTCAAAATCCTCAAGAAGAATAATCCGGGAAGATGGGATGATAACTGTTAAGAATCCTTTGACAAGATAAAGGCATATTTACTGAATCCCCCAGTATTGGTACCACCTACCCAAGGTCATCCATTGTTACTCTATCTCACTATATTGCCAACCTCAATGAGGGCTATGCTATGACAACATAATGAATCTGACTGGAAGGAGCAGGCAATTTACTATCCGAGTAAGAAGTTTAGCGCCTGTGAGGCTCGTTATATGGCATTTGAAAAGACTTGTTATGCACTAGTGTGGACCTCCAAAAGACTCAGATAGTACATGTTATATCACACCACTTGACTAATTTCTCGAATGGATCCTTTGAAGTATATCTTCGAAAGTCCTCATATCTCCTTAAGAGTTTCGAAGTGGCAAGTGATATTGTCAGAATTTGACATCAAATATGTGACTCATAAGTCCATTAAAGGAAGTGCGATTGCTGATCATTTAGCAGAGAATCCTCTTGAGGATGGATGGCCTGTTAACTCCAAGTTCTCAGATGGAGAGATAATGTCCCTTGGGGAAGATGAAGAACAAGAAGATGTGTGGCAGATGTATTTTGATGGAGCAGTCAATATGCATGGCAGTGGTATAGGAGCATTGGTTATCTCACCAAACGACAAGCAGTACCCGGTGGCCCTAAAGCTGAAATTTGAATGTATGAATAATATTACAGAATATGAGGCATGTTCTAGTGGATTACAAATGGCACTTGAACTTGGTATAAAGCAGTTGAAAGTCTTCGGGGATGCAGCTCTAATCATTTACCAAGTCAATGGTGAATGGCAAACCAAGGACTCCAAGTTGATTCTGTATCAGAAATACTTGACTCAGTTGATTGCGAAGTTTAACGAGATTACTTTCTCGCATTTAACTCGAAACAAGAATCAGTTTGTTGATGGTTTAGCCACACTAGCTGCCATGACCAAGCTGGACATCCATACCAATGTCCAATCCATCCAAGTTAGAGTGCAAGATGAACCGGCATACTGTGCCCATGTGGAAGGAGAACCTGATGGTAAGCCTTGGTATCATGATATCAAGTAATATATTCAGAACAAGAAATACCCGACAGAAGCGAGCGAAGCAAATAGAAAGACCATCCGAAGAATGGCTATGGCCTTTTTCTTAAGCAAGGAAGTCCTGTATAAAAGAGGATATGATGGTACCCTACTCAGATGTGTGGATGCTCGTGAAGCTAATTTTATCATGATCGAAGTTCATGAAGGAATCTGTGGGACTCATGCCAATGGCCATATGATGGCTCGAAAAATCTTGAGAAGTGGCTATTATTGGTATACTATGGAGTCGGATTGCATAGAGCATGTTCGTAAATGCCAGAAATGTCAGATGTATGCAGACCGGGTCAATGCACCTCCATTTCCACTTCACAATTTAGCATCCCCATGGCCTTTTTCGATGTGGGGAATAGATGTCATCGGTCCCATTAATCCCAAAGCTTCCAATGGTCATCGTTTCATTTTGGTGGCGATAGACTATTTCACTAAATGGGTAGAAGCTACTTCATATGCCAGCATAACTCAAAAGTTGTTTCTCAAATTCCTCAAGAAGGACATCGTCTGTAGATATGGGATCCCAGAGAGGATAATCATAGATAATGCTGCTAATCTTAATGGTGCCGAGATTCAAAAGTTTTGCGATGGTTTCAAAATCAAACACCACAATTCAGCTCCTTATAGACCTCAAATGAATGGTGCAGTTGAAGCAGTAAACAAAAATATCAAGAAGATCGTTGCCAAGATGGTTGTAAATTATAAAGACTGGCATGAAATGCTGCCATATGCTCTACATGCTTATCGGACTAATATACGATCAAGCACTGGGGTAACCCCTTTCTCTTTGGCGTACGAGACGGAGGTTGTCTCACCTATCGAAGTAGAACTACCTTCGCTAAGGGTCTTGATGGAAGCAGATTTAGAAGAATTTGAGTGGGTGAAAACTCAATATGAGCAGTTGAACATGATAGAAGAGAAAATACTGGCAGCTATCTGTCACGGGAAATTGTATCAAAGCAAAATGTCAAGAGCTTTCAATAAGAAGGTTCGCTCTAGAGAATTTTGCGTGGGAGACTTGATTTCAAATAAAATCCTCCCTAATAAGGAGGATGCCCGAGGAAAATAGGATGGGGAAGAGTTACCAAGGCCAGTAAACTCTAATGCTGTGAAAAAGTTCTATGCTTAAAAAAAAACCCGCTAGGTTGAAAACCCGAAAGGGTGGCCTAGACAAAAGTTAGGGCAAAGAACAATGAAAACAAAAGAAAAGAAAAGGCCCGCTAGGTTGAAAACCTGAAAGGGCAACCTAGGAAAAAGTTAGGATAAAGAAACCTTAGGCTGAAAACCTGTAAAGGCGACGTAGGGGGAGGATATGGTCCAACACTTCTGCAAGCACTCACCACACTGGGGCAATTTTATCCGACTGAGTATACTGGGGCAAAATTGTTAAGGAATGATTGAAGAAGGTGTGTTTGAAGAATCAGAAACAAAAGCCAAGGTCTGTGTCATTAAAAGCCTGTGGGGAATCAATTAAATGAAAATCAAAGGACCAACACTGGGGTAAATTTTACGTGATTCTCCTAATTTTCTTTTTTTATCTTTGCTTTTAATCTCCATGATCCCTTTTACAATTTGTTCTCATATTGTTATTTTATCTTAACAAACTAAATTCTCGTATTAAGGCAAGAGGCTTTTCCTTCATACTCCTTTGTTGTGTTCACTCTCATGTTTAATCACTATGGTCATGTCTCAATAAAAGTAAATATAAGTTTAATGGTATGATTTGATAATTCTAATGGTATCACCAATGAATGGTTTGAACCAAAAGGACTCAATATTTCAAATTCAATGGAAGAGATAGCATGCACTGGACAACAAAAGAATGACGTAAATAAGCTTGGGAGAATAAACATAACATCCACCTCATATGTTATCAGATTCTTGGGTGACCAATGTTGTTAAAAGAATGAATGATGCCTCGGCTTAGAGTGGTCGATGAACAAGGGTTTGGTTGGTGGAAGTTTTTCCATGGAGCATTTGGTTCCGCTATCTTCAAAAGGAAGGGATTCTCATTAGTTTCAGATTACTGATTGAATTTTGTCGAGCTCTGAGGCCCACTGCAGATTAATTTTCGAGCTGTGAGGCTCACTACAAGTTTATTTTTGAGCTCGGAGGCTCACTGAATTTTTTTTGCATGATCAGAGGCCCATCACACTTTTTGAGCTTTGAGGATCGCTGCATATTTAATTTTATGTTGGACGAGGAGGTTTCGTTTGCTGCGTATCTAATTTTCTGTTGGACGAAGAGGTTCCGTCCGTTGCATATTTAATTTTCTGTTGGACGAGGAGGTTCCGTCCGTTGCGTATCTAATTTTCTGTTGGATGAGGAGGTTCCGTCCGTTGTGTATCTAATTTTCTATTGGACGAGGAGGTCCCGTCCGTTGCAAATTTAATTTCCTGTTAGACGAGGAGGTTTCGTCCATTGCATATTTAATTTCCTGTTGGACGAGGAGGTTCCATCCGTTGCATATTTAATTTCCTGTTGGACGAGGATGTTACGTCCGTTGTGTATCTAATTTTCTGTGGGTCGAGGAGGTTCCGTCCGTTGCATACTTAATTTTCTATCGGACGAGGAGGTTCCGTCCGGTGCATATTTAATTTTTGCTGGACGAGGAAGTTCCGTCCGTTGCATATTTAATTTTCTGTTGGAGGAGGAGGTTCCGTCCATTGCATATCTAATTTTCTGTTGGACGAGGAGGTTCCGTCCGCTCCATATCTAATTTTCTGTTGGACGAGGAGGATCCATCCACTGCAATTTTATTTTCAAATTTTGAAGTTTCTTTTGAGCTCCTCACGTTTTGTTGGACAAAATATGTGTTCATTTTCTTTACTTGTTCAGTACTACAATACATGAAAAGTCACGACTAATCATGTCGTCTAGCATGCAACAAGTAAAGAGGTGCAACTGTGAACACCCATTTTTGTCCGTCTTCATTTTATTTTATTCTAATTTTATTATTATGTTATTATATTTCAGGGAGACTAAAAAAATAATAATAGTGAAGAAAGAAAGAAGAAAAAGAAAATAATGAAGAAAGGTGGAGGTTCTGTCCATTGCATATCTAATTTTCTGTTGGACGAGGAGGTTCCGTCCATTGCATACTTAATTTTCTGTTGGATGAGGAGGTTCCATCCATTGCGTATTTAATTTCCTGTTAGACGAGGAGGTTCCGTCTGTTGCGTATCTAATTTTCTGTTGGACGAGGAGGTTCCGTGTGTTGCATATCTAATTTTCTGTTGGACGAGGAGGTTCCATTCGCTGCATATCTAATTTCCTGTTGGATGAGGAGGTTCCATCCGTTGCATATCTAATTTCCCGTTGGACGAGGAGGTTCCGCACGTTGCGTATTTAATTTTCTGTTATCTAATTTTCTGTTGGACGAGGAGGTTACGTCCGTTTCATATTTAAATTTTTGTTGGACGAGGAGGTTTCGTCTGCTGCATATTTAATTTTCTGTTGGGCGAGGAGGTTCCGTCTGCTGCATATTTAATTTTCTGTTGGACGAGGAGATTCCGTCCGTTGCATATTTAATTTTCTGTTGGACGAGGAGTTTTCGACCGTTGCATATTTAATTTTCTGTTGGTCGAGGAGGTTACGTCCGGTGCATATTTAATTTTTTGCTGGCGAGGAAGTTCCGACCGTTGCATATGTAATTTTCTGTTGGACGAGGAGGTTTCGTCTGCTGCATATCTAATTTTCTATTGGACGAGGAGGTTCCATCCACTGCAATTTTATTTTCAAACTGTGAAGTTTTCTTTTTAGCTTCTCACGTTTTGTCAGACAAAATATGTGTTCATTTTCTTTACTTGTTCATTACTACAATACATGAAAAGTCACGACTAATCATGTCTTCTAGCATGCAACAAGTAAAGAGGGGCAACTGTGAACACCCATATTTGTCCGTTTTCATATTTTATTCTAATTTTATTATTATCTTATTATATTTCAGGGAGATTAAAATAATAATAATAGTGAAGAAAGAAAGAAGAAAAAGAAAATAATGAAGAAAGGTGGAGGTTTCGTCCGTTGCGTATCTAATTTTCTATTGGACGAGGAGGTTCCGTCCGTTGCATACTTAATTTTCTATTGGACGAGGAGGTTCTGTCCATTGCGTATTTAATTTCTTGTTGGATTAGGAGGTTCCGTCCGTTGCATATCTAATTTCCTGTTGGACGAGGAGGTTCCGTCCGTTGTATATTTAATTTTCTATTGGACGAAGAGGTTTCGTCCGTTGCGTATCTAATTTCCTGTTGGACGAGGAGGTTCCGTCCACTGCAAGTTTATTTTCAAACGGGAGACTAAAAAATAATAGTGAAGAAAGAAAGAAGAAAAAGAAAATAATGAAGAAAGGAGGAAGAAAAGAAGGAGAAAAGAACAATCAGGAAAAAGAGAAGAAAAAAGATTGAGTTACTTCTCCTAACCCTAAAAAGCCCCATTTTACATATCAGACAAAACCTCTCTTCCTCCTCCCACTCTCCAACTGCCCCTACACCTCCTCTACCCATTGGTCCTTCTTCTCCCTCATCTCCTCCACTCTCTTAACCGCACCACAGTTCCTTCTCTCTTCAAACACGCAACCTTCACATCAAATCTCCTCCTTTCCTCTGCTCGTGCCACCTCCATCTGGACACATGCGATCTCTACTCAAAACCGCTTAAGCTCCGGATTTCGTGGGAGAGAGAGATTTTTATCTGATGTTTTCTTTGTGAAGAAAAGAGATTGGGTTTGAGGTAGAAATGGATGGGAGCTTCGTTTTTTAAAAGGAAAGAGGGGATTTTTGGGCGAGGGATTTGAGTTTTTTTCTCTTCTCTCTCATTAGAGTGGTTCCAAATTTTCAGAAGAAGAGAGAGTTAAAAGAGTCAGTGAAACTGAAATGTGAGGGTTTTGATCTTAAAATTTTACTACCGGGAGAAAGCAAAAATCATTGTTATTTTGCTCTCATTTGGTAATCCTTGTTCTCTTTATTGATATTATTCATGAGTTTCTCTTGACATTCTTATTTTTGTGTCTGTGTTTATGACGTAAAGAAAATCCATGGGTATTGAAACTGAATGAGTTAGTATGATGTTTGCTATATGAGTTCTTATGTCTGTTTCAGAAATGGTGTATCGTAGGGTTCCTATTTCATTGTTTGTTGTCATATGCTAAAATGCATGATACACTAGTAATCTTCATATGACTGTACTGTTATTAAACACTTAAAATGTTTCATTTTTGTTCTATTTTCATAAGGCAAAACTATTTTTTTACATAAAAATTAAAGATGATCACTTAAATCCCCTTCAACCGGTTTGTTTCCTTTTTACAAAATAATGCCTTTTGATAAATAAATAATTGAACTTGTTTTATTTAGGGATGGCCTATGGACTTGGTTGCCATGTTCAATCCCTTAGAATAAAGGTTGCCCTATGGACTTTTGTGCCATGTTCAACCTATTTAGGACTTTTCAACATTTAATCAAAAGGTAGAATAAAATAAAAAAATGAGATCATGAAATAACATTTATCTTCCTAATTCCTATGTGGCATTTTTCTAAATACTTAATTAAATCAATGTTATTTTTGAGGTTGCCCTGTGGACTTACGTGCCAAGTTCAACCTCATTTAGGTTTAATCAAAAAATTTCACAAATATAAAACCGATAAAAAGTACAAAATATCTTAAAATTAAAAATGATTTTTTCCTTTAAATGATTTTCGGGGTAAAATAAATATTTTCAAAGTTACTAATAATTTACACAACTAATTTTGGGTAACCATTTTTATGGATGTTCTAGGGTGTCGTGGGGTTAAGTCGCCATGCCTTCCTTAGACGTAATCGACTCCCGAACTCAAAGTTTTTAAAAGGGTTTTCCAACTTTTCCGAAATTAAATAAAGTTGGTGGCGACTCCATGTTTTATTCTCTAAAAGAAAATTAGGTTTTCTTTTTGTTCGTCGTTGCGCCGTGATCACGGTCGCGACATATACATATACATATATATATATATATATATCATTTCATATTTTTTCTCTACTATCCCTTAAGCATGCAATCAATAGAAGATTTGCCAATATAAAATTCCTCTCCCCCTTAAGCATGCATTTATAAAATTCATATATCAATTTAACTTATCTCCCCATTAAGCATGTACTCATGTAACTCTCCCCCTTTTGTCATTATCAATAAGCGGGAAAAGAATTATAATCTCAACAGCCATATATCCACTAAAGTAATAGGCCAATTAAGTGTAAGATATAGACCATGGCATGCATATATCAAGTATTTACGGAAGCAAAAATGCCAGGAAAATTAACACAGCACAAGAGTTACACTTAATTATTATAACCACTTGATATAATGACCACTTGTTGTTGGCCAGTTGTTACTTCATATGAAGCTCTTATTGGTCTCAAAATAGATTTAATCCCAAATTAATTAAAGATTAACAAGTTTAAAAGAAAATTCTCCCTGTTGAACAAGTATATATTCTTGTATTTTAATGCCACCCTTAAACATGTAAATATTACTCCCCCTTTCGAAAATAATTTTTCAAAATTTCATTTTTGGGAGAAAGGGTAGAAGCACATTTAATCTCAACAAGCATTAAACAATCCACAAACTAGAATATCATGAGATTGGGGATTGAGAAACTTATTGAGTTAGATATAATGTAGTGCTCCTTGTTGGCAACAATCTTTTGCACTTGTATTATCTTCCCTTGAGCTTTTCACTTAATATTTAGAACACTTCCAGAAAATGTAGTCCTTGGATTTTTCATGCAATTATTCAACAAGCTAGAGGCTCATGCTTATCTCTTATCACATGCTTCTAGTGACCATTATCAAGATATCAATTTAAGTTCATGGTCTTTAAGCACATCTACAAATCAAGCTTAAAGAAACATCTTTTTGGTATACAATAAGTTTTGGATCCATGGAGTTAGCCATTTTATCAAGCTCATGCTAAATGAAATAATAAGAAATTTTAGCAAAATGTGTACACAATCAATGGCAATTTTAAGGGCATGCTTGATTTAATGTAGCATAGAGAATTTCAGGCATAGCAAGCATGTTTGATGGAGAAAGACCCTTTTTAAATAATTTTCAAGAAGGTGAGTATGCAAAAGGTTCTAACATGTAAAATTGTCATCTCACATTTTCATCTTGTCAAGTAATTAAGAATGAATTTTTCTTCAATGCAGTTGATTTGAACAACTTGGTTTAGGCATGTCTATGTTTCAATATTACCAAGCTAATGACCTTTACGTGCCATTTCATTCAAAACATGTCAAAACATCCTATTTCAAGTATGACCATTACATGTAAAAAAATTGATGACATAAGCTTAGCTAGAAAAGCATAACATTGAATATGTTCAAGCATAACACATGTCTTGTAATGATTATCATATGTATTTCATTTAAAATCTCTAAGTCATATCTATGATGATTTAATAAATTCCACGTTTATTGCAACTATAAATCATCATGAAGGATAAGGATAGATATCACCATTTTTGTCAAGATAACTCATCATGAACCTTGGTGTCGGAATCTCCATTAGTTGTAACAAAATCGATTATTGGGCTGTCATAATTGATTATTCTTGTTCTTGTTAGGCTTTGTATAATCGAGTATTCTAATCGATTATTACTCCTCTGGTTTGTCCCTTTTGTATGTAATCGATTACTGTAATCGATTAGGACTCCTCTGAATTTTGTGTTTCTCCCCCTTTCACATGTAATCGATTTGTGGCTTACTGACTTTTGTGTAATCGATTATATCCTGTCTATAATCGATTATTGCTTCGAAAATTACAAAACTTAACCAGATTCTTTGGTGGACAACTTGTAGCCTATTTTCATTCTCGTTGTGGAAATTCACAAGATTATCCTTTCTTACCCACTTTTGATTGAGATTGAATTTAGCTCTTGCATCATCTACCTTGTTCTTTGAATTGTTCATCAAGAGACTTTTGTTTCTTCTGTTAATAATTGCATTTTTGACTTTGTGAAGCATTCTTCTTGATTTCCTTTTCTTTACCAAGATAGATTGTTTCTCCATTGTGGAATTTTCCTACAAATATGAAGTACTAGAGAGACCTTTTGGTACCCATTTCTTATTGGGTCGTTGTGGGTTAATGGACAAGATATTTGTGCCTTTAGGCACCCAAACAAATTTATTTCTCATAGAATAATTTTTCTTATAATTGCACATATGAGAAATATGTCCAATCCTTCCACAATAATTACATGTCATATGCTTTTTATTTTTCATGTTACAATTTTCATTTTCAACTATAGAATAAATTTGATCTTCATATATGTCACGTTTAGCAATTGATAAATCATAGTTGGCATGAATTTCTTCTTTTTCATGTAAAGGATGTACACGTGTGAAACTCTTCGTTTTAGAAATTTCTTGAAATAAGTCCTCAATTTTATTATCAAGAATTATGAAATTTTCATAGCATGGAGAGGATTCAAATTTCACAACATTTTCATCGTAACGAAAAGTATATTCATTTTTCATTTTTCTAAATCATTTTCAATCAATGAAATACATTTCAAGCAGTTTAAATTCTCATTTTCTAAACATACCAATTCATCATACAACTCATTGTAAGCATGTAAACATTTATCATTCAATGGATTTCGTTTAGAATCCATTACCTCCAAGTTCATTCGAGTTGCTTGGAGAGTAATTTCTATCTTCAAAACCATTAGCTCTTTCCTTTTTTGGTCCTTCCTTTTTCCTAGCATGTTGTTGAGGATATCCTTCCTCCATTGAAATTTGCCCTTTCCTATAATTTCTTTCCATCTCAAAAGTTTTAGTGACAAGGTAATCATAATCAAGCACATTTAAAATATCCTTAGCACAAACACAATCTTTAATTCTCTCATAAGCATCATCGCATAAACAATTCCGGAGAATTTTCATAGCTTTGAGATTTAAACAAAAACAATTTTTATCAAACTGAGTCTGATGTTGTATGGGTTTGAGACTGAATCCATGGACTCCAATATCCCATAAATCAACATCAATTGACTGCATAAAAATTTCAATTTTTGCTTTCCACTAAATATAATTCTCACCATCAAAGAATGGTAGTTTGTCAAATTAAAAACCATACATTTTTGGAAAACTTTTCAAAGGTTGGCAAAATAGGATCTTAACTCTAAGTTGTTAAGCTAATAACCAGAGCCGAAGCTCTGATACCACTTGTTGACCGGGGCAACCATAACCGAGGGGGTGAATTGGGTTTTAGATAAAAATGAAAACTTTTTCGATGAATCAAAAACTCTTTTAGAATTTAAACGGAATTTGCAGCAGATAAATAGTTTTTTTTTCAAATTAAGGCATTGTCGTATGCAAATAAAAGTGTGTTTTCAAAAACCAAAACCAAAGTGAAAGAGATAGGGATAAGAAGATTGACACAGCGATATATCATGGTTCGGTCACAGACTACCCACGTGGCCTACGTCTAGTCCCCAAGGCAATACCACCAAGGGTTTTCACTCAATCCCTAACTTTTAAATAGGAGCAACTAGAACCTTTACAATAACGAGAACTCCTCACTGACCAGAAACATATAATCCCCCAGTTACAGAGCCTCAAATCCCTAGCTTTTAAACAGGCGCAGCTAGAACCTTTACAGTGGAATCACATCCACTAATCCCTTACAAGAGATATACCCTCTCTTGCAAGAATGGTAACCAAAAGAGGTTTGAGTCAATCCGACTCTTACCAACAGTTTGCACTCTAAATAGTGCTGATTGTAAACCCCCCCCCCCCCCCCCCCCTTGAGGGCATTACCTACGTAACACATGCGGAATTTAAATTAAAAGATAATTTGCTGGTGCTTTCGGAAAATAATTTATATAAGTATATAAGTGTCTGAAATTGGGTATAAAAATTTTGTCACGACTCCTAAGCCTTGATTGGCACACAGTCTTACTATTATAGTATGGCAAGCCTATTTAATTTAAAGAATATACTTGAATAAAAGCTAGTATTTTACAAAAATTTCGACAGAGTCTCCTCTGTAATTCGGACATCCTAGGTAAAAGAACACCTGCTAAAATAATTACATTTTCATTCCAGAATTCCAGTTACACCAAATACAACCAGGCATTAATATGCTAAAGATAGTTATATCAATTAGCTATACATGACCAAAAGGAAAAGTTTAAGTTTCCATTCAAAAGAGACGCTCTCCGAGCCATAAACATTCCATTTTAAAATATAGACTCTCTGAGTCATACTCATACATACTTCTCAAAAATCCAAGTCTCAAAACCCTAAGCTGGTCATTCTAAAAGTTATTCCTGAGAAGAACTCACGTGATCGTTCCACAATCAAATACTTCATCAAGCAACTAGATCTAAGTCTCTGAGTGTCTTAGGAAGACTCCTCTGCACATCTGTACTATACCCAAGGTACAATAGCAAACCAGAAGAAACCTGATATGTTTGTAAGGGTGAGATACCGACAAATGGATATATCACACAACAACCATATACATGATACATACATCACATAATCATATAAGCAGTTAAATCATGCATATACATAACATAACATTATTATATCAAAGGGTCTCAAACCCGCACAGTCAATCTTTTGAAAATATGTATGACACTTCAATATCAGGCTCTAACTTAATCTCATGAGATCTCAACACCGTTTTTCACTGGAGAAGAATTATAGTTGGTCAAGCTCTAGCCCATCGGGCAGTTACCCCCTTACCCTCATGCATTAAGGTCTCAGGACGGGCAACGTCACATGTGCCTCTTCACTCGGTTTACATGGACAGACCCCCCAGATACCACCTTGTATCTGCTATATATCAAAAGCACGTCTGTTCGGGGAAATGCACATGAGAAAATATTTTTATTTAAAAGGTTTTCTTTGTGTGTTCATTCTTTTCACTGTCGCAGCCCGAAGCTAACGACTTAAATCATCATTTCCCCATCACTTGAAAACTCAGAAGCATAGGACCCATAGTCCGAACGCTCAATCACAATGCCCAAGACCGTGGCCACATTCAAGGGTTGTGGTCGTAGAAAACAACCTTCATCTTTTATCATGTTCATCACACGCGGTTAGAATACACAGTCCAACACAACGCGATTAGGACCTAAGTCCATAACATCATAACCAGAACTCGTAGTCCTGAATTCACACTGATTCAAGATCACGTGCACATCACTGAATACTAGAGGCGACGTCTCGCGTACTAGATTCCCATTCTTAAGTACTTATTTTTCGTTCAGCGAAAAACAAATTCAAAACCGAATCCTCGATGACATATCCAGGTTATTGGAAAGTTTCTAAAATATTTAGGAAAAACCTTTTCTTTGAAAATCTTTTATAAAGCATCTTTGAAATTATTTTATCTTTGAAACATTTCCCCAATAGGATATTGCCAAATAATCTTGAAAGTTTTCACTTGAAGACACATAGTTCGAAAAGGATTTTCCTCTTGTATAGCAATAGTTCACCAAAACCATTTCAACATTTAAAACAAGTACTTTAAGTTTAAAGAGCTTTTGGAAAAGAATACCAATCCCTTCATCTTCAAAGCTTATTGAGGTTTTTAATCCTTATAACAGTTAGGCACAGACGCACGTCTGGCTTAGCAACTTTCAATCAACAACAGTATATATCATCATTTCAATGCTAATATCACAGTTGAAAGCAGTTCATCACAGATATGCATTATAACATTTAGAACAAGTACAGTTCAACATCAGATAATAGCATAACAGTTCAAGTACATCAGATATCCAAGTAAGCTCAATTAACATAGAAATATCTAGTTAAACACATACACACATGCATACAGTTATTGAATATCCCTAGGCAAACTCCCCTTACCTTTGAAGACAAGTAATGGATCCTCGTCTTAATACTCACATTAGCACCAAGAGTGTAACTATCTACTCCATCAAGCAAGCATAGCCGTGTCAAACGTCTCAGAGAGGAAATCCAACAACGCGCAACAACCAAAATTCAAGAAATCAATTTCACATGATCAAACCCACATACTAACTTTATCTAAACACTTAATCTAATTGCCAAACAAGGTTATTTTTAAAGAAAATCATGTTTGAAGCTCACGCTTCCCAATACCCTTTAAGGAAACTTTGTTTTGATTAAAAGATCGTGAAAAGGACCTTGGGAAATCATCCATTTAGAGTCCTAATTGCACTAAATCATAATTAATTTCACAAAAACATACCCAAATTCAAATAAAATCAAATTGGGGTTTTAGGGCTCCTTATTAAAATTTAGGGAAAACTCAGAATAATGAAATTGGTTTAGGGAAACACAAATTCACAGTCCTAATTTCATAAAACAAGCTTAAATCTTAAGATTAAAATCTGAAATCAGAGGGTTAGGGTTAGGGCTTCAAAATCAATTTGGGGATTTTGAATCTGAAACACAAGAGAGGGTTTTGACTCACCCAAGGAAGAAAAGGATGATGTGGTGGCTGTCTGGGAGGTCCGGCACGGCGGAGCAGCAGCGAACGGAGGAGAACAGGGGCCAGAACACACGATCGTCTCTCCCACTCCATGCAACGGCCTGACGACGAACTGGACGGCGATGCAAGGTCGTTCCCTCCCTACGAGACACGGCGGAACGGTGACCAACGACGAGTTACAGCGGTGCTCGCGGCGGCTGCGCGAGATGGAGAAGACGAAACTCGCGTAATCTTCTCACTCCAGACCGGACGACGCGCTCGCAGCTGTACATGATCGGAGAAGGGTGGCGGCGTGCGGTTTGGAACGGCAAGGGAGAAGAATATGGAGTTAGGGTGGAAGGAAGAAGAAGAAAAGAGAAAGAAGAAAGAAAGAGAAGAAGCAGAGAAGAAAAGGGAGAAGGAGAGAGACAGCGTCGAGAAAAGAGAGAGAAGAGAGAAAATGGGTTTTTAAACAAATTACTTAGTGATAGGTACAAAATGAGTGATAAATATTAGGCCTAAAATAAACATGTGTTTTACTTTTTAGAATCTAAAAATAAAGATTGATAAGGATATGTTTTTGAAATTCAAATTAGAGTAAAGATTAATAGTTGAACTGATCCACTAAGAAAATACTCAGTCCAAAATTTAATCTCCGATTAAGGTCAAACCAAAATATTTTTAACTCTAAAATTAAATAGGATGAGAATATGAAAATGTTTTTCTATTAATCATATTATGAAAAATATTTTTATGTACTGGTATATTAGTGACAATAACGTAATTATTGTCTAGTAAGTGTGCATTCACTGAATTGAGTCATTGCTAACGCACCCAATAAAATAATTTGAAGAGAGTAATTTAATTACTCAAACTAAACCACATAACATAATAAATTTAAACATCCAAATAAAATAATTAATCATAGGTAAAAACTAGGGTGTTACATTACTACCCCTCTTAAAAAAATTTCGTCCTCGAAATTTCGTAGCTCAAAACTACATAGGATTTTGTAATCACACCTTAACCCTAAAATCTTACTTGGTATTCTCATCGCTTCATTCCTTTCATCTATAACACTATAACAAGATCGATTCTTATACCATTTTATTTATCCTCGAGATTTTTCACTATCGCATTATCCCCACTACCTTCGATATTTCATCTTAGTCTATTACACTTTCAAGAACAAAATCAACACTATCTTTACCATAACATCAATTAACCTTCTACTCAAGAGATGCAATCATAGTCTTAGTCCATTTAGGCTTAGTCTACTCTTCTAATCATATCAAATTAACACTTTTCAAGTCTCCAATCAAAACGTCGTAACATTCCTGAGTTGCACATGATATACTTTGCTCCAAGAACCTAAGAAATTCAATCTTATTAAAATTGAATCTTACCACATCCAACATAATCCGTTCTCTTCTTAATTCCCCTCGAATCTTTTACCTACTTCGATTTCATATCCTTCATTTGCCTCTCATTTTCCATTTGGTTCTCAAGCCCCGTTAGTATCCCTAGTTTAAGAAATTTCCTATGCACCTTTACCCTATTGTCCAAGGAAAATACACGACTCTTAACAATTCCTTCATCTAAAGGCAGGGTTCCATCACTTATGCAAGGAAATGCTTGTATCATATATACCCTTATCTTATTTATTTGCAGCCGAGAAAAGAGATTATAAAACAGAGTTTCTCTAAGGCCATTACCTCTAAGAGTTGCACCAAAACAAAGCCAAGAAATCTAGGTGGACACTCCCCAATGGCAATCTTGAATTTAAAATGTCCAATTTCTACTATGGATCATCAACCACGTATTTACCAGAATAAGACCTCAAAGATTATAAACATTTCGCCAAAGTCTATTACACTCGAAAGACACAATCCAAAACTTAAATCACTTCTTGCCTCAAAATTAGTCCGCTAGCAAAACTTCTTCAACACCTTATCCTCACTACGAATATCAAGTTCAACTTTAACTCTATCACATATATCAACTTTCCACCCAAAGCACACAATTATAGTCTTAGTTTCCTTTGGACATATTTCACCACTCCAAATTATATCATAGTCATTTATTTCAATCTTAAAGAATACGATTACATTTCTCCATGCAACTACAACCCAAAGGAATCACTTCAATTTGAATTATCCAAAACCCTAATTCTTAAACTTTTTTTTTTTACAACTTAGTTTCACTCAAGAAATCCTCTTTACTACGTCCGTTCAGCTTAAGGGAAACTACCATATATATTTCTCCGTTAATCCTCGCACTCACTAAGTCAACATTAACCATAAACATTGATCACTACTCTAAATTCCTTTAATGATATATCTGCCTCGATCATGATAAGATCCATTGTAATCATCTCACTCAATAATGTTGAACTTAAGGGTTCTCATAATACCATTCACATCTATACACTAACGAAACTCCTATCAACTCTGGTTCGTCCTACCATAGAGATGACAAAAATTTAGGTACCACACTATCTCCCGGCTAACCTGCTAAGGATAAGTAATCTCATTACTCATCCATCCCACTGAGGATGATCGGTTGGACTTAGTCTCAACTTAGTCCTCAACACTTAAAGTAAATTCAACCGACACACGTTGATAAACTTCCGTTTTTCATCTGAAACAACACTTGAAGATACTCCATGAAGTCTGAACAATCCTCTGATACATTATTCGGTTCACTAACAATGCATAGTGGATCTTAACTCGTAAGAAGATGCAAACTTCACCAATCGATCAACGATCACTTGAATTCAAACAAGACTCATACAGGTCTTCAGAAAACTCATAACAAAGATTGAAGTAATGCCAGCATCTCAACAAGGAAGGTTTCAATTGTACATCTTGATGCGGAGATATCCAACTCATGAGTCATGACTGATGAGATAGGTCACACATCGACGACATTTGGAAAATACGTAGAACTAAAATGATCAATGACGAAAAGTACTTTCGAACTGCAATAAGACAAGACCTTGGTGATCATAAAAGAATTTCTCAAGAAAAGAAAATTTTTCTTGGTTTCACTTTCACATAAGCATAGAAAGAATTTCATTAATAGAAGGACACAGGAACATCCAATATGGAAAAAGATCATTCCATCAGGTTCGTGGGTGTAAAAATGCATGATCAATACACATTTACAAACATGAATCTAATAAAGTTCATTCTTCCACAAGAATCTTCCAACGGATTCAAAGAATCAAGGGGTGAATAATGTCTAATCCCAAGAGGATTAATTCTTATTCTTAGTACAAGAAATTTACAAAATGATGACTTTCACCTCTATCAAAAATAGAAGTGACGAAACTAAGTTTCACCAAGAAACTTCTGCTATCACGAAATTATCTGGGTTATAACTCAAGAAATAATCATAACCACTTCTCTCCACAAAATGTGAAAGTATCCAGACCAATGAATTCCGATAAATCCATTCACTCAAATGTCTAATACATCGAGGATTATTTAGAAGTGTGAGTACGACTTCTCACAAACAAAGAAATGAATAACTGGAAATTAATGAATTAGCATAACTAATTCAGGAGTCCTGACAGACTGCAAATTAAAATCAGAAAATATGTCTGACACATACCAACTTCACCGTTGTGATTATCTGATACAATCACAGGATTTGAGAAATAATTGTTAACTGACAAACACAAGAGAATCAAAGGGTACAATGAAGAATTCCTCAATCACGAGACACTCACCCAAGATTGAAGATCCACTCGATTCATCTTGGTTCCAACCAACATACACATCTTTCTAGCCAAGCTTAGTATGACCACCTTGAATTGGGTACGATCCCGGACGACTTAACCAATCGATCCAACATACAAAAGGTTGATCTTTCCTCATAAACTGAGTTGACGATGCAAAACCTTAGATAGGTCTTCACTCCAGTCGGGTAATAACTCATCTTCAAGTCAATCTTTGAGTAGATGACAACTCCTCGCAATTTAATTTACCAAATCAACTACGCAAGTTAGAGAATACTTATTCCTAATTCGTCCTTTTACCTAGTCGTCAGAAATCTAGATGGTGACACGAGCCTCCACACAACATTGGTGCTTCACAAGGAAAAACACTCGGTCTAACAAACGATTCAGACCACCGATCTTTCAGTTGAATGAGTCATCTAACTCGTTTTAACTTCGTAGGCAACATCCTACACAAAGCGACAGAGATCTGACAGAATCTAGAAGCTAGATCAATCAAAAATCAATGTCCTTTGCTAACCATAAACCTAGAATATTTCCAAGGAACACTCCCGGAAAACCCTTTACACAAGCACCTTGTTTCGAATGTCAGACACGATTCGCAAGGATAATCGAATGTCATATTCGAACCCAAGTAACATTCAAGATCTAAGGTCTCCCAGGACATAAAGCCCTTGGAAAACCATCAAGAAACAGATACTTGTGCGTCAACACACATTGCTTCAACAAGCAACAATTCAAACAAGAGCCAACCAGAGATCACACAACAAAACTTAACAGACCTATTCCCCAAAGATCCCGAAAGACTCGAACAGCTCTGATACCACCTTGTAACAACCACCCCCCCCCCCCCCCCCACCCCCCTTGAGGGCATTACTTACGTAACACATGCAGAATTTAAATTAAAAGATAATTTGCTGGTGCTTTCGAAAATAATTTATATAAGTATATAAGTGTCTGAAATTGGGTATAAAAATTTTGTCACGACTCCTAAGCCTTGATTGGCACACAATCTTACTATCATAGTATGGCAAGCCTATTTAATTTAAAGAATATACTTGAATAAAAGCTAGTATTTTACAAAAATTTCGACAGAGTCTCCTCTGTAATTCGGACATCCCAGGTAAAAGAACACCTGCTAAAATAATTACATTTTCATTCCAGAATTCCAGTTACACCAAATACAACCAGGCATTAATATGCTAAAGATAGTTATATCAATTAGCTATACATGACCAAAAGGAAAAGTTTAAGTTTCCATTCAAAAGAGACGCTCTCCGAGCCATAAACATTCCGTTTTAAAATATAGACTCTCTGAGTCATACTCATACATACTTCTCAAAAATCCAAGTCTCAAAACCCTAAGATGGTCATTCTAAAAGTTATTCCTGAGAAGAACTCACGTGATCGTTCCACAATCAAATACTTCATCAAGCAACTAGATCTAAGTCTCTGAGTGTCTTAGGAAGACTCCTCTGCACATCTGTACTATACCCAAGGTACAATAGCAAACCAGAAGAAACCTGATATGTTTGTAAGGGTGAGATACCGACAAATGGATATATCACACAACAACCATATACATGATACATACATCACATAATCATATAAGCAGTTAAATCATGCATATACATAACATAACATTATTATATCAAAGGGTCTCAAACCCGCACAGTCAATCTTTTGAAAATATGTATGACACTTCAATATCAGGCTCTAACTTAATCTCATGAGATCTCAACACCGTTTTTCACTGGAGAAGAATTATAGTTGGTCAAGCTCTAGCCCATCTGAGCGATTACCCCTTACCCTCATGCATTAAGGTCTCGGGGCGGGCAACGTCACATGTGCCTCTTCACTTCGGTTTACATGGATGCAGACCCCCGGATACCACCTTGTATCTGCTATATATCAAAAGCACGTCTGTTCGGGGAAATGCACATGAGAAAATATTTTTATTTAAAAGGTTTTCTTTGTGTGTTCATTCTTTTCACTGTCGCAGCCCGAAGCTAACGACTTAAATCATCATTTCCCCATCACTTGAAAACTCAGAAGCATAGGACCCATAGTCCGAACGCTCAATCACAATGCCCAAGACCGTGGCCACATTCAAGGGTTGTGGTCGTAGAAAACAACCTTCATCTTTTATCATGTTCATCACACGCGGTTAGAATACACAGTCCAACACAACGCGATTAGGACCTAAGTCCATAACATCATAACCAGAACTCGTAGTCCTGAATTCACACTGATTCAAGATCACGTGCACATCACTGAATACTAGAGGCGACGTCTCGCGTACTAGATTCTCTTTCTTAAGTACTTATTTTTTGTTCAGTGAAAAACAAATTCAAAACCGAATCCTCGATGACCTATCCAGGTTATCGGAAAGTTTCTAAAATATTTAGGAAAAACCTTTTCTTTGAAAATCTTTTATAAAGCATCTTTGAAATTCTTTTATCTTTGAAACATTTCTCCAATAGGATATTGCCAAATAATCTTGAAAGTTTTCACTTGAAGACACATAGTTCGAAAAGGATTTTCCTCTTGTATAGCAATAGTTCACCAAAACCATTTCAACATTTAAAACAAGTACTTTAAGTTTAAAGAGCTTTTGGAAAAGAATACCAATCCCTTCATCTTCAAGTCTTATTGAGGTTTTTAATCCTTATAACAGTTGGGCACAGACGCACGTCTGGCTTAGCAACTTTCAATCAACAACAGTATATATCATCAGTTCAATGCTAATATCACAGTTGAAAGCAGTTCATCACAGATATGCATTATAACATTTAGAACAAGTACAGTTCAACATCAGATAATAGCATAACAGTTCAAGTACATCAGATATCCAAGTAAACTCAATTAACATAGAAATATCCAGTTAAACACATACACACATGCATACAGTTATTGAATATCCCTTGGCAAACTCCCCTTACCTTTGAAGACAAGTAATGGATCCTCGTCTTAATACTCACATTAGCACCAAGAGTGTAACTATCTACTCCATCAAGCAAGCATAACCGTGTCAAACGTCTCAGAGAGGAAATCCAACAACGCGCAACAACCAAAAATCAAGAAATCAATTTCACATGATCAAACCCACATACTAACTTTATCTAAACACTTAATCTAATTACCAAACAATGTTATTTTTAAAGAAAATCATGTTTGAAGCTCACGCTTCCCAATACCCTTTAAGGAAACTTTGTTTTGATTAAAAGATCATGAAAAGGACCTTGGGAAATCATCCATTTAGAGTCCTAATTGCACTAAATCATAATTAATTTCACAAAAACATACCCAAATTCAAATAAAATCAAATTGGGGTTTTAGGGCTCCTTATTAAAATTTAGGGAAAACTCAGAATAATGAAATTGGTTTAGGGAAACACAAATTCACAGTCCTAATTTCATAAAACAAGCTTAAATCTTAAGATTAAAATCTGAAATCAGAGGGTTAGGGTTAGGGCTTCAAAATCAATTTGGGGATTTTGAATCTGAAACACAAGAGAGGGTTTTACCTCACCCAAGGAAGAAAAGGATGATGTGGTGGCTGTCTGGGAGGTCCGGCACGGCGGAGCAGCAGCGAACGGAGGAGAACAGGGGCCAGAACACACGATCGTCTCTCCCACTCCATGCAACGGCCTGACGACGAACTGGACGGCGATGCAAGGTCGTTCCCTCCCTACCAGACACGGCGGAACGGCGACCAACGATGAGTTACAGCGGTGCTCGCGGCGGCTGCGCGACATGGAGAAGACGAAACTCGCGTAATCTTCTCACTCCAGACCGGACGACGCGCTCGCAGCTGTACATGATCGGAGAAGGGTGGCGGCGTGCGGTTTGGAACGGCAAGGGAGAAGAAGATGGAGTTAGGGTGGAAGGAAGAAGAAGAAAAGAGAAAGAAGAAAGAAAGAAAGAAAGAAAGAGAAGAAGCAGAGAAGAAAAGGGAGAAGGAGAGAGACAGCGTCGAGAAAAGAGAGAGAGGGAAGAGAGAAAATGGGTTTTTAAACAAATTACTTAATGATAGGGACAAAATGAGTGATAAATATTAGGCCTAAAATAAACATGTTTTTACTTTTTAGAATCTAAAAATAAAGATTGATAAGGATATGTTTTTGAAATTCAAATTAGAGTAAAGATTAATATTTGAACTGATCCACTAAGAAAATACTCAGTCCAAAATTTAATCTCCGATTAAGGTCAAACCAAAATATTTTTAACTCTAAAATTAAATAGGATGAGAATATGAAAATGCTTTTCTATTAATCATATTATGAAAAATATTTTTCTGTACTGGTATATTAGTGACAATAACGTAATTATTGTGTAGTAAGCGTGCATTCACTGAATTGAGTCAGTGCTAACGCACCCAATAAAATAATTTGAAGAGAGTAATTTAATTACTCAAACTAAACCACATAACATAATAAATTTAAACATCCAAATAAAATAATTAATCATATGTAAAAACTAGGGTGTTTCACTGATAGAAACGAGTTTAAGCCTAATACAAGAACATCTATATGGTGTAAAGCTCTCTCAATATAAAAATATTATCAAGGTGTGAGAGTAGTGAGAGTGATATAGAGAGAATAGTTTGACAGAGTTTTGGCACAACTAAAAATGGGGAATTCACCAGTTCTTTCCGGCCTAAGTTCCCTTTATATAGAAAATGTGACTAGCCCAAGGAAATTCGGTCAAGCTCATTTTAAAACTCATTTTTGTCGTGCATCAATCGATTAATTAAATATCATAATCGATTATTTTAACTCATTTAAAAAGGCGCATCTTCAAACAGTCAAGCCATAATCGATTAGGATAATCGATTACTTGTTGTCTTGTAAAATCCATTTGATTGTTAAAAGGCATAATCGATTACACTAATCGATTATCTATTCTCTGTCTTGCAATTCAAAAAGTCGTAATCAATTTTTCAAACATCATAATCGATTATATAATTTCGAATTCAAACTTAACGGCTAGAGATAATTAATACTCATTTAAACACATTTAATAGCCATTTAAGTTGAATTATAAAACGTGATCATAATGGCATAATCTATAAACATAATCGAATATTGCATTTCAAATTCAAATTTTGAAAACATAGCAGCTCTATAATTAATGACTCATTTAAAGTGTATTTAAGAGCTTGCTAATTGATTATTCCTCTAATTAATTTTGAATTTGAAAAACTTAAAGGCTTAAATTGATTACTCATTTTTGTTCATTTAAAAGCCATTTAAGTTTTAATTAGAAAGCTCATTTGTGTGTGTGTGTAAGACCAGTTTTAATTATGATAGCTTTACTTACCATTTACATCATTTCTAAAACAAGCAATATAAGTAAGAAAAGTTCCCTTAACCCATCTTGATTGCTTGCATGCCCTTTTGCCGCTTTTTACAGTTGAGTCCTCGGACTTGAATTCCTTTTGTCCTTGGACTTGAAATTCCCCTTTTGCTCATCATCAAAACAAAAGTACCTGTCAAGGTATATATCCACAAATGAGCTTCACATACTTCCTCTTAAGCTCTTTGAACTTATCAAGAATATAGTTGGATTCACTGAGAAGTTCATGATATGCATCTTGTAAATCCTCAAATTTTGAATTTACCTCATAGTCTGAATCTATGTCTCCAAGAAGATATTTGAATTCATCTTTTGAATCCTTGTCTAGATCTTCCCAAGTGATAATTTTTTTGAGAGGTGGCGTTTGACGCGCTGTTGCACACGAGTCAAAAAGCGAGCGGTTTACAAAATTGTAGTAGAGCGTGACAACTCGGGTATCGTCTCACAAGGACTCTTGAATTGTTATTTACCACAAAAATCAGTTTTTTGGGGGGGTTTTGGGTTGAAATTCAATTGGAAAACAAAGCAAAAACAGAGCAATAAAAACAGAACAGTTTAAAGGATTCTCAAATAAGCTAAGGACGATTAATCTATTGTTCTCGGTTTCCCAACCATCATCGGTTCATATAAATTCCAAGCCTTAAGCATATTCTAATCCCCTTTCGGTTGTAGCAACAATTAACAAGCAAAATCGCTACTACGAGATATATGTTCCTAATTCCCGAATTAAGTAAACGGGGTGAAGTTCTCGTGAATTAAGCAAACACGATTGTACACACGCGAATTAAGCAAACGCGATTAAATATAGGAAAATAACATCACCAAAATAAATCAACACAATTTCTATACACTCCTGAATTAAGCAAACAGAAATATATAGCATAGCATTGAAAAGGGAAAAGCAAACAAAACGGGAATTACAGAACCTCAAGTGCGGTGGAAACCGATTACAGTAGACTAATCCAATGAAATTAGCTTTCCATGGAAAATGTAATACAACTCGGAATTCGTAAAACAATGGATAATGAAAAGTGTCTCCTAATCTGCCCAGAACAGCAATTTATAACATTCAGGATCTGCTCTCTCTCGCGAGGTGAACACCCACTCGCGAGGCGAATCTTATGAAGAAATCTGAAACGTTTGGACTTCTCGCGAGGCGAAGAAAGGATCGTGAGGCGAGTAATGGAAGATTCTTCTTATTACGCCCGTGATGAGCATCAGGGGCTAACCGTGATGCTTTCTGACTTCCAGGATCGCGAGGCGAGACATGATTTGCGAGGCGACACAGAAAGGTTTGCATTTTCTGGCACAGTCAGCCTTCAGGATCGCGAGGCGAGGTGTGGTTCGTGGGGCGAGACAGAGAGGAGGACATTCTGCTATTCACCTGGTCTCAGGTTCGCGAGGCGAGTAAACTCTCGCGGGGCGAATACTTCCAGGATTGCAGTTTCCACTGTTTCTTTATTCCCTTGACTCTAAGTTTACCTGAAAACAATGAAATAGCCATAAGTGCTTTATTTGACTCAAAACTTGCTAAATTAACCTAAAACTACTTGAACGACCCAAAAAGTTTGCTTGAGGACAATCGAGTCTAATTTGGGTGAAAACGAAATATAATTAGCACAAAACCATGGTCATACTAGCCATAAAACTAGATGAGCCAGAGGCTTATCAAAATACCCCAAACTTGAACTTTGCTTGTCCCCAAGCAAACTAAAACTCAAAAACTCAAAAAGACTCAAGACATGGCAAGCTTAAAGGATTCAATCAACTTTGCACAAATTTCAAGCAATTCATCAAAATAATTTTTCCTTCAAAATCCCCCCTTTCAAACAAAGCAATCCCCACATGCATTTACTCTAAACATTTGAGAACTTCATCATTCAAGCAATCATTAATCTAAGCAAGGGATCCAAGTTACACACAAGAGGGAGATCACCAAATTCAAACAATTGCCTTCCTCACAAGGGTATTTAACATTTCACTCAATCGCTCAATTTGTCTAGGCAATCAACATTTCACTCAATTTCACATTTAAGAGCACTTCCCATGAATTTGATTTTCATCTCAAACAAGGTTCCCACGGAAACATGCATGCAACATCAAAAGGTCTTTTAAAGGTTGTAATGGGGCCTGGCTAAGGGTAGGATATACAAAGGAATTAGGCTTAAGTCCCTAGGAACTAAGAGAGCATGAGCATTTTGACATATTGAATTCCCTCTCAAATTCCTTTTTCCATTTTTTTCTTTATGCTTTTGGGCGACTACAGCCTTTTTCTTCAAATAGCCTTTTTGACATTTTTGCACTTTTTCTTTTTTATTTCTTTTTTCTTTTTTTTTTCTTTTTGCCTTTGGCTCCAACCTTTTTATTATATTTTTTCTTTTTCTCACCCCAGAATGACATGTCACATCCTTGTAGCCACCCCAAACTTAGTTTCTTGCAACCATTCTCTTGCTAAGCTTCCATGCTCTCCTAATCCTAAGATCGGGTTAACATGGTTTTTCCAGATTTTGGCTCATAACATAGGGTTATCAAGAAACAATAGGCTTATTAGGCTCAATGGGGCTAACTAGGGAACATACATTAGGGACTGTTCAATTTAGGTGAAGTGGTTATTTACAAAGAAAATCTGCCTAAATCATTTGATGCAAACACATAGACATGCAAACTATGAAGAGATTCAAGCAAATTCGGGAAAGTGCAGCTCAAAAGTGATTCACACAGTTAAAAACATGCTGGAGGCTCAAATCCTCACCCGGACATTTTTACAAATTGTTTGACCGAGATTCAATCCCTAGTGTGTGCACCCCTTCACCCCAAACTTATCATAAATCATGCAATCACAACAAAATATCTCAAAGTTCATGGGGATCACTTTTCAAAAAAAAATTGTTTTTTAAGCTAGGGGGAATCATCACATAAAACATGCAATAAATATGTTCCAAATCAATCAAAACCAATCAAGCTCACCGACCAAAGACTCACAATTTATTCAAGAGCTAAAAGAAAAACAAGACAAAACACAAAACAATTGGTTCCCTCCCCCACACTTAAAACATACATTGTCCTCAATGAAACAACATAAATATAAAATCAGAGTGAGGGGAAGGAAAGGGTGTTCCCTGATCAAGTGGCAGTGTAGGTGGGAGCTTCCAAGGAGAGCTCCTCAACAGTAGCATACTCAGGCACCAAGCTCTCATGGAATAGCTTCAATCTCTGCCTGTTAACCTTGAAGGCCTTGTTGCTACCTGCACTTTTAATCTCTACTGCACCATAAGGAAAAACGTTAGTAACAACAAATGGGCTAATCCACTTGGATCTAAGTTTCCCAGCCATCACTTTCAGGCGGGAGTTAAACAGTAAGACATGTTGGCCCACAGAAAATTCTTTCCTAGCAATCATCCTATCATGAAATTGCTTGGTTTTCTCTTTATAAATTCGGGAGCTTTCATAGGCTTCTAGCCTAAGCTCCTCAAGCTGCTGTAATTGGAGTTTTCTTTCAATGCCAGCTTTTTGTATTTCCAGATTACAGCACTTGACTGCCTAATAAGCACGGTGCTCAACTTCCACAGGGAGATGACATGCCTTACCAAATACAAGCCTAAAGGGGGACATCCCTATTGGTGTCTTGAAAGCGGTCCTCTGAGCCCAAAGTGCATCTTCTAGACGGCGGCTCTAGTCCTTCCTATTCGGCTGCACCACTTTCTCTAAGATCTGCTTGATCTCCCTGTTTGATATCTCAACCTGGCCATTGGTTTGGGGATGATAAGCAGTGGAGACCCTGTGCACAACTCCATACTTTCGGAGTAGAGCTTCCATGGTGCGGTTGCAGAAGTGAGAGCCCTGGTCACTTATGATGGCTCGAGGTATTCCGAACCTGCAAAAAATATTGGACCTAACAAAATTTGAATCAATTTTAGAATCGTTAGTCCTAGTGGGGATAGCTTCCACCCACTTTGAAACATAGTCAACAGCCAAAAGAATGTAGAGAAAACCAAAAGATGCAGGGAAAGGACCCATAAAGTTGATTCCCCACACATCAAACACCTCACAGAAAAGCATGGGCTGCTGAGGCATTTCACTCCTACGAGTGATGGCAGTGCCTGCTGTTTGACACTCCTTACAAGTCCGGTAGACCTCATAAGCATCTCTAAAAATGGTGGGCCAGTAGAACCCAGAATCTAAGACTTTTCTTGCAGTCCTTTGTGGCCCAAAGTGCCCCCTACTTGAGAGGCATGAGAAAAGTACAAGATAGACTCAATCTCATAGTCGGGGACACACCTCCGAATTACCTGATCACTACTAAACTTCCAAAGGTAAGGATCATCCCAAACATAGTACTTGGAATCACTCTTGAGTTTGTGGATCTGTGATCTAGTTGCACCTGCAGGGAAAACACCAGCAACAAGATAGTTAACTATGTCAGTAAACCAAGGAGTTACCCCATGCAGTTGTAGAAGCTGTTCATCAGGAAAATCATCCTGGATGGGAGAAGGATCCTCATCCCTTGCTATTCTGCTCAAGTGATCAGCTACTAAATTTTCAGTTCCACTCTTGTCTTTTATCTCCACATTAAACTCTTGGAGCAACAGCATCCACCGAATCAATCTCGGCTTCGCTTCTGGTTTCTTCAACAGGTACTTCAGAGCTGCATGGTCAGTGAAAACAATAACCTTGGAACCTAGCAAATATGGCCTAAATTTATCAAGAGCAAAAACAACAGCTAGAAGTTCCTTTTCAGTGGTGGTGTAATTAGACTGTGCAGCATCTAAAGTCCTAGAAGCATAATGAATGACATGTGCAGCCTTGCCCACCCTTTGTGCCAGGACCGCTCCCACAGCATAGTTAGAAGCATCACACATGAGCTCAAAAGGGAGGGTCCAGTCAGGGGGCTAGATGATGGGGGTAGAGGTCAATGCCCTTTTCAAGAAGTCAAATGCATTCTTGCAGTTGTCATCAAAGTTGAACATGGCATCATTCTTCAGCAAGTTTGACAGAGGAAGAGCTATCTTGCCGAAGTCCTTAATGAAGCGCCTATAGAAACCTGCATGACCAAGAAAAGAACGAATCTCGCGAACGCAAGATGGGTAAGGCAATGTAGAAATCACATCAATTTTAGCAGGATCTACTGAAATACCCTTTTCAGAAATGATATGCCCCAAAACAATCCCATGTTCAACCATAAAATGGCATTTTCCATAATTTAAAACAAGGTCAGTTTCAATGCATCTCTCTAAAACCAAACTCAGACTATGCAAGCATGCATCAAATGAGGAGCCGTATACAGTGAAATCATCCATGAACACTTCCATGCAATTTTCAATAAATTCAGTAAAAATGCTCATCATGCATCTCTGGAAAGTGCCAGGAGCATTGCAAAGGCCAAATGGCATCCTCCTGTAAGCAAACGTGTCGAAGGGGCACGTGAAAGTGGTCTTTTCCTGATCCTCTGGTGCAATGTGGATCTGGAAGTAACCGGAAAAGCCATCAAGAAAACAGTAGTGGGATTTACCAGCCAGTCGTTGAAGCATCTGATCGATGAACGACAAAGGAAAGTGATCCTTTCGAGTGGCCTGGTTCAACCTCCTATAATCAATACAGACTCTCCAGCTATTCTGGACTCTAGTGGGGACAAGCTCATTATTATCATTTCTTACCACTGTGAGGCCGGACTTCTTGGGTACAACTTGCACTGGACTTACCTAACTACTATCAGAGATGGGGTATATGATACCCGCATGCAGAAGTTTTGTCACCTCCATCTTTACAACATCCAGAATCAATGGATTGAGCCGCCTTTGGGGCTGCCTAACTGGTTTAGCCCCATCCTCCAACAGAATTCTATGCATACATCTGGAGGGGCTAATTCCTGGGATGTCAGCCAAGGTCCACCCAATCGCCTTTTTGTGCTTCTTCAGAACCTCCAAGAGCCTAGCTTCCTGGTCATAGTCAAGGTTGGAGGAAATAATAACTGGAAGTTTTTCATTCCTCTCCAAGTAAGCATACTTCAGATTCCCAGGAAGTGGCTTGAGCTCTAAGGAGGGTGGCTGCTCAATGGATGGTATATTTGGAGCAGCCATGATGTCAAGAACTTCAGCTGAACAGATAGCTTCACTCACACTATTACCCTGCAAAGTAGAATCAATGAACTCAGCACAAACAGTACAAGGGTTAGTGTTAGTACAGTCAGTACATGAATAAATATCATCAAAGCCATAAACAAATGGAAAATCAATAACCAAGTCATCATAGGTGTCATCAATAATTTCAGAGAGCAACTCTATTTGGAAAACAGAGTGCTCTTCCAAGGGATGCTTCATAGCATCGAAGATGTTAAACTTTGCAACAATGTCACCAAACTCCATGGACATGGTCCCATCATCAACATCAATTTTTGTCTTTGCCGTCTTCATGAACGGTCTGCCCAGGATGATTGGTGATCTACTTGAATTTGTTTCCCCTGCCATGTCCAGGATGTAAAAGTCAGCAGGGAAAATCAACTCATCAACTTGTACTAGCACATCTTCTACCATTCCCATGGGGAGAGCATTGGTCCTGTTGGCCAACTGGATAGTGAGACCCGTATGCTGCAAGGGACCAAGATCAAGGTTGTTGAAAACAGAGGTGGGCATGACATTTATGGAGGCTCCCAAATCCAACATGCAATTGTCGAATTTGCTGTCCCCAATGGTGCATGGAATAGCAAAAGTGCCCGGATCCTTGCACTTCTGTGGCAGTGCCTGAGTGAGGGGTGAAACAGTAACCCTTTCAAGTGCAGGCTTAGGTTGAATGAGGGCTGAACATTTCGCCCCAAATTAACTCTCTCATTGCCTTTCAACCTCCTCTTGTGTGTACACAAATCCTTGAGAAACCTTGCATATTTTGGAACCTGCTTAATCACATCCAGAAGCGGAATGTTCACCGCCACCTTTCTGAACACATCTAGAATTTCCCTCTCCTTATTTTCCCCAACAATCTTCTTATTTTTCTGCACTCTTTGCGGGAAAGGGATCGGTGGCACATATACTCTCTTAGCTTCAACAACTACAGAAGGTTCAGGAGCGACCTCAACAGTTTCTTTATCTTTTTCAGAGGCTGCCTCAACAACTTTTCCAGATCTCAAAGAAATGGCACTCACATTAGGATTGGGGACATTGGGATTCACCACCGTCTGTGCAGGTAGTTGGTTCGATCCTTGAGCTTGCTGTATGGTATTCATGGAAGTGACAAGCTGTCCAATCTGTGTTTGCAAAGTATTAATGCTAGCATCCGTTCGCTGCTGAAACTGTACAACCTGTGTTTGCAAAGTTTGAATACTAGCATTTGCTTGCTGCTGGAACTGGAGATTTTGTGCAGCCATTTGCTCGACCAAGTCTTCTAATGAAGGTCCAGAAGGTGCAGAGGTGGTCACTTGGGGAGGATTCTGTGGTGGTGCCATCGGTTGTTGTTGTGATGAGTTTCCATACCGAAGGTTAGGATGATTCCTCCAGTTGGGGTGGTACTTATTTGTGGAAAGGTCAGGAATGATGTATCGATTCTGATCGTTGCCTTGATTGTAAGGATTAACTGCATAAGCTTGAGGAAAATCAGTAACTGACTCATCTTTCAGAATGGGGCATGCATCGGTCAGGTGCTCGGGAGAGCTGCACATGCCACACAACCTTGCTGGTTGAACCTTATCCATTGCCAACTGCTTTACCAAAGAAGTGATCTCAACAATTCTAGTCTCAAGGGCCTTGTTGGAAGAAGAACTATGGACCTCATTCACACCCCTTGTCTCAACAGAATTCCTCCTGGTTGTGAACTGCTGGGAGTTTAGTGACATATTTTCAATCAATTGTTTGGCAGCAGCCGGAGTCTTATCAACAAGTGCTCCCCCACTAGCAGCATCCAAAATATTTCTATCCATCGGTAGTAACCCCTCATAAAAATACTGAATAAGGAGCTGCTCGGAAATCTGATGCTGAGGGCAACTGGATACCAACTGCTTAAATCTCTCCCAATACTCAGCAAATGACTCATTGCCTTGTCTGATGCCACATATTTCCTTCCTGATTGATGCAGCTCTGGAGGCAGGAAAATATCTCTCTAAGAAGACCTTATTCAAATCGTTCCAGGTGGTAACAGAGTTTGGCTCAAGATAGTACAGTCAATCCTTTGCAGCGCCCTGTAGTGAGAACGGGAAGGCTCTCAGCTTGATGTGATCCTCAGTTATTCCCTCTGGTCTCAAGGGTGTGGAGCAGACAAACTGGAATTCCTTCAGATGCTTATGTGGATCCTCACCTGCAAGACCACTAAACCTTGGCAACAAGTGTATTAAACCAGATTTTAATTCAAAGGGAGCAACAACACCAGCATATTCAATACACAAGCCATTTTAATTAACATCAGGGGCAGCAAGCTGTCTTAATGTCCTTTGGTCACCCATGTTATCAAAAATAGTTTCAGAATTAGAATCATCACTAGTGCTAGCCCGAATTGCTCTACGGCGTGTGTGCATTGTTCTTTCAATTTAAGGATCAAAATCACACAAGTCAGGGCAAGTAGACCTAGTAGCCAGACTAATTCAAAACAAAAACGAAAAAAAAAATGCGAAAATAACAAACAAGAAGTCCCCGGCAACGGCGTCAATTTTTGACGCGATGTCGCACACGAGTCAAAAAGCGAGCGGTAGGATTCTCAAATAAGCTAAGGACGATTAATCTACTGATCTCGGTTTCCCAACCATCATCGGTTCATAAAAATTCCAAGCCCTAAGCATATTCTAATCCCCTTTCGGTTGTAGCAACAATTAACAAGCGAAATCACTACTGCGAGATATATGTTCCTAATTCCCGAATTAAGCAAACGGGGTGAAGCTCTCGTGAATTAAGCAAACACGATTGTACACACGCGAATTAAGCAAACGCGATTAAATATAAGAACATAACATCACCGAAATAAATCAACACAATTTCAATACACTCCTGAATTAAGCAAACAAAAATATATAGCATAGCATTGAAAAGGGAAAAGCAAACAAAACGGGAATTACAGAACCTCAAGTGCGGTGGAAACCGATTACAGTAGACTAATCCAATGAAATTAGTTCTCCATGGAAAATGCAATACAACTCAGAATTCGTAAAACAATGGATAATGAAAAGTGTCTCCTAATCTGCCCAGAACAACAATTTATAACATTCAGGATCTGCACCCTCTCGCGAGGCGAACACCCACTCGCGAGGCGAATCTTATGAAGAAATCTGAAACGTTTGGACTTCTCGCGAGGCGAAGAAAGGATCGCGAAGCGAGTAATGGAAGAGTGGCCGCGCTGTCGCCACGCGCCAAAAAGAACGAGCGTTTACAAAATAATGTAGATAGGGAAGCGACAACTCGAGTATCGTCTCTCAAGGACTCTTAGGTGTTGTTATTATTAACAGAAAATCAAAAGTTAGTTTTGGGGGTGTTGGATTGAGATAAAATAAAGAAAACAAAGCAATAAAAACAGGCAGTTTAAGAGATTGACAATTAAACTAAAGCGATTAACCTACTGTTCTCGGTTTCCCACTATCATTGGTTCATATAAATCCAAGTCCTAAGCAGATTCTAATCCCCTCCCGGTTGTAGCAACAATTAACAACGAAATCACTACTACGGATGTATGTTCCTATTCCCGAAATAACAAACGGGGTTAAGCCCTCATGAACAAACGAACATGAATGAACACACGCGAAATAACAAACGCGATTAAGTATAAGAACATAGCATCACCGAAATGAATCAGTACAACACTATACATTCCTGAAATAACAAACAGAAACATATAGCATTGCATTGAAAAGAGAATAGCAAACTAAACAGGAAATACAGAACCGCAAATGTAAATGGAAACCAATCCCAGTAGATTAATCTAGGAGACTAGTTCTCCATTACAGACATAAGCAGAAAAGAAAAGAAAATAAACTACAACTACTGACTCTGACTAACTAGCTACTCTGACTAAAACTAGTCAGCTTACTAGCCAAAACTGACTAGCCTACACTAGTCCCCCTTCAGTTCTGTCTAAAACTGACTTATATACAACTTCTGGACTACGCAGATTCGTGAGGCGAGCACAAATTCGCGAGGGGAATAATGCGAACAGTCTGCAACTTTTGATCTTCTCGCTAGGCGAGCATATCATTCGCGAGTCGAAACAATTCAATTTCCAAACTGCCACAGCCGTGACCTTTAGCATGCATAAACCGTGCTGACTTTTGGTCTTCAGGGTTGGATTACTCGTGAGGCGAGTCAAGTCTTCGCGGGGCGAGACAGAATGGTTGCAATTTCTCTGGCACAGTCACCTTCTGGTTCGCGAGGCGAACATCCTTCTCGCGGGGCGAAAGCTCTAGAATTATTTCCTTTTATTAACCTGAAAACAGAAAATAGAATAAGTGTTTTATTTAACTCTAAATCAACTAAATTAACTTAAAAATACTTTACAGACTCAAAATACTACTTAAGGACAATCAAGTCTATTTTGGGTGAAAATGATATAAAATTAACACAAAGCCATGGTCTTTATTAGTTATAAAACCAGTCAACCAGAGGCTCATCAAAATACCCCAAACTTAAACTTTGCTTGTCCCCAAGCAAACTAAAACTAAAACATAAAAAAAAAAAACTCAAGACCTGGCAAGCTCAAAAGATTCAATCAACTTCCGCACAGATTTCAAGCAGTTTATCAAAATATTTTTTCTTCAATGTTCCCCCCTTTTCAAACAAAGCAATCCCCACATTCATTTATTCTAAACAATTGAGAATTTCATCATTCAAACAATCATTAATCTAAGCAGGGGATCCAAGTTTCACACAAAAGGGAGATCACCAAATTCAAACAACTGCCTTCCTCACAAGGAAAATTTAGTGTTCACTCATTCGCTCAGTTTGTGTCAGGCTAACAACATTTCTCTCAATTTCACTTTTAAGAGCACTTCCCATAAATTTTATTTTCATCTCAAAATGATTCCCACAGAAAATATGCATGCAACATCAAAAGGTCTTTTATGGGTTGTAATGGGGTCTGGCTAAGGGTAGGATATACAAAAGTACTAGGCTGAAGTCCCTAGGAACTAAGAGAGCATGAAACTTTTTACACTTTGAATTTCCACTCAAGTTCCTTTTTCCATTTTTTCATTTGCCTTGGGTGACTACAGCCTTTTTATTCAAACAGCCTTTTTGGCATTTTTGCAATTTTTTATTTTTTTTTTATTTTTTTTATTTTTTTTTCACAATTTTTTTTTTCACAAATTTTTTTTCTTTTGGCTCCAAACTTTTTATTATATTTTTTGCTTTTTCCCAATCCCAAACAACACATTACACCTTGTAGCCACCCCAAACTTTAGTATCTTGCACCCATTCTAAGATTCCATGCTCTCCTAATCCTAAGATCGGGTTAACATGGTTTTCCAGATTTTTGGGCTTATAACATTAGGTTATCAAGAACAATAGGCTAATCAGGCTCAATGGGGCTAACTAGGGAACATGCATTAAGGGTGGTTATTTTAGGCTAAGTAGCTATTTACAAAGAAAATGCCTAAATCATTTGAAGCAAACACATAAACATGCAAACCATAAAGAGATTCAAGCAAATTCGGGGAAGTGCAATCAAAAGTGATTTCTCACAGTCAAAAACATGTTGGAGGCTCAAAACCTCACCTGGACATTCATGAAAATTGTTTGACAGAGATTCTATCCCTAGTGTGTGCTTCCCTATCACCCCAAACTTATCATAAATCATGCCATCATAACAAAATCTCAAAGTTCAGTTTTCAATCATATGGGGATCATTTTTCAAAAAATTTTAAATCCTAGGGGGAAAATAGTCAACACATAACATGCAATCAATCTATGCAAAAATCAATAAAATCCAATAAACTTGCCAATAAAAGACACACTAATACTCCTGAGCTTCTCAAATTATTCAGGAGCTTTATTGAAAACAAAACAGAAATAAAGCAAGGAAAAGAAAATTAAAAAGAGCAAGGTTCAGAAAAACTCATTGAGGGGCGGTTCCACTAGGATCCCATTGTCTGTGATACAGTGGCCACGGGATGCTCAAATTACGAAGTGATCCTCCCGGATCCCATGGTCTACAGCAATAAGCCCACGTGATAAACAAGGGACGAAAGCTTGTTCCATGGTCCCCTAACTTGCAGCCTTTATATGGAAGTGGGTGCTTGACAGTCATGGTAACTCCACCAAGTACGGCGGACTTCTCACTTCCTCTTGGGTCAAAGATGACCGCTTTCTCAACAAAATCCTCCCAATAAAATTGGGGTTCAACCTCTTGAAATGACCACAGTGACAAATCCAAAGGCTGGAACTCCATCACCGGTGGTTCCACAGTGGGAGGTGGCAAACAGTTAGCTGGGGTTACTGGTGCTGCTTCCTTTTCTGCACTTTCTTCATTCACTGCACTAACAAAGTTATCACCTGCTATACATGCAAAAATTTCAGCACACACCACACAAAGGTTAGTGTTAGTAGAGTCAGTACATATATCACAATGAACTGAATCAGTAAAGTTCTGAATGTCTGGAAATTCAGCAATTAATTCATCCACCCCATCACTCTCAACACATGCATTTGATTCAATTGAATCATCTACTTCCAAAGGTTCTTCATCATCCTCAAGCACGGGGAAGCAGATGTCCTCCTGATCCTCCTGATCCTCATTTTCTATGTTTCCTGAACAGAATAAACCTGCATAACAGTCTATACACAAAGCAGTGCCATCACAATAACAATCAGCACATGAATTAGAATCAGGGGATTCAACACACAGTTCATCAACAGAAACATCATCACAATCATCATCAGTATCTTCAAGAATAACTTGTGACTCTGTATGTTCTTCAAGGGGCTGTGGAGTTAGCATTGCAGTCGAGTTGGCAACAATTTGATCAATTAGAATGGACAACTTCTGAGATTCAGCTTCTCCCCTCTGGTATTCAGCCTCCATCCTCTGTTGGAATTCAAGATTTTGTTGTGCCAACCGTTGATTGTTCTCTTCCATTTGTTGTATCATTTCTGCCAGACTGAGTTGGGCCAGTGTAGGATCAGGCTGATATTGCTGGCTTACTGCCATCCGTTGATTGTTCTCGGCCATTTGTTGTATCATAGAAGCAATCTCATCCAAGGTGCTCTGTCCTACACTTTGTTGGCTAAAATGATTATTCACTCCAAACATGCCACAATCACTATTAGACTCATAACTTCCAGTAAAATTAGGATAATATGTGCATGGTGGTGGCTCATAATAGCATGGTGGTGGCTCACTAAAATTATGATAATACATGCATGGTTGCTCATAATAGACATTAGGCACATAATTTTGCATATAATTATCCATGGGGCAAAATAAAATTCACAACCAGACAAGTAGACAAAACTAATTCAACAAATATTTTT
The DNA here is from genome assembly GCA_030762895.1 of Sophora flavescens. Lineage (NCBI taxonomy): Eukaryota > Viridiplantae > Streptophyta > Magnoliopsida > Fabales > Fabaceae > Sophora > Sophora flavescens. The sequence continues at coordinate 99,953,773 of CM061069.1, read as the reverse complement.
TTTTTAAAATTTTTATTTCCTGCTAATAACAACAACAAGAGTCCCCGGCAACGGCGCCAATTTTTGGCCGCGCTGTCGCCACGCGCCAAAAAGAACGAGCGTTTACAAAATAATGTAGATAGGGAAGCGACAACTCGAGTATCGTCTCTCAAGGACTCTTAGGTGTTGTTATTATTAACAGAAAATCAAAAGTTAGTTTTGGGGGTTTTGGATTGAGATAAAATAAAGAAAACAAAGTAATAAAAACAGGAAGTTTAAGAGATTGACAATTAAACTAAAGCGATTAACCTACTGTTCTCGGTTTCCCACTATCATTGGTTCATATAAATCCAAGACATAAGCAGATTCTAATTCCCTCCCGGTTGTAGCAACAATTAACAACGCAATCACTACTACGGATGTATGTTCCTATTCCTGAAATAACAAACGGGGTTAAGCCCTCATGAACAAACAAACATGAATGAACACACGCGAAATAACAAACGCGATTAAGTATAATAACATAGCATCACCGAAATGAATCAATACAACACTATACATTCCTGAAATAACAAACAGAAACATATAGCATTGCATTGAAAAGAGAATAGCAAACTAAACAGGAAATACAGAACCGCAAATGTAAATGGAAACCAATCCCAGTAGATTAATCTAGGAGACTAGTTCTCCATTACAGACATAAGCAGAAAATAAAAGAAAAAAAACTACAACTACTGACTTTGACTAACTAGCTACTCTGACTAAAACTAGTCAGCTTACTAGCCAAAACTGACTAGCCTACACTAGCCCCCCTTCAATTCTGTCTAAAACTGACTTATATACAACTTCTGGACTACGCAGATTCGCGAGGCGAGCACAAATTCGCGAGGCGAATAATGCGAACAGTCTGCAACTTTTGATCTTCTCGCTAGGCGAGTATATCATTCGCGAGGCGAAACAATTCAATTTCCAAACTGCCACAGCCGTGACCTTTAGCATGCATAAACCGTGCTGACTTTTGGTCTTCAGGGTTGGATTACTCGCGAGGCGAGTCAAGTCTTCGTGGGGCGAGACAGAATGGTTGCAATATCTCTGGCACAGTCACCTTCTGGTTCGCGAGGCGAACATCCTTCTCGCGGGGCGAAAGCTCCAGAATTATTTCCTTTTATTAACCTGAAAACAGAAAATAGAATAAGTATTTTATTTAACTCTAAATCAACTAAATTAACTTAAAAATACTTTACAGACTCAAAATACTACTTAAGGACAATCAAGTCTATTTTGGGTGAAAATGATATAAAATTAGCACAAAGCCATGGTCTTTATTAGTTATAAAACCAGTCAACCAGAGGCTCATCAAAGAGTCTTCTTATTACGCCCGTGATGAGCATCAGGGGCTAACCGTGAGGCTTTCTGACTTCCAGGATCGCGAGGCGAGACATGATTCGCGAGGTGACACAGAAAAGTTTGCATTTTCTGGCATAGTCGGCCTTCAGGCTCGCGAGGCAAGGTGTGGTTCACGGGGCGAGACAGAGAGGAGGACATTCTGCTGTTCAGCTGGTCTCAGGTTCGCGAGGCGAGTAGACTCTCGCGGGGCGAATACTTCCAGGATTGCAGTTTCCACTGTTTCTTTATTCCTTTGACTCTAAGTTAACCTGAAAACAATGAAATAGCCATAAGTGCTTTATTTGACTCAAAACTGGCTAAATTAACCTAAAACTACTTGAACGACCCAAAAAGTTTGCTTGAGGACAATCGAGTCTAATTTGGGTGAAAACAAAATATAATTAGCACAAAACCATGGTCATACTAGTCATAAAACTAGATGAGCCAGAGGATTATCAGCGTTCTATCGCCAGATGTTCTAAATGATTCTTTCTTTGCTCTTATTTTATTCCAGAACTTCCTCATCTTTTTGTTTGCCTCAGAAACTTCTTTATCGTCATCATCATTTTGAGAGAGTTGCTATTTTGGAATGCTAGTTGATGGAAGTTTATCGATGTTGTTGACAGAAGTTTCTTCAGATGTTTCCTTAACAACATCATCTTCATCATATAGTTCTTCAAGTCTGATCTAGATATCTTTTGTAGTTTCACAGCTACTTACTTTGTCTTACTCTGATCTGCTAAGAGAACACACAAGAAGATATTTGGCTTTTCCATTAATCTGAACCATATGTTTGTGTTCTGATGTCCATCTGTTTCTAGGAATAATATTTCCACTCTCAATAGTTGGATTGTAAGGACCTTGAGATGTAATCTCCCATAGATCCAAATTAGTTGACTCTATGAACATTCTTATCTTACTCTTCCAGTACTTATAGTCTTTTCCACTGAATATAGGTGGTTTACTGAGGTATGTACCCTAATTATACACACTGTTGCTTGAACCTGCTTCGCTGGCCATTCTTCAAAATCTTTTCCTCTTACACTGTGAGGTGCTCAACCCAGAGGATGAGCTCTGATAGTAACTGAAATGGCACAAAATAACACTAGAAGAGGGGTTGAATAGTGTTTTCAAAAATTAGAGTTTAAGAAGCATAAAACAAAATCAATGAATGAAAGTGGCTCTTGGAACAGACGCCATCACAACACATTGATCAACAACTATTTCACACACCCGAGTTAGTTTAAACAGTCAGTGAAATAAGCTAAGTAAATAAGTAAAGATAGAGATAGAGTACTCGGAGATTTATCCTGGTTCTCCCACAAACTTTGAGCTACATCCAGTCCTTGACTTAACCAAGTTTTAGCACTATAACTTATCAAGGTTACAGACGAGTATTATTTGCACACCAGGCCTCTCCAGGCTCAACCACTAGTATTGTTTGCACACCTAGCCTCTCCAGAATCAACCACAAGTATTGTTTGTACACCTAGCCTCTCTATGCTCAACAAGTATTCTTGAAACAAGCCTCGTCAGGCTCAGAGATTTGAGAGAGTTTTGAAGCACAGCTTCAAAGTTACAAAGCAATCCAACCAATCTATAAACACTACAGAGAGTGAATATGAAATTGAAACTTGGTGAGTTGCTGATGAGTTATTCTTCAAATGATTTTTTAGAGTGTGAAGAAGATGTGTGAGTGATGAGAGCTTTCAACTATGGCTTTCCGTGAGATGAGTATTGTTCTTTTAGTAATATATCTTCCCAATAGGTGGATAATTTCTCAAGTTGTTTTTCACAATATATCATCACTATCACTTCAGTCTTCGACTCCTATTTATACTTGATCACAAAAGATCCGTTGAGATGCATTTGAGAGTATTCAGCTTTGCTCTTCAGGAAATAGTCGTTCTGACTTGATAATAAATGCTTTGAAGAACGTTGGAGATTCCTTGCTGACATCTGATCATAGCAGATATGCTTTTCTGGCTTTGGGCATCGTTCTTTCCTCATTTGTGTAATACTTAGAAAGCCTCAGATAAAGTAACTTTTCCTTTTACTTTCACAGGAAAATCCTTTTTTCTGATGCATTGCCCTTTTACCTTTTCTTATTTTCTAATCTCGATTGAAGACAAAGTGAATAAACTTATTTTAAACTTATCTCAAGTTTAAATAAATTCCGTTTCAAATTTCCTCTTCCATAAGAGAGATAAATATTCTTTCCTTGGAGTGTTTTCCTGTTTATGTGTGTTTGGTTCAACAACACCACATAATCTTGATTGTGAGCATTACCTCTTCTAAGATTGAGATAGTTATTGTCATGAGAGTCTTAGTAGGTTGTTCTGACATAATGAAGGTTCTGACCTTGTCGGAGACTCAGACACATATTTGAGTTATTCCTTGATCACATTTTGGTATGTAATCTTGATCCAAATCTTCTTTCAACTTTCCTTCAGAAGATATTGTAGATAGACTTTGAGTGTTTGATCATTCAGATGATGGTGCATGACTTTAGTCTTCATATGTTAACTTGAAGATCATCATTCTCTTGACAGAGTATTACTCATGAATGAATAAATCATTTTCCATAAATCCTTTTCCTTTAGCTTTTAGTGAAGATGACAACCACTGAATGCTTTGCTTTGATACTGCTTCTATTCTTATTCATAGTTTGATAAGTCTGAAAGATATGTATGCTTCAGTATGTCAAGCTTCAAAGCATTGTCCTAACAATCTTTGAGTCAGGCGCTTGATGTTGATTCTTTCCAAATTCTTTAATGAATTGATCTGCTAAGATAGTATACTTGTTCTGCACATCTCAAATAGATCGTCAGTAATATTTAGATAATTAAATATAAAATCAATTTATTAATGTTCGGGTTCATCAAAACTCCTAGAGAAAACAGCGGTAGAGTCAGACGCATGACTAGTCAGACTCTATATGACTTAACACCTCTCAGCTGCTTCACCTTTCGATCCTCAACTCGAAGGGGTAGTACCTCAAAAGTCAAGTTGTCTTTCAACTGTATAGTATCGGGTACTATCATATGACTCGGATCATGAATGTATTTTCTAAGTAGTGACATATGGAAAACATCATGAAGTTTGAACAAGAAAGGTGGCAAGGCTATTTGGTAAGAAACTTCACCGACTCTTTTAAGAATCTCGTAATGGCCGATGAATTTGGGAGTAAGTTTCTTTACTTTCATCACTCTACCAACCCCAGTTGTTGGAGTAACTCTCAAGAATACATGATTGCCTTCCTGGAATACATGGTATAGCTCTTTTGCCTACTCTGTGCCACTTTCATCTTTTCCTGAATCATCCTCACTTTTTATGTTGTTTCTTGCACTACCTTACCATAAGCCACTACCTTACCATCCTGCATCAACACTCCACCTAAACCTTGCTTAGAAGCACCGCAGCATACTATGAAAGGTCTACTAGGATTGGGTAAAACCAAAACCAGTGCTGATGTCAACCTATCCTTTAAGGTTTGGAAACTCTCTTCATACTTAGAGTCCCACACAAAGTGTTGTCCCTTCTTGGTGAGATGGGTCAAGGGTAAAGTTATCTTAGAAAAGCTATTATAATCATAAGTTTTGATAATTTAAATATAAGATTTAAATAATATTATGCTCAATAAATAAAAATTTCTCTTCCTATAAACGTTCTACATAAATATTTTTTATGAATATAAGATATAAATATATTGTTAGTGTAACAGCCTGAATTTTAATTACGTTGTTTAACTAGTTAAAATATAATTATTTATATTTTAATCTGAGATCAAGAAAATGATTTTAAATAAAGTAAAACCATCTTCATAGTCTATCTTATGGCAGAAGGTTACGGTGAAAGTTTGGGTTGAAAATTCAGACGGAACCCGGTCTGCGTTTTCACTGACAATAAGACTTTACTGAGACGAAACCCTAATTTCGACTAGAGAATGAAACGATTAGGTTTTATATTTCTCTCCCAACAATTTTCTGCATTTCGGAAAAAAATTTGTTAGGAATGAAATAATATTATTTTATTCGGGCGTAATCTTTAAGAAAACACGTAAAACCTAAGTCGAGGAATAAGTCGGGTAGGCGATGGAGTCGATTATGGAGTTGAGGTATTAGAAGCAATTAATGTAGCCGAGGGGACAAGGAGACAAGCATTAAATGCTAGTAATCATGAATTTTCAAGTAAAATGACCAAAATACCCTTAAGCTTAAACTAACCGAGGTTTAGTTAGATTTTAACCATGATTAAGGAGCCAAGGTTAGTTCTAGTGGCCCAAAATCAGCCACACCCTTCCTAATTTATGGGCCACATAATTTAATCATGGTTATCAAATTAATCCTAGTTAAGTTAAGTATTAACTATAGTTAAGTTATTATATGATTTAATAATCACAAAACCCATTAATGGAAGCCTAAGATCCAAACAATGCCTTAAATGCAAAATATCTCCTCCTTATAACCCCTTAAAACCGTAGCTAGTCCCCCCCTTCTTCACTCTTCATCTCTTTCATTTTCTTCACAAAAAGACATAAACTCCATTTTCTCTCCAAGAGCTCAAGTTCAAGCCTTAAGAGAAACTTGCTAAGGTCATCATCTTTTCTTTATTTCCTTCACTCACTTGAGATAATATGATCATCCATGATCATCTCTTCCATTCCTAAGATCTTGTTCTTCCTATTTCATGACTTTTTCATTTCTAGATCTAGAACGTCAAATAATTCTAGAAAATTGTAGAAAAATCAATTTAATGTGAAACCAATTGCTATGATCTTGTTATGTCTTCTACTTTTATTATCCAAGAGCATATGATCAAAATCATTTTCTTTCCCATTGTTTCATTTTTGGCCGAAACTACCTTAGAAAGTGGGTTTGTAATTTTTGTTCAATATGTGAAATCTAATAATTGATTAATGCTCTCTAATGTCTTAGTAGCCTAAATCCAAAATTTTAAATTCAAAAGAATTTCCCAGCCTAAATTTCTATAGGAGGCCGAAACTCAACTAAAAAGTGGTTGAAATATTTTGTTCATATTTTCAAAGTATAGCAATTTATCCTAGCTATTTAAGACCTGAAGAATTAGTATAAAAAAGATTAGAATATCCTAGCCTGTTTTTGGATTAATTGTCGAAACCTAGCATCAATGTGTCAAAGTTGGGTTTGTTGATTAATTTGTGGTTGTGTTGTTTGGTTGAAGGTGAAATTGGTAACGTGGGGTGTGGTAACGAGGAACGTCGAATTCGAGGTTCCGGTGATAACTCAGGTGGGGGAAAGAATCATTCTACCGTCGAAATCGATAAGTAGTATATTCTATAATAATGGTGCAGGGCCACCTAAACCCTACTAGTAGTCGAGTAATCGACAAGACCGAAATCGCATTGGAAACCTTTTCTGTAAAACCAATGGTGACTCGGGGATTGCAGGTTTATCGACATTAGGTTGATTTTTAGTATTTGATGATGTCTGACTTTATGTTATTGAATTTATTGTGATACGCTGGTTGAGGTATTCCATTGCATGTGACGTATTATTTTTTGTGTTTGAATATTTCCTGATGTTGTGTTATGCATGATCTGCCACTTTTTTATAAGGTGCTTAGTTGATTCTGAAGCGAAGATATGTATAACTCGGGTGTTGTTGGTTTGGGTGTGAGAATAATGGTGACTTAGAGGTGCCTAACCTTAATGATTTATTTTAAATAGGAGATGTGACATAGAACATGTGTTGAGGCTTTGATGAAAGGTTAAGGCATTAGGATGTTGTTAAAGTGGGTCAGTGAGATTCATGTGTTTGCATTGTTGTTCACAATCGTGTATTTGGAATACACGAGGTCAGGAGTTCTTGCTAGACCGTTCTACCTTAGATATAGGCTGTGCAGCTATAGTGTTATTCAATTTCACAAGCACCCTCAGGAGTGGATAGGGTGTGCACCGGGATAATCGTGCAACTATAGTGTCATTGCTTTGCGTGAGCATTCTCACCATGGAAGAGAATGTGCACCAGGGATTTGGAACCTGCCGCTTGAACAACTGACTGACATTCCCAATGAGGAATGTGTGAAGGAATTGGTAGTGGCCACGTCAGCATAAAGATTTAGGTTGCATGAGTTGAGGGTAGAGGATTATATATATTGAATTATGGATGATGGTTGATTTAGAGTGATATTTATCTGTGAATTTTGTTATATTATATACTATGACTTGTTCTACTTTTTGATGATAGAATTTCTTCTTATCCCCTATATTTCTATATTTTTGTGTGTCTACTTTATTTACGTTAGAAGACCCGATGGAGGAATATGTTGCTGAGGAGCTGGACGGAACTCTGTATGAAATAGAGGCTGCTGAGGAGTTGGATGGAACTCCATACGAACCAGAGGCGGAAGGTCGAGCTGTGACCCATGTTGATTAGAGTATAGATAGTATGGCCAGTGTGTCTAAGAAGTATTTTTATATGTTTCCTCTAAGTATGACTTTCGTTTAAGTATATGCCTGTGAGGGATCTTATTACGGGATACTCTCAACAGTGTTTTTGTATTATGTACAAGACATATGTATGTATTTTCAACTTAAATATGGTGTGGTGTATTAATTATCCAAAGTGGTATGTTGATTAACTTAAGTTTTAATTTTTACGTATTTCCACGTTAAGCGCGTGATTAAGATATCAATTAATAAGGTTTTTAACTTAATAACACAATGGGGCACAACGGGGTGTCGCATTTTGTGGTATGAGAGCAATTTGATTCTGATCAGACTGTGAGGTTTAGGATGTTGTTACTGGTTGTGTCTAGTTGAATCCACATCAGATTTTGACTATGCTTAGAAGTTGGGTAGTGTGTCCGAACCCGATGCGAAAATTAATATTGTTATGACATATGGTATTTATATACTTGCCAATGTAGTATTATATGTCATACTATTGAGAGTGGATGATTTCTTTTTTAGAATCATGGCTCATGGAAGAGGACCTCCAACCAATAGTGGTGACAGAACTCCGGAGAGAATCATAGGAGTTGTCAACAATGACACCAATGGAGGAGAGTCATTTGCGACTCCCAATACCATGGAAATGATAGCTGCTGCTATGTTATTGCAAACACAGCAGAATGTTGAAATGCTGCAGACGAACAAAGAGCGTCTGGAACTGAAGAATCAGAGGAGACCTACAGCAGCTGAAGATGCCAGAATGGCTACTTTGATGAAAGGGAAGCCACCTCAATTCCGAGGAGAGTATGACCCAGAAAAGGCTGAATGTTGGGTACAAGAGATAGAGAAGATATTCGATACCGTGCGCTGCAGGGAAGATAGGAAGGTGACTTATGCGGCCTTCATGTTAACTGAAGGAGCAGAGTTCTGGTGGAGAGGCAAGAAAAGACTATTGGAAGTTGATGGCAGAATGATTACCTGGCAGTTATTCACCAACTGCTTCCTCAAAAAGTATTTTCCGTGTCTAGTTCTACGCGAGAAGGAAAAGGAAATCACAAACCTCAAACAAGGCAACGTCTCTGTAGGTGATTATGCAGCACGTTTTGAGGCCATAATTAAGTACTCATAATTTTTTCAGATATTCCTAGATGAGGATTGGAAATGTAGGAGATTTGAGGAAGGACTCATAAATGAGCTGCAGAGGGCTGTAGTGTCTCTCGACATTCAAATTTTCCCGGAACTTGTTGAGAGATGTAGTGCTATTGAAAGTATAGATCTGAGGATGGCCAGTGAGCAGAAACAATTGAAGAGTCGAGGTCCTAACCGATCAAATTTTCAGAGGCGCGAAGGAAATGGTTCTCAGTGGAGACAGAGACCATATGCTAGACCAGTGCAGACACCTGCATCAGCACCAGTGGCTAGAGCGGGTCAGCAACCGCAAGACTTAGTTTGCTTTAGATGTGGAGGACCGCATTATGCTAGAGACTGTATGAATAGGCCTAGTTGTTTCAACTATGGGAAACCAGGTCATATGGCACGAGACTGCAGACAGCGGTTTGTGCAATAACCGGCAGTTGCGGGAAGAGGAGCTATAATACCCTGAATTCCACCCTACGTTAGTAAATGTTAATGTGTTAAACTTATCTTATATATGCTTTATATGCTTGTTCTTGATGTCTAAGTTCATGTTGGGAAGGTTTAGCCTTAGGAAGGTTCAATTGTTTTAGAGTCCTAATAACCTGTTTTACCGTTTTGGTCATATCTTAAGTTCTAGATGTTCGATCGAGGTGATCTTTGTGGCGTTGTAAAGATAAGAGAATTATCTACAAGTCTTATATCATGTGCTTTGGCCAAATTCGACTGTTTCTGCCTCACCGCACGAGTAGTTACTTGCACCACGAAAATCTAAAATTCAGCTTTGCGCTTTCGGGTTTGCCCCGCGAATCCAGCTGACAGAAATTGGTTCTCTGGCTTGCCCCGCGAATATGTACAGAACCATAAAACACGTTTTAGGTTCTTTTATGCCCAAATCATATTCCAACCCATTTTTAACCCCTAAAATACAATATAAACCCTAGTCTATCACGTCCCAACACTCAGAGCTGCCTCCCTTCTCTTTTTCTCTCAATTTCCATAAACCGTCTCTAGAAAACTCTCTCAAGGTAATCCGTTCTTGTACCGTTCTTCACCATTCTTTGATAGGAGAACATCGCTGTGATGACGTGATCATCGTATTCATTGTTTAAACCTTCAAACAAGGTAAGATTCATACACCTCGTCCCTCTCTTTCTTCCCTTTTGATTTCTTGGCCTAAGAGTCTAATTAAAGTGTTTCCTTGTTGTTCTTGAGGTCATAGATAAGTGCTCGTGAGACGAGACCCTAAAGGACCCTCCTTCTTCTTTTGAAACGCAAACCGCATACCAGGTATGGGGAGAAGGAATAGTATGAGTATGTATGCTTGGGGGTAGCACAAGACGAAGGGTTCCCATAACCCTTTTATGTTTGATAACATGTTGTATGCCAATATGCTTAATCCATTATTTGTTGTTTAACTGTTTGCAATGACGATATTGGTATGTTGTTATTGTTAATGAATATTGTTTGTTATGTTCATATTGATGTGATGATTCCATGATTGAATGCTTTTAACATGATTATGTCATTGTGATGTATTGGATGTTGATTGACGTTGTGATGCGTTAAGGTTAAAACGTTTAATCTATTAACAATGTTAAGGAAGGTTTTCCCCCTTGTTCATGAGACTGAACTATAGTAATGAGTGAGGATTATGCCAATGGTTTAGTCAAGAAGACTAGGGATTGATTTATGAGTGATTAGGGGAAATAATATGGTTGAGACTAAAGGATTAATTCCCCTTTAATTTCTAACACATGAACATTAAATCAATATTAACGAGACTGATGAGTTATGGACTAGAAGAACCTTAGGGTTGAATCTGAGAATGTCCCACACAAGTGGCAATAGGGTCTGTGACCCTTCTGCCAAGAACAATAGGGCGCGCACTTGATCACACCCGTGCTCAACAGGGAGCACACCCGTGTTCCCATTCAAACCCAGGACTGGGCGTGCTCCTTAAGCACGCCCGTTCTCAACACTCAGCACGACCGTGCTTGACTATGAGTTCAACACGACCGTGCTGAGACGTGAGCACGACCATGCTCACCTATGCAGAACAGAAACCAGAATAGTGCAGTAGCAGGGGTTTCACCCCATATTCTCTAAAAGACTTAATAAAATACCAATGAAACATGAAGGTCAAATACAAGTGATAAGATTGATGTACCGTGGTAGCCTAGTGGTCAAGGGGGCCTTGTTGCATGATGGTCAAGGTGGTAATCTTTGGTGCTTAATGGCTAGAGTGTTAATGATGATATGGTACCTTGGCAGCCTAGTGGCCAAGGGGGCCTTTATGCTTGATGGTCAAGGTGGTAATCTCTAGTGTAGAGCGACTAAAATGTTTAATTAACAAATACGAAAGATAACGTTAATCCTCGATAGCCGAGGTGTTGATGGTGTTAGCCTATGGGCCCAAGCGGAGGTGGTGGTGGTTGTGCTTGTGTGCTTTGTTGAACATGAATTCACGCATCGGAGATGTTAGTGGTGGTTGTTCAACATAGGGGAGGTTGTCCGTGAGTAAGACAATCTGGCCGTCTGTGGGACCTGGTACCCCCACTGTGGCGCATTCGTGAGTAAGGCGCATTGGCTATCCTAGGGTCCAACCAAGGTAAGTTGGATTGCCTCGGCGTTGGTGCTTATTGGCCAATGTGAAAATGTAAACCTGAAGTTGACTTCCTGTGATAAGTGGATCCAGGTGCATAACGGAGTAATGGAGCACAGTTGCATTACATAGCATACACATTATATTATGATGTTGATGTGTTATACTGTTGTTTGCTATAACATGATTGTTTGATGTATGGTCGTCTTGCTAACTGGATCCTTGCCATTATATTCATATTCATGTTTCTTACTCCCTATTTCTATGTTTCTTGTTGTGGCATGTATCTTTTATGCAGAGGACGGCGAGCGGCTAGTTGAGGAGTGACTCCAAGGAGCCGCGACTCTCTAGTTAGGATTTCCAGTTTTCAGTAGTTGTTTTCAGTTTGTATCCGAGGATGTTTTCCGGATTGGTTATACCAGCTCTACAATGTGACAATGGAGTTCAGGTTTTCTTTTTTGTTATGTTATGTTTTTATTTCCGCGGTTGATACAATGTGTTACCTTTTACCTTGTTTTGATTTCAATAAACGATGTGTTATTTTAATTATATTATCTTTTAATGCTTTATATGTATACGGAGTAGAGGGTGTCACAGGAGCTGGAAACAATAGAGGTGGAGCTGGAAGAGGAGTTCCGATAGCAAGACCACAAGTGGCCAGACCTCAAGCTTCTGGAAGAGTTTTTACCGTGAGGGGAGCTTAATCCTCTCAATCTGCGGATCTTATACAAGGTATGTGTTTGATAGCTGGTAGACTCTCGTCATTTTGTACATCGTTCTACAGATCAGTGTTGTCCTTTTTCATTTGTTGGTAAAGTTGGGAGTGGGGATGGCAATGACTAAGGTTTGGATAGGGTACTATAGTATCCGTCCCCATACCCGTGTTTTAAAAAATTACCCGTACCCGGACCCGTACCCGCATGGGTAGCAACTTTAGTATAGTATCCGTCCCCATACCCGTGTTTTAAAAAATTACCCGTACCCGGACCCGTACCCGCATGGGTAGCAACTTTAGTACCCTTACTCATACCCTCTGGGTACCCAAGTACCCACACCCACACCCGTTACCCGCATTTTAACTAATAAAAAACAATAAATAACATTATAACTCAATTAAAAACCATCCAAAGATCTTTCAAATCTACTCATGAAACATTACAAACCAAAGTATTAAATTAAATAAAACATCCAAAATGAGTAAATATATCAATAAGCATAAAAAACAATAAATTTATGAACTTATAAGTCCGAAAAGGGAAAAACACTAATGAGTCCTAGGTTTAAAAATTTTACATTAATTTATTCTTAAAAATTGAAATATAATTATAATTATATATACTAATTTAACTTTTTGACAAGCCAAAATATAATGGAATGAGTACAAGGGATATTCTAACCCGTATAAAAAAAAATACAAGATATGCCAATTGTGAGAAAATATAACTACCAGACTGATCACCCAAAACCAAAAACCACTATGTCCGTTACACTACTCTTAAGCCAACAAGAAACCACCCCGTGAGATTATAGCCATAAACAGATGTTACTATTTGTTTTGCTTACCACAAAAACCGAATAAAACATAAACAAAAAGCCACCTAAGCAAGTTATGCTGCAGCATAGGTACCCACACGAGTCACCACATGTCAATTCCCAAAGCCAAAGCCCTATTTTAGGTTAGTATCCAGTGTCAAGGGTTTTTGCAGCTTCACACCATCACAAGTCACTGTTTTTCAATTCTGGTTTGAACAATGACATTCCTTAATAAAATTGGAAACCTACTCAAGCATTCTGCTGTCAAAAACATCAATCAAGATTTGTCTGCGTCTACTCCTTCGATTTTCCAGGCAATTAGATCTATGTCATGGAAAGCTTTTTGTTGGAGGAATTTCATCTAGCACAGATGATATGAGTCTGTGAGAAGCTTTTGCTCGCTACGGAGAGAAGTACTTGATGCAAGGGTTATCATGGATCGTGAAACTGGAAGATCCAAAGGTTTTGGCTTCATAACTTTTACAACAAGTGAGGATACATCTTCTGCCATTCAGGCCATAGATGGCCAGTATCTTCATGACCGGTGGTGGTGGCGGTGTCTATGGTGGTGGTGGTGGCTATGGTGGTGGCAGCAACTATGGTGGCGGTGGTGGCAGCGGCTATGGTGGCAGTGCTAATTATGGAGGTGATGGCGGCACTGGCAGCTATGGCAGCGGCAATGCTGCGACTAGTTACGCTAGTGGTAACAATGTTAACTCTGGTGCTAGTAATTTCCAGTTCATTGAAAATTCTGGTATGGATCTTGGCTCTGCTGACGTGAACTCATGAGGATAGATGATGGTGAATCCATTGAGCCATTGGAAGACAATCACCTGAGAGATAAAAATGATGAAATTAATGACTATGCTTAGAACCGAGGATGAGTATTTTCGCCGTGAAAAAAATCCTTGAAGGTATGTGAAGATGATAATCGAATGTGTTTCAAACATTCCCATCGCTCTCCTTCAAGGTTTCAAAACTTAATTGTTTAGCTTGAGTTTGGTAGTTTGTCAGCTGAATGACTTGTTCCGTCCAAATACCTCGGATGAGAGATACTTGGCCGAACTAGGTTTAGTGGGGTGTTTTGGAACGTGCTTGACAGAATTGAGATTATGCTCATACGTATCCAAATGGGAATCAAAGCAAACGTAGTTCTGGATGAGGGGGTAAGCCCCCTATTTATAGAGATCTTTCAGGATCAAGCTCCGAGATAAACGGAGAGATATTAGGATCAAATCCCTGATTATGCGGAGTGATATTCGGATCAGTCATTTATGACTGATCCGCAAGGGACCGAGATGTACTTTAATGGCAGGGCGAATTCGAGTACTTATCCTCGGCTGGCCCGGTGTGCTGATATGTCCTCGACCTTGGAGGAGCTTGGGCTAAGGCCCATAGCCGGGGTAAGCTCGGTCAGCCCAAAATATAGACGAGTCCTCGGCCTTACCTTCTCGGCCGGTACACAAGCCCCCCCAGCTCCGAGCTTGAATAAGCGAGAGAGTTGATAATCATGAAACCGAGCTTATTCTTCGGCTACACAGGCATCCGCATTTCCAGCTGTCATTTCAATCAAGTCTTCTCTCTCTGTCAGAGAAAGCAATCATTGCCCAAGTTGAGGTTCTAGCCCCTGGCGTTGATCTTTCGGGAGCCGATGTAAATAAGGAGGTGGTGAATGGGGAACTTGTTCCCATTATTCCCGATGAAGAGGGGGAAGGGGAGGAAGACTCTCCCGGGGATCACATCGAGGCCGAAGAGGGTCCTAGGAACGAGTAGCTGTTGTAGTTTTTTGTTTTTTGTTCATCCTTTGTAATGGGCTTGTGCCCTTGTAACTTCGTATTACTTAATGAAAACTGTTATCATTCTGCTGACTTTCTGTCGTTGTGTTCGGCCTGTTAACCAAATCTTCGGCTAAGGCCGAGGTACTCTACCGTCCATATCAAAAATGGACGGTGGTTGTTACACGTGAAACACATGTTTCACACTTTACGCATGCAGTCACGCATTAAATGCTTTGGAAACCGCAATGGGTTCATGCAATTACTGCTTTTTGCTTAGTTTCAAGATTTATTTTTCCAACAAACCCTTTCCCACGCATACTTCTTCTTTCCCTGCTTATAAATAGGGCTACTCCGCTACCTTGTTCATCCCTCATTCTTTTCCACCAGCCAAATTCGTTTCTTGTTTCTCTTCTACCTGAGTAGTTCTATGCTAGTGTTAGGGGTTTACGCTCCCCTCTCCCAGTTAACATCCTTTTTTGGGTTTCACATCCTCCAAAAAGGATGTAAGTGGGAGACGGGATCCAGAATTCCTTTTATGATTCGATCCTTCAAGAAGGATGTTAACTGGGAGAACAGTAGTCTTCGGGAGTGGAGAAAGGGGTAGAGGCCGTCTACTCCCTGAGCGGGCCGAGCACCTCATCATCCAGCTTTCTCAGGGGGAAGTGACTACATCCTCCCTTAAGAGAGAGTCATGGCATTGGATTGGGGGAAATGGGGGCCGACTGGACTTGCCCCGACTCTAATAGGGGACTACTGTCCCGCCGAGCGGCCCTTATTTTCAATTTCGGCGCTGTGCTAGGTTCCCTTAATATCTTCACCTGTTTGTACTTTTCAAGAGTCAAACTCGGCCTTATTTGGCTTTACCCACTGTTCTCGGTTTCCTTAATAAAATCATGGCTCAAACTTGGCCTTTAAATTCGAACTTTATTCTTTTTTAATTGCTACTTGTATTTGATTTCAACAACTTCGCGGCTCGAACTCGGCCTTAATAATTTGATAGCTCAAACTAGGCTAATAGGCTCAAACTTGGCCTTTAGCATTTAACCAGCTCGAACTCGGCCATCAGGCTTTGGCCTTTAGAAATTAATCGGCTCGAACTCGGTCTTTTGGCTCAAACTTGGCCTTGGAGAATCGAATGGCTCGTACTCGGCCTTCAGGCTCAAACTTGGCCTTAAAAGATTTAATGGCTCGAACTCGGCCTTAATAACTCGGCTAATAGGCTCAAACTTGGCCTTTAGCATTTAATCGGCTCGAACTCGGCCTACAGGCTCAAACTTGGCCTTAAAAGATTTAATCGGCTTGAACTCGGCCTTCAGGCTCAAACTTGGCCTTTATGAATTGAACGGCTCGTACTCGGCCTTCAGGCTCAAACTTGGCCTTGGAGAATCGAATGGCTCGTACTCGGCCTTCAGGCTCAAACTTGGCCTTAGTTGACGGCTGTGCTTGCTCAACTGCTTGGAGAATCGAATGGCTCCTAAACTTGGCCTTAAAAGATTTAATGGTTCGAACTCGGCCTTAATAACTCGGCTAATAGGCTCAAACTTGGCCTTTAGCATTTAATCGGCTCGAACTCGGCCTACAGGCTCAAACTTGGCCTTAAAAGATTTAATTGGCTCGAACTCGGCCTTTAGGCTCAAACTTGGCCTTTATGAATTGAACGGCTCGTACTCGGCCTTCAGGCTCAAACTTGGCCTTAAAAAATTTAATCGGCTCGAACTCGGCCTTAATAACTCGGCTAATAGGCTCAAACTTGGCCTTTAGCATTTAATCGGCTCGAACTCGGCCTACAGGCTCAAACTTGGCCTTAAAAGATTTAATCGGCTCGAACTCGGCCTTCAGGCTCAAACTTGGCCTTTATGAATTGAACGGCTCGTACTCGGCCTTCAGGCTCAAACTTGGCCTTGGAGAATCGAATGGCTCGTACTCGGCCTTCAGGCTCAAACTTGGCCTTAAAAAATTTAATCGGCTCGAACTCGGCCTTAATAACTCGGCTAATAGGCTCAAACTTGGCCTTTAGCATTTAATCGGCTCGAACTCGGCCTACAGGTTCAAACTTGGCCTTTAGCATTTAATCGGCTCGAACTCGGCCTACAGGTTCAAACTTGGCCTTAAAAGATTTAATCGGCTCGAACTCGGCCTTCAAGCTCAAACTTGGCCTTTATGAATTGAACGGCTCGTACTCGGCCTTCAGGTTCAAACTTGGCCTTGGAGAATCGAATGGCTCGTACTCGGCCTTCAGGCTCAAACTTGGCCTTAAAAAATTTAATCGGCTCGAACTCGGCCTTAATAACCCGGCTAATTGGCTCAAACTTGGCCTTTAGCATTTAATCGGCTCGAACTCGGCCTACAGGTTCAAACTTGGCCTTTAGCATTTAATCGGCTCGAACTCGGCCTACAGGCTCAAACTTGGCCTTAAAAGATTTAATCGGCTCGAACTCGGCCTTCGGGCTCAAACTTGGCCTTTATGAATTGAACGGCTCGTACTCGGCCTTCAGGCTCAAACTTGGCCTTTATGAATTGAACGGCTCGTACTCGGCCTTCAGGCTCAAACTTGGCCTTAACAATTCAACAGCTCGTACTCCTGAAATCTTGTCACTGCCCCTCATGTATCCAAAATTAAGTGTGAGCAGGTTAGCGGGTGTGAAAATAATTTAAAATCAAATAAATTAGAGCCACGTATCTTATTGGTCTTTTGTGATCATCAATGATCAGCTCGTCAACTTCCTTTGTCTTGCCCCACTTTCGGAGGAGGAGGTACTACAAGCTTGTAACCACCTTTAGACACATGCTCCACTTTTTGGCCGAGATCACACCATGCTCCACAACCCGCAACCATTGGGATTTTTTCACAAACTGTATACTACAACTACATTCAAGAAGAAATATCCCACCTAGTGGATAAGGGTTAAAGGGATAATCTCCATTATCAACAAATTCAAATTTTGAATTAATGTGCAATAAAGATAATGATAAAAATTATGTCTTATCTTTGATAAAGTCAAACCGATCAACACTTAAGTTTCTCTAGTAACTGTTGGTGCCATGTATCAGCCACTTGAAAATCGGTTGGACTCTGCGGTTTTATCTCCAAAGAAGATATGATCTTATTGCTGTAAGTGGCAGTGTATAGCCGCTCCCTTCTCAAGTCATGATGAACTTTTGGTTTGAAACTTTGCATGATGGAAAGCCTCATTCTAGTCAGGAGAAGACGTCCGCATCATGCATGAGGCATTTTACTTGTCACTAATGATGTCCACGTGGATCTCCTCCTTTTTGAATCGTTTTTTACCACCAGCGGAATCTGCTCCCATGATCATTTCATCATCATTACTCAAATCTTTATCTTCACTTGTAACAGGCATATCATGAGTTAAATAATGATTTATTTTAGGAACGTATAATGCGTGGTTCCTAAAGATACCTGCCATATCCACACCGCTATAATTTCGCTCCAGAGAATCAGCACCCGCAGTAATCGAAATAGCAGTTATAGAATTGCCATTATTGCAGATATTATTCTGATTCGCCGGAGATAACGATGGTGCCACCCATGATGACTTCCCCTCCTCCCTCAACCACCTTTCACCACCACTACCATAATTTTTCTTCGGCTCCACACGTAATTCAGGTCCCCATGTACAGCTACCATCATCGATGCTTGCTGAAAAAGGCTTATCACAGTAGTCTTCTATATGGCCAAGCATGCCGCAGTAGTAACAGAAAAATCACCAATGAAATTACCAATACTTCTCGCTACAGCCTCCGTCATGAAGCCCATAGGAATGTTATGGATTTGCACCCATATGGCCAAATGATTCAGAGGGATATCGAACGGAGCCACTCCCCCACTCACCGGACTCAGAACAGGCATGTAGTTATCAAAAGGCCATGGACCCCCGGTTAGCACACGAATCATATCCATCCGATGGAAGAACTGAAAAAAATATCGGTCCTGTCCTGACTCCTTAATCTCCACGGTTTTAGCTAGCCTCCAAACAGTGGCCATTCGATCCATCATGCCGTCGTTTCGGATGGCCCTATCCGCCGCGAATCCTCCTATTAAACACAACTCAACCCTCCTTTCCACTGCCGCTGGCTGTCCATTGTTATTTTCTACATCGATAACAAAGCCACCGTCCTCCTCAACCCCTAGGGATAGCCTCTCAAAGTTTTCCTCCATATTGTTCTCACCATTATTTGTGGTATGGGAAAATTTGCTTCGATTCCCACAGACGGCGCCAAATGTTCCGTCCAAATGCCTCGGATGAGAGATACTCGACCGAACTAGGTTTAGTGGGGTGTTTTGGAATGTGCTTGACAGAATTGAGATTCTGCTCCTACGTATCCAAATGGGAATCAAAGCAAACGTAGTTCTGGATGAGGAGGTAAGCCCCCTATTTATAGAGATCTTTCAGGATCAAGCTCCGAGATAAACGGAGAGATATTAGGATCAGATCCCTGATTATGCGGAGTGATATTCGGATCAGTCATTTATGACTGATCCGCAAGGGACCGAGATGTACTTTAATGGCAGGGCGAATTCGAGTACTTATCCTCGGCTGGCCCGGTGTGCTGATATGTCCTCGGCCTTGGAGGAGCTTGGGCTAAGGCCCATAGCCGGGGTAAGCTCGGTCAGCCCAAAATATAGACGAGTCCTCGACCTTACCTTCTCGACCGGTACACGACTGATGTAAAATAAGATTTTTCCAGGAGTGTATTGAAACTATTTGGAATTTTATTTTTGGATCGTTTTAGCAGTTTGAATGATATACAAAAAAAAAAGGGCACATAAAGACATAAGTCATAGCAGGCAGCATCCCAAAAAACAAAAATATACATACTAATATATATATATATATATATATATATATATATATATATATGTCCTTCTCTTTCACAAAGTCACGCTTTCTTCATTTCCTCTATCTTCCCGAGGTCAGCAACAGCTTGTTCAACTTGCCTTTGGGCTTGAATTCTTTCATTTTCGGCGGAACGAATAAGTTCGGCAAGGCAAAGGGCATAAATCTCGGCAGCTTCATAAGTTAATGCTACCCCACACTTGTTGAATATCTCCAAGTCTGCAGGGAAGCTCAGTTGCGAGTCAATGAATGCCCTCGGATTGGTCTCATATGCTAAAGTGATTGAGGCTCGACATTTTGAGTGACGGCATACCACTTCCTTTTGTGCCCTTTCTTCTCGAGGGCAGGTTTAGCAGCAGCTTCTTTCTCGGAAGCAGAGGCAGCGGTTTGCTTGCCAGACACCTCGATTGACTTCTCAGTGTTCTAGGTCAACCTAGGGCGTTTGTGAGATGGGGAGGATAGATTGATAGTAGAAGGGCCAGTGATGGGAGCACTTGGCGAATAGTAGAACTTGGTACTCCAGATTTTTTCTACTTCCCCTTCTCAAATTTAAGCTTCCTCATCTCGGCGAAAGATAGCTTCGAACCCATCTTGACTGTAAAGAAAACAATGGCATCAATCCAATATAAAAAAAAATGCAAGTACAACAAACATGGTAAATATTTTTGTTCCCTCTTGCGTTGCCAGCTCTCCTTATGATTCTCGGCATAAGGTAACTTCAGCAATGCTTGACAGTCAAGATGGGCAAGTTGAGTGAGGAAGTCAAATTCCTCTTTTTCCATGGGAGTCAATTCATTGTAAGTGTTGGTTACCCGAAAGGGTGAACAGGTCAAATACATGGGATACTTCGGTTTCCCCTCTGGATTTAGGAAAAAGGCTAGTTCTTCAGGAGATGACCTAACATTGAAAAAATATATTTTAAAGTGCTTATAGGAAGAATTGTACAGAGAGAACAAACGACAATTTTTGGCGAGCATGGAGAGAGACCCAATGGGCTTTATTGTTGAGCCGAATGGAATAGAAAGAGAAGAAATTGTCGGCAGAGACCTCTATCTGGAACTCAGAACACAAGATTTCAAAGGCACGAATAAAAGCCCGGCTGTTAGGGTGAAGTTGAGAGGGTGCCACATTCAGAATGGTTAAAACCTCAGTCTGGAGGGACAAGAAGGGTATTTGAAGGTTAAGTTCTTTGAAGTGAGTTTTGTAAAGGAAAACAAAAGGAAAGTCGTCTCCAGAGGCCTTGAAACAAATTCTATCAAAATCCGAACAAGGATAACAAACAAACTTATCTTCGGATTCAGGTGTGGACAGTTGGATCTCTTTTCGTAGTTAGGTAATAGACTGGGGGGTTTGGTAGCTAGAAAAATAGGAGAGAACACCAATATCCACCCATTCATAACCGGGAACAGGCGGCACCGGTGGTGGAGGGAGAACTACGCCTTGTCGGGCGAGGTGGTCGGAGGAATCAGTCAAATGTTCATCTGCAACCTCCTCATCAAAAACAGTATTCTCCATAGGAGAAGATGAAAAAGTGGAGATGTGGGAGTCATCATCCAAGATGAGGATTTCTGGAGGGTTAGGTGGGAGATTTGAAGTACCTTCGGGAAGATTAAGAGGATCCATGAAGAAATAAGTAAAATGCAGAAGGGGCAGTGAGGACGTACGTGATAAGTAGGGAAGAAGGCAAAAGAAAGATGAAATGGATGAAAGAATGCAGGAGTGAAGCTCTTTGCTGTGTAAAAGTAGAAGGCAGAAGGTATTATGAAGATGAAGGGAGAAGGTTTAAATTGGAGAGTAAGACCAAAATTTGAATTTTGGCAGGGAGATGAAAAGACAATCCATATATAGGGATATGTTTCACCTTTAATGGTGACAGAAAACATCATCAATGCAGAGTAGTTGGTAGGGTGTGGTAGAGTTTTTGGGTGGAAGAGGGGAGCGAATTCCCTGACGTTGTGGCACGCAACGTTAGGTGACTTTGAAGCTTATTAGCCTCGGATCAAATCCGACGGCTCAGAGATGAAAAAGCTTAATTTTTTCACCAGCGCTGGGCGCTGGCTTCCACACTCGCGAGGCGAGCCAAGGTTCGCGGGGCGAATCTCCAAAGATGAAAAACGCTTAATTTTTTTCACCAACACTGGGCGCTACATCACCAGCGCTGGGCGCTGGCTTCTGGTTTCCACACTCGCGAGGCGAGCCAAGGTTCGCGGGGCGAATCTCCAAAGATGAAAAAGTTTAAGAAACCCATAACCCCGCCGGCCCGTTCCATCGTTGGGCGCTAGTTTCCAGCGCTAGGCGCTGCTCGTCTGCCAGCATTGGGCGCCAGTTTCCAGTGCTGGGAGCTGGTCTTCTGCGCGAAGTCTCAGCTAGCGCTGAGCGTTGCTGCCTATAGTTGGGCGTCTGTTTCAGCTTCCTAGCGCTGGGCGCTAGTTGCCAGTCTTCTGCCTGTGCTGAACGCCAATCTGCCTGTGCCGACGGTGGAGCTGTGTGGGTTGTGGCAGAACTGGTCCTCTTCGAAAATGGGTCCTCTTCGATGGCTCTGTTATGGCCTTTGGTTGGGAAGAGGGGGGTTACGGCGATGGAACACGACGACGGTGCAGCGGCAGCGATGAAACGGGCCGGCGACGTCCGGCGGTGCTGTGGCAGCGTGATCCCTTCCCGTTACGCCGTCGTGCTGCCACAGAGTGGTAAATAGAGTGATGTTTGAAGTAGAAAATGGGGAAGATGGAGGGAGAGAATAGATGCCGTGAGGGGTTACGGGTTTCTTATACTTTTTCATCTTTGGAGATTCGCCCCGCGAACCTTGGCTCGCCTCGCGAGTGTGGAAACCAGAAGCCAGCGCCCAACGCTGGTGATGTAGCGCCCAGCGCTGGTGAAAAAAATTAAGCGTTTTTCATCTTTGGAGATTCGCCCAGCGAACCTTGGCTCGCCTCGCGAGTGTGGAAGCCAGCGCCCAGCGCTGGTGATGGAGCGCCCAGCGCTGGTGAAAAAAATTAAGCTTTTTCATCTCTGAGCCGTCGGATTTGATCCGAGGCTAATAAGCTTCAAAGTCACCTGACGTTGCGCACCACAACGTCAGGGAATTCGCTCCCGTGGGAGAGGCAGCGTGGAGTACTTGGGATGCTGTGCACAGTGACACGCGTTGGAAAAAGAAGGCAAAAAGACAAGACCGCTATTATTAGGCGTGTGAAGGAAGGAAAACGCGGATCTTTCGGGATAACCATGACAGGACAAAACTTTTCACAGTAGTCACACCCGGAAAGGTGTGCATTGACTTAGACCGAAGTTCTCAGTGGGATTACTGAGATCTCTTTATATTTCAAAATAACATCCCAAGGTATGCTAAGCTATATCAATCTGTAGTAGTTCATAGATCGGGGTCTAGTGTAGAGGAAAATAAAATTACACCGAGATGACTAAAGCCTGAAAAAGCTAAAGCTATATCACTCCTAAGTAGCTCATAGCTTAGGGGGCTTATGTACTGCCCGATACATATGGGTCGAGGTCAACCTGAAACTTGGTCCATTACCCATGAAGCTGGTCGAAGTCGGATGACAGTTGACTGAGTCTACGAATGAAAGAAGTGGACCTCGGAACCAGGCACGAGTGGAAGGGTGGTTACTCGGTAATGAATAGTGGAAACGTGGGAAGGCCAGTTATAGGAAAGTTAGAGGGGTGGGCTAAAACAGTTAGAACTCAGCATGTAATATATAATGATAGATAAACAGTAAGAGAAGTCTAAGCTATTATGTGATATTGAGTCTTGGTTAAGAGCTCTCCTTGATATACGAGATCATTCTTAATTGAGAATCGGTTGAAAAATAGTGATATTGTTCTTCAGGTTATCGGTGTTGTCATTGTCAGAAATTTGTAAGAACAATTAGCATAGCAACCGATGTCTTTGCTACCGTTGCTATCGGTCGCTAGGTCTGATAATTTAATCTTATCAAGAATTTGATGTTTTAGTCTCTATTTCGGTTGCCATTGACGACGAATGTATTCGGTCGCTATTTCGACTTTTTTTTTTGTAGTGTGTATTAATCTTATAAGAAGCATGAATTAGCTTCTTTTGGAGTCTCATCCAAATGTTTTACTTGGTAGGATTCCATCCATAGTTTCATTAGTGAAGACTAAAACAGAAATAGGGTCTTCCTAATTTTAGATTCTCTTGGTTTTATTTTGCATGGGTTTTGGCTTAATGTCCCCCGTGTTTTTGTATTCTTTTTTAAAAATAAAATAAAATTAAGGTATGTTGCAGATGATTGGTAAGGTTTGAGGTGCCAACCTAGTTGTGATTTCATTCCTTATTGTGATGCCTTTGCATGCATTTTTGCTTTGAAAAAATAGTGAAAAGTAGAATTGATTAATGTTGTAAAAAGGTGGCTTCGACTTAAGAGGAGATTATTTGAGTTTATAAAATTTCAAATTATTTAGCAAACACATTTCTCTATTAAAAATTAAAGCACATAAAATGAAAATAATCAAAACAATAAAGAATAGGATGAACAATAAATCACAAAAGAAAGAGATAGGGAAGAAAAGTTTGTAAACCAGATTTATCCTAATTCAGTCATCGACCAATGGTGAAGTAAATCCAGTCCCCAGAATGTTTCTCGGATTTATCCACTAATACCAAGCTTGCATATACTTGAAAATATTTACACCATAGAGCATTCTAACTGCGTGTTCCGTCCAAATACCTCAGATGAGAGATACTCGACCGAAGAAAGTTTAGTGGGAGTGTTTTGGAATGTGCTTGACAGAATGTGAATTCTGCTCCTACGTATCCAAATGGGAATCAAAGCAAAACGTAGTTCTCAATAGAGGGGTTGGACCCCTATTTATAGAGATGTTTAGAATCAGGCTCCGAGTTATACGGAGAGATATTAGGCTCCTGATTGTGCGGAGAGATATCAGGCTCCGGATTATGCGGAGAGATACTTGGACCGGCGAGATATTCGGCCCAGTCAGTTACGGTTGGATAGCTCAAGGCCGAGATATCTTCATTCGCGGTCTGGTGTGGAGTAGGCCCGAGTAGTTATCCTCGGGTGTCGAGCGTGTTAATAAGTCTTCGGCTCTATGGGAGTTCGGGTGAATATCTACT
Organism: Sophora flavescens; assembly: GCA_030762895.1. Lineage (NCBI taxonomy): Eukaryota > Viridiplantae > Streptophyta > Magnoliopsida > Fabales > Fabaceae > Sophora > Sophora flavescens. The sequence goes on along the minus strand of CM061069.1, from coordinate 99,928,962 downwards.
CACGAGAATGAGCTTGGTTGTATTGACAATCATCGGCCTTATATCCTCGGCCGGTACACAAGCCCCCCGAGCTCCGAGCTTAAATAAGCGAAAGAGCTGATAAGCATGAAACCGAGCTTATTCTTCGGCCACACAAACTTCTGCATTCCCAGCTGTCATTTCAATCAAATCTTTCCTCTTTGTCAGAGAAAGCAATCATTCCCCCTAATACTTCTGTGGTACGCTTTAGGTAAGAAACCTTAGGGTTCCGCGCCCATTTAATGGGTGAAAAATCAAAAGTCGCGCCTTTTTGGGCCTGATGGGATGTGGGCCGTCAACCGCAGGCTACAAATATCCCTTCCGACCCCAACTCCCTTCTACCCTGCTTATCCTCCTTGACCTTTCGCCTTCGTCTTCCAGGTTTCTGCCATCACTCTTCTGCTTGTCATTTTTCAGGTACGCCCAATCTCCTTCTTCCCCTCGTACTTCTCAGTTTAATTTCTGCTTACCAGATGAGTTCATCCATGTCCTCTGAGTCAAACACCTCGCCTCTAATTAAGCGTGAGGTTTCCCCCATTGGGGGTTCTCCCTCCACCTCTCTGATTCCTTCACGGGAGTTGAACGTCGGAGAAGGGGAAGCGTCCTCCTCCGGGTTGTCTTCCCCTGGGTTTGATTCCTCCGGGTCTAACTCCAAGTCCGGCTCTCCCTCTCCTCCGGTGTCCAAACCCGCCGCTCGTAAACAACGCCTGAGGGTTCCAAAAGACCTTATTCCAGATCTCACTCTTCCTGGGTATACCTGGGTTAAAGGCGAGGTTGGGACCTTTTTCTCTGACTTCCAAACCCCAGAATCAATTGATCAACTTCGGTCCCAAATTAATATCTCGGCGTCAGGGGAAGAGTCCGAGTTCATTTGCTCCCTATGCTCGGGTACCGAGTGTGTCTTCCTCAGGGATCGTCCTTCCGAGCCCCCCTTTACATACATGTACAAAACATTATTTGATAAGCTGCATGTGTCTCTTCCTTTTACCGAGTTTGAGTGCGATGTTCTGAGGACCATGAACGACGCTCCTACTCAACTTCACCCCAACAGTTGGGCTTTTATGAAAGCCTTTCAGATTCTATGTAAATACATCGGGATGGAGCCCACCACTCCAAAAATTTTGTATTTCTACCAAACAAGGTTTGGTGAGAAAATGGGATGGATTTCCCTTAACGGGCTGAACCGGAGAGGACTGCTTAGTTTGTACACATCATCGTACAAAGATTTCAAAGTTGGCTTCTTCCAAGTTCGCCCCTCGGGCTCTCATTCCTCCCACTTTTTTGATGATGATAACTGTGCCAAGTTTCCCCTATATTGGCAATATTTCCCCACAAAATTCGTTGGCTTTGAGTACCAATCCCTCCCGGCCGAGGATAGACGGGACATAGACATACTAGACAAACTTCCTTGGCCCCTCCATTGTGGACGCCTCCTGAAACTACCCTTCTCACCAACCCCGAGAACTGACCTGAAAAGTAAGTACTCGGCTTTTTAGTTTTGGAATTTTTTCTGTATTTGTTGCTGAACTAACAACTTTTTCTTTTTGGCAGTCATTATGGGGAAATTTGACTTCTCTAAGCTTGTAAAGGCTGCTGCTAAAGAGGGTCAGGGTCCCTCTTCAACTGAGAAGAAGCAGAAAAGACCTCCTCCCACTAAGACCTCTGCGAAGGGAACTTCATCATCTGCCCCCCAAAAAAGAAAGAGGGTAGAGGTTGTAGTTGACACCGAAGACTCTCCCCCACCTCACCCGAGTCCCCCACGTCCAACTACCCGGGAGACCGGGACCGCGGGGCGGGGAGAACAACCCCCTCCCTCCACCGAGCAAAAATGGTACAACAGTTCTCTAAAGGCGGGGACCTCATCCCTCTGGGGTGAAGATTTCAACCCGTTCCCTTCCTTTGACTTGAACTTCCTCAAACCTGCTGACCTCCGGTTAATCAGGCAGCAAGGGGCTCAATCCAGCATGGAGGCCCTCTCGGCCTATTGCATCCGAGCCGCCGCTCTAGCCCGCTTCTGCAGCCGGGATTTGCTGGAGTCCGAGAGGAAATCCCGGCATCTGGAAGCTGAACTTGCTTCCATTGAGAAGCTAAAAGGGGATTTTTCCCGGACCTCCACAGAGCGCGACGAGCTGGCCAAGGCCAATAATCTCCTGACTACAACCATCACCGAGCTGAACGGCCAGAACTCCGAGCTCAACACCAAAGCAAATTCTGCTGAGGAGGGTAAAGCTCTGGCTGAAGAGGGTAGAGCTCGTGCTGACGAGGAGCTTAAGAATGCTCAAGCTGAAATTGAGCGACTTAAAGCTGCCTTGGAGGCCGAGACCAAGGCCAAGATGGAGCTCCAGGAGGATGTGAAAGAGGCTACTAGCTGCATTATTATCGAGCACCGAAAAGGTTTTGACAAGGCTATTGCTCAGGTTGAGGTTCTCACCCCGAGGGTTGATCTTTCGGGAGTCGATGTGAACAAGGAGATGGTGAATGGGGAACTTATTCCCATAATTCCTGAAGAGGAAGAGGAGGTGGCGGTGGAAAGGGAGGAAGACTCTCCCGGGGATCACATCGAGGCCGAAGAGGGTCCTAGGGACGAGTAGCTGTTTAGTTTTTTGTTTTTTGTTCATCCCTTGTAATGGGCTTATGCCCTTGTAACTTCGTTTTACTTAATGAAAACTATTACCATTTTGCTGACTTTCCTTTTTCCTTGTAGCCTCTTGTTTGGCCGAGATACACTTGAAGTGTTATCTTCTGTCGTTGTGTTTGTCCTGTTAAACAAATCTTCGGTTAAGACCGAGGTATTCTACCGTCCATATCAAAAATGGACGGTGGTTGTCACACGTGAAACACATGTTTCACACCTTACGCATGCAGTCACGCATTATATGCTTTGGAAACCGCAGGGGGTTCATGCAATTACTGCCTTTCGCTTAGTTTCGAGATTTGTTTTTCCAACAAACCGTTTCCCACACATACTTTTTTCTTTCCAACGCCTCTGCCCCCTTATAAATAGAGCTGTTTTACTGCTTCTTTCATTCATTCTTCATTCTTTCCCACCAGCCAAATTCGTCTCTCTCCCACTCGAGTAGTTCTATGATAGTGTTAGGGGTTTACGCTCCCCTCTCCCAGTTAACATCCTTTTTTGAGTTTCATGGCTACCAAAAAGGATGTAAGTGGGAGACGGGATCTAGAATTCCTTTTATGATTCAATCCTCCAAGAAGGATGTTAACTGGGAGAATAGCAGACTTCGGGAGTCGCGAAAGGGGTAGAGACCGTCTACTCCCTGAGCGGGCCGAGCGCCTCATCATCCAGCTTTCCCAGGGGGAAGTGACTACATCCTCCCTTAAGAGAGAGTCATGGCGTTGGATTGGGGGGACTGGGTGCCGACTGGACTTGCCCCTGCTCTAATTGGGGGAACTACTGTCCCGCCTAGCAGCCCTTATTTTCAATTTCAGCGCTGTGCTCGGTTCCCTTAATTTCTTCACCTGTTTGTACTTTTCAACAGTCAAACTCGACCTTATTTTTGCTTTATGCATTGTACTCGGTTTCCTTAATAAAATCATGGCTCATATTCGGCCTTTAAATTCGAACTTTGTTCTTTTTTAATTGCTACTCGTATTCGATTTCAACAATTTCGCGGCTCGAACTCGGCCTTAATAACTCGATAGCTTGAACTTGGCTAATAGGCTCAAACTTGGCCTTAATAACTCAATAGCTCGAACTTGGCTAATAGGCTCAAACTTGGCCTCAATAACTCAATAGCTCGAACTCGGCTAGGAAGCTCAGACATGGCCTTTAGAATTTAACGGCTCGAACTCGGCCTTCAGTCTCAAACTTGGCCTAAAACGGCTCGAACTCAGCCTTCAGGCTCAGACTTGGCCTTAAACGTTTAATCGGCTCGAACTCGACCTTCAGGCTCAAACTTGGCCTTTAAGAATTTAATGGCTCGTACTCGGCCTTCAGGCTCAAACTTGGCCTTAAGTATTTAATCGGCTCGAACTCGGCCTTCAGGCTCAAACTTGGCCTTTAAAAATTTAATGGCTCGTACTCGGCCTTCAGGCTCAAACTTGGCCTTAAGCATTTAATCGGCTCGAACTCGGCCTTCAGGCTCAAACTTGGCCTTTAAAAATCTAATGGCTCGTACTCGGCATTCAGGCTCAAACTTGGCCTTAAGCATTTAATCGGCTCGAACTCGGCCTTCAGGCTCAAACTTGGCCTTTAAAAATTTAATGGCTCGTACTCGGTCTTCAGGCTCAAACTTGGTATTAAGCATTTAATCGGCTCGAACTCGGCCTTCAGGCTCAAACTTGGCCTTCAAAAATTTAATGGCTCGTACTCGGCCTTCAGGCTCAAACTTGGCCTTAAGCATTTAATCGGCTCGAACTCGGCCTTCAGGCTCAAACTTGGCCTTCAAAAATTTAATGGCTCGTACTCGGCCTTCAGGCTCAAACTTGGCCTTAAGCATTTAATCGGCTCGAACTCGGCCTTCAGGCTCAAACTTGGACTTTAAAAATTTAATGGCTCGTACTCGGCATTCAGGCTCAAACTTGGCCTTAAGCATTTAATCGGCTCGAACTCGGCCTTCAGGCTCAAACTTGGCCTTAAGTATTCAATCGGCTCGAACTCGACCTTCCGAATGAGATGTTTGCAGAGTAAATACATCGACAAGATAAGAGAACATAACAATGTTCATAATAAATTCTTTTATTGAGTAAAAAGAAAGTCTGCGGTGTGCCTTGTTAAAACCTTCTCGGTCAAAACCCTTTTTGGGACAAAATATCGAGGTAGGAAAAAGAGTACATCACCTGACTATATACATCAACTATAATAAAATTTTAAATGTGAAGCATTCCAAGTCCTCGGGATAGGCTTTCCGGACAACTCTTCTAACCTATATGCCCCGTTTCCCAGGTTTTCTGCTACCCGGAATGGCCTCCCGGTTCTTGCCAACTTGCCTTCCGTATGATCCTTCCTTGCTTCTCCTTTTATTCTCAGCACCAAGTCTCCACGCAGGAAACTCCTTGGCTTTACTCTTGAATTATGCCTTCTGGTTGCTCTCTATTTGCAAGCTTCTTCTCTAATTTTGGCCTCCTCCCTGATTTCCTCTACCAAGTCAAGCTCGACCCTTAAATCGCTTTCATTATCATTCGGCTCGTGTTGCATACGTCGGAAAGACGGCTCCCCAACCTCCACGGGGATCATGGCGTCTGTTCCATATGTCAGCCTGAAGGGCGTTTCTTGGGTGGTAGATTGAGGCATGCAGTGGTAGGCCCAGAGGATACTTGGTAATTCCTCTGCCCAAGCTCCTTTGGATCTTCTCACCCTCTTCTTCAGTTCTCCGAGAATGACCTTGTTGGCTGCTTCGGCTTGCCCATTGGTCTGGGGATGTTCAACCGATGTAACGTGGTGTTTAACACCGAGGTTGTCATATAATTCCCGTAATGTCTTATCTACAAACTGTCTTCCGTTGTCTGTGACGATTGCAAAAGGAATTCCGTGCCTACAGATGAGGCTTTTCCATACAAATTTTTGCACTTTCTCGGCGGTAATCTTCGCCAAAGGCTCTGCTTCAATCCATTTCGTGAAGTAGTCTACTGCTACCAGGAGAAATTTGACTTGTCCTTTGGCCATAGGGAATGGCCCCAGTATGTCCATTCCCCACATAGCAAAAGGCCAAGGCGAGTTTAATGTGTGAAGTCCTTCCGGAGGGGTATGACTTATATTGGAGAATCTTTGGCACTCATCACATTGCTTCGTCCACTCAATGCAATCTGCTCGGAGGGTAGGCCAATAGTACCCTGCTCGGACTACCTTGGAGGCCATTGATCTGCCCCCACAATGAAAACCACAGATTCCTCGGTGAACCTCTTCCATGACGTACTTTGATTGTGCCTTCGTCAGACATTTTAGTAATGGTACCGAGAATCCCCGTTTAAACAATTCTCCCGAAATAATAGCAAAGTGACTTGCTCTGAGCCTAATCTTCCTAGCCTCAGCATGATCTGGGGGCAGAGTTTCCGAGGATAAATACTCCCAAATGGGTGTCATCCATTCTCGGTCAACCGGTTCGCTGGCCATCACCTCCCCAAACATGACACTCGGTTCATTTATGGTTTCTTGAATAACCGTTCTATGGTGGCCCGGCTTCTTTGTACTGGCCAATTTGGACAGCAGGTCTGCCCGAGCGTTTTCTTCTCGGGGAATGTGCTCAATAGCAAATTTCTCGAAGTTGGAAATTAATTGGTTGACCTTGCATAAATACTTGGTGAGCTGAGGCTCTTTCGTTTGATACCCTCCAGATATTTGCCCAGTGACTAGCTGTGAATCACTCCGGCATCTAACAGCCTTCGCCCCCATTTCCTTTGCCAGCATCAATCCTGCTATCAAAGCTTCATATTCGGCTTGGTTGTTTGAGGTTTTAAACTCGAACTTTATTGACTGTTCCAGGATCAGATCTCCCGGGCCTTCCAGAATCACCCCAGCTCCACTGCCCTTGACATTCGAGGATCCTTCCGCATACAAGTTCCACCATATATCCTCGGTTATCGGCTGCGGGTTGAGCTCGGCTACGAAGTCGGAGAGACATTGAGCTTTCAGAGGGCCCCTCAACTCGTATCTCAGGCCGAACTCGGATAATTCTACCGACCAATCATCCGTCCTGCCAACTCGGGCTTTTTGAGAATCTGCCTAATCGGGTGATCAGTTTTGATAATCACCTGGTGACTTTGGAAATACGGACGCAATCGCCGAGCTGCAGTTACTAGGGCCAAAACCATCTTTTCAATGACTTGATACCGGGTTTCAGCATCATGAAGGACCCTACTGATGAAGTACACCGGCATTTGAACTTTCTCTATTTCCTACACAATGACTGCGCTGATGGCATACTCGATGGCTGACAGGTATAAGTATAACTCTTTCCCTGGGATGGGTCGAGTTAAGATCGGTGGTGAAGACAAAAAGTCCTTGAAATCGGCGAAGGCCTTCTCGCATTCCTCGGTCCATGTGAAGGTTTGAGGCTCTTCAGTAACCTAAAGAAAGGTCGAGCTTTCTCTGCAGATTTGGGTAGAAACCGAGATAATGATGCGAGCCGTCCTGCAAGTCTTTGCACTTCTTTAACATTTTTGTGGGCTTCTCATCTCAATCACAACCCGACAATTATCAGGATTGGCCTCGATTCCCCGGTGTGTCAGCATGAAGCCGAGGAATTTTCCACCCTAGACACCGAAAACACACTTCTCCGGATTCAATCTCATATTATACTTCCTCAGCTGCTGAAAAATTTCCTCCAGATCTTTTGGGTGGCTATTGGGGTCATCGGATTTCACCACCATGTCATCCACATAAACCTCCATAGTCCTTCCGATTTGTTTTTCAAATACCCGGTCCATGAGCCTTTGGTATGTAGCTCCAGCATTTTTCATTCCAAACGACATTACCCGGTAACAGTAATTCGAGCCCTCAGTAATGAAAGATGTTTTCTCCTCATCTGGGGGGTACATTCGGATCTTATTGTACCCCGAGTATACGTCCAAGAAACTCAGAATTCTGTATCCGGAAGCTCCGTCCACCAGTCTGTCAATACTCGACAAAGGATAGGAATCCTTTGGGCAAGCTTTATTCAAATCTGTGTAATCGGTGCACATGCGCCACTTGCCGTTTGCTTTTTTGACCATAACAACGTTGGCCAGCCAGGTAGTGTATTCTACTTCTCGGATAAAATTGGCCTTGACCAGCTTCGCTGTTTCCTCTTCCACAACTTTTCTCCTTTCTTCCCCAAGTCTCCTTTTCCTCTGGGCCACTGGTTTCGCTTCGGGACAAATTGACAGTTTATGGCATAAGAAGTCGGGATCAATTCCCGGCATATCAAATGTGGACCAGGCGAACAAATCGGCGTTGCTGCGTGGCACTTGCTTTATTTCCTCTTTCAAATTCGGCTCAAGGTGACCGCCGAGTTTGGTGCACTGATCGGGCTGTGAACCGAGCTGGAACTTTTCTAACTCCTCAATAGGTTGTGGACGTTTTTCCTGCATGTCCATTCTCGGATCCAGTTCAACAGAGTTAACGGAATTCACCGACTTGTCTTTCCCCATGTCTAGGGTTTCTGCAGGTGTAGGTTTAAGTTTGCTCACACGTAAACTATCAGCATAGCACTGTTTGGCCATTTTCTGATAAGCCCGGACAGCAACTATGTCTCCCGAGTTGGAAGGGAACTTCATCGTGAGGTGGGGAGTAGAGACCACAGCTCCCAGCTCATTCAAAGATGGTCTTCCGATCAGGATATTGTATGATGTTACTGCATTGACTAACACATACCTGACCATGATAGTCTTGGATGCTTTGCCATGCCCAAAAGTAGTCAGGAGGTCAATGTATCCCCGTGTATCAACTTGTTCCCCTGCAAAGCCGACGAGCTTACTGTCGTACAGTTGATTAGATTTCTCTGGGATACCGAGCTTCTGAAATGTTGAGTAATATAAGATATCTGCCGAGCTCCCCTGGTCGACAAGGGTTCTTTTGACCGAGAAATTAGCCAACTGCACGGTGATTACCATGGGGTCATCTTGATTAGGATCCACCCCTACAAAGTCTTCATCGGAAAAGATAATAGGTGGGGAATTTCTCGGGGGTTTGCCGGATACCGAGTTGACAGCCCGAATAGCCCGCAGGTGCTTTCTCCGAGCTGAACTTGTCGTGCCTCCCCCTGCGAATCCACCTGAAATAGTGTTTATCACTCCTCGGACCACATTATCCTCCTCTCGCCTTTCATTCTGGCCCTCTCTGGTTTCTGTTCTTTCATTATTTTGTTGACCGCCGCCCCTTCTCGGGCTTTGGTCACCTCCTCTCCTTCTGCTTCTGCCACGTCCCTCACCATTGTTGTGGTTTCTCCGAACAAAATTATTGAGGTGGCCAGCTTGCACCAACTCTTCAATCTTATCTCGTAGGACCCAGCACTCCTCGGTGGTATGGCCATAATTATGATGATACCGACAATGTTTCTGTCGGTCAGCATTCTGGGGGGTGTGGCCACGATTAGGGAGCTGCAAAAGTTCCGCATTGTATGCTTCCTCAAACACCCGAGCTTGGTTTGTGTTGAGGGGAGTATAATGCTCATACTTCGGTCCCCTATGCAAATGCTCGGGTGGGCCTTTGAATTTCGGCTTATCACCTCCAGCCCTCCTCTTGTCTCTCCCGTCTCGCTTGTCAGCATCATCAGTTCTCTCCATTTTCTTAGACTCCTCAACCTCCTCCATATTAATGAACCCCGCAGCTTTTCTCCTCAATTCATCCATACTGGTTGGTGGCTTCCGAGCCAAGTGTCTGGCAAAAGGGCCAGGTCTTAACCCGGTCAAGATGGTATGTAGCGCGACATCGGCACTGAGATTCCGGATGAGGACCGCCCCCTTGCTGAATCTGGCCATGAAATCACGCAGGGACTCATTATTTTCTTGCCTGAAGTTTACCAACGAGGCCGAGGTTTTTTGATGAGCCCGGCTCGTGGCAAACTGAGCATTGAACTTAGCCATGAATGTATCAAAGGAGTCTACTGACGCTGGCGGTAGCTGGGTGTACCAGGTCAACACAGCATCCTTCAGAGTGGTCGGAAAGACCTTACACATGACAGCGTCGTCGTCGGTAAAGAGGTACATCTGAGTGGTGAAAGCGTCCAAGTGGCGCTCGGGGTCTGAGGTGCCATCATATTTGTCAATGCTAATTGGCTTGTAGTTGGCTGGTAGGGGAACCTCCATGATAGCGTTTGTGAAGGGATGTCTCGGCTTCCGCACGCTGTCCCTTTCATTAAGTCTATTTGCCCGCAGTGACAGTTCGGGGGCCTGCCTAGGAAATTCCTCCTCATCTGCCCGGTCCATATGATGAGAAGCCCGAAGTTGTGGGCCTCCTTCTCTGTGCGAGTTTCTGGACCCCTCATTCTCAGGTGTTCGACGCTCTCTCTCAGGAGGAGACGAGACGGACCTTTCTCTGCTCTGTCCCGGTTCGCGACGGATGTTCTGCCGCCTAATCTCCTCATTCTCCCTTCTCAGCGTGGCAATCTGTGCAAGAAGTTCTTGGATAAGGGGGTTGTCTGTCGTTACAGCCGGGTTTATCGACCGTTCCCCATTACCCCCGTTGTTACCATTCTCTGGCTCCTCTCTCCTGCAGTTCCCGCTCCTTGTTCTCACCTTGGTTTGTGGTATGGGAAAGTTTTGCTTCGATTCCCACAGACGGCGCCAAATGTTCCGTCCAAATACCTCAGATGAGAGATACTCGGCCGAAGAAAGTTTAGTGGGAGTGTTTTGGAATGTGCTTGACAGAATGTGAATTCTGCTCCTACGTATCCAAATGGGAATCAAAGCAAAACGTAGTTCTCAATGGAGGGGTTGGACCCCTATTTATAGAGATGTTTAGAATCAGGCTCCGAGTTATACGGAGAGATATTAGGCTCCTGATTGTGCGGAGAGATATCAGGCTCCGAATTATGCGGAGAGATACTTGGACCGACGAGATATTCGGCCCAGTCAGTTACGGCTGGATAGCTCAAGGCCGAGATATCTTCATTCGCGGTCTGTTGTGGAGTAGGCCCGAGTAGTTATCCTCGGGTGTCGAACGTGTTAATAAGTCTTCGGCTCTATGGGAGTTCGGGTGAATATCTACTCACGAGAATGAGCTCGGTTGTATTGACAATCCTCGGCCTTATATCCTCGGCCGGTACACTGCGCCTTATGAATTGTCTCACCATGCGTAAGAGCCTCAACGACCTCTAGTACTCTCCCCCGCACCTCTAGAATACCCAGTCACCTGTGCTTCTGAGTCTAAGGTCGTACACCAAAGGGATGTCCCACCCTTTACAACTGAGGGATATCTTACCGTCAATCTAGAAATACCACATTTTATTACAGAATTGATACAAAGAATAGCAGAAATTTGAAACACTCTAAATAGAGTAGATAATACAAGTTGAAGAACCTATGAGATTGAGATAAAAAAAAAAGGAACAATTGATGGCTCAAAGTGATTTCAGAAATTATGCAATAACTCTCAGATTCAATGTTAGAATTTTTTTTTCTCGTATATCCTTCTCCATCAATTCACATAAGCTAGAAAACTCATTTAAAAGGATTCAAAAATATGTCCGTTGGAACAAGAATGGTAACAAGTTAAATGTGTGAGGATTCTAGGTTTTCACAATAAATGAGTGTAATAATCGATTATATAAGGTCCACAATCGATTGACACAATAATTAAAAAAAAAAAAAGTCTCGCCCAGCTAAATCGATTTTTACTTTGGTGTCAATATGTGTTTGGTTTCATGTTAGAAACCTTCAGAATTGATTCTGCCCCCTGCCAAACGTGATTTTTGTAAAAGAATGATGTGTTTAGTTACTTTCGAGTAGAATTGATTTTGCTTTTAGAAGTGATTTTGACTAGAAGCTACAAAAAATATCTTTTGCATTGGGTTGAAAATTTTATACTGAGTTTTATATCAAACATGATTTTAAAATGAAAACATCCAAATATAAATACCTTAACTTCAAACTCAATTCAAACCAAATCAATTTTACTAAATCAATTCCATTCAAAATTACTTTTATCAAACACTTATATGTGGCTTTTCAAACGATTGATCAGGGTCATAAATAGATTTGCATGAAATGGGAAACATGTTGAGTGTAAAAGGCAAATGATTGGAATCCATAAATACAAATATCCAACTTATTTAACTTGTTTAGAAATTCATTTTAAATTGAAACATTTTAAGATTAGTTTAAATAAAATATTTTGTTTTTCATCATTAACACCGTGAGACATATTAGAACCTAATTAAATCAATCTCTTACCAAAATATTTAAGACCTAATGAATTACTCATTGAGCTATTCAGTCTTGATACTTGTATTATTGGTACTTCGGAATAATTTAAATTTTGTTTGTTGTATCTACATGCTATAAGAAATATTCTTTTATCTTTTATTAGTGTTTATCATTCATCAAAATATATAAATATATAACTACAATTAATATTTTTGTGCAATCTGAATTGGTGATCTGATTTATACATGTATTTCATCATGTTTGAATTTATTTTCAAAACTGATTTTAGACACTCCTCTTCAAGGATGTATGATTTATCTTTTTCTGAACTCTGTGGGTGTTGCTTTTAGCCGTAGAGTGACTGTAGGCTCGTTTGGTGGTCAGGATAGGATAGAGGCGGATATGATAAGAGAACATGATAGGAGTAGGATAGGATATGAGCAAGATAAGCTGTAATCAGATCCGACGTTTGGTGTCCACCAGATAACCAACCGGACAGCATTATAATTCAAATATGAATTTTAAATTTTTAGTTTTTATTCTAAATGTTTTCATCTTTTATTAGATTTTTTTTATAATTTTAATTATTTAAAATTATATAAAAAGATAAAATTATCCTTGTGATGAAATTACATATAATTTTTTAAATATTGTTTAACTAAAATTAATTTTTTATATTTTTAAATATTAATTTTTTGTTTTTACTTTACATATAGTTAAATTATTAGAATACTTTTTTTATATTTTACAGTTTTTTAAAATAATATAAAAATAACAAAATTTGCATTGTTATAAAATAAAAAAAATTTAAAATGAATTATTAATATTTTTATTATTTTAAATATTTTATATTTTATAATACATTTTTTTGGTAACCATGTTAAATTTTATTATACTTTAAATTATTATTTTATTATAATTTAATTATTTTATGTATTATATATTTTATATTTTATTATACTTTAAATCACCATATCCTACTTGTTACCAGAAAAAAAATACCTTATCCTATCCTGTTGAATGCTAACCCAGCCCTCCCCTCAGGATAAAATTTTAACTAGATGGACATGATAGGATAAGTGACAGTATTGCCTTATCCTATCCTGCTGGCTCACCAAACAACAGTTTCAGATAGGATATGATAGCTTATCCTATCATGTCTATCTTATTCTGATCACCAAACGGACCCGTATAGTTTTGTTTCTGGGCGTTAGCCCTCCTTTAACCAAAAAAAAAAGGGATTATAAATAGGATTTGAATTTTTGGAAGTCAAATTGCACGTTTGAAATTTTTGAACCTCTTTTTTTGTTTTTTTGTTTTTTTCTATAGATATTAACAAAAGATATTATTTGAAGGTGGTAATGAAGGTGGAGATGAATGGTCACATGATTTTGGTGAATGGAAGAGCAATCAATGTTTAAGTTTTTCATCTATATCAAAAAAATGTTTAAGTTTTTCATCTATATCTGGAATTAAAAATAAAAAATAAAATAAATTAAGAGAGTAGGCACCAGAATTCACCATTGTAAAAAGATTTTTATAGTGGGGCGGATTAGGGGTGTAATCGGGTTGGGTTTGATCGGATTTAAGGGGTTTCATCATCCGAACCGATCAAATTTGATCGGTTCGGATTTGGTAAATTTTTAGGTACGGATCCGAACTGAACCGAACCGATCACAATCGGGTTGGTTCGGTTCGGATCATCGGGTTATTTTTTTTTAAAAATTTACACTTAAATATTAATAAAAAATTAGAAAAATAAAATAAAATATACATATTTAATTATTAATTATATTAAATTTATATATAATAATATATTAATATTATATAAAATAATTAAAAAATAAATATTTTAAAGGGTTCGGATCGGTTCGGATCGGATCAGAATTCTCGGATTTGAGACCCGAACCGATCTGGTTCGGATCGGCATTTTGGAATCCGATCCGATGATCCGAACCAATCCACCAAAACCGGTTCGGATCGGTTCGGATCCGTCGGGTTCGTGGATCGGATCGGATCCGCTTACACCCCTAGGGCGGATGCGCCCTTTATGCAGTTATGTCCCTTGATATACAATGTTTTAACAAAAAGAAACAAAAAAATAATGAAGAATCTCTCCAAAAAAAACAAGAAAGAAAGAAAAAGTGTGAAAGTGCCATAGTTGTCCGTACCAATTTATCTATCTTCCGTGTCTCCAAACCACCAATTGCAAAAGGCGTAATGGACAGTCAATGAAGCATTGTGAGCAATAAAGATAGGTAGAGAGGTATTGCATCATGCAGGACCTCCTCAATTGAGAAGGTACCATCAGATGACTGGGATCATACTAAGATTTTCCCAATGAGGCTCCAATTGTACTGGACTTGTAAAGCTAATCCGAATCATGATAAAATTCAACTTGGACAAGTTGCCACAGCTATCAAACGCATACGGATATCCAGGGCCATGGAGGCCACAAGGCCACTAAGGCACTTGTTTTAGGTTTCATATTCAATTAGTTATTGATTTTTTGTAATTTTATATATTATATAAAAGTCCAAAAATTTAATATGTAATAAATATATCAAAATCAACAATAACATGTGTGTGAGAGAGATTTTATTAAAACATCAAGTAGCAACATAGCTTTCTAGCCTAAACTGGCATCAAGTGTTATAATTATATGACACAACAATCCTAATACTTTTAAAAAAAAGGGGACGATCTTAATATTTATGAGTGCGTATTTTATTAAAAAAATTATTTATGAGTGCGTAGGAGTGAATTTTGGAAAAGTAAAAATTAATTGCAATTGAAACTATTTGTTCATTTTGTCTAAGAAGATTAAGCGTTGGTACCGTTAGAGAAAAATCAATTGCATATGCGATTTTGTTAATAACAATGAAATGAAATTAATAAAGTAATGTTTTTTTCTATATATACAATGAAATTCGGAAAAAAAATTCTCCAATAAATCTGCCTTAGGCCCAAAAACGTCTATACACGGCCCTGCGGATATCACATATCTTTGATCAGCTTGAGAACCTCCTAATTAAGACTATCAACATTGAATAAATGTAATGCCACGATTTCTATGTCTTTCTATATCAGTAAATACATAATTATATGTGTTTAATTTTATTAAAATCCAGAGGATGATTTTAAATAGGCTAAAATCAATTTCTTGTGTTATCCTACCGTAAAAAGTGAAGTTGGCACAGGCAAACACAAGAGGGGAGAGAGGGGGTTGAATTGTGTTTGTTAACTATTTTCGCAAAAACCCTTTTTGAACAACTTTTTCGCAAGCAGAAGATAAAAAGATTAAGCACACAAGAAATCCTTTTTAAAAGATTAACAAAAGCAATATCAAAACCCCACAGTTAGTATAAGCAAATAAAATCTGAAGACTTTAGGGATATAAAATTCACACAAGAGATTTTATCCTGGTTCACTCTCTTCCAACCAAGAGCTACGTCAAGTCCCTTTGACTTGAAGGATTTTCCCACTATTTCTCCAAATAGATTACACAACAAGTATTCAACACCTCTTCAGGCTACAAGTATTCCTTTCATACCAACACTAGTGCAGAAAAAGGATTCCACATCGGTTATTTTTGGCTTTTCAGATCGGTTTTCAAACTGATGTTGAAAAGATCGATGTTGTTTATTGTTACTTTTCACATCGGTTTTAAAACCGATGTTTAAAGTATATTTTTAACAGTGGTTTTCTAAATAACCGATGTGGAAAGTTCATTTGTCACATGGGTTATCCCATAACCTATGTGGAAATATCACTTTCCACATCGATTTTAACCAAAACCGATGTGGAAATTTAACTTTCCACATCGGTTTATAAAACCGATGTGGAAATTTCACTTTCCACATCGGTTTTTTATTAACCCATGTGTAAAATGAACTTTCCACATCCGTTTTTGAGTAACGGATGTGTAAAGTCTCATTTTTTTAAAAACTCTTTTTAGATTTCTATAATTCCTTTCCCCTGTTTCAGTAATCCAGATCAATACCAGTATAACATATTCTAAATTTTCTCAACACAATAACTTTTGCACAACAAAAACACACTAAATTAATATATACTAAATTTATTACGAACAATACATATGTACGTTCAATTACATTCAGACAATAAAGATAATTACAATTGACTTGAAGGATTTTTCCACTATTTCTCCAAATAGATTACACAACAAGTATTCAACACCTCTTCAGGCTACAAGTATTCCTTTCTTACCAACACTAGTGCAGAAAAAGGATTCCACATCGGTTATTTTTGGCTTTTCAGATCGGTTTTCAAACTAATGTTGAAAAGATCGATGTTGCTTATTGTTACTTTTCACATCGGTTTTTAAACCGATGTTTAAAGTACATTTTTAACAGCGGTTTTCTAAATAACCGATGTGGAAAGTTCATTTGTCACATGGGTTACCCCATAACCTATGTGGAAATATCACTTTCCACATCGATTTTAACCAAAACCGATGTGGAAATTTAACTTTCCACATCGGTTTGAATAAAACCGATGTGGAAATTTCACTTTCCACATCGGTTTTTTATTAACCCATGTGTAAAATGAACTTTCCACATCCGTTTTTGAGTAACTGATGTGTAAAGTCTCATTTTTTTTAAAACTCTTTTTAGATTTCTATCATTCCTTTCCCATGTTTCAGTAATCCAGATCAATACCAGTATAACATATTCTAAATTTTCTCAACACAATAACTTTTGCACAACAAAAACACACTAAATTAATATATACTAAATTTATTACGAACAATACATATGTACGTTCAATTACACTCGGACAATAAAGATAATTAGAAACCAAAAAGCTACATGATATATTATAGATTTCATATCAAAATACATATGATCAGTCAAAAGTACACTATAGCTAGTACATGATAAGTTTTTAAACTAACTACATATATACAAACTAGGGTTGGTACACTTCAAGAAAGAAAGTTGCCCAATACCTCCTTATGTTGTTGATGTCGGAATCAGATAATGGAGTTGGATTGTTGAATATTTACAAGTTTAATTGGACAAAAGATTATATCTTTTAAGTAATAAACTAACATAAAACATATAACGAATCTATAACTGTCACTTCTAATTGTTACCAATTAACATTTACCTCGTGCCATCTTTCAGTGATCCTGGAGAAGATAATTTCAAACATCCACTTCATCACATAGTATCAACATTCCCATTATCCATGTTGTATACGTGACTACGTACAAATGAAACCCAATTAGAATATGAGGAATTAAATAGAAATCAATAATTATACCCATTGCATTTGAAGCGTTTGAACTAATAAATATCTTACGCTAGGAATAATCCATCTGATAGCCTGACGCCTTTCACCACGCAACATGTAGTTTGAATTAATAGAACTATCATGACAAAATAAACATTAATTAAAGTATATCTAATATATTTCAGATAATTAAAACAACTGTATTACTGATTTTAAAGTATTTTAATGCTTACGTTTCGATGATCATCTTCAGTTCATTCACCGGCTTATTTCCAATTGAGCAGAAGAAGACCACGACGTTCATCCTAGGGTACAAGATCAACAGTTGCCAATGCTTGCTGTATTTGTGGAACAATTAGTGACTAAGTCATATATAGTTATAATTAAATAACCGATACTTATTGAGATAAGGCGTAAGGTAGAATTGATGATCGTCTCGGGCAAGTATATCACGTATGGTGGTGACCGGGTCTTCTGATGCTAGGAGAACATCACCCTGAATGAACATGGGGTCATTGAACCCATAAAGGGCGAGGTTACCCTAATCAACTAACATACGATGCAGATACCTAATATATTGAAAAAACATGTTAATTATCATAGTTTTTAAAATTTAATTACTTAACTTATAAATAAAATGTACTTACGTGCACCATAACGATAGGTGTGCAGAACTAGCCATTTCTTTATCGAGTACAATCTCCATAAGTTTCTTCTTTGGGATATACAGTTCGTCACCTGGACTGGCATCATGTTCCAACCTTACCAAAACTGCGTCATTCTCCATGGTAACAGCCTGTATAGCCAGAAGTTTAAAAACATTACCAGGTGCCGCTTTGTCGATCCCCTAAACAACAAAGATATATATTAGTAATCACATATAAGTTATTTCATTCGTAATTAATTAAATGGTCAAATGAATACCTTGGCAGGAGCAGACATCTCTGGTCTTCCTGGATCCGACCATTTAGGCAGAATATCATTTCCAACATCCTATAACAAATAAAAATAAATTATTATCTTTAAACAATAATAAATAATTTCAACTATGAATATAGAAAAACACAACTAACTGAATACCTCAGATGCAACAAGAAAGATGACCAGTCTTCTTGGTCAGGGGATGAAGTTACCAGAGGCCTGACCCAATGTTTGAACCTCCTTAGTGGGCACAGGGACTCGAGCATCAGCATCTCGAATAATCTCAACAACGACCCTCACCTGATGATCCGGTAATAAACTATGGTGTATGGCATTACCGAAGTTATTATGTATCCTCCCCAATGCCACTAAGTGGCGATCATGATGATCATCAACATACAGCTCACACCTATCAGTGTCGTCGTCGTCATCATCATCATCATCATCATCATCATCATCACCATCATCATCATTTTCAGGCTGATGAGGAGGATCACATGAGCCCTTAGTGCTCACATGGACAGAGGGTTGGACACCGGCTGTCATCTGCTGGGACATAGAAGTCAATATTGCCAGCCGCTGGGCAAACTGCTCGGCCATCTCCTGTCTAAGCTCAGCTGCAATCTCCTGTTTTAGCCATGCTCTATCTCCATCAACATCCCTATGGCATTGGTGTGAAGATGAACCATGGTATTGGCGAATGCCGACGCCCCATCCAACACCAATGACACGGCCCGGGTGGTCTGGTTTACCGATGGCAGCAGCTAAGATATCATCGCGTCCTCTAGGAACAAAGGTTCCTTGGGTTACCTGCTTGTCCAAGGCATCCTATAACATATAAAATATCAGGTAACATTACAATTCGGTAACAATCTTAAAATGACAATTACATTTCAAACTATACTTACAATCTTCTCAGCTACTTGGCGGGCCTCCTCAGATGTATATTGTCCCGTTTTTCTTTGTCGGGTCCTCTTCCATTTACGATGGCGTGGGGGTGGAGGTGGATCAATAACTTCTGGACGATTTTCAGTGTTAAGTTCTGCCTGAGATGCTGCTTCCTGAAGTGCTTTCTTTTCCTCTTCCATCATTATATGACCAAGTTTTTTATATCCCCCACGAGACGTGACATGGGGGTAGACATTCTTGCTTTGGTTTTCTTGCCCCTTTTTCCTCTTCTCCTATTATAAATAGAAGACAATTAAATTACATAAGTAAATAAAATTAATGAAATTGCATAAATTTAGAGACAAATCAAATAAGTTAACCTGAAAGCTGGGATCATGTCGGCTCTGAACAAAGCGATCCCACGTCGCCTGGTCAAGAAACGGGTACACCTCAAGTGGGTTCTTTTCACATGTTGGATTGAATACATAGTATCTTCCCAGGTCGACATTAAAAGCCCTCCAATGCTCACCAGCATATTTTTCAAACGCTTCTTCATATTCGTCGTATCCGGTATGTCAAAGGTGAGCTACATTAACACCAAAAGAATCAACGAATTACTGTATGATATTAATAAGATTAAAATAAATTAGATACAGACAAACACAGGACGTAAAAGTATAGATACCAGAATACTCTCCCATATCTGATCCTTCACGCCCGCCGGTACATCTTTCCAATTATCAATAAGTATACTAGGCCTGCTTCTAGCAAGGGTCGCCACAAAACTGTTAAACTGCTCTGCGCCCAATAGGATTGAGGTTATTATCAAAGTCTATTCTTATTCTTTGATTTGAACCACGGTTGGCAGTCAAATTCCTCATTCGTGTGGCACGTCTACCCTTTCTACCCATAGACGGGGTCTCTGATCTACTGCATGAATGAGGGATATCCTTAGGATCAGCCATGTATACCTGTTTAAACAAAAAAAAACTTATTAGTATGTCAGGATAAATATCAAACATAACTTATAAATATCGATCAACGTACGTAAACATAACTTATAAATATCAACGTAAACATATAATATGACTTTAAACATAACTCAAACTAAATTTACTTTGTGGTCAATTAGTAAAGTTCTCCCATAACCCTTCTTGGTGATCATTACGACTAGCATGTACATCATCCACTTCATTTTCCTCATTGAAATTAGGCACCCGTGTTGAGAAAGAAGGAGTATCAGAAATATCCAGAGTTGAATCTTGATTTCCTTCACTACCATTATACATGTTTTTTCCTTGGAAAACCACTGATCACCTTTTGTTAGAAGCATCATGGATATAAAACACTTGTTTTGCTTGGGATGCCATGATGAAAGGCTCTTCTTTATTACCTACCTTATTAAGGTCCACCAATTTGAATCCTAACTCATCGGTTTTCACACCATTGTTACTGTCGATCCACTGACATTTAAAAACGGGTACTCTAAACTTCGTGTAATCAACTTCCCATATCTCTTCAATGATTCCAAAGTATGAAACGGATGCCATAACAGGGTTTTTATCTTTTGAACTAGAGAAATGCATGGACTCAACGACGACCATAACCCCACTATTTTGCATAGTACTTTTGACATCCTGGGACTTTGTATAGAAGGAAAACTTATTGATATCGTACCCACTCCAGCATATGACATCAAAGTTAGGCCCCTGTGCTAGCCATTTTAATGTATCAGAAGCAATACCATCATTTGCAATTTTTTCTTTAAACCAGTTCAAGAAAGTCTTGTTATGCTTGTTCAAACTCCATTTTTCATTCATTCTAGGGTAAGTTTCATTGATGATGCTTTTGTGCTCACATAAGTATGGTTCAACCTCATCAGTGTTATTCAATATATACAAATGTGCTTGAAGAACTTCCTCCCGATCCATGCTCTTAACAGTGATACCTCGTGTACCCTTACCATCATATCTTCCTTCGTGACGAGACTTCGGAAGCCCTACAGGTTTCGCTTCTGACATGTAGTCTGTACAAAACTTAATAGCCTCTTCTGCAAAATACCTTTCAACAATAGATGCTTCGGGACGGTGTGGATTCTTCATATATCCTTTCAAGATTTTCATGTATCGCTCAACCGGGTACATCCACCTAAAATAAACGGGGCCGCACAATCTAATCTCCCTCACTAGATGAACAATCAAATGAAACATGATGTCAAAAAATGAAGGTGGAAAATACATCTCCAATTGGCACAAGATAATGGCTGCCTCATTTTCCAAGTCATCCAACTTTTTAGTGTTAATGACCTTGCTACTTATAGCATTGAAGAATAAGCATAACCTAGTAATGGCATGTCTGACTTTTTTATGCAAGATGTCACGAATGGCCACCGGTAGTAGTTGTTGCATCAAGACATGACAATCATGAGACTTTAAGCCAACTAATTTGAGATCTTTCAATGAGACAAGTCTTTTGATATTTGAAGAGTAACCCTGTGGCACTTTGACTCCCCGTAGACATTCACAGAAACTTATTTTCTCTTTTTTTGATAAAGTATGACATGTTGGGGGCAAATAAGTCTTCTTATCCCCCACTTTATGTGGAGCTAGTTGCTCTCGTATACCCATCACAACTAGATCCAGACGAGCATTCACACCATCCTTTGTCTTGCCTTGAATGTTGAGAAGCATTCCGATTAAATTGTCACACGCATTTTTCTCCACATGCATCACATCAATACAATGTCTTACATCAAGCTTGCACCATTATGGAAGATCAAAGAAGATCGACCTCTTCTTCCATATTTTCTTCTCGGTAGCCTTCTTCTGGGTCTTCCCATAGATAACATTAGTGTTGTTCACCCTTTCATAAACTTGTTCTCCAGTCAAGGCCATCGGAGCAATTTCATTCTCCAGAAGTCCATTGAAAGCTTTTCTCAATCTACGATAACGATGACTATGTCGAAGAAATCTCCGATGCCCAAGGTAAACTGTCTTCCTTCCATGTTACAGTTGATGGTAAAATGTGCCTTGTTCACATATTGGACATGTTTTATGCCCATTAACACTATACCCACACAAGTTCCCGTATGCTGGAAAGTCATTGATGGTGCAAAATAACATGGCACGCAATCTGAATGTCTCGTGGCAATACCAGTCGATGACATCAACACCTTCATCCCACAACATTCTCAGGTCTTCAATCAAGGGACTCAGATAAACATCAATATCATTTCCTGGCTGTTTAGGACCCGAAATCATCATACTTAACATAATGTATTTGCGCTTCATGCACAACCAAGGAGACAGGTTGTAAATTACCAGGAGAACAAGCCATGAACTATGAATACTACTTAAGTTTCCATATGGATTCATTCCATCGGTAGCAAGTCCAAGACTGAGGTTTCTGGGCTCATTGCCGAAATCCGGAAACAAACTATCAATTCTCTTCCATTGCAAAGAATCGGTCGGATGGCGAAGCTGTCCATCACACTTCCTCTCATCTGCATGCCATCTAATGTTCTTTGTGTCATTTACATTAGCAAACAATCGCTTGAACCGCGGAAACATGGGAAGATACCATAACACCTTCGTAGGAGGACCTTTGGTGACCACATCATAACTAGAATCACCATCCTTCACTTTGTAGCGTGATACCCCACACCTGGGGCACTCGTGCATCTCTTAAAACTCTTTCCTGTACAATATGCAATCATTGGGGCAAGCGTGTATTTTCTTATACTCCATATCCATCGGACACAATATCTTCTTCACCTCATAGTTTCGAGATTGCAATGTGTTGCCTTCTGGAAGCATGTCTTTCAACAACTCAAGCAATTCGGTAAAGCTTTTATCGCTCCACCCATTTCTCGCCTTCACATTGAACAATCTTAACACCGCTGACAATCGTGTGAAATTAGTGCACCCCGGATACAAACCACTTCCGCATCACTGTACAAAGTATCATACACATGTGCGTGCCGAAAAGACTCTTGCCCAACATCACGGATCATGTCCTCTAGTCCATCGTCCAATTCCACGTCATCAACTTCCTCTCTATCTGATACCCTCGGCCTGTCTAACGATTCACCATGACATATCCATGTTGTATAACTCTTACAAATCCCCTCACAAATAAGATGATCACGTATCTCCTCAGCTTCTAGTCGTCTCTCATTCAAACAGTTAACACAAGGACAATAAAACCTTCCGTTACCACTATCAGGAGCATTTGTTTTTGCAAATTGTAGAAAATCTTCCACTCTATTCTCATACTCATCACTTGTCCGTCTAGCATTCATCCAACCGCGATCCATGACTAAACCAATAACTTCGTACTTAGTCCAATATATTCATCAACCACTTCTTATGATAGGGTATGGCCCTATCCATTCGAGAAGAAACTTTTTCAACATTCGGTTAACAGTTAGTCCTTAACTCTCATGCTCATACTCGACGAAATTTCGGCAGCATTTCCCTTCGGTCTCCGACGTACACAACTTGAACGCGATGACATCCACCACGATAAAGTATGCACCCGGAGAACGAAAGGAAATGTATCAATCCGAACTTTCATCAAGTATATAACATTAGAATCAATGAATAACTATTTTAGCGGAATTAAGAAAAAGTTTTTTCCCAAACTGTCCAACTTTGGACAATTCAAGATCCAATACAATGAGCGGTACATTAAGCACGTACACATGTGCTCATTAGTATTGCATCTCAAACGGGAAAGTAAGGCTTTACTAATTAATTAACATTAAGAAAAATAATAAAACACTCCAATCCCCAAGTACAATGCAAACAAAAACCAAACGAGAAAAATGGAGAGGAGAAAGCTTACCGGGTGTGGAAAGAACACTCAGTCGGAAACCGTAATGAATAATGAATATTCTGCTTAATATTCTGCTCGGGACTTGTACCGTAATAGTTTCAATAACAACAAGTGTACCTATACAAAAAGAGAAGCACTTTGTGAATATTTCCATAACAAGACCAGAATAACAAGTTCACAACAACAATTATGTAGCTTGATCAGTATATGAGCATAAATACAGAAGAACTTTGACAGAGATAAATCACACACATACATATAAGAAATAGCCAAGCTTACAGTAGAAAATCCAAGTTGATGAACACATATAAGGCAGTATACACATATAAATGATTTAGTAGGTAGAATGATAAATGAAATCTGGAGCTTAAAATTTGATTACAACCTAGAGGAGATACTATTTGGTATGAGCTAGCAAAACGCCACCTTTGGTATTTCCTTATGTAGTTGTGTAATCAGAGAATGTTTATCTGGCTTTCAAAAATCCTTTGTAAGGGGAGTGGATACCATATAATTAGGAGGAACAAAAATTATCCATTTTGAAATCTTGCACTGACAGATAGGCAAATAAAAAGGAAATAAAAACATAGAATATGGAAAGAAAATCATGGACAATGATATATCCTAATAAAGCCATAATAACAGAGATTTTTTTAACAAAATGGAAATATTTGAACTTCATATCATGATCTTGGAATCACTGAATTGCTTCTTCCATTGGGTACCAGAAAACTCAATCTATTCTATAAATACACCAGTATCTTTTTTTTATATACAGGAAATAAATACAGTATCATCTCTTAACCTCTGATATTACGACAGCCTAATCAAGCTAACTAACCCCCAATTCTCCATTGGTTCCTAAAATGGAAAATCCATAAAACTAGCATTTCAATATATGAATATCTTCAGAAAACAAAAGCATCAAAATCCAAGAATATCAACCTGCACTACACATCATATATCTCCCATAAGTAAGAGAAAATGAATCATTGATCCCATTCCAATCCCAATAACTTATCCTAGATTGATTCTAAAGCCAAAAACATAAACTTCATCCAACCCCACAAACTAACAACACAATTGATCAAAGATGGAACATAAAAAAGGCCAAAAACAAATAACGGTATGGATGATGACATCACTATGTTTATGAATCTCGGTAGCTTTACCTGAAATGGAGAATGGGTTGGGGAAGGAAGAATGTGAATGGAAGACAGTAGTTGAGAGTTGAGGTGCGACACCCATAATGGTGAAGAATAGGACACAAACCCTCAAGGTTTAACAGAACCACAAATAAAAATGAAAATAAAAAAATTTAACAAACCTGGTGAAGGAGTGTGCGATAGAACCGGTGAAGATGACTGGCAACCGAGCACGGCGACGGAAGAGAGATGACGGGTACGCGGTGAAGAGGAAGAGTGGCAAGGCGTGGAGACCTGGGCTCGGCGGAGATACGACGGTTGCTGGTGTCGTGCGAATGCACGCGCGTGCGATTTCGGCAAGTGTACCGGATTGCCGTCAAGTAATAAAAGATATCGAACCCACAGAGACTGTGTTCTCGAATCGCAATCGGTTTTCGAATCGATTAGATCTGGACTTTATAAAAAGGATTTTTATGTTTTGAGTGAAAAGGATTTTGAATTCGAAATTAAAAGATAGATGAGCAGAAAACAAGTGTTTTTGGGGTTTTCGATTTAAACGGATTCCTAGGGATTTGGGTTACCCTTGAGGCTGTTTATGTTGCTAATCTGATTTACCTTTGTTGATTAACGAAATTGCCTTGAAGGCGAGTTTATCCTCTGATAGCTTAAGCTCCCTCTCGGGTTACAAAAGCCGTGCCCAATTGACCCGACCCCTACTCTCGTGGTAGTCGATCCCAGATTGGACCCTTTGCGTTCCGTGACAACTCGTTGCTCCTCGAGGGACGGCTTCTAACTCTCGTGATTTCAGTCCCAAGTCTGACTTCTATAGGTCCGACACCTAAGTTCACCGCTAGGTTCCTCCTTAGAGTGTCTCAGTCATGCAAATAACCTAAGTTCACCGCTAGGTTCCTCCTTAGATCATCCACATCTCACAAACCAGTGGCCGCCGGGCTTTACGAGTGAAACACCCTAGAAATCCTAAGTTCACCGCTAGGTTCCTCCTTAGAACGTCTACGTCACGCAAATAAACGGTTGCCGAAATTTATGAGTGGTTAACACACTAGAAATCAGATCTAAAACAATAACGAAATCAACAACGATTTTACATCAAATCAACATCATTTACAAACCTCGGGCAGAGCCCTAGTCCCTAGAAACAAACTACTACTCCAGTCTTGCCATGGAGATGACAAGCTGGGTTGACAACATAATAAAAAAAATCAGAAAATCAGAGAAGAGAAGAGAAGAGGAGAAGAGATCTATGCCTAAGTCCTAGTTGTTATGGATGTGATCCTCCTCCAATGTTTTATGCCTCTGATCTGATGCCTTGGTCCTTATTTATAGAAATTGGGAAGTTAGAGTCCCAAACCAACTCAAAATCTGATCTATTTCGGTTTCTTCAGGTCCAAGTAATGCGCGTCACGGCCGTGATGGCCATCACGGCCAGGCCGTGACGGTCTCTGCTTCTGGCAGTTCTGCAAGATCCATTAGTTCGCGACGCGAACATATTTCTCGCGACGCGAGTTCTCCTTTTGTGGCCGTGTTCTGAATTACGGCTGGGTCGTGATGTGCTCTGACTTGTGGTGGTTTTGGGTCACGGCCGTGATGGCTATCACGGCCAGGCCGTGACAGACTCTGACTTCAGCCTTTCTTCTTTTTCAGTTTTGCTCGATCATGGCCGTGATGGGCATCACGGCTAGGCCGTGATGGGCTCTGTTTGGCTCATTTTCTTCACTTTTAAAGCTCCATCCTCATCCAAACTTCATCATGGTTGATCTTGAGCAATTTACCCTTGATATCTGCAAAACAACACACGAAAACCGCCTTACCCGTTCCAAAGGAAAATTAACCTAAAATCTAATAAAAATATGCCTAAACTACATGAAAATGCATACAAAATGATAGACAAAGATGATGTGGAATCACACTCATCAAATAACCCCAAGCTTAAAACTTTGCTTGTCCTCAAGCAATTACTCAGGCCATAAGATAAATCAATCAAAGCGTGGATAGTGAACCAAAAACCCTAGAAGCTAATCCAAGTGATAGGCATATTCAATAAGCACTTAAGAGATAATCAAGTTCAAGTCCAATTAGAAGCTTAGGTTCTTCAAGTTCATGTTCTCACTGATTTGGGCACTCATCTCACCTCACTCAAGTGTTTTAGGGTTTATTGACAATTCACTCCATTTCCTCAAGGAAAGTATTTTACCATAGGCTTGACTATTAACCAAATCTCTACTTTATTTATGAAAACACTTAAGAATCAAGAGGTCTTTTCCTTTGGTTGTAATGTGGCCATGGGATTTATTATTAGGTGGGAAAATCAAGGAAAGGGAATTTCAAGAAGGCTAGACAGATTATCAAACATTACAAAGTATGACACCTTCTAAAATACCTTTTGGGGGCTTTGATTTATTTTTCCACCTTTCTTTTTTTTTTTTTTCATTTCTCACTTTCTTTGTCATCCCCTTCTCCAATTTTTTTCTGTTCATTTCATTTTTATTTGTTTGGAGAAGGGGAGATTTATAGCTCAAGAGAAATATTTTCATCCCATTCTTTTTCCAACTACCATTTTGCCCTTTTTGTAATACTTTAAAAGGTGCCATACCAAGCATTATTTATCAAAGTAATTCAAGGTACCAAGAAAAGTATTTTATCTTTAGGCTCAAAATTGGGCAACTAAGGGGTAGCATTTATCATTCAAAGCTCGGGAGGCCAGAAAAATACCTAGTGCCTCAATCATTTCCAAAAATGTTTTCAGAAATTTTTAAGTTTCAAAATGGTTTCAAGTCAAGTTCTAGAAAATACAGTCCAAGAGGAATTACAACACTCTATCACAAGAAATGGGGTAGATTTAGTGAATACCCCTATTTGGCTCAAAATCTTACATTTAGTAGTTCAAAAATCAGTGAGGTACACAAGTTTAAGGAACCACATGCTAATTATCAACTATCAAATGACTATCTCAAGAATTTTTATTTTTAGCCATATCACAAGAATAATGAAAAATTGGGTTCAAAATTCACTATCTCAATTCATTTGGCTCCAAGTTCTTACATTTGGATGCATGTTCTAAGTGAGGGGCAATCTAGAGAATGTGATCATACCAATCCATGCCTATGAGAATGCGATATGAATGCAACAATGCAAATGCAAAAAAATAAATACCCCTACCCCAAGCTTGATTACTTACATTGTCTCCAATGTAAATAATCAAGTCGGAGAGAGGAGAAAAATGGAACAACTTACCGAGTCAGTAGCGGGTGTTGGCTTCACATTCCAGTCAAAACTTGGGTGGAAATTTTATCACGGCCGTGAGGCTCTTCACGGGCAGGCCGTGATCGTTTCTGGTCCTCAGGAGTTGCCCTGTCACGGCCGTGATCTACATCACGGCTAAGCCGTGATGCTCTCTGATCTTGGCATCCTACTCATCACGCCCGTGATGGTTGTCACGGCTAGGCCGTGATCCTTTCTGTGCTCTTGTTTAGTTCATCACGGCCGTGACCACTGTCACGGCCAGGGCGTGATGGCCTCTGACTTTATATTTTTTTATGCTCTTCTTCTCTTTCTCAACCTGAAAACACTAGACAAACCTATTAATGATATTTTTGCCTCTTGATCTTCTCAAATTATTCAAGAGGTGAATGCAAAAACAAAAGGAAAAAGGGAAAGAAAACTTGGGTTGCCTCCCAAGAAGCGCTTATTTATGGTCTTAAGCTTGACCATACTTCCTTCAATCAACTGGGGTCGGCTGGGCGTAGAGGTGCCGGAACACTTTTCTTCCAAGGAACTCCTTCAAAAAACCGTTTCTGCTCATACGGCCAATAATGCTTCCGCTTCGCTCTTTTCTCTCGGAGCTTCCTAGCCTTCCTTCCTTCCGACGGAAGTTTTGTTTCTGCATGGACAGCAACTCCAATTCCATCACTGCTGGGTGCATCATCAACCATGCATATCTTTGGGGTTGCTTCCATGCTAAGTTCTTTCTCTACCGCTGGAGACGTTACATCAATTCTGCACACATGGCTCTCAAAAGGAGGGTTGTTACAAGAGTTAGTCAACTGAAAATTTACCCTACCTTCCTCTACATTTAGAGAGAGTTTACCATTCCTTACGTCTATTACTGCTCTAGCGGTTGCCAAGAATGGCCTTCCTAAAATGATGGGGAATTTAGAATTCCCTTTCATATCCAATACCAGGAAGTCGGTAGGGATGAGAATTTTCCCTACCTTTACAGGAACATTCTCTAGTATGCCTAGAGGAGTCCTAGATGAGCCATCCACAAATTTTAAGGGGAATTTGAATGGTCTCAACTCTTTGCTTCCCAACCTTTCCATGATAGTGAGGGACATCAAGCTCGTGCTAGCCCCTAAGTCACATAAGGCTGGGTCTATTTGCACTTGTTCGATCGAGCAAGAGATGGAGAAACTACCTGGGTCTTTCAGTTTAGTAGGCATTTTAATCTCTACATCTACTTGCTTTTTCCTGACCAACTTTTGTGGGAAAGGTATCGGGGGTTGGTACGGTGGTAGAGGGACATATTTCGGTTCTGGCTCTTCTTTTTCGCTTGTGTCCTCCTCCGGTTCCACCTCCATTTCAGCTACCCCCACCCCAAGCTTATCATCCCTCAAGTGTATGACATTACAATGCTCATTGGGATTTGCTTCGGGTTGCCCCGGGAATGTACCCTTAGGTCTCGAGTACGTGCTGACTTGTTGGGCAATCTGGGTTTCTAGCATCCTGTTATGAGTTGCTAAGTTGTCTACCTTAGATGCTAGCTCCTTTATTGCTTCACTCACTGCCCTTCCTTGTTGTCTAAACTCCTCATTCTGTTTTGTCTGAGTTTCAACAAAACTTTCAAATAAAGTCTCGAGTTTAGATCTCTGTACCTGAGGATACCCCGGTGCTGTTCTCTTATTACCTTGACCCTCTTGGAACTCATGATTAAGCGTGTTGCTGTAGTTGCCGTAGGAGAGGTAAGGGTTGTTTCTTCTTTGGTTGTAGGGATTTGGGGGAGCATAGTTGGGCAGCTTCGGGTTCGTATCATAGTAGTTGTTACAAGAGTTCACTTGTTCACCCGAAGCGTCGGATCCATGAGCGATACCACGAGGGCATTCCATCATGTCATGTCCCTGCATTCCATAAATCTCACAAATAGTGTTAGTAGCACCTATTGCACTCACATTAGCTCTTTCAATCTTATCTAATCGTTTATTTAGTGAGTCAAATTTAGACATAATCAGATCAATGCTACTTACTTCAAACTTACCCCCCGAAATCTTGTTCGGGTTATTACCTCTTTCGGATCCCCATTGGTGGTAGTTGGTGGCGACATTCTCGATGATGTTGAATGCCTCAGTGAGAGGCCTATTCATAAATGCTCCACCGGCTGCAGAATCTAGTGACACCTTCGAAGAGTAGTCCAATCCGTTATAGAAGGTGTGCACTATTAACCACCTCTCGAGTCCGTGATGTGGGCACGACTCCAGCAGTCCCTTGTAACGATCCCAAGCTTCCGATAATGATTCTCCGTCTTTTTGGAAGAAGCCGGTGATCTGGGTTCTTATGTAGGCCGTCTTGGATGGAGGGAAGAATTTCTCCAAGAACGCCTGTTCCAGTTGGTCCCAAGTAGTCAAAGTGTTAGCGGGGATTTGCTTAAGCCAGGCCTTCGCCTTTCCAGTGAGAGATGAGGGGAACAGTCTCAAACGCACAACATCGACTGAGGCTCCATTAATCATGATTGCATCGGTGAACTCTAAGAATGTTTCTATATGATCGGTCGGGTCCTCCGAAGGCAATCCTCCGAATTGATGTTGCCTAATCATGTTGATTAGCATAGGTGGTATGGTATAGTTTTCCGCCTCAATCTCTGGCCTTGCAATCCCAGTTCGCAAGCCTCTCGCATTTGGGGCTGCGTAGTCCTTCAAAGGTTTTGTATCCGGTTGATTCGCCATGAGTGGAACGGGACTCAACCTTTCTCTCTCTCTTTGTAGTCTTCTACGTCTGTGGAAGGTCCTCTCGATCTCCGGATCAATCTCACTAAGGCTCCCAAGACTTAGGGATCTTTGCATATAACACACAGAGAGATGGATACAATAGAAGGAAAAGAAATTTTTGATTTTTGATTTTTTTTAAATTTCAGAAATAAAAATCAAATAAAAAGAAAAGGTCCAGAAAAATCAATTCAAAATTTGAATTGAGATTCGAAAAGGCACAGTCCCCGGCAACGGCGCCAAAAACTTGGTGTCGTGCGAATGCACGCGCGTGCGATTCGGGCAAGTGTACCGGATTGCCGTTAAGCAATAAAAGATATCGAACCCATAGAGACTGTGTTCTCGAATCGCAATCGGTTTTCGAATCGATTAGATCTGGACTTTGTAAAAAGGATTTTTATGTTTTGAGTGAAAAGGATTTTGAATTCGAAATTAAAAGATAGATGAGCAGAAAACAAGTGTTTTTGGGGTTTTCGATTTAAACGGATTCCTAGGGATTTGGGTTACCCTTGAGGCTGTTTATGTTGCTAATCTGATTTACCTTTGTTGATTAACGAAATTGCCTTGAAGGCGAGTTTATCCTCTGATAGCTTAAGCTCCCTCTCGGGTTACAAAAGCCGTGCCCAATTGACCCGACCCCTACTCTCGTGGCAGTCGATCCCAGATTGGACCCTTTGCGTTCCGTGACAACTCGTTGCTCCTCGAGGGACGGCTTCTAACTCTCGTGATTTCAGTCCCAAGTCTGACTTCTATAGGTCCGACACCTAAGTTCACCGCTAGGTTCCTCCTTAGAGTGTCTCAGTCATGCAAATAACCTAAGTTCACAGCTAGGTTCCTCCTTAGATCATCCACATCTCACAAACCAGTGGCCGCCGGGCTTTACGAGTGAAACACCCTAGAAATCCTAAGTTCACCGCTAGGTTCCTCCTTAGAACGTCTACGTCACGCAAATAAACGGTTGCCGAAATTTATGAGTGGTTAACACACTAGAAATCAGATCTAAAACAATAACGAAATCAACAACGATTTTACATCAAATCAACATCATTTACAAACCTCGGGCAGAGCCCTAGTCCCTAGAAACAAACTACTACTTGATGAGTGTGATTCCACATCATCTTTGTCTATCATTTTGCATGCATTTTCATGTAGTTTAGGCATATTTTTATTAGATTTTAGGTTAATTTTCCTTTGGAACGGGTAAGGCGGTTTTCGTGTGTTGTTTTGCAGATATAAAGGGTAAATTGCTCAAGATCAACCATGATGAAGTTTGGATGAAGATGGAGCTTTAAAACTGAAGAAAATGAGCCAAACAGAGCCCATCACGGCCTAGCCGTGATGCCCATCACGGCCATGATCGAGCAAAACTGAAAAAGAAGAAAGGTCAAGTCGAGTCCATCACGGCCTGGCCGTGATAGCCATCACGGCCGTGACCCAAAACCACCACAAGTCGGAGCACATCACGGCCTAGCCGTGAAATTCTTCACGGGCCATGAAGTGGCGAGGGCTCGCGTCGCGAGACATATCTCGCGTCGCGAAATTGAATTTTCCAGAATTGGCGAGGCAGAGACCGTCGGGGGCCTGGCCGTGATGGCCATCACGGCCGTGACGCGCATTACTTGGACCTGAAGAAACCGAAATAGATCAGATTTTGAGTTGGTTTGGGACTCTAACTTCCCCATTTCTATAAATATGGACCAAGGCATCAGATACAGAGGGGATCACACATTGGGGGCTATGACTCTAGGCATAGATTATAGATCTCTTCTCTTCTTCTCCTCTTTTCTCTTTTTCTGATTTTCACTATGTTGTCAACCCAGCTTGTCATCTCCATGGCAAGACTGGAGTAGTAGCTTAGTTTCTAGGGACTAGGGCT
Source organism: Sophora flavescens (assembly GCA_030762895.1). NCBI lineage: Eukaryota > Viridiplantae > Streptophyta > Magnoliopsida > Fabales > Fabaceae > Sophora > Sophora flavescens. Next base: position 99,896,227 of record CM061069.1, on the reverse strand, counting down.
CTGCCCGAGGTTTGTAAATGATGTTGATTTGATGTAAAAATCGTTGTTGATTTCGTTATTGTTTTAGATCTGATTTCTAGCGTGTTAACCACTCATAAATTTCGGCAACCGTTTATTTACGTGACGTAGACGTTCTAAGGAGGAACCTAGCGGTGAACTTAGGATTTCTAGGGTGTTTCACTCGTAAAGCCCAAGAGCCACCGGGTTTGTGAGATGTGGATGATCTAAGGAGGAACCTAGCGGTGAACTTAGGTTATTTGCATGACTGAGACATTTCAAGGAGGAACCTAGCGGTGAACTTGGGTGTCGGACCTATAGAAGTCAGACTTGGGACTGAAATCACGAGAGTTAGAAGCCGTCCCTCGAGGAGCAACGAGTTGTCACGGAACGCAAAGGGTCCAATCTGGGATCGACTACCACGAGAGTAGGGGTCGGGTCAATTGGGCACGGCTTTTGTAACCCGAGAGGGAGCTTAAGCTATCAGAGGATAAACTCGCCTTCAAGGCAATTTCGGTAATCAACAAAGGTAAATCTGTTAGCAACATAAACAGCCTCAAAGGTAACCCAAATCCCTAGGAATCCGTTTAAATCGAAAACCCCAAAAATATTTGTTTTCTGTTTGTTTATCATTCAATTTCGAATTCAAAACAAATTTCAAAAACCCTTTTTTACAAAACCCTTTCATAAAGTCCAGATCTAATCGATTCGAAAACCGATTGTGATTCGAGAACACAGTCTCTGTGGGTTCGATATCTTTTATTACTTGACGGCAGTCCGGTACACTTGCCGGAATCGCACGAGCGCGCCGCCTCCGCGGCGCGACGACATCAAGTTTTTGGCGCCGTTGCCGGGGACTGTGCCTTTTCGAATCTCAATTCAAATTTTGAATTGATTTTTCTGGACCTTTTCTTTTTGTTTGATTTTTATTTCTGAAAAATTTAAAAAAAAAAATCAAAAAAATCAAAAAAAATTCTTTTCCTTCTATTGTATCCATCTCTCTGTGTGTTATATGCAAAGATCTCTAAGTCTTGGGAGCCTTAGTGAGATTGATCCGGAGATCGAGAGGACCTTCCATAGACGTAGAAGACTACAAAGAGAGGGAGAAAGGTTGAGTCCCGTTCCATTCATGGCGAATCAACCGGATACAAAGCCTTTGAAGGACTACGCAACCCCAAATGCGAGAGGCTTGCGAACTGGGATTGTAAGGCCAGAGATTGAGGCGGAAAATTATACCATACCACCTATGCTAATCAACATGATTAGGCAACATCAATTCGGAGGATTGCCTTCGGAGGACCCGACCGATCACATAGAGACATTTTTAGAGTTCACCGATGCAATCCGGATTCATGGAGCCTCGGTTGATGTTGTACGTTTGAGACTGTTCCCCTCATCTCTCACTGGAAAGGCAAAGGCCTGGCTAAAGCAAATTCCCGCTAACACCTTGACTACTTGGGACCAACTGGAGCAGGCGTTCTTGGAGAAATTCTTCCCTCCATCCAAGACGGCCTACATAAGAACCCAGATCACCGGCTTCTTCCAGAAAGACGGAGAATCATTATCGGAAGCTTGGGATCGATACAAGGGACTGCTGGAGTCGTGCCCACATCACGGACTCGAGAGGTGGTTAATAGTGCACACCTTCTATAACGGATTGGACTACTCTTCGAAGGTGTCACTAGATTCTGCAGCCGGTGGAGCGTTTATGAATAGGCCTCTAACTGAGGCATTCAACATCATCGAGAATGTCGCCACCAACTACCACCAATGGGGATCCGAAAGAGGTAATAACCCGAACAAGATTTCGGGGGGTAAGTTTGAGGTAAATAGCACAGATCTTATTATGTCAAAGATAGACTCACTTAATAAACGTTTTGATCGGCTTGAAAGAGCTAATGTGAGTGCATTAGGTGCTACTAACCTTGTTTGTGAGATTTGTGGAATGCAGGGACATGACATGATGGGATGCCCACATGGATCCTAAGGCCGGGTGAACAAGTGAACTCTTGTAACAACTACTATGATACGAACCCGAAGCTGCCCAACTATGCTCCCCCAAATCCCTACAACCAAAGAAGGAACAACCCTTACCTCTCCTACGACAACTACAGCAACACGCTCAACCATGAGTTCCAAGAAAGTCAAGGTAATAAGAGAGCAGCACCGGGGTACCCTCAGGTACAAAGATCTAAACTCGAGACTTTATTTGAAAGTTTTGTGGAAACTCAGACAAAACAGAATGAGGAGTTTAGACAACAAGGAAGGGCAGTGAGTGAGGCAATAAAAGATCTAGCATCTAAGGTAGACAACTTAGCAACTCATAACAAGATGCTAGAAACCCAGATTGCCCAACAAGCCATCACGTACTCGAGACCTAAGGGTACATTCCCGGGGCAACCCGAAGCAAATCCCAATGAGCATTGCAATGTCATACACTTGAGGGATGATAAGCTTGGGGTGGGGGTAGCTGAAATGGAGGTGGAACCGGAGGAAGACATGAGCGAAAAAGAAGAGCCAGAACCGAAATATGTCCCTCCACCACCGTACCAACCCCCGATACCTTTCCCACAGAGGTTGGTTAGGAAAAAACAAGTAGATGTAGAGACTAAAATGCCTACTAAACTGAAAGACCCAGGTAGTTTCTCCATCGCTTGCTCGATTGAACAAGTGCAAATTGACCAAGCCTTATGTGACTTAGGGGCTAGCACGAGCTTGATGCCCCTCACTATCATGGAAAGGTTGGAAATCAAAAAGTTGAGTCCGTTCAAATTCTCCTTACAATTTGCGGATGGCTCAACTAGGACTCCTCTAGGCATACTAGAGAATTTCCCTGTGAAGGTAGGGAAATTCTTCATCCCTACCGACTTCCTGGTATTAGACATGAAAGGGAATTCTGAATTCCCCATCATTTTAGGAAGGCCATTCTTGGCAACTGCTGAAGCAGTAATAGACGTAAGGAATGGGAAACTCTCTCTAACTGTAGAGGAAGGTAGGATCGATTTTCAATTGACTAACTCTTGTAACAACCCTCCTTTTGAGAGCCATGTGTGCAGAATTGATACAACGTCTCCAGTGGTAAAAGAAGAGCTGAACATGGAAGCAACTCCAAAGATATGCATGTCTAATGATGCACCCAGCAGTGATGGAATTGGAGTTGCTGTCCATGCGGAAACAAAACTTCCGCCGGTAGGAAGGAAGGCTAGGAAGCTCCGAGAGAAAAGAGCAAAGCGGAAGCATTATTGGCCGTATGAGCAGAAACGGCTTTTTGAAGGAGTTCCTTGGAAGAGAAGTGTGCCTGCACTTCTACGCCCAGCCGACCCCGGTTGACTTGAGGAAGTATGGTCAAGCTTAAGACCATAAATAAGCGCTTCTTGGGAGGCAACCCAAGTTTTCTTTCCCTTTTTCGTTTTGTTTTTGAATTAACCTCTTGAATAATTTGAGAAGATCAAGAGGCAAAAATATCATTAATAGGTTTGTCTAGTGTTTTCAGGTTGAGAAAGAGAAGAAGAACATAAAAAAATAAAGTCAAAGGCCATCACGGCCGTGATAAAATAAACAAGAGCACAGAAAGGATCACGGCCTAGCCGTGACAACCATCACGGGCGTGATGAGTAGGATGCCAAGATCAGAGAGCATCACGGCCTAGCCGTGATGTAGATCACGACCGTGACAGGGCAACTCCTGAGGATCAGAAACGATCACGGCCTGCCCGTGATAAGCCTCACGGCCGTGATACAATTTCTACCCAAGTTTTGACTGGAATGTGAAACCAACATGATGAGCCTCTGTTTGACTGGTTTTATAACTAGTCAAGACCTTGGCTTTGTGCTTATTTTATACCATTTTTACCCAAATTAGACTTGATTGTTCCTAAGTAATATTTTGAGTCTGTAAATTGTTTTTAAGTTAATTTAGTTGTTTTAGAGTTGAATAATTATTTACTTTTATTTTCTATTTTCAGGTTAATAAAAAGTAATAAATCTGGAGCCACTCGCCCCGCGAATAATCTCTCGCCCCGCGAGTATTGCAACCATGAAAAAGTCAGAGACGATCACGGCTTGCCCGTGTTGAGGATCACAGCCGTGGCAATTCTGAAATTGAAGCGTTCGCCTCGCGAGCATTCCTTCGCCTCGCGAGTATTGGAAGATCAGAAGCCATCACGGTTTGGGCGTGTTGAATGCCACGGGCGTAACAGTTGGAAGCTGAAGAGTTCGCCTCGCGAAGGATGTGCTCGCCTCGCGAGAAGACAAAGAGTTGCAGACCTTTCGCATAATTCGCCTCGCGAGCAGTGCTTCGCCTCGCGAGTACTCTGACTCCAGAAACGTGTATATAAGCAGTCTTAGGCGAGAAATGAAGGGGGATGGTCGAGTTAGCCAGTTTTGGCTAGTTTCTGAGCTAGTCTTAGTTAGTCTTTTGTTTTCTTTTTAGTTATGTTTTGTTTTCCTTTTGTAATGGAGAACTAGTCTCCTAGATTAATCTACTGTAATTGGTTTTTATCCATACTTGAGGTTCTTGTATTTCCTGTTTTCATTTCCTTTTCTCTTTTCAATGCCATGCTTTATATTTCTGTTTGCTTAATTCAGGAGTATATTGTGTTGTGTTGGTTTATCTCGGTGATATCATGTTCCTATATATAATCGCGTTTGCTTAATTCGCGTGTGTACGTTTCGTGTTCGCTTAGTTCACGAAGTGCTTAACCCCGTTTGCTTAATTCGGGAATAGGGATATATATCCGTAGTAGTGGTTCCGCTTGTGAATTATTGCTACAACCGGGAGGGGATTAGAATCTGCTTAGGGCTAGGAATATGCATGAACCGATGATAGTTGGGAAACCAAAAGCAGTAGGTTAATCGCTTTAGCTTATTTGGTAACTGCTCTATTTTCTTGCCTTGTTTTCTGTTTTGCTTCTTTAATTTAGTTTCCAATCTCAAAACCCCCAATTCTAACTTTTTCTAACTTTTTCTGTTAATAATAACAACACCTAAAGAGTCCTTGAGAGACGATCCGAGTTGTCGCTCTATACTACATAATTTTGTAAACGCTCGTTCTTTTTGGCGCGTGGCGACAGCGCGGTCAAAAATTGGCGCCGTTGCCGGGGACTCTGGTTTGTTGTTATTAGCAGAAAGTTACATTTAAAAAAAAAAAAATTCTTTTCTAATTAGTTTTGACTGCTTGTCTGGTTGTTTGATTGCCATGGATAAATACATGTATGGATATTTGCCTAATGTTTATTATGAACCACCACCTTGCGTGTATTATCCTAATTGTAGTGAGCCACCACCATACTATCCTACCCAAGTGACCACCTCTACACCTTCCGAACCTTCCCTAGAGGACTTGTGCAAACAGATGACTGCACAGATAAGTGCAAATATGGAAGGACTGAGGCAACAAATGGCCGAGCAAACTCAACGGATGATAGAGGAATTTCAACAGAAGATGGAGGCTGAATACCAGAGGAGCCAAGCTGAATCTCAGAAGTTGTGGGCTCTAATTGATCAAGTTACCGCCAACTCGGCTGCAATGCTAACTCCACAGCCTCTTGAGGAACATACAGATTCTAAAGTGGTTATTTCTGAAAATATTTCTGATGATTCTGATAATATTTCTGTTGATGATGATTTATGTGTTGAATCCCCTGATCCTAATGCTTGTTATTGTGATGGAACTGCTTTGTGTGTTGAATGTTTTACAGGATTATACTTTTCAGGAAAAATAGAAAATGCGGATCGTTTTGCAGGTTTATTTTTTTCAGGAAACTTAGATCAGGAGGATCAAGAGGACGTCTGCTCCCCCGTGCCTGAAGATAAAGAAGAACCTTTGGGAGTAGATGATTCAAGTAAAACAATTGAATGTTTTGAGAGTAATGGGGTGGATGAATTGATTGAAGAATTCCCAGACATTCTAACTTTTTCTGATTCATTTTCTTGTAATATATGTACTAACACTAACCCTTGTGTGGTGTGTGCTGAAATTTCTGCGTGTATAGCAGGTGAAAAATTTGTTAATGCAGTGGATGAAGACATTGCAGAAAAGGAAGCAGCACCAGTAACCCCAACTAACTGTTTGTCACCTCCCCTTGAGGAGCCACCAGTTCTGGATTTTACACCCTTGGATTTGGCACCATGGCTAGTCCAAGCGGTTGAACCCCGATTCTATTGGGGAGACTTTATTGAGAAGGAGGTCGTCTGTGACCCGAGAGGTAGTGAGAAGTCCGCCGCACTGGGTGGAGTTATTATAATTGTCAAGCACTCACCTCCGCATCAAAGCTGCAAGTTAGGGAGGCTTGGAATGAATTTCAGTCCTTTGGCTACCACGTGGGCCTTATGCTATAAGCAATGGGATCCTGGTGGAACCGCCTCTGAATGAGTTTTCTTAACCCTTTCTCCTTTTTAATTTTCTTTTGCTTTGTTTTATTTCTATTTTATTTTCAATAAAGCTCCTGAATAATTTGAGAAGCTCAGGAGTTGTGTGTTGAGTCTAGTAGTGGCAAGTTTATTGGTTTTGATTAAATTTTTGCATAGATTGATGGCATAATATGTGTTGACTGTTTTCCCCCTAGGACTTCAAAAATTTGAAAAATTGAATTTTGATCCCCATATGATTGAAAACTGAACTTTGAGATTTTATTATGATGGCATGATTTATGATAAGTTTGGGGTGATAGGAAGCACACACTAGGGATAGAATCTCTGTCAAATAATTTGCAAAACAATGTCCAGGTGAGGTTTTGAGCCTCCAACATGTTTTAAACTGTGTGAAAATCACTTTTCAATTTGCACTTTCCTGAATTTGCTTGAATCTCTTTTTGGTTTGCATGATTATATGTTTGCTTCAAATGATTTAGGCATTTTCTTTGTGAATAGCTACTTAGCCTAAAATAACCAATTCCTAATGCATGTTCCTTAGTTAGCCCCATTGAGCCTATTAGCCTGTTAATTCTTGATAACCTAATGTTATAAGCCCAAAAATCTGGAAAACCATGTTAACCCGATCTTATGATTAGGAGAGCATGTAATCTTAGAAAGGGTGCAAGAAACAAAAGTTTGGGGTGGCTACCCGGTGCAATGTGTTGTTTGGGATTGAAAAAAAAAAAAAAAAGAAAAGAAAAAAACAAAGAAGAAGAAGAAAAAAAAAGAAAGAGAGAAAAAGAAAAAAAAATAAAAAAAAAATAAAAAAAAGTGTAAAAATGCCAAAAAGAAATAAAAAGGTTGTAGTCACCCAAAGTAAAAAGAAAAAAATGAAAAAGGAACTTGAGTTAAATTCAAAGTGTAAATAATGTTCATGCTCTCTTAGTTCCTAGGGTCCTTAGCCTAGTACCTTTGTATATCCTACCCTTAGCCAGGCCCCATTACAACCCATAAAAGACCTTCTGATGTTGCTTGCATATTTTCTGTGGGAATCATTTTGAGATGAAAATCAAATTTATGGGAAGTGCTCTTAAAAGTGAAATTGAGTGAAAGCCTAGACACAAACTGAGCGATGAGTGAAACACAAATTTCCCTTGTGAGGAAGGCAGTTGTTTGAATTTGGTGATCTCCCTTTTGTGTGTGACTTGGATCCCCAGCTTAGATTTCTGATTGTCTGAATAATGAAATTCTCAATTGTTTAGAATAAATGATTGTGGGGATTGGATTACTTTGCTTGAAAGGGGGGAACATTGAAGGAAAAATTGTTTTGAAAAATTGCTTGAAATCTGTGTGAAAGTTGATTGAGTCCTTAAGCTTGCCATGGCTTGCCAGGTCTTGAGTCTTTTTAAGTTTTTGAGTGTAGTTTGCTTGGGGACAAGCAAAGTTTAAGTTTGGGGTATTTTGATGAGCCTCTGTTTGACTGGTTTTATAACTAGTCAAGACCTTGGCTTTGTGCTTATTTTATACCATTTTTACCCAAATTAGACTTGATTGTTCCTAAGTAATATTTTGAGTCTGTAAATTGTTTTTAAGTTAATTTAGTTGTTTTAGAGTTGAATAATTATTTACTTTTATTTTCTATTTTCAGGTTAATAAAAAGTAATAAATCTGGAGCCGCTCGCCCCGCGAATAATCTCTCGCCCCGCGAGTATTGCAACCATGAAAAAGTCAGAGACGATCACGGCTTGCCCGTGTTGAGGATCACAGCCGTGGCAATTCTGAAATTGAAGCGTTCGCCTCGCGAGCATTCCTTCGCCTCGCGAGTATTGGAAGATCAGAAGCCATCACGGTTTGGGCGTGTTGAATGCCACGGGCGTAACAGTTGGAAGCTGAAGAGTTCGCCTCGCGAAGGATGTGCTCGCCTCGCGAGAAGACAAAGAGTTGCAGACCTTTCGCATAATTCGCCTCGCGAGCAGTGCTTCGCCTCGCGAGTACTCTGACTCCAGAAACGTGTATATAAGCAGTCTTAGGCAGAAATGAAGGGGGATGGTCAGAATTAGCCAGTTTTGGCTAGTTTCTGAGCTAGTCTTAGTTAGTCTTTTGTTTTCTTTTTAGTTATGTTTTGTTTTCCTTTTGTAATGGAGAACTAGTCTCCTAGATTAATCTACTGTAATTGGTTTTTATCCATACTTGAGGTTCTTGTATTTCCTGTTTTCATTTCCTTTTCTCTTTTCAATGCCATGCTTTATATTTCTGTTTTCTTAATTCAGGAGTATATTGTGTTGTGTTGGTTTATCTCGGTGATATCATGTTCCTATATATAATCGCGTTTGCTTAATTCGCGTGTGTACGTTTCGTGTTCGCTTAATTCACGAAGTGCTTAACCCCGTTTGCTTAATTCGGGAATAGGGATATATATCCGTAGTAGTGGTTCCGCTTGTGAATTATTGCTACAACCGGGAGGGGATTAGAATCTGCTTAGGGCTAGGAATATGCATGAACCGATGATAGTTGGGAAACCAAAAGCAGTAGGTTAATCGCTTTAGCTTATTTGGTAACTGCTCTATTTTCTTGCCTTGTTTTCTGTTTTGCTTCTTTAATTTAGTTTCCAATATCAAAACCCCCAATTCTAACTTTTTCTAACTTTTTCTGTTAATAATAACAACACCTAAAGAGTCCTTGAGAGACGATCCGAGTTGTCGCTCTATACTACATAATTTTGTAAACGCTCGTTCTTTTTGGCGCGTGGCGACAGCGCGGTCACAACACCCGCTACCGACTCGGTAAGTTGTTCCATTTTTCTCCTCTCTCCGACTTGATTATTTACATTGGAAACAATGTAAGTAATCAAGCTTGGGGTAGGGGTATTTATTTTTGCATTTGCATTGTTGCATTCATATTGCATTCACATAGGCATAGATTGGTATGATCACATTCTCTAGATTGCCTCTCACTTAGAACATGCATCCGATTGTGAGAACTTGGAGCCAAATGAATTGAGATAGTGAATTTTGAACCCAATTTTTCATTATTCTTGTGATATGGCTAAAAATGAAAATTCTTGAGATAGTCATTTGATAGTTGATAATTAGCATGTGGTTCCTTAAACTTGTGTTCCTCACTGATTTTTGAACTACTAAATGTAAGATTTTGAGCCAAAAGGGGTATTCACTAAATCTACCCCATTTCTTGTGATAGAGTGATTTAATTCCTCATGGACTGTATTTTCTAGAACTTGACTTGAAACCATTTCAAAACTTAAAAATTTCTGAAAACATTTTTGGAAATGATTGAGGCATTAGGTATTTTTCTGGCCTCCCGAGCTTTGAATGATAAATGCTACCCCTTAGTTGCCCAATTTTGAGCCTAAAGAAAAAAATACTTTTCTTGGTACCATGAATTAATTTGATAAATAATGCTTGGTATGGCACCTTTTAAAGTATTACAAAAAGGGTAATTGGTAGTTGGAAAAAGTATGGGAAGAAAAAGCTAGAAAGTAATTTCTCTTGAGCTATAAATCTCCCCTTCTCCAAACAAATAAAAATGAAATAAACAGAAAAAAATGGAGAAGGGGATGACAAAGAAAGTGAGAAATGAAAAGAAAAAAAAAAGAAGAAAGGTGGAAAAAGTAAATCAAAGCCCTCAAAAAGTATTTTAGAAGGTGTCATACTTTGTAATGTTTGATAATCTGTCTAGCCTTCTTGAAATTCCCTTTCTTTGATTTTCCCACCTAATAATAAATCCCATGGCCACATTACAACCAAAGGAAAAGACCTCTTGATTCTTAAGTGTTTTCTTAAATAAAGTAGAGATTTGGTTAATAGTCAAGCCTATGGTAAAATACTTTACTTGAGGAAATGGAGTGAATTGCAATAAACCCTAAAACACTTGAGTGAGGTGAGATGAGTGCCCAAATCAGTGAGGACATGAACTTGAAAAACCTTAGCTTCTAATTGGACTTGAACTTGATTATCTCTTGAGTGCTTATTGAAAATGCCTATTACTTGGATTAGCTTCTAGGGTTCTTGGTTCACTATCCATGCTTTGAATGATTTATATCTTATGGCCTGAGTAATTGCTTGAGGACAAGCAAAGTTTTAAGCTTGGGGTGATTTGATGAGTGTGATTCCACATCATCTTTGTCTATCATTTTGCATGCATTTTCATGTAGTTTAGGCATATTTTTATTAGATTTTAGGTTAATTTTCCTTTGGAACGGGTAAGGCGGTTTTCGTGTGTTGTTTTGCAGATATAAAGGGTAAATTGCTCAAGATCAACCATGATGAAGTTTGGATGAAGATGGAGCTTTAAAACTGAAGAAAATGAGCCAAACAGAGCCCATCACGGCCCATCACGGCCTAGCCGTGATGCCCATCACGGCCATGATCGAGCAAAACTGAAAAAGAAGAAAGGCTGAAGTCAGAGTCTGTCACGGCCTGGCCGTGATAGCCATCACGGCCGTGACCCAAAACCACCACAAGTCAGAGCACATCACGGCCTAGCCGTGAAATTCTTCACGGGCCATGAAGCTGAGGGCTCGCGTCGCGAGACATATCTCGCGTCGCGAGAAATTGAATTTTCCAGAATTGGCAGAGGCAGAGACCGTCACGGCCTGGCCGTGATGGCCATCACGGCCGTGACGCGCATTACTTGGACCTGAAGAAACCAAAATAGATCAGATTTTGAGTTGGTTTGGGACTCTAACTTCCCCATTTCTATAAATATGGACCAAGGCATCAGATACAGAGGGGATCACACATTGGGGGCTACGACTCTAGGCATAGATTATAGATCTCTTCTCTTCTTCTCCTCTTTTCTCTTTTTCTGATTTTCACTATGTTGTCAACCCAGCTTGTCATCTCCATGGCAAGACTGGAGTAGTAGCTTAGTTTCTAGGGACTAGGGCTCTGCCCGAGGTTTGTAAATGATGTTGATTTGATGTAAAAATCGTTGTTGATTTCGTTATTGTTTTAGATCTGATTTCTAGCGTGTTAACCACTCATAAATTTCAGCAACCGTTTATTTACGTGACGTAGACGTTCTAAGGAGGAACCTAGCGGTGAACTTAGGATTTCTAGGGTGTTTCACTCGTAAAGCCCGGCAGCCACTGGTTTGTGAGATGTGGATGATCTAAGGAGGAACCTAGCGGTGAACTTAGGTTATTTGCATGACTGAGACATTTCAAGGAGGAACCTAGCGGTGAACTTGGGTGTCGGACCTATAGAAGTCAGACTTGGGACTGAAATCACGAGAGTTAGAAGCCGTCCCTCGAGGAGCAACGAGTTGTCACGGAACGCAAAGGGTCCAATCTGGGATCGACTACCACGAGAGTAGGGGTCGGGTCAATTGGGCACGGCTTTTGTAACCCGAGAGGGAGCTTAAGCTATCAGAGGATAAACTCGCCTTCAAGGCAATTTCGGTAATCAACAAAGGTAAATCTGTTAGCAACATAAACAGCCTCAAAGGTAACCTAAATCCCTAGGAATCCGTTTAAATCGAAAACCCCAAAAATATTTGTTTTCTGTTTGTTTATCATTCAATTTCGAATTCAAAACAAATTTCAAAAACCCTTTTTTACAAAACCCTTTCATAAAGTCCAGATCTAATCGATTCGAAAACCGATTGTGATTCGAGAACACAGTCTCTGTGGGTTCGATATCTTTTATTACTTGACGGCAGTCCGGTACACTTGCCGGAATCGCACGAGCGCGCCGCCTCCGCGGTGCGCCGAAATCACTACTCCAGTCTTGCCATGGAGATGACAAGCTGGGTTGACAACATAATAAAAAAAATCAGAAAATCAGAGAAGAGAAGAGAAGAGGAGAAGAGATCTATGCCTAAGTCCTAGTTGTTATGGATGTGATCCTCCTCCAATGTTTTATGCCTCTGATCTGATGCCTTGGTCCTTATTTATAGAAATTGGGAAGTTAGAGTCCCAAACCAACTCAAAATCTGATCTATTTCGGTTTCTTAAGGTCCAAGTAATGTGCGTTACGGTCGTGATGGCCATCACGGCCAGGCCGTGACGGTCTCTGCTTCTGGCAGTTCTGCAAGATCCATTAGTTCGCGACGCGAACATATTTCTCGCGACGCGAACATATTTCTCGCGACGCGAGTTCTCCTTTTGTGGCCGTGTTCTGAATTACGGCTGGGCCGTGATGTGCTCTGACTTGTGGTGGTTTTGGGTCACGGCCGTGATGGCTATCACGGCCAGGCCGTGACAGACTCTGACTTCAGCCTTTCTTCTTTTTTAGTTTTGCTCGATCATGGCCGTGATGGGCTCTGTTTGGCTCATTTTCTTCACTTTTAAAGCTCCATCCTCATCCAAACTTCATCATGGTTGATCTTGAGCAATTTACCCTTGATATCTGCAAAACAACACACGAAAACCGCCTTACCCGTTCCAAAGGAAAATTAACCTAAAATCTAATAAAATATGCCTAAACTACCTGAAAATGCATGTAAAATGATAGACAAAGATGATGTGGAATCACACTCATCAGTTGCGTGGTGCGCCGGCAGCGGGAAGACCGGAACAAGTGCGTCCGCAGGCGGCAGGTAGAAGACGAACAACAGGGGTGCCGTGAGAGGAAGATTGTCAGGGTGTTTGGTTCATGGGAGGTTAGGTTTTCGTTCAAACCTTAGTGTACTCGGTAGTGTGCTCGTGAAACAATATATGGAAGAGCAGAGCAAAAACAAAGGAAAAGGGCGCGTGACAGATGGAGGGAATGAAAATAGAAACAAAAAGAAGGGTTTTCTCAAATATTACACATCGGTTATCCAAAAACCGATGTGGTTAGTAATATTTCACATCGGTTCTATTGTAACCAATGTAGAAACTTACGATTTAATTTAAAATTTCATATTTTTAATTTATTACATCGGTTATATTAAAATCGATGTGGTTAATTTATATTAGACATCGGTTCATCTGGAACCGATGTGGGAAGATAAAATTTTAAATTCTAATTTTTTTTTATAATTTTATACACCAGTTATCAAATAACCGATGTGGTTAATCTATATATTAGACATCGGTTCAAAAAGAACCGATGTGAAAAGATAAAAATTTTAAATTTTAAATTTTTTTGTCTTAATTTTAAACATTGGTTAACATATAACCGATGTGGAAAATATTTACACATCGGTTAAATTTTAAACAAATGTGGAATCCTTTGCTTTTAATTTCAAAAATGTCACCGTCTCATTTTACACATCGGTTTTTGAGAAACCGATGTAGAATCTCCGATGTTAAATGTATATTTTGCACTAGTGCAAGCCTCTTCAGGCTCTAAGTATTCCTTTCTTACCAAGCCTCTTCAGGCTCTAACTCTATCACAGAGATTTAAAGTTGATCTTCTGAACTCACTAAGTGTGAGAGTATGACAGTTTAAGATCAGTTGAATATTACAATAATATTCAAACTAATAAATTACAGATTTTTGCTTTTGAAAGAATGAAAGAATAAGAGCTTGTCTACTCAAGAATTGTATTGGCAGAAGTTAGGCTCGCAAAAGTTGTTCTTCAGTTTCTGAGGTCTTCTACTTATATAGTGACCTTCTTCTTCTCTTGTAGTTCTTCAAATTGTATCCTTTTAGACTTTATCATTAAATTCTTGGTTCCGTTAGGACTGATAATTTGATATGCTTCACTGAAAAGTGCTTTCGTGTTTAGATCTTCTTCAACGGTCTTCAAATTGTATCTGTTGAGACTTTAGCATTAAATTCTTGGATCCGTTGAGACTGATAACTTGATATGCTTCACTGAGAAGTGCTTTTGTTTAAAAGAGGAATTCTCAAAGTAAAACTGTCACTTCTTTATTGTACCAAAGGTTGCTTTCTGACTTACCATCTTTGTACTTGACTTGATCTTTACAACAATGTATTTTGACAGAGTACAAAGGTTTATGGTTTCGATGGTATGAAGTTCTTTTATCCAAGAGATAAAGATTTTATACAAATGAAGCATCAAGGTAAAAGACATATATTCTTTGAATTAAATAAGAAATCATTTGAAATAAATTCATCGTGGTCCTGATTGAATTAATTCATATATTCAAGGTAGCAAACATATAGAATATATATAGCCGTCTACTTAGTTTTAAGAACACATCTATACAAGATTTTAATTCTGATCGTCCACTAATGTGGCAGAAGTGCTCTTCCACTAAAGTGGTAGAAGCGCTCGTCCACTAAAGTGACAGAAGCGCTAGTCCACTAATGTGGTAGAAGTGCTCATCCACTAATATGATAGAAGCGCTCATCTTCTAATATGATAGAAGCGCTCGTATACTAATGTGATAGAAGCGCTCGTCTACTAAAGTGACAAAAGCGCTCATCTACTAATATGATAGAAGCGTATGTCCAACACACAAGTGATTGAAATAAACTTCCAACGTTGTAGCGATTGAAGCGTACGTCCAACACTCAAGTGATAGAAGCATGATAAGCCTCTGGCTTATCTAGTTTCCAGATAGAAAAGAGGTATATTTTGTGCCTAATTGGACGAGTCACCCTCTCTAATATCCCAAATTGACCTTTTTTTGTTCCTAAGTTAGATTTTGACTCGTTTTAGGCATTTTTAGTAGTTTTTAGTCTATTTTGAATAGAATTACGCTTTTCGTTTTCTTTTGTTGTTTCAGGTTAAAAGTGAAGCTCTTCGAGTCAAGGAAAATGAAGAAAACAGTGGAAACGCAATTCTGGAGGTTTCACCTCGCGAAACAAGAGCCCGCCTCGCTAGCCTGAAGACCAGCCTGAACAGCAATTGTCACCCTCTCTGTCTCGCCGAACGAATCCCATCTCGCCTCGCGAGTCTGAAGGTCTGACTGTGCCAGAATTGTCATCCTCTCTGTCTCGCCTCGCGAGAGACTACTTGCCTCGCGAGAATCCAATTTGAAAGCACGCCATTTTTAATATTCGCCTCGCGAGAGCTTGCTCGCCTTGCGAGCGAGCGCAGATCCTGAATTCTATAAATTGTTGTTTTAGGGCAGATGGAAAGGACTCTTAGTTCTCCACTTGTTTAGGGCGTTTTCTGGACGATTCCTTGTTCTCTGGAGCTGCGTCTCCCCTTTTATTTTTCTTTTATACTATCATGATTATGTCCGATTGTTTGTGCGTTGTTACAAGCATGAGGAACTAATCCCCTTGTCTAAGGGAACAATGAAACCACCCATGACAGTGTAGATTCAATGTGATGTATGTTTCTCTCCTTTGTCTCAATTATTGTTTTCCAATTCTGAATTTATTGCTTTAATCATATGCATGCGTGATTGACTAGTTAACGTTGATGAGACTTAGTAGGCAATTCGCGTTTAGAACTTGAATTGGGGACATTGATCGAATATTGCACGAGAGTGAATAGGATATCGGTGCAACCTTATAGGAACCATATTTAATAGAGTTTGATGATTGGGTTATGAGACTTAGTAAGTAATTAATTCAATCATTGAGCACGACAGTGGATTTAGGAGAATTTGGGGGTCTCGGTTGACATTAAAATTGAACTTAGGGAGAGAATCATCGTCACTTGGGTACTATGCATGATTGGGTAGGTGGATTTGTGACCTTAGATGTTTTAATTCCAGATTTTTAATTTTTTTATTCTCTATTTGACTGTTGATTTTAGTTTGCGATCCTATTTTCCCACTCTCCACAACCGCTTGTTGTTACTTGACCAAACTTATCGGATTTCTTGCGAATTGGTAGAATTGGTAGTCCAATCCTTGTGTTCGACCTCGGTAATTACTTACCGTGTTTTATTTTATTACTTGCGACGACCCGGTACACTTGCTGGTGACTCAACAAGTTTTTGGTGCCATTGCCGGGGATTGGCACAACCAATTTTCCTAATTCTTGGGAAGTTTGATTATTTGGTTAAGTTGTTTTTATTTTTATTTTTTTTTATTATTTACTATTATTTCTCTCTACTTCTTTGATTCCACTTGGTCTTGCCTTGTTTTTGTATGCGAGGTACCCTTTCACAAGAGGACGTGCTAATTGATTCGGAGATCACCAGGACCGAGAGGCGATTAAGGAAGGAAGACAGAGAACGAAAGAGGCTTGAAGCTATTAATTTTGAGAGGATGGCCGAAGAAAACCCTCCTCCTCCTCCTCCTCGTCGTTACAAGCCTCTCTTAGAGTACGATCTACCCAATTTGGAGGATTGTGCTTCTTCTATTGTGAGGGGCAACCTCAATACAGATTCCTTTAGAGTGGAAGGATGTGTCACAGCCCAAATCCGTGAGAATCAATTTGATGGGAGTGGTAAACAAGACCCTCATAGACACATCACTCGCTTCCTTGAAGCTTGTGACATGCAGAAGACAAGAGGAGTTACTCAAGACGAGTTTCGCTTGCGGCTTTTCCCCCTCTCTCTTAGGGATGTCACTTGCGATTGGTTTGATAGCTTGGATCGGAACAGTATCAAAACTTGGGAGCAAATGGCACAAAAGTTCCTCACCAAGTATTTTCCTCCTCAGAAAGCGGCACAAGCAAGGGTTGCCGTCACATCTTTCAGGCAGACAGAAGATGAAACTTATAATGAAGCTTGGGAGAGGTACAATGTGCTCTTGAGAAGATGTCCCTCAGCTTTCTTTGACCCGGTCTCCAAGGTTCAACATTTATTTAACGGGTTAGGGGGGCGCTACCAGATGAATTGTGATGCCGCAACTGGCGGTTCCTTTTCTTATTTATCAGCTGAGGATGGATGGGCATTATTGGAGAAGATGTCGTACAATGATTGTGGAAATTGTAACGGAGATCATGACATTCAGAGTTGTCCGTTCAACTTCTCTCGAGAACATGTGGACTCGTGCCACAATTTCTATGACAGTGTGCCCCAGAACAACTATCAGAGGAACAATCAGAATCATATTAGGGGTCATATGAGGAGAGACCATCCGGGTTTCGCTTGGAGTAATGCTAGTGGTGGTCTAGCCGGGCAATAACAACCTCAAAATAATTGGTAACAACAACCTCAATAGGGTCAGAGGCCAAACTATGGAATCCATCAACATAATACTCAGCAGGCTCTTCCGGGGCCTAATCAATTGCAAATAACTGATGGTGGAAGGCAACCTTGGGAGTTGGCTCTTGAGAAGATGAGCGCGGCAGTTGAGAAGTTGTCAATCAATATAGGCACAGCCATTGACAAGTTGTCAACTCATACAGGGGCGGCAATTCAGAATCTAGAGACGCAAATTGCCCAGCTCGCATAGCAACTAAATGAGCATCTCCCGGGCACTTTCCCATGTGATACCGAGATCAACCCTAAGAGCCAATGCAATGCCATAACAACCAGAAGCGGTAGGGTGTTGGGATCTAACAGGGGTGCAACTAGTTCTCAGGAAGTTGAGGAAGAACAACCGCATGTTGAGGAAGAGCAACCTGAGAAAGAGGAGTGACAAGTGACAAGGCACCAGAGTAAGGGGGAGGTTAAAACTTGTAGATGAAGAGTTCCGAAAGAAGAAGTGGGTTGAACCCCAGGACCTCCCGCCCTACATGAAGGTACCATATCCTGAAAGATTGAAGAAGCCTCAACAAGATAAGCAATTCAATAAATTCCTTGATGTCTTCCACAAACTTCAAATTAACATTCCATTTGCGAAAGCCTTGGAAAAAATGTCATTTTATGCCCGGTTTATGAAGGAGCTTCTCTCCAAGAAGCGGAGAATAGTGGATGAGGAAACGGTTGCTTTGACCGAGGAGTGTAGTGCCATTCTTCAAAGAAAATTGCCTCCAAAGTTGAAGGATCCCGGTTCCTTTTCTATACCATGCACCATTGGGGGGATGACTCTAGGGAAGTCATTGTGTGATCTAGGGGCAAGCATCAACTTGATGCCCCTCTCTATGATGAAGAGGTTGGGGATCAAAGAAGTCAAGGATACACGGATGTCACTCCAACTCGCCGATCGTTCTATAAAATATCCTTATGGGGTGGTCGAAGATTTGTTAGTGAAGGTGGACAAGTTCATATTTCCGGCGGATTTCATGGTGCTTGATATGGATGAAGACACCAAGATCCCTCTCATATTGGGTAGGCCCTTCTTGGCCAATGGGCGTGCCTTGATAGATGTGAAACAAGGTAAACTCACTCTAAGGGTGCAAGATGATGAGGTAGTCTTCAATGTCTTTGAAGCAATGAAGCACCCTGCTGAGAGGTTGGATGTGTATCGAGTGGATGTGGGGGACTCAACTGTCAAGGCAAGGGCAACTAGAGAAGCCTATGGTTCTTCACCTGCACAAGTGTTGGTAAAATCCCATGATGATGATAGTGAGGAAAAATACCCTTTGGGGGATGAGGTCTATCTTGAGTGGTTAAAGGGCAGGGAATCCTTACCGAGTCTCCCAGAGGATGAAGGTGCAAGGGAAAAGCTCAACAAAGAAGGATTGAAAGAAGCTGCGCGTGAGGAAGTGATTAAACCTTTAGAGGCCGGAATCATCTATCCAATCTCGGATAGTAGTTGGGGTAGTCCAATTCATATGGTCCCAAGGAAAGGTGGCACGATTGTGGTGGTCAATAAAAGCAATAAATCGATCCCAACAAGGACCATCACGGAGTGGAGAGTATGTACTGATTATAGAGGTTTGTTGAACTTAAATGAGTTGTCCGGGAACCGCATGCAAGCATATAAAAAGGCAAGAACCTACAAAAAGAGGACTAAGGCATGGCATGACAAGCAGTTTCTTCCTCCGAATTAACCCTTAGGGGTGACTTGAGTCAGGCTCGGGACATTAAACAAGCGCTACTTGGGAGGCAACCCAAGCTAGGTATCCTTTATTTTTCTGTCATTTTCCCTTATCAAAAAAAAGATTCGCCACGCGAATGCACAGTGGCCTCGCGAGACAGAAGCCCTGAATCTCAGAGGCTTGCTCACGAGAGAGATACTTTCGCCTTGCGATTTTGGGCACCATCAGCTATTGAAATTCCAGATTCGCCTCGCGAGATACTGCTCGCCTAGCGACTCTGGAAAGTGTGAAGAACAATTTTTCCAGATTCGTCTCACGAGTGATCTCTCGCCTCATGAATCTGCAATTAAGGTTTTAATTTACAGGAGTTCTTCCGGGAGAGGCTCTTGGCCCAACAGGAGGGTGCCCGAGGGACCAATTGGATGAGGATGCAACAGTAGAAGAGCTTTGCGTGGAAGCGGCGGCCACCTAGACTACAACTTGATCAGGGAGCACCCTCTCGTTTCCTCACTCTTATTTTATATTTGTGTTCTTTCATTGAGGACAATGTATGCTTTAAGTGTGGGGTAGGGAACCAATTGCTTTGTTTTTTGTTTTTGTTTTTGTTTTTGAATGTCGCTCTTGAATAATTTGAGAAGATCAAGAGTATGTGTATGAATGTTGCGTCGGCAAGCTTGTTGTATTTCAATTAAATTTAGCATAGATTGATTGCATGAATTATGTTGCCCATTGATGATTTCCCCCTAGATTCTGAAAATAGAAAAGTTGATCCCCATGTGAAAATTGAAAATTGAACTTTGAGAAACTTTATTGTGATTGCTTGATTTATGGCAAGTTTGGGGTGAAGGGGTGCACACACTAGGAATTGTATCTCGGTCAAACAATTTGCAAAAAAATGTCCAGGTGAGGATCTGAGCCTCCAACTTTGTTTTTGATTGAGTGGATCACTTTTAAGTTGCACTTTCCCGAATTTGCTTGAATCTCTTCATGGTTTGCATGTTTATGTGTTGCATCAAATGATTTAGGCAATTTTCTTTGAATAGCTACTTGGCCTAAAAAGAACCATCCCTAATGCATGTTCCCTAGTTAGCCACGTTGAGCCTTATTAGCCTATTGTTTCTTGATGACCCTATTTTATAAGCCAAAACCAGGAAAAAACCATGTTAACCCAATCTTAGGATTAGGAGAGCATGGAAACTTAGCAAGAGAAGAGTTGTAATAAACTAAGTTTGGGGTGGCTACAAGGTTTGATATGTCATTATGGGTTGAGAAAAAGAAATAAAAAAGAAAAAAAAATAAAGGTTGAAACCCGAGGCAAAAAAAAAAAATTGCCAAAAGAAAAGGGGCAAAACAAAAAGCTTAGCAAGGAAAAGGCTGTAGTCACCCGAGGCAAAAAGAAAAATGGAAAAAGGAATTTGAGTGGAAGATGTGTCAAATGCTCATGCTCTCTTAGTTCCTAGGGACTTAAGCCTAGTATCCTTGAATATCCTACCCTTAGCCAGGCCCCACTACAACCTTTAAAAGACCTTTTGATGTTGCATGCATGTTTTCGTGGGAACTTTGTTTGAGATGAAAATCAAATTCATGGGAAGTGCTCTTGAAATGTGAAATTGAGTGAATAGTTGACATCCTAGACAAATTGAGCGAATGAGTAAAATATTACATGCCCTTGTGAGGAAGGCAATTGTTTGAAATTGGTGATCTCCCTTTTGTGTGTAACTTTGATCCTCAACTTAGATTGATGATTGCATGAATGATGAAGTTCTCAATTGTTTAAAGTAAATGAATGTGGGGATTACATTGATGCAAGGGGGGAAATCATCGAAGAAAAACTGTTTTGTTAAGATTGCATGAAAATTGAGCGAAATTGATTGAATCCTTTAAGCTTGCCAAGTCTTGAGTCTTTTTTTAGTTTTAGCTTGCTTGGGGACAAGCAAGGTTTAAGTTTGGGGTGTTTTGATAAGCATCTGGCTTATCTAGTTTCCAGCTAGAAAAGAGGTATATTTTGTGCCTAATTGTGCGAGTCACCCTCGCTAATCTCCCAAATTGGCCTTTTTTTGTTCCTAAGTTAGACTTTGACTCGTTTTAGGCATTTTTAGTAGTTTTTAGTCTATTTTGAATAGAATTACGCTTTTCGTTTTCTTTTGTTGTTTCAGGTTAAAAGTGAAGCTCTTCGAGTCAAGGAAAATGAAGAAAACAGTGGAAAAACAATTCTGGAGGTTTCACCTCGCGAAACAAGAGCTCGCCTCGAGAGCCTGAAGACCAGCCTGAACAACAATTGTCACCCTCTCTGTCTCGCCCCGTGAATCCCATCTCGCCTCGCGAGTCTGAAGGTCTGACTGTGCCAGAATTGTCATCCTCTCTGTCTCGCCTCGCTTGAGACTGCTAGCCTCGGGAGAATCCAATTTGAAAGCGCGCCATTTTTAATATTTGCCTCGCGAGCGAGCGCAGATCCTGAATTCTATAAATTGCTGTTTTAGGGCAGATGGAAAGGACTCTTGGTTCTCCACTTGTTTAGGGCGTTTTCTGGATGATTCCTTGTTCTCTGGAGCTGCGTCTCCTCTTTTATTTTTCTTTTATACTATCATGATTATGTCCGATTGTTTGTGCGTTGTTACAAGCATGAGGAGCTAATCCCCTTGTCTAAGGGAACAATGAAACCACCCATGGCGGTGTAGATTCAATGTGATGTATGTTTCTCTCCTTTGTCTCAATTATTGTTTTCCAATTCTGAATTTATTGCTTTAATCATATGCATGCGTGATTGACTAGTTAACGTTGATGAGACTTAGTAGGCAATTTGCGTTTAGAACTTGAATTGGGGACATTGATCGAATATTGCACGAGAGTGAATAGGATATCGGTGCAACCTTATAGGAACCAGATTTAATAGAGTTTGATGATTGGGTTATGAGACCTAGTAAGTAATTAATTCAATCGTTGAATACGTCCTATTGAGCACGACAGTGGATTTAGGAGAATTTGGGGGTCCTGGTTGACATTAAAATTGAACTTAGGGAGAGAATCATCATCACTTGGGTACTATGCATGATTGGGTAGGTGGATTTGTGACCTTAGATGTTTTAATTCCAGATTTTTAATATTTTTTATTCTCTATTTGATTGTTGATTTTAGTTTGCGATCCTATTTTCCCTCTCTCCACAACCGCTTGCTGTTACTTGACCAAACTTATCGGATTTCTTGCGAATTGGTATAATTGGTAGCCCAATCCTTGTGTTCGACCTCGGTAATTACTTGCCGTGTTTTATTTTATTACTTGCGACGACCCGGTACACTTGCCGGTGACTCAACAAAGCGCATGTCCAACACACAAGTGATTGAAACAAACGTCCAACACTATAGTGATTGAAGCGCACATCCAAAACGCAAGAGATAGAAACTTGCTTCTACTAAAGTGACAGAAGCCCTTGTCCACCCAAGTCTTTGGACTTGCTAAGTCCTTAAAGAACCTCCGTCCAGTGATGTGGCACTGTGGACGTCTATTGAGTTTTAGTTTAGGCACTATGCATGTATACTTGAGTTACAAGGATAACCCTCATCTGCTGACGTGGCAAAATGGACGCGGTTATTTCCAAGTCTTTGGACTTGCTATACCTAACAAGTTATTTAGGTATTCATTTATATCTTCGTCTACTAAATAAAATAACAAGGTGATTTTACCACAGTTCTTAAGCAGCTCGTCTACACGGGTGGACACGTATTTTTCAAGTGAAACTTATCCTAAGTTTATTTTACTTATAAAAGCGTTCCTGCATAACTGAGAGCACTAGTTAGATCTCAACTAATACTTTTCCAAGAAAATTTAATCCTTTTGTTAGCATCAAAACTTTAGAGATTAACTAAACCATAACCACATTAGTTCCAACAATCTCCCCCTTTTTGATGATGACAAAACTAATTAAATTTGAAAAGCAAAGTCTAATAGAGCTTGCAAGGCTCCCCCTAAGACAATGCATTCAAAAAAAAAAAAAAAAATAAGCAGACTAACATATAGATACAAGCACTTATCATTCTTTATAAACACAAGTATATCAGAGTCATATATAAAGTAGAAATGAATATGCACAAGCAAAACACATAAGAGCTTTTTAAAACAAATATATCATATATAATTGTCTTTCTTTTCCTTTCTCCCCCTTTTTGTCATCAGCCAAAAAGGTAAACAGGGAGTGGACCATCATTGTCAACACAAAAAGAAGAAAAAGAAAACAAAATTGAAGACTAAGCAGATGGAGGTGGTGGAGGAGGACTCTGAGTTTGACTCTTCTTGAAATCCATAAGAAATTCAAGCATTTTATTCACAACCTCTAAGGTTGGAGCCATTTACGTTTGAACCTGCTGATGAACATCCTCCTTAATTGATCTTCTCAGCTATCTTGTCTACCTTTTCTTCTACTAATTTGCTAACCCTTTCGTCAACCAGTTTTCCAAGAACTTCTTCAATATTTTATGGCAGAGTCTTTGAGCTTTCTGCAGATTCTTGAATAGTGTCCATAGTTCTTGTCTGATCTTCAGGGTGCACTACAACTAATGCCAGAGGTTGAGAAGATTATCTTTCAAATGAGGTCTGTTGATGACACGATTCAGCAGTGTCTTCCAAAATATCAGCAATGACTATTTGTCCACTTGCTTCAGCATCAAGGTCATCTAAGATAGGCTTTGGAGTAGGTTTGGGTTTAGCTTTGATTTCCTTTTCCCATTTAATAGGATAAACAAACTCCACATTCTTGCTATTGATTGGAAGTCCCCAGAGGTCTTTGTAAGACATGTACCTAAAGTGTGAGAGTCCACACTTCCCTCTGACCTTGGGAATGTCTTCCTTTTCTTCACCAGATAAACCAGAGGAAGATGCCTTTCTGGTGTAGTGAATGAGATGTGACTTACAAAAATCAGCAGCTTTGTCCTCATCGATTAACTCAATGGATTCCTTATTTAGAAGTAAATCCTTCATTGGGTAATCAAGAGTTTCTTGATTAAGGTCAAGCAATGCTAACCCAGCTTCAGGCATTACTCCCTTGAATCTTTTGTTCTTCAGATTCTTGTCCTTGTTAAGATCCAGCATTGGAAATCTCGGACAGATCCTATAAGGCTTGATTCCAATCCTGGTTGCTTCACTATGCCTTAGCCAGGATGGAGGAACGAAATTTGAAGCTCTATCAGTTGTGTTGGCTGAACTCCTATTTCAGCATATCAAAGCAGAGTTGATCCATGAACAAATCAGACGCCTTTCTCCAAAAATCCCTGAGAAGATTTGGGAAAATAGAGACTTTCTCTGCGAAGAGTCCTTCCCATCCAGCAACATTGACATATTTGCTTATGTCAAGATTGTAGTCCTTTAGCACATTAAGGTTGAAATGATGTTCTATGGCTAGGTTGAGTTTGTCCACATTGAAGGTTGAAGATGCCATTGCAGAAGATCAAAGAACTTAGGGTTTGGAGAGCAGAGAGAGATAAAGAGAGAGATAGCTTGAGAGATTGTGAAAACGTAAAGTCTTTCTCAGAGGGAAAAGATTTCTTTTAAAAGAATATTGAATATCAAAAGGTTAAAAAAAAAACTTTTGATATGACATGTCATAATGATAAAACAGAATTGGTAACTTGGGACCATAAAAAGGTCTTGATGGGATTGATGAGAGTAGCTGACTCAGCAAGGAAAGAGAAGTGTTTTAAATAAAAGTGTTCAAGAACAAAATAATATCAGCAATAAATGTGTGCATAGGCGAGTCCACACAAGACTAAGAGTGGACGTGCAAAGATATGGGTAGTGGACGCGTAGAATCCACTTGCTCTGGACGTCATGACTAGTGGACGTGCAGAGAAAACATGCAATGGACGATCAATTTTACAAGAATTATACTAGCTCAATCCACATACAACATATTCAAATGTTTTCTTATAAAGATAAATCTGTCCTCAACAAGCGGTTTAGTAAAGATATCTGCTCATTGGTGATCAGTATCTACAAACTGAACATCAAACACAGCTTTTTGTACATAATCTCTAATAAAATGATGTTAAATTTCTATGTGCTTAGCTCTAGAATGCAGTATTGGGTTCTTTGATAAATTGATTGCAGCAGTATTATGACACATAAGTGGAATACTACTTACAAATACATTGTAGTCCTCCAACTGGTGTTTGATCCATAGAAGTTGTGAGCAGCAGCTTGTAGCTGATATGTATTCTGCTTCAGCAGTTGATAGAGCAATGGTACTTTGCCTTTTGCTTGACCATGGTACTAGGTTAGCTCCAATGAAGTGACATCCTCCACTGGTGCTTTTTCTTTCAATTCTATCTCCAGCATAGTCAGCATCACAAAAACCAACTAATCTGTAATCATCATTTTTCTTAAAGCACAAACCCAGATTAGTGGTACCTTTTAAATATCTAAATATTCTTTTAACTGCTGAGAGATGAGACTCTCTAGGATCAGATTGAAAACGAGCACATAAGCAAACACTGAACATTATATCAGGCCTAGACGCAATCAGACATAAAAGATATCCTATCATACCTCTATATACCTTCTGGTCTACCTTTTTCTCTTTATCATCTTTGTTCAGTATTGAAGTGGGATGCATAGGAGTATTCATTGGTTTGCAATCATCCATCTTAAACCTCTTTAGAAGTTCCTTTGTATACTTAGTCTGATGGATGTACACCTCGTCCATAGACTGTTTAACTTGAAGTCCAAGGAAGAATTTGAGTTCTCCCATCATGCTCATTTCAAATTCTTTCTGCATTAACTTAGAGAATTCCTTGCACAGAGATTCATTAGTAGCAACCAAAATGATATCATCAACATAAATCTGTACTATAATGAAATTAGACTTAATAAACTTTCTAAATAGAGTTGTGTCTACTTTTCCTCTGTTAAAACCATTTGCCATTAGAAACGAACTTAACCTATCATACCAAGCTCTAGGAGCTTGTTTAAGTCCATACAATGCTTTCTTAAGCTTATAAACATGTTCAGGGTGATTTTTTTTTCAAAGCCAGGAGGTTGCATGACATATACTTCTTCATTAATAAACCCATTTAAGAAGGCACTTTTACCATCCATTTGAAAAAGCATAAAGCTATGATGTGCAGCAAAATATATTAAAATTCTTATAGCTTCTAGTCTAGCAACTGGTGCAAAAGTTTCAGTGTAGTCTATACCTTCTTCTTGAGAGTAGCCTTGAGCAACAAGTCTTGCCTTGTTTCTCACAACCTGACCATCTTCATCAAGCTTGTTTCTGTAGACCCAATTTGTTCCAATGACTGACTTGTCTTCAGGAAGGGGTACAAGCATCCAGACTTTACTTCTCTCAAACTAATTTAGCTCTTCTTTCATAGCAAGAATCCATCCTTCGTCCAGTAGAGCTTCATCCACTATTTTTGGTTCACATTCAGAGACAAGAGCAGAATCATTTTGTTCTCTGAAGGTTGACCTAGTTCTTAGCTTGTCATTTGTGTCACCAATGATTTGATCTTGAGGATGGTAGTTTTTGAAATAACAAGATTTCTGAGCGTTTTCCTATTGAGAGGTGGTAGTTTCTGGTTGTTGTTGAGAAGAGTCGTCTACTTGGATATCATACTTGATTTTTGGTTTCTCTGCTGAGATACTTAGATCAAGATCTGCAAAAACTTCATCAAGCCCTGATAGTCTCTTATCAGGTTGTTTGTCATTAAATTTTACATGAAT
Organism: Sophora flavescens; assembly: GCA_030762895.1. Taxonomy (NCBI): domain Eukaryota; kingdom Viridiplantae; phylum Streptophyta; class Magnoliopsida; order Fabales; family Fabaceae; genus Sophora; species Sophora flavescens. The sequence goes on along the minus strand of CM061069.1, from coordinate 99,869,483 downwards.
ACATTCTTCTACAACTAAAGATCTAGAATTATAAACTCTAAAGCCTTTTGAAGTTTTACAAAATCCTAGAAGGATTCCATTATCTACTTTAGCATCAAATTTACCAAGTTGATCTTTTGTATTCAAAATATAACAATTACATCCGAAGGGATGAAAGTATGAAATGTTGGGTTTTCTGTTATTCCACAATTCATAAGGAGTCTTATTCAAAATAGGTCTAATGTATATTTTGTTCTGAATGTAGCAGGCAGTGTTCACAGGTTCAGCCCAGAAGTGCTTAGGGACAGAATTGTCATTGAGCATAGTCCTATCCATATCTTGAAGAGACCTGTTCTTTCTCTCTACCATACCATTTTGTTATGGTGTTCTTGGTATTGAGAAGTTGTGTTTAATACCACTTTCTTCACAAAACTCATGGAATAGATCATTGGCAAATTCTCCCCCATGGTCACTTCTAATAGAAGCTATACACATGCCTTTTTCATTCTGTACACGTTTGCAGAATATATATGGAAAAGACCTTGAATGACTCATCCTTGTGAGCAAGGAACATAACCCATGTCCATCTAGTGTAGTCGTCTACTATGACAAGACCATATTTCTTTCCACTGACAGAGGCAGTCCTTGTTGGACCAAAGAGATCAAGGTGTAGCAACTCTAGTGGTCTTTAATTTGGTACTAACAACATTCTTAGATTCAAAGGAACCTTTGACTTGTTTTCCCTTCTGACATGCATCACAGAGAGCATCAGATTTGAAACTAAGGTTTGGTAGTCCTCTTACAAGGTTATGCTTTTTCAGTTTTGAGATTAATCTCAAACTTGCGTGACCCAACTTTTTGTGCCAAATTCATCGTTCATCCTCAATCGACACTAGACATGACACACTTTGATTTGAGAGGTCCTCTAAGTCAATCTTATACAGATTGTTTTGCCTCTGAGCAGTGAATAAGATTGATCCATCAACTTTCTTGACAAAACACATATTCTTATTAAATGAAACAGCAAACCCACTATCACATAATTGATTAATGCTAAGCAGATTGTGTTTAAGACCATTTACTAACAGAACATTATCAATGGAGGGAAAAGGATGTTTACCAATTTTACCAATACCAATGATATTTCCTTTTTGATTTCCTCCAAAAGTGACCTAGCCACCATCTTTGGGTCTAAGGTCTTGGAACATATACCTTTCTCCTGTCATGTGTCGTGAGCATCCACTGTCCAAGTACCAGGACTTCTACTTCTTTCCTGTTGTTAAGCAGATCTGCAACAGGGATTATCTTATCTTTAGGTACCCAAATTGACTTGGGTCCTTTCTTGTTAGTGATCATAGGTCGTGAATGCTTTGCATGCTTGTTATGTATCCATTTAGATGACACATGCCCACTTTTTCCACATACTTTGCAGTAAGTATTGGAGGGGCTTGGTTTTGACTTAGTATGCTATGTAGGGGCTTTAAAAACCTTATATTGTGTATGCACTTTTGGTTTATTCAGAGATGCATCTTGCTTCTCATTATCATAACCAATGCCATATTTGTCATGTGGTGATCTAGAATATCTTAATATAAGATTTAATTTATCTAAGCTACCAACCATTTTCGACAAAGAGACTGTCAAGTATGTCACATCTTGTTTCAGTTTTTCAACTTCACAAGAGCTATTAGACTTACACTTAGTCTTGTCAGTCAGACTAGCATTGTTTGATTTTAATGTTTCATTCTTATCCCTAAGGTTTTGATTTACTGTGCAGACCTTATCATAGTCTCTAGAAAGTTTAATAAACTTCTTTTTGAGAATCTTATACTCTTTAGACAGTAAGCATGATTCATGCAGCAATTCATCAAAATCAGTTTGAAGAGTGGATGGATCAGATTCTATTACCTCAACATCAGTGAATTCACTTTCTGATCCAGTGTCAGCCATGAAGCAAATGTTTTCTTCTTCTCCTGCTTCATCTTCTTCATCTGAAGAAGACAGGTCAAGATCCTCTCAAGTAGCCATCAAGCCTTTCTTCTTTTTGAAGAATTTCTTTTTCTCCTTCAGCTCTGGGCAGTCAGCTTTGAAATGCCCTGGTTTCTTAGATTCGAAGCACAGGGGTGGATCTTTCTCCTTGGAATCTGACTTCTCCTTTGAGATTTTTTTGTTGAGTTGCTTCCTTCTGAATCCACCTTTCTTTCTCCACATGTGTTGTATTTTTCTGGAGATGAAAGAAAGTCCATCCTCATTTGAGTCATCTTTATTATTTGATGAATCGGCTTCATCTGAAGACTCAACAACTTTAAGCATCTTTGAGGAACTAGCTTTCTTGGCCTTTAAGGCAATGTACTTTCCTTTTCTGGAGTTTTCCTCTTCATTAAGTTCAAGTTCATGAACTTTTAATGACCCCAGAAGCTCTTCCAGAGAAAGAGTATTCATATTCTTTGCTTCCTGGATAGCAATTACCTTAGGTCTCCACTGCTTTGAGAGACTTCTTAAAAATTTTTTCACATGATCTCTATTTTCATAGACCTTTCCAAGAGACTTGAGACTGTTGGTGATAGTTTGGAATCTTCCAAACATCTGGTCTATGGTTTCATGATCAGCCATCTTGAATAGCTCATACTGGTGAACCGACATACTTATCTTTGATTCCTTCACTTGTGAGGAACCTTCATGAGCTAGTGCAAGAGTATCCCATATTTCTTTAGCTGTGTTGCAGCTATGAACCTTGTCATGTTCAGATATGGTGATAGCACACATGAGATAGTGCTTAGCTTTCAAGTTTAGTTGATGTTGGTTTTTCTGCTCTTGAATCCATTCAGCTCTAGGAACTGCAGCTCCAGCTTCACTCCTTGGCTCAGTGTAGCGATTTTCAATTAGTTCCCAGATGTCAGCATTTTGTGCATCCAAGAATGCCATCATCCTCTTTTTCCAATAATCATAATCGGTTCCATCGAAGAGAGAAGGTCTGTTGATAGCTTGTCCTTCTGCATCCATGATTGTAGGATCGTATTGCCTAAGCACTTGTTAGATGCTCAACCCTGTCAAGACCGAGCTCTGATACCAACTGAAGTTGGCACAGGCAAACACAAGGAGGGGGGGTTGAATTGTGTTTGTTAACTACTTTCGCAAAAACCCTTTTTGAACAGCTTTTTCACAAGCAGAAGATAAAAAGATTAAGCACACAAGAAATCCTTTTTAAAAGATTAACAAAAGCAATATCAAAACCCCACAGTTAGTATAAGCAAATAAAAACTAAAGAGTTTAGGGATACAAAATTCACACAAGAGATTTTATCCTGGTTCACTCTCTTCCAACCAAGATCTACGTCCAGTCCCTTCGACTTGAAGGATTTTTCCACTATATCTCCAAATAGATTAAACAACGAGTATTCAACACCTCTTCAGGCTACAAGTATTCCTTTCTTACCAAGCCTCTTCAGGCTCTACCTCTATCACAGAGATTTAAAGTTAATCTTCTTAACTTACTAAGTGTGAGAGTGTGACAGTTTAAGATCAGTTGAATATTACAATAATATTCAAACTAATAAATTACAGACTTTTTCTTTTGAAAGAATGAAAGAATAAGAGCTTGTCTACTCAAGAATTGTATTGGCAAAAGTTAGCCTCGCAAAAGTTGTTCTTCAGTTTCTGAGGTCTTCTACTTATATAATGACCTTTTTCTTCTCTTGTAGTTCTTCAACGGTTACTTTGAATTGTATCCGTTTAAACTTTAGCATTAAATGCTTGGATCTGTTGAGACTGATAATTTGATATGCTTCACTGAGAAGTGCTTTTGTGTCTAGATCTTCTTCAACGGTCTTCAAATTGTATCTGTTTAGACTTTAGCATTAAATGCTTGGATCCGTTGAGACTGATAACTTGATATGCTTCACTGAGAAGTGCTTTTGTTTAAAAGAGGAATGCTCAAAGTAGAACTGCCACTTCTCTATTGTACCAAAGGTTGCTTTCTGACTTACCATCTTTGTACTTAACTTCATCTGTACAACAATGTATTTTGACAGAGTACAAAGGTTTATGGTTTCGATGGTATGAAGTTCTTTTATCCAAGAGATAAAGATTTCATACAAAAGAAGCATCAAGGTAAAAGACACATATTCTTTGAATTAAATAAGCAATCATTTGAAATAAATTCATCATGGTCCAGATTGCATTAAATCATATATTCAAGGTAGCAAACAAATAGAACATATATAGTCGTCTACTTAGTTTTAAGAACGCATCTATACAAGATTTTAATTCTACTCGTCCACTAATGTGGCAAAAGCGCTCGTCCACTAAAGTGGTAGAAGCGCTCGTCCACTAAAGTGACAGAAGCGCTCGTCTACTAATGTGGTAGAAGCGCTCGTCTACTAATATGATAGAAGCGCTCGTCTACTAATGTGATAGAAGCGCTCGTCTACTAAGTGGTAGAAGCGCTCGTCTACTAAAGTGACAGAAGCGCTCGTCTACTAATATGATAGAAGCGCACGTCCAACACACAAGTGATTGAAACAAACGTCCAACACTGTAGTGATTGAAGCGCACGTCCAACACTCAAGTGATAGAAGCGCACGTCCAACACACAAGTGATTGAAACAAACGTCCATCACTGTAGTGATTGAAGCGCACGTCCAAAACCCAAGAGATAGAAACTTGCGTCCACTAAAGTGACAGAAGCCCTCGTCCACCCAAATCTTTGGACTTACTAAGTCCTTAAAGAACCTCCGTCCAGTGACGTGGAACTTTGGACGTCTACTGAATTTTAGTTTAGGCACTATGAATGTATACTTAAGTTACAAGGATAGCCCTCGTCTGCTGACGTGGAAAAATGGATGGGCTTATTTCCAAGTCTTTGGACTTGCTATACCTAACAAGTTATTTAGGTATTCATTTATAGCTTTGTCTACTAAATAAAATAACAAGGTGATTTTACCACAGTTCTTAAGCAGCTCGTCTACAGGGGTGGACACGTATTTCTCAAGTGAAACTTATTCTAAGTTTATTTTACTTATAAAGCGTTCCTACATAACTGAGAGCACTAGTTAGATCTCAACTAATACTTTACCAAGCAAATTTAATCCTTTTGTTAGCATCAAAACTTTAGAGATTAAGTAAACCATAATCACTTTGGTTCAAACAAAAAGTCACGGTTAAAGTTTCGGTTGAAAACTCAGGCGGAAGCGGGTCTGCGTTTTCACCGACAGTAAAAGTTTACTGACCAGAAAACCTAATTTTGACCTGTGAACGAAACGGTTAGTGTTTTTATCATGTTTCCTTCAACTTAGGTTATTTTTAAAATTTACGTTCAAAACTAAAATATAATATTTTATTCGGGTAAAAATGTCAAAAACTACTATCGGAAGTGCAACCGGATACCAAATGGAGCAGATTAGGGAGCACAAAATGAGTGAAGTGACATGAGGGGATATGATTGACAAGGGTTATGACACACTCAAAAAGTATAACCATTACGCTTTTTCAAATTATATCATATTCTAATCAAAAACCCAATTTTCTTCACTTTTTCCCACCAAACACCTCCTCAACTTCAAACTTGCTTTCCAGTCTCCCTCCCTCACTCTATAAATACCCACTTCATTTCATCTCATCCATTTTCTTCTTCTACATTCTTACTTGAAGTTTCTAACACTTAAAGCTTCCATTTTTATTCATTTTCAAGCTTCAAGCTTTCACAAGTTTTCTTCCTAGCTTCAAGGGTAACTCTCCCATGCTCTTCTTTTTCAAATCTTACTTTTATTTCATGAGTTTACTCTATGTTTTCTTAAAATGTTCATAAAGCTCTTTTAACTTCTAAGATATCTAGAAAATTATAGAAAAATCTGTTTGAGTTGAAACCAATTTCTATGAACTCCTAATGATCTCTACTTTCATAATCTAAGAGCTTGCATCAAACAAAAATTTCTAGGCTATTTATCCAAGGATGGCCGAACCTAGTAGGTTTTAGACCTAGGATGTTTTGTTTCAAATTTTCAAATATGATCATGGATTTGAGCTTCTTAGTACCTTTTAATGCTAAATCTAAGAGCTTGAAAAGTTTGAAAATTTCTAACCTATTTTTAAGGAAAAGGCCGAAACCCTAATCTAGTGACTTAGAGGAGTTTTGTTCAATCTTTGAAAAATGATCATTGATTATGAATCTCTAACACTTAAGGATCATTAATCCATGAGTGGTATGATTTTTCAAAATCTCTAACCCTAATATTTTGAGAAGGCCGAACCTAGACCTTGAGAGTCTAGTGTTCTTGGTTGATTTTTAACTTGTGTTATTGTTTTGGTATCTTTAGACTTTCATAGCGAAGCAAGCGAGGACGTTCGTGGTTCGTTACTTCAAACACCAAGCACTTTTACCTTCACCAAAGGTAAGAGGAGACAGCCTGAGGGATACTCAATAACTGTGTGTGTACGTTTATATGAACTGTTGATTTACTGGAATTCTGTTAGAAGTTTGAATCAATGTTTGAATGACTGGTATATTTGGACTGTTGTGGTAATTGTCTGGTAGTTGTTTTATTACTTGATTATTTACTGGATTAAAGTGTTTTGAAACATGTATGACATGAACTGTTATTAACTGTTATACTGTCGACTGTTATTATGTTGATGTTTGATTGATACCTGAGAAGCCTGACACTTGTTCGTGTTCAAATAATGATAAGATTAAAATCCTTGATAAACTTTAAGGAAATTTAAAAAAAGAAGAAGATGTTTTGGTGATTTCTTTGATTAAAGAATGTGGTTTGGAAAGGAAGAATTCACATAAGGTCATTATTTTTGAAAGATGAGAATTGTTAGAACACTTGTTAAAAATATTTTCAAGATAAAAAGGAAATCATTTCCTTATGAATAAAGATTTTTGCATAAGAGAAAACCATTTAGAAAATATATGTTTTATGGAGGAAAAAGCCTTTGGAAAATATTTGACTTTATTTAGAAATGAATTTAAGGAAAGGATTTCAAGAGAAAATGGATTTCTCATAATATTTTACAAATGATTTTCCAAATGAAAAGATTTTATATAAAACTGTTTTAAAAAATATTCCGGTAACTTGGATAAGTTACCGAGTCTTTTATTTTGTATTTGTGTTTCACTAAACGAAAAAGTAAGAAACATGTTAAAAGTGGATCTAGTTCGCGAGACGTCGCTTCTAGTGTCTTATAATTACACGTAGATCCTTGATCCGTGTCCCAATGTTAGGGATTGGATGTCCTACTCACAAGGTGAGACAATGATGTTAAAGATGAATGATGTTTTCTATGACCACAAGTCCAAGACTGGTGCATCGGTCTAAGGCGTTGTGATTGAGCACTCGGACTGCGTGTCCTCTGTTGATGTCGGATAATTTCAAATAATGAAATTTATGAATAGTTGTTAGCTCTTAAGCTTCGACAGCGAAAAGAACGATCACAAAGAAAAGCTATGTAAAATGAAAGGTTTTCTCATGCATTACTCCCTTTGGCAGACGTGCCTGTTATTCCGAATGACCTGATAAGTGAGGCATTCGAGACGATGTTATTCCAAATGACCTGATAAATGAGGCATTCGAGACGATGTTTATTCCGGATGCCTTGGTGCACGAGGTGTCCGAGACGATGTGTCTGTGTGGCAATTGAGCCTGATCTACTCCTTATTATTCAACGATGAAAAGGTGATGATATCTTATGAGATTAAGGTAGAGTCTGAATATTGAAGTGTCATGCATTTTTTTATAAAAGCTGACTGTGCGGGCAAGAGACCCCTTGATAGTATACGTGTTTATTTCTGATAAATTACCTGGTAAATTCTTAATATGCTTATATGATGCATGTATCATGCATATGGTTATTGTGATCTTCCATATCTTGGTATCTCACTCTTGCATAATCTTTTGTTGTTTCCTCCCATATATGGACTTGTTATATATATGAGTTTAGATGGATCCCAATATCCCCCTGGCATCAGTGGGAGTGTGGACCCTAACTTTTGAGAATGCTCATCTTGCGTCTGTGTGGGTAATTCATCCGGGATCCCACCCCGCTACTTATACCGGACTGGTGATGTCACACCCCAAAAATTATAGTAAGGGGACACTGTAATTAATTAACTAACTAATTAAGTATAAAGAGGTTGAAAGGGTTTTATCATCCCAATGTGAAGATCGTATGATGGAACATTTTGCTCGTCGGAATTTAGTTAAAACCGGTTCAAAGATAATAGGGTGCATGTGTGCAAAGTGTGAAGGTGCATATGTGCCAAGTGTAAGAGTGCATGTGTGCAAAGTGTGAAGGTGCATGTGTGCCAAGTGTAAGAGTGCATGTGTGCAAAGTATAAGGGTGCATGTGTGCTGTGAACACCCATTTTTGTCCGTCTTCATTTTATTTTATTCTAATTTTATTATTATGTTATTATATTTCAGGGAGACTAAAAAATAGTAGTGAAGAAAGAAGGAAGAAAAAGAAGATAATGAAGAAAGGAGGAGGTTCAGTCCATTGCATATCTAATTTTCTGTTGGACGAGGAGGTTCCGTCCATTGCATATCTAATTTTCTGTTGGATGAGGAAGTTTAGTCCATTGCATATCTAATTTTCTATTGGACGAGGAGGCTCCGTCCGTTGCATATCTAATTTTCTGTTGGACGAGGAGGTTCTGTCCACTGCAATTTTATTTTTAAACTGGAGGCTAAAAAATAATAGTGAAGAAAGAAAGAAGAAAAAGAAAATAATGAAGAAAGGAGGAAGAAAATAAGGAGAAAAGAACAATCAGCAAAAAGAGAATAAAGGAGATTGAGTTACTTCTCTAACCCTAAAAAACCCCATTTTACATATCAGAAAAAACCTCTCTTCCTCCTCCCGCTCTCCAACCACCCCTACACCTCCTCTACCCATTGGTCCTTCTTCTCCCTCATCTCCTCCACTCTCCAACCGTCCCTACACCTCCTCAACCCATTAGTCCTTCTTATTCCTCATCCCCCACTCTCTTAACCGCACCACACTTCCTTCTCTCTTCAAACACGCAACCTTCACATCAAATCACCTCCTTTCCTCTGCTCGCGCCACCTCCAGCTGGACACACGCGATCTCTACTCAGAACCGCCCAAGCTCCGGATTTCATGTGACCAACCTTGAAGCCACTGGGTAAGGAGAAGCATGAAGCCCTCTCCTCCATCTATAAAAGGAGGGGGGAAAGAACAGGGGGGGGGGGGGGCTACGGAGGAAGGATAAGAAGAGAGGAAGGGAGAGAGATTTTTATCTGATGTTTTCTTTGTGAAGAAAAAGAGATTGGGTTTGAGGTAGAAATGGAGGGGATACGGAGGAAGGATACGAAGACAGAGGGAGAGAGATATTTTTTTTATCTTATGTTTTCTTTGTGAATAAAAAGAGATTGGGTTTGAGGTAGAAATAGAGGGGATCTTCGTTTTTTAAACGGAAAGAGGGGATTTTTGGGTTAGTTATTTGAGTTTTTTTTCTCTTCTCTATCATTAGAGTGGTTCCAAATTTTCAAAAGAGAGGGTTAAGAGTCAGTGAAACTGAAACGTGACGGTTTTGATCTTAAAATTTTACTATTGGGAGAAAGCAAAATCATTGTTATTCTGCTCTCATTTGGTAATCCTTGATCTCTTTATTGATATTATTCATGAGTTTCTCTTGACATTCTTACTTTTGTGTCTCCATTTATGACGAAAAATAAAATCCATGGATGTTGAAACTGAATGAGTTAGTATGATGTTTGCTATATGAGTTCTTATGTCTGTTTCAGAAATGATGTATCGTAGGGTTCTTATTTCATTGTTTACTGTCATATGCTGAAATGCATGATACACTAGTAATCTTCATATGGCTATACTGTTACTACACACTTAAAATGTTTCATTTTTGTTCTATTTTCATAAGGCAAAACTATTTTTTTTACATAAAAATAAAAGATGATCACTTAAATCCCCTTCAACCAGTTTGTTCCCTTTTTACAAAATAAAGAAAATTGCCTTTTGACAAATAAATAATTGAACTTGTTTTATTTAGGGATGGCCTATGGACTTGGTTGCCATATTCAATCCCTTAGAATAAAGGTTGCCCTATGGACTTATGTGCCATGTTCAACCTATTTAGGACTTTTCAACATTTAATCAAAAAGGTAGAATAAAATAAGAAATGAGATCATGAAATAACATTTCTCTTCCTAATTCCTATGTGGCATTTTTCTAAAATACTTAATTAAATCAATGTTATTTTTGGGTTGCTCTATGACAAGTGTCATGCTCAACCCCTTTATATTTTGAGGTTGCCCTGTGGACTTACGTGCCATCTTCAACCTCATTTAGGTTTAATAAAAAAAATTCACAACTAAAAATGATTTTTTTTCCTTTAAATGATTTTCGGGGTAAAACAAATCTTTTCAAAGTTACTAATAATTTATACAACTAATTTTGGGTAACCATTTTTATGAATGTTCTAGGGTGCCGTGGGGTTAAGTCTTCATGCCTTCCCTAGACGTAATCGACTCCCGAACCCAAAGTCTTTTTTAAAGGGTTTTCCAACTTTCCTAAAATTAAATAAAGTTGGTGGTGACTCCATGTTTATTCTCTAAAAGAAAAACAAGTTTTCTTTTTGTTCGCCGTTGCGCCGCATTCTCGGTCGCGACAGATTGCGACTCCACCGGGGATACTTTTAAGAGAGTCAAGCTCGTAAAAATTAGTTTTGCAAATTTTTAATAACTTGTAGCTTATTTGTTTTACCTTTTTTTTTATTGCTATATCTTACTGTTTTTTTTTCTTACAATAATTAAATATTAAAAACAAAAACAAAAACAAAAAAATGTTTTTTATTTTTAGTGATGTTTGTTTGGATTGTCCTTTTTGTTTGGGTTTTCCTTTTATTTAAATAAAAATGAGAAACATTAGTTGTATACACATTTTAACTCATGTTATTTTTGTATATGTTTCACTACCCATGTTTTTGTTTCCTCCTCCTTTATTTTCTTTTTTTTTCTTCTATATTTTAACAATAGGGTAGAGGACTTATAACCATTTTTATATATACCTATGTTTTTATGTTGCAGGTTTTTCTTGTCTTTTCTTTTCTTTTTATTTTTAAGTGTTACAGGTTTGTATGCCCCCTTCACACACATCACTATCACATATTACACACATTCTTGGCTCTATACCCGAGCTTGCTCAAAACCCAGGGATTAGGCCGTGCTCTGATATTGTCATTTAAGAGGTCTTGTACCTCCCTGATACTTGTCGGTTCACCACTTAGATTGTACATGAGATCATGGAATAGTCATATTGAGAGGGTTTATCCCTACTTGTGGCTAGATTCACGAATTAGATCCTTAGAAGGGAAATCTGGGGACCATGACTTTTAGAGGTCTAGACCCATCCCAATTTTCACTAATAGAGCAAACCCAGTGGCCGACCTGTTTAGAGTTCTAACTTAGGGTGTGTCCATCCTTAGGTTTTACCTGGCTTAGGACAAAAGTGGGCATACTTTTATTTTCTCTCTCTATCACCATAAGCATAAATTGTCATGCATGTTCATTGTGAATATTCACAAAACTAGGGGCGTCACATTGCCGCCTCAAACCTGAATGACATATTCGAATATTATTGCACATCTAATAGGCGATATGTCATAATGAAGGTGATGCATTGACAACATACCCGTCAGGGTTTTCAACCCCATTGGGTCTCATACAACATGAATCATGCAAGATATATTTGTTTCACTATACTTTTTTTTTTTACTTGTACCTCTTTGTGGGAAGACTTTGGTATTCATATTATAGCAAGAAAATGGAAAAGTTTGGTTCCGAAAAGAGTACTAGCATGAGAGCTTCTCCAAGAAAAGTATCAAGATCGATGTGACACTCAATGACGTGAAGAGTTTAGGTGAACTTAGCCAGCAAATGCCAGAAAAAGAACGCTATGGCTTTGTCAGCAAGAGGTGACCGAGTTCTTCAATCATTTTGGTAAACTTACCAAAGGGTTCAGGAAAAAGAAGATGAGACTCTTAACATAGTGCTTTGTGGACCTCAGAGAGAGATGGAAACTATCAATGTATTTCTTTTATTTTGATCAAAGACTCATGATTTGTATCTGAATATTTATAATGGAATAGAAGTTTTCATCAATGTCTGTTGAGCGTTTTTTTGTTAGATGATATCTATCAAGGAGTGCGTTCTCCCTTAGATACGTCGTCAACTATATTTTTACCCTAAAAACAACGTGTTTTCTGTTTAAAAATAAGAACGTTGCTAGTACGGGTATGGTCTATCGAGGAGTGGATTCTCCCTTGGACTTGACACCAACTGCATTCAAGTTAGAGGGAACCATACCACTAGATTTGATTACAGGATGAATATTTTTGCTATAGGTGTATACGACAGTCTTCTTAAGAGCACTCTCGCGATCAAACAAAAGGTGTTAACTTGCACATGCATACACACACACACACACACAAAATTTGGGTTTACTAATGAGATTCTTGGATGCTTTACAGAGTCACATACTTCTGAGAATCGGGAACCATTGCGCGACCTAGGAAATGTGACACCAATCAAACCCGAGTTCACAATACCAGATCTCGGACCAGGATGGCTGCCAATATGCCTGAGGAAGGAAGAAACTTAAGCTCTGAAATAGATGAAGGGATAAATGAAATGCCTGAAACCCAAGCAAGATTAGAAGCCATACTGCAAGATATGAGGGAATCTCTCAGCATGCTTAGTGCGAACAGAGATGCAAATGAACCTGGTAGGTGATGGATTTCTTTCATGGTAACAGCACCGATGTTTTCAAACATTAGCACGAGTCTCATTCAGGGAATATTTGGCCCCGACCAGACACATCACACGACACCAATAACACTTCCCATTGGAGAAGGATATCCCCCTTTTGAAAATGCCTATCATGAAGTTCCGGGCTATACCGCACCGACATGGGAGCAACCTCATGTATCTACTCACAGTTAGTCAGTGGGAGTTCAGGCTAGTAAGGATAAGATGAAAGATGAATGGATGGAGAAAATGGATGAATAGATAAAAGCAATAAAAGGTCCTAATACCTACGACCCTCTTCAAATAGAAGAACTCTGTCCCACCACAGATGTCTTGATCCCCAAGGACTTCAAGATTATTGATTTTTATAAATATGATGGAACTGGGAATCCACGATTTCACCTCATCAGTTATGCCACCAAGATGGTAATTTGGTCCAAGGATGACAAATTCCTTTTCAGCTTTTTCCACCAAAGTTTGACTGGCCTCACCTTAGAATGGTATCTCCAATTGGACCATTCCAAGATATCGCGATGGACGGAATTAGCTGACTTATTCATGGACCAGTACAAGTTCAACCTGGTTGCAGCTCCGAGTCGTGAACAGTTGACTACAATGCAGAAAAGAAATGAGGATCCCTTCAAGCAATATGCCCAAAGGTGGAGGAGTTTGGCTGCACAAGTTCAATCCCCGTTGACTTTATCTGAAATGTGCTCATACTTTTTAGGAACCCTCGGAGCTCCTTTTATAGGGGCCATGGCTGGGGCAGCCTATAAAGATTTCTCCGACTTGATCGCTGCCGGTGAATGGATTGAATTTTTAGCAAGAGCTGGAAAGCTTCCCATGAATGATGTTGAAGGAAGTGCATCCCGGAAAGGATTTCAGCCAAAGAAGAAAGAAGTTGAGATGAATTATGTACAACGCCAACAAAACTTTAATCCTTGATACCAAGCACCATATTACCCTAATCCACTTATGCCATACCAGACACAAACCCCACTTTACCCGTTACAATCATCCTCACAAACCAACACTTACCCACAAAACCAAATCAACAATATTCCTACCCCTCAACCATATAACCTTGCTCGCCCATCATACACCCGTTACCCGCCTGCAGCCCCACAAAACCGCCCAAACTATCCTCCGCCTCGCCCAAATTTCCAAAACCAAGGACGTTTCCAAAATCCAAGTCTGCCACCCTTCTCGAGATTGTCCATTTCTAATGCGGATTTATTCCAACAATTGTTTCACCACCACTTAATTGCGAGAAACCCTGTACGTCCCCTAGAACCACCATTTCATGCTTGGTACAACCCAAATCAGACTTACAAGTATCACATGGATGTCACAGGACATTCCATTGAGGATTGTGAAGCTTTTAAGATGGCAGTGAGAAAGTTGATTGCTTGTGGGAAGCTAGGTTTTGAAGAAGAGGTCGGGCCTAATATTGTTAAAAATCCAATCTCGAATCATAATGATGGAAACCGGGTGAACAATTTGGAGGAAAGAGGGTCCCCAATCAGGAAGGTATTGGAATTGCGAGTGGCAATGCAAAATATTTTCAAAGAACTAAAGAAGGCGGGATACAACATTGTTGCACCAGTAAGAAATCCAAGAGAAGAAAGGAGGTGTGCCGAAGATCTAAGGTGTGACTATCATCATGGCCAAGTGGGGGTGATTCAAGCTAGACGAGGTGCTGCCGAGGAAGTCAATGTAGTTGAAAAAGTTGTACTCCGAGTACCACCCATGAACAAAGCTTCAGCCCCAGAAAGAGTCATTGTAAGGGTGAAGAAGTCAACTCATTTTGCTTATGATGATACGCATGTTGTACCATGGAATTATGAACAGAAGGTTGAACTAGCTAGAGCTGTGGGAGAGACCTCGAAGGCCCAAGTTACTAATATTGTGAGAATTGGAGGCATTACAAGGAGCGGGCGATGCTATAGCCCTGTTGAAGAAGAAATGATGAAGGGATCCAAAGAAAAGGAAACCATGGATGAAGGAAAAGGAAAACAAGCTGAAGAGTTTCTGAAGATCATGAAGCAAAGTGAATATGATGTGGTAGAATAGTTAAAGAAAACTGCGTCAAGGATATCTCTTTTATCGCTTGTCTTGACATCAGAGTCGCATCGTAAGGCATTATTGAAGGTGTTGAATGAAGCGCATGTCAACCTTGACGTCACTCCGGAGAATGTGGTAAATATGGTGGACCCAATAAGGCGTGTCAACATGATTACTTTCTCAGAAGATGAAGTGGCTTCGAAATCCTGCAGTAGCACCAAAGCCTTACACATTACCCTAAAGTGTAAAAGGTTTGTGATTGCGAAGGCACTTGTAGATGGTGGTTCGGCGTTGAATGTAGTTCCAATGTCCACTCTCGAGCAACTAAACATAAGTATGACGGATTTGACACCACAAGAAATGATTGTACGAGCCTTCGATGGGACAGCAAGAGGAATCTTAGGGGAGATAACTTTGTCCCTTGAAATAGGACCAAATTGTTTTTTTGTCCACTTTCAAGTCATGGAGATCCAACCAGCATATACTATGCTTCTGGGAAGGCCTTGGATTCATGAAGCAGGGGTTGTTCCATCGACTTTGCATCAGTGTTTGAAGTATATTCAAGATGGGTCCGTGATTACTGTCCGTGGTGAAGAGGAAATTATGCTGATAAAGCCCGCCGTAATACCTTATGTAGAAAGTACAGAGCAAATGGAAGATGATTCACTGCATAGTTTTGAGGTATTTAAGGCAGAGAACAAGAAAAAGGAGTCCCTAATGAAGAATGTGAATGAAGTAGCAATCCGCATCATGGAAAAGAATGGGTATCAAAGAGGAAAAGACCTAGGGCCTAAGCTTCAAGGGATCTCTCAACCAATTGAAGCACCTATGAGAGAAGGAAGGCGTGGATTGGGGTATCAACCCTACTTGACAGAAAAGATGAAATTCATGACTCTCAACAACAAGAAAGGAGAAGATGATGAGAGAAAGTATCTTCCCCTTCTGACAGAGACTTTCCCAGTAGCTGCTGAAGTTATCAGTCCTGAAAAGTTATTTTCCCCTCACTTAACTATCAGCACACTTGAAGAGGAGCTGGACGAGAACCATGTCATCCATCTCCCTGCTAGCAATGAAGTCCTCAATAATTGGCGATCTGAACCATTTGTTGATGTTATTTCCATGAAGTAATTATCCTGTTGTACTAAATATGAACTGATGTTTACTTTGTTTGAGACATGAATGAGAATGTAGCATTTTGTCTGGTGTTTTCCTTTTGGTTCCATCGTTTCTTTTCTCTCTCTTTCATTTCTTTACTTTGTTTAAGCTTTTCTTTCATGAATAAGACTCTTGCCTATACTTCTCCTATTCTCGACTTTTTCTTCCAGGAATACTTCTTCCACTAAAGATTTACCTCAGGAGAGGAACTTTGAAAACTCGTTTATTGATTCCCTCACAGCTGTTGATGAATACACCCTTGAATCCGATGAGGAAGAAGACATTGAAGAATTCATGAAGATGGTGAAACGGTCAGAATAAGGAATTAGCTCGAATGATGAGATTGCAGAAGTGATCAATATGGGAACCGAGGAAGACAAAAAGGAGTTGAAAATAGTGGATAACCCAGAGCGTGAAGAAATGGTTTCACTATTCAAAGAGTATATGGACATTTTTTCATGGTCCTACAGAGATATGCCAGGTTTAGATCTTGAGATAGCATCACATAAAATTCCCTTATACCCAGATGTGGTCCCAAAGAAGCAAAAATTAAGGAGGATGCATCCTGAGATGTCGCTGAAGATCAAGGAAGAAATTACCAAGCAGTTAGAGGCTGGCTTTCTGGAAGTAGCTAGACACCCGGAATGGATAGCTAATATTGTTCCAGTACCAAAGAAGGATGGAAGGGTCAGAATGTGTGTGGACTACCGAGATCTGAACAAAGCCAGTCCAAAGGATGATTTCCCGCTACCTCATATTGATGTCCTTATAGACAGTACAGCCAGAAGTCATAGGTTTTCTTTCATGGATGGGTATTCTGGGTACAATCAGATCCTCATGGATGATGATGACAAAGAAAAGACAACTTTTATCACTCCTTGGGTAACTTTTTGTTACAAAGTGATGCCTTTTGGGTTGAAGAATGCTGGGGCCACTTACCAACGTGCTATGGTAGCATTGTTCCATGATACGATGCATGAGGAGGTAGAGGTATATGTTGATGATATAGTGGCTAAGTCCAAGGAAGAAGAAAGCCACGTAGCAGTTTTGTAAAAGTTGTTCGAGCAGCTAAGGATGTACAAGTTGCAACTCAACCCTGCAAAATGTACTTTTGGTTCATCCGTAGGGAATTTACTTGGCTTTGTTGTCAGTAGAGAAGGAATAAAGGTGGACCCTAACTAGGTAAAAGCAATACGTGACATGCCATCACCTAATAACGAGCGAGAAGTAAGGGGTTTTCTTGGACGGTTGAACTATATTACGTGCTTCATTGTAAATTTGACTAGCACATACGAGCCAATATTCAAACTCCTCAGGAAGAATAGTCCGGGAAGATGGGATGATAACTGTCAAGAAGCCTTTGACAAGATAAAGGCATATTTACTGAATCCCCCAGTATTGGTACCACCTACCCAAGGTCGTCCATTGTTACTCTATCTCACTAAATTGCCAACCTCAATGGGGGCTATGCTGGAACAACATGATGAATCTGGCAGGAAGGAGCAGGCAATTTACTATCTGAGTAAGAAGTTTAATGCATGTGAGGCTTGTTATATGGCAATCAAAAAGACTTTTTGTGCGCTAGTGTGGACCTCCAGAAGACTCAGACAGTATATGTTATATCACACCACTTGGCTAATTTCTCGAATGGATCCTTTGAAGTATATCTTCGAAAGTCCTCATATCTCCTTAAGAGTTTCGAAGTGGCAAGTGATATTGTCAGAATTTGACAACAAATATGTGACTCAGAAGTCCATCAAAGGAAGTGCGATTGCTGATCATTTAGTAGAGAATCCTCTTGAGGATGGATGGCCTGTCAACTCCGAGTTCCCAGATGGAGAAATAATGTCCCTCGAGGAAGATTAAGAACATGAAGATGTGTGGAAGATGTATTTTGATGGAGCAGTCAATATGCATGGCAGTGGTATAGGAACAGTGGTTATCTCACCAAACAGCAAGTAGTACCCGGTGGCCGTAAAACTGAAATTTGAATGTACGAATAATATTGTAGAATACGAGGCATGTGCTAGTGGATTACAAATGGCACTTGAACTTGGTATAAAGCAGCTGAAAGTCTTCGGGGATGCAGCTCTAATCATTTACCAAGTCAATGGTGAATGGCAAACCAAAGACTCCAAGTTGATTCCGTATCAGAAATACTTGACTCAGTTGATTGCGAAGTTTGACGAGATTACTTTCTCGCATTTAACTCGAGACAAGAATTAGTTTGCTGATGCTTTAGCCACACTAGCTACCATGACCAAGCTAGACGTCTATACCAATGTCCAACCCATCCAAGTTAGAGTGCAAGATGAACCGGCATACTGTGCCCATGTGGAAGGAGAATCGGATGGTAAGCCTTGGTATCATGATATCAATCAATATATTCAGAACAAGAAATACCCAGCAGAAGCAAGCGAAGTAAATAGAAAGACCATCCGAAGACTGGCTATGGCATTTTTCTTAAGCAAGGAAGTCCTGTATAAAAGAGGATATGATGGTACCCTACTCAGATGTGTGGATGCTCGTAAAGCTAAGTTGATCATGATCAAAATTGATGAAGGAATCTGTGGGACTCATGCCAATGGCCATATGATGGCTCGAAAACTCTTGAGAAGTGGCTATTATTGGTCAACTATGGAGTCGGGTTGTATAGATCATGTTCATAAATGCCAAAAATGTCAGATGTATGCAGACCGGGTCAATGCACCTCCATTTCCACTGCACAATTTAGCATCCCCATGGCCTTTTTCGATGTGTAGAATAGATGTCATAGGTCCCATTAATCCCAAGACCTCCAATGGTCATCGTTTCAATTTGGTGGCGATAGACTATTTCACTAAATGGGTAGAAGCTGCTTCATATGCCAGCATAACTCAAAAGGTGTTTCTCAAATTCCTCAAGAAGGACATCGTCTGTAGATATGGGATCCCGGAGAGGATAATCACAGATAATGCTGCTAATCTTAATGGTGCCGAGATTCAAAAGTTTTGCGATGGTTTCAAAATCAAACACCATAATTCAACTCCTTATAGACCTCAAATGAATGGTACAGTTGAAGCAACAAACAAAAATATCAAGAAGATCGTTGCCAAGATGGTTGTAAATTATAAAAACTAGCACAAAATACTGCCATATGCTCTACATGCTTATCGGACTAATATACGATCAAGAACTGGGGTAACCCCTTTCTCTTTGGTGTACGGGATGGAGGCTGTCTCACCTATCGAAGTAGAACTCCCTTCGCTAAGAGTCTTGACGGAAGCAGATTTAGAAGAATCTGAGTGGGTGAAAACTCGATAGGAGCAGTTGAACATGATAGAAGATAAAAGACTGGCAACTATATGTCACGGGCAATTATATCAAAGCAGAATGGCAAGAGCTTTCAATAAGAAGGTTCGCTCTGGAGAATTTTGCACGGGAGACCTGGTTTTAAAGAAAATCCTCCCTAATCAAGAGGATGCCCGAGGAAAATGGGCACCGAATTATGAAGGTCCTTATATCGTCAAACAAGCATTCTCAGGAGGAGCTTTGATTATGCAAAACATGGATAGGGATGAGTTACCAAGGCTAGTAAACTCTGATGCTGTGAAAAAGTTCTACGCTTGAAGAAAAAAAAAGAGAGCCCGCTAGGTTGAAAACCAGAAAGGACGGCCTAGGCAAAAGTTAGAGCAAAGAACAATGAAAAGAAAAGAAAAAAAAGGCCCGCTAGGTTGAAAACCCGAAAGGGCAACCTAGGCAAAAGTTAGGGTAAAGAAACCTTAGGCTGAAAACCTGTAAAGGCGGCCTAGGGGGAGGATATGGTCCAACACTTCTGCAAGCACTCACCACACTGGGGCAATTTTATCCGACTAAGTATACTGAGGCAAAATTGTTGAGGAATGATTGAAGAAGGTGTGTTTGAAGAATCAGAAACAGAAGCCAAGATCTGTGTCATCAAAAGGCTGTGGGGAATCAATTAAATGAAAATCAAAGGACCAACACTATGGTAAATTTTATGCGATTCTCATAATTTTTATTTGTTTATCTTTGCTTTTAATCTTCATGATCCCTTTTGTAATTTTGTTGTCATATTGTTATTTTCTCTTAACAAACTAAATTCTCGTATTAAGGCAAGAGGCTTTTCCTTCATACTCCCCTGTCGTGTTCACTCTCATATTAATCACTATGGTCATGTCTCAATAAAAGTAAATATAAGTTCAATGGCATGATTTGATAATTCTAATGGTAGCACCAATGAATGGTTTGAACCAGAAAGACTCAATACTTCAAATTCAATGGAAGAGATAGCATGCACTGGATAACAAAAGAATGATGCAAATAAGCTTGGGAGAATAAACATAACATCCACCTCATATGTTATCAGATTCTTGGGTGACCCATGTTGTTAAAAGAATGAATGATTCCACGGCTCAAAGTGGTCGGTGAACAAGGGTTTGGTTGGTGGAAGTTTTTCCATGGAGCATTTGGTTCCGCTGTCTTCAAAAGGAAGGGATTCTCATTAGCTTCAGATTACTGATTGAATTTTGTCGAGCTCTGAGGCTCACTGCAATATAATTTTCGAGCTCTAAGGCTCAATACAAGTTTATTTTTGAGCTCGAAGGCTCGCTGCATTTTATTTTGCGTGATCAGAGACCCATCACACTTTTCGAGTTATGAGGCTCGTTGCATATTTAATTTCCTGTTGGACAAGGAGGTTCCGTCTGTTGCATATTTAATTTCCTGTTTCCTGTTGGACGAGGAGGTTTCGTCCATTGCATATTTAATTTTTTGTTGGACAAGAAAGTTCCGTCCGTTGCATATTTAATTTTCTGTTGGACGAGGAGGTTTCGTCCCTTGCGTATCTAATTTCCTGTTGGACGAAGAGGTTCCGTCTGTTGCATATTTAATTTTCTATTGGACGAGGAGGTTCCGTCCACTGCAATTTTATTTTCAAACTGTGAGGTTTTCTTTTGAGTTCCTTACATTTTGTCGGACAAAATATGTGTTCATTTTCTTTACTTGTTCATTACTACAATACATGAAAAGTCACGACTAAACATGTCTTCTAGTATGCAACAAGTAAAGAGGGGCAACTGTGAACACCCATTTTTGTCGGTCTTCATTTTATTTTATTCTAATTTTATTACTATGTTATTATATTTCAGGGAGACTAAAAAATAATAGTGAAGAAAAAAGGAAGAAAAAGAAGATAATGAAGAAAGGAGGAGGTTCCGTCCATTGCATATCTAATTTTTTGTTGGACTAGGAGGTTCCGTCCATTTCATATCTAATTTTCTATTGGACGAGGAGGCTCCATCTGTTGCATATCTAATTTTATGTTGGACGAGGAGGTTCCGTCCACTGCAATTTTATTTTCAAACTGGAGACTAAAAAGTAATAGTGAAGAAAGAAAGAAGAAAAATAAAATAATGAAGAAAGGAGGAAGAAAATAAGGATAAAAGAACAATCATCAAAAAGAGAAGAAAGGAGATTGAGTTACTTCTCCTAACCCTAAAAAACCCCATATTACATATCTGACAAAACCTCTCTTCCTCCTCCCACTCTCCAACCGCCCTTACACCTCCTCTACCCATTGGTCCTTGTTCTCCCTCATCTCCTCCACTCTCCAACCGCCCCTACACCTCCTCTACCCATTGGTCCTTCTTCTTCCTCAACTCCCCCACTCTCTTAGTCGCACCACATTTCCTTCTCTCTTCAAACATGCAACCTTCACATCAAATCGCCTCCTTTCATCTGCTCGCGCCACCTCCATCCGCACACACGCGATCTCTGCTCAGAACCGCCCAAGCCCCTGATTTCATGGGACGAACCTTGAAGCTGCTGGGTAAGGAGAAGTATGAAGCCCTCTCCTCCATCTATAAAAGGAGGGGGGAAGAACGAAGGGGGGGGGGGATACTGAGGAAGGATATGAAGAGAGGGAGAGAGAGAGATTTTTATCTGGTGTTTTCTTTGTGAAGAAAAAGAGATTAAGTTTGAGGTATAAATGGAGGGGATACGGAGGAAGGATACGAAGACAGAGGGAGAGAGAGATTTTTTTTATCTGATGTTGTCTTTGTGAAGAAAAAGAGATTGGGTTTGAGGTAGAAATAGAGGGGATCTTCGTTTTTTAAACGGAAAGAGGGGATTTTTGGGTTAGTGATTTGAGTTATTTTTCTCTTCTCTGTCATTAGAGTGGTTCCAAATTTTCAGAAGAGGAGAGGGTTAAAAGAGTCAGTGAAACTGAAATATGAGGGTTTTGATCTTAAAATTTTACTATTGGGAGAAACCAAAATCATTGTTATTCTGATCTCATTTGGTAATCCTTGTTCTCTTTATTGATATTATTCATGAGTTTGTCTTGACATTCTTATTTTTGTGTCTTTATTTATGACGAAAAAGAAAATCCATGGATGTTGAAACTGAATGAGTTAGTATGATGTTTACTATATGAGTTCTTATGTCTGTTTCAGAAATGATGAATCGTAGGGTTCCTATTTCAATATTTGCCGCCATATGCTGAAATGCATGATACACTAGTAATCTTCATATGGCTATACTGTTACTAAACACTTAAATTGTTTCATTTTTGTTCTATTTTCATAAGGCAAAACTATTTTTTTTACATAAAAATAAAAGATGATCACTTAAATCCCCTTCAACCGGTTTGTTCCTCTTTTAGAAAATAAAGAAAATTTCCTTTTGACAAATAAATAATTGAACTTGTTTTATTTAGGGATGGTCTATGGACTTGGTTGCCATATTCAATCCCTTATAATAAAGGTTTCCCTATGGACTTATGTTCCATGTTCAACCTATTTAGGACTTTTCAACATTTAATCAAAAAGGTAGAATAAAATAAGAAATGAGATCATGAAATAACATTTCTCTTCCTAATTCCTATGTGGCATTTTTCTAAAATAGTTAATTAAATCAATGTTATTTTTGGGTTGCTCTATGATAAGTGTCATGCTCAACCCCTTTAGATTTTGAGGTTGCCCTGTGGACTTACGTGCCATGTTCAACCTCATTTAGGTTTAATCAAAAAATTTCACAATTAAAATTTATTTTTTTTCCTTTAAATGATTTTCGGGGTAAAACAAATATTTTCAAAGTTACTAATAATTTACACAACTAATTTTGGGTAACCATTTTTATGGATGTTCTAGGGTATCGTGGGTTAAGTCTCCATGTATTCCCTAGATGTAATCGACTCCGGAACCCAAAGTCTTTTTTTTAAAGGGTTTTCCAACTTTCCCGAAATTAAATAAAGTTGGTGGCGACTCCATGTTTATTCTCTAAAAGAAAAACAGGTTTTCTTTTTATTCATCGTTGCGCCGCGATCTCGGTCGCGACATGTGCCAAGTGTAAAGGTGTCACCAACACCAAGTGCATGTGTGCCAAGTGTAAGGGTGCAAGTGATACGAGTTTCATAAAGAGATAAGTGTTTATGTGAATAATTGAGTGTTTATTTTTATAATTTGTGAAGAATTATTTTAAGTGCAGTTTTTAACACCCCGATTTTTTCTGCTTGTCTGTAAATTGTGATTATATGACCATTTAAGATTTTATTTTCATAAATGGTGATGAATTATTTTGATAGACCAAATTAAGTCAATTTTTATTTATTTTAGATTAGAAATGTACAGTTGAATTTTCGGTAGAAAATTTCAGACGTTTACAGTTTGAGTTTTCGCTGTCAGTTAAGCTCTACTGACCCGAAAATAATTTTAAAATTTCCAAAATTCAAAAATTTATTTTTCTAACCCAGTTATATTTATTTTTATGATTTTAGAAATTATTTATTTTTATATGAATTTTTCGGGTGAATTTTTGCGAATAAAAATACGATCGATTTTTACCGTTAAGTAACAATTGGTACCAGAACGAGCCAAATTTATTTAATTCAGATTTTTTCCAGATTTGTCAAAGATTTTATTTGATGTGAATAGTGACCCTTTTCACTATTTATCACTATTCATGGCATAGTGTAATTATTGATTTCAATTTACTAGAAAATGCATCATTTTGATTTTCAAAATAAAATTGAATAAAAAATTGTTAACATTTTAAAAATATCACAGATTTTTCTAGATAGGTACCCCCCACACACACACACACACACACACACACAAATATAGATACCCCTCAACACCTCTTCTACTCATTTAATTTACTTCATCCTTTATTTAATTAGCTCCCAAACTCTTGCAAAATTTTCAAGTTTACTATTCATCATCTTCAACCTCTAGCCACTTGAGTTTGGAAGCTAAAAACCACCTCCATCTTCATCTCTTGCTCATCATCATCATCATTTAGAGGATATAAATTCTAAACCCTTGCTCTTTTCTCACAAGTTTCTAATATCAACATGCATGTTAATTATTTTAGTTGCAAGTTGAGTTTCTCTTAATGCATGTTCTTCAAATTAAATTTTCTTTCACTCATCTTCATCCTTGCTATCAACTTCTATACTTGCATGTGACAAAGAAAATTTCTAAACCTAATTTAGAGGGTGTGGCCGAAACCCTATAAAGAGAAAAAAGTGAAGTTTTGTTGTATTTTCAACTTGCATGTCACACTATGATTTCATGTTTATGTTTTGGACAAGAAATGAATGTTCGAACTCATCACCATCTTTACTTTTATTTCTAGGGATTCATGTGGTAAAGAAATCTTCCAAGTCAAAGTTTTGATGATGACCGAAAATCATATGTAAAGGAAAGTCGGTTTTTATCCAAAATTTCTCATATTTGATACACTAGTGGAAATAATGTAATATACGGGAACGTTTTACGTCAGTTGACCATATGTTTGACGTTAAAATGAGGCGGTCGAAGTTTTGTAAATATTAAATCACTATTTGCGTCAGTTGTTTAATGAACTGACGTTAAAAGTTATTTGCAAGAATTATTAACACTTTTAACGTCAGTTGTTTATACGACCGACGTTAAAAGTGTGATTTTTACTTCAGTTAAATAAATAACTGACGTATATAATCCTATATCCCTAACTCATTCCTATCTTTCTTTCGTTGTCATCTCCCTGTTGTCACTCTCAACACAGATCACTCCATATAGTGCTGTTTATTTCTAAACTTTTTTTAAACAAGTTTATTTTTAATCTTAATTAATTAGCTTGAATTAGTAAACAAATTCTTGTGCAAATTAAAATAAATAAACACTTAACATAAAACAAGTTATATATGTATAATCAAATCATATCTCATTGAAGCGATTCATAAGTTACAATTACATGATTAAAAGATAAACAATTTCTGCAACATAGCCCTAAAATATAAAAAAGTTTTTGCTTCAACATCATTTTCTTCTCAGTCCTGTCCTCAGAAACTCCAATGGATGCATCTCCTCCCTCACTTGAATTCCTTGATGCATCATCTTGAATCCAGTCACTTGCTGCCAAAGCAGAGTGAAAGGGATGACGGGGATGAAATAAAGTGAGGGAATCACATTATGTGATTCACCCAACCTTACCATCCATGTTACGTGATTTACTCAACCTCAAAAGTTTTTTGACCATTAAGACAGAGACCTTTAAGTCTAAGTATAGGAAGAAATAACAAAATCTCAAATATGATAGAGCCATATTGTGAAGGAATAGAAAACGCACAAAATATAGAGGAAAAGAAGAGGGGGTGTAATACAGACTGATACAGAAGAATGGTTCTTTATATATAGAAGAGAGACTACATGATTTTCTTGAAAACTGATCTATAAACTTAATGCTCATTAAGAGGATTAAGTTACAATGTGCATGGGTAAGTAGCACAGTAGTCATGGGTAAGTAGCACAGTAGTCAAAGAAATGAATGTTTTTGCAGAAACTTATACACTTTTAACGTCAGTTGTCTTCAACAACTGACATTAAAAGTGTCTTTAAATAAAAAACATTTATTTTTAACGTCAGTTGTTTAATACAGCTGACGTTAAACAATGACTTTTAACGTCAGTTGTTTAAGACAACTGACGTTAAATAAATGACCTTTAACGTCAGTTGTTACAAAAAACTGACGTAAAATGTTGTTTTATTTTTGGTTTTTGATTATAACGTTTACACTCGCGCACCTTCTTCACTTCGCTCTGTACGTCTATGTTCTTCTCTTTTCATCACGCCCACTCTCACTCTCACTGTCACTCTCACTCTTACTCTGCCCTAATCGCGAGCTCATCTCCACCGCAACCACCGCGAGGGCTTCTTCGCCACCACCGTGAGGTACACTCTTAACCCTAACTCTGTCTTTCCCGCTCATTCTTTGCAATAACTTGACATCTCTCTTTCCCCTTCCCGCGCACTAACTCTCCTTGTCCCTCTGCTCTCAGTAACCACATCGAACGTTGGCCACCACTCGAGCTCCCCTCCCCACCACCACACGAGCACCTATTTCTAGTGAGTCTTTAGGGCACATTTTTTTATTTTTGGTTTTGAGTGTATGTTGAAACTGTAGTCTCTGTAGTTGAAACTTGAAACTGTGAGTTTGAGTTGTTTGGAATGTCTCTATTTCTGGTCGTGGGTTTTGTGTTTTCTCTTGTTTTTCTTCTGCTACCATGACCTATTTCAAAATGGGAAGAAATTTAGAGTTGCTTGTAGCATGTGACATCAACAATATATTGCTCATTGGAATTCTGTTTTGTTAATTTATCTTCATCTGCTTATTTCTTTTGTCTTAAGAAACCTGAAAATGGTGTAAATTTGAAATAATTTTTAAACACCTTGGATATATGTTTTGTATATCTACAGAACCTATCTAGTTATGGATCGTAGTTGGATGGTTTGTAAGCGCACTAGTGCTGAGTATTTGAAGGGGGTGGGAGAATTTATAGAATTTACTCAAAGGAATGTTCCTAATAGTAATGGAATGTTCTGTTGTCCTTGTGTCAAGTGTTTGAATACGAGGAAATGTACCGTGAAGGATAGAAGTACTCATTTGATTTGTGAATGGATTTGCTTGAGTTATACAAGATGGATATGGCATGGTGATGTGTTGTTGAGTAGTACGGCAAGTGTCTCCCAAAGTGAGGACGTTTACGTAGATATGGAGGATGATCGAGTAGAGGACATGATCCATGATATTGGACAAGAATCTTTTCATCGAGCTCATGTGTATGATAGGTTGTGCGGTGATCCGGATAAGCCTTTATATCCAGGGTGTACTACTCATACACGGTTGTCGGCGGTGCTAAAATTGGTTTGTGTGAAGGCGAGAAATGGTTGGACCGATAAAAGCTTCACGGAATTGCTTGAAGTGTTGAAAGACTTGCTTCCGGAGGACAACACATTGCCTGACCGTAACTATGAGGCGAAGAAGTTATTGTGTCTGATGGGTATGGAGTATAAGAAGATACACGCATGCCCCAATGATCGCATATTGTACACCGGTGTTCATGAAGACAATCACAATTGCCCCAAATGTGGGTTATCACGATACAAAGTGAAGGGTGGTGATGATGATGATGATCTTGATGATGTGAGAAAAAAGGGTCCTCCTGCGAAGGTGTTGTGGTATCTTCCAATAATTCCAAGGTTCAAGCGATTGTTTGCCAATGCGAAAGATGCGAAGAATCTTAGATGGCATAATGATGAGAGGAAACGTGATGGAAAGGTTCATCATCCTGCTGATTCTATGCAATGGAAGAATATTGATACTATGTTACCAGATTTCGTCGATGAGCCAAGAAACCTAAGGCTTGGACTTGCTACGGATGGAATGAATCCTTATGGTAACATGAGTAGTATTCATAGTTCATGGCTTGTTCTGTTGATAATTTACAACCTGCCCCCTTGGTTGTGCATGAAGCGCAAATACATGATGTTGTCTATGATGATTTCGGGCCCAAAGCAACCGGGAAATGACTTAGATGTTTATCTAAGTCCCTTGATTGAAGACTTGAAAACGCTGTGGGTGGAAGGTGTTGATGTAGTTGATGGGTATTCTCATGAGACTTTCAATCTTCGTGCCATGTTTTTTTGCACCATCAACGACTTTCCAGCATACGGTAACTTGCCCGGGTACAGTGTCAAGGGGTATAAAGCATGCCCTATATGTGAAGAAGGCACATGCTACACTCAGTTGCATCATGGAAAGAAGACGGTTTACCTTGGGCATCAGAGATTTCTTAGACGTGATCACCCATATCGTAAGATGAAAAAAGCTTTTAATGGATGCCAAGAGACAGAAGAAGCTCCGGCGGCCTTAATTGGAGAGTAGGTTTATCAGAGGGTAAAGGGCATCGATGTTATATTCGGCAAGTCCAAAAAGAAAGGTAAAGCTGCTGAGAAAAACATATGGAAGAAGAGGTCGATATTCTTTGATCTTCCATACTGGCGCAAGCTTGATGTCAGACACTGTATTGATGTGATGCATATGGAGAAAAATGTGTGTGATAGTGTGATCGGGACGCTTCTCAACATTCAGGGCAAGACAAAGGATGGTGTGAATGCTCGTCTCGACCTCGTTTCTATGGGTATACGAGAGCAATTAGCTCCAATTGTTGAGGATGGTAAGCGGACTTATTTGCCGCCAGCATGTCATACTTTGTCAAAAAAAGAGAGACAAAGTTTCCGCGGGTGTCTTCAGGGCATCAAAGTTCCACATGGTTACTCTTCAAATATGAAGAGGCTTGTCTCTAGTGATCTTAAATTAGTTGGCTTAAAGTCTCTTGACTGTCACATCTTGATGCAACAACTTCTGCCCGTTGCTATTCGTGGTATTGTTCCAAAAAATGTGAGACATGCCATTACTCGCTTGTGCTCATTCTTCAATTCTATATGTAGCAAAGTCGTTGACCCCCGTATATTGGATGACTTGGAAGTTGAGGCTGCTACAATCTTGTGCCAATTGGAGATGTATTTTCCTCCTTCCTTTTTCGACATAATGGTTCACTTAATTGTTCATTTGGTGAGGGAGATTAGATTATGTGGGCCGGTTTTTCTGAGATGGATGTACCCAGTTGAGCGCTACATGAAGATCTTGAAAGGGTACGTGAAGAATCCTCATCGTCCGGAAGCATCTATTGTTCAAAGGTATGTTGCAGAAGAAGCTATTGAGTTTTGTTCGGACTAGCTTCATAACACGGATCATATAGGGGTTCCTAAGCCTCGGCATGATGAGATAAGATGTCAAGGTAAGGGTACACATGACTTAAGAATTAATAACAAGGGTCGGGAGGAAGTGCTTCAAGCACATTTGTATGTATTGAACAACATTGATTTTGTTCAACCTTTCTTATTTGAACATAAAATAAAAGTCAATCAAGAAAACCCTCGAATGATCGAAAGGTGGTTGTTGAACAATCATAACAAGACTTTCTTACCATGGTTCAAGGAAGAAATGCTTTAGGATGGTAGTATTGCTTCTGATGACGTAAGATGGCTAGCACGTGGGCCTAGCTTCAACGTCATATGTTGGAGCGGATACGACATCAATAACTTTTCCTTTTATACAAAGGAACAAGATAACAAGAGTAGCATGCAAAATAGTGGGGTTATGATCGTGGCCGAAGCAATGCACTTCTCTAGTGCAAAGGACACACAACCCGTTATAGCACCGACACCTTACTTTGGATATATTGAAGATATTTGGGTGCTCGATTACACTAAGCTTATGGTGCCTGTTTTTAAATTTAAGTGGGTTGATAGTAACAGTGGTGTACAAACCGACGAATTGGGGTTCACATTGGTAGACCTCAACAAGTTAGGTCATATAAATGAGCCTTTCAAAATGGCTTCGATCCCAAGCAAAACAAGTGTTCTACATCACTGATCCTTCTAACAAAAGGTTGTCCGTGGTTCTCCAAGGAAAAAGCATGTATAATGGTAGTGATGAAAATCAAGATTTAAATCTTGATATTCCTGAGACTCCTTCTTTTTCAACAAACATGCTTACTATAATCGAGGAGACACAGGTGGACGATGTACATGCCACTCGTGATGATCATCACGAAGGGATATTGATATAGGTAGTTTAAATTTAGTATAAATTTATTTTTATTTATACTTCTGTATTTATTTTTAGTTATAGCCTATGTTAATAAATATATATTGATTCCGAACAGGCATACATATGGATCAGTCGGATGGCCCACATGCACGGGAGGACACTGTGGGGCCTACGCAGGACCTGATCGCGCCTACGCCTGATTCTAGTGTAAGTTTACATGTTATATACTATCTTTAGTCCTTTTTAATGTAAGTTTATAATGTTACAACCCTCTATTTTATCATTTTTTTATCCATACAGACATCACAGGCTCATAGGAAACGGGGTAGAGGAGCCACGACTTTGAAGAAACTAGAGAAGGCCAGGCAAAGCGGACAGAAGCTTGAGGTGTCCTTCGATGCTAATCTAAATCCCCGGGGACCCCGTTCTAAAGAATTTTAAAAGTGGGTGTTTCTACAAGCGAAGCAGCACGTTAGCATCAACTACAACCACTGGAATGACGTTCCACAGAACGTTAACGATCAGATTTGGGAGGCTATCACGATATTTTACCTTTGCATTCTTTTGATTTACATTATTAGATAATTATCCGAGTTATAATCCATCCAGTTGTTATGTATTTAACGTGAATGTAGCTTGGACTGTGCCAAATGACGAGGAACATCGTAAGAAATGTATGAAAATGGCATCAAAGCGTTGGAATGGGCTCAAGCATGATCTTACCAGGTACTATGTATCTATGAAGAAGCGGCTTGATAAGATGTTCTCGGATTATCCCTGGATTGATCAGGATACTTGGGATATGTTTGTTAAGAGTCGACAGGATGGAGAATTTCAGGTTGGTTGATTAAGTTAATTTTGTATGCTTCTTATAGATAATTTAACTATATTTAATTATGTGTTTTTGTTTGAATATGCTAAGGCAGAGAAGGGTCGGCGGAATCAGGCGAAGAACGTCCACCGCCACACCAAGAATTCAAGCAGGCGCTTGCTAGAGAGCTTTCCTCCATCGGTTCATCCCAGGACACCGCAGGGCATACCAACCCTTCACATGTGAGCACAAAAGAGAGTTATAGTAGGGCACTTGTGGAGGACGATGAGTTGGCAGCTAGGGAGCGGGAGTTGGAAGTCCAACGCCATGAGCTTGATTTGGAAATGAAAAGGAGTGAGCTTGAGTTGGACTTCAAACGACGTGAGCTCGAAATGTTAACAAAGGTATGTATTCATTATTAATGTACAAATTAGTCAAATAATTACTTGTGTTTTTTTTAATTATCAACAACTAATCTATTTTATTTTTCCTAAATTGAAGGCCAAGTCGACGTCGGAGTCGCTATCACCTGTCACTCGTTTGTTCTCACTTGGTGAGGATTATGCGTTTGAGATTTTTGAATGTCCATTGGAGCACGATGGATGGGTGGCACGCCCAAATCAACAGAGGATATTTTCCTTCTGTGGTGAAGATATCGGTCACGCCTGCAGAGATAACGTCTGGATGGCCAGCACGGTTTTGAGTCTCTGGTGCACGTAAGTTAATTTTAATTTTATAACTTATTTATTTTTGGTATTTTTCCATTTAATAATTTATTTTAATTTCAATATATATATTATGTAATTAACATCCACACCTTTTCATATTTTAGGTATCTCCATCGTCTTCAGCTTGATAAGGGCATTGCATCAGTTTACGGCTTTTTAGATCCGTCAATCCTTGTGCCCCAATTCTTTGCTGGCGATGCATTTAGTAAATACATAGGGAAGTTGTTGGGAGACAATCGAAAAGAATTATATCTGGCTCCCTACTGTATGAATAACCATTGGCAGTTGTTCGTACTTCACCCGTCTAGGCATATTGTCATATTCTTATGCTCTCTCCATCAAAACCCGCCACAGGAGGTGGTGGAAGCTGTAATGAATTTGTTAATTGACATGATTATTTGTTTATGATAGCGCGCTGAAGGCGAGTAGCATAAGTTGCGCCAATGGGAGAAGTAGGACTTCTAAGGCTAAAGGAAATCTTGAATGGACCATCCTCAAGGTTTGGTAGTTTATTTATCAAATAATTAATATTATAATTACTAATTTATATGTATATTTAACTGACACTGAAATTAATTTTGTTTGTAGTCTCGATTTCAACCTGACGGGTGGTCGTGCGGCTATTATGTGATGCTTCATATGCTGAACATAGTCTCCGCATCTATTACGGATGGATGGAAGAAGGTAATATTTAAACAACTTGTTAAATTATATATTATAGTTTTGGTGATGACTTGCGTTAATGTTATTGTTATTATTTGAATGTGTGTAGGCATTTAACGACCAATCGCCTCTTCAAAAAGATGAGTTTAGAGACTTGAGGATACGCTTAGCAGAATTCTTCTTCTAGTATGCGGCTGAAAAAGGAATTGACAAGATACCTCCGCAATACTTAGATGAATAGTTTTTTTGTTAGACTTTAGAAACTAATTAATAACATGTGTGTATATATATATATACTTAGATTGGTAGTTTTGTTTTTAGACATTAGAGACTAAAATATATATATATATATATATATATATATATATATATATATATATATATACTTGCAGATAGTTATGTTTTTCCTATACATGAGTTTTGGTTTTAAGTCCCCCCATTGTTCCTTTGTATATTTCTTTTCTTTTTGTTAATATTGAAATTTAAGGGTAGTGTTTGCAATTCTGTAATGTGTGTGATATTCTCTGTGTTGCTGGGATATTTACTGAATGCAGGGATAGCTGAGGGGAGTGATATTTTAAAACTGAATTTAAAAAAAAATCTATTAACGTCAGTTGTATCAAATAACTGACGTTAATAGTATTTTATAAAATGTACAGTACACAATTAATGTTAATTGTATTAGGAAACTGATGTTAAAAATAAAACATTTAACGTCAGTTCTTTAACACAACTGACGTTAGTTTGAACAACATTAACGTCAGTTGTGTTAAAGAACTGACGTTAATAGTTTTATTTTTAACGTCAGTTGTTTAAACAGCTGACGTTGAAATATTAACTATTAACGTCAACTGTATTTACGTCAGACAATATTCTGACATATAAAATCAATTTTAACTGACGTAAAAAGCACTTATTGCACTAGTGATGTAAAATCAATTTTAACCGACGTAAAAAGCACTAATTTTAGTTGATATATGTTTGCATGTATCATTTGAAGGGTCTAGGACCCTTGTATGTTGGTTTTGTGGGTTGTAAATGATGCTAGAGTGAAGATAATAACTTGGTGTGGATGAACATATGTAAAACATAAATTTGGCAGCATGACATATACTTATTCGTAAGACCATAACTTTTTATAAAAAATGTGTTTCTGAAATCTAAATACATAGTTGGAAAGAAGACTTCTGGGGCTTTAATTTGATATATAATATGTGGATATTTGGATAAGATTTGTTGGGTTGAAACACCTCTCAAAGTAGAATCAAATTCTGACTGCGAAAATAAGAACATAGTTGGTTGCATGATGATTTTAAATATGATTTTGAAAGTTAAAAACTTTTATAAAATTTATGGGTTATTACTAAAGTATGACTAAAGTTTTGTTGAAGTTTTGATATTTTTACGTGTGTGTGTGTGTGTGTGTGTGTCTATATATATATATATATATATATATATATATATATATATATATATATATATATATATATATATATATATATATATATATAGAGAGAGAGAGAGAGAGAGAGAGAGAGAGAGAGAGAGAGAAACAATTTCAAAAAAAAAATTACATGTTGGTGAACTTGGAATTTTGGAAAATTCTATACAAACAGAGGCAGAGTGGGATTTTTAATAAATTAATGCCTTCGACTTTTTGCATGGGACCAACTACAATATGTTTTAATGTGAGTTGGGTACCTTAAATTAAATGTTCAAGGATTTTGAAGGTCATTTGAATGATCATTCACAATTTAAAACCACTGCTGTTCTTAAAATGATTTATGAAAAAATTCACTCAAATTTTTGAATGGAAAATATGATCTTGAAAATAATGTCTTTTAAAATGATCAATTAAAGATTTTTGATATAAAATGGACTATAAACAAGTGTTAATATAAAGGTATAAGAATATGGGATTAATGTATATATATGTGTATGTTATGTATACATATGTAAGTCTTGTATCAAATGTAAATCCAAGAATTAGGAGATTTGAAAATCTCTAGCATCATTTTTCTAGCCATGGGCAAAAATATAAACATAGGAAGATAAGGTGGCTTTGTTGCTTTATTTTAAGTTGTTCGCTTGATTATTAGACTTGCGGCACACTGCGGACAAAAGAATTTTGCTTTGGGCAACGCGGAAACAAAGACTTTGTCTATTCGTCGAATTAGGTAAGGGGAGAAAGCCTGAGGGGTATTAAAATTACGGTAACTATGTCCTTGTATGTTTTGATTGTTTGATTTTATTGATATTGTTGTTTAATAGGGTTGATTTGCTATATATATATATATATATATATATATATATATATATATATATATATATATATATATATATATATATATATATATATATATATATATATATATATATATATGCTTATGTGATAGTTTATGAAGTTGTTGTTAATATGGATGTTTTAGAATTAGATGAGTTTATATGATGACATGTTGAATTTAAATGTGTGCTTAAATGAATTATGTTATTTATGTTGTAAGTGCTTGAAGTTGTGTTGATTGTTGCATAGTAGCCTAACCATTGGTTAGAGCCCAACTCTTAAGGAAAGATAAAAGCCTTAAGAAAACTTTACACAGGTTGAAAAATAAATGTTTTAAGTTGAAACATATTTTTAGAGAAGGCAAATATTTCTCTAGGTGAAAAATTCAAGAGATTGAAGAAAATGATTTTATTCACAGGAAGTGAAAAGAGATCATTTTAGAAGATTTGAAGGATATTTTCTATAAAAGTCTTAATTTTTTGGAGACCTTTTATGGTAAAGAAATTATTTAAAAACAAATTAAAATCTTGGTTCTTTACCAAAAAGATTTTAGTTCTCATATATTACACTAAGTTTGTTCTTTAAAATTTCCATTCTTTTTGTAAAAGAGGACTTTCTTTCTAAAGATGGACTTTTGGAGTTTTATTATAAGATTTTTTTAAAATGAATTCCAAAGGAAAAATGTTTTTCAAAAGAAGGTTTTACTGAAATAAAGTATCTGATAACTTGGATGAGTTACGGAAGTTTTGTTTTTGGGTTTTGTATTTTCACCGAGCGAAAAAGAAGAAAAGTTGAACTTAGGAACCGAGACGTCGGGATACTAGTGTTTTAAAAGCACGTTGATCTATGATCCGTGTTATGTTGTTATGGACTATATTCCAATGTACGTTGCTATGGACTACTACTCCATATACGTTGAGTTGAAACATGGTGAAAGGAATAAAAAGGTGAAAATTGTTTTCTATGACCACAAAGTCCAAGGGTTGATGCATAAGTCTGGGACTATTGTGATTAGACACTCGGACGTGAAAGTCCCGTGTTGATGATAAAAGTTGCAAGATATTAAAAACGTTAAAAAGTCGCGAGCTTTGAGCCTCAACAAAAGGAAAATATCAAGCACAAAGAAAGGCTGAAAATAAAATGATTTTCTCATGCATTTATTTTGGCAGATGTGCCCACGTTGTTTTTGTATGTATATCTGTAAAGATCAGGTATTTCATGCTACGTTGTTTTGTGTGAATATCTGGAAGGGCCATGTATTTCATGCTACGGTGTTTCGTTGTGCCTTGATGGACAATGAAGTCCATTAGCCGGGACTACTATGCCTTGTGTTGGACAGTATGCTATGGACATTCCACGCACGTTGCACACTGTGCCAGGAGTTTGGACAGTGTAGTGGAAATTCATGTTGTGACTTTATGGCAACCGAGACCGATGAGCTCATTTTTAAAGAAAGTTGAAAACTTCGAAGTTTTGCATCAAAGTTGAATTTTTCATGAACATCATTGTTTTTCAAAGTTGATTGATGAATTGGTGTGATATTATATTGAGTTTATTACTTCACGTACTGTAAATATGATGATATCAGTTGTGTATGCTGTTTGTGTTGCAAGTTTGTAGTTTATCATAATTATCCATATATTGGTATCTCTCCCTTACAATATATCAGGTTTTCCCGGTTCTTTGCTGTTGTACCTTGGTACACTAGGACAGGCGGTGCCGAGAAGCTCCTGACCTCACTCGGGGATATAAATCCCGATCTTTGAAGAGGTGGGTGATTATTTCAATGGTAAGAACTACTGAGTTCTTTCCAAAAGGTGTCTATTAGAACGACTAGTTTAGGATGTTTCCTTTGGGTTGTGTGCACTTTAGAGAAGTCGATATGGGCAGTTCTGAAAAACCTTGTGTAATTTTGTAACTTCAA
Organism: Sophora flavescens; assembly: GCA_030762895.1. Classification (NCBI taxonomy): domain Eukaryota; kingdom Viridiplantae; phylum Streptophyta; class Magnoliopsida; order Fabales; family Fabaceae; genus Sophora; species Sophora flavescens. Next base: position 99,833,160 of record CM061069.1, on the reverse strand, counting down.
GACGAAAGATTATTTCATGAAATGTATATGCCGAGGTGCTATGATTTATAAATAAACTTAGTCTTTGTATGTTAGTAAAATACAGTGTGATTTCATTTTAATTGATGTGTGAATCATTTTCTGAGGTGAATCCTAGAAAAGAAAAATTTTACCCCCATATTTTCAGAACTATGAAGATAATAGAATTTTTTGAGAGCAACCAGTAAACTTTCTTTTAATTTATTTCCGCATGTGATTAGGAAGTAATGCCCAAGGTGGGTTTTACAGGTGACTTCTCTTGAGGGACCAGCAAAAGGCGGACCACAGCGTAGAGTAGAGACTGTGGAGTCGGTGAGGATATCGCTACCACCTATCTGGTACTATCTCCAATGTTTGACCGATCTGGGGCTGTTGCATGAGCATCCACCACTTGGGGTGCCCTTACCCATTGTCGTTCTTGCATCACCACCGGAGGAGGATCCGGAGTTCTTTGAGGACGACGAGGAGCTGGAGTATATGGTAGCTGACGACGATGAACAGGAGCATGTTGCACCAGATGATGAAGATGATGAACCAAACTACGTGGTACTCGATGACGATAAATATTCTGACTCCCCTGATGAGGGAGGAGACGTCATTGATCCTGAGACCACTTCGTCTTCTGGGAGTGGGGGTATTGTTTCTAGCCTCCCTAATGGCTACTTATAGATTGACCAGCTGTAGTTGTATTTTGGGGTGGTGTATCCTTGTCCGGCTTATATCTGGCTTCTGAGAGCCAAGGTGTTTGGAAATGTGGTTCCGGACCTTTTTGTTTTTGTTAATACTATGTTCCTCACTACTTTTCCTAATTCTACTAATGGCATGTTCATGTAAAGGCCTTATGATTACATTGTAACTGAGTACTTATGCTACTACTGTTAATGTTTACATATATGTGTGTTTCCGTAATTCATGTTCTGAGTGTTCATCCATCTTGAAAAAAAAATTTCATCACTATTTGAGTATACTTATTTAATAAGAAATTATTATTTTCCGAAAGTAACCAGCAATTTAATGAATTGTGTTTACGCAATGGGTAACCATGTGATGCCAAGTTTAGGGTGTTACATTAGTGGTATCAGAGCTGGTCGAGTTTTTCGGGAATCTTTGGGTTTAGGTCTGTTGTGTTGACGTTGTGTGTTCTCTGCTTAAGTCTTGTTTGAATTACTTCTTAGAAGTAATGTGTGATCACCGGCAAGTCACATTCCATTTTCTGGGTATCATCTCACTGATTGTACCTTATAGGTCAATATGGAACCAGGAGGTGCACGAGGGTGTGGTGGTCATGGCAGGGGCAATGGCGGGATGGACTTCGCTGCCCAGGCAATGAGTGATGTGGCTGAAGCAATTGCTTTTCAGACCGCTACAATGGCTGCCCTGAACCAACAAGAACATCTGAGGGCTGAGCAAGCTGCTGAAGGAAAGCATTTGAATGCTTTCAGACGTCAGAATCCGTCTCTGTTTGATGGAGACGTGGATCCTATGAAAGTTGATCTATGGATCTAGGAGCTGGAAAAGATCTTCGAGCTAGTGCATACACCGGAAGGAGTTAAGGTGTCTTATGCAACTTTTCAACTATTAGGAGATGTTGAATACTGGTGGAAAGGCACCAGGCAACTGTTGGAAGCTGAACACCAAGAAATCACGTGGAATGTATTCCGTAATAAGTTCTTGGACAAGTAATTTCCCCAAAGTGCTAGGACTGAAAAAGAACAAGAGTTCCTGCGTCTACAGCAGAAGGATATGACTACTGTTGGGGAATACACTACAGAGTTTGAATCAATTGCCAAGTATTTCCAGTTTTCCAAGGCAAACCAAACGAAGAATGGAAGTGCGAGCAATTCGAAGGCAGGTTGCGCTTCGAAATCAAGGTGTCTGTATTGCTGCTGGAAATCAGGAATTTCCAAGCCTTGGTAGAGAAGTGTAGGAAAATAGAGCGGATGCGGAAGGGATGAGACAATAGAGGGAATGTTGGAGGACCCTCTCGTCCTAAGAGCCAATTCCAAGGGCAGAACCAAAGATGGAAGCAGAACCTGAGAAAACCATACTACCAATCACCCAATAACAATCAAAGGCAACAACATCACCATCAATCAGAATCAAGGACAAGAGAGAAAGTGCTTCAAGTGTGGAGACCCTAACCACCTGGCCGATACCTGCCCAAGGAGAGAAGTAATGTGTTTTAACTGCAATCATTTTGGGTACATGGCCAAGGACTGTAGGGAACCAAAGCATGAGTCGACGATTAATCATGCCAGAGCCAACAAGCCGACTATTACCGGAAGGGTTTATACTATGAATGGAGCCAAGGCACCAAATCTGATGATCTCGTGCAGGGTAAGTGTGACATAGCTGGTAATCTTTTAACTACACTTTTCGATTCGGGCGCAACACATTCTTTCATTTCGATGGATCGTGTGAAACTCTTAAACTTGCCCATTTCTTCCTTGCCATATAATCCGATTGTTTCAACCCCAACTGCTGAGCCAGTTACCGTCAATTCTGTTTGTTTGAACTGTCCTATCATTGTGCAGGATAGACATTTTCTTGTAGATCTGTTCTGCTTGCCTGTAGTACAGTTAGATGTAATTCTAGGCATGGATTGGTTATCTCCTAACCATATCTTAATAGACTGTGCCCAAAAAACCTTAGTTTTTAGGGATGAGATTACTGGATTGTAATCTGCTAGTCAGGTAAAAGCTTCTTTGAAAGAGGGAGCACAAGGATACATGCTTCTGTTTTCCTTATACGTTAAGAATGAGTTAAACTTAGAGTCCATGCCTGTCGTCAAAGAGTTTCCGGAAGTTTTTCCTGAAGATGTACCTGGACTACCTCCTGTTCGAGATATCGAGTTCGTGATTGATCTGATTCCAGGCACTGGACCAATAACCATGGATCCATACCGTATATCGCCGTCAGAGCTAGAAACCTTGAATGAGCAACTTGAGGACCTGATAAGAAAGGAATTCATTAGACCCAGTGTGTCACATGGGGAGCCCCAGTTTTGTTAGTGAAAAAGAAGGATGGAACTTCTCGATTATGTGTGGATTTTCGTCAGTTGAACAAAGTGACGATCAAGAACAAGTATCCGCTTCCAAGGATAGATGATCTAATGGACCAGATGCGTGGCACGACCATTTTCTCGAAAATAGATTTACGGTCAGGCTACCATCAAATCCGTGTAAAGGCTGAGGATGTCCCTTAGACAGTGTTTCGAACACGCTATGGAAATTATGAGTATCTGGTGATACCGTTTGAAGTGACGAATGCTCTTGCGATATTCATGGATTACATGAATAGGATTTTTTGTCCTTATTTAGATCAGTTTGTCGTTGTTTTCATCGATGACATTCTAATCTATTCTCCAAACAAGGAAAATCATGTTGGACATCTCAGTATTGTTCTTCAGACCTTGAGAGGGAAACAACTTTATGCGAAACCGAAAAAGCATGAATTTTGGTTAGACCAAGTTCAGTTCTTAGGTCATGTTATATCTGGTGAAGGAATCGCCGTAGCCCCGTCGAAAGTTGAAGCTGTTTTAGAATGGGAAAGACCAAAGACAACAACAGAGATCCGTAGTTTAGTGGGTTTAGCTGGATACTACAGGAGATTCATTGAAGGATTTTCCAAGATAGTAGGACCCCTTACCCAGTTAACTTGGAAGGATCAAGCATTTACATGGACGGAAGAATGTGAGGGAAGTTTCCAAGAGCTAAAGAGGAGGTTGACTACTTCACCGATGTTGATACTTCATGATCCTAAGGAAGCTTTTGAGGTTTATTGTGATGCTTCACAACAGGGGTTAGGCTGCGTGCTGATGTAAAATCGGAAGGTTGTCGCTTAAGCTTCAAGACAGTTGAAGATTCATGAAAAGAACTACCCTACACATGACTTGGAGTTAGCAGCAGTGGTCTTTGCTCTGAAATTCTGGAGGCATTATTTTTATGGAGCTACATTCAATGTCTTCAGTGATCACAAGAGTTTGAAGTATTTGTTCAACCAGAAAGAGCTTAACATGCGGCAGAGACGTTGGTTGGAATTTCTGAAGGATTATGATTTCCAACTTTAGTATCACCCTAGGAAAGTAAATGTGGTAGCAGATGCCCTGAGTAGAAAGTTAATACATGTGTTAGTGGTGATGGTTAGAGAGCAGGAATTGTTGGAACAGTTTCGGGATCTGAGCTTGACAGTTAAGTCATTTCCAGGAAAGCTTGGTTTAGGTAGGATCACCGTTTCGAATGGATTGATGGACCAAATAAAAGAGAAACAAAGAAGCGATCAGTACCTGCAGGAAGAAAGAGACTTAGTACGACAGGGGGCACTGTCAGAATTCAGAGAAGGAACAGATTTAATCTTGCGATTTCGTGAGAGGATTTGTGTACCAGATGATGCCGAACTTAGAAATCTGATTCTAGAAGAGGCTCACAAGAGTAAGTTAAGTCTACACCCAGGAGCCACAAAGATGTATCAAGATCTAAAGTGATTGTATTGGTGGTATGGAATGAAGAGGGACGTAATGGAATACGTTGCTTCGTGTTTGGTATGTCAGAAGGCTAAGATTGAACACCAAAAGCCAGCTGGAATGCTACAATCTTTGGACATTCCAGAATGGAAATAGGATGGAATTTCGATGGACTTTGTAACAAGTTTACCCAGGACTCGGAAAGGACATGAGGCTATTTGGGTAATAGTGGATCGACTGACTAAGTCAGCTCACTTTTTACCTATCAACATGAAGTATCCGATAGAAAGGTTAACTCAGTTGTACATTGATGAAATCGTCATATTGCATGGAATACCTTCAAGTATCATTTCGGACCGCGATCCGAGGTTTACGTCAAAGTTCTGGCAAGGACTACAAGAGTTACTTGGAACGAAACTCAGATTGAGTTCTGCGTATCATCCACAAATCGATGGATAGTCAGATAGGACAATCCAATCACTGGAAGACCTGTTGAGGGCATGTGTGTTGGAAAACACTGGGATTGGGATGAATTCCTACCACTGATAGAGTTCACCTATAACAACAGCTTTCATTAAAGCATAGGAATGACACCCTATGAAGCCTTATATGGTCGACGATGTAGAACACCTCTATGTTGGTACCAAGATGGAGAAAGTTTACTGCTGGGACCAGAAATCGTGCAACAGACAGCAGAAAAGGTGAAAATGATTCAGGAGAAAATACGAACAACTCAAAGTCGACATAAGAGTTATGCTGACAAGAGACGACGACCTCTTGAGTTTGAGGAAGGTGAGCATGTGTTTTTGAGAGTCACACCTACGACTAGGATTGGCAGAGTACTTAAATCCAGAAAGCTCACTAACAAATTCATTGGACCCTACCAAATTCTTCGTCGTGTAGGTCCAGTAGCTTACAAAATTTCTTTGCCACCTTTTCTTTCCAATATCCACAATGTTTTCCATGTTTCACAATTGAGGAAATATGTTCATGACCCATCTCATATAATTGAGCCCGATAATGTACAATTAAAAGAGAACTTGTCTTTTGAGACTCCGCCTATACGAATCACGGACAAGATGACGAAGTAGCTCAGAGGTAAACAAATTCCTTTAGTCAATGTCATCTGGAACGATACAACTGGAGAAGCTACATGAGAATTCAAGGAAAAAATGAAGTTACAATATCCTGAACTATTTCCAGGTGCGTAATTTCGAGGACGAAATTCTTTTTAGAGGGGATAGTATTGTAACGCTCCGATTTCTGTGTCTTTCTATATCAGTAAATAAATAATTATTGTGTTTATTTTTATTAAAATCCAGAGGATGATTTTAAATAGAATAAAATCATTTTCTTGTGTTATCCTACCATAAAACGTCACAGTTAAAGTTTCATCTAAAAACTCAGACGGAAGCCGGTCTGCGTTTTCACTGACAGTAAAAGTTTACAGAGCAGAAAACCTAATTTTGACCTGTGAACAAAACGGTTAGTGTTTTTATCATGTTTCCTTCAACTTAGGTTATTTTGAAAATTTACGTTTGAAAATAAAATATAATATTTTATTCGGGTGAAAACGTCGAAAACTACGATCGGAAGTGCAACCGGATAGGAAATGGAGCAGATTAGGGAGGCACAAAAGGAGTGAAGTGACACGAGGGGATGTGATTGACAAGGGTTATGACACACTCAAAAAGTACCATCATTACACTTTTTCAAATTATATCATATTCAAATCAAAAACCCATTTTTCTTCACTTTTTCCAACCAAACACCTCCTTAACTCCAAGCTTTCTCTCCAAGCTCACTCTTCCTCCCTCTTCACGCCACTCTCCCTCCCTCACTCTATAAATACTCACTTCATTTCATCTCATCCATTTTCTTCTTCTTCTCCATTCTTACTTCAAGCTTCTAACACTTAAAACTTCCATTTTTATTCATTTTCAAGCTTCAAGCTTTCACAAGTTTTCTTCCTAGCTTCAAGGGTAACTCTCCCATGCTCTTCTTTTTCAAATCTTGCTTTTATTTCATGAGTTTACTGTATAGTGACTGTATAGTTTTGTTTCTGGGCGTTAGCCCTCCTTTAACCCAAAAAAAAGGGATTATAAATAGGATTTGAATTTTTGGAAGTCAAATTGCATGTTTGAAATTTTTGAACCTCTTTTTCTGTGCTCTTTTTTTTCTTCTATAGATATTAACAAATGATATTATTTGAAGGTGGTAATGAAGGTGGAGATGAATGGTCACATGATTTTGGTGAATAGAAGAGCAATCAATGTTTAAGTTTTTCATCTATATATATCAAAAAAATGTTTAAGTTTTTCATCTATATCTGGAATTAAAAATAAAAAAGAAAATAAATTAAGAGAGCATTAAAATTTTTTCATTGGGCCACATAGACAGTACCCAAAATATTGGGTAGGCACCAGAATTCACCATTGTAAAAAGATTTTTATAGTGGGGCGGATGCGCCCTTTATGCAGTTCTGTCCCATGATATACAATGTTTTAGTAAAAAGAAACAAAAAAATAATGAAGTATATCTCCAAAAAAACAAGAAAGAAAGAAAAAGTGTGAAAGTGCCATAGTTGTCCTTACCAATTTATCTATCTTTCGTGTCTCCAAACCACCAATTGCAAAAGGCGGAATGGACAGTCAATGAAGCATTGTGAGCAATAAAGATAGGTAGAGAGGTATTGCATAATGCAGGACCTCCTCGATTGAGAAGGTACCATCAGATGACTGGGATCATACTCAGATTTTCCCAATGAGGCTCCAATTGCACTGGACTTGTAAAGCTAATCTGAATCATGATAAAATTCAACTTGGACAAGTTGCCACAACTATCAAACGCATACGGATATCCAGGGCCATGGAGGCCACAAGGCCACTAAGACACTTGTCTTAGGCCCCATATTCAATTAGCTATTGATCCTTTGTAATTTTGTATATTATATAAAGGTCCAAAAATTTAATATGTAATACATATATCAAAATCAACAATAACATGTGTGTGAGAGATTTTATTAAAACATCAAGTAGCAACATAACTTTCTAGCCTAAACTGGCATCAAGTGTTATAATTATATGACACAACAATCCTCATACTTTTTTAAAAAAAAGGGACGGTTTTAATATTTATGAGTGCATATTTTATAAAAAAAATTATTTATGAGTGTGTAGGAATAAATTTTGGAAAAGTAAAAATTGATTGCAACTGAAACTATTTGTTCATTTTGTCTAAGGAGATTAAGCGTTGGTACCGTTAGAGAAAAATCAATTGCAGATGTGATTTTGTTAATAACAATGAAATGAAATTAATAAAGTAATGTTTTTTTTTTCTATATATACAATGAAATTCAGGAAAAAAAAAATCTCCAATAAACCTACCTTAGTCCCTAAACCGTCTATACACGGCCCTACGGATATCACATATCTTTGATCAGCTTGAGAACCTCCTAATTAAGATTATCAATATTGAATAAATGTAACGCCCCGATTTCTATGTCTTTCTATATCAGTAAATACATAATTATATGTATTTAATTTTATTAAAATCCAGAGGATGATTTTAAATATACTAAAATCTATTTCTTATGTTATCCTATCATAAAAAGTCACGGTTAAAGTTTCGGTTGAAAACTCAAATGGAAGCCGGTCTGTGTTTTCACTAACAGTAAAAGTTTACTAAGCAGAAAACCAAAATTTGACCTGGGAACAAAACGGTTAGTGTTTTTATCATGTTTCCTTCAACTTAGGTTATTTTTAAAATTTACGTTTGAAAATAAAATAAAATATTTTATTCGTACGAAAACGTTAAAAACTATTATCAGAATTGTAATCGGATACGAAATGGAGCATATTAGGGAGCACAAAAGGAGTGAAGTGACATGAGGGGATGTGATTGACAAGGGTTATGACACACTCAAAAAGTATCATCATTACACTTTTTCAAATTATATAATATTCTAATCAAAAACCCATTTTTCTTCACTTTTTCCAACCAAACACCTCCTCAACTCCAAACTTGCTCTCCAGTCTCCCTCCCCCACTCTATAAATACCCACTTCATTTCATCTCATCCATTTTCTTCTTTTTCTTCCACATTCTTACTTCAAGTTTCTAACACTTAAAGCTTCCATTTTTATTCATTCTCAAGCTTCAAGCTTTCACAAGTTTTCTTCCTAGCTTCAAGGCCAACTCTCCCATTCTCTTCTTTTTCAAATCTTACTTTTATTTCATGAATTTACTCTATGTTTTCTTAAAATGTTCATAAAGCTCTTTTAACTTCTAAAATATCTAGAAAATTATAGAAAAATCCGTTTGAGTTGAAACCAATTTCTATGAACTCCTAATGATCTCTACTTTCATAATCTAAGAGCTTGCATCAAACAAAAATTTCTAGCCTATTTATCCAAGGATGGACGAACCTAGTAGGTTTTGGACCTAGGATGTTTTGTTTCAACTTTTCAAATATGATCATGGATTTGAGCTTCTTATTACCTTTTAATGCTAAATCTAAGAGCTTGAAAAGTTTGAAAATTTCTAGCCTATTTTTATGGAAAAGGCCGAAACCCTAAGCTAGTGACTTAGAGGAATTTTGTTCAATCTTTGAAAAATGATCATTGATTATGAATCTCTAACACTTAAGGATCTTTAATCCACGAGTGGTGTGATTTTTGAAAATATCAAACCCTAATAATTTGAGAAGGCCGAACCTAGACCTTGAGAGTCTAGTGTTCTTGGTTGATTTTTAACTAGTGTTATTGTTTTGGTATTTTTAGACTTTCATAGCGAAGCAAGCGAGGACATTCGTGGTTCGTTACTTCAAACACCAAGCACTTTTACCTTCACCAAAGGTAAGAGGGGACAGCCTGAGGGATACTCAATAACTGTGTACATGTGTTTATATGAACTGTTGATTTACTGGAATTCTGTTAGAACGTTTGAATCAATGTTTGAATGAATGTTATATTTGGACTGTTGTGGTAGTTGTTTTATTACTTGATTATTTACTAGATTAAAGTTTTATGAAACATGTATGACATGAACTGTTATTAACTGTTATACTATCGACTGCTATTATATTGATGTTTGATTGATACTTGAGAAGCCTGACATTTGTTTGTGCTCAAATAATGACATTTGTTGTTATCAAATAATGATAAGATGTTTTGGTGATTTCTTTGATTAAAGAATGTGGTTGGAAAGGAAGAATTCACGTAAGGTCATTATTTTTGAAAGATGAGAATTTTTAGAACACTTGTTAAAAATATTTTCAAGATAAAAAGGAAATCATTTTCGTATGAAAAAAGATTTTCGCATAAGAGAAAACCATTTAGAAAATATATGTTTTATGGAGAAAAAAACCTTTGTAAATTATTTGACTCTACTTAGAAATGAATTTAAGGAAAAGATTTGAAGAAAAAATGGATTTCTCATAATATTTTACAAATGATTTTCCAAATGAAAAGATTTTATATAAAATTGTTTTCGAAAATATTCCGGTAACTTGGATAAGTTACCGAGCCTTTTATTTTGTATTTGTGTTTCACTGAACGAAAAGTGAGAAACATGTTAAAAGTGGATCTAGTTCGCGAGACATCACTTCTAGTGTCTTATAATTACACGTAGATCTTTGATCCGTGTCCCGATATTATGGACTGGATGTCCTACTCACAAGGTGAGACAAGGATGTTAAATATGAATGATGTTTTCTATGACCACAAGCCCAAGACTGGTGCATCGGTCTAAGGCGTTGTGATTGAGCACTCGGACTGCATGTCCTGTGTTAATGTTGTATAATTTCAAATAATGAAATTTATGAATAGTCGTTGGCTTTTAAGCTTCTACAGCGAAATAGAAAGATCACAAAGAAAAGCTATGTAAAATGAAAGATTTTCTCATGCATTACTCCCTTTGGCAGACATGCCTGTTATTCCCAATGACCTGATAAATGAGGCATTCGAGACGATGTTATTCTGAATGACCTGATAAATGAGGCATTCAAGACGATGTTTATTCCGGATGCCTTGGTGCACGAGGTGTCCGAGATGATGTGCCCGTGTGGCAATTAAGCCTGATCAACTCCTTATTATTCAACGATGAAAAGGTGATGATATCTCATGAGATTAAGATAGAGCCTGAATACTGAAGTGTCATGCATGCTTTTATAAAAGCTGACTGTGCGGGCATGAGACCCCTTGATATTATACGTTTTTATTCTGATAAATTACTTGGTAAATGCTTAATATGCTTATATGATGCATGTATAATGCATATGGTTATTGTGATCTTCCATATATTAGTATCTCACTCTTGCATATTCTTTTGTTGTTTCCTCCCCTATATGGACTTGTTATATATATGAGTTTAGATGGATCCCAATATGCCCCTAGCACCAGCGGGAGTGCGGACCCTAACTTTTGAGATTGCTCATCTTGTGTCTGCGTGGGTAATTCATCCGGGATCCCACTCTGCTACTTATACCGGACCGGTGACTTCTCTTGAGGGGGCAACAGAAGGCGGACCACAGCGTAGAGTAGAGACAATGGAGTCGGTGAGGATATCGCTGTAAAGTTAATGGCATTCAATAACCTTTTTTATATTCATTTATTTCAAATCAATTTGATACCTTTTCTTTTTATATTTCATCATGATTATTGATTTTAAAGAGATTGCACCATTGCCTTTTATTTTTCTGTTACAATCCATTCATATTGAATTGGTTTTATTGCATTTGATTCAAAAATTAAAAGTTTTTAATTTTAATTTTGAAACTGACCATGCTATCTTTATATAGCATTTTGGGCATGAGTTTGAAAAGGTTGGACAGAACAATTCTCTCCTTCTACTTGAATATTATTTCATCTTGTTTGTTTTTCTGGGTTCTGGTCTTTGTTCTTCTAGACATTGTTTGTGAGGCTCCAACGTGTTTCTGGCCTCCAGTGCACGGGTCCGACACGTCGTTGTGTAAACCTTGGGGAGTAAATTGGATATCGGGTTGCACCGGAGGTCCGCCGGAATTTGCTTTCAGGGTAGTGGTTCTTGCCACGGCACAGCTTTCCTTCTTATTCTTTCTAACAATCTGAAAGCCAAATACTTAGTGTTGTTCCAATGGCGCTACTGCTCAACAAAAATGCTTTGCCTGATATCTAAAAGATGGAACCACTTGACGGAACCAACTACAAGCGGTGGTCAGAAAGGTTACTTATTTTCTTTGAGTAACTCGAGTTTGACTATGTTCTGTTCAACGATGCAACAACAATTCCTTCTGAGGGAGACCAGGAGGCTATCGAAACCGCAACCAAAGTAGCTGAGAACTATGGAATACACAACAAGCTAGTTCGTGGTCATCTCCTCAATCACATGCCAAATAATCTTTTTGATATCTTTGTATCAAACAAATCTGCTAAGTCCATTTGGGAGACACTTGAAAAGAAGTATGGTGCTGATGAAGCTGGTAATCGTAAGTATGTCATTGGTAAATGGTTGTAATTCCAAATGGTCGACAACAAACCAACCATGGAGCAAGTGCACGAGTATGAGAACTTGGTTGCTGACGTCCTAAATGAAGGTATGAAGATGTGTGACATACTGCAAGCAAATGTTCTGCTCGAGAAATTTCCCCCTTCCTGGAATGAATTCAAAAATCATCTAAAACATAAGAAGAAGGACTTCACATTACAAGAACTCATTAGCTACATGAGGACTGAAGAAGCAAACCTTTTCAAGGATAGGTATCTCTCTGGCCCTTCTAATCATTTATCTAATGCTAATATTGTTGAATCTGATGGCACCTCTGTTAGGGAAAAATTTCAAATAAATACAAGAAATAAAAATGTGAAAAACAAGTACAAGAAACAAGTCAACAAGCCTAATGGTAAATTCCATAAAACCAAGATAGCATGCTACGTATGCGGGAAAAATGGACACAAAGCATACCAGTGTCATTTTCGTAAGAATGAGCCTAATAACAGCTACAAAGGACAGGCATCTGAAAATAAGCCAAAATAAAAAATCATAAGCAAACTTGGCTGAGGAAGAGGAAATCATTACTGCTGTGGTAGAAGCAAATTTGGTCAACAGCATAGCTGATTGGATATTGGACACAGGAGCCACAAGGCATATTTGTTCAAACAAGGGGCTATTTCTAGAATTCGAGGAGAATGCTGAAGAAGCTACAATATACATGGGAAACCCTACATCTGCTGGAGTGCATGGTAAAGGAAAAATTATTCTCCAGCTCACTTCTGGTAAAACTCTGGCCTTGACCAATGTTTTGTATGTTCCTGAAATGTGTAGGAATTTAGTGTCCGGGGCTTTACTTAATAAGGCTGGCTTGAAAGTAGTGCTTGATTCTAATAAAGTGGTAATAACTAAGAATGGAGAATTTGTGGGTAAGGGATATCTATCTGGTGGTTTGTTTGTTTTGAACACTATTGAAATGAATGACAATGCTTCTAGTTCCGCTTACATAGTTGAGTCTCTTGATCTTTGGCATGGACGACTAGGACATGTTAATATAGTGTCTATTAAACAATTGCATAATATGAATCTGTTGCCTTCCATAAAGGAAGAATTTATATCTAAATGTCCTGTTTGTGTAGAAGCCAAGCATTCAAAACCACCCCTTAAACCTGTAATTTTTAGAGAAACTGAGCTACTTGAATTAGTGCATTCTGATTTAGATGATTTTAAAAATACAGCAAGCAGAGGAGGAAAAAAAATATTATATCACTTTCATAGATGATCATTCCCGATACTCTAAAGTTTATCTTTTGAGAACCAAAGATGAAGTTGAAATTATGTTTCTCAAATACAAGGCCGAAGTAGAAAATCAGTTAAATAAGAAAATAAAACGACTAAGATCTGATAGAGGTGGTGAATACAACCCCACTAGCCTTAAAAGAATTTTGTTAAAAGAATGGCATAGTACATGAATTCACTGCACCCTATACACCACAACAAAATGGGAAAGCTGAAAGGAAAAATAAGACCCTTAAGGATATGATGAATGTTATGATGATTAATTCTGGTATGCCTGAATATATGTGGGGGGAAGCTATATTAACTGCATGTTATATCATAAACAAGATCCTTCATAAGAAATTAGATAAGACACCCTATGAATTATGGAAAGGTCATCCACCAAACCTAAATTACTTTAAAGTGTGGGGGTGTTTGGCTAAATTAGGACTACCAGATTTTAAAAGAACAAACATAGGTCCTAAAACGGTTGATGTTGTATTTATTGGTTATGCCCAAAACAGCGCTGTATATAGATTCATGAGCCTAAATGATAATTCTATATTAGAATCTAGAGATGCTGAATTTTTTGAGCATGTTTTTCCTACGAAGAAATTGAATTCTGTAAATGATGTTGCTATTTCTGGTTCTATTTCTGTTGTTTCTAAACGTGTGCAAAATGTTGAAATCAGTGAACCAAGAAGAAGTAAAAGGATTAGAACATAAGCAAAATTTCGTCCAGATTTTATAACATCATTTTTAGTAAAAATAGATGATGTTGATAAAATAAATGAAGAAATAATTTATGCTTATATGTTAGAAGAGGATCCCCAAACCTATGAGGAAGAAATAAAATCAATAGACTCTAACTTTTGGAAAGATGCAATTAAAAGTGAACTAGATTCTATAACAAGTAATCACACTTGGGAACTAGTGGATTTGCCTAAAGGTAGTAAATCCATAGGTAGTAAGTGGACTTTTAAAAGGAAATATAGGCCAGATGGATCAATTGAAAAATTCAAGGCAAGATTGGTTATGAAGGGCTTTACTCAAAAACAGGGTGTAGACATTTTTGATACTTATTCACCTGTAACCAAAATTGCCACTGTGTGTGCTTTAATAGCTATGGCAGTAATCCATAACTTGGTTATACACCAAATGGATGTAAAGACAGCTTTTCTAAATGGAGATTTTAAAGAAGAAATATACATGAAGCAACCAGAAGGCTTCATTGTGACAGGACAAAAACACGGTATGCAAGCTTAAGAAATCTTTGTATGGCTTAAAACAAGCGCCGAAGCAATGGTATGAAAAGTTTAATAACACATTGGTGGACCATGGTTTCATAGTAAACACTTCTGATTCTTGTGTGTATACCAAAATGATAGATTCTAATTGCATTATTATATGTTTATATTTGGTTGAAATGAAAGACTTAGGAGAAGCTGATGTGATTTTGGGTATTAAAATACGGAAAACGGTTTCTCTCTTTGTCAAGCTCATTATGTTGAAAAGATTTTAAGAAAATTTAATAGTTTTGATATTGTACCTGCTAGAACACCATATGATTCTAGTATTCATCTTAAGAAAAATGGTGGAACCAGTATCTCTCAATCTGAGTATGCAAAAATAATTGGTAGTGTTATGTATCTTATGAATTATACAAGACCTGACATTGCTTATGTTGTAAGTAGATTGAGTAGATACACACATAATCCCAATAATGAACATTGGAATACCCTTTTACGTCTTCTAAAGTATCTAAAAGGTACTATGGATTGGAGTTTACATTTTGCTAAATTTCCAGCTGTCTTAGAAGGATTTTGTGATGCAAATTGGGTCTCATATAATGATGAGATAAGTTCCACTAGCGGGTACGTATTTACATTAGGAGGCGATGCTATTTCATGGAAATCAACAAAGCAAACATGTATAGCAAGGTCTACAATGGAATCAGAATTCATAGCTCTTGAACTTGCAGGTCATGAAGCAGAGTGGTTGAGAGGCCTAATGGCTGATATGCCATTGTGGGGGAGACCTACACCTCCTATATCTATTCATTGTGATTCACAGACTGCAATGGGTGTGGCTAATAATAGTGCTTATAATGGTAAGAGAAGGCACATGCGCATGAGACACAGTATTGTTAGACACCTAATTAAAAAAAGGTGATATCTCACTTGAGTATGTGAAAAGTGAGAAAAATCGTGCAGATCCTTTTACAAAAGGAATACCTAGGAAAATTGTCCTGGATACGTCGAGGGGGATGGGTTTAAAGCCTTGAGTGGAGGAAAATATAGTGGACATCCAATTAGTGGTCAAACGAAGCTATATAAATACTCATATGCACTATACTACTCATCCCTATGGCATGCGATAGTGCTGAATGTGAGGTTGAGCCATGAGCTCTTAATAGATACATAGCCCTTAATATGGGTAGTGCTATAGAGATGCACTTGATGTATCTACCTACATGAGTGTGAAGGCAAAGGCCACCTTCCATGAAAGACTTAGGTAATCTTTCTAGAGCACTCATGAGTAACCCAAGGTGAATATATATATATATATATATATATATATATATATATATATATATATATATATATATATATATATATAAGGCTTAAATTATTGTGTAAAGATTTAAACGCGCAGCTATCACAATTTTAAAGGTAAAAGTGTGTGTTGTGGGGGTCTCATCTTAAATCCATTAAGTTCAAGAGTAATTCACTTATTGGACATAAGGTGTTGCCTCACCTCACTACTTGTTAATTCAATCCTTAGGACATTAACACTTAAGCACAAAACCTTTCCTTGTCCAGAATCTGTTTTTATTGCTTGCCATTAGTGGGGGATTGTAAAGTTAATGGCATTCAATAACCTTTTTTATACTCATTTATTTCAAATCAATTTGATACCTTTTCTTTTTATATTTCACCATGATTATCGATTTTAAAGAGATTGCACCGTTGCCTTTTATTTTTCTGTTACAATCCATTCATATTGAATTGGTTTTATTGCATTTGATTCAAAAATTAAAAGTTTTTAATTTTAATTGTGAAACTGACCATGCTATATTTATATAGCATTTTGGGCGTGAGTATGAAAAGGCTTGACAGAACAATTCTCTCCTTCTATTTGAATATTATTTCATCTTGTTTGCTTTTCTGGGTTCTGGTCTTTGTTCTTCTGGACATTGTTTGTGAGGCTCCAACGTGTTTCTGGCCTCAAGTGCACGGGTCCAACACGTCGCTGTGTAAACCTTGGGGAGTAAACTAGATATTGGGTTGCACCGGAGCTCCGCCGGAATTTGCTTTCAGGGCAATGGTTCTTGCCACGGTACATCTTTCCTTCTTAATCTTTCTAACAATCGCTACCACCTATCTGGTACTATCTCCAGCGTTGTATGTTGCACCACCACCGGAGGGGCTGTTGCATGAGCATCCACCTCTTGGGGTGCCCTTACCCGGTGTTGTTCCTGCATCACCACCGGAGGAGGATCCGGAGGAGTTCTTTGAGGATGACGAGGAGATGGAGTATATGGTAGCTGACGATGATGAGCCGGAGCATGCTGCACCAGATGACGAAGATGATGAACTGAACTACGTGGTACTCGATGACGATGAAGATTTTGACACCCCTGATGAGGGAGGAGACTACATTGATCCTGAGCCCACTTCGTCTTCTGGGAGTGGGGGTATTGTTTCTGGCCTCCCTAATGGCTACTTATAGATTGATCAGCTGTAGGTGTATTTTGGGGTAGTGTATCCTTGTCCGACTTATTTCTGGCTTCTGAGAGCCAAGGTGTTTGGAAATGTGGTTCCGAACGTTTTTGCTTTTCTTATTACTATGTTCCTCACTACTTTTCCTAATTCTACTAATGGCATGTTTCCATTATTCATGTTCTAAGTGTTCATCCATCTTGGAAAAAAAAAATTCATCACTATTTTAGTATACTTATTTAATAAGAAACTATTATTTTCTGAAAGTAACCATCAATTTAATGAATTTTGTTTCTCCAATGGGTAACCATATGACGCCAAGTTTAGGGTGTTACAATAAACATCAATTATCTCAACATAATTCATATGGTTAGGTGATATTAAACTCTAGGTGAAAGTGATGTGAACAGGACTTGAGTAGTATTTTTTCCTGTAAATTACTGAAAAGAATTTTACAATATACTCCTAAAAGATCTTTTCAACCATTCTCATAATACTCAAATATTTAATACCTTCATATTTAATAATGAAGAGGATTGATTTCAAAGATGTAAACGTATATTATTTTGATAATGCAGGAGATGAATACTGTTGTGGATCGAATTATCCTGAACCACATCTCGATCTATGGCGTACATAGAGACTCAGCTCAATAAGGACCCAAAGAACCTAGGGACCGAATGAGCCGCCCCAGACCAAGTGAATCACTTGGCCATAAAAGTTAACAGGACAAATGCTCACAATATGAAGGAGTTGACCTACTCCGCCTCAGGAAAGACCATCTATTGTAACGTCCTTTGTTACATTATTAACATAGCCATAAAAAATAAAAATTGTAAAATCATTTAAAATCGTATAATAAAAGGTATAATTGAAAACATAAAAATTTTGCAATTTATTTAAGTCTGAAAATAACTTCATAATAATAAAATATTTATCAAAGTAGAGATAAAAATTTAATACATTGAAATAGACTTTAAAGCCTAAATTCCCTGGCCCAAAAAAAAAATTAAAATCCTAAGAAACCAGACATCTACTACAATCCAAGAAAAATAAAACTTGTGAGTCTTATTAATCCGTCACTATCCAAAGTTGACTGAATTAACAAACAAAATACTTTTCTATTTTTTGAAGGCTTTTGTCTCTCTCTCTCTCAGTTGATTTTTCTCTCCCTCTGGTGAGAGTGTGTTTTCATCTTGTCTTTTCTATTAGTGAGTTTTTGTGTATGTTAGCTATGATCATGTCCAACTTTTCAGTCTCATACATATTGCAACTTTTCAGTCCCATATACATATGTTGATATACTATATCCTTAAAAAAGTCTTTGGTGAAAGAAACTCAATGTATTTCACTAATAATAAAGAAAAAAAGTCTTTCGTGTTTTTTGCTTTTTCTTTGGATGTCTGGGTCATACTAAGCAAAAGTGTCAATTGCTTTTTGTTGTGGAGAATGATGATTGTTGCAGGGACTGGAGTGTTGAGCTCAATGCTGATCAGCGGAGGTAGGGTGGTGGTGTAGGTGGTCGGTGGCTGAGGGACGAAAGGGAATTCAAATCAAATCCTAACTTCCCAACAGCTAGGAGTATTCAAATTGCTAACGATTCAAATGTGAATCCTATCCCTTTGAATTTGGTTACTTGGCGTAACAAATCTTTGGCATTTAATGATGTTGACCTAGCCAATGCCCAAACGGGTCATGGAGTGAAGGGAGCAGCGAATTGTTATCACAAAAGACGTAGGACATCATTGGAAGGTCAAGATATTAACACTGGTGACTTATCCATGCACTCTATGTTATTTGCAGAAAATTCTTCTCAGCAACACTTTTTATTGGTAGGCTCCGTCTCTCGGACCAGCAAGAAGTCATAAAGATTTTTAGTTGGAACTCTCGAGGCCTAGGTAACCTGCGTATAGTTCCTGTTCTCAAATACCTCGTGTTCGGTGTTATTGGTCGAACGCGTTTTCTCAATTTTTATTTTTAGTTTTGGAACTTTTAGTTTATGCAAATAAAGACGAGGGCAATTGGCAGTGCTATGAGTCTTTCTTCAGCCACAATTTACGTGACGAGGGAGGATATTTCTTCAAAGCTATATTCTATAATTACTCTCCCAGACTCCAGGTTCATAAAGAGGAAGTCCTAGGTCTCCTTCAAGAGGACCAACCTAAATATAGGGTTGTTATTTCAAATTGTTGTAAGAGTCTTTTATCATCTTGTGTTACGAACTCTTTGGTAGAGTTTGATAGGAGGAAAGTCCATGTAGTTGCTCACTCAAAGTTAGGGGTGGCTACATATATAACTATTCTCCAAAATTCCAAAATTGTGATGATGTTACCAGTTGTATTGCGTTCTTCATTTTTATTGGAATTGCTTAACTTTTGTTTTGTCAAAAAAAAAAAAAAACATTGTCTACATGGTTCTCTCTTGGTCCATGCCATAACACTAACCAACTCTAAAAGTTAACAAATAATTCTTCAAGTCTTCGAATCCTCTACGGCGATGTCCTCTGGTTTCGAAAACAAAACTAGTAATGATATATAAAATCCCTGTGAATAACAATACAATTTATAAAATATTTTCAATAAAGTATTGTTCTCAGTTGACATGCTAACAAAAAAAAAACTGTCCATGGTATCCGCTAATTTTCCAAATAACACATTAAAAATACATGGTTTAATGAACTTTTTGGTTCCTGAAAAGTAGGTGAGTTTTGGTTTTAGTCCCTGCACTTTTTTTTCGATGGTTTTGGTCCCTGTAAATTTTAATTTTTTGGTTTTAGTCCCTATCGCAAGTTACCTTCCGTTAAGTGCTGATGTGGCCAACGTAGTGCCACGTCAACAAATATGCCACGTTGACTGCCACATATGAAAATAAATTTTGTTTTAGTCCATGAAAAGTGATTAAATTTTGTTTTTAGTCCCTGTATTTTTTTTTGTTGGTTTTGGTCCATGCAAATTTAAAACTTTTTTATTTTAGTCCCTGTAGTCAGTGACTCTCTGTCAAGTGTTGACATGGCTAATAGAGCGTAATGTCAGCTTTATTATTATTATTTTAAGCCACATAGGATGCCTTGTCATAAAATATTTATTTTAAAAAAATTATTAATATTAATTATTATTATATTTAACCATTATGGTCTTTTGCGTTGAGGAGGGCATCATGGTCGTGACATTAGAAATTCATTGCATGAAAATGAAAGGGAAAAATGTGAAAGAAGGAAGAAGGAAAACATAGGTCTTGATAAAAGTAAAAAAAAATGTTGTAGAAGATATGGAGAAACGCTTCAGAAGGAGGAAGCAAGAATGTTGCAAAATGAAGGAGGAACAATAGAGAAAAATGAAGAAAAGACAGTCAAGTTTTATACGGAAAAAATAGTTATAATATTATAATAATAATAATTAAAATAATATAATGGCTAAATATCATAATAATTAATACTGATATTTTTTTAAAATTAATATTATGAGGTGGTGACTATAGGATTATAAAAACTAATAATAATAATAATAATAATTAAGCCGACGTGACGCTCTGTTAACGATGTCAACAATTAATAGAGGGCCACCGAGAGCATGGACTAAAATCATAAGTTTTAAATTTACAGAACCAAAACCAATGAAAAAGTACAAGGACTAAAATCAAAATTTACTCACTTTTCAGGGATGAAAACCAAAATTTATTTTCATAAAATGGAAGCCAATGTGGCATAAAATAATAATATTTTGCTGACATGACAGTGCTGAAGTGGCAGTGCTGACACGTCAGTCTGTTAGCCACGTCAGTACTTGGACTAAAATCAAAAGTTTTAAATTTATAGGGACCAAAACCAATGGGAAAAAAATGCAGGGACTAAAACCAAAACTCATCTATTTTTCATGGACCAAAAGTTTACTAAACCTAAATACATTTAAAGGCAGCAATTATTACGACAACTCAAAAATATAATTGATAATAATATGTTCAACAATTAAAGCAAACCACACATTACAACAATAACACAATCGTTCAAGTGGCTCGAAAATCTCACACTTTGTTGGTTTCTTGCCCAAAAATGGTGACTTGGAAACCTCATAATTAAAGTGGTTTCTTGTACCTTATTTATGATGACTAATGAACCTCATTTTAGAATTGATTCATTGCCTCTATGGTGGAACCTCATCATTAAATTTGTTCTTTGTCCCTTATTTACGGTGATTCGGGAACCTCATAATTAAATTTGTTCCTTGTCCTTTATTTACGATGACTCGGGAACCTCATTTTAGAATTGATTCCTTACCCCTATGGTGACTCAGGAACCTCATAATTAAATTGATTACTTGACTCCCATTCACAGTGACTTAGGAACCTCGTAATAAAATGGATTCATTGTCACTATATCTATCATGAATCTGACAGTATACTCATCTTCATATCCCACTAAACGGCGATGTTACAAACCAATTCCCCTAACTTAGGTGGTATACAACAACAAACCTCACACAACATACATATACTCATTTATTCATATTCAGAAACACATATCCATCAAGCATATCATTAACCACAATTCGACAAACTTTCCCAGAGCATATAACAAGTACAATTTCATTGCGTACCAATTAAATATGTATCATATTAATCATAAACATCGAGGTAAACCAACACAACATAGCATCAATTTCGCAATTATCCCCCTTTTATGAAAAATCCCCCAATTTTAAAGTAGGTTAATGATAACATGCATCAAATCAATTAAAAACTCCTAAAACCATAAGGTAAACCCTTGGCGACACAAACAAACCTACATACCACATAAAGGGTTCATAAAAGGTATTGTTACTCACCTCTTGAAGACCTCTGAAAAGCTCCAAACGTATATCCTTGAACTTGCAAAGGAGATCTCCCTAGAAATCTTCTCCTTGTTTCTTCTCTAACCTCCTTCTTCACCCAAAAACTCTTCTCCAAACTCTCAAATCCTTCAATACAAGCAAAGAGAGAAGGCTAGGGTGTTGAGAGACCCTCTGTCCGCACTAAGAGATGAAATAAAGTGTTAAAATGAGTTTCACACGTCCACCACTTGAAAATCCTCGTTTTTGTACATTTTGACACTATGTACGACCGTCCTTCATTATGTACGGCTGAACATATCCTTGTACGACCCGTACATGGTGTGCTCGCTCACTCTTAACATTATCGACGCGAGATCGTGCTTCAGTTGTGCATAATATGTATAGGGCATACATCCCTGTGTACAGCCGTGCATTCCTTAAGCATGGGCCTACGAGAGTGTTGCGTGCCGCTGACACTCATCCAGCACGGGCGTGTTGAGCATAAGCATAGTCGTGCTCATACGCTTGGGAAGCATTTCTACCCAGAAATCCCTCCCTAGTTACTTTTATATTTTTCTAAAGCCATTTAACTATTTTCCAGGTCTTAAAACATTAATTCTAAGCCTCCCAAAAATTATTTAATTTTATAAAACTCTTTACCTTTTCTATTTTTAATTTTAGGATGTTACACAGAAAAGGAAACATCATCTGCTACAAGTACAAAAAATCCTCGGCTGCACCTCTGATACAACAATGCTTTAGAACTAAAGTGAACTCTCGACCAACCTTGTCAAAACTCAACGTCTTCAAGCATTCAATGCTGCCCAGAACGACACTTTGACATTAATGGCATCCCAATACTTCCAATCAAAAGAAATCACTTTATGAAGAATGCCTCTAATGGATCAAATTGATTGAAGGCTATATATAGAGAAGTTCATGAAGATGAAGAAGTCACACACATTGCAATATCAAAAGAGCATTTACTCTATGCTTAATTTCATTATTTTTTAAATCTTTACTCTACAATATTTTGAGAAGTTAAGATGTAGTGTTTCTTTATTCCTATAATTATTCCACTCTTTTAGTGTTTACCAGAAAGAGCTGCTAGTTGTATTAAATACAAAAACACTTATATTCGTTTAGTTGTTGAGCTTGAAGAGGCTAGGTAAGTAAATAATACTTGTATAAGAGTGAACTGGAGAGGCTAGGTGTGCAAAAAATACTTGTATTTTAATCTGGTTAGTTATAGTGGAGAAAACTTGGTGCTGTAAAACAAGATAAATCCTTTGAGTGATATTCTCGTTCTCAATCTCTTTAATTATTTTGAGTTTATATAACATATTTTCAAACAATGGGTTAAATATGTGAAAATAAAAAATCTTAATTTGTTTCTTGTTTGTCTATGTACTGTTTGTGTATGTGCTACTTTAAACAATAGACGAGTCATTTGTATGATAATCTGTTTTCACCCGTATGCTTGTTGTGTGTGGGAAAAGAATTTTCTATGTTTATAAAAGGTTTGATACACACAATTCAACCCCCTTCTTGTATTTAGTTTGTTTAATTCAGTTAAAACCTTCAGAGGAGGATGTACTATCTGCATGGAAGAATTCAAGAATGGGGAGACCATTCAACCTTTTGGAGTGTGTGTCCATGAATTTCACTCCTCTTGCGTCCAACCTTGGTTCAATACCAAAAAACTACTTGTCCTTTATGCCGTGACAATTTATCGACCGCTCTCAAGACTAAGAGGAACATGGATAGGATTAGAATATGAGTTTATGGTATTTTTTGTGTGACATAAATTACAAATGTAGTTGGTTTCTGATTCAAATTTTTTAAATTCTATATAATTAAGATATAATCACATGCTCTAATTCTAAACCAATTGGTTGACCACATTATAGATTCATCTTTCTTCACTTTCTATTTAATTTACTATACCTATGCATGAATCCACCCAATGCTGAAGTTTGAATTGGAGATGGTGATTTGCCATAGGCTCAAGGAAGGAAGTAGTTGTGTTGTGCAGAATAAATGGCTACAAAAGGAACTCCGTGGGAGTGCATGGTTGTTCTTTTGTTGCCCTTCCTCCACGGCTGAATCCGCTCCTATGTATATGGGAGTGGTGTGTGTAAGACATTAGTGTCATATTTTCCAGGATCTATACTAAAAATAATAGGATTTCATAATTCCCTTGATAAAAGAAAAACTATTTAGAAAAATGTTGGCCGTGGTAAACATCACCCAAGAGGGGGTGAATTGAGTTTTAAATAAAAATCGAATCTTCTACAATAAATCAAAAAACCCTTTAAAAATTGAAACATAATTTACAATGAAAAACAATTTAAAAATCAAATTAAAATAAATGAAGGAAGAAAAGTGAAACTCAACCATTTTATCCTGGTTAATTTAGCCACCCAACCGCCAGTGGCCTAGTCCAGTCCCTACTCCATCTGTGAGATTTTCGTCCACTATAAACAAGCTTAACATTTGATTGCAATTGTTTTACAAACCCAAGCTTAATAGGTGCTTGTAACCTTCACAAAATAGAGCCCACCTCACAAGCCAGGAATATCATCTCCCCTATTGAAAGATCCTCAAAAACAACCCAAGAGGTATCACCTCCCTTGTCAAATTGGTAACCAAAAGATGGTTTGAGTCGCCTGACTCTTACCAATATAAAGCACGCTCAATAGTGCAGATAAACAAATTAAAGAACAATAAAATGCACCTCAAATTAATGAGCCACAATACAATCAAGAACCTAATGGTATTCAATATTTAACAATAGCTCAATAATTTTTTCAAAGTTTTAGAATTTTGAAGAAGAATTTGAAGGATGATTCAAGGAGTAAGCTCACTCTCTCAATTTCCTCTCAAATGGCTATTTAAAATCTCTTTGAAAAAAGAGTTGTTGGAGTAATAAAAGAGATTTATTGATTCAAATAACTCCATATTCTAAAATATGATTTAAAAATTGATTTAAATGGAGCAATAAATGTAGCAGAAAAAATAGAATATCTTCATTTATGCTCGTCATAATCGATTATCTTAATCAATTATGGTTTTTTTTCTTGACTGGGATTCAAATAAAATTATCATAGTGATAGCCTTTAGAAATAAAGGTTATCTAGCCTATTTTGAGTCCTTAATCTAGTTAATAGGGAATAATTTAGGTTAGATTTAGTGTTTAAAGTAATTAAATTGCATGGTTTGTTTAGAAGCAACTTAGAGTCTGGAAATTTCATGTTTAATGGTGCTTTTGAGCTTTGTGATATAAACATGATGCTTATGGAATGAGCTGGGCTGATATATATGCTTCAGAGTGCTGCAGCTTGGAATGAAGTCCTGAAGTCAACCAAGAGAAAGTCAAAGTTAATTGAAGCTAACTTTTTAAGGAAGTGGACTCGAGACATTAATGTACTCATCGTGTGTGTTGTATTAGGACAAATTGTGTGTCCTATGTACCTTTTTATTTGGGCTAGGCATTAAGTAATGTGAATATTCCTTTTTGGGCCCAAGGGGACATGTTTTTTTTTCCTATTATCACTTTTTGGTCCCCTCAACAAATGCACCACACGAGCAAAAGGTTTTTACCCTAAGGGGAATCAACATAAAAGTTTAATTTTGCACGCAGTCAGAGGCAGACCTAATTAGAGATTCTTAGCTTATCACACATTGGAAGCCATTTCTTGAAGCCTAGCCAAGGAAGAAAAGGAAGGAAATGTGAGAATTGGAAGCCTAGATTGGAAGGGCTTGGTGACTTAGTCTTCAGCTTATACTCTTTCTTGTTTAGTGAAACTTCAGCTTGTAATGAATTCTTTATTCTCTTTATTTTATAATATGTTTTTATCCATTTCCATTTCCATTATGAGCTAAATCTCTTAAGCTAGGAATATGATGAACTTATAATGAAAGTGATGAAGAATATGTGATGTTTGTTTGCAGTAATTTAACCAAATGAATTGTGTGATAAATACTGGAAATTGAGAGTGATCAACTTACTTAACAGACTTAGTTTGTTAATGTTGGAAAACATTAATAAATGGAACTCTTGAGTTAATGTGAGTTGATTAATTGATTGGAAAATTGAATTACCTTGAATAGAACAGGAATATTCATTCATGCTCATGGGTTAGCTAAGACAAATTAAATGTCATAGGTTAGCTGAGACAAATTAAATGCAGATGAGTGTAATTAAATTGGGCTTAGGTATAAGGAACAATTAATGAAACTTGTCTTAAAAATTGTTGGAAAACACATCAGCTTTCTTTCTCTGGAACCATTGCTGCAGCATTCGAGAGCATATTTGACATCACTGGATTTATAAGTGATTCTATTCCTAGCTATTTTCTCATTATCAACTTTTCTTGAAACTTAACCCATATTATTTTTATTCAGTTATCCATTAGTAGTTCAAAATAGAAATTATTCACAGTATTCCACTTACTTTATTGTTATCCTTTGAATTTAATTTTCATCCTAAATTTACCTAACTTGATTAACCACTTTAAAACTTTAGAAATTACCCTACAATCCTCGTGGGAACGATCTTTTATCATTATATTACTTGTTTAACTGTGTATACTTGCACATTGCACATTTTAAGCCAACAAGTTTTTGGCGCCGTTGCCGGGGATTTAATGGTGCTAATTTTTATAAGTTTTTAAGCTAGTTAATCTAGTTAGTTTTTTTTTAAAATTTTTCTGGTTGTGCTATTCTCCAACAGTAGGTCCTTGTTACGGTATGCGTGGAAAAGGTGCACCAGAGTTTCAACTTGATCTTGAAATAGAAAAGACAGCTAGAAGACTTAGGAAGAAAAACAAAGTAAACAAAGCTCGAGCTCAACATTCAGACTTAGGTTTCATGGCTGACTTACTCAATGGAGAAGAGGAGCAACCTGACATGATTGAAATGGCCAATGATAAGGATATATCTATCATGGAGTATGCTGTATTTGATCCTTCAACCATGAATACCGGGATTGTGAGGTCTGAGATCACAACTCAACATTTTGAATTCAAGCCAATGATGTTCCAGATGTTGCAAACTGTTGGACAATTTGGTGGCTCACCAACTGAAGATCCTCACTTGCACTTGAGACAGTTCCTTGAAGTGGCTAGTAATTTCAAAAACCCTGGTGCCAGTGAAGATGCTTTCAAGCTCAGATTGTTCCCATTTTCACTGAAGGATAGAGCCAAGGCTTAGTTGAACTCTCTGGAGCCTATTTCCATCACTACATGGAATAGGTTGACTGAAAAATTCTTGACAAAGTACTTTCCCCCAATAAAAAATGCAAGGATGAGGAATGACATAACCTTATTCAGACAACTTGATGATGAGCCCCTATATGAAGCTTGGGAAAGTGTCCACACCATGGGATACCTTTCTACATTCAGATAGAAACATTCTATAATGGATTGACCCCACCTACAAGAGTGATGCTTGATGCCTTATCTGGAGGAGCTTTGTTAACCAAATCCTACAATGAATGCCATTAACTCATTGAAAGTATAGCTGCAAATAGCTACCAATGGCCCACAGCTAGAGTGAATGCTCCAAAAAGATCAGGGGGGATGCATGAAGTAAGTGAAGTCACTACAGTTTCAGCTCAACTGTCAGCAATTTCTCATATGCTTAAAAACTTCACTGCTGCTCATAGTCCTGCCACTTCACAACCTTTTATTGCAGAGCAGATAATGATGGAAAGGGGTGGAGCTACAGTAAATGCAATTTCTTGTGTGTATTGTGGAGAAGGACATTTGTTTGAAGAATGCCCCAACAACCCAGCCTTAGTGAACTATGTTGATAATCTCAACAGAAACTTCAACCCCTACTCCAACACTTACAACCCAGGATGGAAGCAGCACCCAAATTTTTCTTGGAACAATACTCAGTCAGCACCTGGAGGCTCTAGTAATGCTAACAAACCAACTCAACCACCAAGATTTCCTGCTCAACAACAACAACAGCAGCCCCATGGTGAAAAACAAGACACTTCACTTGAAGCAATACTGAACGCCTTTATGACTGCAACTCAAACTCAGTTTCAGCACCAAGGAGCAGTCATGAGGAACCTAGAAACTTAGATGGGTCAGTTAGCCACAGCCATGAACTCAAGGCCAGCAGGAACCTTACCCAGCACCACTGAAAGTCCTACTGACAAAGGAAAGGAGCAATGCAAGGTGATAAATCTGAGAAGTGGGAAAGAATTACCTGGACCTGAGAAAAAGATTGATGAAGCCACAGATGCCCCTAAGAAGACAATTTCTCCTAGAGTTGATAAGGACCAGTCAAAGACGGAAAAAGAGAATATTGAGCAAGATGTTCTAAAACTGACACAGGATAGACCTCCCCCACCATTCCCTCACAGATTGAAGAAGGCAAACCAGGACAAGCAATTTGGCAAATTTATGGAGATATTGAAACAGCTGCACATTAATGTTCCCTTGATGGAAGCTCTACAACAAATACCTAATTATGCTAAGTATATGAAAGATGTGTTGTCAAAGAGGAAAAGGCTAGGTGAATTTGAAACAATAGCTATGACAAAAGAGTACAGTCTAATGTTGCAAAACAAAGTGCCCCCAAAAATGAAGGATCTTGGAAGCTTCACTATTTTATGTTCCATAGGAGATTCTTACAAAGGAAAGGCTCTATGTGAGTTGGGATCTAGCATAAATTTGATGCCCAAGTTTGTTTTCCAGCAGTTGGGAATAGGAGATGCAAGGCCAACCACTGTCACACTGCAGCTGGCAGATAGATCTATAGCTTATCCAGAAGGAAAAATTGAAAATGTGCTTATAAAGGTTGACAAGTTTGTCTTCCCTGTGGACTTTATTATTCTGGATTTTGAAGCTGATAAAGAAGTGCCTATCATCCTTGGAAGACCCTTTTTAGCAACAGGGAGAACTCTCATTGATGTGCAAAAAGGAGAGTTAACCATGAGGGTGAATGACCAAGAAGTAAAGTGTAATATGTTGAATGCTTTGAAATAACCTGATGAAACAATGAAAGAGTGCTCTCGGGTCCAGCATTTGGATTTTTTGGTGCACAAGCAGTTAATTAAAGATCACAACCACTTGGCAGAGGAGTTATGCATGCTCTCTGATAAGGAAGAGGCTGCTGTAAAGGATACTGAACTGAGCAGTGAGCAGAAACCTAATCCCAGCTGGTTCAGGAAATATGAACCTTTAGGAGTGCAACCCACTGATGTGAAGGAGAATGTCCCATAAATTGTGAAACCCCCTACTTTGGAATTGAAACAGCTCCCACCACATCTTAAATATGTGTATTTGGTTGAAAGCAAACCGTTACCAATCATCATCTTTGCTGAGTTAACTCTAGTTCAAGAATCACACCTGATAGAAGTACTCAAGAAACACACAAAAGCTATTGGGTGGCAGATAGCAGACATCGGAGGAATTAGCCCCACACCGTGCATGCATAAGATTCTGTTAGAAGATGAAGCCAAAAACAGTATTGAAAGTCAAAAGAGGCTAAACCCCATCATGAAGGAAGTTGTAAAAAAAGAGATTATCAAATGGTTGGATGCAGGCATTATATATCCAATCTCAGATAGTGTATGGGTTAGTCCAATTCAACGTGTGCCCAAGAAGGGAGGAATCACTTTTGTCACAAATGAAAGGAATGAAATTATTCCCACAAGAACAGTTACATGATGGAGAATTTGCATGGACTATAGAAAGCTAAACAATGCCACTAGAAAGGACCATTTTCCACTTCCTTTCATGGATCAGATGCTGGATAGGTTGGCAGGAAAGGAGTTTTATTGCTTTTTGGATGGTTATTCAGGATACAATCAACTAGCCATAGCCCCTGATGATCAACAAAAGACTACTTTCACATGCCCCTATGGTACTTTTGCCTTCAGAAGGATGCCATTTGGGTTGTGTAATGCCTCTGCCACATTCCAAAGATGCATGATGGCTATTTTTTCAAACTTGATAGAGAAATCTATGGAGATTTTCATGGATGATTTCTCAGTGTTTGGAGAATCATTCCAAGAGTGTCTGAATAATTTGGAGCAGATATTAGAGAGGTGTGAAGAAACTTACCTAGTTCTGAACTGGGAGAAGTGCCATTTCATGGTACAAGAGGGCATTGTCCTAGCACACAAGATATCCAAGAAAGGAATGGAGGTTGACAAAGCCAAGGTTGAAGTCATTGAAAAACTACCTCCACCCAAGAATGTGAAAGGAGTGAGAAGCTTTTTAGGGCATGCAGGATTTTACAGAAGATTCATAAAAGATTTTTCAAAAATTTCCAAACCTCTGTGCCAGTTGCTGCAACATGAGACAACATTTGAATTTGATGACAACTGTTTAAGAGCATTTGAAACTTTGAAGCAGGCTATAATCGCTGCATCTGTTATTGTGGCACCTGATTGGGAAAAACCCTTTGAATTGATGTGTGATGCAAGTGATTATGCAATAGGGGTTGTGCTTGGGCAGAGGATAGGAAAGGTCTTTCATTCCATCTATTATGCAAGCAAAACTCTAATTGATGCTCAGCTGAATTACACCACAATAGAAAAGGAATTTCTAGCAGTGGTGTTTGCTTTTGAGAAGTTCAGGTCATACTTAGCGGGAACCAAAGTCATTGTTTATATAGATCACTCAGCCATCAAGTACTTAATTTCCAAAAAGGATGCAAAGCCTAGACTAATAAGATGGGTACTTTTGTTGCAAGAGTTTGATCTAGAAATAAGAGATAAAAAGGGAGTGGAAAATCAAGTGGCTGATCACTTATCTAGGCTGCAACTAGATGGTGAATTGGAGCATAATCACACATTGCAAGATGCCTTCCCTGATGAAAAGTTGTTGTCCATACAAGAAGTTGTTTCACCTTGGTATGCTGATTTGGCAAACTTCTTGGCAAGCAAGATTATTCCCAATGACCTGAACTATCAACATAGGAAGAAATTTCTCCAAACTTTGAGGAAGTACCTGTGGGATGACCCCATCCTATACAAGATCTGCCCATATCAAATATTGAGAAAATGTACAACAGAAGATGAGCAAAAAGGCATCCTCCAAAACTGTCATACATCATCCTGTGGAGGACATTATGGAGGCATGAGGACTGCAGCTAAAGTCCTCCAAACAGGTTATTTCTGGCCTTCCTTATTTAAATATGCACACACTTATGTACTTAATTGTGATAGATGCCAAAGAGTGGAGAATTTGTCCAACAAAAATGAAATGCCCCTAACTAACATTTTAGAAGTTGAATTATTTGATGTTTGGGGAATAGACTTTATTGGACCTTTTCCTCCCTCTTTTGCAATCAATATGTGTTAGTAGCTGTTGATTATGTGTCAAAATGGGTGGAGGCAATGTCTACATCTACTAATGACTCTAAGGTGGTTAGCAAATTCTTACATAAAAATATTTTCACAAGATTTGGCACACCTAGAGCTCTAATTAGTGATGAAGGCACTCACTTTTGCAACAAAATTATGATCAACTTGCTAAGTATGGCATAAAACATAAAATAGCCACTGGCTATCACCCTCAATCTAATGGCCAAGATGAAGTTGCTACCAGGGAAATTAAGAGGATACTTGAGAAAATGGCGAATCCTTTAAGAAAAGATTGGTCTATACACTTGGATGATGCTCTTTGGGCCTGTAGAACAGCTTTCAAAACTCCCCTGGGAATGTCCCCTTACAGGCTAGTGTTTGGAAAAGTATGTCATCTCCTCATTGAGCTTGAACATATGGCATATTGGGCTCTTAAAAAATTGAACTTGGATTTATCTCAGGCTGCTAAGGCAAGATTTTTGCAGCTAAATAAGTTGGAGGAATTGATGGTTCTCATATGAAAATGCTGAGCTACAAAGCCAAAGCAAAAATGTGGCATGACAAGAGAATCAAGAAGAAAGAGCTCAAAGTGGGGGAGAAAGTTGTGTTGTTTAATTCTAGACTTAAATTATCCCTAGGGAAACTAAAATCAAGATGGTCAGGCCCATCCACTATTGTCCAAGTGTATGGCCATGGAGCTGTGGACCTCAAGGATGATTCAAGTGGCAGGATTTTCAAAGTAAATGGGCAAAGAGTTAAGCAATACTTAGGGGAAACTGTGGCTAGAAATAAGGCCACCATTACGCTATGTGACATGTAGCATTTGGTTTCAAAGTCAGGCTGAGGACTCCTAAACCAAGCGCTACTGGGAGGCAGCCCGGATTTTAATTTTTGCCATTTAAGTTTTGTTTTATTTAATTTTTGTAATATGTTATTGTTAGTTGGTTTGGTGCAGTTTTAACAGGGCAAATGCATTTAGGATTGGGGTAGTTTGCATATGGCCCAAAAGTCACATGCTTAATGGGCTAAAATGAAGTCATGAAATGAAGCCCAACAATTTCTGGAGCCAAACTGAGCAAAGGTCAGAAGGGGGAGAGGTTTAGACATCATTAAATGAGAGATTCCCTCATTAAAGGGGATTCAAATCTTTCCATTCTTCCACATAGAACCCAACTCTACCATTTTCTCTTTAACTCAACCATCTCTGCCACTTCCAAATCAACCACCCCCACGAACCAATCAAGTCATTCACCTCTCTCTATTTAACTGTACCATTCTGCCACACTTACTGCTCAACTGCAATCCATCTCTCTAACCCTATCTCTCCTTCTTCTACCCGTGACCATCCTTTTCTCTGAAACACCATGGTCAAACACAAGACAATGGGAGCAAAGGGTAAGAACCTAGTGGTCAGGTTTGACTCCGAATATGACTCTGATTCACACCAAATATTCAAAGATAAGGAAGCCAAAGCTTGTTATGAAGTTGAAATCAAAGAGTACCCCTTTCATCTAGAGGTGGGCTTTGCTATCAAGAAGGAACCCATTTTTGGTCACACACCTGAAGTGGCTCAGATAATCACTCTTCAAAACTGGAAGAAGTTCGCAGCTCACCCTAGAAATCTTGTGGTCCCTTTAGTTAGGGAATTTTATGAAAACATCACAACTACTGAACTGAGGCATTCCATGGTTAGGGGAACCAAGGTGACCTTCTCAGCTAAGTCAATCAACTTGAGATGGGGATGGGAATCAGAAGAAGATGAGTACCAGGATCTAGTGAAAAACATCTCTGAAGTGGAGGTTGACACCATGATGAAAGAGATGACAGTGGAAGGCACTACCTAGCTTAATGAAGCAGGGAACAATACTTGGAAAATTGCTAGGCCTGCACTGAAACCCTTAGCCAAGGTTTGGTATCATTTTGTGCGCCAGGCTAGTTCTTTTAAGCTGCATTCTAAGTGGAAACGGTGGGCAAAGACAGGCTAGTTCTTTTAAGCTGCATTCTAAGTGGCAAAAAGATCAATGTGGGTTTGATTATTGAAAATCAAATTTCTGAGTGTGCATTTTAGGGAAGTAACAAGTTGTTCTTTTCATCTCTGATCACAGAGCTATGCATCAGAAATAGGGTAGAAATTTATGAAGGCGAAGAAATCATTGTGAACAAAGGCATTCTAAATGTCAATGCTATCAAGAGATTCGCCACCTCCAAGACTCCACAACAACAAGCTCAACCTTCCAAAACCAATGAAGAACTAGAGAAGAAGATTCAGAACCTGACTGATTTGATGCAGTACCAACTGATCCAGCAGAGGAAGTATTTTGATTTCACCCACAATGTGTACCAGTGGCAGAAAAAGATAACCAGGATTGACCATCCCAAGATGACCTTGCCATCTCCCCCATTCCCCCTGGAATTGTTAGCTCATTTACCATTTGAAGCAATCCCACCATCTTCCCCACATATTGAATCCCCTGCTCCCAGGACTGAACCAGAAAATGAAGAAGACTCCATGAGTTGGTGTCCACCTTCTCCCCCACAGGTGCCCACTATTGCTACATCCAAAAAAGGGAAAGGAACCCCAACAACCACAAGTTGCCAAGAAGAAACAGAAAGTTGCTGCTGGGGGTAGTGGAGTAATACCTTCCGGATCTAAGGCCCCAACTGAATCCACTAAGTGTCATCAACCTACAAAGAAGATCAAAATGTCCAAGGCTAAAGCTGTGAACCAGAGTCCCAACACTGAAGAGCAAACTGCCCCAATCCTGAAGAAGATGAAGAAATGGCCATCACAAAGGAAGTCAAAGGAATTGGAAGAAGAACTCTGCAGCAGATGGTGAATTTTGAGAAGAGGAGGCTCAGTTCTCGCTTGAACAAAAACTAAAACAGAAGCTATGCTTCCCAATGCTGCAACATCATTACCCTGATAATACTGAACCTTGTCTTTTATTTCGTTTTTATGTTTGTGTCTTGATTGTCTTGTTTGTGTCCATGTTTAGTTGTTCTGTTAGGAGTCCTTTGTAATGGTTGGGATTCTATCTTATTTTGAATGTCCAATTAGCAATTTTGCTAACCAATTCCCTAAATTAAACTTTAGATAACTCCTAGGAGCAATCTAAAGTTTGGGGGAGGGATTGGAATTGGTTGTACTGTTTTGAAAAATTTAATGAAAAGTAGCAATAGTAGCTGTTGGTGTCTTTGATCTTGCATTGAGTAAATCCCTTGTGTTAATAAAAAAATTAAATAAATCTGTCTCTGAGGAGGGGTGTAGAATTTGGCACTAAATGCACAATACCCCAGAGAGCTTGGAAAGATGAGAAAACTCTAAATGCACTAAATGCACAAAACTCAGCAGTTATTGCATTTGAGAGTTCCACTCATGTATGTTCTTCTATAAGGTTTGACTTGTTTCTGATTAGTTTTACATGTCATTGCTGTGCACATTTTTGCTTGAGGCATTTTTAATTTGTTTTTAACTATCCTAGTTTAGCTTAAATCGCCTACCTGAAAGTGAAAACCTTGTTTTGAAGCCCCTTGAGCTTAAAGCCCGTTCTTCTGTGACAAAGCCAAGGTACAAGCCTATAATTTGGAAAAACAACAACTACCCCATGCTAGGAGGAGCCAACTGTGCTTTTCACAAGAAGATGTCCTGATATAAGTTTGGAGGTGCTGCTTGGAAAGTAATATTATGTGAATAAAAGGACTGCTAAATAAGGCAGTTACAGTTTCTTAAATCCAAAAAAAAAAAACCAAAAAGAAGGCATCATCCTATAATGTGAAAATCTGGAATCAATTGCAGGAATGGAACATCAAGGAAAAGTGGATCAAATAGAAAAGAAAAGCACCTTTGTCTCCACCTGGTCAAAGCCTCTCCCCAAAATTATCTTCCACCCCTACCTTAGCCACATTACATCCAAATAAAAGTCCTCTGGCAGTGTGTGGTTTTGATCATGTATTACTTAGTTAGAAGATTGTCAAGCTTATAATAGAAGAAGCATGTGAAGTGATGATAGAGTGAATCCAGATGCTGTGTAGAGAGATTTTGAGAGCTGGAATTGCAAATATTGCGACACCCTGAAACCCGGCATCACATGGTTACCTGTTGCGGAAAAGAAACCAATTTAAAATGCTGGTCGCCTTCGGAAAAGTAACCTTTATATATGGTTACTGAAAAAGGGTACTCAAATTTTTTTTTTTGGGTTAAAAGAAGTTAAGAAAAGATGATGAACACTCAGAACATGAAAATAAACATCATACTTATAGATATAACTGTCCCACTTGGGATCTTAGGTTTGATTACAAAACAGGCCTTGTCGAACTGGCCAACATACACTAAAACAACTATTGAAGAGACAGGTAAAAAGAAACATCAAACCGGGAATACGGAACTGGGTACAAGACTCAAAAGATGGCTCTAAAAGCCTAGGGACTAACAGGACAACTCCAAAAGCCGACGAACGATCTACCAATGCCTCCTGCATGCAGAGTGACCACAAACGCTACCCCCAGACAAGATATCAGATGCCAGATCGATAACGTCACCATCATCGTCGATAGGGACATCGTCATCTCCGGGATCCTGTGGATGGTAATCGGGCTCCTCCTCCTCCTCGTCCTCAATACGTCACAGTCGTCGTACCCTCATGTATAGTCCAGTTCCCTGTCATCCCAGCATGATCAAACACTTCGCTCCTCGAGCTCGACTGTGCCAAGGGAACGTTCGGACCCATCTAAAAGTACGCGCATACCCGGTACAAGAAGAAAAGAACAGAACATACAGATGTGCAAGAGTGAGATACCGTCATAAGATATATCCCACAACAACCATATACATGATACATACATCACATAATCATATAAGTAGTTAAATCATGCATATATATAACATAACAATGTTATATCAAAAGATCTCAAACCCGCACAATCAACCTTTGAAAATATGCATGACACTTCAATATTTGGCTCTAACTTAATCTTATGAGATATCAACACCGTTTTCCACTGGAGAAGAATTAGAGTTGGTCAATCTCTAGCCCATTGGGCAGTTGCCTCCATACCCTCATGCATTTAAGGTCTCTGGACGAGCAACGTCACATGTGCCTCTGAACCGGTCACATGGACTGACTCCCAGATACCACCTTGTATCTGATATGTAAGAAAGGCTCGTCTTCCTTTGAAAATGCACATGAGAAAATATTTTATTCAAAAGGTTTTCTGTGTGTTCATTCTTTTTCGTTGTCGCAGCTCAAAGCTAACGACTTAATCAGCATTTCTCCATCACTTGAAAACTTAGAAGGATAGGACACACAGTCCGAATGCTCAATCACAACGCCCGAGACCGATGCACCAGCCTTAGGCTTGTAGTCGTAGAAAACAACATTCACTTTTAACAACGTTCTTCACAACGTGGTTAGGACACACAGTCCACAACAACGTGATTAGGACACAAAGTCCACAACAACGTGATTAGGACACACAGTCCACAACAACGAAATCAGAATGCACTGTCCTCGATTTCAAGAATTGGATGCTCAGTCCAAAACATCATGAATAGGACTCATGGCCCTGAATTAACATTGATCCAAGATCACGTGCGTATAACTGAATACTAGAGGCGACGTCTCGCGTACTAGAGGCGACGTCTCGCGTACTAGATTCTCTTTCTTAAGTACTTATTTTTCATTCAGTGAAAATCAAATTCAAAACCGAATCCTCGATTACCTATCGAGGCTATCAGAAAGTTTCTAAAACATTTAGGAGAAAACCTTTTCTTTGAAAATATTTTGTAAAGCATCTTTGAAATACTTTTATCTTTGAAAATCCCCAATAGGATATTGCCAAATAATCTTGAAAGTTTTCACTTGAAGACACATAGTTTGAAAAGGATTTTTCTCTTGTATAAAAATAGTTCACCAAAACCATTTCAACATTTAAAACAAGTATTTTAAGTTAATGAGCTTTTGGAAAAGAACATCAATCCCTTCATCTTCAAAGCTTATTAAGGTTTTTAATCCTTATAACAGTTGAGCATAGACACAAGTCTGGCTTAGCAAACTTTCAATCAACAACAGTATATATTATCAGTTCAATGCTAATATCACAGTTGGAAGCAGTTTATCACAGATATGCATCCTAACATTTAGAACAAGCACAGTTCAACATCAGATAATAGCATAACAGTTCAAGTACATTAGATAGCCAAGTAAGATCAATCAACATATAAATATCCAGTTAAACACATACACACATGCATACAGTTATTGAATATCTTTAGGAAATCCTCTCTTAACTCACGTCGGAGTTAAGAGTTTTGGATTTGAAAAGAAGGTTCACGAACGTCCTCGCTTCTCCGATGATGGAAGTCCAAGGTTACCAACATAAAAATCATGGGTTAAAAATCACTCGAGAACACTAACCACAAGGTATAGGTTCGGTTTATACGATAAACTAGGATTAGGGGTTTCCAAAATTTATGCGACTCTTGGATTTATGATCCTTAAGTTCTAGAAGTTCATAAACAACAATCTTTTAACAAAGTTGAATTAAAAATCCCACTAAGTACTTGACTTAGGGTTTCGGCCAAGAATTGGTAAATAGGTTGGGAATTTCAAAACTTTCCAATCTCTTTAGGTTAGCATCCATACGTAGTAAAGAGATTAAAACCACGATCATTTCAGAAAATGGAAAAATCAAATGTCTTGGACCATGAACTCTTAGGTTCGGCCTTAACAAGTTTGTGAGGTTAGAGATCTTTAAATCATCCAATCTTTTGGACAAAGCATCCTTTAACATGAAGGAGCTCTAATCCATAATCATCTTGGAAAACAAAATAAAATAACATATCCTAGGTCAAATGTTACATTCGGCCATCATAGGAAAATAAAGCAAGAAAATATTTTAAACTTTCCAATCACTTAGACATAGCATCCTTTAACATAAGGAGCTTTTTAGTCCATGATCACTTTGGAAAACAAAACTCAACATCTTTGCCATAACCATTGAAGGTTTCGGCCTTTTCAAGAAATAGGGGTTAGAAATCTTCAAACTTTCCAATCTCTTGGACCTAACATCCTCCTATGTCAAGGGGTCTTAATCCATGATCATTTTGGAAAACAAAACTTAAACACCATCACCTTAAAACTCATTGGTTTTGGTCTTTACATAAAAATAGGGTAAAAATCTTTAAACTTTCCAATCACTTAGACATAGCATCCTTTAACATAAAGGAGCCTTGGTCCATGATCATCTTGGAAATGAAACTCAAATACAAACTCATACATGTAAAAGTTGAAACAAGATTCACCTAAACCATATACATGGTTTCGGCCTCCTTAGAAAGAAGTGGTTTGGAAACTTTGTTTTGGACAACCTTTTAGTATGTGATAGTATGAGTAAATACAAGAATATAGAAAATGGTTTCAACTCAAAAGGAGTTTTCTACCATTTTTGAGAGTTTTTAGAAGTTAAAAGCACATAAAGAACATGTAAAGAAAACTTTGAAACAAAAGATGAAACTTTGAATAAGAACTACATAGAAGTATTAACCTCAAAAATATTAACAACTTTGATGAAGAATTTTAAGTTAAAATCTTGATAAAAATGTACACTTTGTAAGAGAGAAGAAGAAGAAGAAGAAGAAGAAGAAGAAGAAGAAGAAGAAGAAGAAGAAGAAGAAGAAGAAGAAATGTAGTAAGGTGAAAATGTGAGAAACAGAGGAAAGTGATGAATGGTGGAAATGAAGAGTATTTATAGAGAGTGAGGGGGAAGAGGTCACGGTTTGGGAGGAAGAAAGAAGAGAAGAAAGAATGTGGGTTCCTTGTAGAGAGGATAAGGAGTTAAGGTGATGTGATGTGATTAGAGAGAGAAAGATGAAAAAGTGAGATTTTGAAAAAAAAGTCAATATTCACTTTTTGAGGTGTGTCATAGCCTTAACATCTAGTCACTTTATGTCACTTCATCCTCTTGATGCTCTGCTCCATTGCGTATCAGATGACTTCCCCCAACGTATTTCCCGACGATTTCACCTGGGAAATCCCTAAGATTTGGCCCCGAACAAGATTTTTCGAAAAACCCCAAACCCACACAAAACATCATAAAAACACTAACCATCTAGTTCACGAATTAAAATTTGGTATCTAGCTCAGTAAACTTGTACTGGCATTGAGAACCTAGACCGGTTTTAGTCTGAATTTTCGACCAAAAATTTTACTGTGACTTCATACGGTATAACAACACAAGAAAATGATTTTATTTTAAATAAAATCATCCTCTGGATTTTATCAAAAATAAACACATTAAAGCATGTATTTACTGATAAAGAAGCATACGAAAAACAAGGTGTTACAAATATGAATCTGAATGAGAGCTGCTCTTTATTCGTAGACTAAAATGCTTGAACTTTGGTTGGCTCTTGAGTTCATTTTGTTTGATGAAAAGAGGCTGAAAGGTGATTTCAGGTGATGAAGGCCGATTGGAACTCTAAGTTGACTCAAATTTCAAAGACCACTCTGGATCACACTCACTGATTAGGCTGAGTCACACTTATCTCCTTAAGAAGCAGGAAAAAGGACGTTTTGAGGAAGTAATGAACAAATGGATTTGATGCAAGGTTGAGATTATGGCAAGGATAGCTGCTGCTTGTTTCTGTCTTGTGCTGATTGTGACATTATGTTTCTTTATCTTGATTCCTTTCCATTACTTGAGGACAAGTAACAGTTCAAGTTTGGGGGTGTGATAACCTTTAGAAATAAAGGTTATCTAGCCTATT
The DNA here is from genome assembly GCA_030762895.1 of Sophora flavescens. Taxonomy (NCBI): domain Eukaryota; kingdom Viridiplantae; phylum Streptophyta; class Magnoliopsida; order Fabales; family Fabaceae; genus Sophora; species Sophora flavescens. The sequence goes on along the minus strand of CM061069.1, from coordinate 99,793,314 downwards.
TTGAGTCCTTAATCTAGTTACTAGGGAATAATTTAGGTTAGATTTAGTGTTTAAAGTAATTAAATTGCATGGTTTGTTTAGAAGCAGCTTAGAGTCTGGAAATTTCATGTTTAATGGTGCTTTTGAGCTTTGTGATATAAACAGGATGCTTAACGGATGAGCAGGGATGATATCTATGCTTCAAAGTGCTACAGCTTGGAATGAAGTCCATAAGTCAACCAAGAGAAAGTCAAAGTTAATTCAAGCTGACTTTTTGAAGAAGTGGACCCGAGACACTAATGTACTCATCGTGTGTGTTGTATTAGGAAAAATTATGTGTCTTCTGTACCTTTTTATTTGGGCTAGGCATTAAGTAATGTGAATATTCCTTTTTGGGCCCAAGGGGACATGTTTTGTCCTATTATCACTTTTTGGTCCCCTCAGCAAATGCACCACACGAGCAAAGGGGTTTTACCCTAAGGGGAATCAATATAAAAGGCTAATTTTGCATGCAGCCAGAGGCAGACCTAATTAGAGACTCTTAGCTTATCACACATTGGAAACCATTTCTTGAAGCCTAGTCAAGGAAGAAAAGGAAGGAGCTGTGAGAATTGGAAGCCTAGCTTAGAAGGGCTTGGTGACTTAGTCTTCAGCTTTTACTCTTCTTGTTTAGTGAAACTTCAGCTTGTAATGAATTCTTTATTCTCTTTATTTTATAATATGTTTTTATCCATTTCCATTATGAGCTAAATCTCTTAAGCTAGGAATATGATGAACTTATAATGAAAGTGATGAAGAATATGTGATGTTTGTTTGCAGTAATTTAACCAAGTGAATTGCGTGATAAATGCTAGAAATTGAGAGTGATCACTTATTTAACAGACTTAGTTTGTTAATGTTGGTAAACATTAGTAAATGGAACTCTTGAGTTAATGTGTGTTGAATAATTGATTGGAAAATTGAATTACCTTGAATAGAATATGAATATTCATTCATGCTCATAGGTAAGCTGAGACAAATTAAATGTTGATGACTGTATTTAAATTAGTCTTAGGCATAAGGAACAATTAATGAAACTTGTCTTAAAAGTGTTGGGAAACACATCAGCTTTCTTTCTCTCGAACCATTACTGCAATATTCGAGAGCATATTTGACATCAATGGATTTATAAGTGATTCTATTCCTAGCTATTATCTCTTTATCAACTTTTTTTGAAACTTAACCCAGTTTATTTTTATTCAGTTATCCATTAGTAGTTCAAAATAGAATTTATTCACAATATTCCACTTACTTTATTGTTATCCTTTGAATTTAATTTTCATCCTAAATTTACCTAACTTGATTAACCACTTTAAAACTTTAGAAATTACCCTACAATCCTCGTGGGAACAATCTTTTATCATTATATTACTTGTTTGACTGTGTATACTTGCACATTGCACATTTTAAGCCAACACAAAGTCGATTATCCTAATCGTTTATGCCTTCTCTGTAAAACCACCCAGTTTCTTAAATTGTCATAATCGATTGTTTCACAAGCATAATCACTTATATATCTGATGTCAGCCAAAAAAAATTCGCATTGAAGTACGGACTAGCCATAATCAATCGTGTAATCGATTATTTCCCAAAAATATTTTTCCTAGATAAATTATTTATAACAAAAAAGGGAAACAAGGATATTTCTTTAAAACCATACTATCCTTATCATACCTCACAAATATTCTATGACTTTTCTAATATGAATCTTCTTGAAGTTCTTTGTTCTTAGTCTTGAATTTTGTTCTTCTTCAAATTTCTTCTAGGAATGTCCTTCAAATTTTAACTCCTTTTAGCTCTTCATGTTCTGAACTTGTTCTTCCAAAATTCATGATTATAGTATGACTGACCTTTAGTCTTTGCTCTTCAAGCTCTTGACTTCATAGCTTTGCTTATTCCAACCTGAACTTTTCTATTGCATAATATTTCTCATAGCATTAGTTCATGTCATAGAAAATATTAATAATATTTCACATTTTATTCCACACACAAAACCATGTATAATATTTCAACCCATGAAGAAATATTTTAATATAATATCATATTAATATTCCTTATGTCGTTAGGCATATAATAATAATAATAATAATAATAATAATAATAATAATAATAATAATAATAATAATAATAATAATAATAATAATAATAATAATAATAATAATAATAATAATATACATATTATTTTATGCCAATTTATTATATTGTCAATCACAAACATATATCCAATATAATTAGATATTACATGTCCATTCCCTCAATGTTATATAAGATACAATCATTTAACACATGTGTATTTAACTAAGAGTTTCAATGTTATAAACTGATAGTGTAAAGCCTTTTTACACAGACATCCAAAGATAAATCGCCATCCATACCATGATTGATGATCGATTGACAATGTAAAAAAATTACACGGTCAGTGTTTAACAATAAAACTCGTTAATTAATGTAATATTCGTTAAGCATAATATCATTCATTAAGTATATATTCAATATATATCAAATAGTCACATGCCATTTTTTAACATAATACACATTAAGCCCAATATTCTTTTTTTGAATAAATGTCATGCTACTCTAATTGTCAACATCAAAATTAACCTATATCACCTTTTTGAGCATCTAATCTCCTTACCTTCATAGAAGGTAAGAAGGGATTGCCTAGGGATATTTCATGACTATATGCATGTGTGTATGTGTTTACTTGAGTGATTTGAATATTATTATGATAGGGAGCAAACACTTGAATGACTTGTTTACTTGAACTATTGTGATTATTACTTGAAGTTGATTATTACTTGCCTTAAAGTATTGTGAGTAGTATATATGTGATGAACTGTCGTTAACTGTGATATTATTGTTGAGAATATATTACTGTTGGTTGAAGTTTGAGAAGCCGGACTTGAGTCTGTGCTCAATGATTATAAGGATTAAAAGCCTTAATAAGCCTTGAACAGAACTTTGAAAGTATTGATTTCATTTATAAAAGTTCCTTGTTTAAAACGCTTACTTTAAGAGAATGAGATTCTTGTTTTGAAAAGAAACGTTGAAGTGTTTTTAAGTCAATAGAAACTACCTTTTTATGATCCAAAGTTTGTACGAGAGAAAACTGTTGTTTTGGCTTCAACGTCTCAAGAGGGGGGGTGAATTGAGTTTTCAAAGAAAATATTTCCCTCTTAAAACTTTTTCACAAAGCTTTATAAATCTTTTAAAATCAGAGTTACGGATTTGTGTTCTCAGGATCTTTTATAAAATCAATGAAGGGTTTTTACAGAATCTTGAATAGAAGGTGATGAGGATAAGAAAGATTAATAACGAATAGGTTCAGGTTCAATAACTCAGTAATACCAAGATATAGTTTATACAGATCAAGAACAAAAATTATATTTGAACTTTAAACATCAAAGTTGCAGGTTCTTGAATCATAAACAGAAATTAAAGAGTCTGAGTTTAGAGATACGATACAACCAGATTTATCCTGGTTCAGTCACCTCCACTGTGACCTACATCCAGTCCCCACTCCACCTGTGGGTTTTCACACACTAACACACAAGCTTTGCCAGGTAGCTTGAAAAACCTTTACACCACATAACACTCCTTCACTTCGAGATATCACACTCTTGTGAAGAGCCTCAATGTTCAACCTTTGGGATACCTCACCCTAATCACTCAGAGAGACTCCCTCTCTCTTTACAATCAAAAAGTAAAAACAAAAGTTGATTCGTAACTCTCAATAGTCAGATAAAACAAATTGAAGCACTTATGAGTATTGAAACACTCTTTTCACAGTAAGCCCAATGAAGATGACGAATGATTTTCACAATTGATTTCTCAAAATGATTTCGTAAAACTGTGATATGTTATGATATTCGTATATATTGTAAAAGTGTTCCTTTGATCCCTCTTTATATAGAAAACAAGTTATAGTTGTTAGGATCGATCAAAACAGATTTGGATCTGATTAACAGAATCTGTTTTCTTGATTCTCGTTCTTGAAATAAGATTCTGATAGTTCTTATAGAATTCGCGTCCATAAAATAACGAGTCCATTTGGAAAAATAGCCGCGTCCATTTTAAAAAAATACCCGCGTCCATTTTAAAAAAATACCCGCGTCCATTTGACACGTCAGTAGACGGGAGTACTAACACAAAGTAATTGGACGTTCTCCAACTAGTAGACAAGCTCCATATGCCATGTAATTGGACGGAGCTTCTCATTTAAGGTTTTAGCAGGTCCAAAGACTTTTGTGGACGAGCGCTTGTATTACTTGTTGGACGAGCGCTTGTGTTACTTAGTAGACGTGAGCTTTTGTCACTTTAGTAGACGTGAGCTTCTGTCACTTTAGTAGACGTGAGCTTCTGTCACTTTAGTGGATGTCAGCTTCTGCCACTTTCTTGGACGTCAGCATTTACCACTGTTGGACGAGCGCTTATAGTATTCCAATGTTGGACGAGCGCTTATATTATTATTTCCAAAAATCATTTTCATTAACGAAAACTTCTTCCTTTTAATGCAGGTTATGAAAAATGATTTTCTTTCATGCATCTTTTCAAATTGAGCTTATTTGTGAATAAGAGATTCCTTGATGATTCCTTCGTTTAAGCTCTTGTCTTGATGATTCCTTGATCTTCGTCCTTGCTCTTTGATTCCTCCAAGTTCTTCCTTGAATATTCTCCTTTGATTGCTCCCTGAACTTATTGAATAATGTTTGACACCCGTCTTTACAATTTGACACTAAACACTTGCATACACATTAAGTTGTATTTGTCATATATCAAAATCTTTAAGTCATTGAATCTAACAATCTCCCCCTTTTTGATTATGACAAACCTTTTAACAAATTATAAGATCAGTGTATAAGTGTAGCAGACGCTAAGTGTTTTGACAAATTTATATTCTGGTATCAAAGCAGTCAGAGTAGTAGTATATCAGAACAAAAAAAAAATTAACAGAGCAGTATTTGATTTACTCCTCATTAATCATGTAATCTTTTAAGATCCTTAGCTCCCCTCAACATATGCATGTATAATTTGTTTTCACTATGTCATACTTTTTCTCCCCCTTTTTCTCATGTATACTTTTAGCTCATGTATAATTTGTTATTATCCCCTTTCTCTATATCATACTTTTTCTCCCCTTTTGGCATCATAAAAAAGGTAAAGAAAAGAGACATTCAAAGCGATAGAGAAGGTAAGTATTTAATCATTCAAACATAGTATATAAAATTGTTCATGATAGAGGGATAGGTGCAGGGGCAAATCAAAAAGATGCGTCCAACTCTCATAGATATTCCAAAATTCTCTTCTAATCATTCATAGATATTCCAAATCAAATCATACAAGAATCAGAGCATATTTACACAAAGATATAGTCAGATAATCAGTTTCTTTAGAGATTAGATATAGGATTTATCGATTATGCCCAATTCTCTTCTAATGAAAAAGAAGCTTTCCTTGTTCAAGGGCTTGGTTATGATATCAGCAAGTTGCTTAGTTGTATCAACATATTCAATCTCAATTTCTCTACTTTGTATATGATCTCTAATGAAATGATGTCTGATTTCCATGTGTTTAGTTCTAGAGTGCATTATGGGATTCTTAGTTAGGTTAACTGCACTCGTATTGTCACATCTAATAGGAACTTGGTTTAGTTGCACACCATAATCAACTAATTGTTGTTTCATCCATAAAACCTGTGCACAACAGCTACCAGCTGCAACATATTCAGCCTTTGCTGTGGATAAAGCCACACTAGATTGTTTCTTACTGAACCATGATATTAATGAGTTTCCTATTAAATGGCAAGTTCCACTAGTACTTTTTGTCTAGTTTACAACCAGCAAAATCAGAGTCTGAATAGCTAATTAAAGTACATGTAGCTCCATTGGGATACCATAATCCCATGTCTTTTGTTCCTAACAGATACTTAATGATCCTTTAAACTACTGTTAAGTGTGATTCTTTTGGATTTTCTTGATACCTAGCACACATGCATATGCTAAACATGATGTTTGTCCTACTAGCAGTAAGATAAAGTAGTGAGCCTATCATACCTCTGAATTTAGAAACATCAACAGGTTTACCTTGCTCATCATTGTCCAGATAACAGGAGGTACTCATTGGAGTAGCCATCTCCTTAGCTTTTTCCATGCCAAACTTCTTGATCAACTCATTGCAGTACTTGGTTTGGCTAACAAAGATTGCATTTTCAGTTTGCTTTATTTGCAGTCCAAGGAAAAATTTTAGCTCACCCATCGTTGACATTTCTAACTCATTCTGCATAAGACTTGTAAACTCATTGCACAACTGCTCATTAGTAGCACCAAAAATTATATCATCTACATATATTTGTACAAGTAAAGTGTTGTGTGTCTTTTTCTTAGTGAACAAAGTTGTGTCAACTTTACCTTTTTTAAATCCTTTTTCAATGAGAAAATTACTTAACCTTTCATACCAAGCTCTAGGAGCTTGCTTTAAGCCATATAGTGCTTTAGACAATTGATAAACATGGTTAGGCAATTCATTATTCTCAAAACCAGGTGGTTGACCAACATACACTTCCTCTTGTATAAATCCATTTAAGAAAGCACTCTTAACATCCATTTGATACAATTTAAATCCCATTATGAAAGCATAAGCAAGTAGCATTCTTATAGCTTCTAATCTTGCTACTGGTGCATTTGTTTCATCATAATCTATGCCTTCTTCTTGGTTATACCCTTTGGCTACCAATCTAGCCTTGTTTCTTACAATTGTACCATTTTCATCTAGTTTATTCCTAAAAACCCATTTTGTACCTATTACTTGACAGTTCTTGGGTTTAGGCACTAGTTTCCAAACTTGGTTTCTTTCAAACTGGTTTAACTCATCTTGCATAGCCATCATCCAATCTTCATCAATTATAGCATCATCTATGTTCTTAGGTTCTACTTGAGACACAAATGCCATATGATTACAAACATTTCTAAGAGATTGTCTAGTAGTTAGCCCCTTTGTAATTTCACCGATGATGTTATCAATTGGATGATTTGTGACAGTCTTTCATTCCTTTGGTAGGTCAGGCTGTTGTTCTGTTTGGTCCTGCTGCAGCGATTCGTTCTTTATGCTTTCATCTTCTTCATTGTCCTGTTTCTCTTCTAGGAGAGTTTTCTCAGTTGAATCTGCAAGATCATCAATAACACAATCCTTTCCCAACCTTTTGGGGTTAGACTCATCAAATGTCACATGCACAGATTCCTCAATAGTTTGTGTTCTCTTATTATATATTCTAAATTCTTTACTAGATAGGGAGTAACCTAGGAAAATTCCTTCATCAGCCTTTGCATCAAATTTTCCAAGATTATTCTTTCCATTGTTAAGAACAAAGCATTTGCACCCAAAAACATGAAAATGTGCTATATTTGGTTTTCTTCCTTTGTAAAGCTCATAAGGTGTTTTCTTTAAGATTGGTCTTATCAAGACTCTATTTAGCACATAGTAGGCTGTAATGACAGCATCTGCCCAAAATTTTTTTGGCAAGCTAGAGTCATTCAACATAGTTTTTGCTATCTCCTCTAATGATCTGTTTTTTCTTTCCACTCCTCCATTTTGTTGTGGAGTTCTAGGAGCAAAAAAATTATGTTGAATGCCATGCTCATCACAAAAGTTTTCAAACACTTCATTTTGAAATTCTCCCTCATGATCACTTCTTATAAAAACAATTTTTACGTCCTTTTCATTTTGCACCATTTTTGCCATTTTCTTAAATGCAGCAAATGAATCACTCTTGTGAGATAGAAAATATGTCCATGTATATCTAGAGTAATCATCTACTATTACCAATGCATACGAGTTACCACCAAAGCTTTTGGTTCTAGATGGACCAAATAAATCCATGTGTAAAAGTTGAAAGGGTCTAGTTGTTGAAACAATGTTCTTTGGTTTAAAAGACACCTTAACTTGCTTTCCTTTTTGACACGCATCACATGGTCCATCTTTCACAAATTTCAGTTTAGGAAAGTGAACTACAAGATCTTTACGAATCAGTTTATTCAAGAGGTTCATGTGAATGTGTGCAATCCTTCTATGCCGAAGCCAATTCTCTTCTTATTTTGAAATAAGACAGCATGCAGTATTTGAAGAGATATTATATAAATCAAGCATATAGATGTTATCTGTCCTATGTCCAATTAATTTCAAATTTTCATCATGCAGATTTTCTATTAAACAACTACTGGAATTGAATTTTACCTTGAAGCCTTTGTCACATAGTTGACTGATACTTAGTAGGTTATGTTTCAGTCCCTCATCATATAGTACATCCTCAATGATTGTTGTTGAGTTACTTCCAATGTTGCCAATGCCAAGTATTCTCCCTTTATTATTATCTCTATAGGTAACAGTACCACTCGACTTAGGGGTAAAGGAAATGAACTTGCTTTTATCTCCAGTCATGTGCTTGGAACAACCACTGTCAAGATACTATTTAACATTCTTGGCTTTCCAACACACCTACAAAACAGAATCATGTTTTTGCTTTAAGTACCCAAATCTGTTTGGGTCCTTTTGAGTTAGTTGCTGCAATAGTTTCTTTAGGAACCCATATATACTTCGACTCATTATAAGCAGATTTTCTGTAATGAAATGTAGACTGTGTGACCTTTTCTAGCATAGAAATAGCACTTAACAAATGGTGTGTTTGATGTCATAGGAGCAGAAAAAAATTTCTTGAAAAATTTCTCATGTATCTTAGGTTTATAGCCAATTCCAGCCTTATCATAAACACATTTTTGTTGTCCTAACAATGCATCCAAGTTATCTCTACCATTTGTAAATCTTGCTAGGTCATTTTTTAGTTTTTCAACCTCTTTAGTTAATGTACAACTAGATGCATTCCAGATTTCTTTATCACTAGTAACTCTAGATAGATCACCATTCAAATGATTTATCTGTTTCTCCAACTTAGGACATTTATCACATATAGGTGCATCTAAGACAGTAGCTGGTTTTTCTTTTAAAGCACAATTTTCTGTTTTTAATTGACCTACCTCTTTGTTTAAAACAAGTTTTCTCCTCTAAGCATGTGATGGTTTTCTTAGACTTAGTTAGCAATCTAGTAAGTCTAATGGATTCTCTATGAAGTTCTTCAAAAGCATTTTGTAATTCATCATAAGAAGGTTGATAATTAGAACCTACTTCACTTTCTGAATCACCATTAATGCTAGCCATCAAGCACAAGTTTGCCTCCTCAGATTCAGATTCTTCAGTGGAATCTAGATCATTATCATCCCAAGCAATGTAGGCCTTTCTTGGCTTTCTCCACTTCTTGTCCTTTGAGTCAAACTTTTCAGTTTTGTCCTTCTTTTGCAGCTTTGGATAGTCAAGCTTCATGTGGCCAATCTTTCAACATTCATAACATGTGATGTTGTTGGAAGAGTTGTCACCTTTGCTGAAGTTTCTTTTTGGAAAAGTGGATGGCTTTCTTTTGAAATTGCCTTTCTTCTTTAGGAAGTTCTTGAACTTTCTAACTAGAAATCTCATCTCTTCATCAGATTCAGACTCTTGTTCTGAATCATCATCATCATTGTCTTCTACTTCTTTGACTTGTGATTTCAGAGCCAATCCCTTCTTTCTTTTATCATGTTCTTCACTCTCATTTAGTCTGTTCAACTCCAATTCATGTTCTTACAATTTTCAAAACAGTGTGGCAATGGTCATTGGTGAGAGATCTCTGGATTCTGAGATTGCAGTGACTTTAGGTTGCCATTCCCTGCTCAAGCATCTCATGACTTTGTTAATTTGATCCTCATTTGAGATTTCTTTCCAAGACCAGCCAATTGATTTACAATGTGTGTGAATCTCTTTTGCATTTCAGTCATAGGTTCTCCTCGATTCATTCTGAACAGCTCATACTCATGTGTGAGGGTGTTCATTCATGCTCTTTTGACATCAAAGGTTCCTTCATGTGTTACTTGTAATGTATCCTACATCTCATTTGCTGATTTGCAATTTGAAACCCTTAAAAACTCATCACGGCTTAAAGCAGATGTTATAATATTCTTAGCATGTGCATTATATTGAATTGTTTTCTTATCATCCTTATTCCATTCAGTTTTAGGCTAATTTTAAGAGAATGAGATTCTTGTTTTGAAAAGAAACGTTGAAGTGTTTTTAAGTCAATAGAAACTACCATTTTATGATCCAAAGTTTGTACGAGAGAAAACTGTTGTTTTGGCTTCAACGTCTCAAGAGAGGGGGGGGGGGGGGGTGAATTGAGTTTTCAAAGAAAATATTTCCCTCTTAAAACTTTTTCACAAAGCTTTATAAATCTTTTCAAATCAGAGTTACGGATTTGTGTTCTCAGGATGTTTTATAAAATCAATGAAGGGTTTTTACAGAATCTTGAATAGAAGGTGATGAGGATGAGAAAGATTAATAACGAATAGGTTCAGGTTCAATAACTCAGTAATACCAAGATACAGTTTATACAGATCAAGAACAAAAATTATATTTGAACTTTAAATATCAAAGTTGCAGGTTCTTGAATCATAAACAGAAATTAAAGAGTCCGAGTTTAGAGATACGACACAACCAGATTTATCCTGGTTCAGTCACCTCCACTGTGACCTACATCCAGTCCCCACTCCACCTGTGGGTTTTCACACAATAACACACAAGCTTTGCCAGGTAGCTTTAAAAACCTTTACACCACATAGCACTCCTTCACCTCGAGATATCACACTCTTGTGAAGAGCCTCAATGTTCAACCTTTGGGATACCTCACCCTAATCACTCAGAGAGACTCCCTCTCTCTTTACAATCAAAAAGTAAAAACAAAAGTTGATTCCTAACTCTCAATAGTCATATAAAACAAATTGAAGCACTTATGAGTATTGAAACACTCTTTTCACAGTAAGCCCAATGAAGATGACGAATGATTTGCACAATTGATTTCTCAAAATGATTTCGTAAAATTGTGATATGTTATGATATTTGTATATATTGTAAAAGTGTTCCTTTGATCCCTCTTTATATAGAAAACAAGTTATAGTTGTTAGGATCGATCAAACCAGATTTGGATCTGATTAACAGAATATGTTTTCTTGATTCTCGTTCTTGAAATAAGATTCTGATAGTTCTTATAGAATTCGCGTCCATAAAATAACGAGTCCATTTGGGAAAATAGCCGCGTCCATTTTAAAAAAACACCCGCGTCCATTTGCCACGTCAGTAGACGGGAGTACTAACACCAAGTAATTGGATGTTCTCCAGCTAGTAGACGAGCTCCATATGCCATGTAATTGGACGGAGCTTCTCATTTAAGGTTTTAGCAGGTCCAAAGACTTTTGTGGACGAGCTCTTGTATTACTTGTTGGACGAGCGCTTGTGTTACTTAGTGGACGTGAGCTTCTGTCACTTTAGTAGGCGTCAGCTTCTGTCACTTTAGTGGATGTCAGCTTCTGCCACTTTCTTGGACGTCAGCTTTTACCACTGTTGGACGAGCGCTTATAGTATTACAATGTTGGACGAGCGCTTATATTATTATTTCCAAAAATCATTTTCATTAACGAAAACTTCTTCCTTTTAATGCAGGTTATGAAAAATGATTTTCTTTCATGCATCTTTTCAAATTGAGCTTATTTGTGAATAAGAGATTCCTTGATGATTCCTTCGTTTAAGCTCTTGTCTTGATGATTCCTTGATCTTCGTCCTTGATCTTTGATTCCTCCAAGTTCTTCCTTGAATATTCTCCTTTGATTGCTCCCTGAACTTATTGAATATTGTCTGATACCCATCTTTACAATTTGACACTAAACACTTGCATACACATTAAGTTGTATTTGTCATATATCAAAATCTTTAAGTCATTGAATCTAACAATCTCCCCCTTTTTGATTATGACAAACCTTTTAACAAATTATAAGATCAGTGTATAAGTGTAGCAGACGCTAAGTGTTTTGACAGATTTATATTCTGGTATCAAAGCAGTCAGAGTAGTAGTATATCAGAACAAAAAAAAAATAATTAACAGAGCAGTATTTGATTTACTCCTCATTAATCATGTAAGCTTTAAAGCTCCTTAGCTCCCCCTCAACATATGCATGTATAATTTGTTTTCACTATGTCATACTTTTTCTCCCCCTTTTTCTCATGTATACTTTTAGCTCATGTATAATTTGTTATTATCCACTTTCTCTATAACATACTTTTTCTCCCCTTTTGGCATCATCATAAAGGTAAAGAAAAGAGACATTCAAAGCGATAGAGAAGGTAAGCATTTAATCATTCAAACATAGTATATAAAATTGTTCATGATAGAGGGATAGGTGCAGGGGCAAATCAAAAAGATGCGTCCAACTCTCATAGATATTCCAAAATTCTCTTCTAATCATTCATAGATATTCCAAATCAAATCATACAAGAATCAGAGCATATTTACACAAAGATATAGTCATATAATCAGTTTCTTTAGAGATTAGATATAGGATTTATCGATTATTCCCAATTCTCTTCTAATGAAAAAGAAGTTTTCCTTGTTCAAGGGCTTGGTTAAGATATCAGCAAGTTGCTTAGTTGTATCAACATATTCAATCTCAATTTCTCTACTTTGTATATGATCTCTAATGAAATGATGTCTGATTTCCATGTGTTTAGTTCTAGAGTGCATTATGGGATTCTTAGTTAGGTTAACTGCACTCGTATTGTCACATCTAATAGGAACTTGGTTTAGTTGCACACCATAATCAACTAATTGTTGTTTTATCCATAAAACCTGTGCACAACAGCTACCAGCTGCTACATATTCAGTCTTTGCTGTGGATAAAGCCACACTAGATTGTTTCTTACTAAACCATGATACTAATGAGCTTCCTATTAAATGGCAAGTTCCACTAGTACTTTTTGTCTAGTTTACAACCAGCAAAATCAGAGTCTGAATAGCTAATTAAAGTACATGTAGCTCCATTGGGATACCATAATCCCATGTCTTTTGTTCCTAACAGATACTTAATGATCCTTTAAACTACTGTTAAGTGTGATTCTTTTGGATTTTCTTGATACCTAGCACACATGCATACGCTAAACATGATGTCTGTCCTACTAGCAGTAAGATAAAGTAGTGAGTCTATCATACCTCTGAATTTAGAAACATCAACAGGTTTACCTTTCTCATCCTTGTCCAGATAACAGGAGGTACTCATTGGAGTAGCCATCTCCTTAGCTTTTTCCATGCCAAACTTCTTGATCAACTCATTGCAGTACTTGGTTTGGCTAACAAAGATTCCATTTTCAGTTTGCTTTATTTGCAGTCCAAGGAAAAATTTTAGCTCACCCATCATTGATATTTCTAACTCATTCTACATAAGACTTGTAAACTCATTGCACAACTGCTCGTTAGTAGCACCAAAAATTATATCATCTACATATATTTGTACAAGTAAAGTGTTGTGTGTCTTTTTCTTAGTGAACAAAGTTGTGTCAACTTTACCTTTTTTAAATCCTTTTTCAATGAGAAAATTACTTAACCTTTCATACCAAGCTCTAGGAGCTTGCTTTAAGCCATATAGTGCTTTAGACAATTGATAAACATGGTTAGGCAATTCATTATTCTCAAAACCAGGTGGTTGACCAACATACACTTCCTCTGGTATAAATCCATTTAAGAAAGCACTCTTAACATCCATTTGATACAATTTAAATCCCATTATGCAAGCATAAGCAAGTAGCATTCTTATAGCTTCTAATCTTGCTACTGGTGCATTTGTATCATCATAATCTATGCCTTATTCTTGGTTATACCCTTTGGCTACCAATCTAGCCTTGTTTCTTACAATTATACCATTTTCATCTAGTTTATTCCTAAAAACCCATTTTGTACCTATTACTTGACAGTTCTTGGGTTTAGGCACTAGTTTCCAAACTTGGTTTCTTTCAAACTGGTTTAACTCATCTTGCATAGCCATCATCCAATCTTCATCAATTATAGCATCATCTATGTTCTTAGTTTCTACTTGAGACACAAATGCCATATGATTACAAACATTTCTAAGAGATTGTCTAGTAGTTAGCCCCTTTGTAATTTTACCGATGATGTTATCAATTGGATGATTTGTGACAGTCCTTCATTCCTTTGGTACGTCAGGCTGTTGTTCTGTTTGGTCCTGCTGCAGCGATTCGTTCTTTAAGCTTTCATCTTCTTCATTGTCCTGTTTCTCTTCTAGGAGAGTTTTCTCAATTGAATCTGCAAGATCATCAATAACACAATCCTTTCCCAACCTTTTGGGGTTAGACTCATCAAATGTCACATGCACAGATTCCTCAATAGTTTGTGTTCTCTTATTATATATTCTAAATTCTTTACTAGATAGGGAGTAACCTAGGAAAATTCCTTCATCAGCCTTTGCATCAAATTTTCCAAGATTATTCTTTCCATTGTTAAGAACAAAGCATTTCCACCCAAAAACATGAAAATGTGCTATATTTGGTTTTCTTCCTTTGTAAAGCTCATAAGGGGTTTTCTTTAAGATTGGTCTTATCAAGACTCTATTTAGCACATAGTAGGCTGTAATGACAGCATCTGCCCAAATTTTTTTTGGCAAGCTAGAGTCATTCAACATAGTTCTTGCTATCTCCTCTAATGATCTGTTCTTTCTTTCCACTACTCCATTTTGTTGTGGAGTTCTAGGAGAAAAAAAATTATGTTGAATGCCATGCTCACCACAAAAGTTTTCAAACACTTCATTTTGAAATTCTCCCTCATGATCACTTCTTATAAAAACAATTTTTACATCCTTTTCATTTTGCATCGTTTTTGCCATTTTCTTAAATGCAGCAAATGAATCACTCTTGTGAGATAGAAAATATGTCCATGTATATCTAGAGTAATCATCTACTATTACCAATGCATACGAGTTACCACCAAAGCTTTTGGTTCTAGATGGACCAAATAAATCCATGTGTAAAAGTTTCAAGGGTCTAGTTGTTGAAACAATGTTCTTTGGTTTAAAAGACACCTTAACTTGCTTTCCTTTTTGACACGCATCACATGGTCCATCTTTCACAAATTTCAGTTTAGGAAAGCGAACTACAAGATCTTTACGAATCAGTTTATTCAAGTGGTTCATGTGAATGTGTGCAAACCTTCTATGCCGAAGCCAAATCTCTTCTTCTTTTGAAATAAGACAGCATGCAGTATTTGAAGATATGTTATCTAAATCAAGCATATTGATGTTATCTGTCCTATGTCCAATTATTTTCAAATTTTCATCATGCAGATTTTCTATTAAGCAACTACTGGAATTGAATTTTACCTTGAAGCCTTTGTCACATAGTTGACTGATACTTAGTAGGTTATGTTTCAGTCCCTCATCATATAGTACATCCTCAATGATTGTTGTTGAGTTACTTCCAATGTTGCCAATGCCAAGTATTCTCCCTTTATTATTGTCTCTATAGGTAACAGTACCACTCGACTTAGGGGTAAAGGAAATGAACTTGCTTTTATCTCCAGTCATGTGCTTGGAACAACCACTGTCAAGATACTATTTAACATTCTTGGCTTTCCAACACACCTACAAAACAGAATCATGTTTTTGCTTTAGGTACCCAAATCTGTTTGGGTCCTTTTGAGTTAGTTGCTGCAATAGTTTCTTTAGGAACCCATATATACTTAGACTCATTATAAGCAGATTTTCTGTAATGAAATGTAGACTGTGTGACCTTTTCTAGCATAGAAATAGCACTTAACAAATGGTGTGTTTGATGACATAGGTGCAGAAAAAAATTTCTTGAAAAATTTCTCATGTATCTTAGGTTTATAGCCTATTCCAGCCTTATCATAAACACATTTTTGCTGTCCTAACAATGCATCCAAGTTATGTCTACCATTTGTAAATCTTGCTAGGTCATTTTTCAGTTTTTCAACCTCTTTAGTTAATGTACAACTAGATGCATTCCAGATTTCTTTATCACTAGTAACTCTAGATAGATCACCATTCAAATGATTTATCTGTTTCTACAACTTAGGACATTTATCACATATAGGTGCATCTAAGACAGTAGCTGGTTTTTCTTTTAAAGCACAATTTTCTATTTTTAATTGACCTACCTCTTTGTTTAAAACAAGTTTTATCCTCTAAGCATGTGATGGTTTTCTTAGACTTAGTTAGCAATCTAGTAAGTCTAATGGATTCTCTATGAAGTTCTTCAAAAGCATTTTGTAATTCATCATAAGAAGGTTGATAATTAGAACCTACTTCACTTTCTGAATCACCATTAATGCTAGCCATCAAGCACAAGTTTGCCTCCTCAGATTCAGATTCTTCAGTGGAATCTAGATCATTATCATCCCAAGCAATGTAGGCCTTTCTTGGCTTTCTCCACTTCTTGTCCTTTGAGTTAAACTTTTCAGTTTTGTCCTTCTTTTGCAGCTTTTGATAGTCAAGCTTCATGTGGCCAATCTTTCAACATTCTTAACATGTGATGTTGTTGGAAGAGTTGTCACCTTTACTGAAGGTTCTTTTTGGAAAAGTGGATGACTTTCTTTTGAAATTGCCTTTCTTCTTTAGGAAGTTCTTGAACTTTCTAACTAGCAATCCCATCTCTTCATCAGAGTCAGACTCTTGTTCTGAATCATCATCATCACTGTCTTCTACTTCTTTGACTTGTGATTTCAGAGCCAATCCCTTCTTTCTTTTATCATGTTCTTCACTCTCATTTAGTCTGTTCAACTCCAATTCATGTTCTTGCAATTTTCAAAACAGTGTGGCAATGGTCATTGGTGAGAGATCTCTGGATTCTAAGATTGCAGTGACTTTAGGTTGCCATTCCCTGCTCAAGCATCTCATGACTTTGTTAATTTGATCCTCATTTGAGATTGTCTTTCCAAGACCAGCCAATTGATTTACAATGTGTGTGAATCTCTTTTGCATTTCAGTCATAGGTTCTCCTCGATTCATTCTGAACAGCTCATACTCATGTGTGAGGGTGTTCATTCATGCTCTTTTGACATCAAAGGTTCCTTCATGTGTTACTTGTAATGTATCCTACATCTCATTTGCTGATTTGCAATTTGAAACCCTTAAAAACTCATCACGGCTTAAAGCAGATGTTATAATATTCTTAGCATGTGCATTATATTGAATTGTTTTCTTATCATCCTTATTCCATTCAGTTTTAGGCTAATTTTAAGAGAATGAGATTCTTGTTTTGAAAAGAAATGTTGAAGTGTTTTTAAGTCAATAGAAACTACCTTTTTATGATCCAAAGTTTGTACGAGAGAAAACTGTTGTTTTGGCTTCAACGTCTCAAGAGAGGGGGGGGGGGGGGGGGGGTGAATTGAGTTTTCAAAGAAAATATTTCCCTCTTAAAACTTTTTCACAAAGCTTTATAAATCTTTTCAAATCAGAGTTACGGATTTGTGTTCTCAGGATGTTTTATAAAATCAATGAAGGGTTTTTACAGAATCTTGAATAGAAGGTGATGAGGATAAGAATAATGAATAGGTTCAGGTTCAATAACTCAGTAATACCAAGATACAGTTTATACAGATCAAGAACATAAATTATATTTGAACTTTTAACATCAAAGTTGCAGGTTCTTGAATCATAAACATAAATTAAAGAGTCTGAGTTTAGAGATACTACACAACCAGATTTATCCTGGTTCAGTCACCTCCACTGTGACCTACATCCAGTCCCCACTCCACCTGTGGGATTTTACACAGTAACACACAAGATTTACCAGGTAGCTTGAAAAAGCCTTTACATCACAGAGCACTCCTTCACCTCGAGATACCACACTCTTGTGAAGAGCCTCAATGTTCAACCATAGGGATACCTCACCCTAATCACTCAGAGAGACTCCCTCTCTCTTTACAATCAAAAAGTAAAAACAAAAGTTGATTCCTAACTCTTAATAGTCAGATAAAACAAATTGAAGCACTTATGAGTATTAAAACACTCTTTAAACTACGATATGTTATGATATTCATATATATTGTAAAAATTTTCCTTTGATCCCTCTTTATATAGAAAAAAAGTTATGGTTGTTAGGATCAATCAAAACAGATTTGGATCTGATTAACAGAATTTGTTTTCTTGATTCTCGTTCTTGAAATAAGATTCTGATAGTTCTTATAGAATTCATGTCCATAAAATAACGAGTCCATTTGGAAAAATAGTCGTATCCATCTGCCATGTCAGCAGACGGGAGTACTAACACAAAGTAATTGGACATGTTCAAACTAGTAGACGAGCTCCATATGCCATGTCATTGGACGGAGCTTCTCATTTAAGGTTTTAGCAGGTCCAAATACTTTTATGGACGAGCGCTTGTATTACTTGTTGGACGAGCGCTTGTGTTACTTAGTGGACGTGAGCTTCTGTCACTTTAGTAGACGTGAGCTTCTGTCACTTTAGTAGACGTGAGCTTCTGTCACTTTAGTGGACGTGAACTTCTGCCACTTTCTTGGATGTCAGCTTTTACCACTGTTGGACGAGCGCTTATATTATTCCAGTGTTGGACGAGCGCTTATATTATTATTTCCAAAAATCATTTACATTAACGAAAACTTCTTCCTTTTAATGCAGGTTATGAAAAATGATTTTCTTTAATGCATATTTTCAAATTGAGCTTATTTGTGAATAAGAGATTTCATCTCTTACAAATCATCTAAGACTTAACACTAATTTCTTCGTTTAAGCTCTTGTCTCGATGATTCCTTGATCTTCGTCCTTGCTCTTTGATTCCTCCAAGTTCTTCCCTGAAAATTCTCCTTTGATTGCTTATTGAACTTGTTGAATATTGCTGTCTTTACAATTTGACACCAAACACTTGCATACACATTAAGTTGTATCTGTCATATATCAAAATCTTTAAGTCATTTAATTTAACAAAAACCTCTTTCGAACTATGTGTTTTATGAATGAAAAACCCCTTTGAAAATATTTCACTTTATTCCATCAAGGATTTGAAAAGCAAACGAATTTCCTAAATGTTTTATAAAAGAATTGGTAAATGAAAATATTTTCTCCTAAATGATTTAGAAATGTTCCGGTTACTTGGATATGGGACCGAGGTTTTGTTTTGGTCTTTGGTTTTCACTGAGCGACAAGTAAGCACATGTGAAAGAGAATCTAGTTTGCGAGACGTCGCCTCTAGTATTCAGTTATAAGCACGCGATCTGGGATCCGTGTCAAGAATTAGGGACCAAGGGTCCTAATCGTGATATTATGAGCTAGGAGTCCTAATCTTGGAATTGAGGACTGTGTGTCATAATTTCGTTATTACGGGCTAGGAGTCCTTATCTTGTTGAACTAAAACATGGATAAAATTATAATTGTTTCTACGACCACAACCTTGGACTGTGGCATCGATCTAAGGTGTTGTGATTGAGCACTCGGACTGCGCGTCCTGTCTTATTGATTTTCAAGTAATGAAAATTGTGAATAGTCGTTAGCTTTGGGCTTCGACGACAGAAAAGAGTGAACACAAAGAAAAGTCTCGATAATGAAAAGTCTTTTATTCATATGCATTTCCCCTTAGCAGACGTGCTTGAGTTACCGAATACCCGCTTAAGATGTGGTATTCGATGATGTATACATCCAAATGGCCGTTATAAGGGATTCGTGATGATGTTGATCTGGGTGCATGAGGTGATTGAGAAAACTTACCAATGCGGCATACGAGCCTGATCAACTCTTTCTTTATTAATGATAAAACGGTGATGGTATCTCATGATATTAAGTTTAGAGCCTGATGATTGAAGTGTCATACATTATCTTTATAAAATTGATTGATTCGGGTATGAGACCCACTGAAATAATACTTGTTGTTTACCTATGGATAATGTTTAAAATGTTAATATTCCAAAGTGTTGTATGTATCTTGTATATGGTTGTTGTGCGATATATCCGTTGTCGGTATCTCACTATTTCATTTCTACTTGTTATTCTCTCTTCCTTTTTGGTATCATCATATGTATATGAGTTCAGATGGATCCCAATATCCCACTTATACCGACAATGTCGAAGACTGAGGTCTTCGACGATGCGGGGAATGCCGGGGCATGGCTGATGCATCCGGGGGCGACTTCTGCCACGTACCACGAAGCAATCTCTACAACCGATTTAAATGCTGATGGAGACCCAATCCGTAGGAGCCATACCATGGAGACTAGGAGGGTAGATCTACCTCCGACTTGGTATTACCTTCACGCACTTCAAGCTAACGGACTGCTACATGAGCCACCACCTCTAGACGTTGAATAGGCAGCACCGATCGAGGAGGACCTTAAGGAGGATCCCTAGGAGGACCCTGAGGAGGATCCTGAGGAGGACCCTGAGGAGGATTTCTATGAGGTCATGGAGGAGGATGAACCGGAGTATCATGTTATGGATCGTGACGACGACGATGCTTCCATAGATGAGGGCGGCGACGTCATAGATCCATTACCTGATGTCTCGTCTCGTGGGAGCATTTGTGGAGACCCTGCTTGTAGCCAGTGTCAGTAACCAGTTTGGAGCGTTTTGTGGATAGTCTTCCGTCTTCTGACTTTCTAGAGTACCTTTTGGATGTGGTTCCGGACCCTATTTCCTCGTGTCTTTACTTACTCTCTTTTAAGTTGTATCTTCTAGATGTTTGAATTATGTTGCAATGGCCGTTGATAAGGCCCTAACTTATGTACTTGAACTTGGCTCTCATTGGGACATATTATGAATATATGTTGTCTTCAATTCATGTTCTGAGTGTTCATCACCTTAATCTTGTTTCATCCTCAAAAAAAAAAAAACTACCATTTTTAGTGTACTCTTCCATCGAGAAAATGATACTTTCCGAAAGTAACCAACATTGTAAATCAGTTTTATTTCCGCATTTGGGTAACCATGTGATGTCGGGTTTAGGGTGTCACATCAGTGGTATCAAAGCGAGTCGAGTCTTTCCAGAATGTTTGGGTTTGGTTCTGTTATGTCGATGTTGTGTATTCTCTGATCGAGTCTTATTTGAATTACTTCTGAGAAGTAACGTGTGTTATCCGACGGGTTTACCTTTCATTTTCTGGTTACCATCTCATTGATTGTGTCTTACAGGTCAGTATGGAACCAGGAGGAGCGTGCGGGCGTGGTGGTTGTGGCAAAGGCAATGGCGGGATGGACTTCACTGCCCAAGCTTTGGCTGACGTTGCTGCTGCCATAGCTCTCCAGACAGCCAACGCGGCTGCCCAGAATCAACAGGAGCAACAAAGAGCTGAACAGGCTGCAGAAGGGAAGAATCTGAATGCCTTACGACACCAGAATCCGTCGCAGTTTGACGGGGACGTAGACTCGACTAAAGCCGATATTTAGATCCAAGAGATGGAAAAGATCTTTGAGCTGGTGAACACCCTAGAGGAAGCAAAGGTGCCTTATGCAACATTCCAACTGATTGGAGATGCTGAATACTGGTGGAAGGCCACCAGACAAAATCGCTAGTGGTCGAGCATCGTGCAATCACACAGGGAGTATTTCGCAACAAATTTCTGGACAAATATTTTCCCCAGAGTGCTCGGACAGAGAAAGAGCAGGAATTCCTGAGGTTGAGTCAGTGGGACATGACGGTGGGGGAATATGCGGCAAGGTTTGAGTCCCTTGCCAAATATTTCTGCTTTTTCCAGAACAACCCCGATGAGGAGTGGAAGTGTGAAAAGTTCGAAGCAGGTCTGAGCTTTGAGATCAAGGAATCTGTGATGCCCTTGGAAATCAGGAATTTCCAAACACTGGTAGAGAAATGCCGAAAGGTAGAACTGATGTGCAAGGGGCGAGATAACAAAGGGAATGTTGGAGGACCCATTCGTCCCAAGAGTCAATATCAGGGATAGAACCAAAAGTGGAAGCAGGACCAGAGGAAGCCATATTACCAATCACCCAGTAACAATCAGAAACAACAGCAACAACATCGTTCCGGTACTTTAGGAACGGGAAGTGGAGGCCAGAGAAACAATAATCAAGGCCAAGAGAGGAAGTGTTATCGATGCGGGGATCCTAGTCATCTAACTAATACGTGCCCAAAGAAAGAGATAAAGTGCTTTAACTACGATCGTATGGGGCACATAACCAGGGACTACAGAGCACCGAAAAGAGAACCAGCTATCAATCATGCCAAAGCAAGCAAGTCGACTGCTAAAGGGCGAGTGTATACGATGAGTGGAGCTGAAGCATCGAATTCCGCCGATCTGGTGTAGGGTAAGTGCGATTTAGCCGGTAATCTTTTAACTGTACTTTTCAATTCAGGTGCAACTCATTCTTTTATCTCGATGGATCGTGTGAAACTTCTATACTTGCCTATTTCTTCCTTACCATATAACTTGATTGTTTCTACCCCAACTACTGAGCCAGTAACTGTTAATTCTGTTTGCTTAAATTTTCCTATCATTGTTCAGGATAGGCACTTTCTTTTAGATTTAATCTGTTTACCTTTAATACAACTAGACGTAATTTTAGGCATGGATTGGTTATCTTCCAACCATATCCTGATAGACTGTGCTCAAAGAACCTTAGTCTTTAGGGATGAGATTTCTGGATTATTATCTGCTAGTCAGGTAAGAGCTTCTTTGAAAGAGGGAGCTCAAGATTACATGCTGTTGTTTTCCTCAGATGTTAAGAGTGAGTTAGACTTAGAGTCCGTACCTGTCGTCAATGAGTTTCCGGAAGTTTTTCCTGAGGATGTACCTGTTCTACCACCTGTTCGAGATATCGAGTTTGTGATTGATATGGTTCCAGGCACTGGACCGATATCAATGTCACTGTATCGCATGTCACCATCGGAGTTAGAAACCATGAAGGAACAACTTGAAGAGTTGATGAGAAAGGAATTCATCCGACCCAGTGTATCGCCGTGGGGAGCTCCAGTTCTGTTAGTGAAGAAGAAGGATGGGTCTTCTCGACTCTATGTAGATTTTCGACAGTTGAACAAGGTTACGATCAAGAACAAATATCCGCTCTTAAGGATTGATGATCTCATGGACCAGTTTCGTGGCGCGACCGTATTCTCGAAAATAGATTTACGGTCAGGCTACCATCAGATTCGTGTGAAAGCAAAGGATGTCCCAAAGACAACGTTTCGAACACGCTATGGACATTATGAGTACCTGGTGATGCCGTTTGGAGCGATGAATGCTCCTGCCATATTCATGGATTACATGAATAGGATTTTTCATCCTTACTTAGATCAGTTTGTTATTGTCTTCATTGATGATATTTTGATCTATTCTCCAAACAAGGAAAAGCATGCTGAACATCTCAACATTATTCTTCAGACCTTGAAAGAGAAGCAGCTCTATGCGAAGCCGGAAAAGTGTGAATTCTGGTTGGACCAAGTGCAATTCTTAGGTCATGTGATATCGTGCGAAGGAATCGCAGTGGATCCGTCAAAAGTCGAGGCTGTTTTAGAGTGGAAAAGGCCAACAACGGCAACTGAAATCCGTAGCTTGTGGGTTTAGCGGGCTACTATATGAGATTCATTGAAGGATTTCCCAAGATAGTGGGATCCCTTACCCATTTAAATCGGAAAGACCAAGCGTTTGTCTGGACGGAGGCTTGTGAACGAAGTTTCCAAGAGCTGAAGAGAAGGTTGACAACCTCACCGATGTTGATCCTACCTGATCCTAAGGAACCTTTTGAGGTTTATTGTGACGCTTCACATCAGGGGTTGGGTTGTGTGCTAATGCAGAACCAAAAGGTTGTAGCATATGCTTCAAGACAGTTGAAGATTCACGAAAGGAATTACCTGACGCAAGACTTGGAGTTAGCAGCGGTAGTCTTTGCCCTGAAAATATGGAGGCATTATTTGTATGGAGCTACTTTTAATGTATTCAGTGACCACAAGAGTTTGAAGTACCTCTTCGACCAGAAGGAGTTGAACATGCGTCAGAGACGTTGGTTGGAGTTTTTGAAGGACTACGACTTTCAACTACAATATCACCCTGGAAAGACGAATGTAGTGGCGGATGCACTGAGCAGAAAGTCAATACACTCGTCAGTAATGATGGTTAAAGAGCAGGGATTGTTGGAACAATTCTGGGATCTAAGTTTATCAGTTAAGACATTTCTGGGAAGGCTGTGTCTGAATATGATCACCGTTTCGAATGGATTGATGGAACAAATAAAATAAAAACAAGTGAGTGATCATTATCTGCAGAAAGAAAGGGAGTTAGTGCGACAAGGAGCACTGTCAGAATTCAGAGAAGGAACAGATGGAATTTTGATATTCGGTGAAAGAATCTGTATACCAGATGACGCCGAGCTTAGGAAGTTGATTTTAGAGGAGGCTCACAGGAGTAAGCTGAGTGTACACCCAGGAGCAACGAAGATGTACCAAGATCTCAAGAAGTGATACTGGTGGTACGAAAGGAAAAGGGATGTAATGGAATACGTCGCTTCTTGTCTGATATGTCAGAAGGCTAAGATTGAACACCAGAGGCCAACATGAATGTTAAAATCATTGGGCATCCTAGAATGGAAGTGGGACGGTATTTCAATGGACTTTGTGACTAGCTTACCAAGGACTTGGAAAGGACATAAGGCTATATGGGTTATTGTGGATCGATTGACCAAGTCAGCTCACTTTTTACCTATCAACATGAAGTACCCAATGAAAAGGTTGAATCAGTTGTACATCGACGAGATTGTCAGGTTGCACGGTATACCCTCGAGTATCATTTCGGATCGTGATCCAAGGTTTACTTCAGAATTTTGGAAAGGACTACAAAAATCATTGGGAACAAAACTCAAATTGAGTTATATGTATCATCCACAAACTGACGGACAAATCAAGAGGACAATCCAATCACTCGAAGATTTACTAAGAGCATGCGTGATGGAAGACACTGGAAGCTGGGACGAGTTCCTACCGTTGATAGAATTCACCTACAACAACAGTTTTCATTCAAGTATATGGATGGCACCCTATGAGGCTTTGTATGGTCGACGATCTTTGAACTCCTTTGTGTTGGTACCAGGATGGTGAGAGTCTGCTGTTAGGACCAGAGATCATGCAACAAACGATCGAGAAGGTGAAGATGATCCAAGAGAAAATGCGGACGACCCAAATTCAACAGAAAAGTTATGCTGACAAGAGACGACAACCTCTTGAGTTTGAGGAAGGCGAGCATGTGTTCTTGAGAGTCACACCAAAGACGGGGATTAGCAGAGTGATAAAATCCAGAAAGCTTACTCCCAAATTCATTGGACCCTACCAAATTCTTCGTCGCGTAGGTCCAATAGCATACAAAATATCTTTACCTCCTTTTCTTTCCAACATCCATTATGTTTTCCATGTCTCTCAGTTGAGAAAGTATATTCCTGATCCATCACATGTTATTAAACCTGATAAAGTACAATTAAAAGAGAACCTGTCTTTTGAGACTTCGCGGGTACGAATCGCGGATAGGATGATGAAGCAACTCAGAGGTAAAAAAATTCCTTTAGTCAAAGTCATCTGGAACGAGATAACCGGAGAAGCTACATGGGAAGCGGAGGACAAGATAAAATTCCAATACCCTGAGTTATTTCAAGGTCGCAATTTCGAGGACGAAATTCTTTTTAGAGGGGTAGTATTGTAACACCCTGTTTTTCCTATGTTGTCTGTAGCAGTAAATACATATTTAAATGTGTTTATTTTAGATTAAACTCAGAGGATGATTTTAATTAAACTAAAATCATTTTCTTGTGTTGTTATATCATATGAAGTCACGGTAAAAATTTCGATTGAAAATTCAGACGGAAGCCGGTCTTCGTACTGCGGGTACAAGTTTACTGTGCAGAAAACCTAATTTTGACCCGTGAACGAGACAGTTAGTGTTTTCATTATGTTTCCTTCAACTATGTTTATTTTGAAAATTTTCGTTCAAAAATATAATATTATATTTTATTCGACCGAAAACGTCGGAAGAATTACGATCGGAAATACAACCGGGTACGAAATGGAGCAGATTAGGGAACATAAAAGAAGTAAGGAGACATGATGGAAGAGGATATGACACACTCCAAAAGTGTAATCATCACACTTTTCAAATTAAAATACTATTCTAATCCCAAAGTTATTTCCCTCTCTTCTTCCATCCAATCAAACATTAAACCACCAAGCTTGCTCAACAAGCTCTCCCTCACTTCCCTTGGAGCCGTGGACTTCCCTCCCCCTCTCTATATATACCCCTTTCATTTTCACTTCATCATCTTCCTTCTTCAAACTCCGTTAAACCTTCAGCTTCTTTCTTTCTTTTAAAAGTTCAAGCTCTTAAAGCTTTAGTTTTTATTCATATTTTCTACTTGAGTTCTTCATTAAAGTTCTTCCTTATACTAAGGGTAATGCTCTCATATGAATCTTTTTGCAATTTTCATCTTTTATTTCTTAGTTTACTTTATATGTTCTTTATATGCTTTAAATTTCTAAAATCTCTATAAAATGGTAGGAAACTCCTTTTGAGTTGAAACCACTTTCTATAGTCTTGTATTAACTTATATTTTCACATACTAAAAGGTTGTGTAAAACAAAAATATATACCCATCTCTTCCAATGAAGGCCGAATGCTTGCATTTGTGACCTAGGAGGTTTTGTTTCAACTTTTGGAATATGATCATGTGTTTGAGTTTCTAACTATCCATTGATCTTAAATCTATAAATCTTGGAAGTTTTGATAGCTTGTTCATATGATGGCCAAAAATATGAATAAGTAAGCCTAGGATACTATGTTTCAACTTTCCAAGTATGATCATGGATTTAGAACTCTTAATACCTTGTGATTCTAAACCTAAGAGTTATTGTTAAACAAAGAATATTTTCCTCATCATCCTATGATGGCCGAAACTTAGAGTTTAGGTGCTAGGATGTTTGAGTTTTTATTTTTCCAAAATGATCATGGACTTGAGCTCCATAAGATATTTGGATGCTAAGTCTAAGAGATTGGAAAGTTTAAGGATTTCTAACTTGTTTATTCTATGTTATTAAAGCTAGGATGTATTACTTTCATTTTTCCAAGATGATCATGGACTTGAGCTCCATAAGATATTTGGATGCCAAGTCTAAGAGATTGGAATGTTTAAGTTCCATTGTTTTCCAAAATGATCATGGACTTGAGCTCCATAAGATATTTGGATGCTAAGTCTAAGAGATTGGAAAGTTTAAATATTTGTAGCCTATAAATCCTATGAAGACTTAACCTAGAAGGCTGTGGACCTAGGATACCTTGTTCTTATTTTTCCAAAATGATCATGGTTTTGAGCTCCTTAATACATATAGATGCTAAACCTAAGAGATTGGAAAGTTTAGTGAATGATAGTATACTTTACTAGCCTTGGCCGAATACCCTAAGTTTATAACTTAGTGGGATTTTAATTCAACTTTGTTAAATGATCATCGTTTGTGAACTCCTAACACTTAAGAATCATAAATCCATGAGTTGTATAATTTTTGGAAAACTCTAACCCTAAGAACTAGTCTTGGCTGAACCTATACCTTGTGGTTTAGTGTTCTTGTTTGATTTTAACCTGTGATTTTGTGTTCATAACCTAAGACTTCCTTCACGGTGGAATCAAGGACATTATGGTATACCTCTTCGAGCATCTAATCTCCTTACCTTCATAGAAGGTAAGAGGGGATTGCTTAAGGATATTCAATGACTATATGCATATGTGTATGTGTTTACTTGAGTGATTTGAATATTATTATGATAGGAAGCAAACACTTGAATGACTTGTTTACTTGAACTATTGTGATTATTACTTGAAGTTGATTATTACTTGCCTTAAAGTATTGTGAGTTGTATATATGTGATGAACTGTTGTTAACTGTGATATTATTGTTGAGAATATATTACTGTTGATTGAAGTTTGAGAAGCCGGACTTGAGTCTGTGCACAATGATTATAAGGATTAAAAGCCTTAATAAACCTTGAATAGAACTTTGAAAGTATTGATTTCATTTATAAAAGTCCCTTGTTTAAAACGCTTACTTCAAGAGAATGAGGTTCTTGTTTTGAAAATAAACGTTGAAGTGTTTTTAAGTCAATAGAAACTACCTTTTTATGATCCAAAGTTTGTACGAGAGAAAACCTCTTTCGATCTATGTGTTTTATGAAGGAAAAACCCCTTTGAAAATATTTGACTTTAATCCATCAAGGATTTCAAAAGCAAACGAATTTCCTAAATGTTTTATAAAAGAATTTGTAAATGAAAAGATTTTCTCCTAAATGATTTAGAAACGTTCCGGTTACTTGGATAAGTGACCGAGGTTTTGTTTTGGTTTTTGATTTTCACTGAGCGAAAAGTAAGCAAATGTGAAAGAGAATCTTGTTCGCGAGACGTCGCCTCTAGTATTCAGTTATAAGCACACGATCTGGGATCCGTGTCAAGAATTATGGACCAAGGGTCCTAATCGTGATATTTTGGGCTAGGAGTCCTAATCTTGGAATTGAGGACTGTGTGTCATAATTTCGTTGTTATGGGCTAGGAGTCCTTATCATGTTGAAATAAAACATGGATAAAATTATAGTTGTTTCTACGACCCCAACCTTGGACTGTGGCTTCGGTCTAAGGTGTTACGATTGAGCACTCGGACTGCGCATCCTGTGTTATTGATTTTCAAGTAATGAAAATTTTGAATAGTCGTTAGCTTTGGGCTTCGACAACGGAAAAGAGTGAACAGAAAGAAAAGTCTCGATAATGAAAAGTCTTTTATTCATATGCATTTCCCCTTAGCAGACGTGCTTGAGTTACCGAATACCCGCTTAAGATGTGGTATTCGATGATGTATACATCCGAATGGTCGTTATAAGGGATTCGTGATCATGTTGATCCGGGTGCATGAGGTAATAGAGATAACTTGCCAATGCGGCATACGAGCCTGATCAACTATTTCTTTCTTAATGATAAAACGGTGATGGTATATCATGAGATAAAGTTTAGAGGCTGATGATTGAAGAGTCATGCATTATCTTTTTAAAATTGATTGATTCGGGTATGAGACTCACTGAAATAATAGTTGATGTTTACCTATGAATAATGTTTAAAATGTTAATATGCCAAAGTGTTGTATGTATCATGTATATGGTTGTTGTGCGATATATCCGTTGTCGGTATCTCACT
Organism: Sophora flavescens; assembly: GCA_030762895.1. Classification (NCBI taxonomy): domain Eukaryota; kingdom Viridiplantae; phylum Streptophyta; class Magnoliopsida; order Fabales; family Fabaceae; genus Sophora; species Sophora flavescens. The sequence goes on along the minus strand of CM061069.1, from coordinate 99,764,203 downwards.
ATTTCATTTCTAGTTGTTATTCTCTCCTCCTTTTTGGTATCACCGTATGTATATGAGTTCAGATGGATCCCAATACCCCACTTGTGCCGACAAAGTCGAAGACTGAGGTCTTCCACGATGCGGGGAATGCCGGGGTATGTCTGATACATCCAGGGGCGACATCTGCCCCGTACCACGAAGCAATCACCACAACCGATTTAAATTCTGACGGAGACCCAATCCATAGGAGCCATACCGTGGTGACTAGGAGGGTAGCTCTGCCTCCGACTTGGTATTACCTTCACGCACTGCGAGCTAACGAACTGCTTCATGAGCCACCACCTCTAGACGTTGAGCATGCAGCACTGATCGAGGAGGACCTTGAGGAGGTTCCCAAGGAGGACCCTGAGGAGGATCCTGAGGAGGACCCTTAGGAGGACTTATATGAGGTCATAGAGGAGGTTGAGACGGAGTATCACATTATGGATCATGACAACGATGACGATTCCGTAGATGAGGGCGGTGACGTCATAGATTCATTACCTGATGTCTCATCTCGTGGGAGCATTTGTGGAGACCCTGCTTGTAGCTAGTGTCAGTAACCAGTTTGGAGATTTTTGTGGATAGTCTACCATCTTCTGACTTTCTAGAGTGACCTTTTGAATGTGATTCCGGACCCTCTTTCCCCATGTCTTTACTTACTCTCTTTTAAGTTGTATCTTCTAGATGTTTAAATTCTGTCGCAATGGTCGTTGATAAGGCCCTAACTTATGTACTGGAACTTGGCTCTCATTGGGACTTGTTATCAATATATGTTGTCTTCAATTCATGTTCTGAGTGTTCATCACCTTTATCTTGTTTCATCCTCAAAAAAAAAAAAAAAAACCACCGTTTATAGTGTACTCATTCATCGAGAAAATGATTCTTTTTGAAAGTAACCAGCATTATAAATCAGTTTTAATTCCATAATTGGGTAACCATGTGATGCCGGGTTTAGGGTGTCACACACGACATCAAAAAGATGGCTCTCAGTAGCCAAGATATACAGACTGTGACAATACCACTACTTCCCAAAAAGTAAACCCAAAACAAGTCCTATTGCTAGTCGCACCTAATGAAAGCCATTGGGAAGACCTCCATAGAACTCCCTGGCCGTAGCAGTATCCGGTGAGGATACATCCGCCTCTGCCTCTGCCTCTGCCTCAACCTCTGGGACAATGCCTTCAACCTAAGGATGATACTCGATTACCTCCTCCTCGTCCTTCATGGGGTCCACATCCATCTCCTCGTCCTCCTCTGGAACAATCACGATCGGTGCTCGAGATGACGGTGGCGCTGGAACGTGCAGTGGCTGGTCCAGTGGTGGCTGATGCACCAAACTTCCCACATCCACCAAAGCTCCCAATAGTAGCCACATCAGGGTAAGTGGTATCTCGACTGTCTCAAAGGTGTGAGTACGGCTCTGTGGTCCCGTCACTAATGTACCAGCAGTGGTATATACCGGCCCGGTGTACTTAACGCTGCGGGCGCCCGGGTTAATTGCCCACACACTACCATCCTCGTTATCGTCAAAGTGAAGGGAACGTATCCTCGAATACGATATCGGCCGCGTGTGGTTCATCTGTACTCGTATATATATATATATATATATATATATATATATATATATATATATATATATATATATATATATATATATATATATATATATATATATATATATATATATATATATATATATATAGAAGCGTAGTAGAAACCTAACATGAAATAAATAAAGCAAGGGTGAGATACCAATATTGAGATTCTTTATGATAACTACATGCACGACACCCAAACAAACATCCTAAATACATATTGTAAATATTTCCTACAAGTGGGATTCATATCCGAGCATCCAATCATGATTTTTCAAAAATGCTCGGCACTTCAAAATCCATCCTATGAATCTTTACTTTTATTCCCCGGAGATCCTAACTTCCCTCATTCGAGCAATGATTAGGCTGCGATACCCATTAACACAATTGTCTCAAGAGTCGGTCTCTATATTTAGGTCCGTCACCAATTGTTCAAGGATACCACGATGGAGCACCTAAAATAATATTGGATTAGTTCCCTATTGAGTACATTCGTTCCAGGTAACCGAATTCCACAACTCGAGGTTGCAAGGCCACGAGTATTCGCTGTATTTTCGAAGTCCGAATGTCCATAAGACCTAAAGACCCTAGAATTTATCTTTATTCAGTAACTAATCAATTTACCCAATTCACCCTTTGTGAAATTGTACCTCGATACACAAGGCACACCTTCCCAAAATGGCATATTTGTCAGACTATGCATGTAAAAGGCATTGTTATCGTAGCTGTTCTTTATCGTTCGTTTTTTCCTCTGTCGAGGCTTAAAGCTCCCGACTGCCCTTTCTCAGGTATTTCAATTCCTTACACCTCCAAAGTACAATTTCCTCTTTGGAACACTAGCCTGACGTCCCAGCAATCTAGGTCCTTGTCATTCCTTTATTTTCCCAGAGTTTTCGTTCAGTGAAACGCAAATACCAAAACAAAAACTCCGAAAACTTATCCAAGTTTGTCGGAAAATTTACATTGTTCATAAATTCTTTTCCAAAATTCATTTTCTAATGAAATTCATTTTAAAACGTAACGAAAAGTCATTTTTCCTCAAATTCCTTTGTTTTTATTTCTAAAAATCCATTAACCCATTGAAAATCATTTTTAACACATTTATTTTTCTCACGTAAAAAGATCGTTTTTTCTCATAATGCCATTAGGCAAGCAAAAACCCTTGTTCATCAATAAAAGTCATATCATCAACCTTAAAACAATTTTTAAAATACATTTTCTTAAAATTAAGATTTATTTCCATTTTTCTCATCATTTTTGAAAAAAGTGCGAAAGTTAAATTTTTTTACAGTTACGTCCTCGCTGTCACTCATTAACTTATTCTTTCGTTAAAACCCATTAAAATATTATTATTTTTACCTTGAAATCAAATCCATTAATTTTCAAGAACATAAGTTTTCCTTAAATTTTCTTAATGTTTTATCATTAATTTCAATTAAGCACTAACCGATGTCAGACTTCCAACCAATAACAAAATTAACAGAAAATTTCATACAACACAATTTATCACATGATTTCACAACCACCAATAAATTCACACATCACAATTTATAGCATGCTTTCACAGATAAATCATGCATCACAGAATATTACGCAATCATTTAAGACAAACACCACAAACTAGCACAAATAATTACAGACACACCAAAAAATTTATACACATAGTTATCGAAGCTCCTCAGGTAAACTCCTCTTACCCTAACATGTGGATTTTTCTTCTGGAAATGATCTCATAGTTCTCGGCTTCCTCCACAAGACTCCGAACAACAACTACTAACACAATCCTTCACAAAACAACACATAACTAATTAAAATTTGAAAAAAAAAACCTCTTTGCTCCTATGGGTATGTATTCGTCCCAAGATAGAAAAATAGGATAGATAGAGGTTTCAAAATTTGACATACTCTTAGATCCATGACCTTAGAATAGTGTAGAGCTAGGGAAAATTGTCATAAGTTAAAAATGAAGCAATATCATCTAACCCATTTTATGGGTAGGATTCGGCCTATACTTAAAAAAATGGCTAGGGGTTTCAAAATTTTACATACTCTTGGATCCATGATCCTAGAGTAGTTTGCTTTTTTCCAAATTTTTGAAGGCATACTTGAAAGTTGATGAAAAATGGGTTTTGGACATGATTCAGTGGAAGAATGGAATAAGAAAGCTCATAATCATAGTTGAAGAGATGTTACCCCTTGAAGATGGAGAAAAGGTGAAGAGTTTGATCCAATTTGCCAAGAAATCACTTAAGAACCTAGGGTTTTCTTTAAGTGTTCATAATATTTGAAAAGAAAATGAGTAAGTGTGAGTTGGGGGGGGGTATGACCAAGAGGGATTGAGGGGGCAAGGATGAGTGAGTCATTAAGGGTTAATTGTGGTTTCTAATTAAACTTAGGGCATTTTAGTCTTTTACTTAACAAGATATCTTAGATATTTTTAAAAAGCAATCATGACAAGTGTGAGTCATTAGTGATGACTCACGATACTCACCACAACCTTGTGACATTTGTCCAACCTTGACCCGGTGTCCGGTTCAGTCTCCGTAATTTCGATTCCGACTACGTTATTCTCCCGATTTAGGTTTTCCGCAACTAATTTAATTCGAAACTTCGCTCGAACAAAATATAATATTTTAATTTAGAGCGAAATTTTTGAAAAGGCCCACATCACTTAAAAAGTAATAAGAAAAATTATTGTTTCGTTATCGGGTCAAAATTAGGTTTTCTGACCAGTAAAATCTTACTGTCAGTGAAAATGCAGACCGGGTTTTGTCTGAATTTTTAACCCAAAATTTAACCGTAGGCTTTCACCATGAAGTTGATTCTAAATATGATTTTGTTTCAACCAAAATCATTTTCTAGGTCTCAGACAAAAATATAAACAAATATTTGTGTATCGATAAAGAAAACAACAAAAATCGGGGTGTTACATTACTACCCCACATAAAAAAAATTCATCCTCGAAATTTCGTGACTCTAAACTAGATAGGATCTTGTAATTATATCTGAATTCCAAGATCCTACATTGTACTTCCCGTATTCACTTCCCCTTAGATGATTTTTGTAACTTAATCTCACATTTCATATTTATCCTTCGTTCTATTTCTCCTAAAAAATTAACTCACTTATCTACAATTCATACTCCCTTTCCTTTATACGTTAAACTCTCACACATGAAAATTTTTCTTAAAACATTAACCACTTTTCTTTTCTGTATTAGTCCAGAAAACTCCCTTCGATATCTTTAACTCTTACTGTTTACACCGAGATTGAAACTAAGATTCACATTCCTTTTACTGAACACACATCAGTTCCTATTTAATATATCCAATCGTAATCTTAGTTCCTTTTAATTTTAATTCACCACTCCAAGTTATATTAGGATCATACGTCTCAACCTCAAAGGAACATTATTGCACCTTTTAATGCAACTAAAACCAAAATAAATCACATCGGGTAGGATCATCTAAATCATAAACTTTGAACTTTTCCAACAACTTAGTTTAACTCAAGAACTCCTCTTTTTCGCTCACATTCAGCTTAGGTAAAACTACTACAAGCACTTTCCTGTAATTCTTCAAAATCATACTATCAATCTTAACTACAGACATCGATCATTAACCTAGACTCATTAATTATATTCTGCCTCTATCAACATTTTATTTATAAAAATTGTCTCACTTACTGATCTTGATCTTAAGGGTTCACATCTTACCAGTCATAAATATACCTCAATATAACTCCCATCACTTCTTGTTTATCCTTCTAAAGAGATTATTGTACTTAGGTACCACACTTACCCCCAACCAACTACCTAAGATAAAATCTAAATTCAGCCTCGACTTGGTCCTCAATACTTGATGTAGATTTTGCCAAAAACGGTGGTGAACTTCGGATCTTCGTCTGAAATGATGTTGGGAGATACTCCACGAAACCTTATCAGTCCTATGATACCATACTTTGGTTAGCTTCTCCACTTTGGTTATCAGTCCTATGATACCATACTTTGGTTAGCTTCTCCACGATATCTCGAAAGAAATTAAAAATTCTCAGAGGTCTTCAGTAAACTCAACGAAAATTCATTGTGACGGCATCATCTTAACAAGAAAGGTCTCAAACCTCAAGTTATCTCCTTTTCACTGTACTCAACTAACTCTGACATTATGATACGGATCAGGTAAACTTTCTCATGATTCATGAGATAAGTTACAAGTCAATGACGTTTTTTGAAAAGAATACAGGATAAAATTGATCAAAAGATAATGTTATATCGAACTTGTGATAAGACAATATCTTAAGGGTTAAGAGAATGCATTTTCAAAAAAGAAATTTTTCTTAACTCTACCTTCACAAGAAAGTCAAAAGGAGGAATTTTACTAAACAAAAGATAGAGGAGTATTCGACATGTAAAAGAAAATGTCTTTACTAGGTTCGTGAGTGTAAAAATGCAGGGCCATTACATGTTTACAATCACGACTCTAATAAAGTTCCTTCTTTCACAAAAACTTCCAGCGGATTAGGAAATCAAAAGATGAACAGTTCATAACCCCAAGAGTATTCATTCTTAGTACAGGGAATTTGCAAAACGACAATTTAAAAAGTAAACAGTCTGGCCAAAAATTAGACTGGATCACATCTACCAAGAGTAAAAGTTAGTAGACTAAGTTTCATCAAGAAACTTATGTTACCACGAAGTTATCTGTGTTACAACTCAAGAAATAGTCCTAACAAATCCTTTCAACGAAATGTGAAAATATCCAGGTCAATGAATATTACCAAATCAATCCACTCGAATGTCTAATACACTGAGGGTTATTCAAAAGTGTGAGTATAAATTCTCACATACAAGGAAATCCATTAGGGTATATTGAGATTACGGACTAGCATAACCAATGTATGAGTCCTTATAGATTTAAAATCAAAGTCAGAAAAGTCTATTTGATACGTACAAACTTGGTCACCATGATTGTTTAATACAACCATAGTGAATCGAGGAATAATTGTCAACTTATAAGTTCATAACGAATTAAGTAGTACAGTGAAGAGTTTTTCTTAAACATGAGACACTCATCCAAGGTTGAAGATTTTCAAATCAATTCGCCTTGATTCCCACAAGCACATAGGTCTCTCCAGGCACGCTTAGTATGGTCACCCTGAATCGGGCACGATCGCGGACAACTTAGTCAGTTTCTCAAACATGCGAAGAGTTGATCTTTCCTCGTAAGCTGGGTCAACGGCGGAAAAATCTAAGATAGGTCCTCACTCAAATATGGTGATAACTCGTCCTCAAGTCTATCCTTGCGTAGACGATGACTCATCGCAATTGATCTTATCAAATCAACTACACATAGCAGGGAATGTTTGTTTTTAATCATTACTTTGTTGAGTTGTCAGAAATCCATGTGGAGTCTCGAACCTTCACATAACATTGGTGCTTCTTAAGAAAAACACTTGGTCTAACAAACTGCTCCGACCACAAATCTTCCAGTTGAATCGAGTCGTCTAACTCGATTAACTTAGTAGGTGACGTCCTACACAAGGCGATAGATATCAGATCTAACCTAGAAATTAGATCAATCAGAAATCCATATCCTTTGCTAGCAGCAAACCTAGAACATTTCCAGGGAACACTCCCGGAAAATTCCTTTGCAGCAGGCACATTATTCAAATGTATGGCACAATCCAAAAAGAATAACCGAATGTGTCACATATGGACCAAAACACAATTTACTAGCCATGGGTTCCTACAAGTCAAAACTTGTATAACCCTTCAAGATAAAAACATATACTTATAATCCAACACATCATTTACTAAAGCCATAACATAAGAAAGCACACATAAACTAAACCTATATAGTAGCGGTAGTTCGGAACCACGACATCAAAAAGAAGGCTCTCAGTAGCGAAGATATACAGACTGTGACAATACCACTACTTCCCAAAAAAGTAAACCCAAAACAAGTCCTACTGCTGGTCGCACCTAATGAAAGCCATTGGGAAGACCTCCATAGAACTCCCCGGCCGTAGGAGTATTCGGTGAGGATACATCTGCCTCTACCTCTGCCTCAACCTCTGGGACAACGCCGTCCACCTGAGGATGATACTCGGTTACCTCCTCCTCGTCCTCCATGGGGTCCACATCAATCTCCTCGTCCTCCTCTGGAACAATCACGATCGGTGCTCGAGGTGACGGTGGCGCTGCAACGTGCAGTGGCTGATCCAGTGGTGGCTGATGTACCAAACTTCCCGCGTCCACCAGAGCACCCAATATTAACCACATCGGGGGAAGTGGTATCTCAACTGTCTCAAAGCTGTGAGTACGACTCTGTGGTCCCGTCACTAATGTACCGACGGTGGTATATATCGGCACGGTGTACTTAGCACCGCGGCCGCCCGGGTTAATCGCCCACACACTACCATCCTCAGTATCGTCAAAGTGAAGGGAACGTATCCCCGAATACGATATCGACCCTGTGTGGTTCATCTGTACTCGAATATATATATAGAAGCATAGTAGAAATCCAACATGAAATAAATAAAGCAAGGGTGAGATACCAATATTGAGTTTCGTTATGATAACTACATGGACGACACCCAAACAAACCTCATATATACATATTGTAAGTATTTCCTACCAGTGGGATTCATTTCCGACCATCCAATCATGATTTTTCAAAAATGCATGGTACTTAAAAATCCATCCTATGAGTCTTTACTTTTATTCCCCGGAGATCCGAACTTCCCTCCTTCGAGAAATGATTAGGCTGCGATACCCCTTAACACAAATGTCTCATGAGATCGGCCTCTAAATTTATACTCCAATTGATCAAGGATACCACGATGGAGCACCTAAAATAATATTGGAATAGTTACCTAGTATATTCGTGCCGGGTAACCAAATTCCACGACTCGAGGTTGCAAGGCCACGAGTATTCGCTGGTTTTTCGAAGTCCGAATGTCTATAAGACCCAAAGACCCTAGAATTTATCTTTGATCAGTAACTAACCAATTTACCCAATTCACCATTTGTGAAATTGTAGCAGGATACACAAGGCACGCCTGCCCAAAATGGCATATTTTCCAGACTATGCATTTAAAACCCATTGTTATCGTAACTGTTCTTTGTCGTTCGTTTTTCCTCTGTTGAGGCTTAAAGCTCCCAACCGCCCTTCCTCAGGTATTTCAATTCCTTCCACCTCCAAAGTACAATTTCCTCTTTGGAACACTAGCCCGACATCTCGGCAGTCTAGGTCCTTATCCTTCCTTTATTTACCCAAAGAGTTTTCGTTCAGTGAAACACAAATACCAAAACAAAAACTCTGAAAACTTGTCCAAGTTTGTCAAAAAATTTCCGTTGTTCTTAAATTCTTTTCCAAAAAATCCTTTTTTGATGAAATTCGTTTTAAAACGTAACGAAAAGTCATTTTCCCTCAAATTCCATTGTTTTTATTTCTAAAAATCCATTAACCCTTTGAAAATCATTTCTGACACATTTATTTTTCTGACGTAAAAAGACCGCTTTTCCTCATACCGTCGTTAGGCAAGAAAAAACCCTTGTTTATCAAAAAGATTTATATCATCAACTTTAAAACCATTTTTTAAATTCATATTCTTAAAATTAAGATTTATTTCTATTTTTCCTGTCATTTTCGAAAAAAGTGCCAAAGTGAAATTTTTCACGGTTACGTCATCGCTGTCACTCATTAACTTATTATTTTGTTAAAACCTATTAAAATATTATTATTTTTACCTTGAAATCAAATCCATTAATTTTCAAGAACATAAGTTTTCCTTAAATTTTCTTAACGTTTTATCCTTAATTTCCAATAAGCAGTGACCGATGTTTGGCTTCCTGCCAATAACAAAATACACAAAATTTCATACAACACAATTTATCACATGCTTTCACAACCAACAATAAATTCACACATCGCAATTTATAACATGCTTTCACAGATAAATCATGCATCACAGAATATTACGCAATAATTTAAAACAAACACCACAAACTAGCATAAATAATTACAGACACACCAAACAATTTATACACATAGTTATCGAAGCTCCTCAAGCAAAATCCCCTTACCTTAATGTGTGGATTTTTCTTCTGGAAATGATCTCGTAGTTCTCGGTTTCCTCCACAAGACTCCGAACAACAAATACTAACACAATCATTCACAAAACGACACATAACTAATTAAACTTTGAAAAAAAACCCTAGTTCCTATGGGTATGGATTAGACCCAAGCTACAAAAATAGGCTAGGGATTTTAAAATTTCACATACTCTTAGATCCATGACCTTAGAGTAGTGTAGAGCTAGAGAAAATTTCCATAAGTTGAAAATGAATATAACCTATTTTAGGGGTAGGATTCGGGCAATACTTAAAAAAATGGCTAGGGGTTTCAAAATTTTACATACTCTTGGATCTAACATCCTAGAGTAGTAGAGAGGTATAGAAAATTGTTAGAACTCAAAAATAAGCATCATCTGCTTTTATACAAATTTTTGAAGGCATACATGAAAGTTGATGAATAATGGGTTTTGGACATGATTCAATGGAAGAATGGAATAAGAAAGATCATGATCATAGTTGAAGAGATGTTACCTCTTGAAGATGGAGAAAAGATGAAGAGTTTGATCCAATTTGCAAGGAAATCACTTAAGAACATAGGGTTTTCTTTAAGTGTTCATAAGAGTTGAAAGGAAAATGAGTAAGTGTGAGTTGGGGGGGGGGGACTGTCGAGACAAAGAGGGAGTGAGGGGGCAAGGATGAGTGAGCCATTAAGGGTTAATTGTGGTTTCTAATTAAACTTAGGGCATTTTAGTCTTTTACTTAACAAAATATCTTAGATATTTTAAAAACCAATCATGACAAGTGTGAGTCATTAGTGATGACTCACGCAACTCACCACAACCTTGTGACATTTGCCCAACCTTGGCCCGGTGTCCGGTTCAGTCTCCCTAGTTCTGATTCCGACTCCGTTATTCTAACGATTTTGGTTTTCCGCAACTAATTTAATTCGAAACTTCACCCAAACAAAATATAATATTTTATTTTAGAGCAAAATTTTTGAAAAGTCCCACATCACTTTAAAAATGATAAGAAAATTTATTGTTTCATTATCGGGTCAAAATTAGGTTTTCTAACCAGTAAAATCTTACTGTCAGTGAAAACGCAGACCGGGTTTCGTTTGAATTTTCAACCCAAAATTTAACCGTAGGCTTTCGCCATGAAGTCGAGTCTAAATATGATTTTGTTTCAATCAAAATAATTTTCTAGGTCTCGTACAAAAATGTAAACAGATATTTGTTTATTGATAAAGAAAACAGCAGAAATCGGGGTGTTACAAATGGCTAGAACAGGTTCAGGTCCAGTATTTCTATCATGAGGCTAATATGCAAGGTTGCAAAGGAAGACAGTTACTTTCATTGCGGTTTTGACCATACACTGAAAAACTGTAAGAAGGTACAAGAAAGAGTATGAGAAAAGAAAGGAAGTATGACTTCCTCTTCGAGCATTATGTTATAGAAGTCAACATACTTCAAAATCATGGGTATTTGATACCGCATGTGGATCTCACATTAATGTGAAGGATCAAAGGGAGTAGGACGTTGACTAAAGGCAAAGTCAACCTGTGAATAGGAAATGGAACAGAAGTTGCTTCATTAACTATAAAAGTTTTTGATTTTGCCTTTGGGGATCATTTTAGAACTAAATAAATGTTATTATGTTACAGCTATTGGTAGAAACATCAGTCACAATGATATTTTTCTATGCTAGCAAGTTTTTGGATAATGGACTTTGTGTCCTTAATCCTCATATGCCCAATTATAATACAAATGCGAAAGGACCAAACCAAGTGATTTGAACCCTAAATGCCTTTGGCATTGTCGTTTAGGCCATATTGGTGAGAAACACATCTCCAAGTAGTATAAGGATGGATTCTTTGGACTCATTCGATTGTGAATCATTTGATGCATGTGAATCTTGCTTGTTGGGGAGGATAACTAAGACCCTATTCAGCAGGCAAGGTGAAAGGGCCAACGATCTATTAGGCTTGATACATAGCGATGTATATGGGCCCCTAAACAAGTATGCTAGAAGGGATTATCCTTACTTCGTCACATTTACTAATGTTTTCAGTAGCTATGGATTTGTGTATATTATGAAACGCAATTCTGAAACCGTTGAAAAGTTCAAAGAGTTCAAGAAATGAAGTGGAGAATCGACTTGGCAAAAGTATTAAGGCCATACAATCAGATCGTAGTGGAGAATACTTAAGCCAATAGTTTGATGACTATCTAAGAGAGTGTTTGATAGTGTCCCAACTATCCACCTGGAATGCCACAATGGAATAGTATGTCCGAAATGAGGAATCGCACCTTGTTAGACATGGTACGATCCATGATGAGTCATTCAGACCTTTCTGACATTTTTTGTGCTTTGCTCTACTCACAACTACATTCACCCTTAGTTGGGTTCCATCTAAGGCGATTGAAAAGACTCCATATAAAATATGGATGGGCCGAAGGCCAAGTTTGTCATTTATGAGGATTTGGTGATGTCAGGTGTAACACCCTATTTTTCCGTTGAGTGCTTTTGTATGCATGTTTGGTTGGTTAAGCCTTAAGACTTAGATTGAGGGCTAAGTGGGACTTCCATGCTTGAAATCCCTTCTCTTAGGCTTGTGCCTTGTGACTTTCTAGGTCACAAGCACAGCCGTGCTTGTCAAGCAGCACGACCGTGCTCGTTGTGAGTGAGCGCCTCGCTGACGCTCAGTTGAGAACGCCTGTGCTCAACAGTGAACACGCCCGTACTGAATAGCAGGACGCGTTTCGAAAGCTCTAAGTCAACCATGCCCGTGCTCAAGGATGAGCACGACCGAGCTCAGATCTGTGCCTTTATAAGCAAAATAATGCTCGAGGGTTTACGTCATAAACCCTATTTTGACGACAGCAACCACCCTAGTGCGGCAGCAACCCATTTCTTCCCTATTTTCTCTAAAACCATTGCTTTGTTGGAGTTTTGGAGACTTATGGGAACGTCTAGTTCGTCAGTGTTGATCACTATAGGTAACGGTTCCTTCCCCTTCGAGTTTCCTTTTCTATTAATTGAAATTGGGAACTAATTGGTTTATGTTCTTGTTTGACCAAGGCTTGGAAAGTTAACTAAGCCGCTTAAGGGAACGTGACCAGTTCGTCGTTTAGTGTCTTGTTGTGGAACCTTCAAACTAGGTATGGGAGAAGAATAGTGTATGCACTAGGCTAGGGAGTGGCGTAAGATGAGGGGTCCCCATAGCCCTGTTATTAATTGTTATTGATGCCATGATCTGCCTGGTTGTATGATTTAATTGTTTATATGTTTAATTGGATTAATTGGTATGCCTATTTGTTATATTCGTTGAGTTGTTCATGATGTGGCATGCCTATTAAATCATCTTATGCAGTGAGTTTTAGTTGAATTGGTATGAATACCTATGTTATGAACGTTGTTGTTATGATATGGAGTATGTTGAATGTGTTGGCTGAATATGTTGTTGATTGAGTGATGATGTTGTTGTTGCGTTGAAACGGTTAATAAGACCCTAATTGACTAATTTATGATTCTTAATGAACATGAGAATTAAAGGACTTAATTCCCCAAAAATTCTATAAAATATGGATTTATAGTAATGAGAGGTGAGCTACTATTTGATGGCCCTTGACTAGACCCTAGGATCTGATTTGAGAGCGTTAGGGAGTCAAAACTCCAAAAACATAATTGAAGCTGCCCAGAACAGTACGACCCGCTCCAGGAGCACGGTCGTGCTGAAAAGGGAGCACGACCGTGATCCCAATTAAATTCCGGAAGGCACACCACGTATTTAGCATGGCCGTGCAGGACAGTGAGCATGATCGTGCTCCATTTAAGTGGCAGCACGACCATGCTAGGGATTAAGCACACCCATGCTCCCCTTACTGGTCAGAACCTGAGATTAATGAATTAAAGGGGTGTTTACCCCAATTATCCCCAAATGATGAAATAATACACCAATCGAATGACAACAAGTAGATAACTTGATTAAAGACTAATTAAGATAACAAAAAGTGATAAGTTAGTTAAGCCGGTGCCCTATAGGTTATCGCATGTTGATACGCTTTGGTGCTTTTTGGCCAAAGTACCCTCGACGCTTTTTGGTCGAGACGTTGATGAGTTGGACCTTGGTGCTTTTTGGCCAAGGGGCCTCAAACCCTGTGGGTTAAGGTGTTGATGTTGACGTTGATGTTGGCGATAAGTCTTGGGTGCTTATTGGCCCAAGTAGAGGAGGTGGTTGCCTTGTTTGCTGTTGTGCTTTTGCATTCATACGCAGAAGTTGATTAGTAGGTGATGTTCAACATAGGGGAGGTCGACCAAGTTATGATGATCTGGTCTAAGTCTCGGGTGGTTCACCCAAGGTTTGGTGAACCGTGCGCCCTCGAAGTGGCATATCCAGTTATGATACGTCGGCTATCCAAGGGGTTCACCCATGGTTTGGTGAACTGCTGGCATTGGTGCTTTTATGGCCAATGTGGATATGTAACTCCGAAGTTGACTTCCTGAGATAGTCGGATCCACATTCATAGCGGAGTAGTGGAGTAGTGTTGCACCGCATAGCATCTATTGACTGTTGACTTTTAATACGTAAATGACGATGTATGATGTTTGTTGCTATGCCGTTGTGTTTACATGATTTCTTACTCTATGCTTTCTTGTTTCTGTTGTTGTATGTATCTCTTTAAGCAGAGGACGACGAGCAGCCCGTTGAGTAGTGAGTCCGAGGAGCCACGACTTAGTTAGGTCTCTAGTTCTTAGTTAGTTTTAGTTTTAGTTTTCAGTTTGTTTTCGTGATATATCCTGATTTTGGTTATACAAGCTTTGTATGTGACATTGGGGTTGGGTTTATCTTTATCTGTTCTTTTTATGTTTATCTTTTTTAAACTATGTTATTTCCGTGTTGTTTATACTGAGATGTGAAACCTTTTTATCCAAGTTTTTATTTTATTCAAACAAATGCATGTTTTTAGAATTCCTCTTTTAAGTAAATGTTTTATATTAACGTGCGGGGTAGAAGGGTGTCACATCAGGTTTATGTGAAACGTCTTATGAAAGATAAAATTGATCGTAAATCAGATAGGTGTATATTTGTGGGATATCCTAAGGGGACCAAAGGATATTATTTCAACAACCCCTTCGAGGACAAAGTGTTTGTCGCTAGGACTTGAGTGTTCTTTGAGAAGGAATACATCTCCAAAGGAAATGGTGAGAGAAATGTTGTGGTTGAATCGTCGATTAAAGTAACACAAGACTTGTGTAGGTCTAACAGGCCACGTCACCAACCTAAGAGATATGGACCTCTCCTGACTAGAGAAGGTGATGTGCTGCTCATCCATCAAGATGAGCCTGTAACCTACCAAGAGGCCGTATATGACCAAGAATCTTAGAAGTGACTTGAGGCCATGTGATCCAAGATGGAATCCATGTACACAAACAAGGTAGGGACCTTGGTTGAGCCACCTGAAGGGGTAAAACCCATAGGGTGCAAATGGGTCTTCAAGAAGAAGACTGGCATGGATGGTAAAGTGGGTACCTTTAAGCCGCGACTGGTTGGAAAAGGTTTCAAACAAATTCATGGTGTAGACCATGATGAAACTTTCTACCCCATAGCGATGCTTAAATCTATTCGGATTCTGGTTGCTATTGCTACATACTATGACTATGAAATCTGGCAGAAGGATGTCAAGACTGTATTCCTTGATGGGAATCTTCTCGAGGATGTGTACATGACACAACCTGAGGTTTTTGTCGATCCAAAGGATGCTGGAATGATATGTAAGTTGGAGAGATCTATTTATGGATTAAAGCTAGCTTCTAGGAGCTAGAATCTTCATTTTGATGAAGCTGTGAACAGTTTGTATTCATCAAGAATGAAAATGAACCTTGTGTATACAAGAAGGTTAGTGGGAGTGATATAGTATTTCCCGTTTTGTATGTGGATGACATACTAATCATCGAAAATGCTATCCCTGCACTGCAAAACAAGGTTGGGGAATTGTTTCTCTATGAAGGACTTAGGCGATCAGCTTAGGGCTCAGGGTCTATAGAGATAGATCACTGAAAAATTGGTAGACCTTAGTCATAGTACATTATGTACTACACCACTTATCTTGTAGGATTTGAGCATGACATGAAGGTACCAGCTAATATCAGTGAAGGCCAATGAACTATAGTTAAGAACATCCTTTAGTATCTTAGAATAACTGAGGATATATTCTTAACAGATGAAGGTGAGGAAGAAGTCGTTGTAAGGTGTTACATCGACGCTTTTTCCAAACCATTAAAAGTTATTCCAGATCGCGGTCTAGATTTGTGTTTTATCTTAATGGTGGCAATGTGTGCTGGAAAAGCTTCCAAGCATGAGACAGTTGCAATACTCATTATAGAATCCAAGTATATAATTGCCTTAAATGTAGAACTTAAAGGTGGTTTGGATCAGGAAGTTCATTTATGAACTAGGAATATATCCTAACTTTACGAACACCATTGATCTCATTGCGATGATCATGGAGTAATCGTATAAGCTAAGGAAACTTGATCTCACCAGTGATCTGAACATTTACTTAGGTGCTTCCATCTCATTCGATAGGCGATCGATAGAGGAGAGATGTGTAGATGTGCAGAATGACAACACTAAATAATCTGATAATAGAGTTTCTTGTTCAGTAGTAGCATAACACTCAAACTAGATCGACGGGTGTTAGATTGATGCCCGATTGGCTCTAGTGTTAGTGGGAGATTGTTGGTGTAAGCTCTAGAGGCCAATCTATTTTGAACAGATCATGATTTTTATCATGAATTTAACCATATATTTGATATATGAAAAAGGCATTCATTTATTATGTTATTAGTTTATAGCATAATAATGTCCTTAAAATAGGCAGTTCATTCAATGAGATATTAAGTACCTGACTTATTCGTGAGGCCTCATTGAATAATAGAACGCTATTCTTAAATGTCCGTAGTCAAGTATTATTGTTAATTAGGACGACAATGATACATAGAGACTATTGTGTGAGTAGACTGATGACTACATCTCACGGGTCATGGATATGAGATATCAAGTAGCCACAAAGGTATAAATATTATGAGTAATATTTATACCGGATGACCCACTATGAGAATACTTCATAATAGTTATGTAAGTGTCATAAGTATTCTCATGGAGACCATTGTGAAGTTGTACTTCGACTTGAAGTCACTACGATTCCTATATGAGGAGTTGAAGGCTTTAATGCTATCAAACGTCATGCGTAACAGGGTAATCATAAAGGTAGTTATTGGGTCTGCAATAAATCATGTTGAGGAGTGTGAGTGATGTAGACAGGGTTCGTCCCTCCTATATAACAAGGGTATTGTCTTGGGCCTTCGATGGAGTTAGATCCAAAAAAATGCGTGGCCACGTGGAAGTGGGCCAATATGTAATATTGGGCCCATCTGTGATTACACGTCTACTCGAGGATCGATGAATAAATAATTGAACATAACAATGATGACATGATTATGCCTTGTGTTCAATTAAGACATATGGACGAAGGGAAATTTACTACACGGTAAATTTTGGTAGTGGTAAGACTAAAATAGGGTCACCAATTCTCTCTAATTGGGTAGTAATGATGCATTGTTCGATGCCACTCATTATTTATAATATTTAATATTATTGCCAACTTAGCGAGAGCCTATAGGGTTACACGCATAGAGCAAATGTGGAGCAGTTAAATTAATTAAATACGATTTAATTGATTTAAAGGACGATTGGGCTTGTAGTGTACAAAGCTCAATAAGGTAACCAGTCAGGTCAAAAGGAGCTTCCAACTTATAAATAGATTAGTGCTCTCTCCTCTAACCTTGTCTTGTTAACCTTGCCTCCCTGTAGCCGTCATCTAACACAAGCCGTTTTGCTCCGACGCCCATTTGCTAGTGTGGACTGAGTTAGAGGTGATGCCCCTTCGTGGCACTAGTGATCGAAAATAAAGTAAAGCACGCTTTAAGAGGTAAACATTATTTCCATTTATGATTCATGTTTGTAATACGCAATCCATGTGAATGGTTTTTGTAACACCCTTCTCGGACACTACATTTTGTGACATTTTAAGGCCGAAAAGTAGTTTAATTAAAATCTTTGCAATAAAATGGGTAATTTTTTTCTTCTTTGAAGATCAATGGAATGGATCAAGGTAAGAATTCTCAAAGTTTGAAAGAAAACATTTCGAAATGTCCCCTTTGAAAAACAGAGTTTGGATGAAGTCAGAACGCCTGACAAAACATTTTATAACATCAAATCTTTTTCTTTTTCTCAAGGTAAGCAATAAAACATCCATCCTCGTCAAATATTTACATAATACGGTCCAGAGTTACTCATAAGATAACAGTGCACTAAAACATTTACTAATCATGATTAAGGTTATAAGTTCAAAAATAATTTACAGATAAACCCAACCGACTCATAAACAGAAAATATAAAGATATACAGACCCAACATAAAGCTATGGAGACACAGCTCGATAAATGGTAACACTAACTCCAAGACATCCCAAACTGGCCAAACTAAAATATAAAAGACCATCCTATCTCGTACATCATGAGAAGAACAAAACCAACTGACGAGATCTAGTGGAAACTCTACTTGAGTCCACTATCGACATTGTCACAAATGACAATACTAGAGTTACTACAAAAGTAGCTCTTGGACTAAGCCCTTTCCCTTTTCAAGAGGAAAGTCATAGCCTACAGACCAACGACAGTCATGCCTGTCTCAAGAAAAGAAAGGTCAGGCATGACAGAAACACAAAGACCATCATCCTGGACCATCGAAAAGCTAGAAGACGTCCACTAGAACTCCAACATATCGTCTGCAAGCTCGAACCTCAACCTCTATGATGAATCAGCCAAACGGCATCTTGACATCTTAGTCTTCTCAAAATAACACAGAAGGCACATAACCAGGCGACATAGGCAATATAAAATAAGGAGGTGAGATTCCAAAACATCACAGCATATGACAGATATGAAAATAGCACGACACCACATAGCATACATTCATATCAATGTAGATATATATACATCTCAGTCAGACAATTCAGTATATATTCAAGTAACAATCACACACATAAAACCAAAGGTGTACAATACCATCATAAACATCATCTCATTAAAGCATGTCTGACGTTGTCAATTCATTGAGACTCGAGAATAGAGATAACTGATTGAAACTGTATAGTCCCATACCTACACCACCTCAAAGAATAATTGATCCTAACTCCAGAGCTAATTGGAATTTTGGAAAGGAAATGGTCATTATAGGTTGCACATCCGCTCGCTGTGGGCATAATGGTACATAAATTATTCACAATCCAACATGTGAAATCAAGTTCCTTTACAACAGTCACAATCCTAACATGTGACATCAAATTCCTTTACAACTGTCATAATCCTAACATGTGACATCAAATTATTTGACCATAGTCACAATCCTAACATGTGACATCAAATTCATTATGGCTATTTGTGAAACACTCTACATAACCTTTTAGCTCGGTTTCCTTGGCACAAAGTCCTCACTGACAATTCAGCAGATCAAGCCGATAACGACGTTTACGTTCATATTTATCCACTGGATACATTTCGGGATTCCTTACGGAAATCATGCCATCCTACAGGCATGACAATACCAACTGGGAATCCTTGTATAATCTCATTCCTGCACAATATTAGGACCCCTTCCTTGGACTATCCGAGTCTTCAACGACTTAAGTATATTATGGAGATTGATCATTCATCAATCAGTTATACTTCTTCAGGTTCTTCCCGAATGAGATTATTTGCCAAGCAAGCAACCTTCAAAATACTCTTTGTTACTTCTTCAGTTATGACATATGATCTTGCTCCACCACGAGTCATAATCATTAAGTCTTTGTTTTCACTAAGTCATCCTTGACTTAGGTTTTACATTTAACTTGAAATACTAGTCATGACGATTCAAAATCAACATTCCTTGGATAAAACCAAACCATTTGAAAATAAATTCAAATAAGGATATGCTAGTAACAAATTCCTCAAAATAATTTCTCAAAAACACTTGAAATCCACAAAAGGCGATTTTTGTCCATTTTTACTGAATTTAGGACCTAAAGCACATGTTCTCAAAAGCATGCCCTTTTTCTCGAATCTTTCACTCTCTTAAATTCCAATACCCATGTTAAGACATGAAAATACTAATTTCAAACTTTACTTTACGTTTTGCTCAAAAACTCTATGATTTGACCAAATGTCGCTAAATTCGTAAATCGCGTAATTCATTTTTCAACATTTTTAACTCAAATGTTCTAAAACTCATGTAGGGATTTAGGACACTTAGTTAAGTGGTAAAACAGTTCCTAACTGATGAGAAATAAGATTTGTCGAATTACTTACTTTTAGTCCATTTTACACTTCCAAACTTTAGAAACTCATTTACTTAGACTTTTAAAACCACATTTTGCTTCTTTATGAACAATAATAAATTCAATGTCATTTTCAACGACTTAGGCAACTCACAAAAATTTTAAACACTGCAACACAAGTTTGGAAAATGACATTCTTTTTCTTGGTCTTTAAGACATCAGTTGGATATTTTCAAATGTAGGGTAAAATCAAATACAATTCTCAAATCATTTATAAAGCTCTTAGCCAAAATCAATGTTCCAAAACATAGTTAAAAACTTATTCTCTTTCCTCATGAATTTTGATATTCATTTTCTCACTTAAGGATGTTAATGTCGCTTAAGTTTCAAGGATTGGAGTTAAACTCCCATTTCCATTCACATTTGGCCAAAAGCCAATCACAACCAAAGTGAAGGTTATGCTACACCAAATAATCTCACAATTACACATACACATCAATAAATCAAGTTATATCAAATAATCACAATAATCAAGTTATTTGTAATAACCAAGTATTAAAATCGTCACTTAGATCCAATGAACAAAGTGATGGTTTTCAACATGTCAGAAATCATTTTCTAACCAATCAATCACACCAATAAACATAAATTAAACAACAAATAACCACTACAATCATGTCTTCATAAGGGACAAATTAAACAAAATGGAAAATCCTTAATTTAGGATTTTCTGACAACCAGATAAGTAAAGCCATCTTCACATCCACCAGTATGGTGTGATGTGGTTCACTCCCCCCTTACCTCTTGTAGACAAGAGATGATCATTTCCTTTATTTTTCAATAGTCACCTTCCTTTTGAGCGAAGCTGCACAAAGCCAAACCCCAGCTAGCAACCCAACGACATTCCAGTTTCCTCTAACACCTTGCAACATGACTCATGTCAGCTCCCGAATAAGTACAACCCAAGGAAGAAGAAAAAAGAGGCGGTGTCTACTAGGATCTCCTGAGCAGCGGCAGGAGGCATCACCGCGACGGTGATCACGACCCAAACACGTAACAAGACAGATCCGACGTACAAGCGGCGAGCTGTGGTGCGTGCTCATCTTCTCTCAATTAGACGCGGCGGACCAGCAACCGGACGGCACACCCATGACGGAGACACGTGGCTGGACGTAGCAGAGGTCAGAACGTCCGCGGTTTCTTCCCTGGTCCAGGCGAAAGCGACGGTCGGAGGATCTCAGGGGCGGTGGCACGACTGGACAAGCAAGAGAGAAGGAGGAGAGGATTTTGGTCTTTTGCAAAGTTAGAGAGTGGAAGAGTGGAGATGTTAGTGCGTGTCTGTTGAATAAGAAAAGGAGAAATAAGAAAGGAAGGGGGTATAGTCGTAGAGCATTCCTGACCAAGGGGAAGAAGACTTTTATTTTTCACTTATTTAGTTGTTAGATGCAAAATATGATGGACAAAAGGGCTTTTGGTGGTAATCTGGCCTTGAAGATTGATGTCAAGAAGGCTTTTGACACAATGGACTGGTCTTTCCTTTTGAAGGTCCTTCATTCTTTTGGTTTTGATATCAAGTTCTGCCATTGGATAGAAACTATTCTGAAGTCAGTCAAACTTTCTATTGGTATCAATGGTAAGTCAGTTGGTTTTTTCTCTTGCAAGAGAGGAGTTAGGCAGGGTGATCCATTGTCACCTCTGCTCTTTTGCATTGCTGAAGATGTATTGAGCAGGGCTATATGCAAGTTGGTTCAAGAGGGTAAGCTCAAAACAACGGCTGGCCCAAGAGGTCTTAGTCCTCCCTCTCATATCTTATATGCAGATGATATTCTTATCTTTTGCAGAGCTTCCATCCAGAATTTGTCCTTGTTAATGTCCACTTTTAAGGAGTATGGTGAGGCTTCTGGTCAATTGATTAACACTCAGAAATCCAAGTATTATGCAGGTAATATTTCTGCAAGCAGAATGTCTTCCATTGCCAATGTTTTAGGATTTTCTGCTGGCAGGTTCCCTTTCACATATCTTGGCCTTCCTGTGTTCAAAGGGAAGCCAAGGAAATCCCATTTACAGTCAATTGCAGATAAGATCAGGTCCAAGCTGGCCACATGGAAGGGAAGTCTGTTGTCAATTATGGGCAGAATTCAATTAGTTAAGTCTGTAATTACTGGTATGATGTTGTACAGTTTTCAGGTTTACTCATGGCCCTCTTGCTTGTTGAAATCAATTGATTGCTGGATAAGAAACTTCATATGGTTGCAGCAATACTGAAGTCAAAAAAGCTGTGATCGTGGCTTGGAAAAAGTCGCAAAACCTGAAGCTGAGGGAGGTCTTGGCCTTAGATCTTTTAGATCTGTCAACAGTGCTTCTATGCTCAAGTTGTGTTGGGAATTCATCTCTTCTTCTGAGCAGTGGGCTTGCATTCTGAGAGCAAGAGTTCTGAGGAGAAACACAGTGATCCAGTATTCTATCTCCTCCTCAATCTGAACTGGAATCAAGCATCATCTGAATGTAGTTGTGGAAAATTCAGCCTGGATGCTAGGTGATGGTGCTGATATCAACTTTTGGAATGACATATGGTTGTCTAAACCCTTAAACTCACTGCTTGCTTTCCCAGCTCAGTTACAGTCATCTTTAAAAGCAAAGGTGAAGGACTTCTGGTTCAATAACTCTTGGAATATTCCAGGCATCATTTTACAGCATTGCCCTGCTATTGCTGCTGAACTCATGCATATTAGCATTCCATCTTTTCCCTGTAAAGATACCCGTGTGTGGTGTAGGAATGAATCGGGGTCCCTAACACTGAAGGATGCATATCAGTTCCTCCACAATAATGGTCAAACAGTTCCTTGGGCTAAGTCTCTTTGGATCAGTTGTGTCCCTCCTTCCATTTCCTTCTTGGTTTGGAGAATCATTCACAACCGTATGCCTACTGATGATAATCTTTGGGCCAATGGCTGCATGGTTGTCTCAAGATGTAATTTATGTGGTTGTAGTTATGAAACAACTACTCACCTGTTCTTACATTGTGCCTTCGCAAATAATTTGTGGTCCTGGCTGAGCAGTATGCTTAACTTGACTATTGATACAACTTCAATGCTCACTGTTTTTTCAATTTGTGAGAATCAATGGAGCTCTCAAGTTAAGCACCTTTTGACTGCTGCAATATCAAGTATCATCTAGGCAATCTGGCATTGCAGAAACAAATCAAGATTTGATGACATATCCATCCCTTTGCAGGTTGCAAAAAACATGATCCTTGCAAAGGTTAGCCTGGCAGGTAACTTGAGCAATGGTACAACTTCTGCATCCTCTCAGGAACTCAGGATTTTGCATGAGTTTAAAGTCAGCTATAATCTTAATCGTGCCCCCCAAATCACTGAAGTTAAATGGCATCCTCCTCCTTGTTACTGGGTTAAGTGCAACACTGATGGAGCTGCTAGAGGCGCACCGGGTCCTTCTGCTTGTGGTGGCATTTTTCGTGATCATAGTGCTGCTACCCTTGGTTGTTTTGCAGCCAATCTTGGTGTCAATTCTGCTTTTTATGCGGAATTAATAGGTGCAATCTTGGCTATTGAAATTTCCCACAAAAGAGGATGGTCGTTATGACTGGAATGTGATTCCCAAATGGTTTTAGTTGCGATCTCCTCTCCATCTATGGGTCCTTGGAAAATAAGAAACAGATGGAAAAATTGCCTGTCCATTATAAGGGATATGCGTTTTGGTTCCTCCCACATCTTTCGTGAAGGCAACACTTGTGCAGATAGAATTGCCAATCATGGCTTGCTGATTAATGGCTTTGTTTGGTGGGATTTGATACCTAGTTTCATTAGGGATGATTTCCATAAAAACAGAATAGGTCTCCCTAATTTTCGTTTTAGGTGATTTCATGGGTTTGGTGTTGCCCCCCCCCCCCATGATTTTGTACTGTTTGTTTTTGTTCTTTTTTTTAATAAAATGAGGTGTGCTGCAAATGATGGATAGTGGCTAAGGTGCCAACCTAGTTGGGATGTTAGCCTCTATTGTGATGCTTTTGCATGCCTCTTTACTTAAAAAAAAAGTTGTTAGATGCAAAATGAGTGGCTGTGATTGAGTCTAGTAAAAATAAATAATATTGGTCCTTGGATCTAAAACTAGTGAGTGACAAATATATAATTTCAAAATTCAAAATAGAGTAAAGATTGATGGTTGAATTTATCAATCAAGAAAATCGGTGATCCAAAATTAATCTCTAATTAAGACTAAACTAATTTATTTTTAAATCTAAAATTAATTAGAGTAGCATCTGAAAATAAATTCCTTTGAATCATATTGTTTAAAATATATTTTCTAAACAGAGTATATTAGTGACAATAGCGTAATATTATTGTCCTGCAAGTATGTATGCAATGCAGTAACGCAGTGTTAACACACCCAATAAAATAATTTAAATGAGTAAATAAAATTACTCAAACTAAACCACATAAAAATAAACAAAATAAACATCCAGATAATTAATTACTTCAATAAAATAATTAAACGTATATGTGAAAAACTGGGATGTTACAATACTACCCTACTAAATGGAATTTCGTCCCCAAAATTCTCTAATATAAAGAAAACGAACGCGGATTCTTTGCTTCTATCTCGTGTCTCAGATGCACAACATCCTCATTGTTCAAAACATAACGTGGTGTACCTCATATATTAAGCTTTCTTTCGGACTTATTTGTATTAGTGAGATGACATAAGAAGACACTCAAGGAAAATCCTCTTTAAATTTCTGAAAGTCGGAGTACATTCGGATAATTCGAATGTCAAATAGAGTAAGATATATAGATATCAGACAAATTCTGACCTCCACACGATACGAAACTCTGGCTCTACATCTGGTGGCGATTCTAACACACCAATGATTAAATAAAAACTTAAACTTGAACGAGAAGTTTTTGGAAAGAGAGAAATAAATCCTTATGTTCCACTCTCACGAGAGAGAATGACGTAAAATGAAGAGAAAGATAGAGGATATTCAATATGCAAAAGGGTCTTTAATAGGTTCCTGAATGTAAAAAATGTGTTGTACATCCACATATTTACAAACGTGACTCTAATAAAGTTCCTCCTTCCAAGAGAACTTCTTTCGAAAGACAAATTTGAAAACAATATTTTTCTTTCTTCTCAAGAGTATAGAATTCAAGTCAAAAATTTTCTTGGTCTTTGAATATATATATATATATATATATATATATATATATATATATATATATATATATATATATATATCCTTAAAAATTTTGTGAGTTTCCTCACTCGAGGTAACTCTAATTCACTTGGCACCAAAGATAAAATGAATTGCCAAAGTTTTCATTCCCAAAGGAAATTTCTAACCTTTTCCTGGAAAGTCTAACATGATGTGATCTAAGAAATATCACTCCATTTCTAGGTTGTATTCATTTGCGGAAAAGGCAAATGATCAAATTCACAACAATCATTTGTCGACAACTAAAGAGAATTCAAACTGATTTAACCAACAATGGAACCAACGATTGTAAAAAATCATTATGGATGTAAGGATGAGTGATTCGTCCTTACTTTATGACATATGATCTTGCTCCACCACGAGTCATAATCATTAAGTCTTTGTTTTCACTAAGTCATCCTCGACTTAGGTTTTACATTTAACTTGAAATACTAGTCATGACGACTAAAATCCTTTTGATTCAAAATCAACATTCCTTGGCTAAAACCAAACCATTTGAAAATAAATTCAAATAAGGATATACTAGTATCAAATTCCCCAAAATAATTTCTCGAAAACACTTGAAATCCACAAAAGGTGATTTTTGTCCATTTTTACTGAATTTAGGACCTAAACCACGTGTTTTCAAAAGCATGCCCTTTTTATCGAATCTTTCACTCTCTTAAATTCCAATACCCATGTTAAGACATAAAAAAATACTAATTTCAAACTTTACATTACGTTCTGCTCAAAAACTCTATGACTTGACCAAATGTCACTAAATTCACAAATCGCGTAATTCATTTTTCAACAGCTTTTATCTCAAATGTTCTAAAACTCGTGTAGGGATTTATGACACTTAGTTAAGTGGTAAAATAGTTCCTAACTGATAAGACATAATATTTGTCAAATTACTTACTTTTAGTCCATTTTACACTTCCAAACTTTAGAAACTCATTTTCTTAGACTTTTTAAACCACATTTTGCTTCTTTATGAACAATAATAAATTCAATGTCATTTTTGAATGACTTAGGAAACTCACAACAATTTTAAACACTGCAACACAAGTTTGGAAAATGACATTCTTTTTCTTGGTCTTTAAGACATCACTTGGATATTTTTAAATGTAGAGTAAAATCAAATACAATTCTCAAATCATTTATAAAGCTCTTAGCCAAAATCAATGTTTCAAAACGTAGTTAAAAACTTATTCTCTTTCCTCATGAATTTCAATATTCATTTTCTCACTTAAGGATGTTAATGTCACTTAAGTTTCAAGGATTGGAGTTAAACTCTCATTTCCATTCACATTTGGCCAAAAGCCAATCACAACCAAAGTGAAGGTTACGCTTCACCAAATAATCTCACAATTACACATACGCATCAATATATCAAGTTATATCGAATAATCATAATAATCAAGTTATTTGTAATAACCAAGTATTAAAATCCTCACTTTGATCCAATGATCAAAGTGATGGTTTTCAACATGTCAGAAATCATTTTCCAACAAATCAATCACACCAATAAACATAAATCAAACAACAACTAACCACTACAGTCATGTCTTCATAAGGGACTAATTAAACAAAAATGGAAAATACTTAATTTAAGATTTTTTACAACCAGATAAATAAAGCCATCTTCACATCCACCAATATGGTGTGATGTGGTTCACTCCCCCCTTACCTCTTGTAGACAAGAGATGATCATTTCCTTTATTTTTCAATAGTCAACTTCCTTTTGAGCGAAGTTGCACAAAGCCAAACCCTAGCTAGCAACCCGACGACTTTCCAGTTTCCTCTGACACCTTGCAACATGACTCTTGTCAGCTCACGAAGAAGTACAACCCAAGGAAGAAGAGAAAAGAGGTGGTGGGTACTAGGACCTCCGACGTGGCGGCATTAGCTGAGGACGGCGGCAGGAGGTGTCACCGCGGCAGTGACCGCGACCCAAACACGAAACAAGACAGATCCGTATGTACAGGCGGTGAGCTGCAGTTCGTGCTCGTCTTCTCTACATCAGACGCAGCGGACCGGCGACCGGACGACACACCCATGACGGATACACGCGGCCGGATGGAGAAGAGGTCATAACGCGCGCGGTTTCTTCCCTGGTCCAGGCGCAAGCGGCGATCAGAGGTTCTCAGGGGCGGCGGCGTGACTAGACAATCAAGAGAGAAGGAGGAGAGGATTTTGGTCTTTTGAAAAGTTAGAGAGTGGAAGAGTGGAGATGTGGGCATGTGTCTGTTGAAAAAGAAAAGGAGAAATAAGAAAGGAAGGGGGTATAGTCGTGGAGCGTTCCTGACCAAAGGGAAGGAGAATTTTATTTTTCACTTATTTAGTTGTTAGATGCAAAATGAGTGGTTGAGATTGAGTCTAGAAAAAAATAAATAATATTTGTCCTTGGATCTAAAAATAGTGAGTGACAAAAATATAATTTCAAAATTTAAAATAGAGTAAAGATTGATGGTTGAATTTATCAATCAAGAAAATCAGTGATCCAAACTTAATCTCTGATTAACACTAAACTAATTTATTTTTAAATATAAAATTAATTAAAGTAGCATCTGAAAATAAATTCCTTTGAATCATATTATTTAAAATATATTTTCTAAACAGAGTATATTAGTACAATAGCGTAATATTATTGTACTGCAAGTATGTATGCACTGTAGTAACGCAGTGTTAACACACCCAATAAAATAATTTAAATGAGTAAATAAAATTACTCAAACTAAACCACATTTATAAACATCCAGATAATTAATTACTTCATTAAAATAATTAAATGTATATGTGAAAAACTGGGATGTTACAGTTTTCTTCCGCCTTGAGATTTGATTTTAAAAGAGGATGATCTCATGAAAACCTAACACTCTGTTTGTCAACATCAAAACCTATATCACATTTGAGTTTAAAAAAACCCATTTGTTTCATGCCAATCAGATTATGGTAGAGTTTGATTAACTTTATTTAGGAGAATAATTACTTTCTTTTTCTATATCTTTATAATTAGAGTTTGTTGGGAAAGTTTAATTTTCCCTATTTCACTATTTTTTAGTTAAAAAGTTGTTTCATATATAATCTATCATTTGGGTCTCTAACTTAACTTTTAAAAAAGCTTTTATTTGTAAAAATAAAGCTATTTAAATCCATTTGAAAGAGTTTAGCTTAAGATTATTGTGATTTGATTATTTTTCATTCTCAAAACTCTTTTCTCAATTTACCCCTACAAAACTAACTTCCAAACAAATATTATTAAATTATACAGATAACTCTATGTCATTTTTCGTAAATTACTATGTAAAAGAGTTTTTTTTTTTTTGCACCATCGAAACAAAATAGATCATCTTAAAGTCACTTTTTAGCAAACATACCCAAACAAAAACATATTCTGATTGTAATTGATTATTACAATAATCGATTATACATATAATTGATTATCAACATAATCTATTTTTTCCAGCTTTCCCAAATACATTCTTAAGCTTTTGATTATAAGCTACTTTTGATACAAAACTAGAAAATATCCTATGCATTACATATGTAGTCTTTTTTCTTGTTAAATTGATATAAAATCTGAAAACATATATAATAAAAGAAGGATTTAATTGGTATGCAGTATTAGTGTAAAAAAAATTATATTGTCAACAAATAATAAATTGACAAATCATTAAAACTATTTGACTCTTATCCTAATTACCTTGAAAGTCATTCATACCAAGATTTTTTATTCTTTGACGGTGTAAAAAGTTTATACCGACAGTGAATAAAAATTAAATTCTAAGTGTCAAATATTTTTAATGATGTGTTTATTTTTGATTAGTTGACAATGTAAAAATATTTATATTGATCTTACATATCAATTAAATCCAATTAAGTTAGTTTGAGATAATATTTAAAAATTGTGTAAATAAGCTAATCAAAACTGGAGCTAGCAAAATAGGTCGGTCCGACCATGCCAGCCCGAATATACCCAATAAATCATAGAGTTTGGATTGCAAAATTTGAGCTTGAATTAGTTACAGACTATTTTTTGCCCGACTCGATGATGCCCGTTTCAAATATGGGCCCGGTCGGGCTCTAACAGCCATATTAATATTTATTAAATATATATTTTTGTATTATCAGTAAATTGAAAGAAAATAATGTGTCAATCCAATTACTTCAGGTTGGGCACTTATTGTTAAACTCTTTCTTTTTCTTGGGGAAAAAAAGAAAGAAAAGAAAAGAAACTAATAAGAAAAAGAATCAACAGAGATAATATGATGTAACTGATTCAAAAAAAAATCGATCTATATGATAAAGCACAAAATGAAATACATTGAAATGGGTGAATGATGAATGGTACAATCAATAGTTAATAATCAATAGAGGTTTAATATTTTTCCCTCGTGGACTATATAATAAATAGAAAAGGAATACTGAAATGCATTGAAACGGGTGAATGGTTGTATGGACAATCTTTTTTTTTGGGTACAGTATGGTACAAGTACAATGTATTGAGAATGATATACAACGAAAGTATATTCACAAAAAAAAAAGATAAACAAGGAAAGTTACAGTATGGCATTTACAGCAACGTAACTCACGAACCAAAATGCCAAGAAAATGGTCCCCGAAACTCACGGACAGATGACAACGTAACTCATAAAGCAAGCCGGGGTAACCCTTTTGCCATCTTATTATCATCAATCTTCTCAAACTTTTTTACTCTGTTACTCTCCCCTCTCTCTTTCCCCATTCATTTCACTCTCTATTACTCACCCCTTCCTTCCGCATCCTTAACCTTCTCCTGTTAAGTCTTTAAAATGTTTGATATGTATTTCCCTAAGTTTTGATGAGAACTAAACATTGGTTAATGATTTAATTAACCTTCATATTGGTTGCTAACCTGTCTATTGAGTGTGCAGATTAAATAAGACAAACAGACGTCCAACAAAGTGAAACAAACAGACGTCCAACAAAGTGAAACAAGCAGACGTCCAACAAAGTAAAAAAGGGAGACGTCCAACAAAGTGTAAACAAGCAGACGTCCAACACAGTAGTGATTGCAGCGCTCGTCCAGAAAGCAAGAGATAGAAACTTGCGTCCACCAAAGTGTTGAAAGCCAGTGTCTACCTACATGGCATTTGGAGCGCGTCCATTAAAGTATCAGAACAATGCGTCGAATAAAGTAACAGAACCGCGCGTCCAATAAAGTATCAGAAATGTGCGTCCAATAAGGTATCAAATGGTGCTCGTCCATTAAGATCAGAATGTATCCATCCAATAAAGTAACAAAAGACTCTCGTCCAACAGAGTAACTAAGACTCTCGTCCACCAGAGTAACTAAGACTCTCGTCCAGTAAAGTAACAGAGACTCTCGTCCACTAAAGTAACATAGGCTCTCGTCCACTAGAGTAATAGAAGTGCTCGTCCACTACATGTGACAGAAGCGCTCGTCGACTAGTCTTTGGACTTGATAAGTCCTTAATATGGAGCTCGTCTACTAGCCCGAAAGAAAACTCAAATGACTAGATAGACGTGATTATTTTCAAGATGGAAGCACTTATCTTATGAATGCAAATTCTCTAAGGATTATCAAAATCTTAGTTCAAGAATCAGAAAGAGACTTGAAGCCTTCTCTCCTACTCAGTTTCACGATTATCAAGAAAAGTCAGAAGACTACTCTCTCAAGCATCCTTGGATAATCTAAAAGAATGCTTCCAACATGCTTTATTCCGCAAAAAGGGGAGTGTACTCAGCAAAGTGCAAAAAGCTCTCTGCCCAACTCTGACATGGCTGTATCTCGATTCATAAAGCCATGATCCTACAAGTTAGAGTACAACCAACGTTCCTATTTCATTAAATGGCTGCTCAGAACGACTCTATTGCATTAATGGGTGCTCAGAATGACTCTATTGCATTTAATGAAGTTCTGTTTAAAGCCAACATCTAGAGAATGTCTCTAACGTATCCTAAATGCTTGAAGGCTATAAATACAGAAATCATTGAAGATGAAGAAGACATATACACACTGCATTAAAACGCCATTACTCTGCTCATTAATTCTTTTATTCTTTCATTCCATATTCTTCAAACATTTGTAGTTATTACGCAGACTTTCCTAGACTTCACATTTAAACCACTCTTTAAGTGTTAGTGAAAGATCTGCTTGTGAGAAGTTGTATTTTTACAAACCCAATCTCTCAAACAAACCTTAGTGAGCCTGAAGAGGCTAGGTGTGAAAATAATACTTATCTTGAGCCTGAAGAGTCTAGGTGTGCAAATAATACTTGTCTTAAGTCTGAAGAGGCTAGGTGTGCAAATAATACTTGAGTCTGTAACCTTATCAGTTATAGTGGATAAATCTTGGTGCTGCTAAGGACTAGATGTAGCTCTTTGATTTGAAGAGTGAACCAGGATAAATCACCGTGTCAATCTCTCTTCCCTTAAACTCTTTAATTGCTTTAGTTTTCTTGCGTATGTCAAGTGGTGTGTTTGCAATAGTCACCCATCCATCCTGTATTCTTCCACTCGTCCAAACCTAGCTTTCTGTTTGCGAAAAGATTTCAGCTTTGCTTAAATTCTGATAAACACAATTCAACCCCCCTTCTTGTGTTTATAGTTGTCTATTTTAGTTGGTATCAGAGCTCAGCCTCTGGGTTGAGCATCTAACAGTGTAGAGGTAAAAGGTCCTGAAGAATAGACATGACGGTTGAAGCTAGTACAAGTGGAAGTCATCATACTGAAGGAGCCTCCCTAACCAGACCTCCTTACTTCAATGGAGAAAATTACAACTACTGGAAAGATAGATTTTAGTGGTTTATTCTATCCACAAACTCTGATCTTTGGGATGTCATCACAGATGGTCCATTCATTCCCAAAAATGATGATAACACTGACTAACCAAAAGCTCAGTGGACTGGTGCTGAAAAGACAAAATGGGAGCTTAACCACAAAGCCATATATAACATCATCTGTGCTCTCAGTCCGGAGGAGTTTGAGAAGGTTTGTGCTTGTGACTCTGCGAACGAAATACGGGACACTTTGGCTGTCACTCATGAAGGAACAGCTAAAGTCAAAGAATCAAAGATTGCCATACTTGTCAGAAAGTATGAACTGTTCATCATGGAGGAAGGAGAATCTATTGCTCAGATGATAGGAAGATTTCAAACTATCATCAACAGTTTAAAATCTCTTGGCAAAGTCTATACCAATGCTGAGAAGGTTGGTAAGATTCTGAGAAGTCTACCTAAACAGTGGAGACCTTTGGTCACTGCTATCTCCCAAGCCAAGGATCTCACTACCTTGACTATGGATGAACTTCTTGGAACACTCACTATTCATGAGCAAGAACTTGGAGATGAAATTGCACCAAAGAAGGGAAAGTCAATTGCTCTGAAAGCTGGTCAAAAGTCAGCAAAAGTTTTCAAGGCTCTGAAGGCAGATGAGTCATCCAGTGATGCTGACCTATCAGAACTCGAGGATTCTGAGAGTGATGAAGAGTTGTCTCTCCTGACCAGGAAGATAAAGCTTCTCCTACAGAAAAAGAAGTTCAAGAGGGATAGGTCATTCAGAAGGTTCAACAAGGACAAGAACTTCAAAGAATCCACCTCAACAGACAAAAGTCCAATTGTTTGCTATGAGTGCAAGAAGCCAGGTCACTTCAAGGCTGAATGTCCTCAACTCAAGAAGGCCCCTTTTAAGAAATTCTTCAAGAAGAAGAAGAAAGGAATGATGGCTACTTGGGAGGATCTGGAGTCAACATCTTCTGATGAAGAAACTGAGGAAGAAGCCAATCTCTGTTTGATGGCCAATACTGAATCAGACTCTGATGATGAGGTACATCCTGACTATGAGGAATTACTTGATGCTTATGAGGAGTTGTTGGAGGAATCCAACTGCTTATCTAAAGCCTTCAAATCCCTCAAGAGAGAGTATGTAAAGCTCACCAGTGAGCATAAACAGAAATTTCAAGAGTACGAGAAGCTGGCTAAAAAGAATAGTGAGCTGAAGGATGAAAAGTCTAATGAAGCTAAGATCTCAAATGAAACATCACCATCTGAAGAAGTTGACAAACTTCAACAGAAAGTGGAAGAGCTCACTTCTGATCTTGCCAAATTTGTTAATGGTAGAGACAATCTGACTAAGCTACTTGGCATTCAGAAGCACTCTCTTAACAAAGAAGGTATTGGATATGTCCATCAGACACATCATAAAGTATCAACTAAAGTTCCTACAGTATCTGTTAAGTCAACTGTAACCAAATCAACACCTATTTGTAACTTCTGTGGAAAAACTGGGCATGTTATGTCTAAGTGTATCCATAAGAAGAGAAGGAAGTCTTTACAGACTCTTAGAACTAACAGAAAAGGACCCAGAAAAATTTGGGTACCTAAAGATCAAATAATTTTTGTTGCAGATGTCCTCAACAGGACAAAGAAAACACCACTGCTGGTACCTGGACAGTGGCTGCTCGCGTCATATGACAGGAGAAAGGTCTATGTTCCTTGACCTCCAACTTAAGAAAGGAGGACACGTTGCCTTCGAAGGAAATCAGAAAGGGAAAGTTATAGGAATTGGTACTATTGGTGGTAAACCCCCTCTTCCCTCTATATCTAATGTTCTTATGGTTAAAGGATTAAGACACAATTTGCTTAGCATAAGTCATTTATGTGATAGTGGTTTTGATGTTTCCTTTACCAAGGATGTATGCATAGTTAAAGATTGTAATGGCAAAACCTTCTTTTCAGCTTAAAGGCAACAAAATCTTTATAAGATTGAACTGTCTGATCTCTCAGATCAAAGTGTAACCTATCTGATGTCTAAAGAGGATGAGAGATGGTTATGGCATAAGAAACTAGGTCATGCTAGTATGAAACTAATTTCTGAATTAAAAAGGAATAATATCGTGAGAGGATTGCCTGATATTAGCTTTAAGAAAGATGTCTTGTGTGATGCATGTCAGAGAGGTAAACAGATAAAATCAAGTTTCAAATCTAAATACCAAGTATCAACCTCTAGACCTCTTCAGTTGTTACACATGGATCTGTTTGGACCAGTTAGTGTTGCCAGCCTGGCTAGAAGAAAATATGGATTTGACATAGTTGATGACTATTCTAGATACACATGGGTACTCTTCCTAACACACAAGGATGAGTCTTTTAAGGCTTTCTCAGTATTCTGCAAAAGAGTACAAAATGAGCAAGGTTTCTGTATTTCTACCCTTAGAAGTGATCATGGGGGAGAATTTGAAAATGAGCAGTTTAGACAGTTCTGTGAGGAGAATGGAATCTCTCACAATTTCTCTGCACCTAGAACTCCACAGCAAAATGGAGTGGTTGAGAGAAAGAACAGATCTCTGCAAGAGATGGCTAGATCTATGCTCAATGAAAATAATCTCCCTAAGTACTTCTGGGCAGAAGCTGTAAACACTGGTCGTTATGTACAAAATAGAATACTTATTAGGCCTTTTCTAAAAAGGACTCCTTATGAATTGTGGAAAAGAAAAAGCCCCAACATATCTTATTTTCATGTTTTTCGATGTGAATGTTTTATTCTGAATACCAAAGATAATCTTGGAAAGTTTGATTCTAAGGTAGATAAAGGTATTTTCGTAGGTTATTCTGAAAAGTCTAAGGCTTTTAGAGTTTACAATTCAAGAACCTGTATTATTGAAGAATATGTTCATGTTAAATTCAATGATGGATTAAAGACTGATAAAGAACTATCAGATCTAGAAGATGATCTTGCAGGTCTTGATATAAACAAATCAGAAAGTCAACAACCCGATCTAACCAAAACAGAACCTGTGCCTGAGGCTGAAAGACAAGTGGAACAGACCAGTCAGCAGACAAGTCAAGATCTTCATAATGATCTCAAAAGGGATTGGAAGTTCAACACTCATCATACTAAGGATCTTATTATTGGAAATCCTTCTGAAGGAGTAAGAACCAGATCCATATTAAGAGAATCAAGCAATGTGGCCTTTATTTCAGATTTGGAGCCTAAACGCATTGAAGAAGCTCTTGAGGATGAAAGCTGGATTCTTGCTATGCAAGAAGAACTTAACCAGTTCACCAGAAATGATGTCTGGACTCTTGTCTCTAAGCCTAAAAACAAGTCAGTTATTGGAACAAGATGGGTCTTCAGAAACAAATTAGATGAAGATGGTAAAGTTGTCAGAAATAAAGCAAGGTTAGTAGCTCAAGACTATAACCAACAAGAAGGTATTGATTATACTGAAACCTTTGCACCTGTAGCTAGAATAGAAGCCATACACATTTTAATGTCATATGCTGCACAACACCAAATTACCCTATTTCAAATGGATGTAAAAAGTGCTTTTCTAGATGGTATAATTGAAGAAGAAGTGTATGTTAAACAACCCCCTGGTTTTGATGATACTGATAAACCAGATCACATTTTCAAACTTAAAAAGGCATTATATGGTTTGAAACAAGCACCTAGAGCATGGTATGATAGACTCAGTTCTTTTCTCATGCATAATGGTTTTACTAGAGGACAAGTAGACACTACTCTGTTCAAAAAATGCTTTAAAGAGAACTTTATTATAGTTCAAATATATGTTGATGATATCATTTTTGGAGCAACTAATGAAAAGTTGTGCAAGGAATTTTCAAATCTAATGCAAGATGAATTTGAGATGAGCATGATGGGAGAATTGAAGTTCTTCCTTGGATTACAAATCAAGCAGACAAGTGATGGAATTTACATTCATCAACAAAAATATACCAAGGAGATAATCAAGAAATACAAAATGGAAAATTCAAAGCTCATGAAAACCCCTATACAACCCAATGCAAAACTACGCAAAGATGATGAAGGTAAAAAGGTAGATCAAACTGTCTACAGAGGTATGATTGGCTCTCTACTGTACTTAACTTCAAGCAGACCTGACATTCAATTTAGTGTCTGTATGTGTGCTAGATTCCAATCTGATCCTAGAGAATCTCATCTTAAGGCTGTTAAAAGAATATTTAGATATTTGCTTGGAACTACTAATATTGGTTTGCTGTATTTAAGATCAAAAGAATACAGATTAGTGGGATATTGTGATACTGATTTTGCTGGAGACAAAATAGAAAGAAAAAGCACTAGTGGAGGATGTCACTTCATTGGAGCAAGTTTAGTCTCATGGTCAAGTAAGAGGTAGACAACCATTGCCCTGTCTCATGCGACAAGCAATATATCTCTCTTTGCTAGTTGCTGCTCTCAACTCTTATGGGTAAAACATCAACTTGAGGATTACTCTATTTATGAACATAACATATCTGTATGGTGTGATAATTCGAGTGCTATATGCTTAACTAAAAATCCAATTCATCATTCTAAGGCTAAACATATTGAAATCAAACATCATTTCATTAGGGATTATGTTCATAAAGGCATTTTTGATATTAAGTTTGTTAAAACTGAAAATCAATGGGCTGATATTTTCACTAAACCCCACGCAGAAGAAAGGTTTTTATTTATTAGAGATAATCTAAACATGCATTGCATTCTTGAATGACATGTCTGAATGTTAAGTTGTCTGTGCTAAATATGTCATTACTCCTATATACATGTTCTTTCAACTAAGCATTAGTTCAGGGGGAGTAATGATACAATAGTTTACATGGAGTATGTCTAATATGCTTGCTGCATTACTATGATTTTCTTAACATGTTATCTTGCCCTTAACATATCACATAAATAAAACTTGATAACCCTTTTTGATGTTGACAAAAGAGGGAGAATAGGAGAAATTGAGATTTATGATAGAAATATGTTATAGGAGAATGGGAGAATGAATATGATCTGACCTGTTCGCTTAAGAAAATTTCAACCTGTCTGATATATGCTATTTTCTTTGTTGATATTTTCTGAGGTTCATTAAATCATCTCAATGTTTGTCATCATAAAAAAGGGGGAGATTGTTAAGTCTCTAAAATGTTTGATGTGCATTTCCCTACGTTTTGATGAGAATAAAACATTGGTTAATGATTTAATTAACCTTCATATTGGTTGCTAACCTGTCTATTGAGTGTGCAGATTAAATAAGACAAACAGACGTCCAACAAAGTGAAACAAACAGACGTCCAACAAAGTGAAACAAGCAGACGTCCAACAAAGTTAAAAAAGGAGACGTCCAACAAAGTAAAAAAGGGAGACGTCCAACAAAGTGTAAACAAGCAGACGTCCAACACGGTAGTGATTGCAGCGCTCGTCCAGAACGCAAGAGATAGAAACTTGCGTCCACCAAAGTGTTGAAAGCCAGCGTCAACCTACATGGCATTTGGAGCGTGTCCATTAAAGTATCAGAACAGTGCGTCCAATAAAGTATTAGAACCACGCGTCCAATAAAGTATCTGAACCACGCGTCCAATAAAGTATCAGCAATGCGCGTCCAATAAGGTATCAAATGGTGCTCATCCATTAAGGTCAGAATGTATCCGTCCAATGACGTGGCAAATGGTGCTCGTCCATTAAGATCAGAATGTATCCGTCTAATGACGTGGCAAATGGTGCTCGTCCATTAAGATCAGAATGTATCCATCCAATAAAGTAACAAAAGACTCTCATCCACCAGAGTAACTAAGACTCTCGTCCACCAGAGTAACTAAGACTCTCGTCCAATAAAGTAACAGAGACTCTCGTCCACTAAAGTAACAGAGGCTTTCGTCCACTAGAGTAATAGAAGTGCTCATCCACTAAATGTGACAGAAGCGCTCGTCCACTAGTGTTTGGACTTGCTAAGTCCTTAATATGGAGCTCGTCTACTAGCCCGAATGAAAACTCAAATGACTAGATAGACGTGATTATTTTCAAGATGGAAGCACTTATCTTATGAACACAAATTCTCTAAGGATTATCATAATCTTAGTTCAAGAATCAGAAAGAGACTTGAAGCCTTCTCTCCCACTCAGTTTCACGATTATCAAGAAAAGTCAGAAGACTACTCTCTCAAGTAACCTTGGATAATCTAAAAGAATGCTTCCAACATGCTTTATTCCGCAAAAAGGGGAGTGTACTCATCAAAGTACAAAAAGCTCTCTGCCCAACTCTGACATGGCTGTATCTCGATTCATAAAGCCATGATCCTACAAGTTAGAGTACAACCAACGTTCCAATTGCATTAAATGGCTGCTCAGAACGACTCTATTGCATTAATGGGTGCTCAGAACGACTCTATTGCATTTAATGAAGTTCTGCTTGAAGCCAACATCTAGAGAATGTCTCTAACGGATCCTAAATGCTTGAAGACTATAAATACAGAAATCATTGAAGATGAAGAAGAGATATGCACACTGCATTAAAACGCCATTACTCTGCTCATTAATTCTTTTATTCTTTCATTCTATATTCTTCAAACATTTGAAGTTATTACGCAGACTTTCCTAGACTTCACATTTAAACCACTCTCCGAGTGTCAGTGAAAGATCTGCTTGTGAGAAGTTGTATTTTTACAAACCCAATCTCTCAAACAAATCTAAGTGAGCCTGAAGAGGCTAGGTGTGAAAATAATACTTGTCTTGAGCCTGAAGAGGCTAGGTGTGCAAATAATACTTGTCTTGAGCCTGAAGAGGCTAGGTGTGCAAATAATACTTGAGTTTGTAACCTTATCAGTTATAGTGGATAAATCTTGGTGCTGCCAATGACTGGACGTAGCTCTTTGATTTGAAGAGTGAACCAGGATAAATCACCGTGTCATTCTCTCTTCCCTTAAACTCTTTAATTGCTTTAGTTTTCTTGCGCCTGTCAAGTGGTGTGTTTGCAATAGTCACTCGTCCATCCTGTATTCTTCCACTCGTCCAAACCTAGCTTTCTGTTTGCGAAAAGATTTCAGCTTTGCTTAAATTCTGATAAACACAATTCAACCCCCCTTCTCGTGTTTATAGTTGTCTATTTCATCTCCTACTCTGTTACTCTTCCCTTCGGCTCTCTCTCTTTCCCCATTCATTTCTTGTTCTTCTTTGAATATACCCTCCTTTGAAACTTTGTTGATCTCTACTCTATGTGTACGGAGCGTTATGGCTTTTCATAAAGCAGAGGTGTCGTTAATTGCCCTCATCGTCCTCATGTTCATAATGGTTACAATATTGGGAACCTATTTGCTTGTTGGGATATTGATAATGTCTACATACTGGATAAAAGTATGTCTTCTTGAGGAAGAGGATGATGAGAGTAGAGAAAATATAGCAAAGCAATGTGTAGATGTAGAGCAGCCTCCAACAATCAGAGTACAATTTGAAAGTCGAGGGCTCAGAGGCAACCATAGAGATCAACATTGTAATATACTTTCTCAAGAGTATCCTAACTTCTATAACTTTATCTTGGGTATTTTGAATCCTTATATATATTACATAAATGTACAATCTATAATTGATTGATTAGTGAAGTAATAAATTTTCTTTATGTCATATACCAGTTTTAGAAGTGGGATAATTATTATTAAATTGTTCAATTTATTTTGTACAGTGATAATTATTTGTTTTTGATAATTATAAAATGATATTTTAAAATTTAGTTTCAAATCATATCATTTGGCTAAGAGACATTTTAGTAGGAAAATATAATTATTTTGAGATTTATAAAGGGTAGAATTTGTTTCATGAAAGTACCTAACTCTAAGATATCACAAATGTTTTATTTATTTCAAAAAGCTGATTTTATTAATTTGCTAGTCACACCCCCTATTTTACTGTGCATACCCCTCTCATCTCTTAAAAAATCATGAAGACTCTCCCTCACTCTCACTTCCCATTTTCTGAAAACACTCCCTTCTTCTCCTTCATCAGAACCTCCATGTTTTCCCTCTTCAAACCCTAAACATAAACCAAGCCTCCATTCTCTACCCTTGAAGCTCACAAATTCGGCCAATAGAAGGAGTTTAGGGCAGGACAACACAATCATCATCAATATATACTTGCAGAAACAACACATTCCTTCCCCCTCTTCCTTCATAATTTCGGTCTCCTCTACCACCACCTCCTCCTTCTTCTTCTTCTGTTTTCTTCCAAAATCAACATGAAACAAACATCAATTTTCCTTGTGAAGTGAGTTTGGAGCAGCCACACTTGAGAGCAAGGAGGAGCAAAGTCAGATCAGGGAGAGAATT
This sequence comes from Sophora flavescens, assembly GCA_030762895.1. Classification (NCBI taxonomy): domain Eukaryota; kingdom Viridiplantae; phylum Streptophyta; class Magnoliopsida; order Fabales; family Fabaceae; genus Sophora; species Sophora flavescens. The sequence goes on along the minus strand of CM061069.1, from coordinate 99,723,807 downwards.
CTAAGGAAATAAACCTCCACCACACTATCTCCATTCTTTGCTTATGTGAGTTTCCTTAGCTTAGTGCTTGGTAACCATAAATCCAAGCTTAGGAATTTTGATTTGCTTGCTTTTATTGTTTGATTTGGCATCTGCATGTTGATTATATGAAGTCAATTGAGTACATATTGATGATATAAATTATTTCAATTGCATGCATGTAATCTGTTTGTGAAAAGTCCCAAATGAAATTTACTGGTCAGAAACCCGTATAAACATATGTGCAGTATTTTGCTTATAATTATTTCTATAGGGATTTGTTCGGTATGATTCTTGTTTTTATTGAAAATAGACTCGAAATTCTACAAATTAGGTACTTGTTTGGCTGTTTTACACTGAGTATAGATGAACAAAAACCTATTATAATTCGGAGTATTGTAACTGCCCTGTTTTTCTGGGTGCAAAAAATTTCTTATTAAAACTGTAAGTTTTAGTAAACTTTATTCCAAAACTAAAATCTTATTTATATATTAGACTTATTTATCTTTCCAGGTAGTGGTCTTTTGTCCAAATCCGACTTCGTTTGGTATTTTAATAAAATCATAGAAGTTAACTGAAAACTGCTGAAATTCTGCTTATGTTGTTGATGCATTATCCTTTGTTGAATACTTGATTGAGAGATCATATATTCTTCATGTGAATGGTTTATAAGTTTTGCTTTAGGTCATTAGTTTTTAAGCTATAAATTGATATGTGAGGTAAGTTATTTAATGTTATCAAGAAATGAATGTGAAACACCTTTTGGCATTCAAGGGTAGTAACCATGCTAATTCTATTCTTGTTTCGAATTAGAATGGTTATCAGTGACATTTCAGATGTCAAGTACAAAAGTCCTTTCAGATTGAACGGCAAGTTTAGAAGTCCTTCCGAGTAGGAAAGGCAACCAGGTAAGTGCAAAGCAAGTGGGACGCCGCTTGTGGTCATAGACGTATGTCCTGCCTTACAGTATAGAGCTAGTTCCTCTTAAGTACCTCGGTGCGCGGGGAACAGCGATGTTTTTTTCACTGACAAAATTAAAATGGGATGTCCTAATGAGTGGTTCACAAATATTTTTTTAATGACATGATGATGTCAGGGTTGAACCCAAAGCTAGTCCCTCTTAAGTACCATGGTGCGTGGGGGGCAGCAATGATGTTTATACTTGATGATATGTATAAGTTTACTAATATGTGTATATGTGTGGGACTGAGTCCTCTGTTGCAGGGAATTCACTGAGATTTCATATCTCACCCCCTCACCCTTTTGTTTCAGGTTAGTCCCTCCTATGTTGGAGAACTGTGAAGTATCCCCGAAAATACTTGGCAGTTGTTCCAATGTAAGCTGTTTGTTATTGAAGACGTTGCTAGATCGGAGTCAAGTGTCATATTGTCATTATTTAGTCTCTAAGTATGACTTTTTTGAAAATGTATGAGATGTTTAGAGAAAAGCTAATTTCAGTGTTTCTTATGTTTTATATCTAGTAGTATCTCAATGTACTTTGGGGTATTACAAACATCATCACCATTATTTGATATGCGAGCCTTACCACCAGTTAAAACCTTCGGAGGTGAGTGTGTTATATGCGTGGAGGAATTCAAGAATGGAGATATCATTCAACCTTTTGGAGTGTGTATCCATGAATTTCATTCCTCTTGCATCCAACATTGGTTCAACGGTGGAAAAACTATTTGTCCTCTATGTCGTGAAGATTTATCAACCGTTCCGAAGACTAAAGAGGCAGATGGATAGGATTAGAACATGAATATTTTTTTTAAGCAAAATGGTATGCAACGGCATCACTGTGGAAACAAGTCATCCCAACTAGGTTGTCACCCCAAGAACCACCAATCACTTGCAGCACACCATGAATATATTAAAGAAGAAGAAACCAATACAAAGCATTAGGGGGGGGGGGGGGGGGGGCTGGACCAAAACCCATGAGGGAAACTAAGTTATCTGAACCTATAGCTAGGGAGACCATTCCTATCACGGAAGAAATCATGCAATATAAAACTGGGAGCTAAATCCCACCAAACTAACCCTGGAAAAAAATACCAAAGTTGGCTAATTTGTCAGCACAAGTATTGCCCTCTCTAAGAATGTGGGAGCAACCAAAGTGCATCTCCTTAGTTAAACTTAAGCAATTCATCCATCTATTTCTAAGCTTCCAGGGAACCAACTTGGGGTTGGAGAAGGCTACAATAACCAACTTTGAGTCACACTCCAGCCAATGCTTGCGTCAATCCTTCTTATGAGCCAACTCAATGGAGAGAATAACGCCCAAGATTTCAGCAGAAAAGACATCAGAGATACCAATATTATAGGAGAAACATCCCAGAATAGCTGAGTTGTTGTCCCTGAAAAGACCACCACAAGCAGCTCTCCCTGAGGAACCTTTGGCTGCTCCGTCACTATTAGCCTTAAACCAACCAGTTTTAGGAGGAAACCAAAAGACCTCTTTAATCAGAGGTGCTGAATTTGCCTTTCCAATAACCTGGAAGTACTTTAGGATATTGAATTCCTCAATAGCAGATGACATGGAACCGGTAGAGGAATTTCCAAACAAAGCTACGTTAGCCCGGATCAAATTCAGAGAGGCCTCGAATGAAATAACCTTCCCTTCAAATTTAAGTTGGTTTCTACAGAACCAAATACCCCCAATAACGTTTGCAATGATTGAATCAATGATGTCTCTGACTTGATAGCTCCAATTTCTATTGCAAATTGAAAGGACTGACTGGATAGAGGTGGAGTCAATTGCCATGTTCAGAACTGAACTAAGCCAGCACCAGAACCGTTGAGCAAAGCTGCAATCAAAAAAAAGGTGGGCCGAGGTTTCATAAGCCTGACCACACAAGCTGCAAATGGATACCACATGACAACCGCTAGACTAGAGCTTATCCTCAGTTGGGACCTTGTTATGAAAGAGGCGCCAGATGAGGAAAGATTTGGATGGAGGTATTGATTTTGACCAAATTAGCTTACACCAAGACAGAGCCGACTTGGCAGGAAACATAAAATTATAAGCATCTTTCGAGGATAATTCACCAGAATTAGAAGCAATCAAGTACAACGAGTCTTTCATAGGAGAGATAGGGATGCTGATGCGGCTGAGTTCAGAGGCCAGAGTCTGATTTCTCTCCAAAATGGCTTGGGGGACACTCCATTTGCCATGAGCAATGAAATCCTCTACTTTGGATTGCAATAAATGATGCACACTTTCAGGGATATCCAGAAGATCAACAATAGGTTTAGATAGCCAACAATCAGTCCAGAAATTGATACTTGAGCCATTTCCAACATTCCATCCGCTGTTAGCAAGGACATTAGAGACATGATTTTTCATCCCAGCCCAAATGGAAGAGTTTATGTGGTGCTGAATAGGGGTTTTATTCGAAAAGACCCTGGCTCGTAGGAGAATCGCCCACTGCTTATCCGAAGAGACTAGCTCCCAGCTTCTCTTTAGCAATGTTGCTTTATTAATAGAACTAAGAGATCTCAAACCAAGGCCTCCCTCATTAATAGGAGCACACAGTGTGTTCCAGGCAACCGTGACAATCTTTCGAGAGTCGATATTACCAGACCAAATGAAGTTTCTAATCCAGTTTTCTAGCAGTTTTAACAAGGAAGCGGGCCAAGCATAGATCTGGAAGGAGTAGAGTAACATACCCTGAATTGTAGACTTGACAAGCTGAACCCTTCCCATAACAGACAGCATTGCACCTTTCCAATTAGCCAACTTGATCTTGATCTTGATCTTGTCTGCAATATACAGGAGATGAACCTTCTTTGGTTTGCCTCTGAACAAAGGCACACCCAGATAAAAGAAAGTGAGATGACCCAGTTTAAAGCCAAGGGCATTAGTAATCTCAGTCAATCTTCTTGATGGAATGTTCCCTGGGTAGACTCTAGACTTGTCCAAGCTAATCAATTGTCACGAGGCCTCACCATATCTTGAAAACAGGGACATTATACTCACCATGTTTCGCTTAGTTCCCCTGCAAAAGATGAGGATGTCATCAGCATACAACACATGAGAAGGAACTTGGTAGCCACTTGGACTCGACATAGTCAGCAGCTCCCCTTGTTGAACAAGATGAGAGATAGCTCTACTAAGCACTTCCTCGGCCACACAGAAAAGGAGGGGGCGGACAAAGGATCACCTTGTCTAACACCCCTCTTATAGGAGAAGTAGCCAAATGAATTGCCATTAACTGAAATTGATAGTTTTACAGAGAGCAAGATAGCTTTCACCCAATTACAGAAGATAGGAGCAAAGCCAAACTGATGAAGAACCTTTAGTAGAAAATTCCAATCTAAAGAATCAAAGGCCTTTTTGATATCAACTTTAAGGGCAATGTTACCTCCAAAGGAACGTTTGTGCAGGAGATTAACAGCTTCAGAGGCAACTCCAATGCAATCATGGATATGTCTATCTTTGATGAAGCCCCTTTGGTTCTCTGAGATAATCTTAGGAGCCACCAAAGCTAGCCTGTCAGTCATGACCTTTGTAATTATTTTGAATTTAAAGTTGGCCAGGGATATAGGTCTGTACTGATCAATTGATACAGCCTCCGGAGACTTAGGAATTAGGACCACCACATTAGAATTGAAGTTAGGCAGTATCCAACCCTGCTGGAAGAACTGAAGAACTGCACAAAAAACATCGTTCCCAACCACGTCCTAGTATTTCTGATAGAAGAAGGCACAAAATCCATCTGGACCAGGGGCACCATTAACAATCATGGAGAAAACTGCATTTTTGACTTCCTCCAGAGAGGGCAGATTGGTTAGCATAATGTTGTCCTCTAGGCTCACTTCAGGAGAGATGACATGCTCAATCAATCCGTTATCACTGTAGTTGTTCTCAGAGGCAAATAGAGAAGTGTAATACTCGCAGACGTGAGATTCTATATCAGATGTTCTATCTAGGATCAAACCATCCTTTTTCAACATGGACATTCTCTTGGTCGCATTCCTGAATTTAATTACGTTATGGAAGAAGGTCGTGTTTCTGTCTCCATTGGAATGCCAATCTATTCTAGATTTTTCTCTCCAAAAATCCTCCTGGTATGAAAGAGCAATACAGAAATTTGCTCTTGAATTATGTCCACTGCTTGTTGAGCCTTACTAACCCTGTCATGAACATTGCCAAACTTATCTCTATTCCAAGCCTTCAACTTTTGTTTCAGCTGCTTCAGTTTTTCGGAAAGGACATACATTGGACAGCCAGCCACTTGCAACTTCCAAGCATCCGCCACAATACCACGATATTCCTGATGTTGAGCCCACATTTTGAGGAATTTGAAAGAGGAGCTATAAGAGCTGGACGCTGTTTCCAGAGATAAAAGGATAGGAAAATGATCAGATTTGCTTCTAGTTAAAGTGAAACAAGACACACTGGACCAAGTGTCCAACCAAGTGGTATTATTTGTGCAATAGAAATTACAAATGTAGTCAATGATAATCTAAATCAACTTGAATTTTCTGCCTTCTTTGTTTTATATTTTATTTTTCAATGTTTTATTCTATTTTGCACATTTGTGTGGTTAAGATTTTCATTTATGTGCTTAATGCTATGGCCTATGGTGTTAAACATGAAGTTTTTTTTTTTTTTACAAACATGAAGGTGTTAAACATTTAAGTATTATGAGAATGGTTAAAAAGATCTTTTAGGAGTATATTGTAAAATTATTTTCAATAATTTACAGGAAAAAAATACTCATCAAGTCCTAATCACATCACTTTTCACCTAGAGTGTAATATCACCTAAGAATATGAATTAAGTTGAGATAATTGATGTTTATTCGATGTTGATAATCTTAATTTGGTGGTTCTCAAGATGATAAAAGATATCGATATCCATATGCGTTTGTTTGATTGCCGTGGCAACTTGTCCATGTTGAATTTTAGCATGATTCGAATTAGCTTTATAAGTCCAGTGCAATTGGAGCCTCACCTGAGTATGATCCCATATGATCCGAGTCTTCTGATGGTACCTTCTCAATTGAGGAGGTCCCACATGATGCAATTATCTTTATTTGTTGCATAAAATGGTGCAGCTCCATTCCGCCTTTTGCGATTGGTAGTTTGGAGACACGGAAAATGGATAATTTGGAAAGGTTATCATTTACTTGATAATAACTGATACTCATCCTATGATCCTTGATCTTCTCAAACTCTGTTAATTACTCTCCCTTTCCTTCCACATCCTTAATATTCTCTCACTCTCTTACTCTCTCTTTCCCCATTCTTTTCTTGTTCTTCTAACTTCTTTGAATACATTCCTTTGAAACTTTGTTGCTCTCTATGTGTAGCGACGATAAATGGGATATGGTGTTTGTTGCTTACATGGCTTTCATTCTCATAAGCTTTGTAATTATTATGGTGATTGAGATTCCTAAGTTACTAACTGACAAAATTATAAGCAAAATGCTGCTTACATATGCTATATTATGCATATTGCTTTGTCCCAGATTATTGCATTCAATTCAACTTTGTTTTTCCTTTCAAAAAAAAACTTTGTTTTTGTGGGAGACAACAGGCAGATGAGACTGGAGAAAATATAGCAAGGGAACCGGTAGATGTAGAGCAGCCTCAAATAAAAGTATAGTTTGAAAGTGTAATGGCTCACAGGCAACAACCATACAGATCAACCTCACCACGGTTTGAGATGCGAGTCTTACCACAGGTTAAAACCTTCATAGGAGAATGTGTTATCTGCATGGATGAATTTAAGAATGGGGATACCATTCAACCTTTTGGAGTGTGCGTCCATGAATTCCATTCCTCTTACATCTAACCTTGGTTCAATAGTGGAATAACAACTTGTCCTTTATGCCGTGAAGATTTATCAATAGCTCTCAAAACTAAGAGGCACATGGATAGTATTACAATATGCATTTATGGTACTTTTGTGTAATAGAAAATAAAAAATGTAGGCTATTTCTGATTCAGATTTTTTAGCTCTCTATAATTAAGATAAAACCATGTGGGCATGGGCGGAGGGAAGGGGGGACGAAGGGTTGCCATGGCCCCCCTCCCTCCATGTTCTCATTATAATATATATATATATAAATATATATATATATATATATATATATATATATATATATAATATAATAGATTCTCATAATAAAAAATAATTGACTCAAATTTAATTATAATAGGTATAATTTCAAACACTTCAATTTTCATTTTTTTAGAATCATTGAATAGATACAATTGTTTACATTAAAAAAGATTGATAAAATATAGTTTAATTTTCATACATTATCAGTGTAAGGTTTTTTATACTGTTAACCAATTAAAAGCCATGGTATAAATGACTTTTAAGGTGGTTAGGATAAGAGTCAAAGATTTATAATGATTTGTCAATTTATGATTCGTTTACAATGTAAAAAATCTTTAAACTATTAGAGTGTCAGTGCATATCAGTTAAATCCTAAAACATATACCACTTATATTGATAATAAATAATTTTTACTCCATGAAATATCATCATGCACAATTGAAGAAGTGAAAGTTTTAGATATGTGTCAAAGTTGACTATAAATCTATTTGAGTAATTTATGTTATGATAAGTTGTTAATCATATATCAAATTTGTATTATATAATTTGTTTTTATGTGTTAGTTAACTATTTATTGCTTTTTCATCATGTTATGTACATTAGATTTTGCCCCGCCCCCCCCTCTTTTAAATTTTCTGGCTCCGCCACGTGGGAGTGTTATGCAGAATGAATGGCTACAAAATAACTCCGTGTGGGAGTGCCCATTAGGACTCACATCAAGTCCTCGGTGATTTTTATATGCAATATATGCTATGGAGGTGTGGTTAATGGTTTTTGATAATTGATATTGTGTTTTGAAACATTAGTGATCAGGGGGATGAAGTGGAAGACATGTTTATTGGATATAATATTCATCTTTATCATATTGATAAGAGTTTAATTTCTATGCACTGTCAGTGTTTTACACTGACAACCAATCAGAAATCATGAAATTAATGACTTTTAAGGTGGTTAGGATAAGAATCAAAGATTTGTAATGGTGTGTCAATTTCTGATTGGTTGACAGTGTAAAAAACCTTTATACTGTCAGTGTATACCAATTAAATCCTATTGATAATCTAAATCAACGTAAAATTTTTGCCTTTGTTTTCAATTTTATTTTTCAATGTGAATTCTATTTTGCGCATTCGTGCTGTTAAGATTTTCATTTATGTGCTTAATGTTATGGCCAATGGTATTTTGAGTTGGAATATGTATTTTGGTTAATATTTTATTTTCGCTAGTTGTACAATTTGCATTTTCTTTACTATGGTTGAAAATGTATCACCCCGATTTTCACTGCTTTCTAATATCGGAAATTTATATAAATACGTATATATTGTTATCCGAGGCTTAGAAAATGTTTTTAAATAAACCAAAACATTATTTACACTCTACTTGATGGTAGATAGTTACGATTAAAATTTAGGTTGAAAAGTCAAGCGAAACCCGGTCTGAAAAGTCAAGCGAAACCCGGTCTGTGAATTGCTCAGATGACCTAATTTTGACTCGTGAACGAGAAACTTACGGTTTTTATTAAATTTCCTTCGATTTGGTATTTTTAAAATATTTCGTTAAAAAGTGAAAATAATATATTTTATACGGGTATTATGTTAATCGTGTAAGCGACGGAGCAGAATACGGGATTTTCGGAGACCCGCTAACGGATAACTCTCAAGTCAAATCATGATGACTCACCCTTGTGAATGCATTTAAGATGCACATGGCATCATGATTACTAACTTAGGGGAAATTACAAATTAGTCCTTTGACTATTGGAATTTTTCAAATTAGTCCTTCAAAGTAATTGCACATAGGTCCTTAATGAAGCCACCTCCTTTCCCCTTGGCCCCTCCAAACTTATGCAGCCTACCCTTCTTAAGCACATGAGAAGACTTCATTTCCTTCCTATTTCACACTTAGCACAAAAAACACAAAAGTTCATAAGTTCCTTAATCATTTTGTGAAGCAAGTCTTTGATTCTTCACTTGTTTTTGATCTTCAAGAGGTAAACCTTGTTCTTCTTACTCAATTATGATCATATTTTTCAATAATTTTCATGATCCAATGTCTTGTTCATCCATGTTCCCCATTTTCAATTCCTAGATCTAGAAACTTTGAAAATCTCTAGAAAATTGTAGAAAAATCCTATGATCATGAAACCAATTTCTCTGATCTTATAATCACCTCTATGTTTATAATCCAAGAGGCTAAACAAACAAAAATTTCCTTCTCATATATCTATGCTTGGCCGAAACTCACTTTGTGTGGGTGGAGGAAGTTTTGTTTCATTTTCTTAAGAAGTTAAGCTTGATTTCATACTTGTAGTTCATATGTATCATGAATATATGTTGTTGAATCTAAATAAATTCTCTAGCCAAATTTGTATGTGTTGGCCCAATCTCACTCTTTGTAGTGTTAGAAGATTTTGTTTCATTTGTTGTGTTTTAAATCCTTAATCATGTATCCTTAATGCTTAGGATCCTTAATCCAAAAGCTTAAAAAATTTTATCATGATTAGCCTGTTGGTTTTGTGTTAGCCGACTTAGTGTTCTTGAGAGAGGTTGAAAATAATTTTTTCAATCTTTGAGTTTTGATTCATAATTATGTGTTTCAAGTACTTAGGATCATTAATCCAAGAACTTGCAAAATTTTAGCAAGTCTAGGCAAATTAACACATGATGGCCGAAGCTTAGTCATAGCAAATAGGATGTTTTTGTTATTTCATTTGTTGATTTGTGATTTATTTGTTGTGAAGGATAAATCTTAGTTGATTGTCCTGAGTTGTGCGGAGGAGACAGGATCCAAATCGGAGAAAACGTTCGTGAAACCAAACTTGAATCTTCGAGAGGTAAGGGGGATTACCTGAGGGGTTTTTCCGATAGCTATATGCTATCAGTTTGTGGTCTGTATTATTTGTCTGTGGTTCTTGTGGTCGTTTAAGTTATGTTACTTTTATCGGTGTTTAGTGATCTGCTGTTAATTAATTATCTGTTTTAATTAATTATTTGCAGTTATATGTTATAGTATTTTAATGCATGATATACTCTGTGATAAGTGATATAATGTGATGTTGGGTGTTGTTTGAGAAGCCTGGCAGTGGCCAGTGCTCAATTAATTAAACAAGATAAAAGCTTTAAGAAGCTTTACGATAAATATTCAATATTTAATTGAGAAATATTTGGATATATTTTGATTTAAAATAATTATTTGATAAATCAAGAATTTTTCGAAAATATTGTTATCTTACTGATTTATCAGTGTAAAAGTAATCTATGAGTCACAGTGAGGACGTAATCGTCAAATTATTTTTGTACTGCTAATTTTCACCTGAGAAATTATGAAATAATTTAAAAATTTATTATGTGAAATTAATTTTCGAAAACAACTTAATTTTGATATTAGAAAATTATTTAAGGAGAAAAGGTCAATTTTTTTACTTAAACATATTTTAAAACGTTAGACGACGATTTGTTGTGAAAACACGGTTACATAAAGTATTTTCTTAAAACAGCAGTATTTATTTAGCCTCAAGTGACTCCCTTTTTGAAACAAAAGATTTTCAGAAAAAGATTTCAAGTAATTGATGATTTTACAAAGGAAATTCCAACTTTGAAATGATTTTTCATAATCAAGTTTTACTCAACGGCGGTATTTCCGACAACTTGGATAAGTTGTGGGGGTTTTGGATTTGGATTTGTTTTTCATATAATGAAAAGGATGTAAAAGGTGAAATGGAACTTAGTAACCGAGACGTCGGGGTACTAGTGTTCTTACGACGTTAAGGACTTGATGTCCTGTGGACATTGTGTCTACTTTATGGAGTAATAAACGATGTTAAAAGACTAATGTTGTCTTATATTACCACGAACCTAAGATTGAGGCATCGGTCTAGGGTTTCGTGATTGAGCACTCGGACTTTATGTCCTATGTTAACGATGAAAATTTTAAGACGTTGAAAACTACGATGGTCATAATCTTTTGAACTTTGACAAGGAAAGATTGAACACGAAGAAAAACAATGAAAACAAAATGTTTTATATGATTTTCGGCAGACGTTCCTATGAAGTAAATCATGGTATCTTGATGATATTCATGTCACGACGTATTTTTTAATCATGGTATCATGGTGATATTCATGTCTCAACATATCATTGTACCTTGGTGGTCGATGAAAACCATACACAACGTTCTCATTGTGCCTTGTGTTGGACAATGGGCTATGGTAAAAACACGTCGTGCCTTATTTGGCAATCGAGCTTGATCAGCTCATTTACACGGTGTTGGGATATCTCCGGAGATTAAGTAAAATGTTAGACGACGAATATTGAAGTGTTCATGCATAATTTTCAAATGACGATGATCGGGTATGAAACCCATTGATATACTACTTGCTTATTTATGAGGACTGTGTTGTTATGAAGTTGCATATGTGTATATGTTTTCTTTTGTGTCGTGCATGTAGTTATCATGTTAAATCCATATATTGGTTTATTACCCTTGCATTATTTCTGTTGGATTGTCTCTGTTATGCTCTATATTGGGGAGTTCATATGAACCGCTCAGGGGATATGATGTATACAAGAAGAAGGTTCCTTAGTTCGGGGCATGCCGATGTTTCTTTGCTTCTATTATGTTTGTCTTATAGGTGTGACCAGCATAGGCTTTATTTATCGTATGTTGTTGTTTTTCAATAAGGACCTATACTTACAAAGGTCTAGGTGTGAAAAAAGTATGATACAGTATAGTTGTATGATGTTATATATATCTATCTATCCATATACGGTCATGTTTACGTTGTTGTGGTTGTCGAAAAGAAAATAAAAAGAAAACAAAAAAATTGTCACCGTTTTTGGAAAAAGATAATCGATCGACAAAATATTATTTTCCAAAAGCAACCAGCGAAATAAAGTTTTATTTTTCCGCAACGTGTTAAACAGCTAATGCCCCAAGGGGGTGTTACATTAGTGGTATTAGAGCTAGTCGAGTCTTTCGGGAATGTTGGGGAATAGGTTTGTTGTGTTAATGTTGTGTGTTCTCTGATTAAGTGTGTTTGAATTACTTCTTAGAAGTAATGTGTGTTAATAAGTAAGTAAGCGATTCATTTTCTGGTGGTGGCCTAATTGATTTGGTCTTGTAGGCCAATTATGGAACTCAAACCAGAGGGTGGACGTGGACGCGGTCATGGAAGGGGTTGTAGAGGTGGTCCCTTGGGTATATATAAGCTTAGGGACTTAGTCTAATGTAAGGTAGTGAGATTGATTCATTCATGTAAATTCTCTGAACTTGTAAACAAGAAAGAATAGAGTGCTATAGAGATCAAGGGTGTGTGATAATGGAGTGGTGAAAGGCTTGGGACAGTTCTTGTTCTGTTTCTCAACAGTGAATAGAATAGGCCAAGGAACTTAGTCTATTTACAGAAGCTTGATCTTGTACTTGGTGTTTCTTTCATAGTGGATTTACTTGCTCTCTCCCTTGGATGTAAGTCCCACCGGCTGAACCGCTTTAATTCTTGGTGTTCACTCTTATCTCTTCATCTTTCTTTAAGTGTTTTTTGGATATTAGAATCTGTGATGCTGGTTGTGTGTGTTGCTGTGTTTTGCTCTTTGACTTTCAGGTTTAAACTTACCATTGGCACCGTCTGTGGGAAGGGAAAATGAAAAGGAAGAGTTCAGTCATGGGGATAACCAAATTCCACATTGAAAAGTTCTCTGGATCAAACGACTTTGGACTTTGGAGAATCAATATGTAAGCAGTCCTAGTACAACAAGGACATGGAGATGCTCTAAAGGGTGAAATTGCACTTCCTCAAACCCTCTCTGCAACTGAGAAAAAGATCTCATTGATAAGGCCAAGAAGCATCATAATCTTGTATCTTGGAGATAAACTATTCAGAGAGGTAGCTAGAGAGCCAAATTCTGCTGGTCTTTGGTTGAAGCTCAAGTCATTATACATGACCAAATCAATGGCATACAAACTATTCTTGAAGCAGCAACTGTTCTCTTTCAAGATGAATGAAGAAAGATCAGTAGCTGAACAAATTGCTGATTTTAACAAGATCATTGATGACCTTGAGAACCTTGAGGTAAAGTTAGAAGATGAAGACAAAGCACTCATTCTTCTAAGTGCTCTACCTAGTTCATATGAACACTTCAAGGATGCAATCTTGTTTGGTAGAGATCAAACTATCGCACTTGATGAAGTACAGTCAGTAACACGTTGATTTCTTGATTAGGATTTAAGGAAGAGATTAAGGATAATCAAAAACTTAATCATGTTCCTTAGGTGTTAGTCAGCTTGCATTTCAAATTTGAGGAGAATCAGAGTTGAAACGGGCCTGGAACTCTAACATACGCAGACCAAACGATTAATTGGTCAATTAGTTAATTAATTGAGAATTGGAATATTAAAATTAGGCCGATCTTGAGTATAATAAGATTTTGGGAGTAGCCTTAAATAATTAAGAAAAATATTCCAGTAGTACGAAGATGCGGACGAAAACATCCGGTTGTGCCAACGAAGCAATATGCGGTGACACGTGTCGCAATACCATGGAGCCACCTCACATTCCACGAACCTTTTCCTAAACCCTCCTACACTTGACACCTAGGCCACCAATTATCTAACTAAACCATGCATTGACACTTGTAATTCCAGTTAACTAAAGATAATAATACAATAATACTAACTAATTAATATAAAAGCAAGTGAAAGGTGCATGTAGGCCATTTCTTCACCTTCTTCACGACAGCTTGAAGGATTTTAGAGAGTGGAGAAAAAATAGAAGCTTGGGTAGCCATGGTTATGGCACTTTTAAGCTCGTGCTATTCGTGTTCACGGCTTCGACATCTTCCAGGTTGTGTCTTTGCATGTGAGCTTTGTCAAGGTATTTTGGAGTTGAAATCATCGACATTTATCCTTTTTAAGCTATTTAAATTCATTCTACTCCTATTCTTAATCCTGATATCGTTTTCAGTGTATTTTAGGCTTTTACAAGTTTTTCTGTCAAAGAGATCGAACAGGAAGTCGACCGCGGATTCGAAGACGAATCTAACTTTTTAGGGACAGCGACTGTGTTGGTGAGTTTCCTCTTTGATTTCGTTTGTTTAATTCGTTTCAAGTCATCATTTCGAATCTTGTATTGGTCGGGGGTTGATTATGTGATTATTTATGTGTTTCTGCCTGTTTTTGGACCCTGTGCATGTGATCGGGACAATTTTTGTTCCAACACACATATTGTAGTTGTCAATATCAAATTCGAGGTTATTGATGGAAAGTGTGCCGAGGTTCATGCAGGTCACACAGAAGCATTAAGAGCTTTTACGGGAAAGTGCGCAAGTTAGTAAGGTGGGGAGAAAGTGACTATAATGCCGGGGAGGTGATAAGCCTTTGGCTTATCTAGTTTTATAACTAGTAAGAATGTGGTTTATGTGCTAATTATTCGAGTTCAATCTCGTTTTCGCCCAAATTTGGCCTTGTTTTGTTCCTACATTAGACTTTGACTTGGTTTATGTATTTTTAGTAGTTTTTAGTCTATTTGGAGTAGAATTACGCTTTTTGTTTCTTTTTATGTTTCAGGTTTGAAGTGAAGCTCCTAGAGTCAAGGAAAATGAAGAAAACAGTGGAAATTTCCATTCTGGAGATACTCGCCCCGCGAGAGGGAGCTCGCCTCGCGATCCTGAAGACTAGCTGAACAGCAACAATCATCCTTTCTGTCTCGCCTCGCGAGAGGATGCTCGCCTCGTGAATCATGAAGACCCTGGAGGACAAAGACCATCACGGCCTAGCCGTGATGAAGGTCACGGCTGTGACAGACTGGAAATTGAAGTCTCGCCTCGCGAAACATCCTCTCGCCTCGCGAGAGTCCAATTTGAATGCGCACCATTTTTAATATTCGCCTCGCGAGCGCGCGCAGATCCTGAATCCTATATATTACTGTTTTAGGGCAGAATTGAGGAGCTTTTTGGTTACCACTGTTTTTTAGCGTTTAGGGACGAATCCTCGTGTTTCTGGAGTTGCGTCTCCTCTTTTCTTTTTCTTATTTTAATATGGTGGTTATGTCCGATTGCTTGTCTGTCTTTAAGAGCATGAGGAACTAATCCCCTCATCTGAGGAATCAATGAAACCACCCATGGCAGTGTAGAATTCGATGTGATGTATGTTTTTCTCCCTTCTTTCAATTAATGTTTTCCCATTCTGATTTGATTGCGTTGATCATATGCATGCGTGATTGACTAGTTAAACGTGATGAGGCTTAGGAGGCAATTCGCGTTTTAGAACTTGAATTGGGATCATCGATCGAATATTGCACGAGAGTGAGTAGGATATCGGGGCAACCTTATAGGAACCAGGTTTAATAGAGTTTGATGATTAGGGTTATGAGACCTAGTAAGTAATTAATCCAATCGTTGACTACGTCCTATTGAGCACGATAGTGGATATAGGAGAATTTGGGGGTCCTGGTTGACATTGTAATTGAACTTAGGAAAGAATCATCATCACTTGGGTACTATGCATGATTGGGTAGGTGGATTTGAGACCTTAGATATTTTAATTTCCAGATTTTAATACCTTAGTTCTATTAGATTTGTTAATTTAATTTGCGATCCTATTCTCCCTTTCAACCATCTGCTGTTACTTGACCAACTTATCGAATTTCTCACGAATTAGTTGAATTGGTAGCCCAATCCTTGTGTTCGACCTCGGTAATTACTTACCGTGTTTATTTTAATACTTGCGACGACCCGGTACAATTGCCGGTGACTCAACAAGTTTTTGGCGCCGTTGCCGGGGATTGGCACAACCAATTTTCCTAATTTTAGGGAATTTGATTATTTGGTTAAGTTATTTTTTATTTTTATTTTTATTTTTATTTTTATTTTTATTTTTATTTTTATTTTTTACTATTTTTACTTATTCATTTTTATTTCTCTCTACTTCTTTTATTCCACTTGGTCTTGCCTTGTTTTTGTATACGAGGTACCCTCTCACAAAAGGACTTGCTATTTGATTCGGAGATCACCAAGACCGAGAAGAGCTTAAGGAAAGAAGCCAGAGAGTGGAAGAGGTTTGAAGCAATTGATCTTGAGGAGATGGCCCTCATCTTTCTTTGACCCGGTCTCCAAAGTTCAACATTTCTTTAACGGGTTAAGGGGGCGCTACCAGATGGATTGTGATGCCGCAGCTGGCGGTTCATTTTCCTACTTATCAGCTGAGGATGGATGGGCATTATTGGAGAAGATGTCATACAATGATTACAACCGTGGTAGGGAAACCTCAAGTGGATTCAGTTCTGCAGCAATAGAAGCCATTCTGGAGCAAAATGAACTGTTGAAGATGCAAATGGCGGCTTTGTCTGTGAACAAGAAGGTTAATGTGATGCACGAGGGAATGCCTCCGAGTTGTGAAAATTGTAACGGAGATCATGACACTCGGAGCTGTCCATTCTACTTCTCTCAAGAACATGTGGACTCATGCCACAAATTCTATGGCAGCGTGCCCCATAACGACTATCAGAGGAACAGTCAGAATCAGAATAGGGGTTATATGAGGAGAGACCATCTGGGTTTCGCTTGGAGTAATGCTAGTGGTGGTCTAGCCGGGAAACAACAACCTCAACAGAATTGGTAACAACAACCTCCACAGGGTCAGAGGCCCAACTATGGGATCCATCAGCATAATACTCAGCAGGCTCTTCCGGGGCCTAATCAGTTGCAAATAATAGATGGTGGAAGGCAACCTTGGGAGTTGAGTTTTGAGAAGACGAATGCGGCAATTGAGAAGTTGGCAATCTGTACAGGCACAACATTAGAGGAGATGAATGCGGCAGTTGACAAGTTGGCAATGCATACAGGGTCAGTAATTCAGAATCTAGAGACGTAGATGGCTCAGCTCGCAAAGCAACTAAATGAGTGTCTCCCAGGCACTTTCCCAGGTGATACCGAGAACAACCCTAAGAACCAATGCAATGCCATAACAACTAGAAGCGGTAGGGTGTTGGGATCTAACAGGGGTGCAACTAGTTCTTAGGAAATTGAAGACAAGGCCCCGGAGCAACCACATGTTGAGGAAGAGCAACCTGAGAAAGAGGAGTTGACAAGTGACAAGGCACCGGAGCAAGTGGGGGAGATTTGCAAACGGCTAGTACAATACCCACATGAAGCATTGCTTGAGCAGAATATGGTTGGGGGGATGGATCAAAATGCAGATGATGTGGTAGTGGATTTCACCATGCTTGCCAAGCAATCTGATTTTGCTGCATTAAATAAATATGTTGTCTTGCATGCATGTGTGGACACTGGTAAGTTAGTCCCTCCCACTTGTCTGGAACACTTCCTCGAGAAAACACCATTTGACCCGAGAGGAAGTGAGTTCATAATTGCAGAGTTCAATGGAGTTTTCACACACGTGCTAGGTGGAATTGTGGAAAGAGTCGTATTACTTCTGCAATTGCCACTTCACAAACCATGGGATTCGGGTGGAGGATCTCACATGGTGAGCATCTCTTGGCCCTTATGCCACAGGCTGTGGGATCCAGGTGGATGCTTCTTAATAAGTCAAGCTAGTGACGTTAAAGAAGCGCTTATTGGGAGGCAACCCAAGCTAGGTATCCTTTATTTTTAGTTTCTGTTATATATATATATATATATATGAAAAAAAAAGAGCTTGATTCGCCACGCGAATCCACAGTGGCCACGCGAGACAGAAGCCCTGAATCTCAGAGGCTTGCTCACGCTTCTGTCTCGCGACGCGAAGACTTCTTTCGCCTCGCGATTCTGGGCATCATCATCTGTTGGAATTCCAGATTCGCCTTACGAGATACTACTCGCCTCGCTATTATGGAAAGTGTGAAGAACAATTTTTCCAGATTAGCCACGCGAGTGATATCTCGCCTCGCGAATCTGCAATTAAGTTTTTGATTTGCAGGATTTCTTCCAGGAGAGGCCTTTGGCCCAGCAGAGGGGTGCCCGATAGACCAATTGGATGAGGAGGCAGCCGTAGAAGAACTTTCCGTGGAAGCGGCCACCTCCACTACAACTTAATCAGGGAGCACCCTCTCCCTTCCTCACTCTTATTTTCTATATCTGCATTATTTCATTGAGGACAATGTATGCTTTAAGTGTGGGGGAGGGAACCAGTTGTTTTGTTTCTGCTTTTGTTTTTGTTTTTGTTTTTGAATGTCGCTCTTGAATAATTTGAGAAGATCAAGAGTATGTGTATGAATGTTGTGTCGGCAAGCTTGTTGGATTTTAATTAAATTTAGCATAGATTGATTGCATGAATTATTTTGACCATTGATGATTTCCCTCTAGGTTCTGAAAATAGAAAAGTTGATCCCCATGTGAAAAATTGAAAATTGAACTTTGAGAAACTTTATTGTGATTGCTTGATTTATGACAAGTTTGGGGTGAAGGGGTGCACACACTAGGAATTGTATCTCGGTCAAACAATTTGCAAAAATGTCCAAGTGAGGATTTGAGCCTCCAACTTTGTTTTTGATTGTGTGAATCACTTTTAAGTTGCACTTTCCCGGATTTGCTTGAATCTCTTCATGGTTTGCATGTCTTCATCAAATGATTTAGGCAATTTTCATTGAATAGCTACTTGGCCTAAAAAGAACCGTCCCTAATGCATGTTCCCTAGTTAGCCATGTTGAGTCTAATTGGCCTATTGTTTCTTGATGACCTTATTTTATAAGCCAAAATCTAGAAAAATCATGTTAACACAATCTTAGGATTAGGAGAGCATGGAAACTTAGCAAGAGAAGGGTTGTAAGAAACTAAGTTTGGGGTGGCTACAAGGTGATATGTCATTTTGGGTTGAGAAAAAGAAAAAAAAAGTTTGAAACCCAAGGCAAAAATAAAAAGAAAAAAAAAGAAAAGAAAGAAAAAAAAATTGCCAAAAGAAAAGGGGCAAAACAAAAAGATTAGCAAGGAAAAGGCTGTAGTCACCCGAGGCAAAAAGAAAAATGGAAAAAGGAATTTGTGTGGAATATGTATCAAATGCTCATGCTCTCTTAGTTCCTAGGGACTTAAGCCTAGTATCCTTGAATATCCTACCCTTAGCCAGGCCCCATTTCAACCTTTAAAAGACCTTCTGATGTTGCATACATGTTTTCGTGGGAACTATTTTTGAGATGAACATCAAATTCATGGGAAGTGCTCTTGAAATGTGAATTTGAGTGAAAAGTTGATAGCCTAGACACAATTGAGCGAATGAGTGAAATACTAAATGCCCTTGTGAGGAAGGCAATTGTTTGAAATTGGTGATCTCCCTTTTGTTGTAACTTTGATCCTCAACTTAGATTAATACTTGCATGAATGATAGGTTCTCAACTGTTTAAAGTAAATGAATGTGGGGATTACATTGATGCAAGGGGGGATTCATTGAAGGAAAAACTTCTTTGTTAATATCGCATGAAATTTGTGCGAAATTTATTAGATCCTTTAGGCTTGCCAAGTCTTGAGTCCTTTTTGAGTTTTAGCTTGCTCGGGGACAAGCAAGGTTTAAGTTTGGGGTGTTTGATAAGCCTTTGGCTTATCTAGTTTTATAACTAGTAAGACTATGGTTTATGTGCTAATTATTCGAGTTCAATCTCGTTTTCGCCCAAATTTGGCCTTGTTTTGTCCCTAAGTTAGACTTTGACTCGGTTTATGTATTTTTAGTAGGTTTTAGTCTATTTGGAGTAGGATTACGCTTTTTGTTTCTTTTTATGTTTCAGGTTAGAAGTGAAGCTCCTAGAGTCAAGGAAAATGAAGAAAACAATGGAAATTGCCATTCTGGAGATACTCGCCCCGCGAGAGGGAGCTCGCCTCGCGATCCTGAAGACCAGCTGAGCAGCAACAATCATCCTTTCTGTCTCGCCTCGCGAGAGGATGCTCGCCTCGCGAATCATGAAGACCCTGGAGGACAGAGACCATCACGGCCTAGCCGTGATGAAGGTCACGGCTGTGACAGACTAGAAATTGAAGTCTCGCCTCACGAAACATCCTCTCGCCTCGCGAGAGTCCAATTTGAACGCGCGCCATTTTTAATATTCGCCTCGCGAGAGGCTATTCGCCTCGCGAGCGCGCACAGATCCTGAATCCTATATATTACTGTTTTAGGGCAGAATTGAGGAGCTTTTTGGTTACCACTGTTTTGTAGCGTTTAGGGACGAATCCTTGTGTTTCTGGAGCCGCGTCTCCTCTTTTCTTTTTCTTAATTTACTATGGTGGTTATGTCTGATTGCTTGTCTGTCTTTACGAGCATGAGGAACTAATCCCCTCGTCTGAGGGATCAATGAAACCACCCATGGCAGTGTAGAATTTGATGTGATGTATGTTTTTCTCCCTTCTTTCAATTAATGTTTTCCAATTCTGATTTGATTGCGTTGATCATATCCATAAGTGATTGACTAGTTAAACGTGATGAGGCTTAGGAGGCAATTCGCGTTTTAGAACTTGAATTGGGATCATTGATCGAATATTGCACGAGAGTGAGTAGAAGATCGGTGCAACCTTATAGGAACCAGGTTTAATAGAGTTTGATGATTAGGGTTATGAGACCTAGTAAGTAATCAATCCAATCGTTGAATACGTCCTATTGAGCACGACAGTGGATATAGGAGAATTTGGGGGTCCTGGTTGACATTGTAATTGAACTTAGGAAAGAATCATCATCACTTGGGTACTATGCATGATTGGGTAGGTGGATTTGAGACCTTTGATATTTTAATTTCCAGATTTTAATACCTTAGTTCTATTAGATTTGTTAATTTAATTTGCCTCTCAACCATCTGCTGTTACTTGACCAACTTATCGAATTTCTCGCGAATTAGTTGAAATGGTAGCCCAATCCTTGTGTTCGACCTCGATAATTACTTACCATGTTTATTTTATTACTTGCGATGACCCGGTACACTTGTCAGTGACTCAACAGGAGGGAACCTCAATAAAGCATGTTATTTTGTCTGTGTAGGGTACCCCAGACCCTACTAGTTGTCAAGTAGTCGACGGTGGTTTAACCCCATTTGAAAATGGTTTTGAAATGATACTTTGGGTTTAATTATTGTATACTTGTCGACATTAGGGCAAAATAGTATTTTAAGTTTATCTGCTTGAGGATGCATGTGATATCTGCTTTATTTATGGATGATATGATGTTTGATGTGTTATCTCTGATAACATGCCTATTATGTTCGTTTGGATTTATTTATATTGGATATATGTTGGCTATCATGGAGGATGTCTGTTGATTGTGTTGTTAGAAAACTTGCTGACACCATGATGGTACATTATATGGATCTATGCTAAAGTTTTGATGCACGAATACCGAGATTGGATTATATTGCGGAGTATGGGCTCTGAGAAGAGGATGTGGATTATGGATGCTTTAGGTATCACACGTTGTATAGGATTATGTACCGATGTCAACTTAGGATATTTGTGCATTGCATAAGTTGCCAAAGTCGTGGGTTGTGTGATTGGGAGTCATGTGAGGTTGGTGTACCCAGGTGCGGGTACGGAATATGGAGAGGGGTGATTCTGGGAACCTTGGGGATGTAGTCCGGTCTAGAATGGTTTTCAAGAGACCAGTGATTTGCACCTATTGTGTCGAGACCGTCGTGGAGGCTTGGCTATCCCGATGTCCGGCCCTGAGTATTCCAGTTGCAGGTGGACCTTCCGAGGCGACCAAGATACCCCTATTAGAGAATGAGCTCATAGGGGGAGCACCCTTATTGGTCACGATGAGCGGAACGGTACCCTGGACAAACCAACTGACATTCTCTGGGCAAGGGAGACTCACGTGTGAGAAAGAAAGTGAATGTCCGGGAATCGGAGTTCCTTGTGAGAGTGATCGGTCGACATGCTAGGAATGTGACTCCTTAGAGGATTTTGACCCTAAAAGTGGATAGAGGATGTTTTGTAAATGGTTGACTCACGAGATGTTTGTGATCTGTGCCAATCTCTGTTGTTTGTTAACTTGTTGTATTGTTCCCCGACCTCTTTTATGGTGTCATAGTAGCTTATCTCCCTTCTCTATCTCTTTTTCTCTGTATATACTGTACATTCGATAGATGAGCAGTAGCAATCGTACTACGATGGCGATCATACTAGAGCATCAGCCGAAGCGCTACCTGCAGCAGATTCCGCCCGTGGGTCGTGAGGAGCAGCGATGAGTCAGTGAGGACTCGGGTGTAAAGGTATAGTTACGGTGAGGGCGATGGTAGTTCCAGACTCTAGCGTCTGTTAAGGAGAGCCTCTAAGAGATTAATTTGGATTTTGAAGTATTTTGTGTGAGGCAGGGCAGTAGATGTTGTCTGTATAGGTTTTTATATCTTTTCTAAGACCAGTGTTCTTTGACTTGTTTACCAGTTCTTTTACTTTATCAGTTGTACAGTTGTTCTAGGATTATGATCCCTCTGTTGGGATCGACAGTACTTTGTGGAATAACCAAAGTTAGCACAAGAAGGGGGGTTGAATTGTCTTACCAACTTTTTAGGAAACTTTGAAAATTATTTTTGCAAGCACAACAAGCAAAAATAAGATGGCAGAAATTTAGACGAGTGACATGTCTAAATTTAAGACAGAACACACAAGCTTACAGAGAAGGGTTAAACATAGATTGATATTCACAATAATAACTCCCTAAGTTAAAAGCTTAAACAAATAATACTTAATCAAATTAAAGAGATAAGGGAAGAGGAATATCACTCAAAAGTTTTATACTGGTTCACCCCAAAATCCACAGGGCTACGTCCAGTTTCTTGGCAGCACCAAGTTTCCACTATAACTGATCAGATTATAGTACAAGTATTATTTTCACACCTAGCCTCTCCAAGCTGACACTCAAACAAGTATTATTTTCTCACCTAGCCTCTCTAGGCTCAACACAGTAAGGGATAAAGGTTTTGTATAATTAATGCAACTAGTAAATCTTTCAGATCACACTTAGAGAGTGAAATAAATATGAAGTGCGAAAGACTGCGAATTAATATCAAATGATTGAAGAAGTATTCAATGAAGGAATGAAGAAGTTAATGAAGTGAGTAAATGCTTCTTGCGCAGTGTTCTTAATGATATTCAACTACTTGTCTTCATCTTCATGGTTTGATCTATATAAAGACTACAATCAATTTAATCCGTTGGACACAGCTTCAGAAAGTGTGTTCTTTTGTTTTGAGCTTCTGCGACACCATTAATACCAAAGAGTCGTTCTATGTAAACATTAAATGCTTAGGAACGTTGAGCTTTGATAAGGTTGTCCAAGAGTTAACTTTGTTCTGAGCAGCTATTGTTTCAGAGTTTGCAGCAGCAGACTTCTTGTACTTGCAGCAGAGAGCCTTCCTCTTCCAGTGCAACATCAGTTCACTTTCCAGAAAGCACTTTTACTTTGTACTAAAACAGTTAAAAAGTTACTGCTGTGGTACAGAGATTGTGTGTTTATTCCTTCGATCCTTGAAACGAAAGTTCTATATTCTTTATCCTTTGTGCTATTGTCCAGAGGTCTTCGAGATCCTTAAGGAAGGCATCTAATTGGAATAAAGTTGACTTGGACTTCATTTCTGACAAACTGACATTGTAATAGTGTTGGAAATTTGGACGGGTGCAGAGTAATCCAAAACTTAGACGGGTGCTTTGAGCGGTCCTAAAATTAGACGGGTGCTTCGAGCGGTCCAAAATTAGACAGGTGCTTATGCAGTCCAAAATTAGACGGGTGTTAGTGCAGTCCAAAACTAGAGGGGTGCTTGTGCAGAGTCTTCTTCAAACACATGCTTCTTGCCACATCATCAAGTATATCATAATCTTGACTGAACGTTGACTTGGTCTTTGACTGGTTGACTGACTAATTAGACGAGTGGTTTTTAGACTAGTCTAAAAACCGTGCTCTACCAAAAAGTAGACGCGGGTCATAAAACAGGCTAGTGACCTTAAGTTTAATTTCCTTCACACTTATCGGACATGTCAGTAATTTCATATGGTTCAATATTATCATACTTAATCTATTTGGAATCATCAAAATTTAGAGAATCTACACATGGAATGTGTCTCGGACTTATGAGGTCTCAACATTCTCCCCCTTTTTGATGATGACAAATAACCTTTCTGATTTTTATTGAACATTAAAAAGTAATCATAGAAATTTTCAAACAGATATATTTAAACAGAGTATGCTATGCTCCCCCTTAGTTTATGCATCAGATAAAAACAAGTATCAGAGCAAAAACAAGGTATCAGAGCTGATATTAGATTCAAACATATTGTTTAATAAAGCAACTCAGATCATATCAGAGCAGAAAACAAAATTTTCAGACAGATTGACATTTATGATTAAGGTGTAATTTATGTTATGCTTAGAAAATTTCTGTTGTACTCTATCACTCTATTTCTATTTTTATTTCCTCCCCCTTTTGGCATAAATAAAAAAGAACATAAAACAATTATATAATAGATAGCCAAAAGAAAAGTTAAGTACTTCGTCTTATATATTCAGAGTCAACAAGATTACAAGTGATATGGACCTCACTGACTTGTACATTGCATGACTCAAAAAAAATGAAAAGACTAAGGGTTAAGACCTAAGAACTGGGACCCCCTTGACTTTTGAAGAAACCTTCCATCATTCTTTGCATAGCAGCTAAGCCAACATCTGAGCTTGAAAAGTAGCTTGTTGTTCAATGTTAGTGGTTTGGCAAGTGTACCAAATCGTACAAGTAATAAAGTGAGAGTAGAGTATCGTTCCCAGCGAGGATTGTGTTTCAAGTAACAACGTAGATTAGGCAATTGATATTTGAACCAATGAATTTCATATTTATAAAAGAGTAAATGAGTTTCTTATATTTAAGAGTTGTCACAACAATGAATGAAACAATATCAATTAAAGAATGAATTCAATATAGGTAAAAGCGATTAAGTATCAGAATCATTCAATCTTTTCTTGGCGTAACCTTCTTTAATCCTAACTTCAATTCATTCCATACAATTGACATTCAAATCACTAACCTAGATTTATCCCTAATTCCTTAGGTGATAATCCTTTTGTACCAATTAAGAACCCTAATTCCTTAGGTGATTCAAGAATTAGCACAAATATTAAGCATTAGATTCATAAGAATGCATTGTAATAGAGTTCTATTCCTAGAATCAACATTCCAATGGTAATCTACTTCAATTCCAATCCAAAAACCAATTTTCCAATTGTGAAATTGAATCTAACATCAATCCAAAGTTGATCAATCCAATAGAAGCATTAAGCATGGAAGTAATTACTCAATTTGAATGAAATAGAATATAAATCAGAAATCACAGTCATTTACATCAAATTCTAAATTGAAATCATCCTAACCTAACCTAATTGATCTAGCAACTCATAATAGAGAAAGTAGAGATGGAAGAACTTGAGTAGGAGCGTGTGGAAGAATCCATAGAAGCTTCAACTCTTGTTCCCAAGCTTGAATCCTCAAGGAAGTGGAGAGAAAGTGATGAACTAAAGTGAGAAAATGTAAAAAAAAAAAGAGCCAAAGATCCTCAAAACTCTGCTAAAACTTGAATTTATAGATTTTGTGCGTTTCCAGTGCTGGGAGCTTGTTTTCACCAAGAACTCCAATGTTGTTTCCCTGTTGGTGCTGAGCGCAGCACTCTAGCGCTGAGCGCTAGTTCATTTTGGTCCTCTTGGAAGCCGAGTGCCCAAAACCTGTGCTCAGCGCCCTGAGTGATGTCTGATGCTATTTCGTTCCTTTTTCGCTGGGCTAAGCGCCCGGTTCCAGAGTTGAGCGCTCGACCTTCAATCCTACACATTTTCAACTTCCTTTTGAGTATATTTTTCATATAACAAGCTCAAAACCCTAATCTAATGAATGTGCAAATTTTCTTATCCTTTTCATTCACAATTTCTAAGATTAATTACAACAAATTCCTATTTACACTTACAAACTAAAATAAATTGCACATTCACCATTCAAGAGCAGCATCCTGTCTCTGGATAATAGTTTGCAGACTTGTAGCCATTTCATCAAGTCTCTGATGGGCAGCAGGGTCATAAGCAACTACTGGAGCAGATAAGTCTGTTGTAGCTAGTGCAGTTGCAGATGTAGATGGAGTAGGTAATTCTTGAACCAAGATGTCATCCTTAGGTTAAGGGTCTAGAAAAACACAAGTTGAGAGTGTGGTTACAAAATCATTATTTGGTTAAAATTCCTCTAGAAATGCATGAATTTGATCACGATGAAGAGGAGAATTAACTACAGAAAGAAGAAATTCATAAGATCTCCTAATGATGTTTATGTGAGTAGGAGGGGTAGATTCAGGAAAGTTTAAGAGAAAGAAAAGGAAAACCATAAAGAAAGAAGGTATGGTATAAATTGAAGGTAAAAAAGGGTAAAGAGCAAAAGCTTGGCTACCTCTGGTTGGGATGGTTTTCGTCTCTTCTTCAGAAAACCCAGAGCCTGATCCACATCTCCAGTAGATGTCTCTGATCTTGAGGAACTCATGATGAGTCTCAGTGGTGAACAACCTCTTTCTGTACTTGCATTTGTGATCATTCAGCTTGATGAGAGAGAATTTATTATCCAGTGGAAAGTTGATCACCTTCTGTTTTCCTTGCAGAACCATAGAGTCAGGAATCACCTTGATCTTTGTTGAAGGCTTCATGAATATATGTGGATTGAAAAGCCATTTTCCTACATGCTTATGTTTTCAGGCCAGCTTTACAAGCTGCCTTTCAGCTTCAAGAGAGGCAATGACATCCAAGTCTTTGCCATTTAGGAAGTTGGAGCATGATTCATCTGTGACAGAAAATGGAGTGGTTCTGGAAGAGGGGTAATAGGGAGATAAAGTGTCTAAAGGGAGAAGGTTGTGTCTTGTTTCAGATATTAAGTC
Organism: Sophora flavescens; assembly: GCA_030762895.1. Taxonomy (NCBI): domain Eukaryota; kingdom Viridiplantae; phylum Streptophyta; class Magnoliopsida; order Fabales; family Fabaceae; genus Sophora; species Sophora flavescens. The sequence goes on along the minus strand of CM061069.1, from coordinate 99,696,879 downwards.
TGGAAAAACTACCCTCAGATGGACTTGGTTCAGGTTTCTGATATGGTCAGGGGTTTGTGTTTTAGGTGGGGTGGAGGAGGAGTGGGATTGTCAAAATAGGAAAAATCGTTGACATCCTCAGTGTGAAGAGTTTCAGTATGGTGAGATGATTGTGGTATGGAAGGCTTGGATAGGTGTCGTTGTTTCAGACTGTTGAGGTTCTGAAGTAGTAGGGTTAAGTTCAGAAGTATGAAGATTAGGTTCAGAAACAGAAGGTTGAGGGATAGATGATGTGTCTGGTGGAGTTGGGATTTTTGGTGACGTAGGTGGAGGAGTAGGGGTTTTCTGTTGTGGTTATGGTGTTTTCTGTAGTGGTGGTGTTGGTGCTCTTTGTGGTGACAGAGCAGGTAGTGGTGATGAAGGTTGTGGGGTGGAAGTTGTTGTGGGTGTTGGTTGTCTTTGTCGTGAGGGTGATGGTGATGGAGTAGGAAATAAAACAAGCTTCCTCTTTGTCATAGTAGTCATTTTCTTCTTAGGGATCACAGTCTCTTCATGTTGAGACTCCCCCTCAGCTTGCACAGCTCTCTTCCTCTTGAACACCTTGGTAACACTTGGTGCAATGGGGATAGAGGCACATGTAGCAGGTTGATCAGCGGCATTCTGAAAAACAAAAGCTTCAGCAGGAATAGTGAGAGGTTCTTCCACTTGAGCAGGTACAGTAAGTGCTGATGATGATGCTTCAACAATTGTCTTAGTAGTGGTGTTAGAGTAACCTTCACCAAAGACAGAGTCTTTGTAGTGATCTTAGTGCAAAGATCGACATAACAAGCATTTCTAAAATCCAGCCTTCTCCATGTGTATGAAAATCAAGTTAGTAATATCTATCCTAATTTTCTGGACTAGATGAAAGAGAGCAAACTTCTCTATTTTATTGACATGATTCCTAGACCTAGTCCTAGGCATAACATAGTTTATGATAAGAACATGAAGGAATCTTGCCGTTGTTGTCAGATACTTTGAGTCTTTATTTACAGGTCTTGCAACTCCATATAGAACTTGATTCACATTTGCTTCTCATTGATCCTTCAGTCATTCTTTATAATACCCTGCACCTTCTCTTAGGCGTTTTGTTACTTCAGCGAATGACTCATGAGTGATGAAAACATGGTCCTCACCCACATCTCTAGAAATCATGGAGGTTGTGTTGTCCTTGGTGATCTTCGCAGTTATCCAGAAATCCCTAACAAGAGCAAGGAAGACAAGCACTTGCAGATGAAAGAAAGGTAACCAACCGACATGGGCGAGTTCAGGAATAACGTCCAAACCCTTGGTTGAGTTCATCAAAATTAGGGACCCTTCCAGGGTGCACCTTTTTCAGTTCAGTGGCTGATAGCTTGGTTTTCTCAGCCAGAGTTTCAAGAAGGCTCTTGGGTGCCATTGATTCAGAGAAGTGAAGTTTAGGGTTTTGAAGACGAAAAGTTTTGAGAGGTTGAAGACAAATAGAATTCAGAGAGAGGTTGTGAGCAAGAGATTGAGAGTGGGTAGTTTTCAAACGACACGGGTTGCTTTTGATAAAACGCTTGAGTGCTTTTTGCGTTGGGAACAAGGAGAGATATTATTGCCATAAACAGTAATAACTTTTGAAAAGTCAGTTGAAAAAAATGAAACGTTTTAAGAAAAAGGAGGGAAATTTTGCAATGTACACGTGTCTCAGTCAAAAATAACACTTAGTCCTTCTAGCCACGTCACCAGATGCTTGGCTAAAGTAGACCAGTGAAGCATAAAGAAAATAGACGAGTCAAGCATATACAAAATTTAGATAATTAAATTTTCAGACATATCAGTATACACTCAGTCAGACACATTATGCATATTAAGATTCCTTCTTATAAAAACAAATCTATCTTCACTTAGAGGTTTAGTAAATATGTATGTCCACTGATACTCAATGTTTACAAACTTAATTTCAAAAACACCTTTTTGCACATAATCTCTAACAAAATGATGCTTAATTTCTATATGCTTTGCTCTAGAATGTTGTATGTGGTTTTTAGACAAGTTAATAGCACTAGTATTGTCACACCAAACAGGTATATTATGCTCAAACATTGAATAATCTTTAAGTTGCTATTTTACCCAAAGCAGTTGTGAACAACAACTGGCTGCAGATATATATACAGCTTCAGCAGTTGAGAGAGCAATGGTGCTTTGCCTTTTGCTTGACTAGGAGATCATATTTGCTCTAATGAAGTGGCATCCTCCACTGGTACTTTTTCTATCAATTCTATCTCCAGGAAAATCAGAATCACAAAATCCAACTAACCTGAAATCTTCAGATTTCTCATAGATAAACCAAGGTTAGTGGTTCCAATTAAATATCTGATAATTCTTTTAACAGCCTTATGATAAGATTCTTTAGGATCTGATTGAAATATAGCACATAGACAAACACTGAATTGAATATCAGGTCTGCTAGCAGTTAAGAATAGAAGAGATCCAATCATACCTCGGTAGACAGTTTGATCTACCTTTTTACTTTCCTCATCCTTGTTTAGGATAACTGATGGATGCATAGGAGTGATCATAGGCTTTGAATTTTCCATTTTATACTTTTTCAGAAGTTCCTTGGTGTACTTTTGTTGATGGATATGGATTCCATCACTTGTCTGTTTTATTTGAAGACCAAGGAAGAACTTGAATTCTCCCATCATGCTCATCTCAAATTCATTTTGCATCAACTCAGAAAACTCTTTGCAGAACTTTTCATTACTAGCGCCAAATATAATATCATCAACATAAATTTGTACAACTATGAAATCTTTCTTTTAGCTATCTTGAAAAGTGTAGTGTCTACTTTTCCTCTAATGAAATTATTTTCCATTAGATATGTGCTTAACCTATCATACCAAGCTCTAGGAGCTTGTTTGAGTCCATATAAATCTTTCTTAAACTTATAGACATGGTGAGGATTTTCTGAATCCTTAAACCTAGGAGGTTTCTTGACATAAACTTCCTCCTCAATTATCCCATTAATAAATGCACTTTTAATATCCATTTGATAGAAAGTTATATCATGTTGTGCAGCATAAGACATGAGATTCTAATTGCTTCTAATCAAGCCACAGGTGCAAAGGTTTCGGTGAAATCAATACCTTCCTGTTGATTATATCCTTGATCAACTAGTCTTGCTTTGTTTTTTACCACTTTTCCATCTTCATCCAGTTTGTTTCTAAATACCCATCTGGTTCCAATAACATATTTATCTTTGGGTTTAGAAGCTAGATTCCAAACATCATTTCTTTTGAACTGATTTAGTTCTTCTTGCATGGCTAGAATCCATCTTTCATCTTGGATGGTTTCTTCAATCTTTTTGGGTTCCAAATCTGATATGAATGCCATGTTGTTATTTTCATTCAAAGCAGATCTAGTTCTAACTCCTTGAGATGTGTAACACCCTAGTTTTTTCACATATGATTAATTATTTTATTTGGATGTCTGTGTTTATTTTGTTATATGGTTTAGTTTGAGTAATTAAATTACTCTCTTCAAATTATTTTATCGAGTGCGTTAGCACTGACTTATTTCAGTGAATGCACACTTACTAGACAATGATTTACGTTATTGTCACTATTATTACCAGTACAGAAAAATGTTTTAAATAATATGATTGAAAGAAAAGTATTTTCATATTTTATCCTATTTAATTTTAGACTTGAAAATAAATTGGTTTGACATTAATCGGAGATTAAATGTTAGACTGTGGATTTTCTTAGTTGATCAGTTCAACTATCAACTCCACTTTATTTCAAATTTTGAAAGTATATATTTGTCACCCTTTATTTTTAGATTCAAAAGCCAAAAACGTATTTAATTTTAGACTCAATATTTATCACTCATTTTTATACCTATCACTAAATAATAAGTTACAAACTCAACTTTCTCTTCTCTCTCTCTCACTCGACGCCGCCCCCCCCCCCAACTCTTTTCTCTCCTCTCTATTTCCTTCTTTCTATTTCAGCCAAAACCCATTTCTCCCTTTCTCCCTTAACTTCATCTTCCTCCTTCCTCTCACCATAGAAGCGCCGCCCATGCCGCCTGAACCGTCGCCAGAGCCGTGCGACCCACGCGTCCCTGTTGCGTTTGACCGAGCTCCGCCGTGCAGGAAACGTACTCCACCATGAGAACGAACCACCACTAGCCGCGCACCGCCACCTTTCAACTCGCCTCTGGCCGTCACTCGACCGCACCAAGGGTGAAGAAGCCGACCAGAAGCTCATCCTCCTTGTCTAGCACGTTCCGGTTCTTTTGATCCTCCGTTCGACGATGTCTCCGCCGCTGAAGTGTTGGAGCCGTCCTCCGTCGCTGCCGTTGTCAGTCATAGTCTGACCACTGCTTGAAGAGGAGAACCGTGCGTCTCATCTCTTCATCTCACGTCGTTTCAGATCTATCTGGTATCTCCGTCGTCACCGTCGTTTGCCACCGCGCCGATTGGCCTTCAACAACCACCATGACATCTTCTTCTTCCTTGGGTAAGTGAAAACCTCATCTATTTTGCTTAGATTCAAAAATCCCCAAATTGATTTTGAAACCCTAACTTTTCATCGTACTTTAATCATGAAATTGGTTCAGTTTTAGTGCAATTGGGACTTGTAATTAATGGTTTCTAAGGTTAATTTTATGATTCTCTATTTAAATCAAATTTTCCCCAAATTGCTCTTTGAACCCTAAACCCCAATTTGATTTTATTTGAAATCGATTATGTTTCTATGAAATTAACTATGTTTTATTCAAATTAGGACCTTTAATTTGAGATTTCTAAGTTAAATTTCATTTTTCTCAAACCAAATATGTTCCCAAATTTTAATTATGGATCCTTTTTACCCAAATCGATATTATTGAGAAATCGATTCTGTTTACTGAATTAAATGTATGGTTTCTTTTGATTATATGTTTTGAGGATGACAAATTGAATTGGTGAATTTGTTTGTTGTTATCATGCTTGGTTTGTGTTTCCGTGATGTTGAACGCGTCTATGCTTACTTGGTGGAGTAGAGTTTGCACTCTTGGAACTAACGTGAGCATTAAGACGAGGATCCTTTACTTGTCTTCAAAGGTAAGGGGAGCTTGCCTAGGGATATTCAATAACTATATGCATATGTGTATGTGTGTAATTGAGTGTTGTGAATATTATTGTGATATTGAGCCAATACTTGAATAACTTGTTTACTTGAACTATTGTGGTTATTACTTGAAGTTGAACATTTCTTGCTTTAAAGTGTTATGAATTATATATTTGTGATGAACTGTCATTAACTGTGATATTATTATTGTTGTGAATATATTATTGTTGATTGAAGTTTGAGAAGCCGGACTTGAGTCTGTGCCCAATGACTATAAGGATTAAAAGCCTTAATAAGGCTTCAATAGAACTTTGAAAGTTTTGGGTTCACTTATAAAAGTTCCTTGCTTAAAGTACTTACTTCATAAGAATAAGATCTTTGTTTTTAGAAAAATGTTGAAGTGATTTTGAGTTGAAGGAAACTACATTTTTATGATCAAAAGTTTTGTACGAGGGAAAACCTTTTCGAACGGTGTGTTTTATGAAGGAAAGACCCTTTGAAAATATTTGACTTTATTCCATCAAGGATTTCAAAAGCAAATGAATTTCCAAATGTTTTATAAAAGACTTTGTAAAGGAAAAGATTTTCTCCTCAATGATTTAGAAACGTTCCGGTTACTTGGATAAGTGACTGAGGTTTTGTTTTGGTTTTTGATTTTCACTGAGCGAAAAGTTAGCTGACCGCGCTGTCGCCACGCGCCAAAAAGAACGAGCGATTATAAAATAATGCAGTATAGTGCGACAACTCGGATCGTCTCTCAAGGACTCTTTAGGTGTTGTTATTATTAACAGAAAATTAATAAAAGTTAGAAATGGGGGTTTTGAGATTAAAACTAAATTAACAAAACAAATCAAAAACAGAGAAAAGAAACAAAGCAAGTTAAGAAATTAGCAAATAAACAAAAGCGATTAACCTACTGTTCTCAGTTTCCCACTATCATTGGTTCATGCAAATCCTAAGCAGATACTAATCCCCTCCCGGCTGTAGCAACAATTAACAAACGAAAACCGCTACTACAGATGTATGTTCCTATTCCCGAAATAACAAACGGGGTTAAGCTCTCATGAACAAACGAACATGAATGAACACACGCGAAATAACAAACGCGATTATATATAGGAACATTACATCACCGAAATGAAACAATACCACACTATACATTCCTGAAATAACAAACAGAAACATACAGCATGGCATTGAAAAGAGAAAAGCAACTAAACATGGAATACAGAACCTCAAGTGTTAACAGAAACCAATTACAGTAGATTAATCTAGGAGACTAATTCTCCATTACAGAAATAAACAATAAACTAAGAGGAAAACAAAAGGCTAACAAGTTCGAAAACTAGCCAAAACGAGCTACTCGACCACCTTCTCTCAGTTCTGCCTAAGACTACTTATATACACGTTTCTGGAATCCAAGGCCTCGCGAGGCGAAGCACTGCTCGCGAGGCGAATAACATGAAAGGTCTGCAACTCTTTGTCTTCTCGCGAGGCGAGCATAGCTTCGCGAGGCGAACGCTTCAAATTCCCAAACTGCAACGCCCGTGACCTTCCACACGGGCAAGCCGTGATCGTCTCTGACTTTTCATGGTTGGATGACTCGCGAGGCGAGCCATTGCTTCGCGGGGCGAACCAGAGACCTTGCATTTTCTTGGAACAGTCAGCTTCGGGGTCGCGATGCGAACAGTCTTCTCGCGAGGCGAGAAACTCCAGATTTATTCCTTTTTATTAACCTGAAAATAGAAAATAAAAGTAAATACTTTATTCACTCTAAATCAACTAAATTAACTTAAAAACACTTTACAGACTCAAAATACTACTTAAGGACAATCAAGTCTAATTTGGGTAAAAATGATATAAAATAAGCACAAAGCCAAGGTCTTTACTAGTTATAAAACCAGTCAAACAGAGGCTCATCAAAATACCCCAAACTTAAACTTTGCTTGTCCCCAAGCAAACTACACTCAAAAACTTAAAAAGACTCAAGACCTGGCAAAACATGGCGAGCTTAAGGACTCAATTAACTTTCACACAGATTTCAAGCAATTTTTCAAAGAATTTTTCTTTCAATGTTCCCCCCTTCCAAGCAAAGTAATCCCCACATTCATTTATTCTAAACAGTTGAGAAATTAATTATTCAGACAATCAGAAATCTAAGCAGGGGATCTAAGTTACACACAAAAGAGAGATCACCATATCCAAACAACTGCCTTCCTCACAAGGGAAATTTGTGTTCACTCAATCGCTCAGTTTATGTCAGGCTATCAACAATTCACTCAATTTCACTTTTAAGAGCACTTCCCATAAATTTGATTTTCATCTCCTAATGGTTCCCACAGAAAACATGCAAGCAACATCAAAAGGTCTTTTATGGGTTGTAATGGGGCCTGGCTAAGAGTAGGATATACAAAGGAACTAGGCTGAAGACCCTAGGAACTAAGAGAGCATGAACATTATTTACATTTTGAAATTCACTCAAGTTCCTTTCTTAATTTTTTTTTATGCTTCTGGGTGGCTACAGCCTTTTTATTCAAACAGTCTTTTTGAAATTTTTGCACTTTTATTTTTTTTTCATTTTTTTTTCTTTTTCTCTTTTTTTTTCTTTTTTTTCACAATTTTTTTCTCAATCCCAAACAACACATTACACCTTGCAGCCACCCCAAACTTTAGTTTCTTGCACCCATTCTAAGATTACATGCTCTCCTAATCCTAAGATCGGGTTAACATGGTTTTCAATATTTTTTTGATTATAACATTAGGTTATCAAGAATTAACAAGCTAATAGGCTCAATGGGGCTAACTAGGGAACATGCATTAGGATTTGTTTTATTCAGGCCAAGTAGCTATTTACAAAGAAACTGCCTAAATCATTTGCTACACACATATAATCATGCAAACCAAAAAGAGATTCAATCAAATCCAGGGAAGTGCAACTTAAAAAATGATTTTCACACAGTCAAAAACATGTTGGAGGCTCAAAACCTCACCTGGACATTTTTTTTGCAAATTATTTGACAGAGATTCTATCCCTAGTGTGTGCTTCCTATCACCCCAAACTTATCATAAATCATGCCATCATAACAAAATCTCAAAGTTCAGTTTTTAATCACATGGGGATCATTTTTCAAAAAAATTTCAAGTCTTAGGGGGAAAACAATCAATTAACATGCAATCCATCTATGCAAATTCAACCAAATCCAATAAACTTGCCAACACTAGACACAAACACAACTCCTGAGCTTCTCAAATTATTCAGGAGCATTATTGAAAACAAAACAGAAATAAAACAAAGCAAAAGAAAATTAAAAAGGAGAAAGGGTTAAGAAAAGCTCATTCAGAGGCGGTTCCACCAGGATCCCACTGCCTGTGACATAAGTCCCACATGGTAGCCAAAGGACTGAAATTCATTCCAAGCCTCCCTAACTTGCAGCTTTGATGCGGAGGTGAGCACTTGACAATTATAGTGACCTCGCCCAGTGCGGCGGACTTCTCACTACCTCTCGGGTCACAGATGACCTCTTTCTCAATAAAATCTCCCCAATAGAAGTGGGGCTCAACCTCTTGGACTGGCCATGGTGCAAAATCCAAGGGTGCAGAGTCCAGAACTTTTGGTTCCACAGGGGAAGGTGGCAAACAGTTAGAAACGGTTACTGGTGCTGCTTCAACTCCTGCAAGGTCTTCATCCACTGCACTACCGGATTCCTCACTTGTTAAACCTGCAGAAATCTCATCACACACCACAGAAAGGTTAGAGTTAGTACAGTTAGTAAATATATTACAATAAACTAAATCAGAAAACGGCTGAATGTCTGGAAGTTGCTTGAGCTCTATGGAGGGTGGCTGTTCAATGGATGGCATATTTGGAACTTCGGCTGAACAAACAGCATCACTCTCACTATCACCCTGCAAAATAGAGTCAAGAAACCCAGCACAAACATCACACGGGTTAGTGTCAGTACAGTTAGTACATGTATTAACAGAAACTGAGTTAGTAAAGGTCTGATTGTCTGGACTTTCTGCACACGGTTCATCCACCCCATCACTCTTAACACATGCATCTAAAACCAAAGATTCTTCTTTATCCTCAAGCACGGTGGAGCAAATGTTCTCCTGATCCTCCTGATGCTCATTTCCTATATGAACATGGCCCTCAACCTCGTCCATCTCCTGTTCCATATGGATGCTTTGCTTAACATACCTTTCAAAATAACAATCTACACACATAGCAGTGCCATCACAATAACACTCATCACATGCATTAGAGTCAGGGGATTCAACACACAATTCATCATCAACAGAAATATTATCACAATCATCATCAGAAATATTTTCAGGAATAAATTGTGAATCTTTATGTTCTTCAACGGGCTGGGGAGTTAGCATTGCAGATGAGTTGGTGGTAACTTGATCAATCAGAGCCCACAACTTCCGAGATTCAGCTTGGTCCCTTTGGTATTGAGCCTCCATCTTCTGTTGAAATTAAAGATTGCTCGCCTCCATCATCCATTGAAATTCAAGATCTTATTGTGCCATCCGTTGATTGTTCTCTTCCATTTGTTGTAGCATTGAAGCAATCTCATCGAAGGTGCTCCGTGAAGGTTCGGAAGGTGCAGAGGTGGTCACTTGGCTAGGATAGTATGGTGGTGGCTCACTAAAATTAGGATAATACATGCATGGTTGCTCATAATAAACATTAGGCACATAATTTCGCATATAATTATCCATGGGGCAAAATTAAAATTTACTGAGACTGCATACAAAGCGAGACAAAACTAATTAGCAAAGCAAAAAGTTTTTTTTTTCAAAAATTATTTTCTGCTAATAACAACAAACCGTAGTCCCCAAAACGGCGCCAATTTTTGACCGCGTACTGCCGCCACGCGCCAAAAAAGAACGAGCGATTATAAAATAATGCAGTATAGTGCGACAACTCGGATCGTCTCTCAAGGACTCTTTAGGTGTTGTTATTATTAACGAAAAATTAATAAAAGTTAGAAATGGGGGTTTGAGAGATTAAAACTAAATTAACAAAACAAATCAAAAACAGAGAAAAGAAACAAAGCAAGTTAAGAAATTAGCAAATAAACAAAAGCGATTAACCTCTTGTTCTCGGTTTCCCACTATCATTGGTTCATGCAAATCCTAAGCGAGATACTAATCCCCTCCCTACTGTAGCAACAATTAACAAACGAAAACCGCTACTACGGATGTATGTTCCTATTCCCGAAATAACAAACGGGGTTAAGCTCTCATGAACAAACGAACATGAATGAACACACGCGAAATAACAAACGCGATTATATATAGGAACATTACATCACCGAAATGAAACAATACCACACTATACATTCCCGAAATAACAAAAGAAAACATACAAAGATGGCATTGAAAAGAGAAAAGCAACTAAACATGGAATACGAGAACCTCAAGTGTTAACGAAACCAATTACAGAGATTAATCTAGGAGACTAATTCTCCATTACAGAAATAAACAATAAACTAAGAGGAAAACAAAAGGCTAACAAGTTCGTAAACTAGCCAAAATCAGCTACTCGACCACCTTCTCTCAGTTCTGCCTAAGACTACTTATATACACGTTTCTGGAATCCAAGGCCTCGCGAGGCGAATAACATGAAAGGTCTGCAACTCTTTGTCTTCTCGCGAGGCGAGCATAGCTTCGCGAGGCGAACGCTTCAAATTCCCAAACTGCAACGCCCGTGACCTTCCACACGGGCAAGTCGTGATCGTCTCTGACTTTTCATGGTTGGATGACTCGCGAGGCGAGCCATTGCTTCGCGGGGCGAACCAGAGACCTTGTATTTTCTTGGAACAGTCAGCTTCGGGGTCGCGAGGCGAACAGTCTTCTCGCGAGGCGAGAAACTCCAGATTTATTCCTTTTTATTAACCTGAAAATAGAAAATAAAAGTAAATACTTTATTCACTCTAAATCAACTAAATTAACTTAAAAACACTTTACGGACTCAAATTACTACTTAAGGACAATCAAGTCTAATTTGGGTAAAAATGATATAAAATAAGCACAAAGCCAAGGTCTTTACTAGTTATAAAACCAGTCAAACAGAGGCTCATCAAAATACCCCAAACTTAAACTTTGCTTGTCCCCAAGCAAACTACACTCAAAAACTTAAAAAGACTCAAGACCTGGCAAAACATGGCGAGCTTAAGGACTCAATTAACTTTCACACAGATTTCAAGCAATTTTTCAAAGAATTTTTCTTTCAATGTTCCCCCCTTCCAAGCAAAGTAATCCCCACATTCATTTATTCTAAACAGTTGAGAAATTAATTATTCGGACAATCGGGAAATCTAAGCGGGGATCTAAGTTACACACAAAAGAGAGATCACCATATCCAAACAACTGCCTTCCTCACAAGGGAAATTTGTGTTCACTCAATCGCTCAGTTTATGTCAGGCTATCAACAATTCACTCAATTTCACTTTTAAGAGCACTTCCCATAAATTTGATTTTCATCTCCTAATGGTTCCCACAGAAAAACATGCAAGCAACATCAAAAGGTCTTTTATGGGTTGTAATGGGGCCCAGCTAAGAGTAGGATATACAAAGGAACTAGGCTGAAGACCCTAGGAACTAAGAGAGCATGAACATTATTTACATTTTGAAATTCACTCAAGTTCCTTTCTTAATTTTTTTTTATGCTTCTGGGTGGCTACAGCCTTTTTATTCAAACAGTCTTTTTGAAATTTTTGCACTTTTATTTTTTTTTCATTTTTTTTTCTTTTTCTCTTTTTTTTTCTTTTTTTTCACAATTTTTTTCTCAATCCCAAACAACACATTACACCTTGCAGCCACCCCAAACTTTAGTTTCTTGCACCCATTCTAAGATTACATGCTCTCCTAATCCTAAGATCGGGTTAACATGGTTTTCCAGATTTTTGGGCTTATAACATTAGGTTATCAAGAATTAACAAGCTAATAGGCTCAATGGGGCTAACTAGGGAACATGCATTAGGATTTGTTTTATTCAGGCCAAGTAGCTATTTACAAAGAAACTGCCTAAATCATTTGCTACACACATATAATCATGCAAACCAAAAAGAGATTCAATCAAATCCAGGGAAGTGCAACTTAAAAAATGATTTTCACACAGTCAAAAACATGTTGGAGGCTCAAAACCTCACCTGGACATTTTTTTTGCAAATTATTTGACAGAGATTCTATCCCTAGTGTGTGCTTCCTATCACCCCAAACTTATCATAAATCATGCCATCATAACAAAATCTCAAAGTTCAGTTTTTAATCACATGGGGATCATTTTTCAAAAAAATTTCAAGTCTTAGGGGGAAAACAATCAATTAACATGCAATCCATCTATGCAAATTCAACCAAATCCAATAAACTTGCCAACACTAGACACAAACACAACTCCTGAGCTTCTCAAATTATTCAGGAGCATTATTGAAAACAAAACAGAAATAAAACAAAGCAAAAGAAAATTAAAAAGGAGAAAGGGTTAAGAAAAGCTCATTCAGAGGCGGTTCCACCAGGATCCCACTGCCTGTGACATAAGTCCCACATGGTAGCCAAAGGACTGAAATTCATTCCAAGCCTCCCTAACTTGCAGCTTTGATGCGGAGGTGAGCACTTGACAATTATAGTGACCTCGCCCAGTGCGGCGGACTTCTCACTACCTCTCGGGTCACAGATGACCTCTTTCTCAATAAAATCTCCCCAATAGAAGTGGGGCTCAACCTCTTGGACCGGCCATGGTGCAAAATCCAAGGGTGCGAGAGTCCGAACTTTTGGTTCCACAGGGAAGGTGGCAAACAGTTTAGAAACGGTTCTTGGTGCTGCTTCAACTCCCGCAAGGTCTTCATCCATCGCACTACCGGATTCCTCACTTGTTAAACCTGCAGAAATCTCATCACACACCACAGAAAGGTTAGAGTTAGTACAGTTAGTAAATATATTACAATAAACTAAATCGAAAACAATTTGAATGTCTGGAAGTTGCTTGAGCTCTATGGAGGGTGGCTGTTCAATGGATGGCATATTTGGAACTTCGGCTGAACAAACAGCATCACTCTCACTATCACCCTGCAAAATAGAGTCAAGAAACCCAGCACAAACATCACACGGGTTAGTGTCAGTACAGTTAGTACATGTATTAACAGAAACTGAGTTAGTAAAGGTCTGATTGTCTGGACTTTCTGCACACGGTTCATCCACCCCATCACTCTTAACACATGCATCTAAAACCAAAGATTCTTCTTTATCCTCAAGCACGGTGGAGCAAATGTTCTCCTGATCCTCCTGATGCTCATTTCCTATATGAACATGGCCCTCAACCTCGTCCATCTCCTGTTCCATATGGATGCTTTGCTTAACATACCTTTCAAAATAACAATCTACACACATAGCAGTGCCATCACAATAACACTCATCACATGCATTAGAGTCAGGGGATTCAACACACAATTCATCATCAACAGAAATATTATCACAATCATCATCAGAAATATTTTCAGGAATAAATTGTGAATCTTTATGTTCTTCAACGGGCTGGGGAGTTAGCATTGCAGATGAGTTGGTGGTAACTTGATCAATCAGAGCCCACAACTTCCGAGATTCAGCTTGGTCCCTTTGGTATTGAGCCTCCATCTTCTGTTGAAATTAAAGATTGCTCGCCTCCATCATCCATTGAAATTCAAGATCTTGTTGTGCCATCCGTTGATTGTTCTCTTCCATTTGTTGTAGCATTGAAGCAATCTCATCGAAGGTGCTCCGTGAAGGTTCGGAAGGTGCAGAGGTGGTCACTTGGCTAGGATAGTATGGTGGTGGCTCACTAAAATTAGGATAATACATGCATGGTTGCTCATAATAAACATTAGGCACATAATTTCGCATATAATTATCCATGGGGCAAAATTAAAATTTACAGACCAGACAAAGCAGACAAAACTAATTAGCAAAGCAAAAAGTTTTTTTTTTTTTCAAAAATTATTTTCTGCTAATAACAACAAACCAGAGTCCCCGGCAACGGCGCCAATTTTTGACCGCGCTGTCGCCACGCGCCAAAAAGAACGAGCGATTATAAAATAATGCAGTATAGTGCGACAACTCGGATCGTCTCTCAAGGACTCTTTAGGTGTTGTTATTATTAACAGAAAATTAATAAAAGTTAGAAATGGGGGTTTTGAGATTAAAACTAAATTAACAAAACAAATCAAAAACAGAGAAAAGAAACAAAGCAAGTTAAGAAATTAGCAAATAAACAAAAGCGATTAACCTACTGTTCTCAGTTTCCCACTATCATTGGTTCATGCAAATCCTAAGCAGATACTAATCCCCTCCCGGCTGTAGCAACAATTAACAAACGAAAACCGCTACTACAGATGTATGTTCCTATTCCCGAAATAACAAACGGGGTTAAGCTCTCATGAACAAACGAACATGAATGAACACACGCGAAATAACAAACGCGATTATATATAGGAACATTACATCACCAAAATGAAACAATACCACACTATACATTCCTGAAATAACAAACAGAAACATACAGCATGGCATTGAAAAGAGAAAAGCAACTAAACATGGAATACAGAACCTCAAGTGTTAACAGAAACCAATTACAGTAGATTAATCTAGGAGACTAATTCTCCATTACAGAAATAAACAATAAACTAAGAGGAAAACAAAAGGCTAACAAGTTCAGAAACTAGCCAAAACTGGCTAATTCTGACCACCTTCTCTCAGTTCTGCCTAAGACTACTTATATACACGTTTCTGGAATCCAAGGCCTCGCGAGGCGAAGCACTGCTCGCGAGGCGAATAACATGAAAGGTCTGCAACTCTTTGTCTTCTCGCGAGGCGAGCATAGCTTCGCGAGGCGAACGCTTCAAATTCCCAAACTGCAACGCCCGTGACCTTCCACACGGGCAAGCCGTGATCGTCTCTGACTTTTCATGGTTGGATGACTCGCGAGGCGAGCCATTGCTTCGCGGGGCGAACCAGAGACCTTGCATTTTCTTGGAACAGTCAGCTTCGGGGTCGCGAGGCGAACAGTCTTCTCGCGAGGCGAGAAACTCCAGATTTATTCCTTTTTATTAACCTGAAAATAGAAAATAAAAGTAAATACTTTATTCACTCTAAATCAACTAAATTAACTTAAAAACACTTTACAGACTCAAAATACTACTTAAGGACAATCAAGTCTAATTTGGGTAAAAATGATATAAAATAAGCACAAAGCCAAGGTCTTTACTAGTTATAAAACCAGTCAAACAGAGGCTCATCAAAATACCCCAAACTTAAACTTTGCTTGTCCCCAAGCAAACTACACTCAAAAACTTAAAAAGACTCAAGACCTGGCAAAACATGGCGAGCTTAAGGACTCAATTAACTTTCACACAGATTTCAAGCAATTTTTCAAAGAATTTTTCTTTCAATGTTCCCCCTTCCAAGCAAAGTAATCCCCACATTCATTTATTCTAAACAGTTTGAGAAATTAATTATTCAGACAATCAGAAATCTAAGCAGGGGATCTAAGTTACACACAAAAGAGAGATCACCATATCCAAACAACTGCCTTCCTCACAAGGGAAATTTGTGTTCACTCAATCGCTCAGTTTATGTCAGGCTATCAACAATTCACTCAATTTCACTTTTAAGAGCACTTCCCATAAATTTGATTTTCATCTCCTAATGGTTCCCACAGAAAACATGCAAGCAACATCAAAAGGTCTTTTATGGGTTGTAATGGGGCCTGGCTAAGAGTAGGATATACAAAGGAACTAGGCTGAAGACCCTAGGAACTAAGAGAGCATGAACATTATTTACATTTTGAAATTCACTCAAGTTCCTTTCTTAATTTTTTTTTATGCTTCTGGGTGGCTACAGCCTTTTTATTCAAACAGTCTTTTTGAAATTTTTGCACTTTTATTTTTTTTTCATTTTTTTTTCTTTTTCTCTTTTTTTTTCTTTTTTTTCACAATTTTTTTCTCAATCCCAAACAACACATTACACCTTGCAGCCACCCCAAACTTTAGTTTCTTGCACCCATTCTAAGATTACATGCTCTCCTAATCCTAAGATCGGGTTAACATGGTTTTCCAGATTTTTGGGCTTATAACATTAGGTTATCAAGAATTAACAAGCTAATAGGCTCAATGGGGCTAACTAGGGAACATGCATTAGGATTTGTTTTATTCAGGCCAAGTAGCTATTTACAAAGAAACTGCCTAAATCATTTGCTACACACATATAATCATGCAAACCAAAAAGAGATTCAATCAAATCCAGGGAAGTGCAACTTAAAAAATGATTTTCACACAGTCAAAAACATGTTGGAGGCTCAAAACCTCACCTGGACATTTTTTTTGCAAATTATTTGACAGAGATTCTATCCCTAGTGTGTGCTTCCTATCACCCCAAACTTATCATAAATCATGCCATCATAACAAAATCTCAAAGTTCAGTTTTTAATCACATGGGGATCATTTTTCAAAAAAATTTCAAGTCTTAGGGGGAAAACAATCAATTAACATGCAATCCATCTATGCAAATTCAACCAAATCCAATAAACTTGCCAACACTAGACACAAACACAACTCCCGAGCTTCTCAAATTATTCAAGCATTATTGAAAACAAAACAGAAATAAAACAAAGCAAAAGAAAATTAAAAAGGAGAAAGGGTTAAGAAAAGCTCATTCGAGGCGGTTCCACCAAGATCCCACCGCTCGTGACATAAGTCCCACATGGTAGCCAAAGGACTGAAATTCATTCCAAGCCTCCCTAACTTGCAGCTTTGATGCGGAGGTGAGCACTTGACAATTATAGTGACCTCGCCCGGTCGGCGGACTTCTCACTACCTCTCGGGTCACGATGACCTCTTTCTCAATAAAATCTCCCCAATAGAAGTGGGGCTCAACCTCTTGGACTGGCCCTGGTGCAAAATCCAAGGGTGCAGAGTCCAGAACTTTTGTTTCCACAGGGGACGGTGGCAAACAGTTAGAAACGGTTACTGGTGCTGCTTCAACTCATGCAAGGTCTTCATCCACTGCACTACCGGATTCCTCACTTGTTAAACCTGCAGAAATCTCATCACACACCACGAAAAGGTTAGAGTTAGTACAGTTAGTAAATATATTACAATAAACTAAATCGAAAACGGCCAATGTCTGGAAGTTGCTTGAGCTCTATGGAGGGTGGCTGTTCAATGGATGGTATATTTGGAACTTCGGCTGAACAAACAGCATCACTCTCACTATCACCCTGCAAAATAGAGTCAAGAAACCCAGCACAAACATCACACGGGTTAGTGTCAGTACAGTTAGTACATGTATTAACAGAAACTGAGTTAGTAAAGGTCTGATTGTCTGGACTTTCTGCACACGGTTCATCCACCCCAACATTCTTAACACATGCATCTAAAACCAAAGATTCTTCTTTATCCTCAAGCACGGTGGAGCAAATGTTCTCCTGATCCTCCTGATGCTCATTTCCTATATGAACATGGCCCTCAACCTCGTCCATCTCCTGTTCCATATGGACGCTTTTCTTAACATACCTTTCAAAATAACAATCTACACACAAAGCAGTGCCATCACAATAACACTCATCACATGCATTAGAGTCAGGGGATTCAACACACAATTCATCATCAACAGAAATATTATCACAATCATCATCAGAAATATTTTCAGGAATAAATTGTGAATCTTAATGTTCTTCAACGGGCTGTGGAGTTAGCATTGCAGATGAGTTGGTGGTAACTTGATCAATCAGAGCCCACAACTTCCGAGATTCAGCTTGGTCCCTTTGGTATTGAGCCTCCATCTTCTGTTGAAATTAAAGATTGCTCGCCTCCATCATCCATTGAAATTCAAGATCTTGTTGTGCCATCCGTTGATTGTTCTCTTCCATTTGTTGTAGCATTGAAGCAATCTCATCCAAGGTGCTCCGTGAAGGTTCGGAAGGTGCAGAGGTGGTCACTTGGCTAGGATAGTATGGTGGTGGCTCACTAAAATTAGGATAATACATGCATGGTTGCTCATAATAAACATTAGGCACATAATTTCGCATATAATTATCCATGGGGCAAAATTAAAATTCTGAGACCAGACAAAGCGAGACAAAACTAATTAGCAAAGCAAAAAGTTTTTTTTTTTCAAAAATTATTTTCTGCTAATAACAACAAACCGAGTCCCCTAACAACGGCGCCAATTTTTGACCGCTGGCTGCCGCCACGCGCCAAAAAGAACGAGCGATTATAAAATAATGCAAGTATAGTGCGACAACTCGGATCGTCTCTCAAGGACTCTTTAGGTGTTGTTATTATTAACGAAAAATTAATAAAAGTTAGAAATGGGGGTTTTGAGATTAAAACTAAATTAACAAAACAAATCAAAAACAGAGAAAAGAAACAAAGCAAGTTAAGAAATTAGCAAATAAACAAAAGCGATTAACCCTCATCGTGTTCTCGGTTTCCCACTATCATTGGTTCATGCAAATCCTAAGCGAGATACTAATCCCCCTACAGAAGCAACAATTAACAAACGAAAACCGCTACTACAGATGTATGTTCCTATTCCCGAAATAACAAACGGGGTTAAGCTCTCATGAACAAACGAACATGAATGAACACACGCGAAATAACAAACGCGATTATATATAGGAACATTACATCACCAAAATGAAACAATACCACACTATACATTCCTGAAATAACAAAATGAAACATACAAACATGGCATTGAAAAGAGAAAAGCAACTAAACATGGAATACAGAACCTCAAGTGTTAACAGAAACCAATTACAGTAGATTAATCTAGGAGACTAATTCTCCATTACAGAAATAAACAATAAACTAAGAGGAAAACAAAAGGCTAACAAGTTCAGAAACTAGCCAAAACTGGCTAATTCTGACCACCTTCTCTCAGTTCTGCCTAAGACTACTTATATACACGTTTCTGGAATCCAAGGCCTCGCGAGGCGAAGCACTGCTCGCGAGGCGAATAACATGAAAGGTCTGCAACTCTTTGTCTTCTCGCGAGGCGAGCATAGCTTCGCGAGGCGAACGCTTCAAATTCCCAAACTGCAACGCCCGTGACCTTCCACACGGGCAGCCGTGATCGTCTCTGACTTTTCATGGTTGGATGACTCGCGAGGCGAGCCATTGCTTGCAGGGGCGAACCAGAGACCTTGTATTTTCTTGGAACAGTCAGCTTCGGGGTCGCGAGGCGAACAGTCTTCTCGCGAGGCGAGAAACTCCAGATTTATTCCTTTTTATTAACCTGAAAATAGAAAATAAAAGTAAATACTTTATTCACTCTAAATCAACTAAATTAACTTAAAAACACTTTACAGACTCAAAATACTACTTAAGGACAATCAAGTCTAATTTGGGTAAAAATGATATAAAATAAGCACAAAGCCAAGGTCTTTACTAGTTATAAAACCAGTCAAACAGAGGCTCATCAAAATACCCCAAACTTAAACTTTGCTTGTCCCCAAGCAAACTACACTCAAAAACTTAAAAAGACTCAAGACCTGGCAAAACATGGCGAGCTTAAGGACTCAATTAACTTTCACACCGATTTCAAGCAATTTTTCAAAGAATTTTTCTTTCAATGTTCCCCCTTCCAAGCAAAGTAATCCCCACATTCATTTATTCTAAACAGTTGAGAAATTAATTATTCGGACAATCGAAAATCTAAGCGGGGATCTAAGTTACACACAAAAGAGAGATCACCATATCCAAACAACTGCCTTCATCACAAGGGAAATTTGTGTTCACTCAATCGCTAAGTTTATGTCAGGCTATCAACAATTCACTCAATTTCACTTTTAAGAGCACTTCCCATAAATTTGATTTTCATCTCCTAATGGTTCCCCACAGAAAACATGCAAGCAACATCAAAAGGTCTTTTATGGGTTGTAATGGGCCTGGCTAAGAGTAGGATATACAAAGGAACTAGGTCAAGACCCTAGGAACTAAGAGAGCATGAACATTATTTACATTTTGAAATTCACTCAAGTTCCTTTCTTAATTTTTTTATGCTTCGGGTGGCTACTGACCTTTTTATTCAAACAGTCTTTTTGAAATTTTTGCACTTTTATTTTTTTTTCATTTTTTTTTTCTTTTTTTTTTTTTTTTTTTTTTCAATTTTTTTCTCAATCCCAAACAACACATTACACCTTGCAGCCACCCCAAACTTTAGTTTCTTGCACCCATTCTAAGATTACATGCTCTCCTAATCCTAAGATCGGGTTAACATGGTTTTCCAGATTTTTGGGCTTATAACATTAGGTTATCAAGAATTAACAAGCTAATAGGCTCAATGAGGCTAACTAGGGAACATGCATTAGGATTTGTTTTATTCAGGCCAAGTAGCTATTTACAAAGAAACTGCCTAAATCATTTGCTACACACATATAATCATGCAAACCAAAAAGAGATTCAATCAAATCCAGGGAAGTGCAACTTAAAAAATGATTTTCACACAGTCAAAAACATGTTGGAGGCTCAAAACCTCACCTGGACATTTTTTTTGCAAATTATTTGACAGAGATTCTATCCCTAGTGTGTGCTTCCTATCACCCCAAACTTATCATAAATCATGCCATCATAACAAAATCTCAAAGTTCAGTTTTTAATCACATGGGGATCATTTTTCAAAAAAATTTCAAGTCTTAGGGGGAAAACAATCAATTAACATGCAATCCATCTATGAAAATTCAACCAAATCCTATAAACTTGCCAACACTAGACACAAACACAACTCCTGAGCTTCTCAAATTATTCAGAAGCATTATTGAAAACAAAACAGAAATAAAACAAAGCAAAAGAAAATTAAAAAGGAGAAAGGGTTAAGAAAAGCTCATTCAGAGGCGGTTCCACCAGGATCCCACTGCCTGTGACATAAGTCCCACATGGTAGCCAAAGGACTGAAATTCATTCCAAGCCTCCCTAACTTGCAGCTTTGATGCGGAGGTGAGCACTTGACAATTATAGTGACCTCACCCAGTGCGGCGGACTTCTCACTACCTCTCGGGTCACAGATGACCTCTTTCTCAATAAAATCTCCCCAATAGAAGTGGGGCTCAACCTCTTGGACTGGCCATGGTGCAAAATCCAAGGGTGCAGAGTCCAGAACTTTTGGTTCCACAGGGGAAGGTGGCAAAAGCAGTTAGAAACGGTTCTTCGGTGCTGCTTCAACTCCTGCAAGGTCTTCATCCACTGCACTACCGGATTCCTCACTTGTTAAACCTGCAGAAATCTCATCACACACCACAGAAAGGTTAGAGTTAGTACAGTTAGTAAATATATTACAATAAACTAAATCAGAAAACGGCTGAATGTCTGGAAGTTGCTTGAGCTCTATGGAGGGTGGCTGTTCAATGGATGGTATATTTGGAACTTCGGCTGAACAAACAGCATCACTCTCACTATCACCCTGCAAAATAGAGTCAAGAAACCCAGCACAAACAACACACGGGTTAGTGTCAGTACAGTTAGTACATGTATTAACAGAAACTGAGTTAGTAAAGGTCTGATTGTCTGGACTTTCTGCACACGGTTCATCCACCCCAACACTCTTAACACATGCATCTAAAACCAAAGATTCTTCTTTATCCTCAAGCACGGTGGAGCAAATGTTCTCCTGATCCTCCTGATGCTCATTTCCTATATGAACATGGCCCTCAACCTCGTCCATCTCCTGTTCCATATGGATGCTTTTCTTAACATACCTTTCAAAATAACAATCTACACACAAAGCAGTGCCATCACAATAACACTCATCACATGCATTAGAGTCAGGGGATTCAACACACAATTCATCATCAACAGAAATATTATCACAATCATCATCAGAAATATTTTCAGGAATAAATTGTGAATCTTTATGTTCTTCAACGGGCTGTGGAGTTAGCATTGCAGATGAGTTGGTGGTAACTTGATCAATCAGAGCCCACAACTTCCGAGATTCAGCTTGGTCCCTTTGGTATTGAGCCTCCATCTTCTGTTGAAATTCAAGATTGCTCGCCTCCATCATCCGTTGAAATTCAAGATCTTGTTGTGCCATCCGTTGATTGTTCTCTTCCATTTGTTGTAGCATTGAAGCAATCTCATCCAAGGTGCTCCGTGAAGGTTCGGAAGGTGCAGAGGTGGTCACTTGGCTAGGATAGTATGGTGGTGGCTCACTAAAATTAGGATAATACATGCATGGTTGCTCATAATAAACATTAGGCACATAATTTCGCATATAATTATCCATGGGGCAAAATTAAAATTTACTGACCGCACAAAGCGGACAAAAACTAATTAGCAAAGCAAAAAGTTTTTTTTTTTTTCAAAAATTATTTTCTGCTAATAACAACAAACCGGAGTCCCCTAAGAACGGCGCCAATTTTTGACCAGCGCTGGCCGCCACGCGCCAAAAAGAACGAGCGATTATAAAATAATGCAGTATAGTGCGACAACTCGGATCGTCTCTCAAGGACTCTTTAGGTGTTGTTATTATTAATGAAAAAATTAATAAAAGTTAGAAATGGGGGTTTTGAGATTAAAACTAAATTAACAAAACAAATCAAAAAAGAGAGAAAGAAACAAAGCAAGTTAAGAAATTAGCAAATAAACAAAAGCGATTAACCCATCTGTTCTCGCTTTCCCACTATCATTGGTTCATGCAAATCCTAAGCGAGATACTAATCCCTCCCCTCTGTAGCAACAATTAACAAACGAAAACCGCTACTACGGATGTATGTTCCTATTCCCGAAATAACAAACGGGGTTAAGCTCTCATGAACAAACGAACATGAATGAACACACGCGAAATAACAAACGCGATTATATATAGGAACATTACATCACCAAATGAAACAATACCACACTATACATTCCCGAAATAACAAACAGAAACATACAAAGATGGCATTGAAAAGAGAAAAGCAACTAAACATGGAATACAGAACCTCAAGTGTTAACGAAACCAATTACGATGATTAATCTAGGAGACTAATTCTCCATTACAGAAATAAACAATAAACTAAGAGGAAAACAAAAGGCTAACAAGTTCAGAAACTAGCCAAAACTGGCTAATTCTGACCACCTTCTCTCAGTTCTGCCTAAGACTACTTATATACACGTTTCTGGAATCCAAGGCCTCGCGAGGCGAAGCACTGTTCGCGAGGCGAATAACATGAAAGGTCTGCAACTCTTTGTCTTCTCGCGAGGCGAGCATAGCTTCGCCAGGCGAACGCTTCAAATTCCCAAACTGCAACGCCCGTGACCTTCCACACGGGCAAGTCGTGATCGTCTCTGACTTTTCATGGTTGGATGACTCGCGAGGCGAGCCATTGCTTCGCGGGGCGAACCAGAGACCTTGCATTTTCTTGGAACAGTCAGCTTCGGGGTCGCGAGGCGAACAGTCTTCTCGCGAGGCGAGAAACTCCAGATTTATTCCTTTTTATTAACCTGAAAATAGAAAATAAAAGTAAATACTTTATTCACTCTAAATCAACTAAATTAACTTTAAAACACTTTACAGACTCAAAATACTACTTAAGGACAATCAAGTCTAATTTGGGTAAAAATGATATAAAATAAGCACAAAGCCAAGGTCTTTACTAGTTATAAAACCAGTCAAACAGAGGCTCATCATTAGCACATGTGAAAAAGAATACTAGTTCGCGAGACGTCGCCTCTAGCATTCAGTTTATGCACATGATATGGGATCCGTGTCAAGAATTATGGACCAAGGGTCCCAATCGTGATATTATGGGCTAGGAGTCCTAATTTTGGAATTGAGGACTGTGTGTCCTAATTTCGTTGTTATCGGCTACGAGTCCTTATCATGTTGAAATAAAACATGGATAAAATTATAATTGTTTCTACAACCACAACCTCATACCGCGGCATCGGTCTATGGTGTTGTGATTGAGCACTCGGACTGCGTGTCCTGTGTTATTGATTTTCAAGTAATGAAAATTGTGAATAGTTGTAGCTTTGGGCTTCGACAATGGAAAAGAGTGAACACAAAGAAAAGTATCGATAATGAAAAGTCTTTTATTCATATGCATTTCCCCTTAGCAGACGTGCTTGAGTTATCCGAATACCCGCTTAAGATGTGATATTCGATGAGGTATACATCCGAATGGCCGTTATAAGGGATTCGTGATGATGTTGATCCGGGCGCATGAGGCGACGGAGACAACTTGCCAAACGGGGCGTATGAGCCTGATCAACTCTTTCTTTCTTAATGATAAAATGGTGTCGGTATCTCATGAGATTAAGTTTAGAGCCTAATTATTGAAGTGTCATGCATTCTCTTTATAAAACTGATTGTTCGGGTATGAGACCCACTGATATAACACTTGTCATTTTGCCTCTGAATAATAATTAAATGTTAATGTGCCGAGGTGATGTATGTATCGTGTATATGGTTGTTCCGTGATATATCAATTTGTTGGTATCTCACCCTTACAGATATATCAGGTTTCTTCTGGTTCACTGTGGTACCCTGGGTACTTTAGTACAGATGGTGCAGAGGAGTCTTGCTAAGTCACTCAAAGTGTTAGATCTGGTTGTTTGATGAAGTATTTGAGTGTGGAATGATCACGTGAGTTTTCCTCAAGAATAACTTTTAGAATGACCAGCTTAGGGTTTGAGACTTAGATTTTTGATAGTATGTATGAGTATGACTCAGAGAGTCTTTATTTTAAAATAGAATGTTTATGGCTCGAAGAGCATATCTTTTGAATGAAAACCTAAGCTTTTCATTTTGGTCATGCATAGCTTATTGATATAACTATTTTTAGCATATTGCTGCCTGGTTGTATTTGGTGCAACTGGAATTCTGGAATGAAAATATAATTATTTTAGCAGGTGTTCTTTTACCTGGGATGTTCTAATTACAGAGGAGACTCTGTCAAATTTTTTGTAAAAATACTAGCTTTTATTCAAGTATATCTCTAAATTAAATAGGCTTTCCAGGCTAGGATTGTAAGTTTCTACCGATCAAGGCTTAGGTTTGGAGTCGTGCCAAATTTTTATACCCAATTTCAGATGCTTATGCATTTATATAAATTATTTTCCGAAAGCAACCAACAAACTATCTTTTTTAATTTAAATTCCGCATGGGTTACGTAGTAATACCTAGTGGGGGTGTTACAAGATGGACTTCCAATGATAAGATCTTTTGGATGACAGGTCTTGAATTTCCAATCTTATTTCTCATTCTGAGTTTTAGACTTATCAGCACTTTTTTGATTTTTAGACACGTCTGCTTTTGACTTGTCTGAAGATTCTTCCACTGCAGGATTAAGTTCAATACCTGCAATATCATCTTCTAGATCTGATAGTTCCCTATCAGTCTTCAAACCATCATTAAACTTTACATGAATTGATTCTTCTACAACAGAATTTCTAGAGTTAAATATTCTAAAAGCTTTAGATAGTTCAGAGTGTCCAATGAATATGCCTTTATCTATTTTAGAGTCAAATTTTCCCAAATGAACTTTTGTATTAAGAATATAACATTCACATCCAAATACATGAAAATATGATGTGTTGGGTTTTCTACCATTCCACAATTCATAAGGAGTCTTATTTAGGATAGGTCTAATCAGAATTCTATTTTGCACATAACAAGCAATGTTAATGGCTTCTGCCCAGAAGTACTTAGGAAGATTATTTTCATTATGCATTGTTCTACCCATCTCTTGAAGAGATTTGTTATTTATCTCAATCACTCCATTTTGCTGTGGAGTTCTAGGTGCAGATAAATTGTGAGAAATACCATTTTCCTCACAGAATAGTCAGAACTGCTTGTTTTCAAATTCTCCCCCATGGTCACTTCTAAGCAGAGATACAAAAACCCTGCTCATTTTGTACTCTTTTACTAAATGTTGTAAAGACCTTATAAGACTCATCCTTGTGGGTTAAGAAGAGTACCCATGTAAATCTAGAATAGTCATCAACCATGACAAAACCATATTTCTTTCCACCTAGGCTAGTTACATTGACTGGTCCAAACAGATCCATGTGTAACAGTTGCAAAGGTCTAGAGGAGGTGACTTCTTTTTTAGATTTGAAACTTGATTTTACTTTTTTACCTCCCTGACATGCATCACACAAAACATCTTTCTTAAAGCAAATATCAGGCAATCCTCTCACAAGGTTATGCTTTTTCAATTTAGAAATTTGTTTCATACTAGCATGTCCTAGTATCTTATGCCATATCCACTTTTCATCATCTTTAGACATAAAGCATGTTACACTTTGATCTGAAAGTTCAGACAGGTCAATCTTATACAGATTGTTTTGCCTTTTAGCAGAAAAGAGGGTCTTTTCACTACCGTCATTGACTATGCATGCATCCTTAGAAAATGAAATAGAAAATCCACTATCACACAATTGACTTATTCTAAGCAGATTATGTTTTCGCCCTTTCACATACAAAACATTATAGATAATAGGCAAGGGAGGGTTACCACCCATTTTACCTACACCAACAACTTTTCCTTTCTGGTTGCCACCAAAGGTTACATGTCCACCTTTCTTAGGTTGGAGGTCTAGGAACATAGAACTTTCTCTTGTCATATGTCGCGAGCATCCACTATCCAGGTACCATGATACGTGTTTGCTTTGTCCTTTTAAGCATGTCTGCAACAGAAATGATCATGGACTTAGGTACCCATATTTTCTTGGGTCCTTTTCTGTTGGTATGAGGAGTCTGTGAAGACTTCCTTCTCTTTTTGTGGATACACTTAGACGTGATATGTCCAGCTTTTCCACAGTAGGTACATATAGGTTTATTTAAACTAACTGACACAGATTTGACAGTTATTTTTGAGAACTTTGTTGATCCTTTATGATGTTCTTGACTGGAATAACCTATACCTTCTTTGTTAAGGGAGTGCCTCTAACTTCCCAAAAGTTTAGTCAGATTATCTCTATAACAAACTTGGTAAGATGTAAGGTGAGCTCTTCTACTTTCTGTTGAAGTTTAGTCACTTCTTCAGAGGGTAGAGTTTCAACTGAGAAGTCTAAAGCTTTAGACTTCTCAGTTTTAAGCCTACTATTCTCTTCAGCTAACTTCTGACACTCTTGAGATTTCTATGTATAATCATTTGAGAGTTTAACATACTGTTTCTTGAGGGATTTGAAAGCTTTAGATATATAGTTGGATTCTTCCAACAGTTCATCATAGGCATCATTCAATTTCTCAAGTTCATAATGTAACTCAGTTTCTGACTCAGAATCAGTATATGCCATAAGACAGATTTGCTTCAAGCTCCTTGATAAGCCTTTGGCTTATCTAGTTTTATAACTAGTGAGGCCATAGTTTTTATGTTAAATGTTCGAGTTTAATATCGTTTTCACCCAAATTAGACTTTGTAATCATATTTTGATTATTTTAAAGTCAATGTGTGCATTTAATTAATTTTCATTAGTTTTAGTTATTTTTCTCATATTTTTATTATTTTGATTTTTAGGAAGTTTTCAAGAATGAAGAAGGAGCATGATTTGAGAAATTCAAGGAAGAAAATAACAATAAAAGTTCAAGTGGCACAATGATATTTAAAACTGACGTGTGCAGTGTTTTATCTAGATATATATAGGCACAGTCCAAGAAAAGAGGTGGCCAGCAAGGAGAATTGAAGGGTTGTTATATTACAATTGAAATCAATTTCAATTGTTGGAGGCACAATGTGAAGCTAGTTTTAAAGGGGGCCCACGTACATGAAACAGGATTACAAGAATTACAGATTGATTTAATTTACTAATGGGACCCATACGTGAATTCAGTGGGAATAAGGATAAAAGATAGAGCGGCAACACTTGGTCAATGTGAACGTCACTTAAAGAATATTATGCAAGGCCACAATTCAATGTGCAAATTAAATTTGAAGATTTGGATGAATACGGATTATCATTAAAATAACAGATAGTTATTTTTTTGCAATTAAAAGATTTTAATTTACAATTTCTATTTGGATAATAAGCAGCAACGTAAAATCCGATGGGAATGAGGAGATTGAAGATTTGAAGATTTTCACTATATATATAAGTCAGTAGCATAACAAGGAGGGGGTGGAGCACCGCGTAGGTCACAGAGTGGAATTTTCAATAGTGTTTCCTTTTTTTTCTTCTTGTTATTCCTTTGATGCTTGAGTATTTGTTTTGTTTCTAGGATTGGGCAATGCCCTTTGACATTGTTATGATAAATATTTGATTTTTCCCTTTTGTTAATGTTTGATTCATTGATTTGGTTCTTATTGTGCTTTATCCACGTGAATTGATTGATAATCTTTTTGCATGTCTTAGATATTCTAGGGATGAACTGAGAAGTGAACCTAGGTATTGGATCCATAGGAATTGAACTTAGGACTTAAATCACGAGAGTTAGAAGAAGTCCTTCGAGTGTACCATTGAATTATCATAAATCATAATGGGTTCAATTTAAATATAATTACCACGAGAGTAGGAGTTGGTTTCATTGAGCACGGTTCTTGTATCTTGAGAGGGAACATTAACTAAGTTAGGATGATTCACCTTCAATTGAATTAGATATTAACAAAGGTATAGTCAATTAGGATTCTTAATTGGTCATTATGGTAGTCCCGATCCTAGAAGCTCTCTTCTCATATTTAAAAACCCAAAATTATTTGATTTCTTTTATTGTTTATTTTATTTTCTTGAAATCTATTCACACCTATTTCTTAGTCTAAATAGTTGTTTAATTTGTGAAGTGGTACTTGTTTTCCCAATCCCTGAGTTCGATACTCGGTTTCTCGCCGTTTTATTATTACTTGCTTCGACCCGGTACACTTGCCGGAGCTTATCAAGTTTTTGGCGCTGTTGCCAGGGATTGACACTATCAATATCATTAGTAACAACTAAGACAACTACTTTAGACAATATTTTTTCTATTTTTTATATATTTGATCTTTTCTTTTGAGTTTTGTTTGTGTTAGGTGGATGTCACACATGGACCATTGTTTCTATCTAAACAAGGAATCTCAAATTGATTGGATCGTGCTTGATTGTATTTTTGATAAGCATGTGAAGAGATACACCAAGGAGGACTGGAGATTCTATTTGTCATCCATACAACCACCACCACACATTAAGTTGGATCCCGAGGTGCTGGAATCACTTTGGGATATAGATGCTCAGTGTTTGATCCAGAGCATAGAGCGTAGCAAGGAGGAATTTAGTGCCATGATTCAAAGGCATAAAATGCATAAGAAACATTCTCAATTGGTAGCGGAGATGCTAAGTAACAACTTTCAGAGGTTAGAAGAGGAAGCTGTTGAATTTTCTAAATTGCTAGCAGAAAAGCCGAATGAGACTCAAATTGAAGAGAATGTTGTTGCCAATATGGACTTAAATGAAGATGCAGTCGTGGTGGAAGATGATTTAAGATGAGAGAATCGTGAAGTGGAGTGCAAGGAGGAATTATCCCCCATTATTCCTTTGCAAGGGACGATTAAGAAGAATCATGTAGAAAACTCTTCCTTCACCATTCCTATTGAGGAGCATAGAAATTCTGAGTTGGATAAGTATGTTGGTTTGCATGCATGTGTGGATGTTACAAAGATGGTCCCTTCAATTTGTCTATCACATTACTTGGTAAAAATACCAACTTTGGAGTTCAAGTCATTGCGTAAGCATCTGGAGTTTGCATCAATAGAGGCAACGGCTCTAAGATCACCTCAGAAAGTTATGCTTCTAGTGCTTCATGGAGAATCTAGTTACATAAAGGGCGTTCTTGGAGTAGGTGACTTACCATTTGACCCGGGAGGAAGTGAGATCACCATAGCACTTAGAGAAGTCAATGGAATCTCCTTACACTTACTTATTCCATCTCTACTCCACAAGCCATGGGATCCAGGAGGAAGGACTTATATCTTGGGAATCTCTTGGCCGTTGTACCACAGGCTACGGGATATGGGTAGAAGCGTCTTCATGAGTTTTTCTAAACCCTTGTTTTTTTAATTATCTTTGCTTTGAGTCATATGTGTGTTGAGTCTTGTGTCGGTGAGCTTGAGTGGATTTATTTAAATTTAGCATAGATGGATTGCATGACATATGTTAATTTTTTATGATTTCTGTAACGCCCGGGTGCCGACGAGGGCAGGGAGTGGTCGCTGGTGCAAGAAGGCACAAACAAGGAGCGGCTCTTGGCAGGCTTCTAGGTGGAGGGACACATGAATGAACCGATTACACACCCGAATGAGAGGGATCTTGAGATTGTGTAGGTATGGGACTATACAGTTGAGGAAGGCTTATATGAATTGATTGGTACTACCTATACTAACAAGATGCATCTTCTTTTTGGAAGCCCATCACTTAAGAACTCCACAGTTAAGCGTGCTTGACTTGGAGCAATTCTGGGATGGGTGACCTCCTGGGAAGCGTGTGGGTGAGGACAAAGCATGCTGAAAAGACCCATGTTGGTCTGTGGGGACAGTCGTCAATCCATAGAGCAGTCAGGGATGTTACAAATGGTATCAGAGCGGCACCTCTCCTAGTACGGTGTGGTTCGGGGACGAACCAAACGGAAGATGGTGGGCATGTAACGCCCGGGCACCGACGAGGGCGGGGAGTGGCCGCCGGTGCAAGAAGGCACGGATGGCTCCTGGCAGGCTTCTAGGCGGAGGGACACATGAATGAACTGATTACACACCCGAATGAGAGGGATCCTGAGACTGCGTAGGTATGGGACTACACAGTTAAGGAAGGCTTATATGAATTGATTGGTACTACCTATACTAACAAGATGCATCTTCTTTTCGGAAGCCCATCACTTAAGAACTCCACAGTTAAGCGTTCTTGACTTGGAGCAATTCTGGGATGGGTGATGTAACACCCGGGTTATAAGCCTATTGTTATAGCCTATTGTTTCTTGATGACCTTTTGTTATAAGCCAAAAATCTGGAAAAACTATGTTAACCCAATCCTAGGATTTAGGAGAGCATGAATGCTTAGCAAGATAAAGGTTGTAGGTGTAACACCCCCCTTGGGCATTACCTCCTAACCACATGCGGAAATAAATTAAAAATAAAATTTACTAGTTGCTTTCGGAAAAACTACTATTATTT
Source organism: Sophora flavescens (assembly GCA_030762895.1). Lineage (NCBI taxonomy): Eukaryota > Viridiplantae > Streptophyta > Magnoliopsida > Fabales > Fabaceae > Sophora > Sophora flavescens. The sequence continues at coordinate 99,665,682 of CM061069.1, read as the reverse complement.
CCATAAATTTGAAAATATGGGGAAAATTTTTCTTTTTTTTTCCCTTTTTCTTTTAAGCGGAGTACTTAGAAATAGTACACACAACACAAAGGTACAAACTATATTATATTGTACTCATCAACATACATAAACAAATTTTATTCATCATTCACAACATAATTTCTTTTAAAAGATACTTCATCATTCACAACAGAATTTCAAAAAAAAATTTAGACCACATAAACTGACTTTCTCAACTTATACAACCCCCAAAAAAAAAAGTCCTAAGCTGGTCGTTCTAAAAACAACTACTAGAAAGAACTCTATAGTTCTCACCACCAAACCCTCGCCAACCTCTTCAAGGATTGGAAGTATTATCCTTAAGTGAGGTTAGGAACTTCTTAACACCACTTCTCCTCGTGTAATAAAGCACCACAACAAGGAGCTGGGAAAAACCTGATATATTGTAAGGGTGAGATACCAATATATGGATAATCATGATAACTACATACTTGCAACACAACATCATATACAACAGATATCATCATATTTACAGCATGTGAAATATTAAACTAAATATAATATCACACCAATTCATCAATCAACTTTGAAAAAACAATGATGTTCTTGAAAAATTCAACTTTGATGCAAGACTCCGGAGTTTTCAACTTTCTTTAAAAAAATGAGCTGAACAGATTCTGTTGCCATAAAGGCACAATGTGAATTTCCACTACATTGTCCAAACTCCTAGCACAGTGTGCAACGTACGTGGAATGTCCATAGCATACTGTCCAACACAAGGCACGGTAGTTCCGGCTAATGGACTTCATTATCCATCAAGGCACAATGAAACATCGTAGCATAAAATACCTTGCCCTTCCAGATATTCACACGAAACAACATAGCATGAAATACCTGATCTTTACAGATATTCATACAAAAACTGTGTGGGCAGGTCTGCCAAAATAAATGCATGAGAAAATCATTTTATTTTCAGCTTTTCTTTGTGCTTGATATTTTCTTTTCATCGAGGCTCAAAGCTCCCGACTTTTCAACGTTTTTAATATCTTGCAACTTTTACCATCAACACAGGACTTTCACGCCCGAGTGTCTAATCAGAACAGTCCCAGACTTCTGCATAAGTCCTTCGACTTTGTCGTCGAAGAAAACAATTTTCACCTTTTTATTATTTTCACCATGTTTCAACTCAACGTATATGGAGCAGTAGTCCATAGCAACGTACATTGGAATATAGTCCATAACAACATAACACGGATCATAGATCAACGTGTTTTTAAAACACTAGTATCCCGACGTCTCAGTTACTAGGTTCAACTTTTCTTCTTTTTCGCTCGTTGAAAAATACCAAATCCAAAAACAAAACTTCCGTAACTTATCCAAGTTATCAAATAATTTTATTTTATAAAACCCTCTTTTTTTTGTAAGACATTTTTCTTTTGAAATTCATTTTAAAAAAACTCATAATAAAACTCCCTTTTCTAAAAGCTCATCTTTTCTTTGAAAAAGATCCTCTTTTTAAAATAGAGACTTTCGAGAAAACTTAGAATAGCATATTGAGGACCAAAGTCTTTTGGATAAAGAACCAAGAATTTTGTTTGTTTTCAATTAAAATTTTTCATCATAAAATAGTTCCAGAATTTAGACTTTTATAGAAAACATCCTTAAATTTTTCTAAAATACTTTCTTTTCACCTCTATGAACAAAATCTTTATTTTCAATCTCTTAAAATTTTTCACCAAGTATTATAAAAATATTTACCTTCTCCTTAAAAATACGTTTCAACTTAAAATATTTATCTTTCAACTTGTGTATAATTTTTCTTAAGGCTTTTATCTTTCCTTAAGGGTTGGGCTCTAACCAATGGTTAGACTACTATGCAACAATCAACACAACTTTTAGCAACTTACAACATAAGCAACTTATTATATTTAACATATCATTCAATCCAACATATGATCAAACTCACATAAAAATTCAAATAATTCAAAACAACCACTTAAACAATCAACTATAGAATAATTTGGTGGAATTAAAACACACAATCATATAGAAATCAAAATTTTTCACTCATATAGCACAACATCAACATATTCAAACAATTCAAACATACAAGCATATAGTTACCACAATTTCAATATCCCTCAGGCTTTCCCCCTTACTTGGTTCGACGAGTAGGCAAAATCTTTGTTTTTCGTGTTGTCCAGATCGAATTTCTTTTGTCCGCAGCATGCTGCAAGTCTAATAATCAAGCAAACGACTTAAATTAAAACAACAAAACCACCTTATCTTCCTAGAAAAATGATGCTAGAGATTTTCAAATCTCCTAATTCTTGGATTTAAATTTGATACAAGACTTACATATGTATACATAACATACACATATATATACTTTAATCTCATATTCTTATACCTTTATATTAACACTAGTTTATAGTCCATTTTATATTGAAAATCTTTAATTGATCATTTTAAAAGACATTATTTTCAAGATCATATTTTGCATTCAAAAATTTGAGTGAATTCTTTCATAAAATCATTTTCAGAATAGTAGTGGGTTTAAATTGTGAATGATCATTCAAATGACCTTCAAAATCCTTGAAAATTTAATTGAAGGTACCCAACTCACATACAAACATATTTTAGTTGGGTTTAGATATGCAATGGATGACCTACTCGTCCAACAGAGAGTTAAACATGCAATGGACGGCCTCCTCCTCCAACAAAAAGTTAAACATGCAATGGACGACCTACTCATCCAAAAGAAAGTTAAATATACAACGGACGACCTACTCGTCCAACAGAGAGTTAAACATGAAATGGACGACCTACTCGTCCAACAGAAAATTAGATATGAACCTCCTCCTCGCTTCTTGGTTATTTTCTTTTTCTTCTTTCTTTCTTCACTATTATTTTTTAGTCTCCCTGAAGCATAATAACATAAAATTAGAATAGAATGAAGACGGACAAAAATGGGTGTTCACAATAAGAACAAAGTATCCTAGGTCCATAACCTTCTAGGTTCGGCCTTCATAGGATTTATAGGCTAGAAATCTTTAAACTTTCCAATCTCTTAGACTTAGCATCCAAATATCTTATGGAGCTCAAGTCCATGATCATTTTGGAAAACAATGGAAACTTAAACATTCCAATCTCTTAGACTTAGCATCCAAATATCTTATGGAGCTCAAATCCATGATCATCTTGGAAAAATGAAAGTAATACATCTAGCTTTAATAACATAGAATTAACAAGTTAGAAATCCTTAAACTCTCCAATCTCTTAGACTTAGCATCCAAATATCTTATGGAGCTCAAGTCCATGATCATTTTGTAAAAATAAGAAGTCAAACATCCTAGCACCTAAACTCTAAGTTTCGGTCATCATAGGATGATGAGGAAAATATTGTGTTTAACAATAACTCTTAGGTTTAGAATCACAAGGTATTAAGAGTTCTAAATCCATGATCATACTTGGAAAGTTGAAACATAGTATCCTAGGCCTACTTATTCATATTTTCGGCCATCATAGGAACAAGCTATCAAACCTTCCAAGATTTATAGATTTAAGATCAATGGATAGTTAGAAACTCAAACACATGATCATATTCCAAAAATTGAAACAAAAATCTCCTTGGTCACAAATGCAAGCATTCGGCCTTCATTGGAAGAGATAGGTAGAGATTTTTGTTTTACACAACCTCTTAGTATAAGGAAGAACTTTAAGGAAGAACTCAAGTAGAAAAGATGAATAAAAATAAAAGCTTTAAGAGCTTGAACTTTTAAAAGAAAGGAAGAAGATGAAACTTTAATGGTGTTTGAAGAAGGAAGATGATGAAGTGAAAATGAGATGGATATATATAGAGAGGGGGAGGAAGTCCACGGCCAAGGGAGAAGAGAAGGAGGGCTTGTTGAGCAAACTTTGTGGTTTAATGCTTGATTGGATGGAAGGAGAGAAATAACTTTTTGGATTAGAATAGTATTATAATTTGAAAAGTGTGATGATTACAATTTTGGAGTGTTCCATAGCCTCTTCCATCATGTCTCCTCACTTCTTTTTTTTGTTCCCTAATCTGCTCCATTTCGTAGCCGGTTGCATTTCCGATCGTAATTCTTCCGACGTTTTCGCCCAAATAAAATATTACATTTTATTTTTGAACGAAAATTTACAAAATAACCAAAGTTGAAGGAAACATATTAAAAACACTAACCGTCTCATTCACGGGTCAAAATTTGGTTTTCTGCACAGTAAACTTGTAACGGCGGTGAAAACGCAGACCGGCTTCCGTCTGAATTTTCAACCGAAAATTTTACCGTGACTTCATATGATATAACAACGCAAGAAAATGATTTTAGTTTAATTAAGATCATCCCGAGTTTAATCTAAAATAAACATATTTAAATATATATTTACTTCTACAGAAAGCATAGGAAAAACAAGGTGTTACATCGCACATGTAATAGGCTAGAGTGTATATTTACAAGACAATATGTACTTACTATTTACACTTAAGAGTCATTGTTTGTATTATAATATCAATAATAGTTGTTAAGTTAATATTTGCTACAGTTTATGATCAACAATTCAAACAAAATAATTTTTAGTATACAATTCCCCACAAGAATTTTTAATCAAAAACATAAATTATTAATTATATATTTTTTATGAAATCCTAAAAAATTAGCATATTCCTCGTGTATGGCATGGGTCCATACTGTATTTTGGATACAAAACTAGGAAATATTTTATGCATTACAAATGTTTTTTCTCTCTCTAAATTGAGATTAAATCTAAAAAAAACATATATCAAAAGAAAGATATAAGCTGTTTTATAAAGTGGTTTTTAAAAAAGTGATTTTTAAGAAGCTAAAAAATATAACTTCTGATGAAAGCTTAATATCGTCATTTGTTTATTAATGTGAAGGCTAAACAAAACAAACATTTAAAATGGAAAAATCAATAATATAAAAAATGGAAAAATCAAACTATAACAACATGGTCGGATTTCCTGTTTGATTAAGAGAATAATTACTTTTCCTTTTCTAAATCTCTAGAATTTAGCTTTTGATTTTAAGCAAATTTTAATACAAAACTAGCAAATATCCTTTACATTACAGTTTTTTCTTCTAAATTGAGACAAGATCTAAAAAATATATATTAAAATGAGAAGTATATAAATTATAAAAAATTAATTAAAAGAAGATATATATTTAAGTTTGTCTGCAAAACTGTTAAAAAAGACATGCTTATCATATTTCATTATAATTCCAATAATATTATTCGTAATCAAGCTTACTGATATATATGAAATGATGTAGCACTTCTCTAAAACATATCACGTTGCAGTTGTCAGTGTTGAGGCAGCACTTTTCTTGTTCTAGAAGTTAGCTTGAATAAGTGTTGTGGCATGTTTTTCAAGTTGTGTTTTGCAGTGCTGGCATCATTTCTGATGTTATGAATATCATTCAACCCTTTGGAGTGTGTGTCGATAAATTCCATTTATCTGACATCCAACCTTGGTTCAACATCAAAAAACTACTTGTCCTCTATGCTGCGAAGAGGCATATGGATAAAGTTAGAATGAGTTTATGGTTTTTTTATTTTTTTTGCGTAACAAAAAAGATAAATGTAGTCTTTTTCTAATGCAGATTTTTAAGCTTTTCTATAATTAAGATATAATCAAGTGTTCTAATTCTAACTCAATTGGTTGATTACATTATATATTCATATTTCTTTACTTTCATTCGATTACCGTACCTTTGCATTTTTTTTAGGCAATTACCATACCTTTGCATGAATCCATCCAATGCTGAAGTTTAAATTGGAGATGGTGATTTGTTATAGGCTCAAGGAAGGAAATAGTTGATTCTACTCCTTTGTCTATGGGAGTGGGTGTTTGTAAGATATTAATTAGTGTTAGATTTTCCAGGATCTATACTAAAAATTAACAGCATTTCACGATTCCCTTGGTATAAGAAAACCTACGTACCTAGAAAACCCACAAGTTTCTTGCCAATCAGATTATGTTAGAGTCAAAACATATATACGATAAAAAGGTTAAAATTTTGTTTTCCAATATCTCAACAACACAAGTTTAATAAATAAGAGGAAGGATAATTTAAGTAACAAAATTAATTTTTGATTCTTATTGACTCTTTTAACTAAGATTAATTAATCACCTTAATACGTAATTTTATTCAATTTTTGCTTATAATATGGACTAGAGGGAGTATTACTTTTACTGGTATTAATTAGCTAAAACACCAATGACCTGTATTCCTTGTAGGTAAACAATAGGCAAATAAGAATAGGTAAATGATAGCAAATCTTACGGATCAACTCAAGACAAATAGTACTCTGCAAACAGGAACCAATTTCTGAACCAAAATTCACAACATAATATAGAAAGATTCCTAGTGAGCAAAAATGTTGGAATAGGAAACAGGATGAACGACAAGAAGAGAACTTACGAATATAACAATTCCACTGTCAAGATATCACTAGACATTTTTCAGTAAACATGACATAAAAGGACGTCCACTTCATTTTCTGCAATTACAAGCTCGTTGTATCCCAATTATACAATTATACGCGCTTTCTTAAAATTGAAGATAAAATTTTCCTTACAATATGTTTATGGTTGTAACTAAAGAAATTTTCAAATCATGACTATTAAGGAACAAGCCAACCTTTTAATTAAGGACTTAACATAGTTATAATTCCATATAAACATTATGTGCTATTTTCCCATGGGAATAGAACATGTAACAACAGTGATACATGTTATTTACACATACTTTATTCCTATTGGAAAACAACACATAATTTACCTATAAAATTATACCCAAGTTTTATCCTTTAATTAATCAATTAATAAGAACCAAATTCAGTTAACAAAGCAACTTGTACACTAAATGGAAATGAGAATGGAGGTCATCTTGCATAGCAAGAAAAATAGCTTTTTTGCTTTGATGCATCGGCCCCATTGTTAACAAGGCTCACCCCGTTGACAGATAACTCTGCCTTATAGGTATCTAAGTTGAGGACCTTCCTGCTGACATTATTGTATATCTCTCGAATAACTATCTCAAACGCCGTCTTAACTTTTGTTGAGTCTAAGGCAGAGGTTTCCATGAAAAAACAAACCTTCTTCTTCTGCAAGGCTTTTGCCTTCCTCGACGCTCACCGCCCTGATATTCTCCAAATCACATTTGTTACCCACAAGCATCATTGCCACAGTTGTGTCGCAATGCGATGCATGATAGTTTTCGTAAAGTAAGTTTAGAGAATGAGATTTCCATAAAACATAGAAATATTTAACTTCTGACAGAAGAAAAGAACTTGCACCATTTAAAGGAAATGTTTAGTGAGATTTCATAATTACATCCAGTTTCATCCTCTATAATCAATGATCTGTTAATAATAAGAACTATAGAATTTTATCTCTTTCTACATTGGTTTTCTTTCTGTTGATCATTTCTTTTATAAAAGGTTAAGAGATAAGAGAATAGTACAAATGCAAGCGATGAGAAATCACCACCAACTAAAAAAACAACTAAAAATTCAATGAGAAACAGAAACATGCAATAAAGCATGCCAATCTCTCAGCAGAGCTGTCCTGTCAGAGACATCCCCCTAAAAGTAAAAGTGCAATGGAGAAGCAAGAATGAAGATGATGACCACCAAGATACCCCATTGTTAATAAGATTGCTCCTAGTCCTAGGTTAACATTTGAAGATGATAACAGAAGTGAAGCATGCAAATACAAGTACAAATCGCATCTAACCTAACCTTATGATCATTAAAAGCAATAGGGAGATGCAGCAAAACAAGTACTAAGCACATAGACACAAAAGTGCAATCAATGGTGGAAGACTCCATTTAAAAAGGGTGGCCCAGTACACGAGGCTCTGCAAGCGGACAAACTATTTCCAAGATTTGAACCCGTGACCTCCACATCACAAGGCAACAAACCTTACTGGTCACCCTCAAGAAGATTTTCTATTTTTATCTTAAAAAAAATAAAAGCTGAAAGAAAGGTAAAACAAGAGTCATATGATGTAGAAGGCAAACAAAACATGGTCAAAAATAGGGACTAAAACCTATGCCCCGAAAATCATGACATCAAACGAATTAATGAGGATGGAAAGTTCATGTACATAAAAATGTTGACAAATTAGAAACAATGTGAAAAAGAAACAAAGGACAAACTCAAAATGTACACAAAGCCCCCCAAGTATGAGTCACATAACAGAAAGCATAATGGTAAACAGCTCTCATATTCCTATGTGTGAGATCCTTATCCTTGTAATGTAAGACAAAGAATAATTTAGTCTTAGTTAGTAGGAATTGCTTTCTTTTGCAATATATATATCTATGAGATTAGATTACATCCTAAAACCAATTAAGTGTAGTTGCCAAACAGCTATATAAGCCGCATCTCATGAATTAAGGCAGGTGATGTATAACAAAGGAGACTATCTCCGACTTTGATACGATATTAGATTTCATCCTAAAACTAAACCAATTAGTGTTAAGTGGAGTTTTGCGAGCGAGTAAATTTAAATGAAATAAAGAAGGGCATTAATGAATGATACTTTTAAGCTCATCGAGCCAGTGAGAGATGCTATTGAAAGTAGTACGGCGGGTAATGTCGTAGTCAATGAGAGCACCGACAGCGCCTCTGTAGTAAGCAGAAGTGACAGCATGGAAGCGCTCTTGACCAGCATTGTCCCAAATCTGAGCCTTCACTTCCTTACCATTGATGTCTAAGCTCTCTGTCTGGAATTCGACACCGATTGTGGTCTTCGAGTGAGAGTTGAACTCATTTCGTGAGTAACGAGAGAGCAAGTTCGATTTATCGACTGCATAGTCACCGATTATCACGATCTTGAAGAGGTGCTCTTCTCCTCCTCCACTTCCTCCCTCTTCATCCGAAGAAGACATTATTGCTTAGCCTTTCAAGACAACAAAGAGAGAGAGAGAGAGAGAGAGAGAGAGAGAGAGAGATTTTTGAAGACAATAAAAGAAAAGAGAGAGTAGGCGTGCTAACTTCTTTCTAATGCTTTACTGAGCTATGATGATAGATAGCTGCTAAGTGGATGGATCATGGATGCATTGTAAACCAACCTGGCATGGACACTCTGCGGATCTACTGCTTCGGGATGCGTTTTTTCAATTGTCACCAATATACATTTGGGCCTTCCTTTTCTTAGAAAACATATTTATTTATATAATTATAGTTAATTGTCAGATATAGGATTTTAAGATGTGGTTGGTCCCATTCATAATGAGTTTAAGCCTCTTAAGCAAGTAGTCATGGGTTCAATTTCTGACTTTTGTATCGAAAAAAATTATCTGATTGTGAGATATCAATCCTTTAATGATGTTTAATGCATTAAGGGATTAATCTCCACAGTTGCACACGAGATAATCTTTAGAATAAAAAAAATGTTAAGGAATCGAATATGAAATTTTTTTATTAAAAAATTTATTCAATATATGAATTTAAAAACACTTATAATATATTAATAAGAATGTTTTATATATTGATTCTTTAAAAGAGTAACCAAAAAATATATCAAATTGAAATCAATAATAATGTTATTGGGTCAAAATTAAACACATTAAATCAATTAATAGGATTGTTTAGGTTTCATGTGTGTTATCTTTTTCAGATTCTTTCGATTGAAAATCCGGACTTTTATTACTTTTGGATCTACCTTGCTCATGCTCAGAAAAGGAGGATAGTGGTGACCAGTGATCAATTTTTACCATTTTTTTTTTTTGAACCACCCTTTAACCATTTTGTTATTCATCTTGTTTACGTACACATATCTGAGGAGCATATATATAAGTTATGTTTTGTTATTTTTATATTAAGATGGAGTATTGTTGTTAATTTGTCCTGTCAAAAAAAATTTGTTGTTAATTGTTACAGGAAAAAAAAATCCAAAAATTCTCGTTCAACTTTTTTTTTTGTATCAATCGTAAAAATAAAATAAAAAACTTGACTATGTGTATTTTGATTCTAAAAAAGTAATCAATAAATTTAAAATTTAAAATTAAATCAATACATTAGGGGTAAGATATTGTCTACCTCATAGAATATGGAAGAATCAAAGCATTAATGGTAATATATGTCTGTCATAAATGAAAATATATTCAAATTCATTGCATTTCTAAAAATGGTATTTGCAAAACTGAAATAAATCAAATTGAAGTTATAAAGAAATGAATTAGTGAGGTTCACCCAATAATTAAAATTCAAATAAAATATTCAATGGTAGGCAGGAGTATAATGGAAATAAATTTGGCACGTTTAATTGTTGATTCAAATTACTAATTTGAAATATGGAGATTAGTGATTAATCCCAATCAGCATTGCAATCAACCTTTATAAAGCAATAAATCAACTAGAATCAAATTTTAATCCCATTAAAGCATTAATTAGTATAAAAAATTAATTTTTATAAAATTAATTGTTGAATAAAAAATAAAGATATTACCCAAAAGATATTAAATAGAAATGGAATACTGATGCATTGAAACGGGTGAATGGTAGTAGTAGTATGGTACAAAGTATTGACTATTGAGAATGATAAACAAAGAAAGTATTCACACACACACAAAAAAAAAAGATAAACAAGGAAGGTTAAGTTATGGCATTTACAGCGACGTAACTCAGGAAACAAAATGCCAAGAAAATGGTCCCCGAAACTCACTCACGGACAGATGACAACGCAAGACATATATGATAGCCCTTTTGCCATCTTATTATCCTCGATCTTCTCAAACTCTGTTACTGCCGACCCCTTCCTTCCGCATCCTTAATCTTCTCCCACTCTGTTACTCTCCCCTTATCTCTTTCCATATTCATTTCACTCTGTTACTCTCCCCTTCCTTCCGCATCCTTAATCTTTACTTTGTTACTCTCCCCTTCTCTCTTTCCCTTCCTTCCACAATTATTGAATGGCAGTTAATAATTTCCCACATGGTCAGCATGATCATATCGGCATTAATTATTTCGGTGCTTGCAGTTCATTTCAAATTTATTTCTTTCATAGAATTTGGAACCTTTGTGCTTGATTTGATAATGACATGGGCAATATGGTTTTCATGTTGTCCTCCTCCAATAAAAGACTATTTTTGTCTGAGACAATGAGAGTAGAGAAGATATAGAGGAGGTCATGGCGATCATATCGAAAATAATTGCTTCAGTGCTTGTGATTCTTAAGTTAATAGATTACAACTTTATTTCTTTTAGAGAATTGGGAACCTATGTGCTTGTAATGATATAGGCAATATGGTTTTTATGATGTGCTCCTTGTGGGAGGCAACAGGCACATGAAAGTAGATAAAATATAGCAAGGCAACCAGATGTAGAGCAGCCTCAAATAACTGTACAATTTGAAAAGTGTAAGGGCTCAGAGGCAACCATACAGGTCAACATCACCGTTTGTGGCTGATTGAGGCTCAGCCTTACCACCGGTTAGAACCTTCATAGGCGAATGTGCTATATGCATGGAAGAATTCAAGAATGGGGATACCATTCAACCTTTTGGAGTGTACGTCCAACTGAGGTTGGCGTGAGTGGTTAAAGACCTCTCATCCCTTTACCAAGGTCTCGAGTTCGAGCCTTGGGTATGAAAAAAATATCATCAGGTTGGTTGGCGGTGGGATACTCCTCGAATTAGAGCAAAAATAATTATAGAGTAACAACACTATAATGTTGTTGAAAAAAAAAAGCAACACTATAATGTTCTAATCTTTTTAATTAAAAAAGTAATCAATACATTTAAAATTTAAAATTAAATCAATGCATTAGTGTAAGATATTGTCTAGCTCATAGAATATGGAAGAATCAAAGAATTAATGGTAATATATGTGTGTCATAAATGAAAATATATTCAAATTCATTGCATTTCTAAAAATGGTACTTGCAAAACTGAAATAAGTCAAATTGAAGTTATAAAGAAAAGAATTAGTGAGGTTCACCCAATAATTAAAATTCAAATAAAATATTAAATGGTAAAATAATGGAAAAAATTTTGGGCGCTTAATTGTTCAATCAAATTACTAATTTGAAATATGGAGATTAGTGATTAATCCCAATCAGCATTGCAATCAACCTTTATAAAGCAATAAATCAACTAGAATCAAATTTTAAACCCATTAAAGCATTAATTAGTATAATGGAAACAAATTTGCACCCCCACACCCAATTGCACTTACAACGTCTCTATTTCCCCTACTCCCCCTGTTTCTCTCGCTATTTCTCTAATTTGTTGTTTATGCTTTTGTCATAAATGCTTAATTAGAAGGCTTCTAAAAATTTGGAATTGAACAACTTCCTTTGACGGATTGAATATTTTGTTACAATATTTATTTTAATTTCAAGTTTCATAGAAATGTAACATCTTTTTAAATTATTTTCTAATATAATTTAAATTTTCTCTTATTCCGTACTATTTTTTTCATATCTATATCTTTGACAATTAAAATCTATGAGATCAAAATACCAACTAATATATCCACCAAAAAAAATACCAAGAAATACAGGGACATTAAAGTGCAGATGAACACGACAACTGGACAAGTATCGAACATTTTTGTTACAATGTTTATTATAATGTTGAGTTTAATGGAAATGTAACATCTTTTTTAATTTTTTTCTATTATAATTTAATTTTTTTTTCTTATTCCATATTCCATACTATTTTTTTCATATCTATATCCTTGACAATTAAAATCTACGAGATAAAAAGACCAACTAATATAGGGACATTAAAGAGTAGATGAACACAACAACTCGACAAGTGTGTATGGGAATGAAATTTAACTACAAAGTTAAACTTTTGATTTTATGAGGAGAATGATGAAAACATATGCATCTCAACAACGATTTATTATGGTTTCATAAACATTGAAAAGTATTTAAATATGTTTTTTTTTTTACTTCATATATGATGTGAGACAATATTTTTATATATTTAATTGAAATTGTACTGGCTTGATATTTTTAAAAGAAAATAAATGAATTTTTTTTATAAAACCATAAAAACAATTCAATCAAGTATTTATGGTTTATTCATGAACTAATAAGCAAAAGAAGTCTGGTATTCAATTAAATAGAGTTAATTTGAATTTAAATAATTAAACATTTACATTAATACAAAAAAGTAAAAGAAATATTTGTTTAACTTTCCTAAAGAAAATTCCATATTTCGAGTTATATTTTGAAAATTTTTGTTAAAGTTTTGTTCTTAAAAATGCATTGTGATATTTAGACTAGGATTACAATTTCAAATTAAAAAATTACCATTTTCAAAGTTTATATTTTAATAAATTTGATTGTATATTAAAAAAAATTAAAATTAAATTTACTTTAACATTAGCAATTAAATTTATAATTTTTTCTCTTTCAAATAATTTTATTTCGATGAAATAATTTCCTTTCACAAGAGTCATTTTTTTTGTTCGCTTTCCTTCTTGAGGTAGAAACAAATCGTATTCATGAGACAAATATTTTCATTTGAAATTGGAATAGACTCCTCTAAAATGAGTAAAGTTATAAAGTAGGTTGAAAACATTAAAAATAATATCATATCTAAATATATTTTTTTTAAATTGTTAGCTTGCACGAAAAAAAGGATAAATAAATCAAGTAGATTTTCAAGAGATAATAAAAATATGGTTGACAATTATATTTTCTAAAAAAGGTTAACTCACACCAAGAAAATGGGAGAAATAAATCAACTAAATTTTCAAAAGAGAATAAAAAAAATAATATAATAAATGAATATATTTTCTAAAAATGTTTAACTTACACGGGAAAAATTGTAACATCCCTGGCTGCTCTGTGGATTGACGACTGACCCCACAGACCAACACGGGGCTTTTCAGCATTCTTTGTCCTCACTCACACGCTTCCTGGGAAAACTTCCCGGGAGGTCACCCATCCCATAATTGCTCCAAGTCAAGCACGCTTAACTGTGGAGTACTTTAGTGATGGGCTCCCGAAAAGAAGATGCATCTTGTTGACATGGGTAGTACCAATCAATTCTTATAAGTCATCTTCAACTGTATAGTCCCATACCTATACAGTCCCAGGATCCCTCTCATTTGGGAGTGTAATCGGTTCATTCATGTGAACCTCCGCCTAGAAGCCTTCCAGGAGCCGCTTCTTGTCCGTGTCTTCTTGCACCAATGACCACTCCCCGCCCTCGTCGGCACCCGGGTGTTACATGCCCACCAGCTTCCGCTTGGTTCGTTGTTGAGTCATCGACAAGTGTACCGGGTCGTCGCAAGTAATAAAATAACACGGTAAGTAATTATCGAGGTCGAACTCAGGGATTGGGCCACCAATTCGACTAATTCGTGGGAAATCCGATGCGTTGGTCAAGTAACAAAAGGCGGTTGAGAGAGAGAGATTAATATCGGAATTCAAATAAGAAATCAAATAAAGCTAAGGTTTTAAAATCAGAAATTAAAATATCCAAGGTCTCAAATCCACCTACCCAATCATGTCTAATACCCAAGTGATGATGAATTCCTCCTTAAGTTCAATTACAATGTCAACCGGGACCCCAATTTCTCCTATATCCACTGTCGTGCTCAATAGGACGTATTCGACGATTGGATTAATTACTTACTAGGTCTCATAACCCTATTCTCGAATTCTATTAATTCTTGTTCCCTATAAGGTTGCACTAATCTCCTAAATCCACTGTCGTGCTCATTATTCAATTAGTGATTCCAATCCAAGTTCTAAAACGTGCATCGCCGATCAGCCTCAACACGTTTAACTAGTCAATCACGCAACACATATGATCAACACAATCAAATCAGAATTGGAAAACATAAATTGAGACAAGGGAGAAAGACATACATCACATCGAATCTACACTGCCATGGGCGGCTTCATTGTTCCCTCGGACGAGGGGATTAGTTCCTCATGCTCATAGACAAGCAATCCGACATAATCACCATGATAAAATAAAAAGAAAAGAGGAGACGCGGTTCCAAAGAGAAAAGAAATCTTCCTAAACGTTACTCTACAGTGGAAAAACTACGAGGATTCGGATCTGCCCAGAAGCTCTCTTCTTCTGATCTGAAACAGCCTATAAATAGGGATTCTGGTTCTCGCCCGCTCGCGGGGCGAGCATACTTTCGCGAGGCGAACATTAGTTTTGGCGCACTTTCAATTTGGATTTTTCGCGAGGCGAGAGTGTGTTCGCGGGGCGAGTCTTCAAACCTTAATTTGTCACAGTCGTGACCTTCACCACGGCTAGGCCGTGATGGTCTCTGTCTTCCAGGGTCTTCAAACTCTCGCGGGGCGAGAAGACTCTCGCGAGGCGAACCAGAAGTGATGACTGTTACTGTTTTGCTGATCTTCAGGCTCGCGAGGCGAGCATACACTCGCGGGGCGAGTACCTCCAGCATGGAAATTTCCACTGTTTTCTTGACTCGAAGTGCTTCCTTGACTCTTGGAGCTTCACTTCTAACCTGAAACAACAAAAAGCGTAATTCTACTCAAAATAGACTAAAAACTACGAAAATTGCCTACAACGAGTCAAAGTCCAACTTAGGAATAAAACAAGGCAAATTTGGGCGAAAACGAGATTGAACTCGAATAATTTGCACAAAAACCACAGACCATCTAGTTATAAAACTAGATAAGCCAGAGGCTTATCAAAACACCCCAAACTTAAACCTTTCTTGTCCCCAAGCAAGCTAAAACTCAAAAAGGACTCAAGACTTGGCAAGCCTAAAGGAATCAATCGATTTCGCACAAATTTCATGCAATCAAAACAGTTTTTTTCTCCAATGATTTCCCCCCTTGCATCAATGTAATCCCCACATTCATTTACTTTAAACAATTGAGAACTTCATCATTCATGCATTCATTAATCTAAGTTGAGGATCAGAGTCACACACAAAAGGAAGATCACCAATTTCAAACAAATGCCTTCCTCACAAGGGTATGTAAAATTTCACTCATTCGCTCAAATTCGTCTAGGCTATCAACTTTTCACTCAATTTCACATATCAAGAGCACTTTCCATGAATTTGATTTTCATCTCAAAAATGGTTCCCACGAAGACATGCATGCATCATCAGAAGGTCTTTTACAGGTTGTAATGGGGCCTGGCTGAGGGTAGGATATTCAAGGATACTAGGCTTAAGTCCCTAGGAACTAAGAGAGCATGAGCAATTGACACATATTCAACTCAAATTCCTTTTTCCATTTTTATTTTTGCCTCGGGTGACTACAGCCTTTTCCTTACTATTTTTTCTGTTTTGCCCCTTTTCTTTTGGCAATATTCTTTTTTCTCTTTCTTCTTCTTCTTCTTCTTTTTTTTTTATTGCTTTGGGTTTCAACCTTATTTTTCTTTTTCTCAGCCCAAAATGACACACCACCTTGTAGCCACCCCAAACTTAGTTTCTCAAAACCCTTATCTTGCTCAGTCTCCATGCTCTCCTAATCCTAAGATTGGGTTAACATGGTTTTTCAGATTTTTGGCTCATAATATAGGGTCATCAAGAAACAATAGGCTAATTAGGCTCAACTGGGCTAACTAGGGAACATGCACTCGGGATGGTTCTTTTTAGGACAAGTAGTTATTTCAAAGAAAATTTCCTAAATCATTTGATGCAACACATAGACATGCAAACCATAAAGAGATTCAAGCAAATTCGGGAAAGTGCAACATGAAAGTGATTCACACAATCAAAAATAAAGTTGGAGGCTCAAATCCTCACCTGGACATTTTTTCAAATTGTTTGACCGAGATACAATTCCTAGTGTGTGCACCCCCTCACCCCAAACTTATCATAAATCAAGTAATCACAATAAAATTCTCAAAGTTCAGTTTTCAATTTTTCACATGGGGATCAATTTTCTATCTTCAGAACCTAGGGGGAAATCATTAATGGTCAAAATAATTTATGCAATCAATCTATGCTCAATTTAATTAAAATCCAACAAGCTTGCCGACACGACATTCATACACAAACTCTTGATCTTCTCAAATTATTCAAGAGTGACAAACAAAAACAAAAACAAAAACAAGTGAAGGGTAAGAAAATTTATCTTAATGGGGTCCGAGTGGACCCCATGCTTTCAGCTGACTTCCTTTCCACTTTTCATTTCTCTACTACCCCGCTTCACAGTGGGGCTAGTTTTGGCCTCATCCTTGCCCAATTGGTTGGCCCATGAGATTCCGGGCTCTCCTATGTTGTTCCATCACAAGCAAACATGAACGTTAAGCAATAACATAACAGAATAAACATACAGTTATCCAAGTTTGCCTGTAAAATGTCAGTAAAAATAGTTTCTAACTAGCAAATAATGTACAACCAAATCGAATCCTAGCTAGAACTATAAGTAAAGAATGCAGGGGCCCGGATCAATGATCAAAATCGATGTCGTCCACCGGGTCACCCTGGTCCTCTGGTGCCTCCTCATCCTCGGGTACCCCCCTGTGGCATAGCACCCTGGTCCCCAGGGTAGTCCTGCCACCCAAGCCGAGGGGACAGCTCCTCCTCGGAGGGGTATACAGGCACCCGACCCTCCTGCTGGGCCAACGCCATCTCCCGGAAGAACTCGCGCAACACCTCCTGATCCCGCCTCATCGCCTGCTGGTTCTGCAAGAGCAGAGCCATGTCCGATGATCGTGGCCTCTGAGTGGGTAGGGGTGGTGGCCTCCTAGGTGCGCCCTGGGCTGTATAGCGTAAACGCCCGATATAATCCCGGTCGATGGGCTGCCGGGACCTTCTCCATAATCGCAGTCCACGGCACTCCCGCCGGCGTATGAGCTCGGTGATAAGTAGTCCATGCCCCAAGCTCTCCTTCAATGCCCGGAGTTCGCCTTCATCCGAATGTCCGAGGCGATGACTCCCCTACGTTAATCATGCGACTGTCCGAATGCCGTAGAGGAGATGGGCTCGCAGCGGCGGTGACGGTGGACTCGTGAGAGCTCACTCTAAGGTTAGCGTGTAGGAATGCCGACCAGATCTTGGCATCTGGGGTGAGGTCCTGCCTCCTCAACCTCAAGAGGTTCCCCGATGTCCCCACCTCCCAGGCAGCTCCTGGGACACAGCAAGTGTCTATGATGGCCTGAGCGAGGGCCTGCACTGCGGGGAGCTGCTCATAGTCGCAGGGCTCTTCTCCGATCGGGATCCCCAAGCAAGAGTTAATGTCTGATGCGGTGAAGGTGATGGGGACCCCCTGAACCTCTGTCACGCAGCTCGGGCCTGTGACCTCGAGTTTGAGAGCGTTGGCATAAAATTCCTGCACTAGTTTGATGTCATACCGGTGAGGAAGATCAGCCAACAACTCCCAACCTCGGTTGCGAATCTGCTCGAGGACGCTAGCGTAGTTGTTGCCCACCAGGGACACACGCCGCTCTAAAACCATTTCCTTCCTCACCACCAGGTTCAAATGCTCCCTATGATCAGGAGAACGGAAACTGGGAGAGTAGGAGGTGGCCCTAGAGGAGGCGCCCGTCCCTGAAGGCAACACTACGTCATCCCCCTGAGCAGATCCGCACTTTTTGGGCTTGACCGGCTGCTTTTCAGCAGGGTTGCTCTTAGGCGGAGCCATACCTGAAAATCAGAAAAGTCCCAGTACAGTTATAATCAATATGAACAGAATATGAAACACAGAGGCATAAATACAGTATCAACCCCCCCCCCCCCCCCCCAACTGTCCTACTATCACACAGATATGCAATGAACACCTAGACAGTATCCCCACTTCATCCCTGACCATAACTCTCACAGTAGAGAACAATGCACAGTAAGATTCCCTAAACCAGACTAGTTCATGAACATGGCATCAACCCTACTACCAGTTATAACATACATTAAGTATACAGTGTGTCTGTTTGCATTCCACAGAGCATGAACAGGGGAAGAGTGAAGAATGAATGAGATGTCACTTACCTTGCAGAGATGCTACTGCCTGCGTGTGTGAAATGAGTGAGAGGGGAAGTGAGGCAAAGTGTGGGAGTGATGAGTGTGTGAGAGAGAGAGTGAGAGTGAGAGATTTTCAGAGTCTGAGAGAGAAGAGGAATGGTGAATGCCTCGCGATCCGCTCGCGGGGCTATATAATTTTCCTCTTTAGCGAGGCGAAATAACCCTCGCGACGCGAATTTTAAAATTTTGCCCCAAATTGAAAACCCTAATTGCTTATTCGCGAGGCGAGACATAACTCACGAGGCTAATCTGGAAAAATGTTCTTCACACTTTCCAGAATAGCGAGGCGAGTAGTAACTCGTGAGGCGAATATGGAATTTCCAACAGTTGCTGAAGCCCAGATTCGCGTGGCGAAAATGTATCTCGCGACGCGAGTTTTTTTTTTGTATATATGAAAATGACAAAAAGCTAAAACCAAAGGATACCTATCTTGGGTTGCCTCCCAAGTAGCGCTTGTTTAACGTCCCGAGCTTGACTTATTAAGAAGCATCCACCTGGATCCCAGAGCCTGTGATACAATGGCCAAGAGACGCTCATCATATCAAATCCTCCACCCGGATCCCATGGTTTGTGAAGTGGCCCTTGCAGGAGCAATATGACTCTATTCATGATCCCACCTGGCCTGTGTGTGAAAACTCCATTGACCTCTGTAATTATGAACTCATTTCCTCTTGGGTCAAATTGTGTTTTCACGAGGAAGTGTGCCAGACAAGTGGGAGGGTCTAACTTACCAGTGTCCACACATGCATGCAAGCCAACATATTTATTTAATGCAGCAAAATCAGATTGCTCGGCAAGCATGGTGGAGTCCACTACCACTTTATCTTCATTTTGAACTCTCCCTTCTTGCTCCGGTGCCTTGTCCCTTGCCAATTCCTCTTCCTTAGGTTGCTCTTCCTCAACA
The DNA here is from genome assembly GCA_030762895.1 of Sophora flavescens. Classification (NCBI taxonomy): domain Eukaryota; kingdom Viridiplantae; phylum Streptophyta; class Magnoliopsida; order Fabales; family Fabaceae; genus Sophora; species Sophora flavescens. Next base: position 99,645,800 of record CM061069.1, on the reverse strand, counting down.
TGTGGTTGTTCCGGGGCCTTGTCTTCCTCAACTCCCTGAAAACTAGTTGCATCCCAGTTAGATCCCAACACCCCACTGCTTCTAGTTGTTGTGGCATTGCATTGGTTCTTAGGGTCGTTCTCGGTATCACCTGGGAAAGTCTCTGAGAGACGCTCATTTAATTTCTCTACGAGCTGACCCAACTTGTCTATTGCCGCATTTGTCCTATCAATTGCCGCATTTGTCCTCTCAAGAGCCAACTCCCAAGGTTGTCTTCCACCATCCTGTTGAGGTTGTTGTTGCCAGTTCTGTTGAGGTTGAGGTTGCCAATCTAGACCATCGTCATCATTACTCCAAGCGAAACCCGGATGGTCTCCCCTCATATCACCCCAATACTGATTCTGACTCAGATAGTTGTCCTGGGGCACGCTGTCATAGAAATTATAGCATGAGTCCACATGTTCTTGAGAGATGTAGAACGAACAGCTATGAGTGTCATGGCCTCCATCACAATTTTCGCAACCCGGAAGCATTCCCTCGTGTATCACATTCACCCTCTTGTTCCAAGACAAAGCTTCATTTTGCATCTTCAACAATCTATTTTGCTCTTGAATGGCTTCTAATGTTGCAGAACTGAATCCACTTGAGGTTTCCCAACCACGGTTGTAATCATTGTACGACATCTCCTCCAATGATGCCCATCCATCCATTCAAGCCTCTTTTGCTCTCTGCTTCTTTCCTTAAGCGCTTCTCGGTCTTGGTGATCTCCGTATCAAATGGCAAGTCCTCTTGTGGGAGGGTACCTCGCATACAAAGACAAGGCAAGACCAAGTGGAATCAAAGAAGTAGAGAGATAACAGTAAATAAAAATAAAAATAAAAATAAAAATAACTTAACCAAATAATCAAACTTCCCTAAAATTAGGAAAATTGGTTGTGCCAATCCCCGGCAATGGCGCCAAAAACTTGTTGAGTCACCGGCAAGTGTACCGGGTCGTCGCAAGTAATAAAATAACACGGTAAGTAATTACCGAGGTCGAACTCAGGGATTGGGTCACCAATTCGACTAATTCGTGGGAAATCTGATGCGTTGGTCAAGTAACAGAAGGTGGTTGAGAGAGAGAGATTAATATCGCAATTCAAATAAGAAATCAAATAAAACTAAGGTTTTAAAATCAGAAATTAAAATATCCAAGGTCTCAAATCCACCTACCCAATCATGTCTAATACCCAAGTGATGATGAATTCCACCCTAAGTTCAATTACAATGTCAACCGGGACCCCCAATTTCTCCTATATCCATTGTCGTGCTCAATAGGACGTATTCGACGATTGGATTAATTACTTACTAGGTCTCATAACCCTAATCTCGAATTCTATTAATTCTTGTTCCCTATAAGGTTGCACTAATCTCCTAAATCCACTGTCGTGCTCATTATTCAATTAGTGATTCCAATCCAAGTTCTAAAACGTGCATCGCCGATCAGCCTCAACACGTTTAACTAGTCAATCACGCAACACATATGATCAACACAATCAAATCAGAATTGGAAAACATAAATTGAGACAAAGGAGAAAGACATACATCACATCGAATCTACACCGCCATGGGCGGCTTCATTGTTCCCTCGGACGAGGGGATTAGTTCCTCATGCTCATAGACAAGTAATCCGACATAATCACCATGATAAAATAAAAAGAAAAGAGGAGACGCAGCTCCAAAGAGAAAAGAAATCTTCCTAAACGCTACTCTACAGTGGAAAAACTACGACGATTCGGATCTGCTCAGAAGCTCTCTTCTTCTGATCTGAAACAGCCTATAAATAGGGATTCTGGTTCTCGCCCGCTCACGGGGCGAGCATACTTTCGCGAGGCGAACATTAGTTTTGGCGCGCTTTCAATTTGGATTTTTCGCGAGGCGAGAGTGTGTTCGCGGGGCGAGTCTTCAAACCTTAATTTGTCACAGCCATGACCTTCATCACGGCTAGGCCGTGATGGTCTCTGTCTTCCAGGGTCTTCAGACTCTCGCGGGGCGAGAAGACTCTCGTGAGGCAAACCAGAAGTGATGACTGTTGCTGTTTTGCTGATCTTCAGGCTCGCAAGGCGAGCATACACTCGCGGGGCGAGTACCTCCAGCATGGAAATTTCCACTGTTTTCTTGACTCGAAGTGCTTCCTTGACTCTTGGAGCTCCACTTCTAACCTGAAACAACAAAAAGCGTAATTCTACTCAAAATAGACTAAAAACTACGAAAATTGCCTAGAACGAGTCAAAGTCCAACTTAGGAACAAAACAAGGCAAATTTGGGCGAAAACGAGATTGAACTCGAATAATTTGCACAAAAACCACAGACCATCTAGTTATAAAACTAGATAAGCCAGAGGCTTATCATTCGTCCCCGAACCACACTGTACTGGGAGAGGTGTCGCTCTGATACCATTTGTAACATCCCTGTCTGCTCTGTGGATTGACGACTGACCCCACAGACCAACACGGGTGATCAGCCACTGGCTCATCTAGTTTTATGGCTAGTATGACCGTGGTTTTGTGCTAATTTTATATCATTTTCGCCCAAATTAGACTTGATTGTATTTAAGCATCATTTTGAGTCTGTAAAGTATTTTTGGGTTAATTTAGTTGATTTAGAGTTAAATAAAGCACTTATGCTATTTTCTGTTTTCAGGTTAATAAAAAGAAATAAATCTGGAGCTTTCGCCCCGCGAGAAGGCATTCGCCTCGCGAACCTGAAGGTGACTGTGCCAGAAAATTTGCAATCCTTTCTGTCTCGCCCCGCGAATACATTACTCACCTCGCGAGAGTGAAGACCAGAAGCCATGACTTTTCCATTCCTCGCCACGCGAGACGTGCTTCGCCTCGCGAGAAGAGCAAACGTTGCAGAGATTCGCCTCGTGAGACAGTGTTCGCCTTGCGAGCCAGCGGAATCCAGAAATTGTATTTAAGTGTTTTAGACAGAACTGAAGAGGATCTTTTTATCTTTTGTTTTCTTTTAGTTTAGATAGCTGTTTCACTTTTGTAATGGAGAACTAGTCTCCTAGATTAATCTACTGTGATTGGTTTCCATTACCACACTTGAGGTTTTGTAATTCCTGTTTTGTATGCTTTTCTCTTTTCAATGCGATGCTGTATGTTTCTGTTTGTTTAATTCAGGAGTGTATAGTGTTGTGTTGATTCATTTCGGTGATGTTATGTTCCTATACTTAATCGCGTTTGTTTAATTCGGGAATAGGAACATATATCCGTAGTAGCGATTTCGTTTGTTAATTGTTGCTACAACCGAAAGGGGATTAGAATCTGCTTAGGGCTTGGAATTAAATCAACCAATGATAGTGGGAAACCGAGAACAGTAGATTAATCGCTTTTTACTATTTGATAATTCTTAGTTTGCTTTATTTCCTGCTTTGTTTTCTTACTTGCATTTAATCCAAACCCCCAAAAACTAACTTTTCTGTTAACAACAACAACCAAGAGTCCTTGTGAGACGATATCCGAGTTGTCGCTTCCCTAAACTACATATTTTTGTAAACGCTCGTTCTTTTTGGCGCGTGGCGACAGTGCGACCAAAAAATTGGCGCCGGTCGCGCTGTCGCCACGCGCCAAAAAGAACGAGTGTTTACAAAAATATGTAGTTTAGGGAAGCGACAACTCGGATATCGTCTCACAAGGACTCTTGGTTGTTGTTGTTAACAGAAAAGTTAGTTTTTGGGGGTTTGGATTAAATGCAAGTAAGAAAACAAAGCAGGAAATAAAGCAAACTAAGAATTATCAAATAGTAAAAAGCGATTAATCTACTGTTCTCGGTTTCCCACTATCATTGGTTGATATAATTCCAAGCCCTAAGCAGATTCTAATCCCCTTTCGGTTGTAGCAACAATTAACAAACGAAATCGCTACTACGGATATATGTTCCTATTCCCGAATTAAACAAACGCGATTAAGTATAGGAACATAACATCACCGAAATGAATCAACACAACACTATACACTCCTGAATTAAACAAACAGAAACATACAGCATCGCATTGAAAAGAGAAAAGCATACAAAACAGGAATTACAAAACCTCAAGTGTGGTAATGGAAACCAATCACAGTAGATTAATCTAGGAGACTAGTTCACCATTACAAAAGTGAAACAACTATCTAAACTAAAAGAAAACAAAAGATAAAAAGATCCTCTTCAGTTCTGTCTAAAACACTTAAATACAATTTCTGGATTCCGCTGGCTCGCGAGGCGAACACTGTCTCGCGAGGCGAATCTCTGCAACGTTTGCTCTTCTCGCGAGGCGAAGCACGTCTCGCGTGGCGAGGAATGGAAAAGTCATGGCTTCTGGTCTTCACTCTCGCGAGGCGAGTAATGTATTCGCGGGGTGAGACAGAAAGGATTGCAAATTTTCCGCACAATACCTTCGTGTTCATGAGGCGAATGCCTTCTCGCGGGGTGAAAGCTCCAGATTTATTTCTTTTTATTAACCTGAAAACAGAAAATAGCATAAGTGCTTTATTTAACTCTAAATCAACTAAATTAACCCAAAAATACTTTACAGACTCAAAATGATGCTTAAAGACAATCAAGTCTAATTCGGCCAAAAATGATATAAAATTAGATCAAAACCACGGTCATACTAGCCATAAAACTAGATGAGCCAGCGGCTGATCAAAATACCCCAAACTTAAACTTTGCTTGTCCCCAAGCAAACTACAACTCAAAAACTTAAAAAGACTCAAAACATGGCAAGCTTAAGGATTCAATCAATTTCGCACAAATTTCAAGCAATTCCAACAAAATAATTTTGCTTCAATGTTCCCCCCTTTCAAACAAAGCAACCCCCACAATCATTCATTCCAAACAATTGAGAATTTCATCATTCAAACAATCATTAATCTAAGCAGGGGATCCAAGTTACACACAAGAGGGAGATCACCAAATTCAAACAACTGCCTTCCTCACAAGGGCATTTAGTGTTCACTCAATCGCTCAGTTTGTGTCAGGCTATCAACATTGCACTCAATTTCACTTTTCAAGAACACTTCCCATAAATTTGATTTTCATCTCCAAATGATTCCCACAGAAAACATGCATGCAACATCAAAAGGTCTTTTATGGTTGTAACGGGGCCTGGTTAAGGGTAGGATATACAAAGGTACTAGGCTGAAGTCCCTAGGAACTAAGAGAGCATGAGCTTTTTACACTTTGAATTTAAACTCAAGTTCCTTTTTTCATTTTCCATTTGCCTTGGGTGACTACAGCCTTTTTATTCTTCTAGTATCTTTTTGAAATTTTTGTACTTTTTTTCTTTTTTTTTTCTTGCCTTTGGCTCCAACCTTTTTATTATATATATATATATTTTCTCAATCCCAAACAACACAACACACCTTGTAGCCACCCCAAACTTAGTTTCTTGCAACCATTTTCTCTTTGCTAAGCTTCCATGCTCTCCTAATCCTAAGATCGAGTTAACATGGTTTTTCAGATTTTAGGCTTATAACATAAGGTTAACAAGAATCAACAGGCTGATTAGGCTCAATGGGGCTAACTAAGGAACATGCATTAGGAATTGGTTCTTTTAGGCTAAGTAGTTATTTACAAAGAAAATGCCTAAATCATCTGAATTAAACACATAAACATGCAAACCAAGAAGAGATTCAAGCAAATTCAGGAAAGTGCAACTTGAAAGTGATTCTCACAGTCAAAAACATGTTGGAGGCTCAAATCCTCACCTGGACATTTTTGCAAGTTGTTTGACCGAGATTCTATCCCTAGTGTGTGCTTCTTATCACCCCAAACTTATCATAAATCATGCCATTACAACAAAATATCTCAAAGTTTAGTTCTCAATTTTTTTTTTCATGGGGATCAATTTTCAAATTTCAAAATCTAGGGGGAATCATCAACACATACATGCAATCAATCTATGCAAATTCAATCAAATCCAGCAAACTTGCCAACAAAAGACTCAACACAACTCCTGAGCTTCTCAAATTATTCAGGAGCTTTATTGAAAACAAAACAGAAATAAAGCAAGGAAAAGAAAATTAAAAAGAGCAAGGTTCAGAAAAACTCATTGGAGTGGTCCACCAGGATCCCATTGCTTGTAACATAAGGCACAAGTGATAGCCAAAGGGTGGGAGTTCATTCCATGCTTCCATAACTTGCAGCCTTGATATGGGAGTGAGTGCTTGACAGTTACGGTGACTCCTTCCAGTGCGGCGGACTTCTCACTCCCTCTTGGGTCAAAGATGACCGCTTTCTCAACAAAATCCTCCCAATAAAATTGGGGTTCAACCCCTTGGACTGGCCATGGTGCAAGATCTAGTGGCTTGAACTCTATTACCGGTTGTTCCATAGGGGGAGGTGACAAACAGGTAGTTGGGACCTCCGGTGCTGCTTCATTTTCTGCATGATCTTCATTCACTGCACTGATAAATCCATCACCTGTTAAGCCTGCAGAAATTTCAGCACACACCACAAAAAGGTTAGAGTTAGTATTGTTAGTAGATATGTTACAATAAACTAAATCAGAAAAGGTCTGAATGTCTGGAAGTGGCTTGAGCTCTAAGGAGGGTGGCTGCTCAATGGATGGTATATTTGGAACTTCAGCTGAACAAACAGCATCACTCTCACTATCACCCTGCAAAATAGAGTCAAGAAACTCAGCACAAACAACACACGGGTTAGTGTCAGTACAGTCAGTACATGTAGTAAAAGAAACTGAATTAGTAAAGGTCTGATGGTCTGGAATTTCAGCGCACAGTTCATCCACCCTATCACTTTCAACACATGCATTTGATTCCACAGGTTCTTCATTATCCTCAAGCTTATTGCCTTGATTGTAAGGATAGAATGTATAAGCTCGAGGCCAATAAGTAGCATCTGTCAGAATGGGGCATGCCTCATACAGGTGCTCAGGAGAGCCGCACATGCCACAAAACCTTGTCTGCTGAAACAATTGCTTCAAATAAGTGAGCCTATCAGTAAGATCCATAACCAGACAAATTCAGCAAAAAATGTTTTTTTTTATTTTTATTTTCTGCTAATAACACAACAAGAGTCCCCGGCAACGGCGCCAATTTTTGGTCGCGCTGTCGCCACGCGCCAAAAAGAACGAGCATTTACAAAAATATGTAGTTTAGGGAAGCGACAACTCGGATATCGTCTCACAAGGACTCTTGGTTGTTGTTGTTAACAGAAAAGTTAGTTTTTGGGGGTTTGGATTAAATGCAAGTAAGAAAACAAAGCAGGAAATAAAGCAAACTAAGAATTATCAAATAGTAAAAAGCGATTAATCTACTGTTCTCGGTTTCCCACTATCATTGGTTGATATAATTCCAAGCCCTAAGCAGATTCTAATCCCCTTTCGGTTGTAGCAACAATTAACAAACGAAATCGCTACTACGGATATATGTTCCTATTCCCGAATTAAACAAACGGGGTTAAGCCCTCATGAACTAAACGAACATGAACGAACACACGCGAATTAAACAAACGCGATTAAGTATAGGAACATAACATCACCGAAATGAATCAACACAACACTATACACTCCTGAATTAAACAAACAGAAACATACAGCATCGCATTGAAAAGAGAAAAGCATACAAAACAGGAATTACAAAACCTCAAGTGTGGTAATGGAAACCAATCACAGTAGTTTAATCTAGGAGACTAGTTCTCCAATACAAAAGTGAAACAGCTATCTAAACTAAAAGAAAACAAAAGATAAAAAGATCCTCTTCAGTTCTGTCTAAAACACTTAAATACAATTTCTGGATTCCGCTGGCTCGCGAGGCGAACACTGTCTCGCGAGGCGAATCTCTGCAACGTTTGCTCTTCTCGCGAGGCGAAGCACGTCTCGCGTGGCGAGGAATGGAAAAGTCATGGCTTCTGGTCTTCACTCTCGCGAGGCGAGTAATGTATTCGCGGGGCGAGACAGAAAGGATTGCAAATTTTCTGGCACAGTCACCTTCAGGTTCGCGAGGCGAATGCCTTCTCGCGGGGCGAAAGCTCCAGATTTATTTCTTTTTATTAACCTGAAAACAGAAAATAGCATAAGTGCTTTATTTAACTCTAAATCAACTAAATTAACCCAAAAATACTTTACAGACTCAAAATGATGCTTAAAGACAATCAAGTCTAATTTGGACGAAAATGATATAAAATTAGCACAAAACTACGGTCATACTAGCCATAAAACTAGATGAGCCAGCAGCTGATCAACGGGTCCTTTCAACGTGCTTTGTCCTCACTCACACGCTTCCCGGGAAAACTTCCCTAGAGGTCACCCATCCCATAATTGCTCCAAGTCAAGCACACTTAACTGTGGAGTTCTTAAGTGATGGGCTCCCAAAAAGAAGATGCATCTTGTTGACATGGGTAGTACCAATCAATTCTTATAAGCCATCTTCAACTGTATAGTCTCATACCTATACAGTCTCAGGATCCTTCTCATTCGGGTGTGTAATCGGTTCATTCTTGTGCCCCTCCGCCTAGAAGTCTGCCAGGAGCTGCTCCTTGTTCATGCCTTCTTGCACCGGCGACCATTCCCCGCCCTCGTCGGCACTCGGGTGTTACAAAAATAACATGCGAAATAAATCAAATAGATTTTCAAGAGAGAATAAAAATAATAAAATGATAGATAATTATTATTATTTTTAGAAAATGTTTATCTTGCATAGGAAAAAGAGAGAAATAAATCAAATAGACTTTGATGAGAGAAGGAAAAAACAATATGATAAATAAATATATTTTTTAAAGTGATTAACTTGCACGGAAAAGGAACAAATGGTAGAAATAAATAAAATATATTTTCAAGAGAAAATAAAAATATTAATATGATAGATAAATAAATTTTCTAAAAATTATTAACTTGATCGGGAAAAAGAGAAGAAACATATCAAATAAATTTTCAAGAGAGGGAAAAAATAAATGATAGATAAATATATTTTCTAAAAAAAGCTTAACTTTCATAGGAAAATATGAGAAATAAATAAAAATAATTTCCATAAAGATATTTTTTCATATGATAGATAAATATATTTTCTAAAATTAATTACTTGCAAGGATAAAAAAAAGGAGACATAAATCAAATAGATTTTCAAGAGAGAAGAAAAAATTTCATATTGTAGGTAAATATATTTTCTAAAATTTGTTAACTTACACGGGTAAAGAGGAGAAATAAATCAAATATATTTTTAAGAGAGAAGAAAATGTTCATATGATTACCAAGATATTGTGAACAGTTTAAAAGTGTTTAAATAAATTACTTCGAGAAATGATTAATTAGCTTGAAAGTTATTTGTAGCTTTGAAAACATAATATATATATATATATATATATATATATATATATATATATATATATATATATATATATATATATATATAAATATTAAATCTTCAAAGAAATATCATATCAAGGTAGTAGAAAAAGAAATAGTTAATGATAATTTATAATTTTACTCTGAAAAAATCACTATAATATTGATGTTGAGAGAAGTTGCTGGAATACCAAGGTATTGGGATAAATGTTAAATATCGAAAATAATATGATATTGAAATATATTTTCTAAAAATGATCAACTTTGACGGGAAAAGAGGAGAAATAAATCAAATGAATTTTCAAAAGAGAAGAAAAATTTAATATGATAGATAAATATATTTTCTAAAAGTTATAATTATCATCATACAAAGAGTAAATAAATCAAATAGATTTTCAAATAGATGTTCAAGAGAGAATAAATTAATAATGTTATAGATAATTATTTTTTTTAAATGATTAACTTGTAGAGGAAACGAGGAAAAATAAATCAAATAGATTTTGAAGAGAGAAAATAAATAATGTGATAGCTAAATATATGTTCTGAAAAATGGTTGACTTGCACGGGCAAAAGGGGAAATAAATGCAATAAATTTTCAAGAGACAAAAGAATTCAAATCATTACGAAGATCATTGTGTTTAGTATAAGTGTTTTAATAAATTACATTGAGAAATGATTCATCGGCTTGAAATGTAGTTGTTGCTTTGGAAACATATATTTACTATTAAATGTCCATTGAAGTATGATACTAAGGTAGTGAAAGAAAGAAACAACATCTTTTTGGATTAATCACAATCTTTTTTATAGATTTCATTGATTTTTCTATGGGTCAGGTACATGCCCCCCATATCTTTTCTTTTCTTTTATTTTTTTAATAATATGGGCGCTATTTTTCCTTTTTGGTGCTTTTTCCCTAAGGAGGGTTTTTCATCATAAGGTTTTAATGAGGCCCCTTTTGATTAATATATATATATATATATTCCCATTATATTTTATTTTCAAATAAACATCTTTTTTTTTAAAATGTTCACCAAAAAAAATCTTCTTTTTTAATTATAATATCAATAATAGTTGTTAAGTTGATATTTGCTACAGTTTTTGATCAACGATTCAGAAAAAATAAATTTTTTTAAAAAATAATGTTGACAAAAAATATTTTTTAAAATAAAAATATTCTTCCTTTACTTTTTTTCCTCCACATGCAAACATTTTTTATATCCACCTTTTAATATTGCATAAATATTGTGATATTCCACCTGCGTCGCATGTAACACCCCCTAGGTATTACTACGTAACACATGCAGAAGTAAATTAAAAGATAATTTGCTGGTTGCTTCCGGAAAATTGTTTTCTTTTAAGTCAGAAAACTGGGGTATCAAATTTTTCTTTAAGGATAACTTTGAAATCCATAATACATACATTTAAGACGTAAAGTCACATTCGTAACAAAGTTACCATGACATACAACATTTCTCTAAGTTTCCATTTTCGAAACAGAAAGTTTAAACTATAGATGGATGTACATAACACTACATTTACCGACCTCTTTAGATATACAACCCAACTCAGACTCCTAAGCTGATCATTCTATCAAATATTCATTGGAGAGACCCCCATTCAGAATACTTTCCCAACCTCTAACACTAGGTCTTCAAGTGACTTAGAAAGACTCCTTTGCAACATCGATACTAGAGTACCAAGGTACTACAGCAAAACCCGAAGAGACCTGATATAACTGTAAGAGTGAGATACCGACACTGGATATATCATACAACAACCATATACATGATACATACAACACATTGGCATATTAACATTTAAAACATTATTCATAGGTAAACAACAAGTATTATTTCAGTGGTTCTCATACTCGAATTAATCAAATTTATAAAGATAATGCATGACACATCAATCATCAGGCTCTAAACTTAATCTCATGAGATATCATCACCGTTTTATCATTAAGAAAGAAAGAGTTGATCAGGCTCGTATGACGCATTGGCAAGTTGTCTTCGTCACCTCATGCACCCGGATCAACATCATCATGAATCCCTTATCAATGGCCATTCGGATGTATACATCATCGAATACCACATCTTAAGCAGATATTCGGTAACTCAAGCACGTCTGCTAAGGGGAAATGCATATGAATAAAAGACTTTTCATTATCGAGACTTTTCTTTGTGTTCACTCTTTTCCGTTGTCGAAGCCCAAAGCTAACGACTATTCACAATTTTCATCACTTGAAAATCAATAACACAGGACGCGCAGTCTGAGTGCTCAATCACAACACCTTAGACCGATGCTACAATCCAAGGATGTGGTCGTAGAAACAATTATAATTTTTTCCATGTTTTATTTCAACATGATAAGGACTCCTAGCCCATAACAACGAAATTGGGACACACAGTCCTCAATTCCAAGATTAGGACTCCTAGCCCATAATATCACGATTAGGACCCTTGGTCCATAATTCTTGACATGGATCCCAGATCACGTGCATAAAACTAAATGCTAGAGGCGACACCTCACAAACTAGATTCTCTTTCACATGTGCTTACTTTTCGCTTAGTGAAAATAAAAAACCAGAACAAAACCTCGGTCACCTATCCAAGTAACTGGAACGTTTCTAAATCATTTAGGAGGAAATCTTTTCCTTTACAAATCCTTTTATAAAACAATTAGGAAATTCGTTTGCTTTTGAAATCCTTGACGGAATAAAATCAAATATTTTCAAAGGGGTTTTTCCTTCATAAAACACATAGTTCGAAAAAGGTTTTCTCTCGTACAAACTTTGGATCATAAAAGGTAGTTTCTATTGACTTAAAAACACTTCAATGTTTCTTTTCAAAACAGGAATCTCATTCTCTTGAAGTAAGCGTTTTAAACAAGGAACTTTTATAAATGAAACCAATACTTTCAAAGTTCTATTCAAGGCTTATTAAGGCTTCTAATCCTTATAATCATTGAGCACAGACTGAAATCCGGCTTCTCAAACTTCAATCAACAGTAATAAATTCTCAACAATAATATCACAGTTAACGACAGTTCATCATATATATACAACTCACAATACTTTAAGGCAAGTAATAATCAACTTCAAGTAATAATCACAATAGTTCAAGTAAACAAGTCATTCAAGTATTTGCTCCATATCATAATAATATTCAAATCACTCAAGTAAACACATACACACATGCATATAGTCATTGAATATCCCTAGGCAATCCCCTCTTACCTTCCGTGAAGGTAAGGAGATTAGATGCTTGGAGAGGTATACCACGAACGTCCTTGTTTCCTCCGCGATGGAAGTCTAAGGTAATGGACACAAAATCACAAGTTAAAATCAAACAAGAACACTAAACCACAAGGTATAGGTTCGGCCAAGACTAGTTCTTAGGGTTCGAGATTCTCGAAAATTATACAACTCATGGATTTATGATCCTTAAGTGTTAGGAGTTCATAAACAATGATCATTTAACAAAGTTGAATTAAAATCCCACTAAGTTATAAACTTAGGGTATTCGGCCAAGGCTAGTAAAATAGGCTAGCATTCACTAAACTTTCAAATCTCTTAAGTTTAGCATCTATATGTATTAAGGAGCTCAAAACCATGATCATTTTGGAAAAATAAGAACAAAGTATCCTAGGTCCATAGCCTTCTAGATTCGGCCTTCATAGGATTTATAGGGTAGAAATCTTTAAACTTTCCAATCTCTTAGACTTAGCATCCAAATATCTTATGGAGCTCAAGTCAATGGATAATTAGAAACTCAAACACATGACCATATTCCAAAATTTGAAACCAAAACCTCCTAGGTCACAAATTCAAGCATTCGGCCTTCATTGGAAGAGATAGGTAGAGATTTTTGTTTTACACAACCCCTTAGTATGTGAAAATATAAGTTATTACAAGACTATAGAAAGTGTTTTCAACTCAAAAGGAGTTTTCTATCATTTTAGAGAGATTTTATAAGTTTAAAGCATATAAAGAACACATAAAGTAAACTAAGAAATAAAAGATGAAACTTGAAAAAGATTCATATAAGAGCATTACCCTTAGTATAAGAAAGAACTTTAATGAAGTTTGAAGAAGGAAGATGATGAAGTGAAAATGAGAGGGATATATATAGAGAGGGGGAGGGAGTCCACGGCCAAGGGAGAAGAGAGGGGGGCTTGTTGAGCAAGCTTGGTGGTTTAATGCTTGATTGGATGGAAGAAGAGAGAGAAATAACTTTTTGGATTAGAATAATATTATAATTTGAAAAGTGTGATGATTACACTTTTGGAGTGTGTCATAGCCTCTTCCATCATGTCTCCTCACTTCTTTTTTTTGTTCCCTAATCTGCTCCATTTCGTACCCGGTTGCATTTTTCGATTCGTAATTTTTCTGACGTTTTCGTCCGAATAAAATATTATATTTTATTTTTTAACGAAAATTTACAAAATAACCAAAGTTGAAGGAATCATATTAAAAACACTTACCGTCTCGTTCACCAGTCAAATTTTGGTTTTATGCACAGTAAACTTGTACCGGCAGTGAAAACGCAAACCGGCTTCCGTCTAAATTTTCAACCGAAAATTTTACCGTGACTTCATATGATATAACAACACAAGAAAATGATTTTAGTTTAATTAAAATCATCCTGAGTTTAATCTAAAATAAACACATTTAAATGTATATTTACTGCTACAGAAAGCATAGAAAAAACAGGGTGTTACAATACTACCCCTCTAAAAAGAATTTCGTCCTCGAAATTACGCACCTGGAAATAACTTAGGATATTGTAACTTCATCTTGTCCTCGAAATTACGTAACTCAAAACCAGATAGGTTCTTGTAGTGATATCCAAATCCCAAGATCCTACATCGTACTTCCTGTATTTACTTTTCCTTAGATGATTTAACTTAATAGAGATATTCATACTTTCGTTCTCTTCATCCTCAACATCAAATCAATTATCCTCAATTCATACTCTTCTTCCGTAAATACTAATCCAAAAAAAAATATCTACATCCTTAACTCTCACGGTTAACACCAAGATTCCATCTAAGATTTACATTCTTCTCACATGAAGAGTAAAATCAAAACTTAATCCTTCTTGACTCAAAATTAGTCCGCTGGCAAAACTTCTTCAACGCCTTATCCTCATGACGAACATCAAGTTCAACATTAACTCTACCACATATATCAACTTCAACCCAAAGCACACAATTGTAGCCTTAGTTTCCTTTGGACTTATTCCACCACTCCAAATATCATCACGGTCAGACCTTTCAAACTCTAAAACAGAGCTCACAAACTCTTCTCACAACTTAGTTTCCCAAGAACTCCTCTTTACTATTTTCGTTCAGCTTAAGGGAAACTACTATAGATATTTTTCCGTTAATCCTCGGACTCATGAAGTCAACAGTAACCATAAACGTTGATCACTACTCTAAATTCCTTTAATGATATATCTGCCTCGATCATGATAAGGTCCATTGTAATCATCTCACTCAATGATGTTGAACTTAAGGGTCCTCATAGTACCATTCACATCTATACATTAACGAAGCTCCTATCAAATCTGGTTTGTCCTACCATAGAGATGGCAAAAATTAGGTACCACACTATCTCCCAACTAACCTGCTAAGGATAGGTCATCTCATTACTTATCCATCCCGCTGAGGATGATCAGTTGGACTTAGCCTCAACTTAGTCCTCAACACTTAAAGCAAACTTAACCGACACACATTGATAAACTTCCGTTTTTCATTTGAAACAACACTTGAAGATACTCCATGAAGTCTGAACAATCCTCTGATACATTATTCGATTTACTCCTCCACTGCATAGTGGATCTTAACTTGTAAGAAGGGTGTAGACTGTAACACCCTGATTTTTTCTGCGTTCTAAGATCAGTATAAATATAAATAAACGTTTATATTTTCATCTGAAACTTAGAAAATGATTTTGGGAAAACCAAAGTCATATTCATATCATACTTACTTTTATAAGTATACGGTTAAATTTGGGTTGAAAATTCAGACGGAACTCGGTCTGCGTTTTCACTGACAGTGAGATTTTACTGATCGGAAAACCTAATTTTGACCCGAGAACAAAATGAATAGATTTTACATCTCATTTCCAAAAATATAAGTTATTTTGAAAATTTTCAAAATAATTAGGTTTTATACTCAATTCGGGCGTAAAACCCTAATCGGGAAACCGACGGAGTCGAAAATGGAACTGCAGAGACCTGTCAAGAGATCCGGACAACGAGTCATACATGATGACTCGTGGAGGATGAGTAACCAAGAATTTATGAGCATTAAATGCTAGTAATCATGACTTTTAGGTAAAAAGACCAAAATACCCCCAAGCATTCGCGGGTATTAACCAGACACATCTACGCACTTTTAACCACTAATTTTACATGGTTGTAAACCTCCCACATCTCCTCAATTTCGTGCATCCATATATACTCAACCATATCTATTTCATTTTGCTTTCGTTTCATTATTTTCCTCTCAAAAATCGAAATTGGGTAAATGACGGAGTTGCGTACGGAATTTCCGAGAACCACTAACGGATAGGATTGGTGACTCATTGGTGAGTCTATGTGTGGCCCAAAATCAGCCACACTGTGACACCCCATTTTCAGGGTATCACATTTAAGTAACTTGTTGCGGAAATACACTAAAAAAAACTGTTTGTTGCTGGTTGCTTTCAAAAAATATAATTTTCTATTTACTCATCCCTTTCAAAATTGGTGATAAATTTTTTTTTTTCGTTTTCTTTTACTCCATATACAATCCAACACCATTAATATAATATAAATAGATATCATAAGAGGTTTACACTTAGACCTTCACATAACAGGCCATCTCCAAAATCATAACATAAGAAAATAAAGATGTAATTATACCGTAGCGGTAATCTGGAATTACAACTCAAAAGAATGACTCTCAATAGCCAAACATCCAGACTAACCAAGTACCACTACTCTATGAGACACCAAAAGTCCTATAGCTGGTCAATACTAGTAATCACTGTTGGGAAGACCACCATAATTCTCCCAACCTATCGAAATATCCGGTGAGGATACCTCTACTCCCGGAACTATGGAAGTATCAAAACATATAAGTTCCTAATCTACAAGAAAACCGGTAAGAAATCAGAGAGGCGGTAAAGATATCTCCACGGTCAAAGTCTGGTACGTACTTGATGTAGTTCCTAAATCATCACCCTCATGACATTCCCACTAACGAATACTTCTTCAAGCATCTAGAAGTTAAGTCCTCGAACGGCTCAGTGAATTCCTTCGCTTCATCCGTACTAGTGTACCGAGGTACTACGTACCTTAGTCTAAAATAAACCTGATATATTTGTAAGGGTGAGTTTCCAATATATGAGTTTTGATAAGACAACACCATGCACGACACTCAAATAACAATTACCATATATTCACAACACAATAAATTATTTCGAAACAGCAGAATAATTTAATTCAAAGGGTTTCATACTCGACAGTCATCGTTATTTTATAAAAATGCATGGCACTTCAATATACAACTCTATTTTGATACCTAATCTCCGGAGATCCCACAACTTTCTGTTTCGTTTCAAGCTGATCAGGCTCCGCACATGGCACATTGTAAAAACGAATAAAACACTGCCCAAGAAAATCACATAACTCACTGGCCACACACAGTTTCACCAGGGTTATTATTCAAAGTTTGACTCATTGTCTCACACATGTACAAAGGCACAATGGTTGCTGCGAATTATGGAATTCATTGTCCATAACCTATTGCGTCACACAGATTGCAATAGTTAACGCATAAACTTGGACACACAGTCCTATAAACTTGGACACACAGTCCTATCAATATATATTGGATCACACATATACAGAGGTCCAATATTTAAATGGAACACAGTCCATAAAAGATACATTGATCCACTCTGGAACTCAATGATCATCATCTCCTGACACATCTGCCATATACATTGATCCACTCTGGATTCAATGCCCATTTACATGACAAAATTGCCATTTATACATGAGAAAAACTTTTATTCTCGTTTTGTTTTCTTTGTCGTAATAATCTTTCCTTGTCGAAGCACAAAGCTTAACGACCATGCTTAATTTTTTTATTAAGACTTTTCACTTTAAACAAATACAGGACACACAGTCCAAATGTTTTAAACTCAACACAGGACACACAGTCCGAATGCTCAATCACGAAGCCCTTAAACCGATGCACCAGTTTTAGGCTCGCGGATATGGAACTCACACTTTCCACATCAATTTAGGACACACATTCCAAAAACAAAACATGCAGGACACTCCGTCCCATGACACAGATCCTTGATCTTACGTGTCCATACAACACTAGAACCTCGACGTCTCGGTTTCTAGGCTTATTTATCTTCTTGTAAAACATTTTGCTCAGTGAAAAACAATTACAATACAACAGCTCCGAAAACTTATTCAATTTCAACGGAATAATTTCACTGAATAAAATTCTCTTACATAAATCCTTTTTCTGTTAGAACGTTGATAAAATCTGAAAATAATTGATAACTCCCTTTTATTTCTAATTGTTTCACTTCAAAAATTAATTCTCAATAAAGGTCAACTTAAAATTTTTTAATAATAATAAAAATTAATAATTTAATTTCGAATAATTAAATAATTAAATATTAAATAGTATTTAATATTTAATAATATTAAATAAATAATATTAAATAACTTATATCATCTCTCTGTCAGAAGTAATTGTTCTGACTGCTATAAAATATTATTTTCGGAACTTAATTATTTTAAATAACATTTTATAATAAAATTGAATTTATTTTATAAAAATTAGAGCCTGTGAAAAAATTTCACGGTTTCGCCCTTACTGTCGCTTATTTGCACAGTTTCCACAAAATATTATTAAAATAATAATTTTTTTCATTTTTCTCAAAATCTCCCAAATTAATCCCTCTGATTAATTATCCAAACTTATTAAGTTTTTTATCCTTAATTAATTCTTTTAACACTGACCAATGTCAGGTTACTCAGTCCATCACTCAACATCAGATAAATTCCAATCACAGAATAGCATGGCATATATCAATTCATGACATGCATCAAAATTATTATATAAACAAATAATTATAATCATGTAAGTCCACACATCACATCAATTCAATTATTCAGATAAACATCACATCAATCCAGCAATTAATAGTAAACAATACAATATAATAAAATATTTCATACAGAAAATTAATAAATGACTCCACAAATAAGAATGTGATTATCTTAAACTCCTCAGGCATACTCCCCTTACCTCTTGGAGATCCGAGTAATTGTTTCCCGAACGATCTCCCGATTTGATCTCCGTTTCCTTAGTACACTTAGGATAACCAACAACGATTTATCCTTCACAACAAATCATCACAAAATTAATGAAAATCAAACAAAAACTTTCTAAACCATATGATAATGGTTCGGCCTACTCAAGATCATTAGGCTAAGGATGTTAAAAATTTCTTAACTTATGGATTTATGATCCTTAAACATGATGGAGACTTAATCAATGATCATGAACCAAGAACTTTAAATGAAACTCATCTAGTTACAAGACTAGGGTTTCAGTTTTCCCAAAATAAAAACCTAGGGATTTTGAAATTTTATCAACTCTTGGATTTAACAAACATATAAAACCTAGAGTTGGATTAAAGTGTTACTAGACAACATTTGAATAAAAAATTCATCAAATATTCATAGCTAGGGTTTCGGCCTTTATGAAACAAATAGGTTAGGGTTTGATTTTTGATCCTCTATTTACTTACATACAAGAACTATCAAGGTACTAAGAGATTGAATCATGAATCAAGACATGAAAATGAAACAAAACACATGAACACCACTTTTTCATGGATTCGGTCCAACTCAGAAAATTGGGAAGGAAATTTATCATGATCATATGCTTCTAGATGATGAAAATAGAGATGATTATGAGATCATAGCAATTGGTTTCATGTCAAAAGGATTTTTCTAGAATTAGTTATGAATTTTTGAAGAAAGCTTCAAGAACTTTGACTCATATGAAGAACATGATGAACACAAGCATAAATCCATAAAAGTTGTGAATAGAAAAGCTTAAAATAGCAATATTAAGAGATAAATTCCTCACCTTGGAATAAAAAGATTTATTCAAGAACTTAAAGAACAAAGATGATCTTAACAAGAACACTAAGGAGTTCTTTGTGTTTTGTGGGGAAATAACTTGAGATGTGAAATAGAAATTGTTTAGATCATCTAGATAAGTGACAATATGATCTTAGAAGATCAAAACAAGGTTTGGATGTTTATATATGGGTATGGGCCGAATTTGAAGGAGAGAAAGGATGAACTTGAAAGTTCATGGATTCAAGAACAAAATGGATTAAGTGATGGTTATTGATCTAAGGAACAAGTTTCATGAATGAAGAATCATGATATTATCTAAGTTAGAGAAAAATGATGAATAAGTGAAGAACAAATGAAGAACATATGAAGAACTTGTGAGAGAAAATGAAGAACATGAAGTTTTGGAGAAACAAAATGATGAAGTTGGAAAATGAGTGAAAATGGTCCAAGTGTGGATGATTGTGCGGTTTAGAGGTGGGTGTGAGGAGAAAATATGTGGTTCAATGAGATAAAAGAACCATGGTTGAGTTTATTTGATCAAGGTTAAGTTAGAAAATAATATAATAACTTAACTATAGTTTATAATAACCTAACTAGGGTTTATGTATAATCATGGTTAATAAAATATGTGGTCATAAATTTGAAGAGATGTGGCTGCCTCCTACACCACATGTTAGGGAGAAGATACTTTGTGTTGCAAATCATGGTTAATTAACCTTGGTTTTCTAAGTGTTCTTGAGAAGTTTAGAGAGAAAGATAAAGATGATGAAGATTTAGAGCAGTTTCGGTAATTTGGACATATCTCTCACTCTACTTGTCTGTTTTTGATGATCTTTATGTCGTTGGAAAGAAGAGAGAAAGATGAACAACTTTCATGTAGAAAGGTTTGCGAGATTCTGAACAGATAAGAGTCATAATTTCGTGGCAGTTTGAGGAGAAAATGAGTTGCCTATGACTTACTTGTTTACATTGAATGATTTATCCACTTTAACATAAATGCTCATTAATGGCTAGGGAAAGTGATGTCCAAATACTTGGAATGGATGAGGAAGCCGTGTGGGTGGGGGAAATTTTGTCAAAATTCTCAATGGCATAACTTGAAATATTCATGAAGAGCCAAGGGTAAAATCGTCATTTCCAGGCAAAAGATTCCTTTGTCATAAATGCGCCATTATGGCCATTATGACGCGGATAAGCTCGTCATAAATGCCTGTCACATCGGTCAAATCCATCACCTCATCCCCGTTGCCGACTCCCTGGTTCATCTGACGCAGGTTTTTCCTAGAGATATCTCGACATACTCGCGCCGCAACAAATATAATATTTTAATTTTTACGGCAATTTTTTCAAAACTTCCAATATCGTAGTAAATACGATAAAAACATTTTTCATCTCGTTCACGAGTTAAAATTAGGTTTTTTGAGCAGTAAACTTTTACTGTCAGTGAAAAAACAGAAAACGGCAGATCGATTTCCGTCTGAATTTTCAACCAAAAACTTCCCCGTAACCTTATGAAAATAAGTATAACAAGGAAATGACATTGGTTTATCGAAAATCATTTTCTAAGTCTCGGATAAAAATATATATTTATATATTTATTACCGATATTACAAAGCAGCGAAAATCGGGGTGCTACATTACTACCCCACTAAAAAAAAATTCGTCCTCGAAATTTTGTCACTCGAAACTAAACAGAATTTTGTAATCTCATCTTAACCTTAAAATTTTGCATTGCCCTTCACATCACTTCATTCCTCTTATCCTATATTCCATAACACAATTCATTCTTATGTCATTTCTACATATCCGTACTATCCTCAAAATTTCATCAGAGTCTATCACACTCGAAAAACAAAATCAAAACTTAATCAATTCTCTTATCAACATGATTCCACCAGAAACCTTATCCCAATCATCTAACTCTGAACATTATCACTAATACCAACAATATCTTCACAGCACCACACATCAACTCCTTACTCAAAATATTTAATCGTAGTCTTAGTTCCTCTTGATTATGATTCACCACTCCAATTTGATATTACCTAACACATCTCATCCTCAAAATAACTTCATTGCATATCTTAATGCAATTAAACCAAAAGGGATTATATAGAATAGAATTATCTAATCCTTAGCTTTTGAACTTTTCTATCAACTTAATTTTTACTCAATAACTTCTCTTTTCTGCTCACATTCAACTTAGGTAAAACTACCATAGACATCTTTCTGTAATTTCTTCCAATCATACAATTTAATCTTAGTGATGATCATTTTATCATTATCCTAGAGTTCCTTTAGCAAATTCTACCTCGATCATAACAAAACCTGCCGAAATCATCTTACTTACTAATATTACTTCTGAAAATTCTCAAATTACTAATCACATCTACACCTCAATAAAAATCCACTCACCTCTTGTCGTGCTTAGGTATGACACTTACTCTCAACTAACCTTCTAAGGATCAATTCCTTTCTTACTTATCCATCTATCTTAGGATGATAAGCTAAACATTAACTTCAACTTGGCTCTTAACGCTTGATATAAACTTTGCCCAACACGCGAATAAGTTTTTCGTGTCTTACTCAAAACGATGTTGGAAGATTCCTTATCACGTTGGATCATTCCTCTGATACATACCTCTGTTAGTTTTTCCATTACACCGTGGACCTAAGCAGGTAAAAAGATGTCGACTTCGTCAACCTACTCACAATAATCTGAAAAGATATTTTCAAGACATGAAATTTCTTGATTTTTCTTTCACAAGAAAGCACAAAGAATAATTTGGCCAATCTGAAAGATACAAGTGTCCAATATGTAAAAAGATTCTTCAATAGGTTCGTGAGTGTAAAAATGCATGACCAATACATGTTTACAAACATGACTCTAATAAAGTTTCTTCCTTCACAAGAACTTTACTACACAACGATTTAAAAGAACATCAGTCCGACAAAAATTCAGACTGGATCACTTCCACCAAAAATAAAGGTGAATCGACTAAGTCTCATCAAGAAACTTCTATCATCAAGAATTCATATATGTCACACAACTCAAGAAATACTCATAATACATTCCCAAAGAAGTATGAAAATATTCAGACTGTCAGAATCAAAGTCGGGATAGATTTTAAATCAAGGTCAGAAAATGAATTTGGCTCGTACAAAATCGAAATTGGGTAAATGACGGAGCTGCGTACGGAATTTCTGAGAACCACTAACGGATAAGATTGGTGACTCATTGGTGAGTCACTATGTGTGGCCCAAAATCAGCCACACCTCCATCAAATGTGAGCCGCATATTATTAACCATGATTAGCCAAAATAACCTTAGTTAAGTTAACTATTAACTATGATTAATCATATATTAATTTAATATTCACAAAACCCATTATTTGGACTCTAAGGAATCAAACAAAGCCTAAATCTAAGCCTATATAAAGGCTCAAAACCGCAGCTGCCCTCTCCCCACTTCTCTTCATCTTCCTCACCATGTTTTCTCCATTTTCTCTAAGTTACAAAACTCGTAAGAACACCGAATCTCCACCGAAAATATGACCCTCTTACTTTCTGAAACTCTGAAAACTCTAAACATAAAAGTTGTTTCTCTTTCTCTGTTATTTCCAACAAGATAAAGATCATCAAAAACGGATAAGTTAATTGGGAGATATGCTCAAAATACCGAAACTGCCCAGAATTCTCAGCAACACACGAAACATCAGAAAGAAGGCCCTTTTCACCCCTGTTATGATCCGAAACAAATGAAACCTTCAACACCAAAGTTGTTCCTTTTCTTATTATCTTTCTAACAAGCCAAATTTTGTGATTTTGGATGTGTATATTGTGAGATACACTCACAATTCCATCACACCCTCTAGCTGTCCAGTTTTCAACTTAGCGAAGGTTGATCATTTTCCTCATTTCTTCAATCTTCAAGAGGTAAAATCTCATCTCCTTGACCATCTAACCTTTAATCTTCATGTATTTCTCATGCTTATGCCATGAATCATATTTTTCCATTCCTAGATCTAGAACTTTGAAAATTTATAGAAAATCATAGAAAAATCCTTTTAACGTGAAACCAATTTCTATGATCTTAGTATCCTCTCTATATTTAAGATCCAATAGGATGCATTCAACAAAAATTTCGTGCCATTTTAACTTGATGAGGTCGAACCCTAGTTTATAGCGGGGGAAGGACTTTGTTCATTTTTTAAAAATTAGTCTTGCTTGATTCAATCTTATAATTCATATATATATATATTGAATCCATGGTTGTTGGATCAAAATCAAACCTCTAAGACATTATTTTTTTCATGGCCGAAATTGTATTTTTGAAGAGTTGAAAGATTTTGTTTCATTTTTCAACTTATGATAGTTTATCTTAACTCTACACTACTCTAAGGGCATGGATCTAAGAGTATGTAATTTTTTGAAATCTCTAGCCTATGTAAAGTATCATGGCTGAATTAGGATTCTTGAAAGGTTGGAATATTTTATTTCAATCTTTGTATTCTAATATTTGTTTTAGGGTTTCAAGTGATTAAAGAACACTAATCTAGGAGCTTAGGATTTTTAGAAATTTTTAGCTAATTAATCCCCTCATGGTCGAACCTAGCATATAGGAGTATAGGTGTATTCAGTTGTTTGATTGTTAATTATTTTTTGTGTTTTGATTGAAGGATAAATTTTTGCGTGAGTCGTATACGTGTTTTGCGGAGACCGAACGTTTGACGAAATTTCAATTCGACAAAAAAAATCTTCAAGAGGTAAGGGGAGTACCTGAGGGATTTTTCCGATAGCTCTATGTAATTGTTTGTGGTCTGTATATTTTATTTGGTGTATGTATTGTTTATGTAATTAGATTTCTCTGCTTTTAAGTTATCTGCTTTTAATTATTTGATTATCTGCATTTAATTGTTATTATGTTTTATTGTATGTCATTAATTGTGCTATTTGCTATATTATTGGCATGGATGTTATTGATGTTGTTTGTGGATTGTAAAGCCTAACAGTGGTCAGTGCTCAATTAATAATG
Source organism: Sophora flavescens (assembly GCA_030762895.1). NCBI lineage: Eukaryota > Viridiplantae > Streptophyta > Magnoliopsida > Fabales > Fabaceae > Sophora > Sophora flavescens. Next base: position 99,621,283 of record CM061069.1, on the reverse strand, counting down.
AGGTTAAAAGCATTAAAAAGCTATTTACGGAATAATGAGTTTTAATTAGTGGAAAATGTGGAAAATAGTAATATATTATTATTAATTATTGGTATGGTGAAATTTGGATTATAGTGAAAAATAATAATATTTTAATAATTTAACAGCGAAGAGTGTTCTATGAGTCATAGTGAGGACGTAACCGTGAAAATATTTTAGTGCTGCTAATTTTGACGTAAGAAATTTCTGAATATTAGAAAATGTTATTTTAAGAAAATAAGTTTCAAAAATGAATTTATTATAGTGTCGGACAATTTCGATAATATTTATAGTAGGATTACTAAACACGGTAATATTAGTTAAAACAGAGAATTTGTCTCAAAGCAATATTTTCAGGTTCAAAATATTGATTTTTGAAAGAAAATGAATTTTAAGTGATTTTGTAAAACAAATTTCCAACATAAAAGGATTTTTTGTAAAGTATTTTTATACAATGGGTTATTTCCGATAACTTGGATAAGCTAAGGAAATTTTGTTTTTGGATTTGTGTTTCACAGAGCGAAAATGTTGTTAAACTGAAATGCGAACCTAGCCGTCGAGATGTCGGATCTAGTGTTCTTAAAGATATGGCTCGGGGCCCAAAAAGTGGAATAATGGACTAGAAGTCCTATAATCACTGTATTGGTTTTATCCACTAAAATATACGTGTCTAAGACTGGTGCATCGGTCTAGATTCCGTGATTTGCACACTTTTTGACTTAAGGTCAGTTATGGTTTAATTGAGATACTAAACTTAGTAGTTTAAGATAATGGGTTGTCACGAAACTTTTTAGTCCCAACATATAAAGAATGAACACAAAGAAAAAAAGCGAGAATAAAATGTTTTACATGCATCCTAAGGCAGACGTGCCTTTGCATTGAACTTGAATGCTTGATGGCAAGTATTCATGCAGTTTGTGTCACTGTGTCTTGATGGATATACGACCACGTAGACCATGTACTATATGTAGTCAACACTTTGCCTTGAGTTGGACTGTGGAATGGTCAATAGAACTTTTCCATATAGGGCATTGATTCCGCCTTAATTGGCAACTAGAACCTGATCAGCTCATCCAATGGTTGATTGGAGCTCCGGAGATTAGGTATCAAAGTTAGTTGAGGAATATTGAAGTGTCATGGTTTTTAAAACAACGATGATTGTCGGGTATGAAACCCTTTGATAAATATATTGTTTATCTTTGAATATTCATGTTAAATGGTATTTGAGAGTCGTGCATATGGTTATAATTTTAAAATCCATATATTGGAACTCACCCTTGCATATACATGTCCTTCTGTCTTTGCTATTGTACCTTGGTACACGAATGCAGATGTTGCAGAAGAGTTCGTTAAGTCACTTGGAGACTTAGGTCCGGATTGTGGGAAGAGATGTGTGATCATAGGAATGATTACGAGGTCTTATCAGTGAGTGTCTTGTAGAGCGACCAGCTTAGGATATTTTAAATTTCTTTTGGGTGGTATGTTTTGAGAAAGTCTATGTAGGTATTTTGACAACGTTTATATGGTTGAAATTTTGTTGTGAATTAGATGGATTTTTTATTATTATTGTGTTATGTACGTTATACTCAAAGTATTCAGAAGAAATTATTTTACACCCAGATTTTATGACTTCAAATAAAATAATTTTTCGAAAGCAACCAGCAAAATTCTTTTTATTTATTTCCGCACGCGTTCACATAGTTGTTACAGTTTTTTTTTTCTAAATTGAGATAAGAAATAAAAAATTTATATTAAAATGAGAAGTATATAAATTATAAACATGTTACAAAAATTAATTAAAAGAAGATATATATTTAAGTCTGTCTGCTAAAATGTTTAAAAGACATGCTTATCATAATAATTCCGATAATATTATTCGTAATCATGCTTACTTAAATATATGAAATGATGTAGCACTTCTCTATAACATATCATGTTGCAGTTGTCAGTGTTGAGGCAGCACTTTTCTTGTTCTAGAAGTTAGCTGGAATTAATAAGTGTTGGGGCATGTTTTTCAAGTTGTGTTTTGCAGTGCTAGCATCGTTTCTGATGTTATGAATATCATTCAACCCTTTGGAGTGTGTGTCCATAAATTTCATTTATCTTACGTCCAACCTTGGTTCAACAGCGAAAAACTACCTGTCCTCTATGCTGTGAAGAGGCATATGGATAGAGTTAGAATGAGTTTATGTTTTTTTTTTTTTTGCGTAACAAAAAAGATAAATGTAGTCTTTTTCTAATGCTGATTTTTAAACTTTTCTATAATTAAGATATAATCACGTGTTCTAATTCTAACTCAATTGGTTGATTACATTATATATTCATATTTCTTTACTTTCATTCGATTACCATACCTTTGCATTTTTTGTTGGAGGCAATTACCATACCTTTGCATGAATCCATTCAATGCTGAAGTTTAAATTGGAGATGCTGATTTGTTATAGGCTCAAGGAAGGAAATAGTTGATTATGCTCCTTTTTCTATGGGAGTGGTGTTTGCAAGATATTAGTGTTAGATTTTCCAGGATCTATACTAAAAATTAACAGCATTTCACAATTCCCTTAGTATAAGAAAACCTACCTAGAAAACCCACAAGTTTCATGCCAATCTGATTATGTTATATACGATAAAAAGGTTAAAATTTTGTTTTCCAATATCTCAACAACACAAGTTTAAACACAAGTTTAATAAATAAGATGAAGGATAATTTAAGTAACAAAATTAATTTTTTATTCTTATTGACTCTTTTAACTAAGATTAATTAACCACCTTAATAGGTGTGTTTTATTCAATTTTTTGCTTATAATATGGACTGGAGGGAGTATTACTTTTATTGGTATTAATTAGCTAAAACGCCAATGACCTGTATTCCTTGTAGGTAAACAATAAGTAAAAAAGAATAGGTAAACGATATCAAATCTTACGGATCAACTCAAGACTTATAGAAAGGTTTAAAGAATAATTCTGATGTATATTATTCAAAGAATAGTGTAGTATATATATGTACAAGGGTCCTATAATTCCTCATCTATTAATAAGGATCCTATAATTCCTCATCTATTAAAGGAATGACAGCTGCACAAATTACCTCATAACTGTAATCATGCCTAAATTACAGCTAACATAATATTTGATTGCCTAATATTAGCTAATAGAATATTTGACATATCTTGACATCCCCACTCAAGTTGGTGCATGGATATCACACATTCCCAACTTGAATAGAGACTCATTAAACACTCTGCTTGACACTCCTTTGGTGAGAACATCAGCCAATTGCAGTTCAGATCTTACAAAGGGAAAGGAAATTATTCCAGCTTCAAGCTTCTCTTTGATGAAATGTCTATCAATCTCCGCATGTTTTGTTCTATCATGTTGGACAGGATTGTGAGCAATTGCTATAGCCGACGTATTGTCACAGTACAAGCTCATAGTTTCATTTGGTTTGAAGCCCAAATCTGATAGCACATTTTTAACCCACAAAAGTTCACATACACCGAGTGCCATGCCTCTGAATTCTGCTTCAGCACTAGATCTTGCTACTACGGGCTGTTTTTTACTCCTCCAAGTTACAAGATTCCCTCCTACAAAAGTAAAGTATCCGGAGGTAGATCTTCTATCATCTTTTGAACCTGCCCAATCTGCATCAGTGTATCCTTCTACCTTTAAGTTTCCATGATTTGAGAACAAAATTCCTTTTCCAGGAATGGACTTCAAATATCTCAAAATCCTCTCAACAGCATCCATATGAAGCTTTCGTGGGTCATGCATAAATTGACTAACAACATTCACTGCATAGGTAATATCTGGACGTGTATAGGACAAATAAATTAGTTTTCCTACCAGCCTTTGGTATCTCCCTCTGTCTATGCTTGCTGAATTTGAGCATTGAAAGAGTTTATGATTTTGTTCAATTGGTGTATCAACTGGTTTACTCCCAAGCAGACCAGTTTCCGATAGTAAGTCAAGAGTATATTTTCTTTGGCATAGAAAAATACCATGTTTTGATCTAGCTACTTCAATACCCAAGAAATATTTGAGGTTTCCAAGTTGTTTCATCTCAAATTCAGATGCAAGGTATTGTTGCAAACTAGAAATCTTATCTTGGTCATTTCATGTAACAATCATGTCATCTACATATATAATCAAAGCTGTAATTTTTCCTTTTCCTCTCTTCAAAAATAAGGTGTGATCAGAGTTACTTGCTCTATAACCAAAAGCCTTCATAGACTTGGTAAACCTTCCAAACCATGTTCTTGGGGATTGTTTTAATCCATATAGAGCCTTCTTTAATTTGCAAACCTTCATTCCATTTGAATCTGTCATGCCTGGTGGGGAATCCATATAAATTTCTTCTAAAATTTCTCCATGTAGGAAAGCATTTTTCACATCAAATTGTAGAAGAGGCCAATCTTGGTTTGCTGCTAGCGACAGAAGTATTCTCACAGTGTTGAGCTTGGCTAACGTCTCTTGGTAATCTACACCATAAGACTGAGTGTAACCTTTAGCCACAAGTCGTGCTTTATACCTCTCAATAGTTCCATCTTGTGCTTAATTGTAAATACCCATTTCCAGCCCACAGTTTTCTTCCCTCTTGGTAAGGACACAAGATCCCATGTGTTGTTTTTTTCTAAAGCTGCCATCTCATCAACCATTGCTTCGGTCCATCTAGGATCTGCCAAAGCTTCCTGTATATTACTAGGAATAGAAATTGAAGATAATTGAGATACAAATGATGCATATGACTGGGATAACTTGTGAGATGACACATATTTACTGATGGGATATTTAACTTTGGCTTGGAGGTCTGGTTCATATTTAGCTGGAGGTTGACCACGGTTAGAACGGGGTGGAAGATTATATTGGACAGTAGTAGACTCTGTTTGGTGTGCTGGTGGTCTCAGGCAGACAAGGATCAATTTCATGATCGGTTTCATCTAAATTAGTATTATCAAGGGTAGGATCAAGAGAAACAATTTCATGATCAGTTTCATCTACATTAGTATTATCAGAGATAGGATAAGAAGGTACCTTTGAAGAGTCAAGCCAAACCTGTGGAGAAGATTTAGCCAATTGGTTATGATCAAAAGACACTGTATTATCCAAAAAAGAAGTGTCCATATTTAGGATTGGCTCACTTCCTGCAGACTGATCCTCACACGATAATTTATCTTCAGAATATAATTTCATATCTGAGATATCAAACATACTAACATCATGATTATGCACTTCACTTTCATTTCCTCCCTGAAGTGTAGAATCAACATAAAAAATTTATGCTCATTAAATGTCACATCCATAGAGATATAAAATTTCTTTGATGGTGGATGGTAAGCACGATAACCTTTTTGAGTTGATCCATACCCAACAAAAACACATTTGATAGCTCGTTCTTCAAGCTTTGTACGTTGATGTGGGTGTAAGTGAACATATATAACACATCCAAAAACATGAGGTGGTAAATAAACCATGGAAGGAAGGATACAATGATCAGACAACACATCTAGAGGCCTTCTAAATTTAAGCACACTAGAAGGGGTTCGATTAATCAAATAAACTACAAAGCACACAGCCTCACCCCATAAATGAGATGGGACATTAACATCTATCAAGAGTGATCTTGTCACCTCTAATATATGTCTATTTTTCCTCTCAGCCACTCCATTTTGTTGTGGTGAATAAGGACATGTAGTTTGATGCAAGATGCCATTAGAGGTCATGAACTCTATTAATTCAGTCTTAAAATATTCCCCTCCATTGTCTGATCTAATGACCTTAATATATGTGTTAAATTGTGTAACTATCATCTAATGAAAGGAACAAAACACATCACACACATCACTTTTATGTTTAAGCAAATACACCCAGGTTACCCGAGTACAATCATCAACAAAGCTGATAAACCATTTTTTTCCATTATGCGTAGATTGTGAGGCAGGGCCCCAAATATCTGTGTGAATTAATGAAAAAGGAAAATCAGTTTTTTTATTTCTTAAAGGAAACACAGCACGATGGCTTTTTGCCATTACACAAGTTTCACAAAGAAAATCAGAAATATTGCATTTATGAAATAGTGATGGAAATAATTTTTTTAGATAACCAAAAGAGGGATGTCCCAATCGTCTATGCCATAGCCAGATTTCCTTTTTGTTTTTATCTAGTATGTGTTCATTTGCAAGACAAGTCAATGCACCTTTATGGGTTTGTTGTGAGACATTTTCCATAATACAGTCCTTCACTCTCTCTACCACTGCCAATCTTCTCCTTGGAATGGATGTTCTGAAAAAGACAATGGGTTGGATAAAACGAGGCAACACAAGAATGTGATTTGGTTAATTTGCTGACAGAGAGAAGATTACAGTTCAATGTAGGAACAAATAAAAATCAGGAATCGATAAGGAGGGTGACAGGGATACAGTACCTACACCTTCAATAGGAGATGAGACCCTATTGGCATTAATAATAATAGTTTTAGAACAATTAGGGGGAAAATTAGTAAATTTAAGAGGATCACAAGTCATATGATCAGTTGCACCTGAATCGATTATCCAATCACTACCCCTAGTAACAACAGAAAGATTAAGAGCAGAGTTAGATATACCTGACTTGGTCACAAATCCGACAACAGTAGAAATATGGCTCTTGGAAGTATCTTCTACTTTGGTATTGGGAGTAGTTTTGCCTTTTGGATGCCAATCCGGATAGCCATGGAGTTTAAAACATGTCTCCATGACATGATTATCCCCATTGCAGTGGGTACACTTGCGGATTCCTTTCTTAGAATACTTCTTAACTGTAAAGGCAGTCCCCATAGTAGACTCACTAGCAAAGGCATTCAACGACCACTCGACATAGTTGGTGCTGTCAAGCCGTTCAGGGGTGAGCGCTTCGTGCACATGGGTAGCAGGGGAAGTCCCAGAATCATGTTTCTCCGATTGATTTTTATTGGAAGGAGCCATCAGAAATATTCAAAGAGATAAAGAAGCACCGATTCCTATATTGTAAAGGATGTCGGTGTTCAGCTTTGGTACCATATAGAAAGGTTTAAAGAATAGTTCTGAGGTATATTATTCAAAGAATAGTGTAGTATATATATGTACAAGGGTCCTATAATTCTTCATCTATTAATAAGGATCCTATAATTCCTCATCTATTAAAGGAATGATAGCTGCACAAATTACCTCACAACTGTAATCATGCCTAAATTACAACTAACATAATATTTGATTGCCTAATATTAGCTAATAGATTATTTGACATATCTTAACAAATAGTACTCAGCAAACGGGGAACAATTTCTGAACCAAAATGCACAACATAATATAGAAAGATTCCTAGTGAGCAAAAATGTTGGAATAGGAAACAGGATGAATGACAAGAAGAGAACTTATGAATATAACAATTCCACAGTCAAGAAATCACTAGACATTTTTCACTAAACATGACATAAATGGACGTCCACTTCATTTTCTGCAATTACAAGCTCTTTGTATCCCAATTATATAATTATACCCGCTTTCTTAAAATTGAAGATAACATTTTCCTTACTATATGTTTATGGTTGTAACTAAAGAACTTTTCAAATTATGTCTATTAAGGAACAAGCCAACCTTTTAATTAAGAACTTAACATAGTTATAATTCCATAGAAACATTATGTGCTATTTTCCCATGGGAATTGAACATGTAACAACAGTGATACATGTTATTTACACATACTTTATTCCTATTGGAAAACAACACATAATTTACCTATAAAATTATATCCAAGTTTTATCCTTTAATTAATCAACTAATAAGAACCAAATTCAATTAACAAAGCAACATGTACACTAAATGGAAATGAGAATGGAGGTCATCTTGCACAGCAAGAAAAATAGCTTTTTTGCTTTGATGCACCGGTCCCATTGTTAACAATGCTCACCCCGTTGACAGATAACTCTGCCTTGTAGGTATCTGAGTTGAGGACCTTCCTGCTGACATTGTTGTATATCTTGAATAACTATCTCAAACGCCGTCTTAACATTTGTTGAGTCTAAGGCAGAGGTTTCCATGAAAAAACAAACCTTCTGCTTCTGCAAGGCTTTTGCCTTCCTCGACGCTCACCGCCCTCATATTCTCCGAATCACATTTGTTACCCACAAGCATCATTGCCACAGTTGTGTCGCAATGTGATGCATGTTAGTTTTCTTAAAGTAAGTTTGGAGTATGAGATTTCCAGAAAACACAAAATATTGAACTTCTGACACAAGAAAAGAACTTGCACCATTTAAAGGAAATGTTTAGTGAGATTTCATAATCACATCCAGTTGCATCCTCTATAATCAATGATCATTTAATAATAAGAGCTATAGAATTTTATCTCTCTCTACTTTGGTTTTCTTTTTGTTGATCGCTTCTTTTATAAAATATTAAGAGATAAGAGAATAGTTCAAATGCAAGCGATAAGAAATCCTCACCAACTAAAAAAACAACTGAAAATACAATGAGAAACAGAAACATGCAACAAAGCATGCCAATCTCTCAGCAGAGCTGTCGTGTCAGAGACATACCCTTAAAAAGGAAAAGTGCAATAGAGAAGCAAGAATGAAGATGATGACCACCAAGGTACCCCACTGTTAATAAGATTTCTCCTAGTCCTAGGTTAACATGTGAAGATGATAACAGAAGTGAAGCATGCAAATACAAGTACAAATCACATCTTCTGTAACCTAACCTTATGATCATTAAAAGCAATATGGAGATGCATCAAAACAAGTACTAAGCACATAGACACAAAAGTGCAATCAATGGTGGATGACTTCATTTAAAAAGGGCGGCCCAGTACACGAGGCTCTGCAAGCGGACAAACTATTTCCAGGATTTGAACCCATGACCTCCACATCACAAGGCAACAAACCTTACTGCTCACCCTCTAGAAGATTTTCTATTTTTATCTTAAAAAAAATAAAAGCTGAAAGAAAGGTAAAAGAAGAGTCATATGATGTAGAAGGTAAACAAAACATGGTCAAAATAGGGACTACAACCTATGCCCCGAAAATCATGGCATCAAACGAATTAGTGAGGATGGAAAGTTCATGTACATAAAAATGTTGACAAAGGAGAAACAAAGGAAAAACTCAAAATGTACACAAAGCCCCCCAAGTATGAGTCACATATTAGAAAGCATAATGGTAAATGGCTCTCCTATTCCTATGTGTGAGATCCTTATCCTTGTAATGAAAGACAAAGAAGAATTTAGTCTTAGTTAGTAGGAATTGCTTTCTTTAGCAATATATATCTATTAGATTAGATTACATCCTAAAACCAATTAAGTGTAGTTGCCAAACAGCTATATAAGCCGCATCTCATGAATTAAGGCAGGTGATGTATAACAAAGGAGACTATCTCCGACCCTGATACGATATTAGATTTCATCCTAAAACTAAACCAATTAGTGTTAAGTGGAGTTTTGCGAGTGAGTAAATATAAATGAACTAAGGAAGGGCATTAATGAATGATACTTTTAAGCTCATCGAGCCAATGAGAAGCTATCGAAAGTAGTGTGGCGGGTAATGTCGTAGACAATGAGAGCACCGATAGCGCCTCTGTAGTAAGCAGAAGTGACAGCACGGAAGCGCTCTTGACCAGCAGTGTCCCAAATCCGAGCCTTCACTTCCTTACCATCAATGTCTAAGCTCTCTGTGCGACACCCTACTCTAGGGTTATCCCATTAATACCCAATTATAAATTATAAGTATATTACGCTGGTTACTTTCGGAAAATATAATTTAAGGTAACTAACCTTTAATAAAAATAGTGCTTAATTTTTTTTTCTTTACATACAACATATAACTATTATAAACATAAACCACGTATATGTACATCCATATATATACATATGCTTCATCGTTTACATATACAACTCCTATACTAGGAGATATCAAAAGCCTTTAGAAGCATAAACTATTATCCTTCAAACTAAACAAAGAAGATAAAGATATATACATATCAACAACAACTGGTTCGCAACCATTTCAAAACTAAGGCTCTAAGAAGCCAAAATAAAACTATCAAGACTCACTACCCCCGGAAACTATACCTAAGCGGGTCAAGCTAATGAAACCCATTGGGAAGACCATAAGGATCAATCCCACCTACAGCTGACGAGTCTGATGATGCCTCCGCTTCCATTGCTTCCTCTGAAGAATCACCATCATCTACTGCAGGAGGTTGAAACTCCGGATCGTCCTCTAGGTATTCCTCTGGATCTTCTTCCCCTGCTAATAACTCTTCATCAATTGGAATTTCTCCATTTCCTAATATCTGAAGAGGTTGAGGTTGAGGTAAAGGATCCATCATTCCATGCTCCTCCAGATATTGAAGATACAGCCAGACCGGTGGTAACGATATCTCGATTGTTTCTACTACATGCGTCCTCTGATTGGGTCCTTCTTCTATCGTGCCAATAACTTCAGTACTAGGGCCATGGTAGGTGGCGCTCAGTGCCCCGATATTTATATCCCGTGGCACCACCATACTGTGCCCGATCAAAAGTGAGTGTCACGAACCCTCGACCGCACCCGATGGTACGTCCGGATTCATCTGAATATGTTGTAAGAGTGAGAAACCAATACTTGGATCTTACTCAATAACTACGCTCTAGCCATCAAATACCACATCAACATTTATCACATACAATTAATTATAAACTAACAGTTTATCAATGGGTTCAACACCCCAAACATCATCCATAAAATTATGCATGACACTTCTATTCATCATCTAATTTTCGTCCTAATCTCATGAGATATCACCAACCTCGTGTTGAGTTGATCAGACTCCAAAGCCACACTGGCTAACTTGGCACTCTGCCAATAGGTCCGCGACCTCTTCCCATCTTGAAAACAACTTAGGCATACACAGCCCAAGGCACTAACACGGCCAAACATTGCTAATGCCCACAATCGGTGGCTCGCCATTAGCAAGTAAGATGGGGATCCCAAAGTCCTCCAAGGCACAATGAGATATGCATATCGTAATTACCTCAATTAGCCGGTAATTAATGCATTAAACCACAAATCGCAGCACGTCACCTACATGCATGCAAAACACTTTTGTTTTGTTCTTTTCTTTGTGCTCCATCTTTCTCTTGCCGAAGCTCAAAATGGCTTACGACTCACATAGTTTTAAAACACTTTTTAAAACTTTCATTACAACACAGGACCTTACTGTCCGAGTGCTCAATCACGACACCTCTCGACCTGGTGCACCAGTACTAGGTTCGTGCTTCTAGAAAACATCTTCAATGTTTTATCACAGTATACCTCATGTATACCTCATGTATACAACATAGGCACTCCAAGTCCAAATGACTGAGTCCATCACAATCACAGAACATTAGTACCCCGACGTCTCGGTTACTAAGTCCAACTGTATTTTCAACATTGTTAAATCAACTTTCGATTTTTAGAAATTCTTTTCTAATGGTAGAAATTCATTATAAAAATTCTTAACAAATAAAACTTAGTTTTCACAAACCAATGAGTCACTTGAGATTTAACTTTCTCAAAATAGGCACTGCCGTTTTAAAAATACTTGCCGTCTAGATTTTCTTGATTTGCCGTCAAATTTTGTTTTTAAGACTTTTAAGCCAAAAACTTAACTTTTTCCACTTAATTAATCTTCTAAAATCATCCTTAACTTGTTTTCATCAATTAATTTAATAAAAGAATATTCTGTAATATTCTGGTTTTCTTACGTAAAATTTAACAATACTAAAATATTTTCACCGTGTTGAACTCATTGTGACTCATAATTCACTTTTCCAAAAACAACTTATTAAAATAATAATATTTTTCAACTCTCTTTATTTTTCTCAAAAGAAATTCTATTTGGTATCACATACCAATAACTTGCCACTAAAACCTTGAATATAATTCAATACAGTTTCTTAAAGCTTTTATCCAACTTTCTTAATTGTGCACTGACCACTGTCAGGCTTCTCACACATCAAACAACAATTATATCACAGATATTTCCCTTTCAGATCATGCATCACAGTTCATAATATAATTGCCAATAAACAATTAACGCAAAATAAACCACACAGATATCAATAAAGCAACAATAAACAACATAAATAAACACTAACAAACAATTAATTACAAACAACAATTGGATAGCATATAGCCATTGAATAGAATCCTTCTCGGTACTCCCCCCTTACCTCTTGAAGACTCCTTGTTCAACTTACAAACTCCTTCCGAATTTCCCGTTACCTTGTAAACTTGTACTCAACTAACCTTCAATTATAACCAAAGTGTTACAATTCAAGAAACTAGAACATTCTAAACCCTAATACATAGTCACGGCCTCTAGGGTTTTTAAATAACTAAAACTTCTAATCATGATTAAGTTATGGATTAATGATCCTTCATTAACCTAAACCATAGATTATCAACTAAACAACTAAGTTTTAAACTCAAAACTTCCTAACTCTTTTATACATAGGTTCGGCCTTACTAGGTTCATGAAGCTAGGGTTCTTAGATTAACAAATCATCTTGGATTTATAAAGCATACTTACTAAACACTTGATTTCTAAGATCATTTATGAAAATCATAAACAAAACTCAACAAAACTTACCCACTTAGGGTTCGGCCAACATGAACATTTTTGAGTAAAATAGTCATTTTAAGAAACTAACATGGATTGAGTGTGTAGTCATACATGCCATATAGAATACATGATCATACATGAAAACACATGAACAAAACTCTACCAACCCTAAGGTGATAGATTCGGCCAAGGCTAGTTTTTCAAGAAAGAAATTTTTGATTACTTCATGCTCTTGGATTTAGATAGTAGACATGATATATAGAAGATAGAAAGTAGTTTCATCATCATTAGATTTTCCTAGGATTTATTATGATTTTTCAAAGTTCTAGGGTTTGAAACTTGAAAATGATGAACTTCCATGATATAAGTCTTGAATCAAGAAACTATCTAAAGAACATAGACATGATTTAAGACAAAGATTAGGATTTACCTCTTGATAATCAATGATGAAGACAATCCAAGAACTTGCTTTGAGAAACTTAGAACTAAGAACTTAGAACTTTAGAGTTTTAGAAGACAACTAACCAAAGAACTAAATGAAAAATGAGAGAAAGGTATTTATAGTGTAAGTGGCGACATTTCAAGAAGGATCTAGATGAGATGAGTTGTCATGTTAAAAGGATTAAAGTGCAATTAAGTTCCAAGGACCAAATTGCAAAGATTCCAATAGTTGAAGGACTAGTTTGCAAATAGACAATAGAATGTCATGATGATGGGTTTAATCACATTAAATGCCATCTTATCCTTGACTTACTTGGCTGAATTTATGAGTGCAAAACAAGTTAAGAAAGTAGATAATTCAATGTATTAGAAGAATCAAGAAACTTGTAGACAAATCTAGGATAAGTAGAAACCTTTAGAAAATTCTAGAATCATCTTGACAATTCCAACTAAAATAGGCAGCCATAATTTACATGGACTTTCGAATGGGCTTGAAACATTTGGGCTTGATTTCATTTTCTTTTTGGTTGTGGGACCCACTTTGAAGATTTTGGCCTTTTAACATAAGATAAGAAAACTTGAATAGCTTTATGGACTCAAATATGGACTAACAATATTTGGGCTTATAGGCCACGACCATTTAGGATTAGAAAAAGGGATTCTAGTCCAATCCACTTGAAAAAAACGAAAAAACTAATTTAGGGACAAAATGGTAATTTACAGAAAGTTCAGGGACTTAACCGTAAATTTCAAAATTCTCTATTTAATCCTGAAAAACCTTCTAAACTTAAAAATATGATTCATCCCCTTGAATCATCTCAAAATCCTAAACTAAATCCTCTTACTACTCTTAGAAACTCTAATCTCCTTTCCGTCGTCTACCCGATTACACTCTCCGCCCGTAATACTCAAATTATTTTATTTTTTTCTGAAAAAATTCTAAACATACAAAGTTGTAGAAAATAAAATACTAAGCTTAAGTCTCTCGTTCACGAATTAAAATTAGGTCTTTTGAACAGCATTATTATACTGTCAATGGAATTCGCACTGGGCTTTAGCTTTGAATTTCCAACCTAAATTTTAATCGTAGTTTCCTACTGGTCAAGTAGGATTAAATACTATCCTCCGTTCACTTAGAATAACTTTATAAAACTCTAATAAACTTATAAATATATTTATATGTATTTACTTGTTATTTAAAACAAGAAAATACGGGTGTTACATTACTACCCCACTAAAAAAAATTTCGTCCTCGAAATTACGTACCTGTAAATAATTCAGGATACTGTAACTTCATTTTGTCTTCTACTTCCCATGTTGCTTCTCCAGTTACGTCATCCCAAATAACTTTAACCAATGAGATTTGTTTACCTCGAAAGCCGCTTAATCTTCTTATCCGCAATTCTCACAGGTAAAGTCTCATAAGACATGTTTTCTTTTAGTTGTACTAGATCAGGTTCAATTACGTGAGATGGATCAGAAATATACTTTCTTAATTGTGAGACATGAAAGACATCATGAAGATTGGATAGAAACGGTGGTAAAGAAATTTTATAAGCTACAGGACCTATCCGATGAAGAATTTGATATGGTCCAATGAATTTAGGAGTGAGTTTTCTGGATTTAATTACCCTACCAACCCCAGTCGTTGGCGTGACTCTCAAAAACACATGCTCACCTTCCTCAAACTCAAGAGGTCGTCGTCTCTTGTCAGCATAACTTTTCTGTCGACTCTGAGTTGTTCGCATTTTCTCTTGAATCATTTTCACCTTTTCTGTCGTTTGTTGCACTATGTCTGGTCCAACCATAAAACTCGCACCATCTTGGTACCAACATAAAGGCGTCCTGCACCGTCGACCATACAATGCTTCATAGGGTGCCATACCTATGCTAGAATGAAAACTATTATTATAAGTGAATTCTATCAACGATAGATATTCATCCCAGCTTCCAGTATTTTCCAATACACAAGCTCTCAATAAATCTTCAAGAGATTGAATAGTCCTCTCTGATTGTCCATCCGTTTGAGGATGATACGCAGAACTTAACCTAAGTTTCGTTCCCAACAACTCTTGTAGACTTTTCCAAAATCTTGATGTAAATCTTGGATCACGATCTGAAACAATACTCAAAGGCACACCATGTAACCTAACAATTTCATCAATATACAACTGAATTAATCTTTCCAATGAGTATTTCACATTAACTGGTAAAAAGTGAGCTACCTTCGTCAACCTATCAACTATTACCCATATAGAGTCATACCCTTTCCGAGTCTTTGGTAAACCTGACACAAAATCCATTGCAATACTATCCCATTTCCATTCTGGAATATCCAAAGATTGTAGCATTCCCGCTGGTCTTTGATGTTCTACTTTAACCTTCTGACAAGTTAAACACGCAGCTACAAATTCCATCACATCTTTCTTCATACCATGCCACCAATACAATTTCTTTAGATCCTGATACATCTTAGTAGCTCCGGGATGCAAACTCAACTTACTCTTATGAGCTTCTTCCAGAATTAATTTCCTTATTTCAACATTATTTGGTACACAAATCCTTTCACCAAATCTTAAAATTCCATCATTTCCTTCTTTAAATTCTGTCACAGCTCCTTGCCGCACTAATTCTCTTTCTCCTTGTAGGTACTGATCACTTTCTTGTTTCTCTTTAATTTGTTTCATCAATTCATTTGAAACAGTAATCATACCCAAACATAATTTCTCCGGAAACATCTCAATTGTCAATCGCATATCTCGGAATTGTTCCAACAACTGTTGTTCTTTAACCATCATTGCCGATATATGCATTGATTTCCTACTTAAAAGTGTCACTTAGGAAAAGATAGCGGTTCCACACGGAAACGCTATCTTAGGTCTTCCCAGTAAAATTAGACGCGCGCTCGGCCTTCCCTCTCTGTTTCTTCCTCATTTTCATTCTACTGTTTCCTTCCCTCTGCATGCCATCTCTTTTTTCTTCCCTCACCTTCGCCATTGCTCGCCGCCGCTGCTACTCCGAAAGAGAAAGAACCCACTCGAACCCAAACCCCTGTGCCGCTGCTCCTACTGCCACCGCGAGTTCTCTCCATACCCGCCGCTGCTCCTTTTTCCACCGCGAGTTCTCTCCATACCCCCATCACTTCACACTTTGACACTGCACAAACTCAGATAGATAGATGACAGACAAAGTGAAAGTGAGTACGAATGGTCAGAAATTAGTTATTTTGATTTTATATTTGTTATGAGATTATTTTTATATGATTTAACTTCATAAATTCATTTTGGAAAGTTTGAGTATGAATGGTCAGAATGGGTTTTGTGCATTTTGTGTCAAAAGTATCCTGATATTATACTTGAGTATGAATGCTTTGGCTGTGTGCGTTTCCGAAAGAGTTTGAAAATTTTGTTTTCCATGTATCTTTGGACAACTTGGATATCCTTTTTTTTTCCCCGCATAGCTCAATGTTCTGTATGACCTTTTAATGAGGAAACAAGTAGATAGATGTTACCCACTAAATATCAGTTTCAGCATTGTCTTACTTTTAGAACTGAAATATGTTTAAATGGTCCTTGATTGTGCCAACATTAATTCATCACATTTCTTATTAGTGTTAAATCTCAAATGCAAGACAAATTTGTTTGCCAATCTGTCCCTTTTTAAATATGATTAAGTCTCATACTCAGAGCTTCACACTGCGGCTCGGGTCTGCGTGACACGATCACGGGGGCGCATTCCCGGTTGAACCCAGTTCCAAGTTTGCAGCTTTAGTGGAACCCACTTCCAAGTTCACAGTCTGTGTTCAGGTGATTTTCTATCATTTACAAATTTTATTTCCGGACATTCTTAATATTTGTGAGTGTGTTTTTATCCAAGTTCACAGTCTGTGTTCAAGTTTTATTTTACTTGCTCTTTAATTTTCGGTTTGATTAGTGTTGAATGGAATGTGACTTGTTTGTGTGTCAATCATTATTTGAAAATATGAATATGGATTGACGGATTGACTGTATGCATTTTGAACCTAATCTTCTTGGTATCCTGTTTTGTTTTGTTTCAATGTTTTTCAGAATGTGAAGAATGGGTTCATATGTTTGTTTTTGTTGCTTCAGTTTGTTGATCCTTTCCCTTTATATATCATTTAATTTAATGTTCTGTGCTCAGATTTTGGTGTTTTTAGAGAGTGAGCAAGTTTGCCTTAGTCCTATGCCTAAGTCCTAGTGGTTATGGATCTCATCCAATGTGTATTGTGTATCCCCTGATCTGATGCCTTGATCCTTATTTATAGAAATTGGGAAGTTAGAGTCCCAAACCAACTCAAAATCTGATCTATTTAGGTTTCTTCAGGTCCAAGTAATGCGCGTCACGGCCGTGATGGCCATCACGGCCAGGCCGTGACAGTCTCTGTTATGGCCGTGAAGAATTTCACGGCTGGGCCGTGATGTGCTCTGACTTGTGGTGGTTTTGGGTCACGGCCGTGATGGATATCACGGCCAGGCCGTGACGGTCTCTGTTATGGCCGTGAAGAATTTCACGGCTGGGCCGTGATGTGCTCTGACTTGTGGTGGTTTTGGGTCACGGCCGTGATGGATATCACGGCCGGTAGCGTGACTGACTCGACTTGACCTTTCTTCTTTTTCAGTTTTGCTCGATCATGGCCGTGATGGGCATCACGGCTAGGCCGTGATGGACTCTGTTTGGCTCATTTTCTGCACTTTTAAATCCCTATCTTTATCCAAACTTCATCATGGTTGATCTCGAGCATTTTACCCTTGATATCTGCAAAACAACACACGAAAACCGCCTTACCCGTTCCAAAGGAAAATTAACCTAAAATCTAATAAAAATATTCCTAAACTACATGAAAATGCATGCAAAATGATAGACAAAGATGATGTGGAATCACACTCATCAACAAGTCGACACTTGGTTCCTTCAAAGAATACTCAGCGACAATGTGTTTTGTTTGCAGCCTTTCATTCCTTTAATCTGTATACATTGCATGTATACCTCAACCACTCTAAACTCAAAGTAAATATGTTTAACAAATATTTTTGTAGATCGGAAAAGCATGGATCGGAAATGGATGTCTGCCAATCGTTTAACGAAGGAGTATGAGGATGGGGTGAAAGAGTTCATTAGTTTTGCAGTTCGGCATGCAAAAAACCCTAATACAATCATATGTCCTTGTTTAGATTGTTGTTATGCAAGGCGAGTTAGTGCAGCCGATTTGGAAGAACATTTAGTGTGTAATGGAATCGATCAAAGTTATACATGTTGGACAAAACATGGTGAGACAAGAGCTGAGTCTAGTGAAATGAGGAATCGTGTGAGATATTCATCATACGATACCGACACAAATACTTATGAGGGCGATCGTTTTGAAGACATTGCAAATGCTTTGTTGAAGAGGATCTTCGGGATTGTCCACAAATGTTTGGGAGGTTGGTAAGTGATGCAGAGCAACCATTGTATGATGGATGTACTAAATTCACAAGATTGTCGGCGATGTTAAAGTTGTATAACTTGAAATCGGGCAACGGATGGACTGATAAGAGCTTTACGGACTTACTCACACTATTGAAAGACATGTTGCCGGATGATAATGTGCTTCCTAGTCGGACATACGAGGCTAAACAAATGTTACGCTCTATTGGCATGAGCTACGAGAGGATACATGCTTGTCCTAACGATTGCATTTTATTTCGAATGAATATGCATCGTTACGGATGTGTCCTAAATGTAATGCCTCACGATATAAGAAGAAAGAATCGAGATCCGAGAGAAGGTTGTGTGGTATTTTCCCATAATACCCAGATTTAGGCGCATGTACCGTAGTTCGAAGATTCAAAGCACTTGACATGGCATGAGGATGAAAGGATCAAAGATGGCAAGCTGCGGCACCGGCAGATTCTTCGCAATGGAAGAAATTTGATCATGATTATCCTGATTTTGGGCAAGATTCAAGAAACCTACGACTTGCATTGGCTCTTGACGGATTTAACCCGCATGGTGTTCAAAGTAGCTCTCACAAGACATGGCCTGTGATTTTGGTGATTTACAACCTATCCCCATGGCTATGCATGAAGCGCAAATTTATGATGTTATCTATGTTAATTTCAGGCCCAAACAACCAGGAAATGATATAGACGTCTATTTGACTCCTTTGATTGAAGACTTGAAACAACTGTGGGAGACAGGTGTGGAGGTGTATGATGGGTATAAGGAAGAAAGTTTCAATTTGAGAGCTATGTTGTTTGGGACAATTAATGATTTTCCAGCCTATGGTAATCTGTCGGGATATAGCATCAAGGGTCAGTGTGCATGCCCTATATGTGAAGAGGGTACGGATTGGATGCGGTTAGAACATTGTAAGAAGAATGTCTTTCTTGGGCATCGTAGATTTTTGCATCCAAGTCATCATTACCGGTGGTGGAGAAAGGCGTTCAATGGGAACTCGGAAGAAGGTAGAGCGCCTTCACCTTTGACGGGTGATCAACTTTTTGAAAAGGTAAAGGATTTGAATATCCAATTCGGTAAACCTTTTGCGAGAGATATTGTCACAAGAGGGTGGAAGAAAAGGTCGATTTTCTTTGAGTTGCCATATTGGAAATCATTATATGTAAGACATTTCCTCGATGTGATGCACGTTGAAAAAAATATCTGTGATAGTGTCATTGGTACGTTACTCAATGTGCCAGGGAGACTAAAGATGGCATCAATGCAAGGTTGGACTTGGTTAGTATGGGAATAAGAAGAGAATTGGGACCGACGAAGAAGGGTAAAAGTACATATCTTCCTCTGGCTGCTTACACTCTATCTAGAAAAGAAAAAACTGTTTTTTGTAAGTTTCTTGAAGGAGTTAAGGTTCCGGAAGGGTACTCTTCAAACATTAGGAACCTCGTATCGATGAAAGATCTCAAGTTAAAAGGTCTAAAGTCCCACGATTGTCATGTTCTCATGGAGCAGTTGATACCCATTGGTATACGGTCTATTTTACCTAACAAAGTGCGGGGGGCCTTAACTAAACTCTGTTTCTTCTTCAAGGCAATTTGCAGCAAAGTGATTGACCCTGGGAAGTTGCCATCATTGCAAAGAGAAATTGTTGTGACTTTATGCGAGCTTGAGATGTACTTTCCACCTTCATTCTTTGACATAATGGTTCATCTAACCATTACCCGATTGAGCGTTATATGAAGATATTAAAAGGGTATGTGAAAAACCGATCACGACCAGAAGGTTGTATTGTTGAACGGTATATTGTCGAAGAAGCTGTTGAATTCTGTACCGAATACCTATCCAATGCTGAATCTATAGGGCTGCCAAAGTCTCGTCACACATGGAGAATGATGGGGCAAGGAATTACTGGAAATGAAATAGTGACTATAACAAGGACAGAATGGGAGCAAGCACACTTATATGTTCTGCACAATGCCGATGAGGTTGAGCCATATGTTGAAAAACACAAGGACATGCTTAAGAGTTTGTATCCAAATAAGAATCAAAATTGGCTAACTAGAGAACACAATCGTTGTTTTATAACGTAGCTAAGAGATCACATTTATGCAGAGTTGACTGAAAATGATACTTCAGTTTCAAATAGATTGAGATGGTTAGCCAAAGGTCCAAGTTTGCATGTGTTCTCTTACCACGGTTATCAAATTAATGGGTACACATTCTATACAAAAGAACAAGATGGTCGGAGTACAATGCAAAACAGTGGTGTGACTCTAGTAGCTCAGTCGATGCATATCTCAAGTGCCAAAGACAGAAACCCGATATATGCAAATATGTCATACTTCGGCGTCATTGAATGCATATGGGAGTTGGATTACACAAAGTTTAAGGTTGGTGTGTTTGGTTGCAAGTGGGTTGACAATAATAACGGTGTTCAGATTGATGAGTCAGGGTTCATGCAGGTGGATCTTAATAGGGTGGGGTATAAAGATGAGCCTTTTATATTAGCATCTCAAGCTCAACAAGTGTTCTATGTCACTGATCCAGCTGATATGAAAAGGTCCATTGTTCTTTTGACTAACAAAGTAATTACTAATGTTGATGATCAAGACCATCGAGATGTTGATATTGAAGATGATCCTTTCGTCGGGACATTACAATCACTTGAGATTGATCCAACTAGGGATGATGGTATGTATATGAGAGATGATCATGATGAGGGGCTTTTGGTCAATCCACCATTTCGTACTAATAAAGGACAAACAAATCTCAATCAAATGAAGAAAAGAAAAAGGTTGACTTAAACATGTATGTAGTGTTTGTGTTTAAATGAACTTTCTGATCCTTTTATATTATAGTTAGCATCTTCCGGTAATGCTAGTGTTGATTTTGTTATTCATAGTTGTTTTATATTTTGCATCAATTAATGTTATATTAATGTCCATTGATGTTTTACTTGTATCTAATATTTTTGTAGGTAAATGGCATCTTCAAGTAATTCTAGTGATGCCAAAGCGGTGAGACGTGGGCCAACAGTTATGAAGGCGGTCATCCGCGCTAGGAGTAAAGGACAAAAATTTGATGTAATTTACTTACTAATCTAAGGATTTCATAATGTTGTTTGATATCTAGATTTAATTACTTTATTATTTTTATTAGGTTGAATGGAATTCTTTGGACCAACCTATTCATGCTAATGGTAAAATATTGAAGAGTTACATTGGGGCCGTTGTTCGGCAAACGGTCCCAATTATTTGTTCTAATTGGAAGGATGAAGCTTTGGATGGTTTCAAAGAGAGCATATGGGCTGATGTACAGGTAATTGTTAAAATTTATAAATTATATTGTAAACTATGTAAACATACTTACTTTGACACGTTGTTTATATTGTTTTGCAGATGTCTTTTAATGTTGATGAATCTAGGAAAAAATTTGTACTTCAGGAAGCTGGTAACCTACATAGGGCATTCAGAACTAGATTGACCAAAAAATTTCTAACAGATGCCAACGGGAATATCAATGAGGAGCCTCCATCATAATATCCACACATATCAAGGGATGAGTGGACAGATTTTATAGCAATACGCACAGGAGATGCTCAATTCCTGGTATGTTTAATATCACGTTAGTCCTTATAATTTTATAGCAATACGTACATATGACATTAACCGTGTATTAATATTACTTATATGTGTCTGAATAGAAATTAAGCAATGAAAATCGCAACAGGGCGTTAGATCCTGCATGCCCTTACAAAGCATCACGTAAGGGGTATGCTGACATTAAGGATGAATTGGTATTTATATATATATATATATATATATATATATATATATATATATATATTTAACTGCATTTGTGGTAAATATGACTTTTAAACTGTTTGGTTAATTTATATTATCTCAATATACAGATACAGGAGGCGGGGCCAAGGTTAAGAAAATTAAACGCCATATTGTGTGGAGGAAAGCCCGCGAGAACAAGACGGGTGTAATTGACAACAAAAATACGCAGACCGTGTGGAATAAATGTGTTAGTAGACTAACGATTACATTATCAATTGTTATTTTCATATGATAATATATAATAATTTTAACATTTGCATTTCACCAATAACTATGTGTCGGGAGGAACTCATCACGATCATGCGTAGAGGGAGAGATAGAAGACTTTGGTCGCCAGGATATTCTTGCCAAAGCCATAGGTGTGCCGAGAACCCCTGGGCGTGTTAGGGGTGTGGGTTTCGGCGTCTCAAAAAAGATTACTTCCCACCCGAAGGTCGTGCAAGAAATAACTCGGAAACGAAAAAGTGGGAGACATTGGTGTCTCAACTCTCCGATAGATTGAACATTTTGGAAGAAAAGCTGAAACAAAAGGATGATGAGGAGAGGCAGGCTAATTTCACAGCCCAAGCAAGCGTCAAAGATAGTTGCACTCTACCATCTCACAAAGAGCTTCCGAGGTAATGCATGCCTTTTTTTTTTTACTAGTATTGCATTCGCGATTAAATATATTCAATTGGATGCCTTAATTCACAGCTTTATTCATCTATCATTGGATTAGGGCGTCAACTCATGTCAGCTATATTTATCGACCCCAAACTATCGTATGGTTGCTATGGGTAAAGTATACAATGAGCCGGGTGTTACACTCGCACACCTTGGACCAGTACCCTTCAACCATGTGAAAGTTGGAGTTGATGTTGCAATCGAGGGGGGATGCGCCATTGCTCGGTACCTATCGTTGATGCAGATGTGATGACAGAGAGGAGATGCAATAGGTACTTATGTGGCATGGCCAATTGATCTCGTGGTTGTAATTAATATGGTATGTAATTGCATTTTTCCACCATTTCATATACGGCATATATGCATTACATTAGTTGATCACTAATCGGCATATTGAAATGCAAAATTTCCAGGCACCCGCAAAAGCTAAAGGCAAGGGCGAGTGTCCGGATATACAAAGGAGTCAATTACAACCCCGAGAAAATAAAGGAGGCAACTCGAGGCCAACCCACCTACAAATGGTTCAACTACAACTTCTCTCGGAATATTTGAATTTCCTTAAAATACATGAACGAAAGAATATGAAAAATGCTGACCAATTGTACGTAGAGATGGAACAAAATATTTTTGGTAACCATTTCATTGAGATGCTCAATATTGAAAAATATCGGAGAAGTTGTAAATCATGAATGGGTATCTCGCCTCCGTTATTTCCGCATATATCAGGTAATAAATCAGGTTTAAAGTGTACAATATTTTTTTAGTCTTTCCATTTAAATATTGATGTCATTGGTGTAATCCATTTTTATATTTTAATTGAAGGTATTTGTATGAAGAATTGTTGCTTCCAAAGGAAATAACGAGGAGGTTTCTCGTTCTTGTCCCCACACCAAACAAATACATACGGCTACTTGGGAGGGATTCACAGACAACGTATCTAGCTGACCGGTTTGCAACTAAAGAAAGAGAATATCAGCCCTTGTTTTTAGCGCCGTGCAATGTTGGGTGAGTCGCTTATCCTATAGGACTTAATTCACAATAATGAATTACATAAAAGTTGAGGTGCTTAGGATTTGTTATCTCAACATTTTTGTAGGAATCATTGGGTCTGTCTTGCGCGATAAATATTGTTGAAGAGATTATTTACTATCTGGATCCCTTGTATGTTGATCCTAGGGATCGCCTGCAATTAAAGAATCGTTCGATACGTAAGCATGTTTTTATATTTCTGATTTTCTATGATTCCGTTCGATACGTGAGCATGCGTGTGTTTGTGATGATTGAAAATATGTTTCTTAATGAAGTCTGTTTGATTTTGTGATTAGTGGTTTGCAAGTTTATCGCGCAAAATATCGGAGCTAAGGTGCCGCGTTTAAAGGCAACCAACATTAAATGGATTCAGATACAGGTATATTTGCAAAAACTTAATGCGCAATTAGATAAAAAAAACTATATTGATTTACTATTTTATTTTTTATAGTGCCCAAGACAACCCAACAAAGACAGATTGTGGGTACTATGTCATGCGTTTCATGAAGGAGACTATCTTGCAGAACCAAGTTAAAATACCAATGGCGGTATGTTGTTTACTTAGCTTTTAACCGTGATTTGTTCAAATGTTTTAGCAATTGTAACTTAATTTATTTAATTTTTATGTCGCAAAGATCTTCCCTGACTTCAAATGCTCCACATACTCCACTGCTCAACTATCTCAAGTCAAGGAAGAGTGGTGTCGCTATATTGTTGAAAAGTTCGTTTGATTATGTCAAATTGATCACGATGAGTTGCAGCAATACTCATTGGTATGTGAATAATGCTTTATATTTATCAACCCCAAACTATCTATGTATTTGTTTTTCCTTGGTACATGCCTTCGAGTTGATGTGCATGGAAAGGAGAAAATAAGTTCAAACTTATTATTTTTGTTACACTTTGTTAATGCTTGATTTGAATTCTGTTTCTTGCTACAGTAGTATTTACCTAATTAGTCTGCTGTATCCCAATGTAACAGGTTAGTCTTTGTGGTGGAAATGCAGTATGTATGCTACAGAGTCTTTGGATCACATTTCGACACATTACTTTGGTGTTGTCTTGGTCTCATGAAAAACAAACAGAAGCTGTAAATGTAGATTAATTGTAGATGTATGTTGGTTTTCCGATTTTGGTTTCTTAAGGATTGAGATCCGGTATAGTTGCTGCACTTTGATTTTGTCTTACTCGTGTGAATTTGAATACTTTAGAAACAGAGTGGTGTACTTATATCTGGTTATATATATATATATATAGTTGCTGTATAGAGTGTTGCACTTTGATTGTATAGTTACTGGTTTGATGCACAAACACATGCAAGTCTTGCATTGAACACTTATATTTTGAACACATTTTGAACAATTGTGTTGACTGCAACAATTGTGGTTTTTTTGTAAATATGCAGGAATAATGGATGTAAAAGTTAAGAAATAAAATTAAAAAAAAAGGGCTTTAGATAGCGTTTCCTTGTACAAACGCTATCTAAAGTCAGACTTTAGATAGCGTTTGTATAAGGAAACGCTATCTAAAGTCTGACTTTAGATAGCGTTTCCGTGTACAAACGCTATCTAAAGTCACCTATTAATAGCAGTTCCTAAATGCTATCTTTGCTAACGAGTTTTAATAGCGGTAGCATAGATAGCGGTTACAAACGCTATTAAAAGGCATACGGAAACGCTATCTAAAGTCTAATCTGTTGTAGTGCCTCTTCATCCGAAGAAGACATTATTGCTTAGCCTTTCAAGACAACAAAGAGACAGAGAGAGAGAGAAAGATTTTTTTGAAGACAAGAAAATAAAATAGAGAGAGTAGGCGTGCTAACTTCTTTCTAATGCTTTGTGTAACACCCCCCTTGGGCATTACTACATAACACATGCAGAAGTAAATTAAAAGATAATTCGCTGGTTGCTTTCGGAAGTGTTTTCTTTTAAGTCAGAAAACTGGGGTAAATTTTTTTTTCTTTAAGGATAACTCTGAAATCCATCGTTCATACATTCAAAACGTAAAGTCACGTTCGTAACAAAGTTTCCATGACATACAAAATTTCTCTAGGTTTCCACTTTCGAAAGAAAAAGTTCAAACTACAGATGGATGTATATAACACTATATTTACCGACCTCTTTAGATATACAACCCCAACTCAGACTCCTAAGGTGGTCATTCTATCAAATATTCATTGGAGAGGTCCCTCAATCAGAATACTTTCCCAACCTCTAACAATAGGTCTTCAAGTGACTTAGAAAGACTCCTCTACAACATCGGTGCTAGAGTGCCAAGGTACTACAGCAAAACCCGAAGAGACATGATATAACTGTAAGAGTGAGACACCGACAAATGGATATGTCATACAACAACCATACACATGATACATACAACACCTTGGCATATTAACATTTTAAACATTACTCATAGGTAAACAACAAGTATTATTTCAATGGGTCTCATACCCGAATCAATCAATTTTATAAAAATAATGCATGACACTTCTATTATCAGGCTCTAATCCTAATCTCATGAGATGCCATCACCGTTTTATCCTTAAGAAAGAAAGAGTTGATCAGGGCTCATACGCCACGTTTGGCAAGTTGTCTCCGTTACCTCATGTACCCGGATCAACACCATCACGAATCCCTTATAACGGGCATTCGGATGTATACATCATCAAATACCATATCTTAAGCGGGTATTCGGTAACTCAAGCACGTCTGCCAAGGGGAAATGCATATGAATAAAAGACTTTTCATTATCGAGATTTTTCTTTGTGTTCACTCTTTTCCGTTGTCAAAGCCCAAGGCTAACGACTATTCACAATTTTCATCACTTGAAAATCAATAACACAGGACGCCCAGTACGAGTGCTCAATCACAACATCTTAGACCAATGCACCAGTCAAGACTTGTGGTCATAGAAAACAACATTCGCCTTTAATAACGTTTATCACAACGTGAATAGGACACACAGTCCACAACAATGTGAATAGGACACACAGTCCACAACAACGTAATTAGGACACACAGTCCACAGCAACGTGACACGGATCAAAGATCTACGTGTAAATTACAGAACACTAGTATTCCGACGTCTCGTATACTAGATTAGATTTCACCTCTTCTTACTTTTCGTTCAGTGAAAATCAAAAACCAAAACAAAGCCTCGGTCACTTATCCAAGTAACTGGAATGTTTCTAAATCATTTAGGAGAAAATCTTTTTCTTTACAAAGTATTTTATAAAACATTTGGAAATTCGTTTGCTTTTGAAATCCTCAATGGAATAAGGTCAAATATTTTCAAAGGGGTTTTTCTTTCATGAAACACATAGTTCGAAAAAGGTTTTCTCTCGTACAAACTTTGGATCATAAAAAGGTAGTTTCTATTGACTTAAAAACACTTCAACGTTCCTTTTCAAAACTAGAATCTCATTCTCTTGAAGTAAGCGTTTTAAACAAGGAACTTTTATAAATGAAACCAATACTTTCAAAGTTCTATTCAAGGCTTATTAAGGCTTTTAATCCTTTATAATCATTGTGCGCAGACTCAAGTCCGGCTTCTCAAACTTCAATCAACAGTAATATATTCTCAACAATAATATCACAGTTAAAGACAGTTCATCACACACACACACACATATATATATATATATATATATATATATATATATATATATATATATATATATATATAATTCATAATACTTTAAAGCAAGTAACGTTCAACTTCAAGTAATAACCACAATAGTTCAAGTAAACAAGTTATTCAAGAATTGACACAATATCACAATAATATTCAAATCACTCAAGTAAACACATACACACATGCATATAGTCATTGAATATCCCTAGGCAATCCCGTCTTACCTTCCGTGAAGGAAGGAGATTAGATGCTCGAAGAGGTATGTCACGAACGTCCTCGTTTCCTCCGCGATGGAAATCTAAGGTTATGAACACAAAATCACAAGTTAAAATCAAACAAGAACACTAAACCACAAGGTATAGGTTCGGCCAAGGCTAGTTCTTAGGGTTAGAGATTCCCGAAAATTATACAACTCATGGATTTATGATCCTTAAGTGTTAGGAGTTCATAAACAATGATCATTTAACAAAGTTGAATCAAAATTCCACTAAGTTAAAAACATAGGGCATTCGGCCAAGGCTAGTAAAATAGGCTAGAATTCACTAAACATTCCAATCTCTTAGGTTTAGCATCCATATGTGTTAAGGAGCTCAAAACCATGATCATTTTGGAAAAATAAGAACAAGGTATCCTAGGTCCATAACCTTCTAGGTTCGGCCTTCATAGGATTCATAGGCTAGAGATCTTTAAACTTTCCAATCTCTTAGACTTAGCATCCAAATATCTTATGGAGCTCAAGTCCATGATCATCTTGGAAAAATGAAAATAACACATACTAGCTTTCATAACATAAAATAAACAAGTTATAAATCCTTAAACTTTCCAATCTCTTAGACTTAGCATCCAAATATCTTATGGAGCTCAAGTCCATGATCATCTTGGAAAAATGAAAATAACACATACTAGCTTTAATAACATAAAATAAACAAGTTATAAATCCTTAAACTTTCCAATCTCTTAGACTTAGCATCCAAATATCTTATGGAACTCAAGTTCATGATCATCTTGGAAAAATGAAAGTAACACATACTAGCTTTAATAACATAAAATAAACAAGTTATAAATCCTTAAACTTTCCAATCTCTTAGACTTAGCATCCAAATATCTTATGGGAGCTCAAGTCCATGATCATCTTGGAAAAATGAAAGTAACACATACTAGCTTTAATAACATAAAATAAACAAGTTATTAAGAGTTCTAAATCCATGATCAATACTTGGAAAGTTGAAACATAGTATCCTAGGCCTACTTATTCATATTTTTCGGCCATCCTATGAACAAGCTATCAAAACTTCCAAGATTTATAGATTCAAGATCAAGGGATAGTTAGAAACTCAAACACAAGATCATATTCCAAAATTTGAAACAAAAACTTCCTAGGTCACAAATGCAAGCATTCGACCTTCATTGGAAGAGATGGATAGAGATTTTTATTTTACACAGCCTCTTAGTATGTGAAAATATAAGTTAATACAAGACTATAGAAAGTGGTTTCAACTCAAAAGGAGATTTCTACCATTTTAGAGAGATTTTAGAAGTTTAAAGCATATAAAGAACACATAAAGTAAACTAAGAAATAAAAGATGAAACTTGCAAAAAGATTTATATGAGAGCATTACCCTTAGTATAAGGAAGAACTTTAATGAAGAACTTGAGTAGAAAAGATGAATAAAAACTAAAGCTTTAAGAGCTTCAACTTTCAGAAGAAAGAAGATGATGAACTTTAATTAAGTTTGAAGGAGGAAGATGATGAAGTGAAAATAAAAGGAGTATATATAGAGATGGGAGAGAGTGGTACGAAATTGAGGAGAGAGGAATGAGCTTGTAGAGCAAGTTTTGACCTTGTGCCTTGTTTGGTTTGAGAATAGAGAGAAAAATGGGTTTTTAGAATATAATATGTTATATTTCAAAAAGTGTCATCATGACCACTTTTTAGGAGGTAGCTTAGACCATACCTCTAGTGAGTCACCTCACTCCCTCATCTCACATCAAGCCTTTTATGTCTCCTATTCTGCTCCATTTCGTACCCGGTTGTATTTCCGATCATAATTCTTCCGACATTTTCGCCCGAATAAAATATTTTATTTTATTTTTGAACGAAAATTTTCAAAAAATAACCAAAGTGGAAGGAAACATAATAAAAACACCAACTATCTCGTTCACGGGTCAAAATTAGGTTTTCTGCTCAGTAAAATTGTATCGGCAGTGAAAACGCATTAAATATATTGATTCTTTAAAAGAGAAAACAAAAAATATATCAAATTGTAATCAATAATAATGTTTTTGGGTCAAAATTAAACACATTAAATCAATCAATAGGATTGTTTAGGTTTCATGTGTGTTATCTTTTTCAGATTCTTTCGATTGAAAATCCGGACTTTTATTACTTTTGGATCTACCTTGCTCATGCTCAGAAAAGGAGGATTTACCATTTTTTTTTTTTGAACCACACTTTAACCATTTTATTATTCATCTTGTTTACGTACACATATACGAGGAACATATATATAAATTACGTTTTGTTATTTTTATATTAAGATGGAGTATTGTTGTTAATTTGTCCAATCAAAAAAATAATTGCTGTTAATTGTTACAGGAAAAAAAATCCGAAAATTGTCATTCAACTTTTTTTTTGTATCAATCGTAAAAATAAAATAAAAAACTTGACTATGTGTATTTTGATTCTAAAAAAGTAATAAATAAATTTAAAATTTAAAATTAAATCAATGCATTAGTGGTAAGCTATTGTCTACCTCATAGAATATGGAAGAATCAAAGCATTAATGGTAATATATGTCTGTCATAAATGAAAATATATTCAAATTCATTGCATTTCTAAAAATGGTATTTGCAAAACTGAAATAAATCAAATTGAAGTTATAAACAAAAGAATTAGTGAGGTTCACCCAATAATTAAAATTCAAATAAAATATTAAATGGTAGGCAGGAGAATAATGGAAGTAAATTTGGGGCGCTTAATTGTTGAATCAATTTACTAATTTGAAATATGGAGATTAGTGATTAATCCTAATCAGCATTGCAATCAACCTTTATAAAGCAATAAATCAACTAGAATCAAATTTTAAACCCATTAAAGCATTAATTAGTATAAAAAATTAATTTTTATAAAATTAATTGTTGAATAAAAAATAAAGATAGTACCCAAAAGATATTAAATAGAAATGGAATACTGATGCATTGAATCAGGTGAATGGTAGTAGTAGTATGGTACAAAGTATTGACTATTGAGAATGATAAACAAGGAAAGTATTCAAATTTATTTCTTTCACAGAATTTGGAACCTTTGTGCTTGATTTGATAATGACATGAGCAATATGGTTTTCATACTGTCCTCCTCCAATAAAAGACTATTTTTGTGGGAGACAACAGGCAGATGAGAGTAGAGAAGATATATAGAAGGTCATGGTGATCATATCGAAATTAATTGCTTCGGGGCCTGTGATTCTTAAGTTAATATATTACAGCTTTATTTCTTTCATACTATTGGGAACCTATGTGCTTGTAATGATATGGGAATATGGATTTTATGCTGTCCTCCTTGTGGGAGGCAACAGGGAGATGAGATTAGAGAAAATATAGCAAAGCAACCTATAGATGTAGAGCAGCCTCAAATAACTGTACAATTTGAAAGTGTAAAGGCAACCATACAGATCAACATCACCGTTTGAGGTTCGAGACTTATCACCGGTTAGAACCTTCATAGCCGAACGTGGCGAATGTGCTATATACATGGAAGAATTCAAGAATGGGGCTACCATTCAACCTTTTGGAGTGTGCGTCCATGAATTGCATTCCTCTTGCATCCACCCTTGGTTCAATACCGGAGAAACTACTTGTCCTCTATGTCGTGAAGATTTATTCAATCGCTCTCAAGACTAAGAAGCACATGGATAGGATTACAATATGAATTTTTGGTATTAGTTGTGCAATATAAATTACAAATGTAGTCTATGATCAACTTGATTATGTGTATTTTGATTCTAAAAAAGTAATCAATAAATTTAAAATTTAAAATTTAAAATTAAATCAATGCATTAGTGGTAAGATAATGCTTGCCTCATAGAATATGGAAGAATCAAAGCATTAATGGTAATATATGTCTGTCATAAATGAAAATATATTGAAATTCATTGCATTTCTAAAAATGGTTTTTGCAAAACTGAAATAAATCAAATTGAAGTTATAAAGAAAACAATTAGTGAGGTTCACCCAATAATTAAAATTCAAATAAAATATTAAATGGTAGACAGGAGTATAACGGAAATAAATTTGGGGCGTTTAATTGTTGAATCAAATTGCTAATTTGAAATATGGAGATTAGTGATTAATCCCAATTAGCATTGCAATCAACCCTTATAAAGCAATAAATCAACTAGAATCAAATTTTAAACCCATTAAAGCATTAATTAGTATAATGGAAACAAATTTGCACCCCCACACCCAATTGCGCCTACAACGTCTTTATTTCCCCTACTCCCCATTTAAGAGTTATAAATCTATGATCAATACTTGGAAAGTTGAAACATAGTATCCCAGGCCTACGGCCATCATAGGAACAAGCTATTAAAACTTCGAAGATTTATAGATTCAAGATCAAGGGATAGTTAGAAACTCAAACACATGATCATATTCCAAAAGTTGAAACAAAAACTTCCTAGGTCACAAATGCAAGCGTTCGGCCTTCATTGGAAGAGATGGTGGGTAGAGATTTTAGTTTTACACAACCTCTTAGTATGTGAAAATATAAGTTAATACAAGACTATAGAAAGTGGTTTCAACTTAAAAGGAGTTTTCTACCATTTTAGAGAGATTTTAGAAGTTTAAAGAATACAAAGAACACATTATGTAAACTAAGAAATAAAAGACGAAACTTGAAAAAAGATTCATATGAGAGAATTACCCTTAGTATAGGAAGAACTTTAATGAAGAACTTAAGTAGAAAAGATGAATAAAAACTAAAGCTTTAAGAGCTTGAACTTTTAGAAGAAAGAAGAAGATGCAGGTTTAATGGAGATTGAAGGAGGAGGATGATGAAGTCAAAATGAAAGGGGTATATATAGAGTGGGGGTAGGAAGTCCACCGTCAAAGGGGAGAAGAGGGAGAGCTTGTTGAGCAAGCTTGGTGGTTTAATGCTTGATTGGATGGAAGAATAGAGAGAAATGACTTTTGTATTAGAATAGTATTATAATTTGAAAAGTGTGATGATTACACTTTTAGAGTGTGTCATAGCCTCTTCCATCATGTCTCCTTACTTCTTTTATGGTCCCTATTCTGGTTCATTTCGTACCCGGTTGCATTTCCGATCGTAAATCTTCCGACGTTTTCACCCGAATAAAATATTTTATTTTATTTTTGAACGAAAATTTTAAAAATAACCAAGGTGGAAGGAAACATAATAAAAGCACTAACTATCACGTTCTTGGGTCAAAATTAGGTTTTCTGCACAGTACACTTGTACCGGCATTGAAAACACAGACCGACTTCCGTCTGAATTTTCAACCGAAATTTCTACCGTGACTTCATATGATATAACAACACAAGAAAATGATTTTAGTTTAATTAAAATCATCCTCTGAGTTTAATCTAATACAAACACATTTAAATATGTATTTATTGCTACATAATACATAGGAAAAACAGGGTGTTACAAACACGACGGCTAGACAAGTATCGAATATTTTTGTTACAATGTTTATTTTAATTTTGAGTTTAATGGAAATGTAACATCTTTTTAAATTATTTCTATTAAAATTTAATTTTTTTTACTTATTCCATATTCCATACTATTTTTTCATATCTATATCCTTGACAATTAAAATCTACGAGATAAAAAGACCAACTAATATAGGGACATTAAAGAGTAGATGAACACAACAACTCGGCAAGTGTGAATGGGATCGAAATTGAACTACAAATTTAAACTTTTGATTTTATGAGGAGAATGATGAAAACATATGCATCTCAACAACGATTTATTATGGTTTCATAAACGTTGAAAAGTATTTAAATATGTTTTTTTTTTACTTCATATATGATGTGAGACAATATTTTTATATATTCAATTGAAATTGTATTTGCTAGATATTTTTTTTAAAAAAATAAATTATTTTTTTTATAAAAACCATAAAAACATTTCAATCAAGTATTTATAGTTTATTCTTGAACTAATAAGCAAAAAAAGTCTGGTATTCAATTAAATAGAGTTAATTTGAATTTAAATAATTAAACATTTACATTAATACAAAAAATTAAAATAAATATTTGTTTAACTTTCCTAAAGAAAATTCCATATTTCGAGTTATATTTTGAAAATTTTCGTCAAAGTTTTGTTCTTAAAAATGCATTGTGATATTTATACTAGGATTACAATTTCAAAATAAAAAAAATTACGATTTTCAAAGTTTCTATTTTAATAAATTTGATTGTATATTAAAACTTTTTTAAAATTAAATTTACTTTAACATTAGAAATTAAATTTATAATTTTTTCTCTTTCAAATAATTTTATTTCAATGAAATAATATCCTTTCACAAGAGTCATTTTTTGTTCGCTTTCCTTATTGAGATAGAAACAAATCGTATTCATGAGACAAATATTTTCATTTGAAATTGGAATAGACTCCTCTAAAATGAGTAAATTTATAAAGTGAGGAGGGTATTAGTTAAAGTAGGTTGAAAACTTTAAAAATAATATCATATCTAAATATAATTTTTTAAAAATGGTTACTTTGCACGAAAAAAAGGATAAATAAATCAAGTAGATTTTCAAGAGATACTAAAAATATGGTTGACAATTATATTTTCTAAAAATGGTTAACTCACACCAAGAAAATGGGAGAAATAAATCAAATAAATTTTCAAAAGAGAATAAAAAATAATATAATAAATGAATATATTTTTTAAAAATGTTTAACTTACATGGGAAAAATAACATGAGAAATAAATCAAATAGATTTTCAAGAGAGAATAAAAATAATAAAATGATAGATAATTATTATTATTTTTAAAAAATGTTTATCTTGCATAGGAAAAAGAGAGAAATAAATCAAACAGACTTTGATGAGAGAAGGAAAAAATAATATGATAAATAAATATATTTTTTAAAATGATTAACTTGCACGGAAAAGGAAGAAATGGTAGAAATAAATAAAATATATTTTCAAGAGAAAATAAAAATATTAATATTATAGATAAATAAATTTTCTAAAAATTATTAACTTGATCGGGGAAAAGAGAAGAGACATATCAAATAAATTTTCAAGAGAGGCGAAAAATAATATGATAGATAAATATATTGTCTAAAAAAAGCTTAACTTTCAGAGGAAAATATGAGAAATAAATCAAAATATTTTCCATAAAGATTTTTTTTCATATGATAGATAAATATATTTTCTAAAATTAATTACTTGCAAGGATAAAAAAGGAGACATAAATCAAATAGATTTTCAAGAGAGAAGAGAAAAATTTCATATCATAGGTAAACATATTTTCTAAAATTTGTTAACTTACACGGATAAAGAGGAGAAATAAATCAAATATATTTTTAAGAGAAGAAAATGTTCATATGATTACCAAGATATTGTGAACAGTTTAAAAAAGTGTTTAAATAAATTACTTCGAGAAATGATTAATTAGCTTGAAAGTTAGTTGTAGCTTTGAAAACATAATATATATATATATATATATATATATATATATATATATATATATATATATATATATATATATATATATATATATATATATAATATTAAATGTTCAAAGAAGTATCATATCAAGGTAGTAGAAAAAGAAATAGTTAATACTAATTTATAATTTTTCTCTCAAAAAATCACTATAATATTGATGTTGAGAGAAGTTGCTAGAATACCAAGGTATTGGGATAAATGTTAAATATTGAAAATAATATGATACTAAAATATATTTTCTAAAAATGCTCAACTTTGACGGGAAAAGAGGAGAAATAAATCAAATGAATTTTCAAAAGAGAAGAAAAATTTAATATGATAGATAAATATATTTTCTAAAAGTTATAATTATCATCAGACAAAGAGTAAATAAATCAAATAGATTTTCAAGATGGAAGATAAAAATAATATGATGGATGAATATATTTTTATAAAAGTATTCAACTTACACAAGAAAAAGTGTAGAAGTATCAAATAGATGTTCAAGAGAGAATAAAATAACAATATGATAGATAATTTTTTTTTTAAATGATTAACTTGTAGAGGAAACGAGGAAAAATAAATCAAATAGATTTTGAAGAGAGAAAATAAATAATGCGATAGCTAAATATATGTTCTGAGGGGGAATAATTAAATAAAATAAATTTTCAAGAGACAAAAGAATTCATATCATTACGAAGATCTTTGTGTTTATTATCGGTGTTTTAATAAATTAAAATGAGAAATGATTCATCAGTTTGAAATGCAGTTGTTGCTTTGGAAACATATATATATTTACTATTAAATGTCCATTGAAAGTATGATACTAAGGTAGTGAAAGAAAGAAACAACATCATTTTGGATTAATCACAATCTTTTTTTTATAGATTTCATTGATTTTTCTATGGGTTGGGTACATGCCCCCCATATCTTTTGTTTTCTTTTCTTCTTTTTAATAATATGGTCTCTCTTTTTCCTTTTTGGTGCTTTTTCCCTAAGGAAGGTTTTGCATCATAAGGTTTTAATGAGGCTCCTTTTGCTTAATATATATATATATATATATATATATATATATATATATATATATATATATATATATATTCCCATTATATTTTATTTTCAAATAAACATCTTTTTTTAAAAAAATGTTCACAAAAAAAAATCTTTTTTTTATTATAATATCAATAATAGTTGTTAAGTTAATATTTGCTACAGTTTTTGATCAATGATTCAGACAAAATAATTTTTTTTTAAAAATAATGTTCACAAAAAAAAATTTATTTAAAAATAACAATATTCTTCCTTTACTTTTTTCCTCCACATGCAAACATTTTTTATATCTACCTTTTAATATTGCATAAATATTGTGATATTCCACCTGTGCCGCATGTAACACCCGCTCGGTATTACTACGTAACACTTTTTTTTTAAGCAAGAAGGAGTGCAGAAGCATCACTGCAGTGGAAATCATCCCAACTATGTTGGCACCAAAACCACTACCAATCACCTGCAGCACCCCATAGTATTATTAAAAACAAAAGAAAGAAATACAAGAAAACATGGGGGGACATAGGACCTTACCCATGAGAAGAGGGGGGATTACAAGAATCTAAAATTAGGCATACCCCACCTATTACAGAAGAAATCATGCCTAATAAAACTGGGAATCAGGCTCCACCAAGTGAAGCATTTAGAACTGACTCCAAAATTGGCTAGCTTATCAGCACAGTGATTAGCTTCTCTAAAAACATGAGAGCTCAAGAAAGTAAAGTTTGAGGCCAAAGGAATACAGTTTCTCAATTTAGTTCTAATTTTCCAAGGAGCTATGTCTGGATTCGAGTAAGCAAGAACCACAAGAGAAGAGTCACATTCCAGCCATAATCTAGACCAGCCCCTCTCAAAAGCAATCTGAATTGCTGTCATGGCAGCAAGCAGTTCAGCAGAGAAAGAGTCCTGAGTCCCATAGAATTCAGCAAAACAGCCAAGAGTAGCTCCACTATTGTCTCTAAAGATTGCACCCCCACCAGCTTGACCCGAAGAGCCTTTAGAGGCCCCATCTGTGTTTACTTTAATCCAGCCTGGGAGAGGAGGGGTCCAAACAACATGGAGAATTTTAGGAGAGGCTCTCGGATGGCCTTTGATCCTCAGCAGCTCAAAGATTCTCAATTCCTCAGCAGAAGAGGACATTTTATTTGCAGAAGCATTACCAGACAAAGAAATGGAGGCTTTGAGCATGCTAGTAGCTGCTCTCATTGTGATTGTTCTATCATCAAACTTCAGTTTATTTCTTGAGAACCAAATGATCCAAAAGGAATTAATAATAGCTGCAGTTATAGTGTCTTTCATTTGCAGGCTCCACTGCTTATGGCAAAGGGAGAGAATAGAGAATAAAGAAGAAGTGTCCACCTGCACATCAAAGACTGATCCAATCCAATGCCAAATTTGCATTACAAAAGGACAAGCTAAGAAGAGGTGGTCTGCACTTTCTGCTGCAGACAAGCAAAGATCATGATCAAAATAAAGTCAAAGTGACCCTCTTTTGAAGTTGATCTTCAGTAGGCAACTTATTATGAATAAGCCTCTAGATGACAAAAGACTTAGAGGGAGGAATTGCCCTATTCCAAATCAGTTTAGATCAGTCACAAATGGAATGCCTGATGTCTAAGAAATGGAAAGCTTCTTTGAAAGATAAACCACCCGAGGTTGAGTGCTGCCAAATAAGAGTGTCCACTGCAGGGAAAACAGGAATGTCCAAATGAGGCAGCTCCTGACCAAAAATTGGGAGGTTAGCCATTAGAGATGAAGGAATAATCCAGCTGCCATCCCTTATAAAATCAGCAAGCTTGGCTTTCGATTTTATCTTGCAGGTCAGTGAGGAACTTGCAAGAGATCTACCAAGGGCTTTGAGAGCCATTTGTCGACCCAGGTTAATTGATGAACCATCTCCAATCTGCCAAACTGAATTGTTAAGAACAGACTGCATATGATTTTTAATGCCAGGCCATAAGGAAGACTTGACATAGGTGGGGACAGGCTTGCAGTGATGAGAGAATCTGCTCCTAAGAAATGTAGCCCATTCAGCACCAGAGGAAACCAACTCAAAAGATAATTTTAAAAGAGCAGCATCATTGAGAGCTAACAAAGACTTAATGCCCAATCCACCTTCCAGAACAGGTCTGCAGAGTTTCTTCCAAGCAACTGTGCAGATTTTCTTGACATTAGGATCTCCAGACCAAATAAAATTCCTAATGGATTTGTCTAGCTCCTTAAGAACAGATGAGGGCCAACAGTAGACATGAAAGCTATGAAGCATCATACTGTTGATCACAGACTTGACAAGCTCAACCCTTCCCATGATTGAAAGAAGGTTACCTTTCCAAGAGGCAAGTTTGGAGGTGATTCTGTCTGCTAAAGGCTGCAAGTGAATTCTTCTTGGCTTGCCCTTGAAAATTGGAACACCAAGATAATTGAAAGGAAAGGATCCAGCAGAAAATCCAAGTATCTGAGCCACTTTGGATGACTTATTAGGGGAGATACTACCCGAATAGAATTTGCACTTGTTGAGGCTAAGCCTTTGACCTGAAGCAGCTCCATACTCAGCAAAGAGGTTCATCAGAGCTTCAAGTCCCCTCTTGCTCCCCTTACATAGAACAAGTACATCATCTGCATACAAGACATGGCTAGGAGAAGCAAGGCTCCTAGGACCAGAAATAGTTTGTAACACTCCAGAGCTGACAAGGGCAGATATTCCTCTACTCAAGGCATCTTCAAAGAAGACAAAAAGCGGTGAAAGAGGGTCACCTTGTCTAACCCCTCTTTTATAGGCAAAGAAACCTTCTGGTTTACCATTGATCAGAAAGGATAGCTTAGCAGAGTGAAGGATTGTTTTGATCCAATTGCAGAAAGTAAGATTGAAACCAAAACCTTTCAAAACAGAAATAATGAAGTTCCAGTCCAATGTGTCAAAAGCCTTTTTAATGTCAAGCTTTAGGGCCAGATTTCCACCATAGGCCTTATAGTCCAACAAATTACAAGCCTCTGAAGCAATACAAATGCACTCCTTGATGTTTCTACCTTTGACAAAACCTCTTTGCTGTGGAGAAATGATTCTGGCTGCAATATTTGCTAATCTGTCAGCTAGCACCTTTGTAATGATTTTAAGCTGAAAATTGGCTAAAGCAATAGGTCTATAGTCTTCAATTCTATCAGCATGTGGCATTTTTGGAATCAGAACTACCAGATTGGAATTCATGTTAGGCAAGAGCCAATTCTGAGCAAAAAATTGATTGACTGCCATACACACATCAGTGCCAATAATATCCCAGTAGGATTGGTAGAAACAACCACCAAAGCCATCAGGACCAGGAGCACCCTCACCATTCATTGCAAAGACAGCATTCTTTATTTCCTCCATAGAAGGCAGCCTTGTCAACAGACTGTTTTCTTCAGCTGTAACAGCATTGGGAATGACCCTGTTTATGAGATCATTAGGTTGACAATCATTAGGGACTGCATACAGATTTGAGAAGAAATCAATGACATGGTTAGCCAAACCCCCTGCATCATCAATGATAGCATCTCCACATTTAAGCATACTCAAAGATTTAGCAGCATATCTGGTTTTTGCAATTCTATGGAAAAAAGCAGTGTTTCTGTCCCCTTGGCAATGCCAATCAATCCTGGATTTTTCTCTCCAAAACTCCTCTTCAAACAGTAAAGCCTGCTGCAATTCAGTTTGTGCTAGAACCTCTTGCTCCATGAGATCATCATTCACACCTCTGGAATTAATGAGTTG
This sequence comes from Sophora flavescens, assembly GCA_030762895.1. NCBI lineage: Eukaryota > Viridiplantae > Streptophyta > Magnoliopsida > Fabales > Fabaceae > Sophora > Sophora flavescens. The sequence goes on along the minus strand of CM061069.1, from coordinate 99,581,122 downwards.
CTGGACCGAATCCACAGCAGCCAAGGCAGCCTCAACTCTATGATGCACATTCCCGAAAACCAGCTTGTTCCAATTTTTTAGTTCAACTTTTAAGGATTTCAGCTTCTGTGAGAGAACATACATTGGACAGCCATACACAGGCTTGCTCCACACTTCCTTAATGAGCCTATAACAATCCGGATGACCAATCCACATTTTATGAAATTTAAAAGCAGAAGGGAAGGACTGAGCCGATCTAGAGCAGGTTACCATTATGGGAAAGTGGTCAGACTGAGATCTAATCAAGGTACAACAATAGGTGGAGTTCCAATTGTCTAGCCAAGCTTCATTACAAAGGGATCTATCCAGCCGTTTTTCAGTGTGAGCAGACCCCCTTCTCCTATTACTCCAAGTAAAACTGGCTCCTCTAGTAGGGAGATGGATCAGGCTGGCTGCATCAGTGAAGTTCTTAAAGTCTTCACAAGCAGCCTTGAGAGGTAAGGAAGAGCCTCTAACTTCGTGGGATCCCAAAACAGAATTAAAATCACCAAGCATGCACCAAGGCCCAGGATTGTTGACCTGCAGACTAATTAATTCAGACCAAAGGGATCTCCTAGAGAGATGAGAAGTGTTAGCATAAATAGCTGCAACAAAAAGATCTTTTCCATCTATGTTTATCTGAAATGAACACTGCTGAGAAGAGCAGGACAGAGAGGTAGGAGATAACTGGATACTACATAACCCCCATATATTTGGCAGAAGACTACCCCTATCATTTAGACAAAAAACCTTTAAGTTTAGCTGCCTCCAAAAGGAGTCTGAAACATCAGAAACCTTGATCCAAGGCTCAGAAATGAAGACAAAATCTGGTTTGTTAGCCATACAGAAATTCTTGAAAACCAACCTTGTACTAGGATTTCCAAAACCCCTACAATTCCAATATATGATTTTCATTAGGCAAACTGTGTAGGGCCACCCCTTAATCGGGCAAAGGTTTTTTCCTGCTGTGCTGCCTTAGCAGCTTTTTGCCTTAATTTTTTCTTCTTAGACTTAGAAATGACATTTGAGAAATCATCTTCTTGAGAGGTCAAGAGGTATTTACTAGGGTCAGCCCTTCCAGTTATAGGGGGCTGATTCACCCCAATGGCAACATCAAGATTGTCTTCCTCATGACCCCAAAAACGGCTGAAAATTTGTAAGTCAGAAGTCACAACTTGATTCCTGATGTCACTGTCAGGAGTGACACTAATAGTGCAACTCCCTAAAGGATTTGTAACAAGAGGAATATTACCTTGAAGAGGCACAGAGATCTCTTTGCCTGCATACAAAACCTGATCATTGTGCTGTGAAGGAGAACAATCCACAGGAGTATCTGCCACAAAGGTCCCAGTATTGGAGACAGAGTGTTGGATAGGAGAGATGGGCTCACATTCTACAGGAGAGTGTTGCATGACCCCACAGATAGGGGAAAGCACCTCTGCCACATTCAAAGGATCCGAGGGCTGGACAAATCCTAGAAGAGGATTAGTGGAAACTTGAACTTCAGGCTCAGTGCATGGGACATTATTAACTCCCAAAAAATCATCCGGTGCAATGACTGTCTCCACAGAGATTAAATTGGAATTGCTGGTGCCTTCCACCTGAACCAAATTTGGTTCAATACTATGATATGCATAAGCAACTCCTTTGCCTTTATCCCCAGTACTTCTTGCTGTTTCCTTCAGAGTCTCAGGATTTCCTTGATTTGTTTTTGGCACATATTGCACTACCTTTTTTCGAGGATTTTTCTGAACAACATTCAATTCCTTTGGAGCCTAAGATTCTCCTGTTTTATGCTTTCTGCAATTAGCACTGGAGTGGCCAATTATCTTGCAAGATGAGCAGAATGATGGGAGTCTCTCATATTCTATATCAACAAAGAAAGCGAAGTCTTCTCTCTCCACAAGGATCCTATCTCGCAGATCCTCAGTAAGATCAATCTCAATGAGGATTCTAGCAAAGTGGCCGAAAGATCTTGTCATAGTAATTTCATCTAATGCAATTGGCACACCAATACCACCACCAATCTCAAACAAGATCTTTGGCCGCCAATATTCTCGGGGCAAACCATGGAGCCGGACCCAACATTGTGCATGGGTTTGACGTAAAGTATAAGGGTTAAAATCCGGGATCCAAGATGACAATCTCAGCACACCTGGGTTCAAATTCCAAACCCCAGCAGATCTGATTCGGCGTTGATCCTCTAAGGAGGAGAAACTGAACTCATAGAAGCCTTTTCCCAGCGAAACCACAGACCATGTAGCGATAGGTTTCCAAACCTTGAGAAGCTTGGATCGCAAGTCACCCAGTTTTATTGGAGAATCTCCCTTGGACAGGATGAGACGACCAAGGACGAGGTTTTGGCATTCTTGGACACCAGCCTGGTATTCAGATTCAGAAATCTTTATCGCCCATTTGTCACCCTTCAAGCAAGGTTTTGGAAGTTGGTTAATAGGGATGTCAAAAGAAGTAGAAACCGCTTGTGCGAAGGTCTTTTTTGGAGGCGGAGCAGGACAGTTCGAAGGAGAAGAAAGGGGAGCAAGGAAACTCCATGGAACAATAGGATCGTTAGCCATGAAGAACATGCAAAAGCCTAGAAGATCACTGGAAGAGAAACCCTAGCAGAGCCATCTTCTCCAACCCGAAAATCCTAATTCAAATCCCACTTGTGGAAGTAAATTAAAAGATAATTTGGTGGTTGATTCCGGAAAATTGTTTTCTTTTAAGTCAGAAAACTGGGGTATAAAATTTTTCTTTAAGAATAACTCTGAAATCTATGATACATATATTTAAGACGTAAAGTCACATTCGTAACAAAGTTACCATGACATACAACATTTCTCTAAGTTTCCATTTTCGAAAAAGAAAGTTTAAACTACAATGGATGTACATAACACTACATTTACCGACCTCTTTAGATATACAACCCAACTCAGACTCCTAAGCTGATCATTCTATCAAATATTCATTGGAGAGACCCCCAATCAGAATACTTTCCCAACCTCTAACACTAGGTCTTCAAGTGACTTAGAAAGACTCCTCTGTAGCATCGGTACTAGAGTACCAAGGTACTGCAGCAAAACCCGAAGAGACCTGATATAACTGTAAGAGTGAGATAACGACACTAGATATATCATACAACAACCATATACATGATACATACAACACATTGTCAAATTAACATTTAAAACATTATTCGTAGGTAAACAACAAGTATTATTTCAGTGGGTCTCATACCCGAATTAATCAATTTTATAAAGATAATGCATGACACTTCAATCATCAGGCTCTAAACTTAATCTCATGAGATATCATCACCGTTTTATCATTAAGAAAGAAAGAGTTGATCAGGCTCGTATGCCGCATTGGGAAGTTGTCTCCGTCACCTCATGCACCCGGATCAACATCATCATGAATCCCTTATCAATGGCCATTCGGATGTATACATCATCGAATACCACATCTTAAGCGGGTATTCGGTAACTCAAGCACGTCTGCTAAGGGGAAATACATATGAATAAAAGACTTTTCATTATCGAGACTTTTCTTTGTGTTCACTCTTTTCCGTTGTCGAAGCCCAAAGCTAATGACTATTCACAATTTTCATCACTTGAAAATCAATAACACGGGACGTGCAGTCCGAGTGCTCAATCACAACACCTTAGACCGATGCCGCAGTCCAAGGATGTGGTCGTAGAAACAATTATAATTTTATCCATGTTTTATTTCTACATGATAAGGACTCCTAGCCTATAACAACGAAATTGGGACACATAGTCCTCAATTCCAAGATTAGAACTCCTAGCCCATAATATCACGATTAGGACCCTTGGTCCATAATTCTTGACACGGATCCCAGATCTTGTGCATAAAATTGAATGCTAGAGGCGACATCTCGAGAACTAGATTCTCTTTCACATGTGCTTACTTTTCACTCAGTGAAAATCAAAAACCAAAACAAAACCTCGGTCACCTATCCAAGTAACCGGAACGTTTCTAAATCATTTGGGAGAAAATATTTTCCTCTACAAATCCTTTTATAAAACAATTAGGAAATTCGTTTGCTTTTGAAATCCTTGACGGAATAAAATCAAATATTTTCAAAGGGGTTTTTCCTTCATAAAACACATAGTTCAAAAAAGGTTTTCTCTCGTACAAACTTTGGATCATAAAAAGGTAGTTTCTATTGACTTAAAAATACTTCAACATTTCTTTTCAAAACAAGAATCTCATTTTCTTTAAGTAAGCATTTTAAACAAGGAACTTTTATAAATGAATTAATACTTTCAAAGTTCTATTCAAGGCTTATTAAGGCTTTTAATCCTTATAATCATTGAGCACAAACTGAAGTCCAGCTTCTCAAACTTCAATCAACAGTAATATATTCTCAACAATAATATCACAGTTAACGACAATTCATCACATATATACAACTCACAATACTTTAAGGCAATTAATTAATAATCAACTTCAAGTAATAATCACAATAGTTCAAGTAAACAAGTCATTCAAGTATTTGCTCCATATCATAATAATATTCAAATCACTCAAGTAAACACATACACACATGCATATAGTCATTGAATATCCCTAGGCAATCCCCTCTTACCTTCCGTGAAGGTAAGGAGATTAGATGCTTGGAGAGGTATACCACGAACGTCCTTGTTTTTTCCGTGATGGAAGTCTAAGGTGATGGACACAAAATCACAAGTTAAAATCAAACAAGAACGCTAAACCACAAGGTATAGGTTCGGCCAAGACTAGTTCTTAGGGTTAGAGATTCCCGAAAATTATACAACTCATGGATTTATGATCCTTAAGTGTTAGGAGTTCATAAACAATGATCATTTAACAAAGTTGAATTAAAATCCCACTAAGTTATAAACTTAAGGTATTCGGCCAAGGCTAGTAAAATAGTCTAGCATTCACAAAACTTCCCAATTTCTTAGTTTTAGCATCCATATGTATTAAGGAGCTCAAAACCATGATCATTTGGAAAAATAAGAACAAAGTATGCTAGGTCCATAACCTTCTAGGTTCGGCCTTCATAGGATTTATAGGCTAGAAATCTTTAAACTTTCCAATCTCTTAGACTTAGCATCCAAATATCTTATGGAGCTCAAGTCCATGATCATTTTGGAAAACAATGGAACCTTAAACATTCCAATCTCTTAGAATTAGAATCCAAATATCTTATGGAGCTCAAGTCCATGATCATCTTGGAAAAATGAACGTAATACATCCTAGCTTTAATAACATAGAATAAACAAGTTAGAAATCCTTAAACTCTCCAATCTCTTAGACTTAGCATCCAAAATCTTATGCAGCTCAAGTCCATGATCATTTTGTAAAAATAAGAACTCAAACATCCTAGCACCTAAACTCTAAGTTTCAGCCATCGTAGGATGATGAGGAAAATATCCTTTGTTTAACAATAACTCTTACGTTTAGAATCACAAGGTATTAAGAGTTCTAAATCCACGATCATACTTGGAAAGTTGAAACATAGTATCCTAGGCCTACTTATTCATATTTTCGGCCATCGTAGAAACAAGCTGTCAAACCTTCCAAGATTTATAGACTTAAGATCAATGGATAGTTAGAAACTCAAACACATGATCATATTCCAAAAGTTGAAACAAAAACCTCCTAGGTCACAAATGCAAGCATTCGGCCTTCATTGGAAGAGATAGGTAAAGATTTTTGTTTTGCATAACCTCTTAGCATGTGAAAATATAAGTTAATACAAGACTATAGAAAGTGATTTCAACTCAAAAGGAGTTTTCTACCATTTTAGAGAGATTTTAGAAGTTTAAAGCATATAAAGAATACATAAAGTAAACTAAGAAATAAAAGATGAAACTTGCAAAAAGATTCATATGAGAGCATTACCCTTAGTATAAGGAAGAACTTTAATGCAGAACTCAATTAGAAAAGATGAATAAAAACTAAAGCTTTAAGAGCTTGAACTTTTAAAAGAAATGAAGAAGATGAAACTTTAATGGAGTTTGAAGAAGGAATATGATGAAGTGAAAATGAGAGGGATATATATAGAGAGGGGGAGGAAGTCCACGGCCAAGGGAGAAGTGAGGGAGGGCTTGTTGTGCAAGCTTGGTGGTTTAATGCTTGATTGGATGGAAGAAGAGAGAAATAACTTTTTGGAATAGAATAGTATTATAATTTGAAAAGTGTGATGATTACACTTTTGGAGTGTGTCATAGCCTCTTCCATCAGGTCTCCTCACTTCTTTTTTTGTTCCCTGATCTGTTCCATTTCGTACCCGGTTGCATTTTCGATCGTAATTCTTCCGACGTTTTCGCCTGAATAAAATATTATAATTTATTTTTGAACGAAAGTTTAAAAAATAACCAAAGTTGAAGGAAACATATTAAAAACACTAACTGTCTCGTTCATGGGTCAAAATTTGGTTTTCTGCACAGTAAACTTGTACAGGCAGTGAAAACACAGATCAGCTTCCGTCTGAATTTTCAACCGAAAATTTTATCGTGACTTCATATGATATAACAACACAAGAAAATGATTTTAGTTTAATTAAAATCATCCTCTGAGTTTAATCTAAAATAAACACACTTAAATATATATTTACTGCTACAGAAAGCATAGGAAAAACAGGGTGTTACAATACTACCCCTCTAAAAAGAATTTCGTCCTCGAAATTACGCACCTGGAAATAACTTAGGATATTGTAACTTCATCTTGTCCTTGAAATTACGTAACTTGAAACCAGATAGGTTCTTGTAGTGATATCCAAATCTCAAGATCCTACATCGTACTTCTTGTATTTACTTTTCCTTAGATGATATAACTTAGTAGTGATATTCATACTTTCGTTCTCTTCATCCTGAACATTAAATTGATTATCCTCAATTCATACTCTTCTTCCATAAATACTAATCCAAAAAAAAATATCTCTACATCCTTAACTCTCATGGTTAACACCAAGATTCCATCTAAGATTTATATTCTTCTCACATGAAGAGTAAAATGAAAACTTAATCACTTCTTGCCTCAAAATTCGTCCACAAGCAAAACTTCTTCAACACCTTATCCTCATGACGAACATCAAGTTCAACATTAACTCTACCACATATATCAACTTTCAACCCAAAGCACACAATTGTAGTCTTAGTTTCTTTTGGACTTATTCCACCACTCCAAATTTCATCACGGTCAGACCTTTCAAACTCTAAAACAGAGCTCTCAAACTCTTCTCACAACTTAGTTTCCCAAGAACTCCTCTTTACTATTTTCGTTCAGCTTAAGGGAAACTACTATTGATATTTTTCAATTAATCCTCGGACTCACGAAGTCAACATTCACCAAAAACGTTGATCACTACTCTAAATTCCTTTAATGATATATCTGCCTCGATCATGATAAGGTCCATTGTAATCATCTCACTCAATGATGTTGAACTTAAGGGTCCTCATAGTACCATTCACTTCTATACATTAACGAAGCTCCTATCAACTCTGGTTTGTCCTGCCATAGAGATGACAAAAATTAGGTACCACACTATCTCCCAACTAACCTGCTAAGGATAGGTCATCTCATTACTTATCCATCTAGCTGAGGATGATCAGTTGGACTTAGCCTCAACTTAGTCCTCAACACTTAAAGCAAACTTAACCGACACACGTTGATAAACTTCCATTTTTCATCTGAAACAACACTAGAAGATACTCTGTGACACCCTAAACTCGAGTCATCACATGGTTACCCGTTTACGGAAATAAAACCTAATTTACTAGTTGCTTTCGGAAAATAATGTTTTCTCAACGTTCATCTTTTCAAAATATGGTGATAAATTTTTTTTCCTTTTTATAACCTCATAACAACAACAACGTAATCAAACCACACTTAAATACACAATGTATATAAGTCATACAACTATACTGACTCATATGTTTTCACACCTAACTCATAATTAGTTTTACCCTCAAAACATAATAGGACCTAAGCTGGTCGTAACTAACAGACACTACAATCGATAGAAGCAGCAACAGCATGTCCCGAACTAGATAGCCTTCTCCTTCTTGTAGAGATCATACCCCCTTATGCGACTCTGATTTGGTTGTAAGGGTGAGACGCCAATATATGGATTTACCACAATAACTAAAAGCACAACACAAAGGAGGCACATACACATATACATGTCTATAACAACGTACTCATTCATATTATATCACATCGTTTATCAATGGATTTCACACCCGAAACATCAACGTTGGAAAAATATGCATGAACGCTTCAATACATCATCTAAACATTCACACCTAATCTCATGAGATATCTCCAACCTCGTGATGAGTTGCTCAGGCTCCATTGCCACACTAGGCAAACAGGCACACAGCCACAGGCACACAGCCAAATGCATGCAAGAAAAACACTTTTCTTTGTTTATATCTTTATTTGTCAAAGCTCTCAAAAGCTTACAACCCATCATCATTTTAAACATCGAATGCTCTCAAAAGAATCATCGCTTTAACATCGAATGCTCTCAAAAGCATCATCGTTTTTAACATCGAATGCTCTCAAAAGCATCATCATTTTAACATCTTTACAACTTTTATTAACAACACAGGACCTCAAAGTCCGAGTGCTCAATCACGAAACCCCTAGACCGTTGCAATCAGTCTTAGGTTCGTGGTAATAGAAAACATCTCAAAACATTTTAACTTCTTTAAGTAGATACTCAGTCTACAACACAACGAACCTTAATACCCCGGCGTCTCGGTTATTAAGTTCCATATCATCGTTTTACATCATTTTCGTCTGTGAAAAACAAATCCAAAATAAGACAACGTCATAAGAACACTAGTACCCCGACATCTCGGTTACTAAGTTCTATATCGTCATTTACGTCGTTAAGTAAAACTCATTTACCGAAAATCATTTCTACTTGAAATTCGTTTATAAAACGTCAAATCATCAAAAACTCTTTTACTGAAACTTCAGCTCTAAAAATTAAATCAATTCAGATTAAACCTCTTCTTAAAATAAGTACTGCTTTTTTAAACTTCCACCGTAAATAATTTTGAAACTTGCCGTCGTTTATCATTTTCCAAGAAAATGTTTTTAAAGTCAAACTTTGACATTGACTTTGACTTTTTTTATTATTATTTTTTTATCAAGGAATTTCAAATATTAATTTCACAAAATAACTTTTTATAATATTTCGGAATTTCTTGTGTAAAAATTAGCAGTACTAAAAAATTTCACGGTTATGCTCTCACCGTGACTCATAAATTTCTTTTACGCTAATAAATCATTAAAACAATAATATTTCTCAAAACTCATTATTTTTCCAAAATAATATTTTCCACCACTATTATATTCCAACATTTCCCATAAAACGTTGAATATAATTTTCACAGCTTATTAAAGTTTTTATTTGATTAATCGGTTGTGCACTGACCACTGTCAGGCCTCTCAAACAACATTCAACATTCAACATTCAACATTCAACAACATCATCAGGTTTATATCACCAGGCAGATCATGCATCATAACAACATAATATACAACTGCAAATAATTAAATAAATTAAAAGCAGATCAATCACCGATACACAGATAAACAACACAGCGTAAACAACATAAACAAATAACCACAACCACATATAAATCATATCAACCACACTACAAGCAAATAGCTATTGAGAAAATCCCTCAGGTAAGCTCCCCTTACCTCTCGAAGAACTTGGCTTCCGATTTAAAACTTTGTCGTGAATCTGGGAACCGTCAACGCACGTACACGATAATCTAGTTTATCCTTCATTAAACATGACACTCAATCAACAAACAAACAAATAAATCAAACCTAAAATCCTACATGTTGGTTTCGGCCAAGGGCTGACTTTTAGGGTTTAAAATCCTTAAAATTACTAATCATGATTAAGTCATGGATTAATGGTCCTTAATCAACCAAGATCATGGATTAGTGACTAAACAACTAAATTTTAAACTCAAAACTTCCTAACTCTCATATACTTAGATTCGGCCTTAACATGTTCATGGGGCTAGGGTTTTTAGTTTGATAAACCAACTTGGATTTATTAAGCATACATACTAATAGCTTGATTACTAAGATCATCAATGAAAACTTTGAACAAAACTCATCTAGTTCCAAGAACTAGGGTTTTGGCCTTTATGAAAAAAATAGGTTAGAGTTTGATTTTTGATCTTCTATGTACTTACATACAAGAATTATCAAGGTACTAGAAGATTGAATCATGAATCAAGACATGAAAATGAAACAAAACCTATGGACATCATTTTGTCATAGATTCGGCCCAGTCCAGAAATCAAGGAAAGAAATTTCTCATGATCATATGCTTCTAGATGATGAAAATAGAGATTATTATAAGATCATAGCAATTTTTCTAGAATTAGTTATGAATTTTCAAAGTTCTAGATCTAGAAACTTAAAAGTGATGAACATAGATGAAATAGACTTTGAATCATGAAACTTATTGAAGAACATAGATATTATTAGGTAAGAAGAATATGATTCACCTATTGAAGATCAAAGACAAGTGAAGATCCAAAGACTTGCTTCACAAAATGATGCTAAAAGGCTTATGAACTTAGAACTTTTGAGTAGTTTTTGTGCAAAGTGTGAAAATGTCAAATAATGAAGTGAAGGCATATTTATAAGGATGTGGGCTGCACCACTTTTGAGGGATTAAGTGGAAAGGAGGTGGATTCTCAAAGGATTAAAGTGCAAATAATTCCTAGGGACCATTTTGCAAAGATTCCAAAAGTATAAGGACTATTTTGCAAATTACCAATAAATTGAAATGATGACCATGTGCACATTAAATGTGTCCTCATCTTGACTTAACTTGGTTGAATTTCCATGAGACTTTTTGGAAAAACCTAGAAGGATGGAGAACAATTGAGAAGATAGTAGAATGGTGTAGAACATTGTAGAATATGTGAGAACATGGTAGAAAATTCTAGAATAATCTTGGCTCATCCAAAATGAGGGCAGCCCCTAATCCATATTGGGCTTGCGCATGGGCCTTAAAATTTTGGGCTTGGATTCATTTATGTGGGGCCCACTAAAATGGTTAAGGCTTAGACATGACATAGGAAACTTACATGATTTCTAATGGGCTTCATGAAATTAAATTCATGGACAAGGTTTTGGGCTTCATGGACACGGTCCACTAATGGTCTTGGAACAAAGATTTTGGCCCAATTCACTTAGAAAACTTAGAAACTAACTTAGGGACCAAAGTGTAATTAATAGAAAGTTCAGGGACTTAAGCGTAAAATCCATAAATTGCCACTTTAACCTTATAGAACCTTCTAGACTTAAAAGTATGATTCATCCACATGAATCATCTCAAAATCCTAAGATAACCTCTTTACCTGCTCTTGGAAACTCCGAAATCCATTCTGCCGCTCACCCGATTACGTATTTCGTCCGTAAAACGTAAATTTTTTTTTTCTGAAATAATTCTAAAAATGCAGAATTGTAGGAAATAAAATAAAAACCTTAAGTCTTTCGTTCACGAATTAAAATTAGGTATTTTGAGCAGTATTATAATACTGTCAATGGAATTCGCGGGCCGGATTTCGTCTGACTTTCCAACCTAAATTTTAATCGTAGCTTCCTACACTCAAGTAGAATTGAGTGGTAAACTCCGTTTACTTAAAATAATTTTCTAATACTCATATAAATATATACAAATAATCGTCCGCATTTCGATTATTTTGAAATAGTGAAAATCGGGGTGTTACATACTCCATGAAGTCTGAACAATCCTCTAATACATTATTCGGTTCTCAAAACCCATTATTTGGACTCTAAGGAACCAAACAATCCTCTGTCGTTTTGCGTGAGTCGTATACATGTTTTGCAGAGACCGAACGTTTGACGGAATTTCAATTCGACAAGAAAAATCTTCAAGAGGTAAGGGGAGTACCTGAGGGATTTTTCCGATAGTTGTATGTAATTGTTTGTGGTCTGTATATTTTATTTGGTGTATGTATTGTTTATGTAATTAGATTTCTCTGCTTTTAAGTTATCTGCTTTTAATTATTTGATTATCTGCATTTAATTGTATTATGTTTTATTGTACGTCATTAATTGTGCTATTTGCTATATTATTGACATGGATGTTATTGATGTTGTTTGTGGATTGTAAAGCCTGACAGTGGTCAGTGCTCAATTAATAATGAGGTTAAAAGCATTAAAAAGTTATTTACGGAATAATGAGTTTTAATTAGTGGAAAATGTGGAAAATAGTAATATATTATTATTAATTATTGGTTTTGTGAAATTTGGATTATAGTGAAAAATAATAATATTTTAATAATTTAACAGTGTAAGAGTGTTCTATGAGTCATAGTGAGGACGTAACCGTGAAAATATTTTAGTACTGCTAATTTTGACGTAAGAAATTTCTAAATATTATAAAATGTTATTTTAAGAAAATAAGTTTCAAAAATAATTTTATTATAGTGTTGGAAAAATTATTTTACTAGAAAAGTCATTTTTGGACTTATAACGTTTTTAAAACATCAAACGTCGGAAAATTCCGATAATATTTATAGTAGGATTACTAAACACGGTAATATTAGTTAAAACAGAGAATTTGTCTCAAAGCAATATTTTCAGGTTCAAAATATTGATTTTTGAAAGAAAATGAATTTTAAGTGATTTTGATGATTTGTAAAACGAATTTCCAACGTAAAAGGATTTTCTGTAAATTATTTTTATACAATGGGTTATTTCTGACAACTTGGATAAGTTAAGGAAATTTTGTTTTTGGATTTGGGTTTCACAGAGCGAAAATGTTGTTAAACTGAAATACGAACCTAGCCGCCGAAACGTCGGATCTAGTGTTCTTAAAGATATGACCCGGGGCCCAAAAAGTGGAATAATGGACTAGAAGTCCAATAATCAGTATATTGGTTTTGTGCACTAAAATCTACGTGTCTAAGACTGGTGCATCGGTCTAGATTCGGTGATTGGCACACTTTTTGACTTAAGGTCAGTTATGGTTTAATTGAGATATTAAACTTAGTTGTTTAAGATAATGGGTTGTCGCGAAACTTTTTAGTCCCGACAAATATAGAATGAACACAAAGAAAAACAGCGAGAATAAAATGTTTTACATGCATCCCAAGGCAGACGTGCCTTTGCATTGAACTTGAATGCTTGATGGTAAGTATTCATGCAGTTTGTGTCACTGTGCCTTGATGGATATACAACCACGTAGACCATGTGCTATATATAGTCACCACTTTGCCTTGAGTTGGACTGTGGAATGGTTAATAGAACTTTGCCATATCGGGCATTGATTCTGGCTTAATTGGCAACTAGAGCCTGATCAGCTCATCCATTGGTTGATTGGAGCTCCGGAGATTAGGTATCAAAGTTAGTTGAGGAATATTGAAGTGTCATGGTTTTTAAAACAACGATGATTATCGGGTATGAAACCCTTTGATAAATATATTGTTTATCTTTGAATATTCATGTTAAATGGCATTTGAGAGTCGTGCATATGGTTATCGTTTTAAAATCCATATATTGGAACTCACCCTTGCATATACATGTTCTTCTGTCTTTGCTATTGTACCTTGGTACACGAATGCAGATGTTGCAGAAGAGTTCCTTAAGTCACTTGGAGACTTAGGTCCGGATTGCGGGAAGAGATGTGTGATCATAAGAATGATTACGAGGTCTTATCAATGAGTGTCTTGTAGAGCGACCATCTTAGGATATTTCAAATTTCTTTTGGGTGGTATGGTTTGAGAAAGTCTGTGTAGGTATTTTGACAACATTTATATGGTTGAAATTCTGTTGTGAATTAGATGGATTTTTTATTATTATTGTGTTATGCACGTTATACTCAAAGTATTCAGAAGAAATTGTTTTACACCCAGATTTTATGACTTCAAATAAAATAATTTTTTGAAAGCAACCAACAAAGTTCTTTTAATTTATTTCCGCACGCGTTCACATAGTAATGCCCAAGAGGGTGTTACAGAGTGGTATCAGAGCTGTTACATGATGAGTGTGATTTCACCACATATTTCATGCACATTTTTGCATGCATTTTAATATAGATTAGGCATATTTAATTTGATTTTTAGTTAGTTTATATCTTGGAACGGGTAAGGCGGTTTTGTGGTGTTGTTTTGCAGAAATTAAGGATAAAATGATTAGGATCAACCATGATGGAGCTTGGATGAAGATAGAGCTTGAAAAGTGAAGAAATTGAGCCAAACAGAGCCCATCACGGACTAGCCGTGATGACCATCACGGCCATGATCAAGCAAAACTGGAAAGAGAAGAAGGCAAAAGTCAGAAGCTGTCACGGCCTAGTCGTGATGCCCATCACGGCCTAGCCGTGATGCCCATCACGGCCGTGACATGTTAACTGAGCCAGACCCCTTCTAGGTAGAATCTGTCACGGCCTGGCCGTGATGCCCATCACGGCCGTGACAGACCAAAAATTAAAGAAGCGTCCTTGGCAGAACTCGTCACGGCCTGGCCGTGATGGCCATCACGACCGTGACGCGCGCCTAATCTATAAATAGGCATCTGGGAAGAACAAAAGACATCTTATCTGGATAAAAACTCTTAACCTAGAGGTAACTTTTGACCCAAAACTTCTTCTCTGCACCAGGGGGCTGCTGTGGCTGCTGTGGAAAGCCTATATGGAGTTCCTTCTCTCCTTTATCTCTATTTCTTTTATTTGGGCTTTCTCTGTCACTATGAGTAGCTAAATCCCTTTTTGTTGGGATTAGATGTAACTAAACTGAACCTCATGTATTTGCCTTGATTTATTAATCTGTGTTTATGCTTTCGTATTAGTGTTTGGTTCCTATGCTTAATGCTTTTTGTGGTTTGATCACCCATGAATTGTTATGAAAATTGATTTGCAATTGGGAAGTTCTTATCAGTTTTTGATCTGGAATTAATCACCTAGTAAACCTTGCATCTAGGAATGGATTTTGGTTTATTAGTAATCGTGTAATCCCTACTCTTAATGCAAATTCACTAATTAGGCCACCTTAGGAATTAGGGTTTAATTAGGGGATTTAGGCTCTTGTTATCTAAGGAATTAGGGCTTGAGTAATATTGTGGGTTGATTTTAATATTTGAAGCATAAACTGGATTGGTGGTCTTGGTATTGCATGAGGCTAAGGTTTGGTGAAGTTTAATCCCAACATCTTTCATCATATTTGAAGAACCATTTTTCTGCATTCCAAGTGTTCGACAAAAAAATACAAAAAGAACTTTTTCCTTTTATTTTGTTTATTTTAACTCTTGTCGGGCTTGGTATTTAATATTGAGCTCCCTTCCATCCAAACGATCGTCTAGATAGTAGTCCAATTTGCGAAGTGGTACTTGTCTGCGATCCCTGAGAACGATATCTGGTCTCACTACCGTATTACTTGTACGACTAGGTATACTTGCCTAGATTCGTCTCAACAAGTTTTTGGCGCCGTTGCCGGGGATCGGTGTGCCAATATCACGAGTACCAAAGGGGACTCCTAATTTAGGCACTTTTTCTTTTTTTCGTGTTTTTCTTGTAGTTGCATAATTGTCCACTTGAAGCTTGACTTGTACTTGCTATATTTGTTGCTGTTCTACTCTGTTTGTTTCCTTGTATGCGAGGTACAATTGACCCAGGTGAACTTCAATTCAACCCTGAAATCGAGAAGCTTTGTAGAAAGAATAGAAAGGAAGCCAAAGCAAGAGAGAATAGAGGAGGAGCATCTTCTAGAGTACAAGAACCACAAGTTGAGTTACCAAGTGTGCAAGAATCGCAAGTTGAAGTATCAATTGTCACCATGGCTGACGACAATGCACAAAGGAGGACAATGGGGGACTATACTTCCCCTAAAGTCGATAGATGTGGAACTCCAATTGTTATACCTGCAGTGGCTTGTAATAACTTTGAGATAAAGGCATCACTTCTCAATCTTGTGCAACAAAATCAATTTGGAGGTTTAGAGAGTGAAGACCGTCATTCTCACATTGGCACATTTATTGAGTTATGTGATACTATCAAGCTGAATGGAGCTTCCGAGGAGGCTATTCGTTTAAGGCTCTTCCCTTTCTCTTTGAGGGATAGAGCTAAGTCATGGCTTCAATCCCATCCTCATGGGAGCATTATTACTTGGAATGATTTGGTGAGAAAATTCTTATCTCGTTTCTTCCCTCCATCAAGAATGATCAAGTTGCGATCAGAGATCAATGCTTTTGCATAAAAGGATGGTGAATCACTTTATGAAGCATTGGAGAGGTTCAAATCTTTGCTTACCGCTTGTCAAAGTCATGAGTTGGAAACATGGCAACAAGTTGCAACCTTTGGCAATGGTCTCAACCGAAATTCTCGAAGTATGATTGAAGCGGCTGCAGGTGGAACATTGAGTCAAAAGACACCCGATGAAGCAAAGGTCTTGATTGAAACTATGGCTAATAATGATTATCAAATGCCTAGTTCTCGATCATTGGCCAAGAGAGGTGTTTTAGATCTTGATGAATATAGTGCTCTTAAGGCGCAAATGGCCGCTCTTACCAAGCAATTGGGGTCCATTCAACTACAAAATTCTCAATTACAAGCAGTCCAAGTTCAAGCTGTCTCAGTGTGTGACTTTTGTGGAGGTAACCATGCCAACGACAATTGTGAAATTAGTGTGGTTGGAGGTCCGGGGCAAGAAGAAGTGAGCTACATTGGAAACCAAGGGCCTAAGCATGATCCTTTCTCTAACACCTATAATCTGGGGTGGCGTAGCCATCCTAACTTTGGTTGGAGACAAGGGCAAGGCTCAAGTTCTCAAGCAAAGCCTTCTCAAGAGAATTCAAGCAATTTG
This sequence comes from Sophora flavescens, assembly GCA_030762895.1. Taxonomy (NCBI): domain Eukaryota; kingdom Viridiplantae; phylum Streptophyta; class Magnoliopsida; order Fabales; family Fabaceae; genus Sophora; species Sophora flavescens. The sequence continues at coordinate 99,564,239 of CM061069.1, read as the reverse complement.
GAGAATATTCTAGCCCAATTCATGCAAGCAACTCAAGCTAATTTGAAGGGTCAAGAAGCAATGATGAAGAATCAAAATGCCTCCATCAAGAATCTAGAGCACCAAATAGGCCAATTGGCAAAGCAAATGACGGAGAGAGCTCAAGGAAAATTCCCGGGAGATACCGAGAAGAATCCAAGGGAGGATTGCAAGGCAATTACTACAAGAAGTGGGAAGGTGGTAGTTCCACAAGAAAAAGAGAGATAAAATAAAAAGAGAAAAAATGAGGAAGAAAAAAATGAAGAGAGATAAGAAAAGAGAATTGGTGAGGGAGTTGATGAGGTGATCATTGAAGATGCAACCAATGAAGAACTAGAGACTTCCCAAGCCACTACCTCTAGTCCTATTGTTGTTGAAGTTGAAGAACCAAAGAGAGAAAAATTGGTGGATGAAGAGTTTGCAAGAAAGAAGACTAAAAAGCGAATTCTTGAAGAAGTTGACAATCTTAAGGAGTTGCCACCATATTTCAAGATACCCTATCCTCAAAGGTTGAAGAAGGAGGTAAAGGATCAACAATTCTCTAAGTTCTTGTATGTGTTCAAAAAATTGCAAATTAACATCCCTTTTGCCGAAGCTCCTCAACAAATGCCTTCCTATGCCAAGTTTATGAAGGAGATTCTTTTTAACAAGAGGAAGTGGAAGGAGGAGACGGTCATGCTCACGGAGGAATGTAGTGCTATATATACTCCAAAGGAAGTTACCGGTGAAGATGAAGGATCCGGGTAGCTTTACAATTCCATGTGCTATTGGTCATTTGAACATTGGAAGAGCCTTGTGTGATCTTGGTGAAAGTATCAATCTTATGCCTCTCTCCATCTTCAAGAAGTTGGGAATTGGTGAAGTCAAGCCAACCGGGATTTCTCTCCAATTGGCGGATCGTTCCATTACATATCCTTATGGTGTAGTGGAGGATTTATTGGTAAAAGTAGACAAGTTCATCTTTCCGGTAGACTTTGTGGTGTTGGAAATTGAGGAAGATAGTGAGACTCCATTGATTCTTGGAAGGCCATTCCTAGCCATGGGTAGGGCTTTGATCGATGTAAATCAAGGGAAGTTGGTGCTTAGAGTCCAAGATGAAAAGGTCACCTTCAATGTTTTTGAAGCAATGGGACATCCAAGTGACAAAGATACATGTATGAGTGTGGATCTTATTGAATCATTGACTAACAAGAATGTTCAACAAACTTTTGAATATTAATTGGAAGCGGCTCTTATGGTTGAGAATATAGAAGAAGAGATATGTGAGGAAGAAGTTGAGGTCATGGTTAAATCCCTTGAGGCTTGTCTAGTTTTGAATAATGATGAAGACAAAGTTGTGGAGGATGTGTGGATTGAAGACAAGGGTGAAACACCTATGCTAGAGTTGAAGGAACTTCCATCCCATCTCCATTATGATTTTCTCGGAGTGAATTCTTCATTCCCGATGATCATTAGTAGCGGACTGAACTCCTTAGAGGAAGAGAAGTTGTTGAGAGTGCTTAGAGAGCACAAATCCGCAATTGGGTGGTATATGTCCGACTTGAAAGGAATAAGTCCCTCATTTTGTATGCACAAAATCCTTTTGGAGGAAAACTTCAAGCCGGTGATGAGTGTGATTCCACCTCATCTTTGTCCATCATTTTGCATGCATTTTCATGTAGTTTAGGCATATTTTTATTAGATTTTAGGTTAATTTTCCTTTGGAACGGGTAAGGCAGTTTTAGTGTGTTGTTTTGCAGATATCAAGGGTAAATTGCTCAAGATCAACCATGATGAAGTTTGGATGAAGATGGAGCTTTAAAACTGAAGAAAATGAGCCAAACAGAGCCCATCACGGCCTAGCCGTGATGCCCATCACGGCCATGATCGAGCAAAACTGAAAAAGAACACAGGCTGAAGTCCGAGTCTGTCACGGCCTAGCCGTGATAGCCATCACGGCCGTGACCCAAAACCACCACAAGTCAGAAGCTGTCAGGGCCAGGCCATGATGGCCATCACGGCCGTGATAGCCATCACGGCCAGGCCGTGATGAGCATCACGGCCATGACAGACCAACCAGTGAAGAATTTTCAAGGCAGAATCCGTCACGGCCAAGCCGTGATAGACATCACGGCCGTGACGCGTATTACATGGCTCAGAAGTAACAGAATTGGATCTAATTTGAGTTGGATTAGGACTCTAACTGCCCAATTCTATAAATAAGGGACCAGGCAGAGGCAGAAAACAGCAGACCTTTGGGGCTACCACTCTAGGCATAGATTATAGATCTCTTCTCTTCTTCTCCTCTTTTCTCTTTTTCTGATTTTCACTATGTTGTCAACCCAGCTTGTCATCTCCATGGCAAGACTGGAGTAGTAGCTTAGTTTCTAGGGACTAGGGCTCTGCCCGATGTTTGTAAATGATGTTGATTTGATGTAAAAATCGTTGTTGATTTCGTTATTGTTTTAGATCTGATTTCTAGCGTGTTAACCACTCATAAATTTCGGCAACCGTTTATTTACGTGACGTAGACGTTCTAAGGAGGAACCTAGCGGTGAACTTAGGATTTCTAGGGTGTTTCACTCGTAAAGCCCGGCAGCCACTGGTTTGTGAGATGTGAATGATCCAAGGAGGAACCTAGCGGTGAACTTAGGTTATTTGCATGACTCGAGACATTTCAAGGAGGAACCTAGCGGTGAACTTGGGTGTCGGACCTATAGAAGTCAGACTTGGGACTGAAATCACGAGAGTTAGAAGCCGTCCCTCGAGGAGCAACGAGTTGTCACGGAACGCAAAGGGTCCAATCTGGGATCGACTACCACGAGAGTAGGGGTCGGGTCAATTGGGCACGGCTTTTGTAACCCGAGAGGGAGCTTAAGCTATCAGAGGATAAACTCGCCTTCAAGGCAATTTCGGTAATCAACAAAGGTAAATCAGATTAGCAACATAAACAACCTCAAAGGTAACCCAAATCCCTAGGAATCCATTTAAATCGAAAACCCCAAAAACATTTGTTTTCTGTTTGTTTATCATTTAAATTCAAATTCAAAAACCCTTTTTACAAAACCCTTTCATACAGTTCAGATTCAATCGAATCGAAATTAATTGTGATTCGGGAACACAGTCTCTGTGGGTTCGATATCTTTTATTACTTGACGGCAGTCCGGTACACTTGCCGGAATCGCACGAGCGCGCGCGTCCGCGCGCGACATCAAGTTTTTGGCGCCGTTGCCGGGGACTGTGCCTTTTCGAATCTCAATTCAAATTTTGAATTGATTTTTTCTGGACCTTTTCTTTTCTTTTTGTTTGATTTTTATTTCTGAAATTTAAAAAAAAAAATCAAAAAAAAAATTCTTTTCCTTCTATTGTATCCATCTCTCTGTGTGTTATATGCAAAGATCTCTAAGTCTTGGGAGCCTTAGTGAGATTGATCCGGAGATCGAGAGGACCTTCCACCGACGTAGAAGACTACAAAGAGAGGGAGAAAGGTTGAGTCCCGTTCCACTCATGGCGAATCAACCGGATACAAAGCCTTTGAAGGACTACGCAGCCCCAAATGCGAGAGGCTTGCGAACTGGGATTGCAAGGCCAGAGATTGAGGCGGAAAACTATACCATACCGCCCATGCTAATCAACATGATTAGGCAACATCAATTCGGAGGATTGCCTTCGGAGGACCCAACCGATCACATAGAAACATTCTTAGAGTTCACCGACGCAATCCGGATTCATGGAGCCTCAGTCGATGTTGTGCGTTTGAGACTGTTCCCCTCATCTCTCACTGGAAAGGCGAAGGCCTGGCTTAAGCAAATTCCCGCTAACACTTTGACCACTTGGGACCAATTGGAGCAGGCGTTCTTGGAGAAATTCTTCCCTCCATCCAAGACGGCCTACATAAGAACCCAGATCATCGGCTTCTTCCAAAAAGACGGAGAATCATTATCGGAAGCTTGGGATCGATACAAGGGACTGCTGGAGTCGTGCCCACATCACGGACTCGAGAGGTGGTTAATAGTGCACACCTTCTATAACGGATTAGACTACTCTTCGAAGGTGTCACTAGATTCTGCAGCCGGTGGATCGTTTATGAATAGGCCTCTCACTGAGGCATTCAACATCATCGAGAATGTCGCCACCAACTACCACCAATGGGGATCCGAAAGAGGTAATAACCCGAACAAGATTTCGGGGGGTAAGTTTGAGGTAAATAGCACAGATCTTATTATGTCAAAGATAGACTCACTTAATAAACGTTTTGATCGGCTGGAAAGAGCTAATGTGAGTGCATTAGGTGCTACTAACCTTGTTTGTGAGATTTGTGGAATGCAGGGACATGACATGATGGGATGCCCACATGGATCCGGCGCTTCGGGTGAACAAGTGAACTCTTGTAACAACTACTATGATACGAACCCGAAGCTGCCCAACTATGCTCCCCCAAATCCCTACAACCAAAGAAGGAACAACCCTTACCTCTCCTACGGCAACTACAGCAACACGCTCAACCATGAGTTCCAAGAAAGTCAAGGTAATAAGAGAGCAGCACCGGGGTACCCTCAGGTACAAAGATCTAAACTCGAGACTTTATTTGAAAGTTTTGTCGAAACTCAGACAAAACAGAATGAGGAGTTTAGACAACAAGGAAGGGCAGTGAGTGAGGCAATAAAGGATCTAGCATCTAAGGTAGACAACTTAGCAACTCATAACAAGATGCTAGAAACCCAGATTGCCCAACAAGCCAGCACGTACTCGAGACCTAAGGGTGCATTCCCGGGGCAACCCGAAGCAAATCCCAATGAGCATTGCAATGTCATACACTTGAGGGATGATAAGCTTGGGGTGGGGGTAGCTGAAATGGACGTGGAACCGGAGGAGGACACGAGCGAAAAAGAAGAGCCAGAACCGAAATATGTCCCTCCACCACCGTACCAACCCCCGATACCTTTCCCACAGAGGTTGGTTAGGAAAAAGCAAGTAGATGTAGAGACTAAAATGCCTACTAAACTGAAAGACCCAGGTAGTTTCTCCATCGCTTGCTCGATTGAAAAGGTGGAAATAGACCCAGCCTTATGTGACTTAGGGGCTAGCACGAGCTTGATGTCCCTCACTATCATGGAAAGGTTGGGAAGCAAGGAGTTGAGACCATTCAAATTCCCCTTACAATTTGCGGATGGCTCAACTAGGACTCCTCTAGGCATACTAGAGAATGTTCCTGTAAAGGTAGGGAAAATTCTCATCCCTACCGACTTCCTGGTATTGGACATGAAAGGGAATTCCAAATTCCCCATCATTTTAGGAAGGCCATTCTTGGCAACCGCTGGAGCATTAATAGATGTAAGGAATGGCAAACTCTCTCTAAATGTAGAGGAAGGTAGGGTAAATTTTCAGTTGATTAACTCTTGTAACAACCCTCCTTTTGAGAGCCATGTGTGCAGAATTGATGTAACGACTCCAGCGGTAGAGAAAGAACTTAGCATGGAAGCAACCCCAAAGATATGCATGGTTGAAGATGCACCCAGTGGTGAAGTTGGAATTGCTATCCATGCGGAAACAAAACTTCCGCCGGAAGAAAGGACGGCTAGGAAGCTCCGAGAGAAAAGAGCAAAGCGGAAGCGTTACTGGCCGTATGAGCAGAAACGGCTATTTGAAGGAGCTCCATGGAAAAGAAGTGTTCCTGCACTTCTACGCCCAGCCGACCCCGGTTGATTGAAGGAAGTGTGGTCAAGCTTAAGACCATAAATAAGCGCTTCTTGGGAGGCAACCCAAGTTTTCTTTCCCTTTTTCCTTTTGTTTTTGAATTAACCTCTTGAATAATTTGAGAAGATCAAGAGGCAAAAATATCATTAATAGGTTTGTCTAGTGTTTTCAGGTTGAGAAAGAGAAGAAGAGCATAAAAAAAAATAAAGTCAGAGGCCATCACGCCCTGGCCGTGACGGCCGTGATGAACTAAACAAGAGCACCAGAAAGGATCACGGCCTAGCCGTGAAAACCATCACGGGCGTGATGAGTAGGATGCCAAGGCCAGAGAGCATCACGGCCTAGCCGTGATGTAGATCACGGCCGTGACAGGGAAACTCCTGAGGACCAGAAACGATCACGGCCTGCCCGTGATGAGCCTCACGGCCGTGATAAAATTTCTACCCAAGTTTTGACTGGAATGTGAAGCCAACACCCGCTACCGACTCGGTAAGTTGTTCCATTTTTCTCCTCTCTCCGACTTGATTATTTACATTGGAGACAATGTAAGTAATCAAGCTTGGGGTGGGGGTATTTATTTTTGCATTTGCATTGTTGCATTCATGTTGCATTCACATAGGCTTAGATTGGTATGATCACATTCTCTAGATTTCCCCTCACTTAGAACATGCATCCGATTGTAAAAACTTGGAGCCAAATGAATTGAGATAGTGAATTTTGAACCCAATTTTTCATTATTCTTGTGATATGGCTAAAAATAAAAATTCTTGAGATAATCATTTGATAGTTGATAATTAGCATGTGGTTCCTTAAACTTGTGTACCTCACTGATTTTTGAACTACTAAATGTAAGATTTTGAGCCAAAAGGGGTATTCACTAAATCTACCCCATTTCTTGTGCTAGAGTGTTGTAATTCCTCTTGGACTGTATTTTCTAGAACTTGACTTGAAACCATTTCAAAACTTAAAAATTTCTGAAAACATTTTTGGAAATGATTGAGGCACTAGGTATTTTTCCGGCCTCCCGAGCTTTGAATGATAAATGCTACCCCTTAGTTGCCCAATTTTGAGCCTAAAGATAAAATACTTTTCTTGGTACCTTGAATTGCTTTGATAAATAATGCTTGGTATGGCACCTTTTAAAGTATTACAAAAAGGGTGATTGGTAGTTGGAAAAAGTATGGGATGAAAAGTTAGAAAATATTTCTCTTGAGCTATAAATCTCCCCTTATCCAAACAAATAAAAATGAAATGAACAGAAAAAAAAATTGGAGAAGGGGATGACAAAGAAAGTGAGAAATGAAAAAAAAAGAAAAAAAAGAAAAAGAAAAAAGAAAGGTGGAAAAAGGTAAATCAAAGCCCCCAAAAGGTATTTTAGAAGGTGTCATACTTTGTAATGTTTGATAATCCGTCTAGCCTTCTTGAAATTCCCTTTCCTTGATTTTCCCACCTAATAATAAATCCCATGGCCACATTACAACCAAAGGAAAAGACCTCTTGATTCTTAAGTGTTTTCATAAATAAAGTAGAGATTTGGTTAATAGTCAAGCCTATGGTAAAATACTTTCCTTGAGGAAATGGAGTGAATTGTCATAAACCCTAAAACACTTGAGTGAGGTGAGACGAGTGCCCAAATCAGTGAGAACATGAACTTGAAGAACCTAAGCTTCTAATTGGACTTGAACTTGATTATCTCTTGAGTGCTTATTAAAAATGCCTATTACTTGGATTAGCTTCTAGGGTTCTTGGTTCACTATCCATGCTTTGAATGATTTTTATCTTATGGCCTGAGTAATTGCTTGAGGACAAGCAAAGTTTTAAGCTTGGGGTGATTTGATGAGTGTGATTCCACCTCATCTTTGTCCATCATTTTGCATGCATTTTCATGTAGTTTAGGCATATTTTTATTAGATTTTAGGTTAATTTTCCTTTGGAACGGGTAAGGCAGTTTTAGTGTGTTGTTTTGCAGATATCAAGGGTAAATTGCTCAAGATCAACCATGATGAAGTTTGGATGAAGATGGAGCTTTAAAACTGAAGAAAATGAGCCAAACAGAGCCCATCACGGCCTAGCCGTGATGCCCATCACGGCCATGATCGAGCAAAACTGAAAAAGAAGAAAGGCTGAAGTCGAGTCTCAGTCACGGCCTAGCCGGTGATAGCCATCACGGCCGTGACCCAAAACCACCACAAGTCGGAGTCGTCGGGGCCAGGCCATGATGGCCATCACGGCCGTGATAGCCATCACGGCCAGGCCGTGATGAGCATCACGGCCATGACAGCATCAAACCAACGGTGAAGAATTTTCAAGGCAGAATCCGTCACGGCCATGCCGTGATAGACATCACTGCCGTGACGCGAATTAGATCGCTCAGAAGTACCAGAATAGGATCGCATTTGAGTTGGATTAGTACTCTAACTGCCCAATTATATACATAAGGGACCAGCAGAGGCGTAAAAACAGCAGACCTTTGGGGCTACCACTCTAGGCATAGATTATAGATCTCTTCTCTTCTTCTCCTCTTTTCTCTTTTCTCGATTTTCACTATGTTGTCAACCCAGCTTGTCATCTCCATGGCAAGACTGGAGTAGTAGCTTAGTTTCTAGGGACTAGGGCTCTGCCCGAGGTTTGTAAATGATGTTGATTTGATGTAAAAATCGTTGTTGATTTCGTTATTGTTTTAGATCTGATTTCTAGCGTGTTAACCACTCATAAATTTCGGCAACCGTTTATTTACGTGACGTAGACGTTCTAAGGAGGAACCTAGCGGTGAACTTAGGATTTCTAGGGTGTTTCACTCAGTAAGCCCGGCAGCCACTGGTTTGTGAGATGTGAATGATCCAAGGAGGAACCTAGCGGTGAACTTAGGTTATTTGCATGACCGAGACATTTCAAGGAGGAACCTAGCGGTGAACTTGGGTGTCGGACCTATAGAAGTCAGACTTGGGACTGAAATCACGAGAGTTAGAAGCCGTCCCTCGAGGAGCAACGAGTTGTCACGGAACGCAAAGGGTCCAATCTGGGATCGACTACCACGAGAGTAGGGGTCGGGTCAATTGGGCACGGCTTTTGTAACCCGAGAGGGAGCTTAAGCTATCAGAGGATAAACTCGCCTTCAAGGCAATTTCGGTAATCAACAAAGGTAAATCAGATTAGCAACATAAACAACCTCAAAGGTAACCCAAATCCCTAGGAATCCATTTAAATCGAAAACCCCAAAAACATTTGTTTTCTGTTTGTTTATCATTTAAATTCAAATTCAAAAACCCTTTTTACAAAACCCTTTCATACAGTTCAGATTCAATCGAATCGAAATTAATTGTGATTCGGGAACACAGTCTCTGTGGGTTCGATATCTTTTATTACTTGACGGCAGTCCGGTACACTTGCCGGAATCGCACGAGCTCGCGCGTCCGCGCGCGACATCAGCCGGTCAGACAACCCCAAAGAAGACTTAACCCAAACATGAAAGAAGTTGTAAGGAAGGAGGTTGTGAAGCTCTTGGATGCGGGTATAATTTATCCAATCTCCGATAGTCCATAGGTGAGCCCGGTCCAAGTTGTTCCTAAGAAAGGGGGGTGACGGTTGTTGCAAATGATAAAAATGAACTCATTCCCTCAAGGACCATTTCCGGATTGAGGGTGTTTATTGATTATAGAAGATTGAATGAGGCTGCCAGAAAAGATCATTTTCCCTTGCCTTTCATTGATCAAATGCTAGAGAGATTGGCGGGCCATGCCTTTTACTGCTTCCTTGATGGATACTCAGGGTATAACCAAATTGTGGTTGACCCAAGGGACCTAGATAAGACCGCTTTCACTTGTCCCTATGGCGTCTATGCATATCGGAGGATGCCATTCGGGTTGTGTAATGCACCCGCCCCTTTTCAAAGGTGTATGCTTTCCATATTCTCTGATATGACTGAAAAATTTATTGAGGTATTTATGGATGATTTTTCCATATTTGGTAATTCCTTTGATGATTGTCTGAAAAATCTTGCATGTTTTTTGAAAAGATGCCAAGAAACTAACCTTATTCTAAATTGGGAAAAATGTCATTTCATGGTTAGGGAAGGTATATTTCTTGGTCATAATATTTCATCATGGGGGATAGAAGTTGATAAGGCAAAAATTGAAGTAATCGAAAAACTTCCCCCTCCCATGAATGTGAAAGGTGTTAGAAGCTTCTTAGGGCATGTGGGTTTCTATAGGAGATTTATAGAAGACTTTTCAAAGATTGTAAAACCCTTGTGTAAACTCTTGGTAGTTGATACTCCTTTTGTGTTTGATGATGATTGTATGCATGCTTTCCAACTTTTAAAGGAAAAACTCACCACCGCATCGGTCATTGCACCTCCAGATTGGAGTTTGCCATTTGAGTTAATGTATGATGCAAGCGACTATGCGGTGGGAGCCATTTTGGGTCAACGGAAAAATAAAATGTTGCATGTTATTTACTATGTGTTGTGACGCCGGCAAGTGTACCGGGTCGTCGCAAGTAATAAAAGAAACACGGTAAGTAATTACCGAGGTCGAACTCAGGGATTGGGCTACCAATTCAACTAATCCGCGGGAAATCCGATACGTTTGGTCAAGTTACAGAAGGTGGTTGAGAGAGAGAGATTAATATCGCAATTCAAATAAGAAATCGAATAAAGCTAAGGTTTAAAAATCAGAAATTAAAATATCCAAGGTCTCAATTCCACCTACCCAATCATGTATAGTTCCCACGTGATGATGAATTCCTCCCTAAGTTCAATTACAATGTCAACCGGGACCCCCAATTTCTCCTATATCCACTGTCGTGCTCAATAGGACGTATTCGACGATTGGATTAATTACTTGCAGGTCTCATAACCCTAATCTCGAATTCTATTAATTCTTGTTCCCTATAAGGTTGCACTAATCTCCTAAATCCACTGTCGTGTTTATCATTCAATTAGTGATTCCAATCCAAGTTCTAAAACGCGAATCGCCGATCGGCTTCAAACACGTTTAACTAGTTAATCACGCAAAACATATGATCAACGCAATCAAATCAGAATTGGAAAACATTCATAAAAGAAAGGGATAAAAACATACATCACAAGAACACTATACCGCCATGGGCGGCTTCATTGATCCCTCGGACGAGGGGATTAGTTCCTTATGCCCGTGACGACGCACAAACAATCCGACATAATCTCCATAAAATAAGAAAAGAAAAGAGAAGGGAGACGCAGCTCCAGAAACAAGGATTCGCACTACTACTCTGATCTAAATAGTGGCTAACAACTTGATCCCCAAATCTGATCTGCAACAGCCTTTAAATAAGGATTCTGTTTCTCACCCGCTCGCGGGGCGAGCTTATCCTCGCGACGAATTTTAGTTTGGCGTGCATTCAAATCTTGGATCTCGCGGGGCGAGCGTCTATTCGCGAGGCGAATTGCAGTTTTGGCTCCATCCTGAGTTTGAATGATCGCGTGGCGAATTGTGATTGGCGAGGCGAGTCTCCAAACCCTAATCTGTCACAGCCGTGATATTCATCACGGCTAGGCCGTGATATTCATCACGGCTAGGCCGTGATATTCATCACGGCTAGGCCGTGATGGTCTCTGTCTTCCAGGGTCTTCAGGATCTCGCGAGGCGAGACACCTCTCGTGGGGCGAGACTTCAATTCTAGGCTGTGACCTTCATCACGGCTAGGCCGTGATTGTCTCTGACTTCCAGGTCTTCATGTTTCGCGTGGCGAGAATATTTTAGCGGGGCGAGCCAGAAGTGATGACTTTTGCTGCTTTGTTGACCTTCGTGCTCACGGCGAGCATCCACTCGCGAGGCGAGTGTCTCCAGACTTGCAATTTCCACTGCTTTTTGACTTTCCTTGACTCCCGGAGCTTCACTTATTGACCTGAAAACACCAAAAGCAACCAAAAGCATAATTCTATCCAAAATAAGCTAAAAACTACACAAAAGACGCAAAACGAGTCAAAGTCCAACTTAGGAACAAAACAAGGCAAATTTGGGCGAAAACGAGATTGAACTCGAATAATTTGCACAAAAACCACGGTCCATCTAGTTATAAAACTAGATAAGCCGAAGGTTTATCACTATGCCAGTCGTGTACTGAATGATGCTCAATTGAACTATACCACGACTGAAAAAGAATTGTTTGCTATCGTTTTTGCATTTGATAAGTTTAGATCTTACTTGATTGGCTCTAAAACTATTGTGTACACTGACCATTCCGCTTTGAAGTATCCTATGACTAAACAGGATGCCAAGCCAAGGCTCATTAGGTGGGTACTATTGCTCCAAGAATTTGATTTAGATATAAAGGACAAGAAAGGAGTGGAGAATGTGGTAGCCGACCATTTGTCTAGGCTTCCACAAGCAGATATTCAAGCAAAAGATGAGTTGCCAATTCAAGAAGAATTCCCAGATGAGAGGTTGTTTAGGCTGCAAGTGGCACCTTAGTTTGCGGACATTGGAAATTACAAGGCCGCCAACAAGATTCCGAAGGACTTCAATGCACAACAAAGGAAGAAGCTCATCCATGATGCCAAATACTATGTCTGGGATGAACCTTACCTTTTCAAAAGAGGTTCGGATGGAATTCTTAGAAGATGTATTCCAGAAGAAGAGATTAATGGGATTTTGACTCATTGCCACAACTCACCTTATGGAGGACACTTTAGTGGTGAGAGAACCGCCATGAAAGTCTTGCAAAGTGGTTTATTTTGGCCTACCATTTTTAAAGACTCTAGAGCTTGGGTAATGAAGTGTGACAAGTATCAAAGAACCGGAAGTATATCCAAGAGAAATGAGATTCCTTTGAAGGGTATTTTAGAGGTGGAGCTCTTTGATGTGTGGGGGATCGACTTCATGGGTCCTTTCCCATCATCTTACAACAACAAGTATATTTTGGTTGCGGTTGACTATGTGAGTAAATGGGTAGAAGCTGTCCCAACTATGAAAGATGATGCAAAAGCGGTGGTTAGTTTTGTGAGGAAGAACATTTTTACCCGATTTGGAACCCCTAGAGCCATTATTAGTGATGGGGGTACTCATTTTTGCAACAAAGAGTTCAATGCGGTGCTTGCCAAGTTTGGAGTCAATCATAAAGTTGCCACACCATACCACCCACAAACTAGTGGGCAAGTGGAGTTGTCTAATCGGGAATTAAAGAGGATCTTGGAGAAAACAGTGAATAATGCGAGAAAAGATTGGGCAAAGAAGTTGGATGATACACTTTGGGCCTATCGGACTGCATATAAAACACCTATTGGTATGTCACCCTACCAATTAGTGTTTGGAAAATCATGTCACCTTCCGGTAGAGCTCCAACATCGTGCTTTTTGGGCAGTGAAAGCCTTGAACTTTGATACAAAGCTGGCTGTGGACAAGAGACTTTTGCAATTGAATGAGTTGGATAAATTCCGACTCTTGGCATATGAGAGTGCAAGAATCTATAAGGAAAGAACAAAGTTTTGGCATGATAAGTACATTCTTCCAAAGCATTTTGAAGAAGGCCAATCAGTTTTGCTCTTTAACTCACGTCTCAAGCTATTTCCGGGCAAGTTGAGGTCAAGGTGGTCGGGTCCATTCCATGCCAAGTCAGCTTCTCCATTTGGTGCGGTTGAATTGGAAGATCCATCGTCCGGAAGAACTTTCACTGTTAATGGACAAAGGCTCAAGCACTACCTTGGAGGAGACTTTGATCGTCAAACAGTCTCCATCCCTCTTAAAACACCCTCATAGAGATCACCGGCTCGTCAAGCAAGTGACGTTAAAGAAGCGCTTCTTGGGAGGCAACCCAAATTTTCTTTCCCTTTTCCATTTGTTTTTGAACTTAACTCTTGAATAATTTGATAAGATCAAGAGGAAAAAAAATTTATAGACTAATAGAATTGTAAGTGTTTCCAGGTTATGAAGGAAGGAAGAGCAAAAAGGCAAGGCCAAACACAGTCAGAAATCATCACACCCAGGCCGTGACAGTGATCACGGCCGTGATGAGCTAACCAGAGAAGTCAGAAAGGATCACGGCCCAGCCATGATATCCATCACGGGCGTGATGAGAGGACCCTGAAGATCAGAGAGCATCACGGCCTAGCCGTGATGGAGGTCACGGCCGTGACACATTTTCCAGCACCTCTTCACCTAGGCATGTGAGCCAACACCCGCTACCACCTCGGTAAGTTGTTCCGATTTTCTCCTCTCTGCGACTTGATTATTTACATTGGGGACAATGTAAGTTTTTAAGCTTGGGGTAGGGGTATTTTTGCAAATTTTTGAATTTTTGTATTTTTCATGTTGCATTCATATAGGCATAGTTTTGCATGATCACACGATTAAATTGCCCCTTGCTTAGATGATGCATCTAATTGTGAGAACTGAGTGCCAATTAACTTGAGATAGTGAATTTTTGAACCCAATTATTTTATTCTTGTGATAAGGCTACAAATAAAAATGCTTGAGATGATCTTTGATAGTTGATAATTAGCATGTGGTTCCTTAGATTTCTGTTTCTCACTGATTTTTGAACTACTAAAATGTGAGATTTTGAGCCAAAAAGGGGTACTCACTAAATCTACCCCATTCTTTGTGTTAGAGTGTTTTATTCCTCTTGGATTGTATTCTCTAGAACTTGACTTGAAACCGTTTTGAAGCTTAAAAATTTTTGAAAACATTTTTTTGAAAATGATTGAGGCACTAGGTATTTTTTTGGCCTTCTGAGCTTTGATTGATTAAATGCTACCCCTTAGTTGCCCAATTTTGAGCCTAAAATAATAAAATACTTTTCTTGGTACCTTGAATTACTCTGATGAATAATGCTTGGTATGGCACCTTTTAAAGTATTACAAAAAGGGTAAAAAGGTAGCTAAAAAAGTATGGGATGAGAAAGTTAGAAAAATATTTCTCTTGAATTGAAAATCCCCTCTTCTTAGAAAAAATAAAATAAAATATAGAGAAGGGGATGACAAAAAGAAAGTGACAAATAAAAAGAAAGAAAGAAAGAAATAAAGAAAGAAAGGTGGAAAGACGAATCAAAACCCACAAAGGTATTTTATAAGGTGTCATGCTTTGCAATGCTTGATATTTTGTTTAGCCTTCTTGAAATTTCCTTTTCTTGATTTCCCCACCTAACGATTAATCTCATGGCCCCGTTACAACCAAAGTAAAAGACCTCTTGATTCTTAGGTGTTTTCTTTAATAAAGTAGAGATTTGGTTAATAGTCAAGCTTATGGTAGAATTCATTCCTTGAGGAAATTGAGCGAATTGTCATATATCCTTAAACACTTGAGTGAGGTGAGAAAGAGTGCCCGAATCAGTGAGGATATAAGTCTAGGAAACCTAATCTTCTAATTGGACTTGAAATTGATTGTCTCTTGGTGAATTATTTGAAGATGCCTGTTACTTGGATTAGTTACTCGGGTTCTTGGTTCACTATCCATGCTCTGGTTATTTATATCTTCTGGCCTTGGTGATTGCTTGAGGACAAACAAAGTCTTAAGCTTGGGGTGATTTGATGAGTGTGATTTCACCTCATATTTCATGTACATTTTTGCATGCATTTTCATATAGTTTAGGCATATTTAATTTGATTTTTAGTTAGTTTTTATCTTGGAATGGGTAAGGCGGTTTTGGTGGTGTTGTTTTGAAGAAATTAAGGATAAAATGCTCGGGATCAACCATGATGGAGCTTGGATGAAGATAGAGCTTGAAAAGTGAAGAAAATGAGCCAAGCAGAGCCCATCACGGCCTAGCCATGATGACCATCACGATCATGGTCAAGCAAAACTGGAAAGAGAAGAAGGCAAAAGTCAGAAGATGTCACGGCCTAGTCGTGATGCCCATCACGGCCGTGACATGTTAATTGAGCCAGACCCCTTCTAGGCAGAATCTGTCACGGCCAGGCCGTGATGCCCACCACGGCCGTGACAGACCAAAAATTAAAGAAGCGTCCTTGGCAGAACTCGTCACGGCCTGACCGTGATGGCCATCACGGCCGTGACGCGCGCCTAATCTATAAATAGGCGTCTGGGTAGAACAAAAGACATCTTCTATGGAGAAAAACTCTTAACCTAGAGGCAACTTTTGACCTAAAACGTCTTCTCTGCACCAGGGGCCTGCTGTGGCTGCTGTGGAAAGCCTCTATGGAGTTCCTTCTCTCCTTTATCTCTATTTCTTTTATTTTGGCTTCTCTGTCACTATGAGTAGCTAAATCCCTTTTTGTTGGGATTAGAGGTAACTAAATTTAACCTCATGTATTTGCCTTGATTGATTAATCTGTGTTTATGCTTTCGTATTAGTGTTTGATTCCTATGCTTAATGCTTTTTGTGGTTTGATCACCCATAAATTGTTATGAAAATTGATTTGCAATTGGGAAGTTCTTATCAGTTTTTGATCTGGAATTAATCACCTAGTAAACCTTGCATCTAGGAATGGATTTTGGTTTATTATTAATCGTGTAATCCCTACTCTTAATGCAAATTCACTAATTAGGCCACCTAAGGAATTAGGGTTTAATTAGGGGATTTAGGCTCTTGTCATCTAAGGAATTAGGGCTTGAGTAATCTTGTGGGTTGATTTTGATATTTGAAGCATAAACTGGATTGGTGGTCTTGGTATTGCATGAGGCTAAGGTTTAGTGAAGTTTAATCCCAACATCTTTCATCATATTTGAAGAACCATTTTTCTGCACTCCAGGTGTTCGACAAAAAATATAAAAAGAACTTTTTCCTTTTATTTTGTTTATTTTAACTCTTGTCGGGCTTGGTATTTAATATTGAGCTCCCTTCCATCCAAACGATCGTCTAGATAGTAGTCCAATTTGTGAAGTGGTACTTGTCCGCGATCCCTGAGAACGATATCCGGTCTCACTACCGTATTACTTGTACGACTAGGTATACTTGCCTAGATTCGTCTCAACATTACATTTTTTTTTTCTAAATTGAGATAAGATCTAAAAAATATATATTAAAATGAGAAGTAAATAAATTATAAACATGTTACAAAAATTAATTAAAAGAAGATATATATTTAACTTTGTCTGCAAAAATGTTAAAAAGACATATAGTTCATTATAATTCCGATAATATTATTCCTAATCATGCTTACTTATATATATGAAATGATGTAGCACTTCTCTAAAACATATCATGTTGCAGTTATCAGTGTTGAGGCAGCACTTTTCCTGTTCTAGAAGTTAGCTGGAATAAGTGTTGTGGCATGTTTTTCAAGTTGTGTTTTGCAGCGCTGGCATTGTTTCTGATGTTATGAATATCATTCAACCCTTTGGAGTGTGTGTCCAAAAATTCCATTTATCTTACGTCCAACCTTGGTTCAACAGCGAAAAACTACTTGTCCTCTATGCTGCAAAGAGGCATATGGATAGAGTTACAATGAGTTTATGGTGAGTTTTTTTTTGCGTAACAAAAAAGATAAATGTAGTCTGTAACGCCCCCCCTCGGGGCATTACTTAGGTAACACGTGCGGAATTTAAATTAAAAGATAATTTGCTGGTGCTTTCGGAAAATAATTTATATAAGTATACAAGTGTCTGAAATTGGGTATAAAAATTTTGTCACGACTCCTAAGCCTTGATTGGCACACAGACTTACTATCATAGTATGGCAAGCCTATTTAATTTAAAGAATATACTTGAATAAAAGCTAGTATTTTACGAAAATTTCGACAGAGTCTCCTCTGTAATTCGGACATCCCAGGTAAAAGAACACCTGCTAAAATAATTACATTTTCAATACAGAATTCTAGTTACACCAAATGCAACCAGGCATTAATATGCTAAAGATAGTTATATCAATTAGCTATACATGACCAAAAGGAAAAGTTTAAGTTTTCATTCAAAAGAGACGCTCTCCGAGCCATAAACATTCCGTTTTAAAATATAGACTCTCTGAGTCATACTCATACATACTTATCAAAAATCCAAGTCTCAAACCCTAAGCTGGTCATTCTAAAAGTTATTCCTGAAGAACTCACGTGATCGTTCCACAATCAAATACTTCATCAAGCAACTAGATCGAAGTCTCTGAGTGACTTAGGAAGACTCCTCTGCACATCTGTACTAAAATACCCAGGGTACAATAGAAAACCAGAAGAAACCTGATATGTTTGTAAGGGTGAGATACCGACAAATGGATATATCACACAACAACCATATACATGATACATACATCACATAATCATATAAGCAGTTAAATCATGCATATACATAACATAACAGTATTATATCAAAGGGTCTCAAACCCGCACAGTCAATCTTTGAAGATATGCATGGCACTTCAATATCAGGCTCTAACTTAATCTCCAGAGATCCCAACATCCTCAAAATGAGTTGATCAGGCTCGATACACCGTCTCATTGGCTAGCTAAGCACAACGATAATACACCGTCTCATTGGCTAGCTAAGCACAACGATAATACACCATCTCATTGGCTAGCTAAGCACAACGATGATACACCGTCTCATTGGCCATTTAGGCACAACGATTATGCATGTCGTTTCATTGTCCATTTAGGCACAACGATACACGTACACCGTCTCATTGTCCAATTTAAGAATAACGATAATACACCGTCTCATTGGCTAGCTAAGCACAACGATAATACACCGTCTCATTGGCCATTTAGGCACAACGATTATGCACGTCGTTTCATTGTCCATTTAGGCACAACAATACACGTACACCGTCTCATTGTCCAATTTAAGAACAACGATAATAAGGCACGTCTGCCTGGGGAAATGCACATGAGAAAATATTTTTTTTAAAAGGATTTCTTTGTGTTCATTCTTTTCACTGTCGCTGCTCAAAGCTAACGACTTAAATCATCATTTCCCCATCACTTGAAAACTCAGAAGCATAGGACTCATAGTCCGAATGCTCAATCACAATGCCCAAGACCGTGGCCGCAGTCAAGGGTTGTGGTCGTAGAAAACAACCTTCACCTTTAATCATGTTCATCACACGCGGTTAGAATACACAGTCCAACACAGCGCGATTAGGACCTAAGTCCATAACATCATAACAAGGACTCGTAGTCCCGAATTCACACTGATTCAATATCACGTGCGCATCACTGAATGCTAGAGGCGACGTCTCGCGTACTAGATTCTCTTTCTTAAGTACTTCTTTTTCGTTCAGTGAAAAACAAATTAAAAACCGAATCCTCGATAACCTATCCAGGTTATCGGAAAGTTTCTAAAATATTTAGGAAAAACCTTTTCTTTGAAAATCTTTTATAAAGCATCTTTGAAATTCTTTTGTCATTGAAATATTTCCCCCAATAGGATAAAGCCAAATAATCTTGAAAGTTTTTCACTTGGAGACACGTAGTTCGAAAAGGATTTTTCTCTTGTATAACAATAGTTCACCAAAACCATTTCAACATTTAAAACAAGTCCTTTAAGTTTAAAGAGCTTTTGGAAAAGAACACCAATCCCTTTGATAAGCCTCTGGCTCATCTAGTTTTATAGCTAGTATGACCAGGGTTTTGTGCAAATTATATCGTATTTTCACCCAAATTAGATTAGATTGTCCTCAAGCAAGGTTTTGAGTCTCTAGAGTAGTTTTAAGTTAATTTAGCTAGTTTTGAGTCAAAATAATACACTTATGGTTATTTCCTTATTTTCAGGTTAAGTAGAAGTTGAGAAAATAAAGAGCAGGGGATTCGCCCTGCGAAGGACAAGCTCGCCACGCGACCCCGAAGCCTGACTGTTCCAAGAAATTGCTAAGTCTCTGGTTCGCCTCGCGAAGAAGGTCTCGCCCCGCGAGTCTTGAAAACCTGAAAAAGTCAGAGACGATCACGGCTTGCCCGTGTTGAAGGTCATGGCCGTGGCAGTTTTGAAGTTGAAGAGTTTCGCCTCGCGAGCATCCATTCGCCTCACGAGTCTGGAAGTCAGAGAGCATTACGGTTGGGGCCTGATGGCCATAACGGGCGTAAGGAGAAAACTCTTCATATCCTCGCCTCGCGAGCAACACTTCGCCTCGTGAGAATGTCAAAGGTTGCTGACTGTTCATGAAATTCGCCTCGCGAATGTGTGCTCGCCTCGCGAGCTAGCTAATCTCAGAATTTGTATAAAAGGCTGTTCTGAACATTTTGTAAAAACTCTTGCTTCTCCATTGTTTAGTTTTACGTTTTTCTCTGTGTAATTTCGTTTGTTATGGAGAACTAAGTTCTAGGATTAGTCTACTGTTTGAGGATTCTATATACTTGAGGTTTTGTAAATCCCTATTTTAATCGCTTTTCCCTTTTCAATACCATATTATACATTTCTGTTTGTTATTTCAGGAATGTGTAGTATTGTATTGATTTGTTTCAGTGATGTTATTTTCCTATTCATAATCGCGTTTGTTATTTCGCGTGTGTTCAATCATGTTCGTTTGTTCATGAAAGCTTAACCCCGTTTGTTATTTCGGGAATAGGAATTTGCATCCATAGTAACAATTACGTTGTTAGTTGTTACTGTAACTGAAAGGGGATTAGAATCTGCTTAGGGCTTGGGACTACATTAACCAAGGATAGTTGGGAATTCTTGACAGTAGATTAATCGTTGTTTGATAATTGATAATCTCTTTTCAACTGCCCTGTTTTTAATTGCTCTGTTTTGTTTTTTTCTTATTTGCACTCCAATCCAAACCCCCCCAAAACTGATTTTTGTGAAAGGTAATATTCTCAGAGTCCTTGAGAGACGACATCCGAGTTGTCGCACTAGACTACAGTTTTAAACCCGCTCGTCCTTTTTGGCGCGTGCGCGACAGCGCGACCAAAAATTGGCGCCGTTGCCGGGGACTCTGAGTTGTTATTTTTCGCAACTTGTTTTATTTTATTTTTCTTTTCTTTCTTTTATTTTCTGTTCTGTTTTGAATTGGTCTGGCTACTAGGTCTCATTGCCCTGAACTGTGTGATTTTGACCCGGAAATTGAAAGAACACTGCACACACTCCGTAGGGAATTTCGGGCTAGCACTAGTAGTGATTCCAATTTTAAAACTGCTTTTGAAAACATGGGAGACCAAAGGACTTTGAGGCAGCTTACTGCCCCTGATGTGAATTACAATGGTTTGTGCATTGCTTATCCTGGTGCTGACACCCCTTTTGAGTTAAAATCTGGGCTAATTCATTTGTTGCCAAGATTTAATGGTCTTGCAGGTGAGGATCCACACAAGCACTTGAAGGAGTTCCAAGTTGTCTGCTCCACAACTTTGAGGCCAGAAGGAGTAACTGAGGATCATATCAAGTTGAAGGCTTTTCCATTCTCACTCCAGGGAGCTGCAAAAGATTGGTTATTATACCTTGCGCCGAATTCCATTACCACATGGAATGACTTGAAGAAGCTCTTCCTAGAGAAATATTTTCCTGCCCCCAGAGCCGCTGCAATTAGGAAAGAAATCTGTGGAATAAGGCAAGGAAATGAGTCGCTAGCTGAGTATTGGGAGAGGTTCAAGCAGTTGACATCTAGTTGCCCCCAGCATCAAATTTATGAACAGCTCCTCATCCAATATTTTTATGAAGGATTGCAGCCGATGGATAGGAATATTTTGGATGCTGCTAGTGGGGGAGCATTGGTTGACAAGACTCCATCTGCTGCCAAGCAACTCATTGAGAACATGTCATTAAATTCCCAGCAATTCACTACCAGAAGAAATTCTGTTGAGACTAGAGGTGTACATAAGGTCCGCACTTCTTCTTCCAGCCAGGACCGTGATGATAGAATTGATAGGCTCACTTCCTTGGTAGAGAAATTGGCAATGGATAGGGTTCAGCCTGCGGTATTGTGTGGCATGTGTAGTTCTCCTGAGCACCCATATGAGGCATGCCCCATTTTGCAAGGAGGATCAATTACTGAATCACCTCAAGCCTTTGCAGTCCATCCGTATAATCAGGGAAATAACCCGAGCAGATCTGAGCATTCCGCATCTTTCAACAAATAGGTACCATCCTAGCTGGAGTAATCATCCTAATCTGCGGTATGGGAACTCATCCCAACAACCGATGGCACCTCGGAATCCTCCGGTGACCACTTCGCACCGTCCGGGACCTTGATTGATGACATGTGCAAGCAAATAACTTCACAATTGAATGCACAAATGACTACACTTTTCCAGCAGCAAATGGGACAGTTCCAGGCACAGTTCCAGGCCTCACAGGCACAGTTTCAGCAGAGAACGGATGCGAGTATTCAGGCATTGCATACACAGATTGGACAGATGGCCACAGACATAAATAACATAAAGCAAGGTCAAAGAACAACCCAGCTGCCAGCACAGCCAGTGATAAATCCTAATGCCTCCAACCCTAATGTGAGTTCCATATCTTTGAGGTCTGGAAAAGTTGTTGAGGCCACTTCTGGAAAGGATGCAGGAACTATGAAGGCTACTCCTGAGCCTACTGTTGAGGTTACTCCTGAACCTGTGGTTGAAGTTGAAACTGAGAGAGTGTATAGACCACCCATTCCGTTCCCACACAGATTACAGAAAAATTTGAAGAGTGGTGGTGAAGATAAGGAGAAGGAGATTCTTGATGTTTTAAGAAAGGTGGGTGTTAATATCCCTCTGTTGGATGTGATCAAGCAAGTGCCCAGATATGCCAAATTTCTGAAGGACCTATGCACCAACAAGAGGAAGATGAAGACTAATGAGAGGGTTGACTTGGGAAGAAATGTCTCAACGCTTATCCAGTCTAAGCCAGAAAGAGTTGTTGCTTTCACCACTCCTCAGGCACTGCCACAGAAGTGCAAGGATCCAGGCACCTTCACTATCCCATGCACTATTGGGGACAAGAAGTTTGAACACTGCCTGCTGGACTTGGGAGCATCTATCAATGTCATGCCTACCTCCATCTTTAATAAACTTGATCTTGGTCCTTTGAAGTACACAGGTATCACCATTCAGTTGGCCAACAGAACCAGTGCCCGCCCCATGGGAATGGTGGAAGATGTACTAGTGCAAGTTGATGATCTGATCTTCCCAGCTGATTTCTACATCTTGGACATGGCAGGCGAGACACATTCCAGTAAATCACCAATCATCCTGGGCCGACCATTCATGAAGACAGCCAAGACTAACATTGATGTGGATGATGGGACCATGTCTATGAAGTTTGGGGATATAGTTGCAAAGTTTAACATATTTGATGCCATGAAATATCCAGTGGAAGAGCACTCTATATTCCACATAGAGCTGATCTCTGAGACTATTGAGGACACCCATGAGAAATTGTTTTCTAATTTTCCACTTAATTCTGGCTGTGATGATATTTTTTCTTGTCTTGATTGTACTAACGCTAACCATTTTGTGGTTTGTGCTGAGAGTGCTACATGTTTAGCAGGTGATAAAATTGTCAGTGCAGTAGATGAAAAACATGAAGAAGATGAAGCAGCACCGGAGGCCCTCTCTACCTCTTTGGCCTTAGACTGCAAGGAATGGGATCCAGGTGACAGCTCCCGCTTACACTGCACTTGATCAGGGAGTACTTTTTTTTTCCTTTCCCTCACTATGATCTTATAGTTCTGTTGTTCATTGGGGACAATGCACGTTTTAAGTGTGGGGGAGGGAACTAGTTGTAGTTTTTCTTTTCTTTGAATAAAGTTTTCTTTTCTTGGAATAAAGCTCCTGAATAATCTGAGAAGCTCAGGAGCATTTGTGTGTTGAGTTTTTTGTTGGCAAGTTTGCTAGATTTTGATTGATGTTGCACAGATTGCTTGCTTGATTGATTTGTGATGATTCCCCCTAGGCTGAAAATTTTTTGATTTTGAAAATTGATTCCCATGTGAAATTGAAAACTGAACTTTGAGATTTTGTTATGATGGCATGATGAATGATAAGTTTGGGGTGATAGGAAGCACACGCTAGGGATAGTATCTCTTTCAAACAATTTGCATGAATGTCCAGGTGAGGTTTTGAGCCTCCAACATGTTTTAAACTGTGTGAAAATCGCTTTCAAGTTGCACTTCCTTGAATTTGATTGAATCTCTTTTTGGTTTGCATGATTATATGTGTGTAGCAAATGATTTAGGCATTTTCTTTGTAAATAGCTACTGGGCCTGAATAAACCAATTCCTAATGCATGTTCCCTAGTTAGCCCTTTTGAGCCTATTAGCCTGTTAGTTCTTGATAACCTAATGTTATAAGCCCAAAAATCTGGAAAACCATGTTAGCCCGATCTTAGGATTAGGAGAGCATGTAATCTTAGAATGGGTGCAAGAAACTAAGTTTGGGGTGGCTGCAAGGTGTAATATGTTGTTGGGATTGAGAAATAATATATATATATATATAGGAAAAAAATTGGAGCCAAAGGCTTGTGAAAGAAAAAAATGTACAAATGTGTGAAAAAAAAATACAAAAAAAAATACAAAAATGCCAAAAAGAAATAAAAAGGCTGTAGCCACCCAGAAGTGTAAAGAAAAAAATAAAGAAAGGAACTTGAGTGAATTTCAAAGTGTAAATATAGTTCATGCTCTCTTAGTTCCTAGGGTCTTCAGCTTAGTTCCTTTTGTATATCCTACCCTTAGCCAGGCCCCATTACAACCCATAAAAGACCTTCTGATGTTGCTTGCATGTTTTCTGTGGGAGCCATTTTGAGATGAAAAGCAAATTTTTGGGAAGTGTACTTGAAAAGTGAAACTGAGTGCAAGTTGTTAGCCTGACATAAACTGAGTGACTGAGTGAACAAATGATGCCCTTGTGAGGAAGGCAGTTTTTTGGATTTGGTGATCTCCCTCTTGTGTGTGACTTAGATCCCTTGCTTAGATTTCTGATTGTCTTCATGATGAAACTCTCAAATGTTTAGAATAAATGAATGTGGGGATTGCTCTGTTTGAAAAGGGGGAAACAATGAAGAAAAACTGTTTTTGATGTATTGCTTGAATGTGTGCAATGTTGATTAAATCTTTTGAGCTTGCCAGGTCTAGAGTCTTTTTGATTTTTGAGTCTTAGTTTGCTTGGGGACAAGCAAAGTTTAAGTTTGGGGTATTTTGATAAGCCTCTGGCTCATCTAGTTTTATAGCTAGTATGACCAGGGTTTTGTGCAAATTATATCGTATTTTCACCCAAATTAGATTAGATTGTCCTCAAGCAAGGTTTTGAGTCTCTAGAGTAGTTTTAAGTTAATTTAGCTAGTTTTGAGTCAAAATAATACACTTATGGTTATTTCCTTATTTTCAGGTTAAGTAGAAGTTGAGAAAATAAAGAGCAGGGGATTCGCCCTTGAAGGACACGCTCGCCACGCGACCCCGAAGCCTGACTGTTCCAAGAAATTGCTAAGTCTCTGGTTCGCCTCGCGAAGAAGGTCTCGCCCCGCGAGTCTTGCAAACCTGAAAAAGTCAGAGACGATCACGGCTTGCCCGTGTTGAAGGTCATGGCCGTGGCAGTTTTGAAGTTGAAGAGTTTCGCCTCGCGAGCATCCATTCGCCTCGCGAGTTTGGAAGTCAGAGAGCATCACGGTTGGGGCCTGATGGCCATAACGGGTGTAAGGAGAAAACTCTTCATATCCTCGCCTCGCGAGCAACACTTCGCCTCGCGAGAATGCCAAAGGTTGCTGACTGTTCATGAAATTCGCCTCGCGAATGTGTGCTCGCCTCGCGAGCTAGCTAATCTCAGAATTTGTATAAAAGGCTGTTCTGAACATTTTGTAAAAACTCTTGCTTCTCCATTGTTTAGTTTTACGTTTTTCTCTGTGTAATTTCGTTTGTTATGGAGAACTAAGTTCTAGGATTAGTCTACTGTTTGAGGATTCTATATACTTGAGGTTTTGTAAATCCCTATTTTAATCGCTTTTCCCTTTTCAATACCATATTATACATTTCTGTTTGTTATTTCAGGAATGTGTAGTATTGTATTGATTTGTTTCAGTGATGTTATTTTCCTATTCATAATCGCGTTTGTTATTTCGCGTGTGTTCAATCATGTTCGTTTGTTCATGAGAGCTTAACCCCGTTTGTTATTTCGGGAATAGGAATTTGCATCCATAGTAACAATTACGTTGTTAGTTGTTACTGTAACTGAAAGGGGATTAGAATCTGCTTAGGGCTTGGGACTACATTAACCAAGGATAGTTGGGAATTCTTGATAGTAGATTAATCGTTGTTTGATAATTGATAATCTCTTTTCAACTGCCCTGTTTTTAATTGCTCTGTTTTGTTTGTTTCTTATTTGCACTCCAATCCAAACCCCCCCCCCCCCCCCAAAACTGATTTTTGTGAAAGGTAATATTCTCAGAGTCCTTGAGAGACGACATCCGAGTTGTCGCACTAGACTACAGTTTTAAACCCGCTCGTCCTTTTTGGCGCGTGCGCGACAGCGCGACCACCCTTCATCTTCAAAGCTTATTAAGGTTTTTAATCCTTATTATGGTTGAGCACAGACGCACGTCTGGCTTAGCAAACTTTCAATCAACAACAGTATATATATCATCAGTGCAATGCTAATATCACAGTTGAAAGCAGTTCATCACATATATGCATTATATCATTTAGAAACAAGTACAGTTCAACATCAGATAATAGCACAACAGTTCAAGTACATTAGATAATCAAGAAGCTCAATCAACAGGTAAATATCCAATTAAACACTTACACACATGCATACAGTTATTGAATATCCCTAGGCAAACTCCCCTTACCTTTGAAGACAAGTAAAGGATCCTCGTCTTAATACTCACATTAGCTCCAAGAGTGTAACTATCTACTCCATCAAGCAAGCATAGCCGTGTCAAACGTCTCAGAGAGGAAATCCAACAACGCGCAACAACCAAAAATCAAGAAATCAATTTCACATGATCAAACACACATTCTAACTTTATCTAAAAACTTAATCTAATTACCAAACAAGGTTATTTTTAAAGAAAATCATGTTTGAAGCTCACGCTTCCCAATACCCTTTAAGGAAACTTTGTTTTGATTAAAAGATCATGAAAAAGAACTTTGGAAATCATCCATTAAGAGTCCTAATTGCACTAAATCATAATTAATTTCATAAAAACATACCCAAATTCAAATAAAATCAAATTGGGGGTTTAGGGATCCTTATTAAAATTTAGGGAAAACTCAGAATAATGAAATTGGTTTAGGGAAACACAAATTCACAGTCCCAATCTCATAAAACAACCTTAAAGTTCAAGATTAAAATCTGAAATCAAAGGGTTAGGGTTAGGGTTTTAAAATCAATTTGGGGCTTTTTGAATATAAGCAAAATAGATGGGGTTTTCACTTACCCATACAAGGAAGAAGAAGAGAGAAACTGTCATGGTGGCTGAAGGTGGTCCGGTGCGGCGGCAGCGACCCGTTTCGCGGTGATGGCGGCGACCAAGCACGACCTAACATGGATCCGCACTCGTGGTGACGTTCTGAAGGTCGTGTGTTCGTCTCCTCCCCACCTGCGTGGCCGGACGACGACCGACGGCAAGTTGCAGCGGAGCTCGCGGCTTCTGCATGACACGGAGGACCGAACCCAACAACCGCACGGCGTCTTTACTGGTCCAAGCGATGAGCGACGATGGCTCTCCATGGTGGTTGGTGCGTGGCTGGACGGTGACCGCAGTTGGAGGGTGACGCTGGCTGGAGAGAGGGAGGAGGAAGAAGGAGAAAAGAAAAAGAAGAAAGAGAGAAGAAGAAGCAGAGAAGAAAAGTGAAAAAGAGAGAGATAGCGTCGAGAAAGAGAGAGAGAAAAGAGAGAAAATGAGTTTTTAAACCAATTACTTAGTGATAGGTACAAAATGAGTGATAAATATTAGGCCTAAAATAAACATGTTTTTACTTTTTGGATTCTAAAAATAAAGATTGATAAAGATACAATTTTGAAATTCAAATTAGAGTAAAGATTAATAATTGAACTGATCAACTAAGAAAATACTCGGTCCAAAATTTAATCTCCGATTAAAGTCAAACCTGTTTATTTTCAACTCTAAAATTAAAATAGGATGAAAATATGAAAATATTTTCCTCTTAATCATATTATTTAAAATATTTTTCTGTACCGGTATAATAGTGACAATAACGTAAATTATTGTCTAGTAAGCGTGCATTCACTGAAATAAGTCAGTGCTAACACACCCAATAAAATAATTTGAAGAGAGTAATTTAATTACTCAAACTAAACCACATAACAAAATAAACTTAAACATCCAAATAAAATAGTTAATCCTAGGTGTAAAAACTAGGGTGTTACATTACTACCCCTCTTAAAAAAATTTCGTCCTCGAAATTTCGTAGCTCAAAACTACACAGGATTTTGTAATCACACCTTAACCCTAAAATCTTACTTTGTATTCTCATCATTTCATTCCTTTTATCTATAACTTTATAACAAGATCGATTCTTATACCATTTTATTTATCCTCGAGATTTTTCACTACCGCATTATCCCCACTACCTTCGATATTTCATCTTAGTCTATTACACTTTCAAGAACAAAATCCACACTATCTTTACCATAACATCAATTAATCTTCTACTCAAGAGATGCAATCATAGTCTTAGTCCATTTAGGCTTAGTCTATTCTTCTAATCATATCAAATTAACACTTTTCAAGTCTCCAATCAAAACGTCGTAACATTCCTGAGTTGCACATGATATACTTTGCGCCAAAAACCTAAGAAATTCAATCTTATTAAAATTGAATCTTACCACATCCAACATAGTCCGTTCTCTTCTTAATTCCTCTCGGATCTTTTGCCTACTTTGATTTCATATCCTTCATTTGACTCTCATCTTCAATTTAGTTCTCAAGCCCCGTTAGTATCCCTAGTTTAAGAAATTTCCCATGCATCTACCCTATTGCCCAAAGAAAATACACAACTCCTAACAATTCCTTCATCTAAAGGTAGGGCTCCATCACTTATGCAAGGAAATGCTTGTATCGTATATGCCCTTATCTTATTTATTTGCAGCCGAGAAAAGAGATTATAAAACAGAGTTTCTCTAAGGCCATAACCCCTAGGAGTTGCACCAAAACAAAGCCAAGAAATCCAGGTGGACACTCCCTAATGGCAATCTTGGATTTAAAATATCTAGTTTCCACTATGGACCATCAACCATATTTTTACCAAAATAAGACTTCAAAGATTATAAACATTTCATCATAGCTTATCACACTCGAAAGACACAATCAAAACTTAATCACTTCTTGCCTCAAAATTTGTCTACTAGCAAAACTTCTTCAACACCTTATCCTCACAACGAACATCAAGTTCAACCTTAACTCTATCACATATATCAACTTTCCACCCAAAGCACACAATTATAGTCTTAGTTTTCTTCGAATATATTTCACACTCCAAATTATATCATAGTCATTCATTTCAATCTTAAAGAATACAATTACATTTCTCCATGCAACTACACCCAAAAGGAATCTCTTCAACTTGAATTATCCAAAATCATAATTCTTAAACTTTTCTAACAACTTAGTTTCACTCAAGAACTCATTTTTACTATTTCCGTTCAACTTAAGGAAAACTACCATATATCTTTTTCCTGTAAATCCTCGGACTCACGAAGTCAACATTAACCATAAACATTGATCACTACTCTAAATTCCTTTAATGATATATCTGCCTCGATCATGATAAAATCCATTGTAATCATCTCACTCAATGACGTTGAACTTAAGGGTCCTCATAGTACCATTCACATCTATACACTAACGAAACTCCTATCAACTCTGGTTCGTCCTACCATAGAGATGACAAAAATTTAGGTACCACACTATCTCCCAGCTAACCTTCTAAGGATAGGTAATCTCATTACTTATCCATCCCACTGAGGATGATCAGTTGGACTTAGTCTCAACTTAGTCTTCAACACTTAAAGTAAACTTAACCGACATAGGTTGATAAACTTCCGATTTTTTTTTATCTGAAACAACACTTGAAGATACTCCATGAAATCTGAACAATCCTTTGATACATTATTCGGTTCACTAACACTGCATAGTGGATTTTGACTTGCAAGAAGGGTGTAGACTTCACCAGTCGATCAACAATCACTTGAATTCAAACAAAACTCGTGTAAGTCTTCAGCAAACTCATAACAAGAATTGAAGGAATGTCAACATCTTAACAAGGAAGGTTTCAATTGTACATCTTGATGCGGAGATATCCAACTCATGAGTCATGACTGATGAGATAGGTCACACATCGACAACATTTGGAGAATACGTAGAACTAAGATGATCAACGACGACAAGTACTTTCGAACCGCAATAAGACAAGACCTTGGTGATCATAAAAGAATTTCTCAAGAAAAGAAAATTTTTCTTGATTTCACTTTCACATAAACATAGAAAAGAATTTCATTAATTGAAGGACACAGGAACATCCAATATGGAAAAATATCATTCCATCAGGTTCGTGGGTGTAAAAATGCATGATCAATACACATTTACAAACATGAATCTAATAAAGTTCATTCTTCCACAAGAATCTTCCAACGGATTCAAAGAATCAAGGGGTGAATAATGTCTAATCCCAAGAGGATTAATTCTTATTCTTAATACAAAGAATTTACAAAATGATGACTTTCACCTCTACCAAAAATAGAAGTGACGAAACTAAGTTTCACCAAGAAACTTCTGCTATCACGAAATTATCTGTGTTATAACTCAAGAAATAGTCATAACCACTTCTCTCCACAAAATGTGAAAGTATCCAGACCAATGAATTCCGATAAATCAATTCACTCAAATGTCTAATACATCGAGGATTATTTAGAAGTGTGAGTACGACTTCTCACAAACAAAGAAATGAATAACTGGAAATTAATGAATTAGCATAACTAATTCAGGAGTCCTGACAGATTTCAAATTAAAGTCAGAAAATACTTGTTCATAATTCGTCCTTTACTTAGTTGTCAGGAATCCAGACGGTGACACGAGCCTTCACACAACATTGGTGCTTCACAAGGAAAACACTCGGTCTAACAAACGGTTCAGACCACCGATCTTTCAGTTGAATGAGTCATCTAACTCGTTTTAACTTCGTAGGCAACATCCTACACAAAGCGACAGAGATCTGACCGAATCCAGAAACTAGATCAATCAAAAATCAATGTCCTTTGCTAACCATAAACCTAGAATATTTCCAGGGAACACTCCCGGAAAAACCCTTTACACAAGCACCTTGTTTCGAATATCAGACACGATTCGCAAGGATAATCGAATGTCATATTCGAACCCAAGTAACATTCAAGATCTAAGGTCTCCCAGGACATACAGCCCTTGGAAAACCATCAAGAAACATATACTTGTGCGTCAACACACATTGCTTCAACAAGAAACAATTTAAACAAGAGCCAACCAGAGATCACACAACAAAACTTAACAGACCTATTCCCCAAAGATCCCGAAAGACTCGACCAGCTCTGATACCACCTTGTAACGCCCCCCCCCCGGGGCATTACTTACGTAACACGTGCGGAATTTAAATTAAAAGATAATTTGCTGGTGCTTTCGGAAAATAATTTATATAAGTATACAAATGTCTGAAATTGGGTATAAAAATTTTGTCACGACTCCTAAGCCTTGATTGGCACACAGACTTACTATCATAGTATGGCAAGCCTATTTAATTTAAAGAATATACTTGAATAAAAGCTAGTATTTTACGAAAATTTCGACAGAGTCTCCTCTGTAATTCGAACATCCCAGGTAAAAGAACACCTGCTAAAATAATTACATTTTCATTACAGAATTCCAGTTACACCAAATGCAACCAGGCATTAATATGCTAAAGATAGTTATATCAATTAGCTATACATGACCAAAAGGAAAAGTTTAAGTTTTCATTCAAAAGAGACGCTCTCCGAGCCATAAACATTCTGTTTTAAAATATAGACTCTCTGAGTCATACTCATACATACTTATCAAAAATCCAAGTCTCGAACCCTAAGCTGTTCATTCTAAAAGTTATTCCTGAGAAGAACTCACGTGATCGTTCCACAATCAAATACTTCATCAAGCAAGTAGATCTAAGTCTCTGAGTGACTTAGGAAGACTCCTCTGCATATCTGTACTAAAATACCCAGGGTACAATAGCAAACCAGAAGAAACCTGATATGTTTGTAAGGGTGAGATACCGACAAATGGATATATCACACAACAACCATATACATGATACATACATCACATAATCATATAAGCAGTTAAATCATGCATATACATAACATAACAGTATTATATCAAAGGGTCTCAAACCCGCACAGTCAATCTTTGAAGATATGCATGGCACTTCAATATCAGGCTCTAACTTAATCTCCGGAGATCCCAACATCCTCAAAATGAGTTGATCAGGCTCGATACACCGTCTCATTGGCTAGCTAAGCACAACGATAATACACCGTCTCATTGGCTAGCTAAGCACAACGATAATACACCATCTCATTGGCTAGATAAGCACAACGATAATACACCGTCTCATTGGCCATTTAGGCACAACGATTATGCACGTCGTTTCATTGTCCATTTAGGCACAACGATACACGTACACCGTCTCATTGTCCAATTTAAGAACAACGATAATACATCGTCTCATTGGCTAGCTAAGCACAACGATAATACACCATCTCATTGGCCATTTAGGCACAACGATTATGCACGTCGTTTCATTGTCCATTTAGGCACAACAATACACGTACACCGTCTCATTGTCCAATTTAAGAACAACGATAATAAGGCACGTCTGCCTGGGGAAATGCACATGAGAAAAAAAAAATTTAAAAGGATTTCTTTGTGTTCATTCTTTTCACTGTCGCTGCTCAAAGCTAACGACTTAAATCATCATTTCCCCATCACTTGAAAACTCATAAGCATAGGACTCATAGTCCGAATGCTCAATCACAATGCCCAAGACCGTGGCCGCAATCAAGGGTTGTGGTCGTAGAAAACAACCTTCACCTTTAATCATGTTCATCACACGCGGTTAGAATACACAGTCCAACACAACACGATTAGGACCTAAGTCCATAACATCATAACCAGGACTCGTAGTCCCGAATTCACACTGATTCAAGATCACGTGCGCATCACTGAATGCTAGAGGCGACGTCTCGCGTACTAGATTCTCTTTCTTAAGTACTTATTTTTCGTTCAGTGAAAAACAAATTCAAAATCGAATCCTCGATAACCTATCCAGGTTATCGGAAAGTTTCTAAAATATTTAGGAAAAACCTTTTCTTTGAAAATCTTTTATAAAGCATCTTTGAAATTCTTTTGTCTTTGAAATATTTCCCCCCAATAGGATATTGCCAAATAATCTTGAAAGTTTTTCACTTGGAGACACGTAGTTCGAAAAGGATTTTTCTCTTGTATAACAATAGTTCACCAAAACCATTTCAACATTTAAAACAAGTCCTTTAAGTTTAAAGAGCTTTTGGAAAAGAACACCAATCCCTTCATCTTCAAAGCTTATTAAGGTTTTTAATCCTTATTATGGTTGAGCACAGACGCACGTCTGGCTTAGCAAACTTTCAATCAACAACAGTATATATATCATCAGTGCAATGCTAATATCACAGTTGAAACCAGTTCATCACATATATGCATTATATCATTTAGAAACAAGTACAGTTCAACATCAGATAATAGCACAACAGTTCAAGTACATTAGATAATCAAGTAAGCTCAATCAACAGGTAAATATCCAATTAAACACTTACACACATGCATACAGTTATTGAATATCCCTAGGCAAACTCCCCTTACCTTTGAAGACAAGTAAAGGATCCTCGTCTTAATACTCACATTAGCTCCAAGAGTGTAACTATCTACTCCATCAAGCAAGCATAGCCGTGTCAAACGTCTCAGAGAGGAAATCCAACAACGCGCAACAACCAAAAATCAAGAAATCAATTTCACATGATCAAACACACATTCTAACTTTATCTAAACACTTAATCTAATTACCAAACAAGGTTATTTTTAAAGAAAATCATGTTTGAAGCTCACACTTCCCAATACCCTTTAAGGAAACTTTGTTTTGATTAAAAGATCATGAAAAAGAACTTTGGAAATCATCCATTAAGAGTCCTAATTGCACTAAATCATAATTAATTTCACAAAAACATACCCAAATTCAAATAAAATCAAATTGGGGGTTTAGGGCTCCTTATTAAAATTTAGGGAAAACTCAGAATAATGAAATTGGTTTAGGGAAACACAAATTCACAGTCCCAATCTCATAAAACAACCTTAAATTTCAAGATTAAAATCTGAAATCAAAGGGTTAGGGTTAGGGTTTTAAAATCAATTTGGGGCTTTTTGAATATAAGTAAAATAGATGGGGTTTTCACTTACCCATACAAGGAAGAAGAAGAGAGAAGATGTCATGGTGGCTGAAGGTGGTCCGGTGCGGCGGCGGCGACCCGTTTCGCGGTGATGGCGGCGACCAAGCACGACCCAACATGGATCCGCACTCGTGGTGACGTTCTGAAGTTCGTGTGTTCGTCTCCTCCCCACCTGCGTGGCCGGACGATGACCGACGGCGAGTTGCAGCGGAGCTCGAGGCTTCTGCGTGACACGGAGGACCGAACCCAACAACCGCGCGGCGTCTTTACTGGTCCAAGCGATGAGCGACGATGGCTCTCCATGGTGGTTGGTGCGTGGCTGGACGGTGATCGCAGTTGGAGGGTGACAAAGGCTGGAGAGAGGGAGGAGGAAGAGAGAGAAAAGAAAAAGAAGAAAGAGAGACGAAGAAGCAGAGAAGAAAAGTGAAAAAGAGAGAGATAGCGTCGAGAAAGAGAGAGAGAAAAGAGAGAAAATGAGTTTTTAAACCAATTACTTAGTGATAGGTACAAAATGAGTGATAAATATTAGGCCTAAAATAAACATGTTTTTACTTTTTGGATTCTAAAAATAAAGATTGATAAAGATATAATTTCGAAATTCAAATTAGAGTAAAGATTAATAATTGAACTGATCAACTAAGAAAATACTCGGTCCAAAATTTAATCTCCGATTAAAGTCAAACCTGTTTATTTTCAACTCTAAAATTAAATAGGATGAAAATATGAAAATATTTTCCTCTTAATCATATTATTTAAAAAAATTTTCTGTACCGGTATAATAGTGACAATAACGTAAATTATTGTCTAGTAAGCGTGCATTCACTGAAATAAGTCAGTGCTAACGCACCCAATAAAATAATTTGAAGAGAGTAATTTAATTACTCAAACTAAACCACATAACAAAATAAACTTAAACATCCAAATAAAATAGTTAATCCTAGGTGTAAAAACTAGGGTGTTACATTACTACCCCTCTTAAAAAAATTTCGTCCTCGAAATTTCGTTGCTCAAAACTACACAGGATTTTGTAATCACACCTTAACCCTAAAATCTTACTTTGTATTCTCATCGCTTCATTCCTTTTATCTATAACTTTATAACAAGATCGATTCTTATACCATTTTATTTATCCTCGAGATTTTTCACTACCGCATTATCCCCACTACCTTCGATATTTCATCTTAGTCTATTACACTTTCAAGAACAAAATCCACACTATCTTTACCATAACATCAATTAACCTTCTACTCAAGAGATGAAATCATAGTCTTAGTCCATTTAGGCTTAGTCTATTCTTCTAATTATATCAAATTAACACTTTTCAAGTCTCCAATCAAAACGTCGTAACATTCCTGAGTTACACATGATATACTTTGCGCCAAAAACCTAAGAAATTCAATCTTATTAAAATTGAATCTTACCACATCCAACATAGTCCGTTCTCTTCTTAATTCCTCTTGGATCTTTTGCCTACTTCGATTTCATATCCTTCATTTGACTCTCATCTTCAATTTAGTTCTCAAGCCTCGTTAGTATCCCTAGTTTAAGAAATAGCACATAATGTTTCTATGGAATTATAACTATGTTAAGCACTTAACATAGTTATAATTCCATAGAAACATTATGTGCTATTTTCCCATGGGAATAGAACATGTAACAACAGTGATACATGTTATTTACACATACTTTATTCCTATTGGAAACCAACACATAATTTACCTATAAAATTATATCCAAGTTTTATCCTTTTATTAATCAACTAATGAGAACCAAATTCAATTAACAAAGCAACTTGTACACTAAATGTAAATGAGAATGGAGGTCATCTTGCATAGCAAGAAAAATAGCTTTTTTGCTTTGATGCGTCGGTCCCATTGTTAACAAGGCTCACCCCGTTGACAGATAACTCTGCCTTGTAGGTATCTGAGTTGAGGACCTTCCTGCTGACATTGTTGTATATCTCTCGAATAACTATGTCAAACGCCGTCTTAACATTTGTTGAGTCTAAGGCAGAGGTTTCCATGAAAAAACAAACCTTCTGCTTCTGCAAGGCTTTTGCCTTCCTCGACGTTCACCGCCCTGATATTCTCCAAATCACGTTTGTTGCCCACAAGCATCATTGCCACAGTTGTGTCGCAATGCGATGCATGATAGTTTTCCTAAAGTAAGTTTGGAGTATGAGATTTCCATAAAACACAGAAAATATTGAATTTCTGACAGAAGAAAAGAACTTGCACCATTTAAAGGAAATGTGTAGTGAGACTTCATAATTACATCCAGTTGCATCCTCTATAATCAATGATCAGTTAATAATAAGAGCTATAGAATTTTATCTCCTTCTACTTTGGTTTTCTTTCTGTTGATCGTTTCTTTTATAAAAGATTGAGATAAGAGAATAGTACAAATGCAAGCGATAAGAAATCCCCACCAACTAAAAAAACAACTGAAAATACAATGAGAAACAGAAACATGCAACAAAGCATGCCAATCTCTCAGTAGAGCTGTCATCCCCCTAAAAAGGAAAAGTGCAATGGAGAAGCAAGAATGAAGATGATGACCACCAAGATACCCCATTGTTAATAAGATTGCTCCTAGTGCTAGGTTAACATGTGAAGAAGGTAACAGAAGTGAAGCATGCAAATACAAGTACAAATCACATCTTCTGTAACCTAACCTTATGATCATTAAAAGCAATAGGGAGATGCAGCAAAACAAGTACTAAGCACATAGATACAAAAGTGCAATCAATGGTGGAAGACTCCATTTAAAAAGGGCGGCCCAGTACATGAGGCTCTGCAAGCGGACAGACTATTTCCAGGATTTGAACCCGTGACCTCCACATCACAAGGCTACAAACCTTATTGCTCACCCTCAAGAAGATTTTCTATTTTTATCTTAAAAATATAAAAGTTGAAAGAAAGGTAAAAGAAGAGTCATATGATGTAGAAGGCAAACAAAACATGGTCAAAAATAGGGACTACAACCTATGCCCCGAAAATCATGGCATCAAACGAATTAACGAGGATGGAAAGTTCATGTACATAAAAATGTTGACAAATGAGAAACAATGTGAAAAAGAAACAAAGGATAAACTCAAAATGTACACAAAGCCCCCCAAGTATGAGTCACATATAAGAAAGCATAATGGTAAATGGCTTTCCTATTCCTATGTGTGAGATCCTTATCCTTGTAATGAAAGACAAAGAAGAATTTAGTCTTAGTTAGTAGGAATTGCTTTCTTTTGCAATATATATATATATATATATATATATATATATATATATATATATATATATATATATATATATATATATATATATATCTATTAGATTAGATTACGCCCTAAAACCAATTAAGTGTAGTTGCCAAACAGCTATATAAGCCGCATCTCATGAATTAAGGCAGGTGATGTATAACAAAGGAGTTTATCTCCGACTCTGATACGATATTAGATTTCATACTAAAACTAAACCAATTAGTGTTAAGTGGAGTTTTGCGAGCGATTAAA
The DNA here is from genome assembly GCA_030762895.1 of Sophora flavescens. NCBI lineage: Eukaryota > Viridiplantae > Streptophyta > Magnoliopsida > Fabales > Fabaceae > Sophora > Sophora flavescens. The sequence goes on along the minus strand of CM061069.1, from coordinate 99,526,761 downwards.
TGTAAATGAACTAAGGAATGGCATTAATGAATGAAACTTTTAAGCTCATCGAGCCAGCGAGAGATGCTATCAAAAGTAGTGCGGCGGGTAATGTCGTAGACAATGAGAGCACCAACAGCGCCTCTGTAGTAAGCAGAAGTGACAGCACGGAAGCGCCCTTGACCAACATTGTCCCAAATCTGAGCCTTCACTTCCTTGACATCAATGTCTGAGCTCTTTGTCTGCAATTCGACACCGATCGTGGCCTTCGAGTGAGAGTTGAACTCGTTTCGTGCGTAACGATAGAGCAAGTTCGATTTACCCACTGCGGAGTCGCCGATTATCAGGATCTTGAAGAGGTGCTCTCCTCCTCCTCCTCCTCCTCCCTCTTCATCCGAAGAAGACATTATTGCTTAGCTTTTCAAGACAACAAAGAGAGAGAGAGAGAGAGATTTTTGAACACAAGAAAAGAAAAGAGAGAGAGTAGGCGTGCTAACTTCTTTCTAATGCTTTGTTGAGCTGTGATGATAGATAGCTATTAAGTGGATGGATCATGGATGCATCGCAAACCAACCTGGCATGGACACTCTGCGGATCTACTGTGCTTCGGGATGCATTTTTTCAATTTTCACCAATGTACATTTGGGCCTTCCTTTTCTTAGAAAACATATTTATTTATATAATTATAATTAATTGTCAGGTATAGGATTTTAAGATGTGGTTGGTCTTATTCATAATGAGTTTAGGCCTCTTAAGCAAGTAGTCATGTGTTCAATTTCTGACTTTTGTATATGAAAACATTATCTGATTGTGAGATATCAATCATTCAATGATGTTTAATGCATTAAGGGATTAATCTCCACAGTTGCACACTAGATAATCTACAGAATAAAAAAAATGTTAAGGAATCGAATATGAAAATTTTTTATTAAAAAAATTATTCAATATATGAATTTTAAAAAAGAAAACTTATAATATTTAATAAGAATGTTTTATATATTGATTCTTTAAAAGAGTAAACAAAAAATATATCAAATTGAAATCAATAATAATGTTTTTGGGTCAAAATTAAACACATTAAATCAATCAGTAGGATTGTTTAGGTTTCATGTGTGTTATCTTTTTCAGATTCTTTCGATTGAAAATCTGGACTTTTATTACTTTTGGATCTACCTTGCTCATGCTCAAAAAAGGAGAATAGTGACTAGTGATCAGTTTTTACCATTTTTTTTTTTTGAACCACCATTTAACCATTTTATTATTCATCTTGTTTACGTGCACATATCTGAGGAGCATATATATAAATTACGTTTTGTTATTTTTATATTAAGATGGAGTATCGTTGTTAATTTGTCCAGTCAAAAAAAATAATTTTTGTTAATTGTTACAGGAAAAAAATGAGAAAATTCTCGTTCAACTTTTTTTTTGTATCAATCATTAAAATAAAATAAAAAACTTGACTATGTGTATTTTGATTCTAAAAAAGTAATCAATAAACTTAAAATTTAAAATTAAATCAATGCATTAGTGGTAAGATATTGTCAACCTCATAGAATATGGAAGAATCAAAGCATTAATGGTAATATATGTCTGTCATAAATGAAAATATATTCAAATTCATTGCATTTCTAAAAATGGTATTTGCAAAAATTAAATAAATCAAATTGAATTTATAAAGAATAGAATTAGTGAGGTTCACCCATTAATTAAAATTCTAATAAAATATTAAAGGTAGGCAGGAGAATAATGGAAATAAATTTGGGGCGCTTAATTGTTGAATCAAATTACTAAATTGAAATACGGAGATTAGTGATTAATCCCAATCAGCATTGCAATCAACCTTTATAAAGCTATAAATCAACTAGAATCAAATTTTAAACTCATTAAAGCATTAATTAGTATAAAAAATTAATTTTTATAAAATTAATTGTTGAATAAAAAATAAAGATATTACCCAAAAGATAAACAAGGATGGTTAAGTTATGCCATTTACAGCAACGTAACTCAAGGAAACAAAATGCCAAGAAAATGGTCCCCCAAACTCACGGACAGATGACAACATAAGTCATATATGATAGCCCTTTTGCCATCTTATTATCCTCAAGCTTCTCAAACTCTGTTACCGCTGACCCCTTCCTTCCACATCCTTAATCTTCTTTCACTTTGTTACTCTCCCCTTCTCAGTCTGTTACTCTCCCCTTCCTTCCACATCCTTAATCTTTACTCTGTTACTCTACCCTTCTCTCTTTCCCTTCCTTCCATGATGAATGAATGAATGGCAGTTAATAATTTCCCACATGGTCAGCATGATCATATCGGCATTAATTATTTCGGTGCTTGCGGTTCATTTCAAATTTATTTCTTTCACAGAATTCGAAACCTTTGTGCTTGATTTGATAATGACATGGTCAATATGGTTTTCATGCTGTCCTCCTCCAATAAAAGACTATTTTTGTCGGAGACAACAGGCAGATGAGAGTAGAGAAGATATAGAGGAGGTCATGGTGATCATATCGAAATTAATTGCTTCGGTGCTTGTGATTCTTAAGTTAATAGATTACAACTTTATTTCTTTCACACTATTGGGAACCTATGTGCTTGTTATGATAATGATATGGGCAATATGGTTTGTATGCTGTCTTCCTCCAATAAAAGACTATTTTTGTGGGAGACAACAGGCAGATGAGAGTAGAGAAAATATAGAGGAGGCAGATGAGAGTAGAGAAAATATAGAGGATGCAGATGAGAGTAGAGAAAATATAGAGGAGGTCAGCTTGATCATAGCGGCATTATCGGCATTAATTACTTTGGTTCTTGAGATTCTTAAGTTAATAGATTACAACTTTATTTCTTTCACATTATTGGGAACCTATGTGCTTGTAATGATATGGGCAATATGGTTTTTATGATGTCCTCCTTGTGGGAGGCAACAGGAAGATGAAGATGAGAGTAGAGAAAATATAGCAAGGCAACCTGTAGATGTAGAGCAGCCTCAAGTAACTGTACAATTTGAAAGTGTATACAGATCAACATCACCCTTTGAGGTTCGAGCCTTACCACCGGTTAGAACCTTCATAGGCGAATGTGGCGAATGTGCTATATGCATGGAAGAATTCAAGAATGGGATACCATTCAACCTTTTGGAGTCTGCGTCCATGAATTCCATTCCTCTTGCATCCAACCTTGGTTCAATATCGGAAAAACTACTTGTCCTCTATGTCGTGAAGATTTCTCAATCGCTCTCAAGACTAAGAGGCACATGGATAGGATTACAATATGAATTTTTGGTATTATTTGTGCAATACAAATTACAAATGTAGTCAATGATAATCTAAATCAACTTGATATTGCTTCCTTCTTGGTTTTTTATTTTATTTTTCACAGTTTTATTCTATTTTGCGCATTTGTGTAGTTAAGATTTTTATTTATGTGCTTCCTTCATCAGTTAAATCTTTTTGCTTGTTATTGTTAGCGCTAACCTGCATCTTTTGTAGGTGTTTTTTCGTAAAACTTTACTTGTTTGAACTTTGAAGGGTGTTTGTCTAATGGAGGTCAAACCTAAATACCATTATAATTTCATACTGAAAGATGATGATTCATAAAAGACAAATCTCTTTTTTCAACCTATATCCACTGCAAATTGGACAACCCATGAGATTATATACATATATATATATATATATATATATTTATATATATATATATATATATATATATATATATATATATATATATATAGGGTACCCACTGAGGTTGGCGTGAGTGGTTAAAGGCCTCTCATCCCTTTAACCAAGGTCTCGAGTTCGAGCCTTGGGTATGGAAAAAATCTCATCAGGTTGGCGGTGGCATACTCCTCGAATTAGAGCAAAAAAAATTATAGAGTAGCAACACTATAATGTTTTTGTAAAAAAAAAAAAGTAACACTATAATGTTCTAAATCTTTTTAATTAAAAAAGTAATCAATAAATTTAAAATTTAAAATTAAATCAATGCATTAGTGTTAAGATATTGTCTACCTCATAGAATACGGAAGAATCAAAGCATTAATGGTAATATATGTCTGTCATAAATGAAAATATATTCAAATTCATTGCATTTCTAAAAATGGTATTTGCAAAAATAAATAAATCAAATTGAAGTTATAAAGAAAATAATTAGTGAGGTTCACCCAATAATTAAAATTCAAATAAAATATTAGAATGAGTTTATGGTGTTTTTTTTTTTTGCATATCAAAAAAGATAAATGTAGTCTTTTTCTAATGCAGATTTTTAAGCTTTTCAATAATTAAGATATAATCACGTGTTCTAATTCTAACTCAATTGGTTGATTACATTATATATTCATATTTCTTTACTTTCATTCGATTACCATACCTTTGAATTTTATTTTATTTTTTTGTGGAGGCAATTACCATACCTTTGCATGAATCCATCCAATGCTGAAGTTTAAATTGGAGATGGTGATTTGTTATAGGCTCAAGGAAGGAAATAGTTGATTCTGCTCCTTTGTCTATGGGAGTGGTGTATGTAAGATATTAGTGTTAGATTTTCCAGGATCTATACTAAAAATTAACAGCATTTCACGATTCCCTTAGTATAAGAAAACCTACCTAGAAAACCCACAAGTTTCATGCAAATTAGATTATGTTAGAGTCAAAACATATATACGATAAAAAGGTTAAAATTTTGTTTTCCAATAACTCAACAACACAAGTTTAAACACAAGTTTAATAAATAAGAGGAAGGATAATTTAAGTAACAAAATTAATTTTTGATTCTTATTGACTCTTTTAACTAAGATTAATTAACCACCTTAATACGTGTGTTTTATTCAATTTCTGCTTATAATATGGACTGGAGGGAGTATTTCTTTTATTGGTATTAAGTAGCTAAAACGCCAATGACCTGTATTCCTTGTAGGTAAACAATAGGCAAATAAGAATAGGTAAACGATAGCTAATCTTATGGATCTACTCAAGACAAATAGTACCCAGCAAACGGGAACAATTTCTGAACCAAAATGCACAATATAATATAGAAAGATTCCTAGTGAGCAAAGGAAACAGGATGAATGACAAGAAGAGAACTTACGAATATAACAATTCCACAGTCAAGAAATCACTAGACATTTTTCACTAAACATGACATAAATGGACGTCCACTTCATTTTCTGCAATTACAAGCTCTTTGTATCCCAATTATATAATTATACCTGCTTTCTTAAAATTTAAGATAACATTTTCCTTACTATATGTTTATGGTTGTAACTAAAGAACTTTTCAAATCATGTCTATTAAGGAACAAGCCAACATTTTAATTAAGCACTTAACATAGTTATAATTCCATAGAAACATTATGTGCTATTTTCCCATGGGAATTGAACATGTTACAACAGTGATACATGTTATTTACACATACTTTATTCCTATTGGAAAACAACACATAATTTACCTATAAAATTATATCCAAGTTTAATCCTTTAATTAATCAACTAATAAGAACCAAATTCAATTAACAAAGCAACTTGTACACTAAATGGAAATGAGAATGGAGGTCATCTTGCACAGCAAGAAAAATAGCTTTTTTGCTTTGATGCACCGGCCCCATTGTTAACAATGCTCACCCCGTTGACAGATAACTCTGCCTTGTAGGTATCTGAGTTGAGGACCTTCCTACTGACATTGTTGTATATCTTGAATAACTATCTTAAACACCGTCTTAACATTTGTTGAGTCTAAGATAGAGGTTTCCATGAAAAAACAAACCTTCTGCTTCTGCAAGGCTTTTGCCTTCCTCGACGTTCACCGCCCTGAAATTCTCCAAATCACATTTGTTGCCCACAAGCATCATTGCCACAGTTGTGTCGCAATGTGATGCATGATAGTTTTCATAAAGTAAGTTTGGAGTATGAGATTTCCATAAAACATAAAATATTGAACTTCTAACAGAAGAAAAGAACTTGCACCATTTAAAGGAAATGTTTAGTGAGACTTCATAATTACATCCAGTTGCATCCTCTATAATCAATGATCAGTTAATAATAAGAGCTATAGAATTTTATCTCTTTCTACTTTGGTTTTCTTTTGTTGATCGTTTCTTTTATAAAAGATTAAAAGATAAGAGAATAGTACAAATGCAAGCGATAAGAATTCCCCACCAACTAAAAAAACAACTGAAAATACAATGAGAAACAGAAACATGCAACAAAGCATGCAAATCTCTCAAAGAGAGTCGTCTCTTTCGTGAGACATCCCCCTAAAAAGGAAAAGTGCAATGGAGAAGCAAGAATGAAGATGATGACCACCAAGATACCCCATTGTTAATAAGATTGCTCCTAGTCCTAGGTTAACATGTGAAGATGATAACAGAAGTGAAGCATGCAAATACAAGTACAAATCACATCTTCTGTAACCTAACCTTATGATCATTAAAAGCAATAGGGAGATGCAGCAAAACAAGTACTAAGCACATAGACACAAAAGTACAATCAATGGTGGAAGACTCCATTTAAAAAGGGCGGCCCAATACACGAGGCTCTGCAAGCGGACAGACTATTTCCATGATTTGAACCCGTGACCTCCACATCACAAGGCAACAAACCTTACTGCTCACCCTCAAGAAGATTTTCTATTTTTATCTTAAAAAAATAAAAGTTGAAAGAAAGGTAAAAGAAGAGTCATATGATGTAGAAGGAAAAAAAAACATGGTCAAAAATAGGGACTACAACCTATGCCCCGCGTGACACCCTAAACTCGGGTCGTCACATGGTTACCCATTTGCGGAAATAAACATTAATTTGCTGGTTACTTTCGGAAAATAATGGTTTCTCAACGTTCATCTTTTCAAAATATGGTGATAATTTTTTTTTCTTTTAACCTCATAACAACAACAACGTAATCAAATTACACTTAAATACACAATGTATATAAGTCATACAACTATACTGCCTCATATGTTTTCATACCTAAATCATTTTCAGTTTTATCCTCAAAACATAATATGACCTAAGCTGGTTATAACTAGCAGACAGTACAACCAATAGGAGCAGCACATCACGCTTCCAACTAGACAGTCTTCCTCTTTTTGTAGGGATCATACCCCTTGTACGTCTCTGAGATGTGTTGTAAGGGTGAGACACCAATATATGGATTTATCACCATAACTAAATGCGCAACACAAAAGAAGGCACATGCACATATACATATTTATATCAACACACTCATTCATATTATATCACATCGTTTGTCACTGGGTTTCACACCCCAAACATCAACGTTGAAAAACTATGCATGAACACTTCAAAACATCATCTAAACATTCATACCTAATCTCATGAGATATCCCCAACTTCGTGGTGAGTTGATCAGACTCGATAGTTACCGGCACACAGCCAAAACCCATCACACACTGTCCAACATCGTGGCACAGGTGTCACAACGTAGATGGGGCCTCATTGTCCAACTCCAGGCCCAATGAGAACATCGTTGGTATGATCTACCCTGACGCTGCAAGGTAATCACTCGTTTGATCATGGCACGTCTGCCAAATGCATGCAAGAAAAACATTTTGTTCTCAACACTTTTCTTTGTGTTATATCTTTATTTGTCAAAGCTCTTGAAAGCTTTCGACCCATCATCATTTTTAAACATCAAAGCTCTCAAAAGCTTTCAACTTATCATCGTTTTAAACATTGAATGCTCTCAAAAGCATCATCGTTTTCAACATCGAATGCTCTCAAAAGCATCATCGTTTTAAACATCTTTACAACTTTTATTAACAACACAGGACCTCAAAGTCCGAGTTCTCAATCACGAAGCCCCTAGACCGTTGCAATCAGTCTTAGGTTCGTGGTAATAGGAAACATCTTAAAATGTTTTAACTTCTTTAAGTAGATACCCTGTCTACAACACAACGAACCTTAATACCCCGACGTCTCGGTTATTAAGTTCCACATCATCGGTTTACATCATTTTTGTCTGTTAAAAACAAATCCAAAATAAGACAACGTCATAAGAACACTAGTACCCCGACATCTCGGTTACTAAGTTCTATATCGTCATTTACATCGTTTTTCGTCTGAAAAAAAAATCCGAAATAAGATCTCCGCAACTTATTTAAGTTACCGGAAATACATCATTGAGTAAACTCATTTATAGAAAATCATTTCCACTTGAAATTCGTTTGTAAAACGTCAAATCATCAAAAACTCTTTTACTGAAACTTCAGCTCTGAAAATTAAATCAATTCAGATGAAACCTCTTCTCAAATTAAGTACTGTTGTTTTTAAACCTTCGCCGTAAATAATTTCAAAACTTGCCGTCGTTTATCATTTTCAAAGAAAATGTTTTTAAAGTCAAACTTTGACTTTGACTTTGACTTTGACTTTTTATTATTATTATTTTATTTATTTTTTTATAAAGGATTTTCAAATATTAATTTCACAAAATAACTTTTTATAAGATTCCAGAATTTCTTGTGTAAAAATTAGCAGTACTAAAAAAATTTCACGGCTACGCTCTCACCGTGACTCATAAATTTCTTTTACACTAATAAATCATTAAAATAATAATATTTCTCAAAACTCATTATTTTTCCAAAATAATATTTTCCACCACTATTATATTCCAACATTCCCCATAAAACATTGAATATAATTTTCACAACTCATTAAAGCTTTTATCTGATTAATCGGTTGTGCACTGACCACTGCCAGGCCTCTCAAACAACATCCAACATTCATCATCATAATTATATCACCAGGCAGATCATGCATCATAGCAACATAATATACTACTGCAGATAATTAAATCAATTAAAAGCAGATCAATCACCGATACACAGATAAACAACACAGCGTAAACAACATAAACAAATAACCACAACCACATATAAATCATATCAACCACACTAAAAGCAAATAGTTATTGAGAAAATCCCTTAGGTAAGCTCCCCTTACCTCTTGAAGATTGAACTAACCGTTCCTGTTAATCTCCTGATCCCGATCCGATTTTTCTCTCCGTCAGTGTAAATCAGTTAACTCAGTTGTTTCCTTCAAACGAATTGCAACCAAAATAAATTAAATCAAACAACAATACACTTGGCTCATGGAGGTTATGGTTCGGATTCACCCAATTTTATAGGTTAGGAAAATTAAAATTTGGTTAACTTAGGGATTAATGATCCATAAGTTACTTAAGCATGATTAAACACTTAAACCAAGATTATGAACCCAGAACATGAACTAAAACTCATCTAGTTCTAAGAACTAGGGTTCGGTTTTCTCAAGATTCATAGGCTAGAAATTTTAAAATTTCTTCAACTCTTGGATTTAATCAACATACAAAACTTAGAGTTGGATTCAAGTGTTATAAACAACTTTTGAATCACAAAACCATCAAGTGTTTATACCTAGGGTTTCGGCCTTGAAGAAACAAATAGGTTAGAGTTTGATTTTTGATCTTCTATGTACTTACATACAAGAACTATCAAGGTACTTGATGACTGAATCATGAATCAAGACATGAAAATGAAACAAAATCCATGAACATGATATTGACCTAGGTTCGGCCCAGTCCAGAAATTAGGGAAAGAAAATTATCATGATCTTATGCTTCTATATTATGAAAATAGATATGATTATAAGATCATAGCAATTGGTCTCATGTCAAAAGGATTTTTCAAGAATTAGTTATGAATTTTTGAATCTAGCTCCATGAACTTTAAGTAAAATGAAGAACATGTTGATTTAAGCCATAAATCTACAAAGTTGTGAAGAGAAAGGATTTAAATGACAAGAGAAGAAGTTGTTACCTCTTGATGATCCAAGGAAGGAAAGATTTTTATGATGTTCTTCACAAAGTTCTTATGGAGTTCTTAGATGTTCTTAAGAAACTTAGAGAGAAAGATGAACATGATGAGGGTTTAGAACAGTTTTAGAAATTTGGGCATATCTCTCAACATACTTGTCCATTTTGGATGATCTTTATGTAGTTAGAAAAAAGAGAGAAAGATGAACAACTTTAATGTTGAAAGTTTTTCGATATTCAGAGTAAAAATTGTTCAGAATTTCGTGGCAGTTTCGGGTGATTGATGAGAGAATGACTTTGCCTTATAACTTATCCTCTTAACATAAATGCTCATTTATGGCTTAGGAAAAGTGATGTCCAAGTGCTTGGAATGGATGAGGAAGCCGTGGGTTTTGGGTGGATTTGGTCAAAATTCTCAATGGCATGGCTTGTAATTTTCATGAAGAGCCAAGGGTAAAATGGTCATTTCCAGGCAAAATATTCCTTTCGCCATAAATGCGCCATTATGGCCATTATGACGCGGATAATCTCGTCATAAATGCTCGTCGAGTCGGTCAAGTCCATCACCTCAGCTACGTTGCCGACTCCTTGGTTCATCTGGCGCAAGCTTTTCCTAGAGATATCTCGACGTATACGCCCGCAACAAATATAATATTTTAATTTTTCTACCAAAATTTTCAAAACTTCCAATATCGTAGTAAATATGATAAAAACATTTTTCATCTCGTTCATGATTTAAAATTAGGTCTTCTGAGCAGTAAACTTTTACTGTCAGTGAAAACACAGAAAACGGCAGATCGGTTTCCGTTTGAATTTTCAACCAAAAACTTCCCCGTAACCTTATGAAAATAAGTATAACAAGGAAATGACCTTGTTTTATCCAAAATCATTTTCTAAGTCTCGGATAAAAATATATATTTATATATTTATTACCGATATTACGAAGCAGCGAAAATCGGGGTGTTACACCCCGAAAATCATGGCATCAAACGAATTAACGAGGATACAAAGTTCATGTACATAAAAATGTTGACAAATGAGAAACAATGTGAAAAATAAATAAAGGACAAACTCAAAATGTACACAAAGCCCCCCAAGTATGAGTCACATATCAGAAAGCTTAATGGTAAATGGCTCTCCTATTCCTATGTGTGAGATCCTTATCCTTGTAATGAAAGACAAAGAAGAATTTAGTCTTATTTAGTAGGAATTGTTTTCTTTTGCAATATATATATATATATATATATATATATATATATATATATATATATATATATATATATATATATTAGATTAGATTACATCCTAAAACCAATTAAGTGTAGTTGCCAAACAGCTATATAAGCCGCATCTCATGAATTAAGGCAGGTGATGTATAACAAAGGAGACTATCTCTGACCCTGATACGATATTAGATTTCATCCTAAAACTAAACCAATTAGTGTTAAGTGGAGTTTTGCGAGCGAGTAAATGTAAATGAACTAACGAATGGCATTAATGAATGCTACTTTTAAGCTCATCGAGCCAGCGAGAGATTCTATCAAAAGTAGTGTGGCGGGTAATGTCGTAGACAATGAGAGCACCAACAACGCCTTTTTAGTAAGCAGAAGTGACAGCACGGAAGCGCTCTTGACCAACATTGTCCTAAATCTGAGCCTTCACTTCCTTACCATCAATGTCTTAGCTCTTTGTCTGGAATTCGACACCGATCGTGGCCTTCGAGTGAGAGTTGAACTCGTTTCATGCGTAACGATAGAGCAAGTTCAATTTACCCAATGCGGAGTTGCCGATTATCACGATCTTGAAGAGGTGTTCTACTCCGGCCTCCTCCTCCTCCTCCTCTTCCTCCTCCCTCTTCATCCGAAGAAGACATTATTGCTTAGCTTTTCAAGACAACAAAGAGAGAGAGAGAGAGAGAGAGAGATTTTTGAACACAAGAAAAGAAAAGAGAGAGAGTAGGCGTGATAACTTCTTTCTAATGCTTTAACCATTTTATTATTCATCTTGTTTACGTGCACATATCTGAGGAGCATATATATAACTTACGTTTTGTTATTTTTATATTGAGATGGAGTATTGTTAATTTGTCCAGTCAAAAAAATAATTTTTGTTAATTGTTACAGGAAAGAAAAATCCGAAAATTCTCATTCAACTTTTTTTTTGTATCAATTGTAAAAATAAAATAAAAAACTTGACTATGTGTATTTTGATTCTAAAAAAGTAATCAATAAATTTAAATTTTAAAATTAAATAAATGCATTAGTGGTAAGATATTGTCTACCTCATAGAATATGGAAGAATCAAAGCATTAATGGTAATATATGTCTGTCATAAATGAAAATATATTCAAATTCATTGCATTTCTAAAAATGGTATTTTCAAAAATGAAATAAATCAAATTGAAGTTACAAAGAAACGAATTAGTGAGGTTCACCCAATAATTAAAATTCAAATAAAATATTAGAATGAGTTTATGGTTTGTTTGTTTTTTTTTTTTTTTTTGCGTATCAAAAAAGATAAATGTAGTCTTTTTCTAATGCAGATTTTTAAGCTTTTCAATAATTAAGATATAATCATGTGTTCTAATTCTAACTCAATTGGTTGATTACATTATATATTCATATTTCTTTACTTTCATTCGATTATCATACCTTCGATTTTTTTTGTGGCGGCAATTACCATACCTTTGCATGAACCCATCCAATGCTAAATTTTAAATTGGAGACGGTGATTCGTTATAGGCTCAAGGAAGGAAATAGTTGATTCTGCTCCTTTGTCTATGGGAGTGGTGTATGTAAGATATTAGTGTTAGATTTTCCAGGATCTATACTAAAAATTGCTAATAAGATACCCTATTGTTAATAAGATTGCTCCTAGTCCTAGGTTAACATGTGAAGATGATCACATAAGTGAAGCATGCAAATACAAGTACAAATCACATCTTCTGTAACCTAACCTTGTGATCATTAAAAGTAATAGGGAGATGCAGTAAAACAAGTAATAAGCACATAGACACAAAAGTACAATCAATGGTGGAAGACTCCATTTAAAAAGGGCGGCCCAGTACACGAGGCTCTGCAAGCGGACAGACTATTTCCAAGATCTGAACCCGTGACCTCCACATCACAAGGCAACAACCCTTACTGCTCACCCTCAAGAAGATTTTCTATTTTTATCTTAAAAATATAAAAGTTGAAAGAAAGGTAAAAGAAGAGTCATATGATGTAGAAGGCAAACAAAACATGGTCAAAAATGGGACTACAACCTATGCCCCGAAAATCATGGCATCAAACGAATTAACGAGGATGGAAAGTTCATGTACATAAAAATGTTGACAAATGAGAAACAATGTGAAAAGGAAACAAAGGACAAACTCAAAATGTACACAAAGCCCCCCAAGTATGAGTCACATATCAGAAACCATAATGGTAAATGGCTCTCCTATTCCTATGTGCGAGATCCTTATCCTTGTAATGAAAGACAAAGAAGAATTTAGTCTTAGTTAGTAGGAATTGCTTTCTTTTGCAATATATATATATATATATATATATATATATATATATATATATATCTATTAGATTAGATTACATCCTAAAACCAATTAAGTGTAGTTGCCAAACAGCTATATAAGTCGCATCTCATGAATTAAGGCAGGTGATGTATAACAAAGGAGACTATCTCCGACTCTGATACGATATTAGATTTCATCCTAAAACTAAACCAATTAGTGTTAAGTGGAGTTTTGCGAGCGAGTAAATGTAAATGAACTAAGGAATGGCATTAATGAACAATACTTTTAAGCTCATCGAGCCAGCAAGAGATGCTATCAAAAGTAGTGCGGCGGGTAATGTCGTTGACAATGAGAGCACCAACATCGCCTCTGTAGTAAGCAGAAGTGACAGCACGGAAGCCCTCTTGACCAACATTGTCCCAAATCCGAGCCTTCACTTCCTTACCATCAATGTCTAAGCTCTTTGTCTGGAATTCAACACCGATCGTGGCCTTCGAGTGAGAGTTGAACTCGTTTCGTGCGTAACAATAGAGCAAGTTCGATTTACCCACTGCGGAGTCGCCGATTATCACGATCTTGAAGAGGTCCTCTCCTCCGCCTCCTCCTCCTCCCTCTTCATCCGAAGAAGACATTATTGCTTAACTTTTCAAGACAACAAAGAGAGAGAGAGAGAGAGAGAGAGAGATTTTTGAACACAAGAAAAGAAAAGAGAGAGAGTAGGCGTGCTAACTTCTTTCTAATGCTTTGCTGAGCTGTGATGATAGATAGCTATTAAGTGGATGGATCATGGATGCATCGCAAACCAACCTGGCATGGACACTCTACGGATCTACTGTGCTTCGGGATGCATTTTTTCAATTTTCACCAATATACATTTGGGCCTTCCTTTTCTTAGAAAACATATTTATTTATATAATTATAATTAATTGTCAGGTATAGGATTTTAAGATGTGGTTGGTCGCATTCATAATGAGTTTAGGCCTCTTAAGCAAGTAGTCATGGGTTCAATTTCTGACTTTTGTATATGAAAACATTATCTGATTGTGAGATATCAATCCTTCAATGATGTTTAATGCATTAAGGGATTAATCTCCACAGTTGCACACTGGATAATCTACGGAATAAAAAAATGTTAAGGAATCGAATATGAAAATTTTTTATTAAAAAAATTATTCAATATATGAATTTTAAAAAAGAAAACTTATAATATTTAATAAGAATGTTTTATATATTGATTCTTTAAAAGAGCAAACAAAAAATATATCAAATTGAAATCAATAATAATGTTTTTGGGTCAAAATTAAACAAATTAAATCAATCAATAGGTTTGTTTAGGTTTCATGTGTGTTGTCTTTTTCAGATTCTTTCGATTGAAAATCCGGACTTTTATTACTTTTGGATCTACCTTGCTCATGCTCAGAAAAGTAGGATAGTGACCAGTGACCAGTTTTTACCAATTTTTTTTTTTTGAACCACCCTTTAACAATTTTATTATTCATCTTGTTTACGTGCACATATCTGAGGAGCATATATATAAATTACGTTTTGTTATTTTTATATTAAGATGGAGGGAGTATCGTTGTTAATTTGTCCAGTCAAAAAAATAATTTTTATTAATTGTTACAGGAAAAAAATCCGAAAATTCTCGTTCAACTTTTTTTTGTATCAATCGTAAAAATAAAATAAAAAAACTTGACTACGTGTATTTTGATTCTAAAAAAGTAATCAATAAATTTAAAATTTAAAATTAAATCAATGCATTAGTGGTAAGATATTGTCTACCTCATAGAATATGCAAGAATCAAAGCATTAATGGTAATATATGTCTGTCATAAATGAAAATATATTCAAATTCATTGCATTTCTAAAAATAGTATTTTCAAAAATGAAATAAATCAAATTGAAGTTATAAAGAAAAGAATTAGTGAGGTTCACCCAATAATTAAAATTCAAATAAAATATTAAATATTAGGCAGGAGAATAATGGAAATAAATTTGGGGCGCTTGATTGTTGAATCAAATTACTAAATTGAAATATGGAGATTAGTGATTAATCCCAATCAGCATTGCAATCAACCTTTATAAAGCTATAAATCAACTAGAATCAAATTTTAAACTCATTAAAGCATTAATTAGTATAAAAAATTAATTTTTATAAAATTAATTGTTGAATAAAAATAAAGATATTACCCAAAAGATAAACAAGGAAGGTTAAGTTATGCCATTTACAGCAACGTAACTCAAGGAAACAAAATGCCAAGAAAATGGTCCCCCAAATAGATGACAATGTAAGTCATATATGATAGCCCTTTTGCCATCTTATTATCCTCAAGCTTCTCAAACTCTGTTACCGCCGACCCCTTCCTTCCACATCCTTAATCTTCTTTCACTTTGTTACTCTCCCCTTCTCAGTCTGTTACTCTCCCCTTCCTTCCACATCCTTAATCTTTACTCTGATACTCTCCCCTTCTCTCTTTCCCTTCCTTCCATGATGAATGAATGGCAGTTAATAATTTCCCACATGGTCAGCATAATCATATCGGAATTAATTATTTCGGTGCTTGCGGTTCATTTCAAATTTATTTCTTTCACAGAATTCGGAACCTTTGTGCTTGATTTGATAATGACATGGGCAATATGGTTTTCATGCTGTCCTCCTCCAATAAAAGAGTATTTTTGTTGGAGACAACAGGCAGATGAGAGCAGAGAAGATATAGAGGAGGTCATGGTGATCATATCGAAATTAATTGCTTCGGTGCTTGTGATTCTTACAGGCAGATGAGAGCAGAGAAGATATAGAGGAGGTCATGGTGATCATATCGAAATTAATTGCTTCGGTGCTTGTTACGATAATGATATGGGCAATATGGTTTGTATGCTATCTTCCTCCAATAAAAGACTATTTTTGTGGGAGACAGCAGGCAGATGAGAGTAGAGAAAAATACAGAGGAGGCAGATGAGAGTAGAGAAAATATAGAGGAGGTTAGCCTGATCATAGCGGCATTATCGGCATTAATTGCTTCGGTGCTTGAGATTCTTAAGTTAATAGATTACAACTTTATTTCTTTCACATTATTGGGAACCTATGTGCTTGTAATGATATAGGCAATATGGTTTTTATGTTGTCCTCCTTGTGGGAGGCAACAGGAAGATGAAGATGAGAGTAGAGAAAATATAGCAAGGCAACCTCTAGATGTAGAGCAGCCTCAAATAACTGTACAATTTGAAAGTGTAAGGGCTCAGAGGCAAGCATTTGAAAGTGTAAGGGCTCAGAGGCAAGCATACAGATCACCGTTTGAGGTTCGAGCCTTTAGAACCTTCATAGGCGAATGTGGTGAATGTGCTATATGCATGGAAGAATTCAAGAATGGGGATACCATGCAACCTTTTGGAGTCTGCGTCCATGAATTCCATTCCTCTTGCATCCAACCTTGGATCAATATCGGAGAAACTACTTGTCCTCTATGTCGTGAAGATTTATCAATCGCTCTCAAGACTAAAAGGCACATGGATAGGATTACAATATTCTACTTTGTGCATTTGTGTAGTTAAGATTTTTATTTATGTGCTTCCTTCATCAGTTAAATCTTTTTGGTTGTTATTGTTAGCGCTAACCTGCATCTTTTGTAGGTGTTTTTTCGTAAAACTTTACTTGTTTGAACTTTGAAGGGTGTTTGTCTAATGGAGGTCAAACCTAAATACCATTATAATTCTGATAATTTTATCCTGAAAGATGATGATTCATAAAAAACAAATTTCTTTTTTTAACCTATATCCACTGCAAATTGGATAACCCATGAGATTATATATATATAGGGTACCCACTGAGGTTGGCGTGAGTGGTTAAAGGCCTCACATCCCTTTAACCAAGGTCTCGAGTTCGAGCCTTGGGTATGGAAAAAATCTCATCAGATTGGCGGTGGGATACTCCTCGAATTAGAGCAAAAAAAATTATAGAGTAGTGACACTATAATGTTTTTGTAAAAAAAAAAAAGCAACACTATAATGTCCTAAATATTTTTAATTAAAAAAGTAATCAATAAATTTAAAATTTAAAATTAAATCAATGCATTAGTGGTAAGATATTGCCTGCCTCATAGAAAATGGAAGAATCAAAGCATTAATGGTAATATATGTCTGTCATAAATGAAAATATATTCAAATTCATTGAATTTTTAAAAATGGTATTTGCAAAACTAAAATAAATCAAATTGAAGTTATAAAGAAAAGAATTAGTGAGGTTCACCGAATAATTAAAATTCAAATAAAATATTAGAATGAGTTTATGGTTTTTTTTTTTTTGCGTATCAAAAAAGATAAATGTAGTCTTTTGCTAATGCAGATTTTTAAGGTTTTCAATAATTAAGATATAATCATGTGTTCTAATTCTAACTCATTTGGTTGATTACATTATATATTCATATTTCTTTACTTTCATTCGATTACCATACCTTTGATTTTTTTTTTTGAGGTAATTACCATACCTTTGCATGAATCCATCCAATGCTGAAGTTTAAATTGGAGATGGTGATTTGTTATAGGCTCAAGGAAGGAAATAGTTGATTATGCTCCTTTGTCTATGGGAGTGGTGTTTGTAAGATATTAGTGTTAGATTTTCCAGGATCTATACTAAAAATTAACAGCATTTCACGATTCCCATAGTATAAGAAAACCTACCTAGAAAACCCACAAGTTTCATGCAAATCAGATTATGTTAGAGTCAAAACATATATATGATAAAAAGCTTAACATTTTGTTTTCCAATAACTCAACAACACAAGTTTAAACACAAGTTTAATAAATAAGAGGAAGGATAATTTAAGTAACAAAATTAATTTTTGATTCTTATTGACTCTTTTAACTAAGATTAATTAACCACCTTAATACGTGTGTTTTATTCAATTTCTGCTTATAATATGGACTGGATGGAGTGTTACTTTTATTGGTATTAATTAGCTAAAATGTCAATGACCTGTATTCCTAGTAGGTAAACAATAGGCAAATAAGAATAGGTATACAATAGCTAATCTTATGGATCAACTCAAGACAAATAGTACTCAGCAAACGGGGAACAATTTCTGAACCAAAATGCACAACATAATATAGAAAGATTCCTAGTGAGCAAAAATGTTGGAATAGGACACAGGATGAACGACAAGAAGAGAACTTACGAATATAACAATTCCAAAGTCAAGAAATCACCAGACATTTTTCACTAAACATGACATAAATGGACGTCCACTTCATTTTCTGCAATTACAAGCTCTTTGTATCCCAGTTATACAATTATACCCGCTTTCTTAAAATTGAAGGTAACATTTTCCTTACTATATGTTTATGGTTGTAACTAAAGAATTTTTCAAATCATGTCTATTAAGGAACAAGCAAAACTTTTAATTAAGGACTTACAATAGTTATAATTCCATAGAAACATTATTTGCTATTTTCCCATGGGAATAGAACACGTAACAACAGTGATACATGTTATTTACACATACTTTATTCCTATTGGAAACCAACACATAATTTACCTATAAAATTATATCCAAGTTTTATCCTTTAATTAATCAACTAATAAGAACCAAATTCAATTAACAAAGCAACTTGTACACTAAATGGAAATGAGAATGGAGGTCATCTTGCACAGCAAGAAAAATAGCTTTTTTGCTTTGATGCACCGGCCCCATTGTTAACAAGGCTCACCCCGTTGACAGATAACTCTGCCTTGTAGGTATCTGAGTTGAGGACCTTCCTGCTGACATTGTTGTATATCTCTCGAATAACTATGTCAAACGCCGTCTTAACATTTGTTGAGTCTAAGGCAGAGGTTTCCATGAAAAAACAAACCTTCTGCTTCTGCAAGGCTTTTGCCTTCCTCGACGTTCACTGCCCTGATATTCTCCAAATCATATTTGTTGCCCACAAGCATCATTGCCATAGTTGTGTCGCAATGCGATGCATGATAGTTTTCGTAAAGTAAGTTTGGAGTATGAGATTTCCATAAAACACAAAATATTGAACTTCTGACAGAAGAAAAGAACTTGCACCATTTAAAGGAAATGTTTAGTGAGACTTCATAATTACATCCAGTTGCATCCTCTATAATCAATGATCAGTTAATAATAAGAGCTATAGAATTTTATCTCTTTCTACTTTGATTTTCTTTCTGTTGATCGTTTCTTTTATAAAAGATTAAGAGATAAGAGAATGGTACAAATGCAAGCGATAAGAAATCCCCACCAGCTAAAAAAACAACTGAAAATACAATGAGAAACAGAAACATGCAACAAAGCATGCCAGTCTCTCAACAGAGCTGTCCTGTCAGAGACATCCCCCTAAAAAGGAAAAGTGCAATGGAGAAGCAAGAATGAAGATGATGACCACCAAGATACCCCACTGTTAATAAGATTGCTCCTAGTCCTAGGTTAACATGTGAAGATGATAACAGAAGTGAAGCATGCAAATACAAGTACAAATCACATCTTCTGTAACCTAACCTTATGATCATTAAAAGCAATAGGGAGATGCAAAAAAACAAGTACTAAGCACATAGACACAAAAGTACAATCAATGGTGGAAGACACCATTTAAAAAGGGCGGCCCAATACACGAGGCTATGCAAGCGGACATACTATTTCCAGGATTTGAACCCATGACCTCCACATCACAAGGCAACAAACCTTACTGGTCACCCTCAAGAAGATTTTCTATTTTTATCTTAAAAAATAAAAGTTGAAAGAAAGGTAAAAGAAGAGTCATATGATGTAAAAGGCAAACAAAACATGGTCAAAAATAGGGACTACAACCTATGCCCCGAAAATCATGGCATCAAATGAATTAACGAGGATGGAAAGTTCATGTACATAAAAATGTTGACAAATGAGAAACAATGTGAAAAAGAAACAAAGGACAAACTCAAAATGTACACAAAGCCCCCCAAGTATGAGTCACATATCAAAAAGCATAATGGTAAATGGCTCTCCTATTCCTATGTGTGAGATCCTTATCCTTGTAATGAAAGACAAAGAAGAATTTAGTCTTAGTTAGTAGGAATTGCTTTCTTTTGCAATATATATATATATATATATATATATATATATATATATATATATATATATATATATATATATATATATATATATATTAGATTACATCCTAAAACCAATTAAGTGTAGTTGCCAAACAGCTATATAAGCTGTATCTTACGAATTAAGGCAGGTGATGTATAACAAAGGAGACTATCTCCGACTGTGATATGATATTAGATTTCATCCTAAAACTAAACCAATTAGTGATAAGTGGATTTTTGCGAGCGAGTAAATGTAAATGAACTAAGGAATGGCATTAATAAATGATACTTTTAATCTCATCAAGCCAGCGAGAGATGCTATCAAAAGTAGTGTGGCGGGTAATGTCGTAGACAATGAGGGCACCAACAGTGCCTCTGTAGTAAGCAGAAGTGACAGCACGGAAGTGCTCTAGACCAGCATTGTCCCAAATCTGAGCCTTCACTTCCTTACCATCAATGTCTGAGCTCTTTGTCTGGAATTCGACACCGATCGTGGCCTTCGAGTGAGTGTTGAACTCGTTTCGTGCGTAACGATAGAGCAAGTTCGATTTACCCATTGCGGAGTCGCCGATTATCACGATCTTGAAGAGGTGCTCTCCTCCTCCTCCTCCCTTTTCATCCGAAGAAGACATTATTGCTTAGCTTTTCAAGACAACAAAGAGAGAGAGAGAGAGAGAGAGTAGGCGTGCTAAATTCTTTCTAATGCTTTGCTGAGCTGTGATGATAGGTAGCTATTAAGTGGATGGATCATGGATGCATCGCAAACCAACCTGTCATGGACACTCTGCGGATCTACTGTGCTTCGGGATGCATTTTTTCAGTTTCCACCAATATACATTTGGGCCTTCCTTTTCTTAGAAAACATATTTATTTATATAATTATAATTAATTGTCAGGTATAGGATTTTAAGATGTGGTTGGTCCCATTCATAATGAGTTTAGGCCTCTTAAGCTAGTAGTCATGGGTTCAATTTCTGACTTTTGTATATGAAAACATTATCTGATTGTGAGATATCAATCCTTCAATGATGTTTAATGCATTAAGGGTAAGTTAAGGAATCGAATATGAAAATTTTTTATTAAAAAATTATTCAATATATGAATTATAAAAAATAAAACTCATAAAATTTAATAAGAATGTTTTATATATTGATTCTTTAAAAGAGTAAACAAAAAATATATCAAATTGAAATCAATAATAATGTTTTTGGGTCAAAATTAAACACATTAAATCAATCAATAGGATTGTTTAGATTTCATGTGTGTTATCTTTTTAAGATTCTTTCGATTGAAAATCCGGACTTTTATTACTTTTGGATCTACCTTGCTCATGCTCAGAAAAGGAGGAAAGTGACTAGTGATCAGTTTTTACCAAATTTTTTTTTTTGAACCACCCTTTAACCATTTTATTATTCATCTTGTTTACGTATACATATATGAGGAGCATATATGTAAATTATGTTTTGTTATTTTTATATTAAGATGGAGTATCGTTGTTAATTTGTCCAGTCAAAAAAATAATTTTTGTTAATTGTTACAGGAAAAAAAATCCGAATATTCTCATTCAACTTTTTTTTGTATCAATCATAAAAATAAAATAAAAAACTTGACTATGTGTATTTTGATTCTAAAAAAGTAATCAATAAATTTAAAATTTAAAATTAAATCAATGCATTAGTGGTAAGATATTGTCTACCTCATAGAATATGGAAGAATCAAAGCATTAATGGTAATATATGTCTGTCATAAATGAAAATATATCCAAATTCATTGCATTTCTAAAAATGGTATTTGCAAAAATGAAATAAATCAAATTGAAGTTATAAAGAAAAGAATTAGTGAGGTTCACCCAATAATTAAAATTCAAATAAAATATTAAATGGTAGGCAGGAGAATAATGGAAATAAATTTGGGGCGCTTAATTGTTGAATCAAATTACTAAATTGAAATACGGAGATTAGTGATTAATCCCAATCATCATTGCAATCAACCTTTATAAAGCTATAAATCAACAAGAATCAAATTTTAAACTCATTAAAGCATTAGTTAGTATAAAAAATTAATTTTTATAAAATTAATTGATGAATAAAAAATAAAGATATTACCCAAAAGATAAATAAGGAAGGTTAAGTTATGGCATTTACATCAACGTAACTCAAGGAAACAAAATGCGAAGAAAATGGTCCCCGAAACTCACGGACAGATGACAACGTAAGTCATATATGATAGCCCTTTTGCCATCTTATTATCCTCAAGTTTCTCAAACTCTGTTACTGCCGACCCCTTCCTTCCACATCCTTAATCTTTACTCTGTTACTCTCCCCTTCTCTCTTTCCCTTCCTTCCATGATGAATGAATGGCAGTTAATAATTTCCCACATGGTCAGCATGATCATATCGGCATTAATTATTTCGGTGCTTGCGGTTCATTTCAAATTTATTTATTTCACAGAATTCGGAACCTTTGTTCTTGATTTGATAATGACATGGGCAATATGGTTTTCATGCTGTCCTCCTCCAATAAAAGACTATTTTTGTCGGAGACAACAGGCAGATGAGAGTAGAGAAGATATAGAGGAGGTCATGGTGATCATATCGAAATTAATTGCTTCGGTGCTTGTGATTCTTAAGTTAATAGATTACAACTTTATTGCTTTCATACTATTGGGAACCTATGTGCTTGTTAAGATAATGATATGGGCAATATGGATTGTATGTTGTCTTCCTCCAATAAAAGACTATTTTTGTGGGAGACAACAGGCAGATGAGAGTAGAGAAAATATAGAGGAGGCAGATGAGAGTACAGGAAATATAGAGGAGGTCAGCTTGATCATAGCGGCATTATCGACATTAATTGCTTCAGTTCTTGAGATTCTTAAGTTAATAGATTACAACTTTATTTCTTTCACACCTATGTGCTTGTAATGATATGGGCAATATGGTTTTTATGTTGTCCTCCTTGTGGGAGGCAACAGGAAGATGAAAATGAGAGTAAAGAAAATATAGCAAGGTAACCTGTAGATGTAGAGCAGCCTCAAAAAACTGTGCAATTTGAAAGTGCAAGGGCTCAGAGGCAAGCATACAATCAACATCACCGTTTGAGGTTCGAGCCTTACCACCGGTTAGAACCTTCACAGGCGAATGTGGCGAATGTGCTATATGCATGGAAGAATTCAAGAATGGGGATACCATTCAACCTTTTGGAGTGTGCGTCCATGAATTCCATTCCTCTTACATCCAACCTTGGATCAATACCGGAAAAACTACTTGTCCTCTATGTCGTGAAGATTTATCAATCGCTCTCAAGACTAAGAGGCACATGGATAGGATTACAATATGAATTTTTGGTATTATTTGTGCAATACAAATTACAAATGTAGTCAATGATAATCTAAATCAGCTTGATATTGCTTCCTTCTTGGTTTTTTATTTTATTTTTCATAGTTTTATTCTATTTTGCGCATTTGTGTAGTTAAGATTTTTATTTATGTGCTTCCTTCATCAGTTAAATCTTTCTGCTTGTTATTGTTAGCGCTAACTTGCATCTTTTGTAGGTGTTTTTTGGTAAAACTTTACTTGTTTGAACTTTGAAGGGTATTTGTCTAATGGAGGTCAAACCGTTTTTTTTTCTAATAAAAGGCTAGGCGTGCAGAGGCATCACTATAGGGCCAGGCATCCCAACTAGGTTGGCACCCCAAACCCTACCCATCATCTACAGCACACCCACAAGATATTATGGATATAGAGAAAGAGAGTACAAAGAGAGAGCATGGGGGGACAATGGCAAGACCCATGAATAGCTATCTAAACCTAAACTGAGGTAAACCCAGTTTATCATGATAGAAATCAGCCTTTATAAAATCCGGAAAATTATCCCACCAAGTAAAACTAGAACCAGAGGCACCAAAGGAAGCTAGCTTATCATCACAATGGTTGCCCTCCCTAAAAATATGTGTAAAAATTAAATTCAACTGATCACCAATCATCATGCAATTTCTCCATCTGACTCTGATTTTCCAAGGGACAAAAGAATGATATTTAGTTGAAGCAACGACCAATGTAGAGTCGCTCTCAAACCAGATGTTTTTCCAACCTTTCTTGGAGGCAAGTTCAATGGCAATCATGACAGCACTGAGCTCTGCAAGAAAAGCAGAAGTAATTCCAACATAGGATGAGAAGCAACCAAAGGAATCTCCAAGGGAGTTTCTGAAAATGCCACCAGCACCTGCAACACCCTAGTTTTTACACCTATGATTAATTATTTTATTTGGATGTTATGTTTATTATGTTATGTGGTTTAGTCTGAGTAATTAAATTACTCTCTTCAAATTATTTTATTAGGTGCGTTAGCATTGACTTATTTCAGTGAATGCACGTTTAATAGATAATAATTTACGTTATTGTCACTATTATACCAGTACAAAAAAAAATTTTAAATAATGTAAATAAGAGAAAAGCATTTCATATTCTTATCCTATTTAATTTTAGAGTTAAAAATATTTTGGTTTGACATTTATCGGAGATTAAATTTTGGACTGAGTATTTTCTTAGTTGATCAGTTCAACTATTAATCTTTACTCTAATTTGAATTTCGAAAACATATTCTTATCAATCTTTATTTTTAGATTCTAAAACGTAAAAACATGTTTATTTTAGGCCTAATATTTATCACTCATTTTGTACCTATCACTAAATAATTAGCTTAAAAACTAAACTTCCTCACTTTTCTCTCTCTCTTTCTCGACGTTCTCTCTCTGTTTCTCTTTTCTTTCTCTTTTCTTCTTTCTTGCTTCCTTTCTTCTCTTTTCTTCTTCTTCCTTCTCACGCCATCTTCTTACTCCCCCCAAACTCACCTTCCTTCCTTCCTTGAAGCAGCCGCGCGACCGCCGCCCCTGCACCGCCATCGAACGCGCCGCATGAGGAGGAGGAGACAGCTGCGACCCAGCTCGTCTCCAACACAGCTTGACCTCTGCTCCGCCGATCGACGCCGGCCGCCGTCGCAGGAGCACCATTTTCGGCCACTGCAGTGCTTCCATGACATCTCTATTCGCGTCCTCCTTCTTCCTCGTGGTGTTCACATAGAAACCTATGGTTCCTACCATATCTCAGAACTCACCGGAGCCGCCGTGACGCCGCCGCTACACCTCCAAGACAGCACCATCATAACCTCTTCTTCACCTTGGGTAAGAGTTTTACCTCTAACCTCTTCTCTTTTGTAAATCCCCAAATGGATTTTTGAAACCCTAACCCTTTGATTTCAGATTTTTATCTTGAAATTTAAGGTTGTTTTATGAAATTGGGACTGTGAATTTGTGTTTCCTTAAACTAATTTCATTATTCTGAGTTTTCCCCAAATCGTATTTAAGAGCCCTAAAACCCCAATTTGATTTGATTTAAATTTGGGTATGTTTTTGTGAAATTAATTATGATTTAGTGCAATTAGGACTCTTAATGGATGATTTCCAAAGTTCTTTTTCAAGATATTTTGATTAAAACAAAGTTTCCTTAAAGGGTATTGGGAAGTGTGAGCTTCAAACATGATTTTCTTTGAAAATAACCTTGTTTGGTAATTAGATTAAGTGTTTAGAGAAAGTTAGAATGTGTGTTTGATCATGTGAAATTGATTTCTTGATTTCTGGTTGTTGCGCGTTGTTGGATTTACTCTTTGAGACGTTTGGACACGACTATGCTTGCTTGATGGAGCAGATATGAGCTAACGTGGGCATTAGGACGATGATCCTTTACTTGTCTTCAAAGGTAAGGGGGGCTTGCCTGATGGATTTTTTCTCAATAACCATTTGCTTGTTGTGTAGTTTGTATAATTGATGTGGTTGTGGTTATCTGATTATGTGGTTTATGTTGTGTTGTATATCTGAGTATCAGTGTCTGATCTGTTTTAAATTATTTGATTATTTGTACATGATATTGCTATGGTACATGATTTATCTGGAGGTTTGTTGTTGTATGTTGCTTGTGAGTGTTGTTTGAGAAGCCTGACTGTGGTCAGTGCACAACCGACTAATTAGATAAAAGCTTTAATAAGCTGTGTAAATTATATTTCAGGTTTTATGGGAAACGTTGGAATATAATAGTGGTGGAAAGTATTATTTTGGAAAAATAAGGAGTTTTGATGATGATGATTTATTAGTGTAAAAGTAACTCGAGTCACAATGAGAGCGAAATTGTGAAAATGTTTAAGTACTGCTAAATTTTATGTAAGAAAGTTTGCAATATTATACAAAGTTATTTTATAAAATTAATTGTTGAAAAGAAGTTAATGATGATTTTAGAAAGTTGTTTCAGTGGAAAAAGTTAAGTTTTGGCTTAAGAAGCTTTAAAAGTGATAATTGATGAATGATTTGGAAAAGTGTGATGACAGATTTGGAAAAACGTAGAAGGAAAGTATTCTGAAACGGCAGTACATATTTTAAGGAAATTAAAACCTCAAGTGACTCACATTTGTGAAAACCAAGTTTTATTATTTAAGGATTTTATTGATGAATTTCCAATTTTGGAAAAGAATTTATGAAAGCAAAACTGATTTAGTGTTAAAAGTGGTGTGGAACTTAGTAACCGAGACGTCGGGGTACTAAGGTTCTGTGTTGTGATGGACTCAGTCATTTGGACTTTGAGGGCCTATATTGTATACATGAGGTATACTGTGTTGAAACATTGAAGATGTTTCTAGTGCCACGAACCTAAGACTGGTGCACCGGTCGAGAGGTGTCGTGATTGGGCACTCGGACTGTGAGGTCCTATGTTTTGATAAAATTTTTATGGACTGTGAGGTCCTATGTTTTGATAAAAAATTTTATGGACAGTGAGGTCCTGTGTTGTGATGAAAGTTTTAAAAGTGTTTTAAAACTATGTGAGTCGTAAGCCATTTTGAGCTTCAGCAAAGAAAGGTTGAACACAAAGAAAAGAACAAAACAAAAGTGTTTTGCATGCATGTGGCAGACGTGCCTGCGATTTGTGGTTTAATGCATTAATTACCAGCGGCGAAAGGTAATTCCGATGTGCATTATCTCATGTGCCTAGGGAGGACATTGAGATTGAGACCCCATCTTACTTGCTAATAGGTATTGCCACTGGTTGTGGACGTTAGCAATGTGTTTGGCCTTGTGTGTGCCTGGCTGTGTATGCCT
Organism: Sophora flavescens; assembly: GCA_030762895.1. Taxonomy (NCBI): domain Eukaryota; kingdom Viridiplantae; phylum Streptophyta; class Magnoliopsida; order Fabales; family Fabaceae; genus Sophora; species Sophora flavescens. The sequence goes on along the minus strand of CM061069.1, from coordinate 99,499,252 downwards.
TTTTAAGATGCGAAGAGGTTGCGCACCTGTTGGCAGAGTGCCAAGTTAGCCAGTGTGGCTATGGAGTCTGATCAACTCATATGATGTTGGGATATCTCATGAGATTAGGACGAAAAGTAGATGATGAATAGAAGTGTCATGCATAATTTTATGGATGATGTTTGGGGTGTTAAACCCATTGATAGACTATTAGCTTATAAATGCTCGTGTGATAAATGTATATGTGTTATATGGTGTCGCGCATTTAGTTATTGTGTTAAAACCATATATTGGCGTCTCACCCTTACACACATTTCAGAATTCTTCTAGTTCGATATTGTACCCTGGGTACTTTAACACAGATGGTGCAGAGGAGTCTTTCTAAGTCACTCAGAGACTTGGATCTAGTTGCTTGATGAGGTATTACTTGCGGAATAACTTTTAGAACGACCAGCTTAGGGTTGAGACTTAGATTATTTTGATAGTATGTACGAGTTTGGCTCAGAGAGCCTTTGTTTTAAAATGGAATGTCTATAGCTCGGAGAGCATATCTTTTGAATGAAAATCTAAGCTATTTATTTTGGTTTTGTAAAGCTTATGGCTATAACTATTATTTTTATGTATTGATGCCTGGTTGAATTTAGTGTAACTGGAATTCTGGAGTGAAAATGTAAATATTTTAACAGGTGTTATTTTACCCTGGGATGTCCGAATTACAGAGGAGACTTTGTCGAAATTTTTGTAAAACTACTATCTTGTATTTAAGTATATACTTTAAAATTAAATAGGCTTGTCAAGATATGATAGTAAGTTTGGGTGTCGATCAATTAAGGCTTAGGTATGGAGTCGTGACAAAAATTTTACACCCAATTTCAGACACTTATGTACTTATATAAGTTATTTTCCGAAAGCACCAGCAAATTAATCTTTTAATTTTATTTTCGCACGTGTTTTGAAGGTAATGCCCATGGGGGGGTGTTACAGAGTGGTATCAGAGCTGGTCGAGTCTTTCGGGATCTTTGGGGAATAGGTCTGTTGAGATTTTGTTGTGTGATCTCTGGTTGGCTCTTGTATGAATTGTTTCTTGTTGAAGCAATGTGTGTTGACGCACAAGTATATGTTTTGTTGATGTTTTTCCAAGGGTTTTATGTCCTGGGAGACCATAGATCTTGAATGTTACTTGGGTTCGGATATGACATTCGATTATCCTTGCGAATCGTGTCAGACATTCGAAACAAGATGTTTGTGTATAGGATTTTTCCGGGAGTGTTCCCTGGAAATATTCTAGGTTTATGGTTAGTAAAGGACATTGATTTTTGATTGATCTAGTTTCTAGATTCGGTCAGATCTATGTCGTTTTGTGTAGGATGTTGCCTACAAGGTTGAAACGAGTTCGACGACTCGATTCAACTGAAAGATCGGTGGTCTGAATCGTTTGTTTGATCGAGTGTTTTCCTTGTGAAGCATCAACGTTGTGTGGAGGTTCGTGTCACCGTCTAGATTTCTGACGACTAGGTAAAAGGAGGAATTATGAATAAGTATTTTCTAACTGGCGTAGTTGATTTGGTAAATTAATTGCGAGAAGTTGTTATCTACTCAAAGATCGACGTGAAGACGAGTTAATACCAGATTGGAGTGATGACCTATCTAAGGTTTTGCATCGTCAACTCAGTTTATGAGGAAAGATCAACCTTTTGTATGTTGAATCGATTGATTAAGTTGTTCGGGATCGTACCCAATTCAAGGTGGTTATACTAAACTTGTCTAGAAAGACGTGTATGTTGGTTGGAACCAAGACGAATTGGGTGGATTTTCGATCTTGGGTGAGTGTCTCGTGATTGAGGAATTCTTCATTGTACTCTTTGATTCTCTTGTATTTGTCAGTTGATATTTATTTTTCGAATCCTGTGATTGTATTAGATAATCACAACGGTGAAGTTTGTGTGGGTCAGATAAATTTTCTGATTTTAATTTGCAGTCTATCAAGACTCATGAATTAGTTATGCTAATTCATAAATTTCCAGTTATTCATTTCTTTGGTTGTGAGAAGTCGTACTCACACTTCTAAATGATCCTCGATGTATTAGACATTGGAGTGAATTGGTTTAAAGGAATCGTTTGGTCTGGATACTTTCACATTTTGTTGAGAGAAGTGGTTATGACTATTTCTTGAGTTATAACCCAGATAATTCGTGATAGCAGAAGTTTCTTGGTGAAACTTAGTTTCGTCACTTCTATTTTTGATAGAGGTGAAAGTCATCATTTTGTAAATTCTTTTTATTAAGAATAAAAAATAATCCTCTTGGGATTAGACATTATTCACTCCTTGATTATTTGAATCCGTTGGAAGATTCTTGTGGAAGAATGAACTTTATTAGATTCATGTTTGTAAATGTGTATTGATCATGCATTTTTACACCCACGAACCTGATGGAATGATCTTTTTCCATACTGGATGTTCCGATATCCTTCAAATTAATGAAATTCTTTTCTATGCTTATGTGAAAGTGAAATCAAGAAAAATTTCTTTTCTTGAGAAATTCTTTTATGATCACCAAGGTCATGTCTTATTGCGGTTCGAAAGTGCTTGTTGTCATTGATCATCTTAGTTCTACGTATTTTCCAAATGTTGTCGATGTGTGACTTATCTCATCAGTCATGAGTTGGATATCTCCACATCAAGATGTACAATTGAGACCTTCCTTGTTGAGATGTTGACATTCCTTTAATCCCTGTTATGAGTTTTCTGAAGACCTGCATGAGTCTTGTTTCAATTCAAGTGATCGTTGATCGACTGGTGAAGTTTACATCTTCTTACGAGTTAAGATCCACAAGCAGAGTTAGTGAATCGAATAGTGTATCAGAGGATTGTTCAACTTCAAGGAGTATCTTCCAGTGTTGTTTCGGATAAAAACAGAAGTTTATCAACGTGTGTCGGTTAAATTTACTTTAAGTGTTGAGGACTAAGTTGAGGCTAAGTCCAACTGAGCATCCTTAGCGGGATGGATAAGTGATAAGCCTCTGGCTTATCTAGTTTTATAACTAGTAAGACGGTGGTTTACGTGCTAATTAGTCGAGTTCAATCTCGTTTTTCGCCCAAATTTGCCTTGTTTTGTTCCTAAGTTGGACTTTGACTCGTTTTGCGTCTTTTGTGTAGTTTTTAGCACCTTTTGGATAGAATTACGCTTGTGGTTGCTTGTGTTGTTTTCAGGTCCATAAGTGAAGCTCTGAGAATTAAGGAAAGTCAAGAAATAGTGGAGATTGCCATTCTGGAGATTCTCGCCCAGCGAGGGGAAGCTCGCCCCGCGAGAGTTTGAAAACCCGGGAAGACAGAGACCATCACGGCCTAGCCGTGATGTATATCACGGCCGTGACCTAAAATCCACACAAGTCAGAGACCATCACGGCCTAGCCGTGATTCACATCATGGGCCGTGAAAAGAAGGTTCGCGTCGCGAGACTTCCCTCGCGTCGCGAGTGTTTGAACTCCAGAAAAGCACCAGAGACAGAGACCATCACGGCCTAGCCATGATGTATATCACGGGCGTGACCTAAAAGCAACACCAGTCAGAGACCATCACGGCCTAGCCGTGATTCACATCACGGGCCTTGAAAAGAGGGCTCGCGTCGCGAGACATCCTTCGCGTCACGAGTGTTTGATTTCCAGGAGTGCGCCAGAAACATAAGCCGTCACGACCTGACCGTGATGACCATCACGGCAGTGACGCGTGGCCTCCCTATAAATAAGGCACTGCAGAACAGAATTAAAGAACTTTTTGGATCAGAACTGATTGGAGATCTTTTGTAATCCTTATTCTGGGGCTGCGTCTCCTCTTCTCTTCTCTTAATTCTTAGTCTTAGGATGATTTCCGATTGTACGTGTGTCGTTGTTACGGACATGAGGAACTAATCCCCTTGTCTAAGGGATCGATGAAGCCACCTATGGCGGCATAGTATTCATGTGATGTAACTCTCTCTCTCTCTCTTAATTCAATTATTGTTTTCCAATTCTGATTTCATTGTGTTGGTTATATGCTTGCGTGATCAACTAGTTAAACGTGTATGAGGCCGAGAGGCGATTCGCGTTTCAGAACTTGAATTGGGAACATCGATCGAGTGTGCACGAGAGTGAATAGGAGATCGATGCAACTCTTAGGGAACAAGAATTAATAGAATTCGAGATTAGGGTTAAGAGACCTAGTAAGTAATTAACTCAAATCATCGAATACGTCCTATTGAGCACGATAGTAGATATAGGAGAATTTAGGGGTCCCGTTGACATTAAAATTGAACCTAGGGAGGAGATCAATATCACTTGGGTACTTTGCATGATTGGGTAGGTGGATTCGAAACCTTAGATGCTTTTAATTCCAGATTTCATCACCATATCTTTAATTGATTCGAATTGTTAATTTGAATTGTGATCCTAGTTTCTCTCCAACCACTTTCTCTACTTAACCAACTTATCGGATTTCTCGCGAAATTAGTCGAATTGGTAGCCCAATCCTTGTGTTCGACCTCGGTAGACTCTTACCGTGTTTTATTACTTGCGACGACCCGGTACACTTGCCGGTGAGTCAACAAGTTTTTGGCGCCGTTGCCGGGGATTGGCACGACCAATTTTCCTAATTTTTAGGAAATTCGGCTGTTTGGTTAAGCTGACTTTTAGTTTTATTTTCTTTTATTTAATTGCCATTATTTTTCTCTGCTTCTTTGATTCCACTTGGTCTTTGCCTGTTTTTGTATGCGAGGTACCCTTCTACAAGAGGACTTGCTATTTGATTCCGAGATCACCAGGACCGAGCGGCAATTAAGGAAAGAAGCCAGGGAACGGAAAAGAATTGAAGGAATTAAAATAGAGGACATGGCTGAAGAAAATCCTCCTCCTCCTCCTCCTTGTTACAAGCCTCTCTTCGAGTACGATCTACCAAGCTTGGGAGATTGTGACTCTTCTATTGTGAGGGGCAACCTGAACACAGACTCCTTCAGAGTTGAAGCATGTGTCACATTCCAGATCCGGGAGAATCAGTTTGATGGGAGTGGCAAACAGGACCCTCATAGACACATCACTCGCTTCCTTGAAGCTTGTGACTTGCAGAAGACCAGGGGAGTCTCTCAGGATGAGTTTCGCTTGCGGCTTTTCCCTCTTTCTCTTAGGGATGTCGCTCGCGATTGGGTTGACAGTTTGGATAGGAACAGCATCAGAACTTGGGAGCAGATGGCACAGAAGTTCCTAACCAAATATTTCCCTCCTCAGAAGGCGGCACAAGCAAGAATAGCCGTCACATCATTCAGGCAAACGGAGGATGAAACTTACAATGAAGCATGGGAGAGGTACAATGGGTTATTGAGAAGATGCCCTTCAGCGTTCTTCGACCCGGTTTCCAAAGTTCAGCACTTCTTTAATGGGTTGAGGGGACGCTATCAGATGAACTGTGATGCCGCAGCTGGCGGTTCTTTTTCATATCTTTCGGCTGAGGATGGATGGGCATTGCTAGAAAAGATGTCATATAATGATTACAACCGTGGTCGGGAAACCTCGAGTGGAGTCAGTTCTGCGACAATGGAAGCCATTTTGGAGCAAAACAGATTGTTGAAGATGCAGAATGCGGCACTATCGGGGAACAAAAAAGTTAATGTGATACACGAGGGGATGCCTCCGGGTTGTGACAACTGCAATGGGGATCATGACACTCAGATTTGCCCGCTGAATTTCTCTCAGGAACATGTGGATTCATGCCACAACTTCTATGACACTGTGCCCCAGAACAATTATCAGAGAAACAATCAGAATCAGAACAGGGGGTATATGAGGAGAGACCATCCGGGTTTCGCTTGGAGTAATGCTAGTGGTGGTCTGGCCGGGCAACAGCAACCTCAACAGGGTCTGAGGCCACACATTGGGATCCAGCAGCACAATACTCAGCGGGGTCCTCCTGGGACTAATCAGGTGCAAATAACAGATAGTGGAAGACAACCGTGGGAGCTGGCTTTTGAGAAGATGAGTACAACAGTGGAGAAATTGTCAATTAACACGAACACTGCCATTGACAAGTTGGCGACTCATACAGGTTCAGCAATTCAGAATCTTGAGACACAAATAGCACAGCTCGCGAAGCAACTGAATGAGCGTCTTCCAAGCACTCTCCCAGGTGACACTGAGAACAACCCTAAGAGCCAGTGCAATGCCGTGACCACTAGAAGCGGTAGAGTGCTGGAATCTAACAGGGGTGCACCAGGTTCTCCGGAAGTTGAGGTCTCGAACCCACCACATGTTGAGGAAGAACAACCTGAGAAAGAAGAGGAGTTAGCAAGAGGTAAGGCATCGGAGCAAGGAGGGAGGTTAAAGCTTGTAGATGAAGAATTCCGTACAAAGAAGTGGGTAGAGCCCAAGGACCTCCCGTCCTACATGAAGGTACCATATCCGGAAAGATTGAAGAAGCCTCAATAGGATAAACAGTTCAACAGATTCCTTGATGTCTTCCGCAAGCTTCAAATTAACATCACATTTGCAGAAGCCCTGGAACAAATGCCATCGTATGCCCGGTTTATGAAGGAGCTTCTCACCAAGAAGCGGAGAATTGTGGATGAGGAGACGATTGCTTTGACCGAGGAGTGTAGTGCCATTCTTCAGAGAAAACTCCCTCCAAAGTTGAAGGATCCCGGTTCCTTTTCGATACCGTGTACTATTGGGGAGATGAATATAAGGAAGGCAATGAGGAAGATGGAAAGACACCGGAGTTGAAGCAACTCCCAAATCACTTGAGGTATGCATTCTTGGGGGAGGAGGGACAACATCCGGTGATCATTAGCAATGCCTTGAAAAAGGATGAAGAGGAGAAGCTATTGAGAGTTCTTAGGGAACACAAATCCGCCATTGGGTGGAAGATTTCGGACCTAAAAGGTATAAGCCCTTCCCTATGCATGCATAAAATCTTGATGGAGGATGGTTATAAGCCGGTGGTTCAACCACAGAGACGGCTAAACCCCATCATGAAAGAAGCTATGCGTAAGGAAGTGATTAAGCTTTTAGATGCCGGAATCATCTACCCAATCTCGGATAGCAACTGGGTTAGTCCGATTCATGTGGTCCCAAAGAAGGGTGGAACAACCGTGGTGGTCAATGAAAACAATGAATTGATCCCAACAAGAACCATCACGGGGTGGAGAGTGTGCATCGACTACAGAAGATTAAATGAAGCAACAAGAAAGGATCACTTCCCTCTCCCCTTCATTGATTAAATGCTTGAGAGGTTAGCCGGATATGAGTACTACTGTTTCTTAGATGGATACTCCGGCTATAATCAGATTGTGGTGGATCCTCAAGACCAAGAGAAGACAGCCTTCACTTGTCCCTATGGAGTCTTTGCTTACAGGAGGATGCCCTTTGGATTGTGCAACGCCCCCGCTACTTTCCAAAGGTGCATGTTTTCTATTTTCTCGGACATGGTGGAAAGGTGCATTGAGGTGTTCATGGATGACTTCTCGGTCTTTGGAACTTCTTATGACAACTGCTTGAAGAACTTGACCTTGGTGCTTAAAAGGTGCCAAGAGACTAACCTTGTGCTCAATTGGGAGAAACGCCACTTCATGGTCAAGGAAGGTATAGTCTTGGGGCACAAAATCTCCCACAGGGGGATTGAGGTTGATAAGGCGAAGATCGAGTTGATTGAGAAGTTGCCCCCACCAACCACTGTAAAGGGGGTGAGGAGTTTTTTGGGGCATGCCAGGTTCTACCGGAGATTCATCAAAGACTTCTCCAAAATCGCAAGGCCGCTTTGCGACCTTCTTGTGAAGGATGTATCCTTTGATTTTAATGATTCTTATTTAAATGCCTTCACTGTTTTGAAAAATATGCTTGTCACCGCACCCATAATCACTGCACCTAATTGGAATTTGCCATTTGAAATCATGTGTGATGCTAGTGATTATGCGGTGGGGGCTGTTTTAGGGCAGAGGGTGGAAAAATTAGCTCATGTCATTTATTATGCAAGTAAAGTTTTGAATGAGGCACAAGCTAATTATTCCACCACTGAAAAAGAACTACTTGCTGTGGTGTTTGCTTTGGATAAGTTTAGATCCTACATCGTGGGGTCTAAGATTGTGGTTTTTACTGATCATGCGGCCATAAAACACTTGATGACAAAACAAGAGGCCAAACCTAGATTAATTCGGTGGATTCTTCTTTTGCAGGAATTTGATCTCGAGATTAAGGACAGGAAGGGATCCGACAATGGGGTGGCGGACCACTTATCTAGGTTGGTCAATCCCGACACCGAGGAGGAATTGTTAGACATCAAGGAAGAGTTTCTCGATGAAAAGCTGTTTGCACTTATTGAAAATTCCCCTCCTTGGTTCGCGGATATGGCCAACTTCAAGTCTTCAAATGTGGTTCCGCAAGGTTGGACTAATCAACAGAGAAAGAAATTCTTCTCGGATGCAAAATATTATGTGTGGGAGGACCCCTATCTCTTCAAGCAAGGCTCGGATGGGATCCTCGGGAGGTGCATTCCCCATGACCAAATCGGAAACGTGTTGTGGCATTGTCATAGCTCGGATTACGGTGGGCACTATGGGGAAAGAAGACTGCAGAAAAGATCCTCCAAAGTGGTTTCTTTTGGCCGACGCTCTTCAAGGATGCCTACACCTTTGTTGAAAACTGTGATCGTTGCCAAAGGGTTGGCAATATTTCTAAGCGGCATGAACTCCCCTTGAATTGCATGCTCGAAGTAGAGCTCTTTGATGTATGGGGGATAGATTTCATGGGACCATTCCCACCCTCTTTCTCTTACCAATACATTTTGGTGGCTGTGGACTACGTGTCGAAGTGGGTGGAGGCAATCCCAACAACCACAGATGATGCTCGGGTAGTCATGGATTTCTTGAGGCGCAATATCTTCTCGAGGTTTGGGGTCCCAAGAGTGTTGATCAGTGATGGGGGATCCCACTTCTGTAACAATCAAATGCACAAGCTTCTTAAGAAGTATGGGGTCAAGCACAGAGTCTCTACTCCCTATCATCCCCAAACAAATGGGCAAGCAGAGGTATCCAACCGTGAGTTGAAGCGCATTCTCGAGAAAACCGTTAACTCGTCACGGAAGGATTGGTCAAGGAAATTGGATGATGCTCTATGGGCTTATAGGACCGCCTTCAAGACTCCAATTGGAAGGTCTCCCTACAATTTGGTGTTCGGAAAGGCATGCCACCTACCGGTGGAGTTGGAGGATAAATCTTATTGGGCAATTAGGGAGCTCAACTTTGACTTGACAAAGGCCGGTGAGAAGAGGTTGTTGGACTTGAATGAGCTGTCGGAAATCCACATGCAAGCTTATGAGAACGCAAGAATTTACAAGGAGCGGACGAAGGCATGGCATGACAAGCACATCTTGCCTAGGAGGTTTGAGCCCGGACAATTGGTGCTTCTGTATAATTCAAGGTTGAGGCTCTTTCCTGGGAAGCTGAAATCAAGGTGGTCGAGACCATACAAGATCCTACGAGTCTTCCCCCATGGGGCAGTGGAATTAGAAGGGACCTCTGGCAACTTCAAGGTGAACGGGCACAGGTTAAAGCATTATCATGGGGAGTCAATCCCAACTGGAAAGCAAGTGTTTCTTCTGGATTAACCCTTAGGGGTGACTTGAGTCAGGCTCGGGACGTTAAACAAGCGCTACTTGGGAGGCAACCCAAGCTAGGTATCCCTCTCTTCTCCTAACTTTTGTTCTGTTTTTGATTTTTGTTTATGTTTTTGTTTGTCACTCTTGAATAATTTGAGAAGATCAAGAGTTGTTGTATGAATGATGTGTCGGCAAGCTTTTTGGATTTTGATTAAATGGAGCATAGATGGATTGCATGAATTATATTAACCATTGATGATTTCCCCCTAGGTTCTAATAATAGAAAAGTTGATCCCCACTTAAAAATTGAAAATTGAACTTTGAGATTTATTATGATTGCTTGATTTATGATAAGTTTGGGGTGAGGGGGTGCACACACTAGGAATCGTTTCTCGGTCAAACAGTTTGCAAAAAGTCCAGGTGAGGATTTGAGCCTCCAACTCTGTTTTTGAATGTGTGAATCACTGTAAGTTGCACTTTCCCGAATTTGCTTGAATCTCTATATGGTTTGCATGTTTATATGTTGCATCAAATGATTTAGGCAATTTTCTTTGAATTAACTACTTGGCCATAAATTGAACCAACCTTGATGAATGATCCCTAGTTAGCCACATTGAGCCTTGAAGCCTATTGTTCTTGATGACCTTACATTACAAGCCATTAACTCAGAAAAACCATGATTTTCCCCTATCCTAGGATTTAGGAGAGTATGGAATTTTAGCTTCGTGAGTGTTGTTGTGGAACTAAGTTTGGGGTGGCTACAAGTTCATGAATCATAGTTGAGAAAAAGAAAAACGGAAGTAAGAGCCGAAGGGCTTGAAAAAAAAAAGGGTGATAAAAAGCATTGAATATGTGCCAAAAAGGGCAAAGAAAAATAAATATAAAAAGGAAGAGGTGTGTAGCCACCAACTGCAAGGAAGAGAATAATATGAGAGTGAATTCAATTGTTGTGATATTAGTTTCATGCTCTCATTGATCCTAGGGACTTAGCCTCTATCCTTTGATTATCCTACCCTTAGCCAGGCCCCATTACAACCTTTGAAAGACCTATTGATGTTGCATGCATGTTTTCGTGGGAACTATGTTTGAGATGAAAATCAAATTCATGGGAAGTGCTCTTAGAATGTGAAAGTGAGTGAAAAGTTGATAGCCTAGACAAACTTGAGCGAATGAGTGAAATACTAAATGCCCTTGTGAGGAAGGCAATTGTTTGAAATAGGTGATCTTCCTTTGTGTGTATCTTTGAGCCTTAACTTAGAGTAAAGATGGCATGAATGATAAATTCTCAATTGTTTAAAGTAGATGAATGTGGGGATTACATTGATGAAAAAGGGGGGGAAATCAAAGAAGAAAAACTGTTTTGTAAAGTCGCATGAAATTTGTGCGAAATCGATTGAATTCCTTAAGCTTGCCAAGTCTTGAGTCGTTTTTGAGTTTTAGCTTGCTTGGGGACAAGTAAGGTTTAAGTTTGGGGTGTTTGATAAGCCTCTGGCTTATCTAGTTTTATAACTAGTAAGACGGTGGTTTACGTGCTAATTAGTCGAGTTCAATCTCGTTTTTCGCCCAAATTTTCCTTGTTTTGTTCCTAAGTTGGACTTTGACTCGTTTTACGTCTTTTGTGTAGTTTTTAGCTTCTTTTGGATAGAATTACGCTTGTGGTTGCTTGTGTTGTTTTCAGGTCCATAAGTGAAGCTCTGAGAATTAAGGAAAGTCAAGAAATAGTGGAGATTGCCATTCTGGAGATTCTCGCCCCACGAGGGGAAGCTCGCCCCGAGAGAGTTTGAAGACCCGGGAAGACAGAGACCATCACGGCCTAGCCGTGATGTATATCACGGCCGTGACCTAAAATCCACATAAGTCAGAGACCATCACGGCCTAGCCGTGATTCACATCATGGGCTGTGAAAAGAAGGTTCGCGTCGCGAGACTTCCCTCGCGTCGCGAGTGTTTGAACTCCAGAAAAGCACCAGAGACAGAGACCATCGCCGTGATGTATATCACGGGCGTGACCTAAAAGCAACACGAGTCAGAGACCATCACGGCCTAGCCGTGATTCACATCACGGGCCGTGAAAAGAGGGCTCGCGTCGCAAGACATCCTTCGCGTCGCGAGTGTTTGATTTCCAGGAGTGCGCCAGAAACATAAGCCGTCACGACCTGGCCGTGATGACCATCACGGCCGTGACGCGTGGCCTCCCTATAAATAAGGCACTGCAGAACAGAATTAAAGAACTTTTTGGATCAGAACTGATTGGAGATCTTTTGTAATCCTTATTCTGGGGCTGCGTCTCCTCTTCTCTTCTCTTAATTCTTAGTCTTAGGATGATTTCCGATTGTACGTGTGTCGTTGTTACGGACATGAGGAACTAATCCCCTTGTCTAAGGGATCGATGAAGCCACCTATGGCGGCATAGTATTCATGTGATGTAACTCTCTCTCTCTCTCTTAATTCAATTATTGTTTTCCAATTCTGATTTCATTGTGTTGGTTATATGCTTGCGTGATCAACTAGTTAAACGTGTATGAGGCCGAGAGGCGATTCGCGTTCGAACTTGAATTGGGAACATCGATCGAGTGTGCACGAGAGTGAATAGGAGATCGATGCAACTCTTAGGGAACAAGAATTAATAGAATTCGAGATTAGGGTTAAGAGACCTAGTAAGTAATTAACTCAAATCATCGAATACGTCCTATTGAGCACGATAGTAGATATAGGAGAATTTAGGGGTCCCGTTGACATTAAAATTGAACCTAGGGAGGAGATCAATATCACTTGGGTACTTTGCATGATTGGGTAGGTGGATTCGAAACCTTAGATGCTTTTAATTCCAGATTTCATCACCATATCTTTAATTGATTCGAATTGTTAATTTGAATTGTGATCCTAGTTTCTCTCCAACCACTTTCTCTACTTAACCAACTTATCGGATTTCTCGCGAAATTAGTCGAATTGGTAGCCCAATCCTTGTGTTCGACCTCGGTAGACTCTTACCGTGTTTTATTACTTGCGACGACCCGGTACACTTGCCGGTGAGTCAACAATAAGTAATGATGACCTATCCTTAGCGGGTTAGTTGGGAGATAGTGTGGTACCTAAGTTTTGTCATCTCTATGGTATGACGAACCAGAGTTGATAGGAGTTTCGTTAGTGTATAGATGTAAATGGTATTATGAGAACCCTTAAGTTCAACATTTTTGAGTGAGATGATTACAATGGACTTTATGATCGAGGTAGATATATCATTAAAGGAATTTAGAGTAGTGATCAATGTTTATAGTTAATGTTGACTTAGCGAGTCCGAGGATTAACGGAAAAAGATATGGTAGTTGTCCTTAAGCTGAACGAAAATAGTAAAGAGGAGTTCTTGAGTGAAACTAAGTTGTTAGAAAAAGTTAAGAATTATGATTTTGGATAATTCAAACTGAAGTGATTCCTTTTGGTTGTAGTTGCATGGAGGAATGTAATCGTATTCTTTAAGATTGAAATGAATGACTAAGCTATAATTTGGAATGATGGAATATATTCAAAGGAAACTAAGACAACAATTGTATACTTTGAGTTGAAGATTGATGTATGATGGGGTAAAAGTTAGTGTTGAACTCGATGTTCGTTGTGAGGATAAGGTGTTGAAGAAGTTTTGCTAGTAGACAAATTTTGAGGCAAGAAGTGATCAAGTTTTGATTATGTCTTTCGAGTGTAATAAGCTATGATGAAATGTTTATAATATTTGAGGTCTTATTCTGGTAAATATGTGATTGATGATCCATAGTAGAAACTGGACATTTTTATTAGTTCAAGATTGCCATTGGGGAGCGTCCACCTGGATTTCTTGGCTTTGTTTTGGTGTAACTCTTAGGGGTAATGGCCTTAGAGAAACTCTGTCTTATAATCTCTTTTCTCGACTGCAAAGATATAAGATAAGGGCAGATATGATACAAGCACTTCCTTGCATAAGTGATAGAGCTATGTCTTCAGATGGATACATTGTTAGGAGTTGTGTATTTTCCTTGGACAATAGGGTAAAGGTACATAGGAAATTTCTTAAATCAGGGATACTAACGGGGCTTGAGAATTAAATTCAAAATGAGAGGAATTAAGAAGAAAACGGATCATGTTGGATGGGGTAAGATTCAATTTTGATAAGATTGAATTTCTTAGGTTCTTGGAGCAAGGGTTATCATGTGCAGTTCAGGAATGTTACGACGTTTTGATTGGAGATTTGAAAAGTGTGAATTTGATATGACTAGAAGAGTAGATTAAGCTCAAATGAACTAAGACTATGATTGCATCTCTTGAGTAGAAGGTTAATCGATGTTATGGTAAAGATAGTGTTGGTTTGACGTTATCTATGAAAGTTAGATATTGGAGAAGTTAGATATTGGAGAAAGTTTTTCCTAATGGATTTGTATTGAGAAAGTTAAATGAAAAGATTAAGCGTTGATTTTGTTCTTTGAAGTGTGATAGACTAAGATGAAATATCAAAAGTAGTGGAGCTAATGTAGTAGTAAAAAAAGTTTCAAGGATAAATAGAAAGGCATAGGAATTGATCCTGTTATAGTGTTATAGATGAAAGGAATGAGGCGATGAGAATACAAAGCAAGATTTTAGAGTTAAAGTGTGATTACAAAATCCTGTGTAGTTTTGAGCTACGAAATTTCGAGGGCGAAATTTTTTTAAGAGGGGTAGTAATGTAACACCCTAGTTTTTACACCTATGATTAATTATTTTATTTGGATGTTATGTTTATTATGTTATATGGTTTAGTCTGAGTAATTAAATTACTCTCTTCAAATTATTTTATTAGGTGCGTTAGCATTGACTTATTTCAGTGAATGCACGTTTAATAGACAATAATTTACGTTATTGTCACTATTATACCAGTACAGAAAAATATTTTAAATAATGTAAATAAGAGAAAAGCATTTCATATTCTTATCCTATTTAATTTTAGAGTTAAAAATATTTTGGTTTGACATTTATCGGAGATTAAATTTTGGACCGAGTATTTTCTTAGTTGATCAGTTCAACTATTAATCTTTACTCTAATTTGAATTTCGAAAACATATTCTTATCAATCTTTATTTTTAGATTCTAAAAAGTAAAAACATGTTTATTTTAGGCCTAATATTTATCACTCATTTTGTACCTATCACTAAATAATTAGCTTAAAAACTAAACTTCCTCACTTTTCTCTCTCTCTTTCTCGACGTTCTCTCTCTGTTTCTCTTTTCTTTCTCCGTTTCTTTCTCTTTTCTTCTTTCTTTCTTCCTTTCTTCTCTTTTCTTCTTCTTCCTTCTCACGCCATCTTCTTCCTCCCCCCAAACTCACCTTCCTTCCTTCCTTGAAGCAGTCGCGCGACCGCCGCCCCTGCACCGCCATCGAACGTGCCGCATGAGGAGGAGGAGACAGCTGCGACCAAGCTCGTCTCCAACACGGCTTGACCTCTGCTCTGCCGATCGACGCCGGCCGCCGTCGCAGGAGCACCATTTTCGGCCACTGTAGTGCTTCCATGACATCTCTATTCGCGTCCTCCTTCTTCCTCGTGGTGTTCACGTAGAAACCTATGGTTCCTACCATATCTCAGAACTCGCCGGAGCCGCTGTGACGCCGCCGCCGCTACACCTCCGAGACAGCACCATCATAACATCTTCTTCACCTTGGGTAAGAGTTTTACCTCTAACCTCTTCTCTTTTGTAAATCCCCAAATGGATTTTTGAAACCCTAACCCTTTGATTTCAGATTTTTATCTTGAAATTTAAGGTTGTTTTATGAAATTGGGACTGTGAATTTATGTTTCCTTAAACTAATTTCATTATTCTGAGTTTTCCCCAAATCGTATTTAAGAGCCCTAAAACCCCAATTTGATTTGATTTAAATTTGGGTATGTTTTTGTGAAATTAATTATGATTTAGTGCAATTAGGACTCTTAATGGATGATTTCCAAAGTTCTTTTTCAAGAT
Organism: Sophora flavescens; assembly: GCA_030762895.1. Taxonomy (NCBI): domain Eukaryota; kingdom Viridiplantae; phylum Streptophyta; class Magnoliopsida; order Fabales; family Fabaceae; genus Sophora; species Sophora flavescens. The sequence continues at coordinate 99,483,701 of CM061069.1, read as the reverse complement.
CTTTTGATCAAAACAAAGTTTCCTTAAAGGGTATTGGGAAGCGTGTGTAACGCCCTCCCTCAGGGCATTACTTACGTAACACATGTGGAATTTAAATTAAAAGATAATTTGCTGGTTGCTTTCGGAAAAATTGTTTTCTCTTAAGTCATAAAACTGGGGTATAAGATTTTCTTCTATAGGGATAACTCTGAAATCCATCATACATACATTTAAAACGTAAAGTCATGTTCATAACAAAGTTACCATTTTATGAATGAATATAACACTACATTAACGGACCCCTTTAGATATACAACCCAACTCATACTCCTAAGCTGGTCATTCTATCAAATATTCATTGGAGAGACCCCCAATCGGAATACTATCCCAACCTCTAACACTAGGTCTTCAATTGACTTAGATAGACTCCTCGGCAACATCGGCACTAGAGTACCAAGGTACTACAGCAAAACCCGAAGAGACCTGAGATATTTGTAAGAGTGAGATACCATCATAAGATATATCCCACAACAACCATATACATGATACATACATCACATAATCATATAAGCAGTTAAATCATGCATATACACAATATAATATTGTTATATCAAAGGGTCTCAAACCCGCACAGTCAATCTTTGAAAATATGCATGGCACTTCAATCATCAGGCTCTAACTTAATCTCCGGAGATCCCAACATCCTCAAAGTGAGTTGATCAGGCTCGATACACCGTCTCATTGGCTAGCTAAGCACAACGATAATACACCGTCTCATTGGCTAGATAAGCACAATGATAATACACCGTCTCATTGGCCAATTTAGGCACAACGATTATGCATGTCGTTTCATTGTCCATTTAGGCACAATGATACACGTACACCGTCTCATTGTCCAACTTAAGAACAACGATAATACACCGTCTCATTTGCTAGCTAAGCACAACGATAATACACCATCTCATTGGCCAATTTAGGCACAACGATTATGCACGTCGTTTCATTGTCCATTTAGGCACAATGATACACGTACACCGTCTCATTGTCCAATTTAAGAACAATGATAATACACCGTCTCATTGGCTAGCTAAGCACAACGATAATACACCATCTCATTGGCCATTTAGGCACAACGATTATGCACGTCGTTTCATTGTCCATTTAGGCACAACGATACACGTACACCGTCTCATTGTCCAATTTAAGAACAACGATAATAAGGCACGTCTGCCTGGGGAAATGCACATGAGAAAATATTTTATTTAAAAGGATTTCTTTGTGTTCATTCTTTTCACTGTCGCTGCTCAAAGCTAACGACTTAAATCATCATTTCCCCATCACTTGAAAACTCAGAAGCATAGGACTCATAGTCCGAATGCTCAATCACAATGCCCAAGACCGTGGCCGCAGTCAAGGGTTGTGGTCGTAGAAAACAACCTTCACCTTTAATCATGTTCATCACACGCGGTTAGAATACACAGTCCAACACAACGCGATTAGGACCTAAGTCCATAACATCATAACCAGGACTCGTAGTCCCGAATTCACACTGATTCAAGATCACGTGCACATCACTGAATACTAGAGGCGACGTCTCACGTACTAGATTCTCTTTCTTAAGTACTTATTTTTCGTTCAGTGAAAAACAAATTCAAAACCGAATCCTCGATAACCTATCCAGGTTATCGGAAAGTTTCTAAGATATTTAGGAAAAACCTTTTCTTTGAAAATATTTTATAAAGCATCTTTGAAATTCTTTTGTCTTTGAAATATTTCCCCCAATAGGATATTGCCAAATAATCTTGAACGTTTTCACTTGAAGACACATAGTTCGAAAAGGATTTTCTCTTGTATAACAATAGTACACCAAAACCATTTCAACAATCAAAACAAGTACTTTAAGTTTAGAGAGATTTTGGAAAAGAACACCAATCCCTTCATCTTCAAAGCTTATTAAGGTTTTTAATCCTTATTATGGTTGAGCACAGACGCACGTCTGGCTTAGCAAACTTTCAATCAACAACAGTATATATCATCAGTTCAATGCTAATATCACAGTTGAAAGCAGTTCATCACATATATGCATTATATCATTTAGAACAAGTACAGTTCAACATCAGACAATAGCATAACAGTTCAAGTACATTAGATAATCAAGTAAGCTCAATCAACATGTAAATATCCAATTAAACACATACACACATGCATACAGTTATTGAATATCTTTAGGAAATCCCCTCTTACCTCAAGTAGGTAAGAGAATGCGAGAAAATAAACAGTTTCGCGAACGTTCTTCAAGGTTGGTTAGGATGCAAGTCTAGGTTTCAAGATACAAGGTTCAAAGGATTAGGACTCAACCAAGAACTTAGGGTTAGAAGTTTCCAAAACATATGCAACTTAGGGATTTATGATCCTCAAGTGCTAAGAGTTTAAAACATGATTACTTAAAACAAAGTTGAACAAAAATCCCACCAAGTTACACCTTGATGGAGATTCGGCCTTGACCAATAAAATAGGCTAGGAACATTTAAAATTTCCAATCTCTTTGGTTTAGCATCCATTAATAGTAAGGAGCTCAAAAACCATGATCACTTTGGAAAATGAAAAACGAAACACCCTAGGTCCATAACCTTTAAGATTCGGCCATCCTTGGGTTTTTATGATAAAAATCTTTAAATTCTTCCAATCTCTTAGACCTTTTAGCATCCAATAACTTATGGAGCTCAAGTCTATGATCATCTTGAAAGCAACATAGTATTTTAAACAACAAAGTTCATAAGCACATAAAGTAAAAACAACACAGGCTTATAAATAATTAAAGTATAATGGTATAAGTAAATGAATCATAAATGACATAAACATAAATGACATAAAGTAAATGACATAATGTAAATGACATAAAGTAAATGGCATAAATATAAATGACATAAAAGTAAATGACATAATGTAAATGACATAAAGTAAATGACATAAAAGTAAATGACATAATGTAAATGACATAAAGTAAATGACATAAATATACATGACATAAAAGTAAATGACATAATGTAAATGACATAAATATAAATGGCATGAAAGTAAATGACATAAAAGTAGAGTACAAATCTTTAAACTTTCCAATCACTTTAGACATAGCATCCTTTAACATAAAGGAGCCTTGGTCCATGATCATTTTGGGAAAACAAATCTTTAAACTTTCCAATCACTTTAGACGTAGCATCCTTTAACATAAAGGAGCCTTGGTCCATGATCATTTTGGGAAAACAAATCTTTAAATACAAACTCATTTGTAAAAGTTGAAACAAGATCCATCTAAACCATATGTATGGTTCGGCCTCATTAGAAAGTAGAGGTTAGGAAACTTTGTTTTACACAACCTTTTAGTATGTTAAAATACAAGTAACTACAAGATCATAGAAATTGGTTTCAACTCAAAAGGAGTTTTCTACCATTTTTGAGAGATTTTTGAAGATAAAAGCTCATATATGACATAAAGAAGAAACTTTATAAAAAGATGAAGTTTTTAAAGAAAAGAATACATGAGAGTATTAACCTAAGCAAGAGGAACAACTTTGATGAAGAACACTTAGTGAAAAGAAGAAGAAAAACTAGAGCTTTGGAAGCTTGAAGTTAAGAAAAGGTGAAAACTTAAGGGTTTTAATGGAGTAGGAGAAAGGAAAGTGATGAAGTGAAGTTGATGAGTGGTATTTATAGAGTAACATGGAGGGGGGCACGGTTTTGGAGAGGAAGAAGAGAAGAAAGAAGAAGAAAGAAGGTGGTTGCTTGTAGAGAGGTTTAAGAGTTAATGTGATGTGATGTGATTGGAGAGAGAAAGATGAAAAGTAAGATTTTGGAGGGAAGTAAGGATTTACTTTTTCTTACTGTGTGTCATAAACATTTAATGAGACTTCCCATCAAGCCTTTTCTCCTCCTTTAGGGTTCCTTTAACTGCTTAAATACGTAACCGGTTGCACATCCGATCGTATTTTCTGAAGGTTTCGTCCGGATAAAATATTATATTTTATTCCCGGACAACAAAATTCGAAAATTTACCAAACTCACACAAAACATCATAAAAACACTAACTGTCTCGTTCACGAATTAAAATTTTGTTTCTAGCTCAGTAAACTTGTACTGGCAGAGAAAACGCAGACCGGTTTTCGTCTGAATTTTCGACCGAAAATTTTACTGTGACTTCATACAGTAAAACAACACAAGAAAATGATTTTATTTTAAATAAAATCATCCTACGGATTTTATCAAAATAAACACATTAAAGCATGCATTTACTGATAAAGAAACATATGAAAAACAGGGTGTTACAACTCTACCCCTCTAAAAAGAATTTCGTCCTCGAAATTACGTACCTAGAAACTTAACAGGATCTCTCACCATCCAGATCATACTATCAGAAGAAAGTATCTAAAAGAATTTCATCGATCCATAAGAATACAGAAACATCTAATGTATGAAGATCCTTTAGTATATTCAAGGAGGTAAAAATGTATGATCGGTACACATTTACAATCATGAATCTTAAAAGTTTCTCCTTTCACTAGAATTTCCTGGTCAACAATTTAAAAGAGTAACAGTTCGACAAGAATTCAAACTGAATCACATCCACCAAAAGGAAAAGTGATTAGATTAAGTTTCATCGAGAAACTTCTTTTATAAACATACCCATCCCGTGCAACAACAAGGCAATTCATAACTCTAGGAAAAGAAAAATTGGACCCAAAGTCTAAACTGACCACAACAATCAAATGAGAAGGGAACTGGAATAAATTTCTTAAGGAGACTTTTATTCCCAAAGTCACAAGAAACATACAATCCCTGGAAAGACTAGTAACATAGGAAACCCTAGAGAGTCAAATACTTAAGGGTGTTAAAACACGATTATACTTAAAATCCTATTACAACTTAGAATTATAGACCACTGCCATAAGACCTTCAAATTGCACACTACTTCTGTCGTAAAAGATCATCAGATTGTGAAGCTTCAGTGCCATTCATGGTGTAGACTATTCCCTTCGCCGTGGGTCTACCCGTCCCTAAGGTGTTGACAGGCTTTTCAAACCTCGATGCATTACAATCCCTTGAGAAGTGTCCTAATTGTTCACAATTGAAACACTTCACTCCTTTGCGTGGGCAAACATTAGCCATGTGGTCTGGGTCTCCACACTTGTAACATCTCCTAACTTGGTCTCGGTTTTGGTTCTGTTGACCTCCACTTCCCGATTCAGAATTATCAGAACGATTCTGTCGTTGATTCAGGTCATTCCTTTGTGACCGGAAATAAGGTTCCCTCCGATGTTGCTTCCCTTTCTGATTCTGATCTTGATAATGGTCTTTGGAACGAGTGGGTCCTGCAACAGTTTCTTTGTTGCCTCTTTCCTTCCTCATTAGTTCAACTTTTCTACACTTCTCTACTAAGGCTTGGAAATTCCGGATTTCCAATGGCATCACAGATTCCTTGATCTCAAAGCGAAGACCGGCTTCGAACCTTTCGCACTTCCACTCCTCATCGGGGTTGTTCTGGAAAAAGCGGAAATATTTGGAAAGGGACTCAAACCTCCCCCACTGACATGTCCCGCTGACTCAGCCTCAGGAATTCCTGCTCTTTCTCCGTCCGAGCACTCTGGGGAAAATATTTGTCCAGAAATTTTTTGCGAAATACTCCCCAAGTGATTTCCTGATGCTCAGCTACCAGCAGTTGTCTGGTGCCTTCCCACCAGTATTCAGCATCTCCAATCAGTTGGAATGTTGCATAAGGCACCTTTGCTCCCTCTGGGGTGTGAACCAGCTCAAAGATCTTCTCCAACTCTTGAATCCAAAGATCAGCCTTTATTGGATCCACGTCTCCATCAAACTGTGATGGATTCTGACATCTGAAAGCATCCAAATGTCTTCCCTCTGCAGCTCGTTCTGCCCTCTGTTGCTCCTGTTGGTTCTGGGCAGCTGCATTAGCCGTCTGAAGAGCTATGGCAGCAGCAACGTCAGCCAAAGCTTGGGCAGCGAAGTCCATCCCGCCGTCATAATTTGCATTCATGTTGGCACGACCGCCAATAGGACCACCTCTGCGACCACGTCCACGACCACGCCCACGTCCTCGTCCTCGTCCACATCCTCATCCACGTCCACCTTCTGGTGTTGGTTCCGTAACTGACCTGCCGAACAAATCAGTTAGGCCACAACCAGAAAATGAAACGTGTAAAAGCGTATCAACACACATTACTTCTAAGAAGTAATCCGAATAAAAATTAATTCAGAGAAAACACAACGTCAACACAACAGACCTATTTCCCAAAGATCCCGAAAGACTCGACCAGCTCTGATACCACCTTGTAACGCCCTCCCTCAGGGCATTACTTACGTAACACATGCGGAATTTAAATTAAAAGATAATTTGCTGGTTGCTTTCGGAAAATTTGTTTTCTCTTAAGTCATAAAACTGGGGTATAAGATTTTCTTCTATATGGATAACTCTGAAATCTATCATACATACATTTAAAACGTAAAGTCATGTTCGTAACAAAGTTACCATTTTCGAAAGAAAAAGTTTAAACTTCAGATGAATGTATATAACACTACATTCACGGACCCCTTTAGATATACAACCCAACTCATACTCCTAAGCTGGTCATTCTATCAAATATTCATTGGAGAGACCCCCAATCGGAATATTATCCCAACCTCTAACACTAGGTCTTCAATTGACTTAGATAGACTCCTCTGCAACATCGGCACTAGAGTACCAAGGTACTACAGCAAAACCCGAAGAGACCTGATATAATTGTAAGAGTGAGATACCATCATAAGATATATCCCACAACAACCATATACATGATACATACATCACATAATCATATAAGCAGTTAAATCATGAATATACACAATATAATATTGTTATATCAAAGGGTCTCAAACCCGCACAGTCAATCTTTGAAAATATGCATGGCACTTCAATCATCAGGCTCTAACTTAATTTCCGGAGATCCCAACATCCTCAAAGTGAGTTGATCAGGCTCGATACACCGTCTCATTGGCTAGCTAAGCACAACGATAATACACCGTCTCATTGGCTAGATAAGCACAACAATAATACACCGTCTCATTGGCCAATTTAGGCACAACGATTATGCATGTCGTTTCATTGTCCATTTAGGCATAATGATACACGTACACCGTCTCATTGTCCAATTTAAGAACAACGATAATACACCGTCTCATTTGCTAGCTAAGCACAACGATAATACACCATCTCATTGGCCAATTTAGGCACAACGATTATGCACGTCGTTTCATTGTCCATTTAGGCACAATGATACACGTACACCGTCTCATTGTCCAATTTAAGAACAATGATAATACACCGTCTCATTGGCTAGCTAAGCACAACGATAATACACCATCTCATTGGCCATTTAGGCACAACGATTATGCACGTCGTTTCATTGTCCATTTAGGCACAACGATACACGTACACCGTCTCATTGTCCAATTTAAGAACAACGATAATAAGGCACGTCTGCCTGGGGAAATGCACATGAGAAAATATTTTATTTAAAAGGATTTCTTTGTGTTCATTCTTTTCACTGTCGCTGCTCAAAGCTAACGTCTTAAATCATCATTTCCCCATCACTTGAAAACTCAGAAGCATTTGACTCATAGTCCGAATGCTCAATCACAATGCCCGAGACCGTGGCCGCAGTCAAGGGTTGTGGTCATAGAAAACAACCTTCACCTTTAATCATGTTCATCACACGCGGTTAGAATGCACAGTCCAACACAACGCGATTAGGACCTAAGTCCATAACATCATAACCAGGACTCGTAGTCCCGAATTCACACTGATTCAAGATCACGTGCACATCACTGAATACTAGAGGCGACGTCTCGCGTACTAGATTCTCTTTCTTAAGTACTTATTTTTCGTTCAGTGAAAAACAAATTCAAAACCGAATCCTCGATAACCTATCCAGGTTATCGGAAAGTTTCTAAGATATTTAGGAAAAACCTTTTCTTTGAAAATATTTTATAAAGCATCTTTGAAATTCTTTTGTCTTTGAAATATTTCCCCCAATAGGATATTGCCAAATAATCTTGAACGTTTTCACTTGAAGACACATAGTTCGAAAAGGATTTTCTCTTGTATAACAATAGTACACCAAAACCATTTCAACAATCAAAACAAGTACTTTAAGTTTAGAGAGCTTTTGGAAAAGAACACCAATCCCTTCATCTTCAAAGCTTATTAAGGTTTTTAATCCTTATTATGGTTGAGCACGACGCAGCGTCTGGCTTAGCAAACTTTCAATCAACAACAAGTATATATCATCGGTTCAATGCTAATATCACGATTGAAAGCGATTCATCACATATATGCATTATATCATTTTAGAACAAGTACAGTTCAACATCAGACAATAGCATAACAGTTCAAGTACATTAGATAATCAAGTAAGCTCAATCAACATGTAAATATCCAATTAAACACATACACACATGCATACAGTTATTGAATATCTTTAGGAAATCCCCTCTTACCTCAAGTAGGTAAGAGAATGCGAGAAAATAAACAGTTTCGAACGTTCTTCAAGGTTGGTTAGGATGCAAGTCTAGGTTTCAAGATACAAGGTTCAAAGGATTAGGACTCAACCAAGAACTTAGGGTTAGAAGTTTCCAAAACATATGCAACTTAGGGATTTATGATCCTCAAGTGCTAAGAGTTTAAAACATGATTACTTAAAACAAAGTTGAACAAAAATCCCACCAAGTTACACCTTGATGGAGATTCGGCCTTGACCAATAAAATAGGCTAGGAACATTTAAAATTTCCAATCTCTTTGGTTTAGCATCCATTAATAGTAAGGAGCTCAAAAACCATGATCACTTTGGAAAATGAAAAAGAAACACCCTAGGTCCATAACCTTTAAGATTCGGCCATCCTTGGGTTTTTATGATAAAAATCTTTAAATTCTTCCAATCTCTTAGACCTTTTAGCATCCAATAACTTATGGAGCTCAAGTCTATGATCATCTTGAAAGCAACATAGTATTTTAAACAACAAAGTTCATAAGCACATAAAGTAAAAACAACACAGGCTTATAAATAATTAAAGTATAATGGTATAAGTAAATGAATCATAAATGACATAAACATAAATGACATAAAGTAAATGACATAATGTAAATGACATAAAGTAAATGGCATAAATATAAATGACATAAAAGTAAATGACATAATGTAAATGACATAAAGTAAATGACATAAAAGTAAATGACATAATGTAAATGACATAAAGTAAATGACATAAATATACATGACATAAAAGTAAATGACATAATGTAAATGACATAAATATAAATGGCATGAAAGTAAATGATATAAAAGTAGAGTAAAAATCTTTAAACTTTCCAATCACTTTAGACATAGCATCCTTTAACATAAAGGAGCCTTGGTCCATGATCATTTTGGGAAAACAAATCTTTAAACTTTCCAATCACTTTAGACATAGCATCCTTTAACATAAAGGAGCCTTGGTCCATGATCATTTTGGGAAAACAAATCTTTAAATACAAACTCATATTTGTAAAAGTTGAAACAAGATCCATCTAAACCATATGTATGGTTCGGCCTCATTAGAAAGTAGAGGTTAGGAAACTTTGTTTTACACAACCTTTTAGTATGTTAAAATACAAGTAAATACAAGATCATAGAAATTGGTTTCAACTCAAAAGGAGTTTTCTACCATTTTTGAGAGATTTTTGAAGATAAAAGCTCATATATGACATAAAGAAGAAACTTTATAAAAGGATGAAGTTTTTAAAGAAAAGAATACATGAGAGTATTAAACTAAGCAAGAGGAACAACTTTGATGAAGAACACTTAGTGAAAAGAAGAAGAAAAACTAGAGCTTTGGAAGCTTGAAGTTAAGAAAAGGTGAAAACTTAAGGGTTTTAATGGAGTAGGAGAAAGGAAAGTGATGAAGTGAAGTTGATGAGTGATATTTATAGAGTAACATGGAGGGGGGCACGGTTTTGGAGAGGAAGAAGAGAAGAAAGAAGAAGAAAGAAGGTGGTTGCTTGTAGAGAGGTTTAAGAGTTAATGTGATGTGATGTGATTGGAGAGAGAAAGATGAAAAGTAAGATTTTGGAGGGAAGTAAGGATTTACTTTTTCTTACTGTGTGTCATAAACATTTAATGAGACTTCCCATCAAGCCTTTTATCCTCCTTTAAGGTTCCTTTAACTGCTTAAATACGTAACCGGTTGCACATCCGATTGTATTTTCTGAAGGTTTCGTCCGGATAAAATATTATATTTTATTCCCGGACAACAAAATTCAAAAATTTACCAAACTCACACAAAACATCATAAAAACACTAACTGTCTCGTTCACGAATTAAAATTTTGTTTCTAGCTCAGTAAACTTGTACTGGCAGAGAAAACGCAGATCGGTTTTCGTCTGAATTTTCGACCGAAAATTTTACTGTGACTTCATACAGTAAAACAACACAAGAAAATGATTTTATTTTAAATAAAATCATCCTACGGATTTTATCAAAATAAACACATTAAAGCATGCATTTACTGATAAAGAAACATATGAAAAACAGGGTGTTACAGCGTGAGCTTCAAACATGATTTTCTTTGAAAATAACCTTGTTTGGTAATTAGATTAAGTGTTTAGATAAAGTTAGAATGTGTGTTTGATCATGTGAAATTGATTTCTTGATTTCTGGTTGTTGCACGTTGTTGGATTTACTCTCTGAGACGTTTGGACACGACTATGCTTGCTTGATGGAGCAGATATGAGCTAACGTGGGCATTAGGACGATGATCCTTTACTTGTCTTCAAAGGTAAGGGGGGCTTGCCTGATGGATTTTTTCTCAATAACCATTTTCTTGTTGTGTAGTTTGTATAATTGATGTGGTTGTGGTTATCTGATTATGTGGTTTATGTTGTGTTGTATATCTGAGTATCAGTGTCTGATCTGTTTTAAATTATTTGATTATTTGTACATGATATTGCTATGGTACATGATTTATCTGGAGGTTTGTTGTTGTATGTTGCTTGTGAGTGTTGTTTGAGAAGCCTGACTGTGGTCAGTGCACAACCGATTAATCAGATAAAAGCTTTAATAAGCTGTGTAAATTATATTTCAGGTTTTATGGGAAACGTTGGAATATAATAGTGGTGGAAAGTATTATTTTGGAAAAATAAGGAGTTTTGATGATGATGATTTATTAGTGTAAAAGTAACTCGAGTCACAATGAGAGCGAAATTGTGAAAATGTTTAAGTACTACTAAATTTTATGTAAGAAAGTTTGCAATATTATACAAAGTTATTTTATAAAATTAATTGTTGAAAAGAAGTTAATGATGATTTTAGAAAGTTGTTTCAGTGGAAAAAGTTAAGTTTTGGCTTAAGAAGCTTTAAAAGTGATAATTGATGAATAATTTGGAAAAGTGTGATGACAGATTTGGAAAAACGTAGAAGGAAAGTATTCTGAAACGGCAGTACATATTTTAAGGAAATTAAAACCTCAAGTGACTCACATTTGTGAAAACCAAGTTTTATTATTTAAGGATTTTATTGATGAATTTCCAATTTTGGAAAAGAATTTATGAAAGCAAAACTGATTTAGTGTTAAAAGTGGTGTGGAACTTAGTAACCGAGACGTCGGGGTACTAAGGTTCTGTGTTGTGATGGACTCAGTCATTTGGACTTTGAGGGCCTATATTGTATACATGAGGTATACTGTGTTGAAACATTAAAGATGTTTCTAGTGCCACGAACCTAAGACTGGTGCACCGGTCGAGAGGTGTCGTGATTGAGCACTCGGACTGTGAGGTCCTATGTTTTGATAAAAGTTTTATGGACTGTGAGGTCCTATGTTTTGATAAAAGTTTTATGGACAGTGAGGTCCTGTGTTGTGATGAAAGTTTTAAAAGTGTTTTAAAACTATGTGAGTCGTAAGCCATTTTGAGCTTCGGCAAAGAAAGATTGAACACAAAGAAAAGAACAAAACAAAAGTGTTTTGCATGCATGTGGCAGACGTGCCTGCGATTTGTGGTTTAATGCATTAATTACCAGTGGCGAAAGGTAATTCCGATGTGCATTATCTCATGTGCCTAGGGAGGACATTAAGATTGAGACCCCATCTTACTTGCTAATAGGTATTGCCACTGGTTGTGGACGTTAGCAATGTGTTTGGCCTTGTGTGTGCCTGGCTGTGTATGCCTTTTTAAGATGGGAAGAGGTTGCGCACCTGTTGGCAGAGTGCCAAGTTAGCCAGTGTGGCTATGGAGTCTGATCAACTCACATGATGTTGGGATATCTCATGAGATTTGGACGAAAAGTAGATGATGAATAGAAGTGTCATGCATAATTTTATGGATGATGTTTGGGGTGTTAAACCCATTGATAGACTATTAGCTTATAAATGCTCGTGTGATAAATGTATATGTGTTATGTGGTGTCGCGCATTTAGTTATTGTGTTAAAACCATATATTGGCGTCTCACCCTTACACACATTTCAGGATTCTTCTAGTTCGATATTGTACCCTGGGTACTTTAACACAGATGGTGCAGAGGAGTCTTTCTAAGTCACTCAGAGACTTAGATCTAGTTTCTTGATGAGGTATTACTTGCGGAATAACTTTTAGAACGACCAGCTTAGGGTTGAGACTTAGATTATTTTGATAGTATGTACGAGTTTGGCTCAGTGAGCCTTTATTTTAAAATGGAATGTCTATAGCTCGGAGAGCATATCTTTTGAATGAAAATCTAAGCTATTTCTTTTGGTTTTGTAAAGCTTATGGCTATAACTATTATTTTTATGTATTGATGCCTGGTTGAATTTAGTGTAACTGGAATTCTGGAGTGAAAATGTAAATATTTTAACAGGTGTTATTTTACCCTGGGATGTCCGAATTACAAAGGAGACTCAGTCGAAATTTTTGTAAAACTACTATCTTGTATTTAAGTATATACTTTAAAATTAAATAGGCTTGTCAAGCTATGATAGTAAGTTTGGGTGTCGATCAATTAAGGCTTAGGTATGGAGTCGTGACAAAAATTTTATACCCAATTTCAGACACTTATGTACTTATATAAGTTATTTTCCGAAAGCACCAGCAAATTAATCTTTTAATTTTATTTTCGCACGTGTTTTGAAGGTAATGCCCATGGGGGGTGTTACAGCACCAGCATGGACAGGGCATCCCTTGGCAGCCCCATCAGTGTTACACTTTAACCAACCAAAGGAGGGAGGGAACCAATCTACTTGTTTAATAGTAGGAGCTTTAGGGGCATGAGTTGTTACAGCAAAGCTTTTAAGCACTTGAAACTCCGTAATAGAACTGAACATATGGCCTTTTGATAATGAACCGACTAAGGAGGTTTGAGCCAGGATCATAGAGCAGGCTGATCTCCAACTGATGTTGACATTACTAAATCTACATTGGTTCCTGCAAAACAATATGGACCAAATTGTGTTAAGAACCGCAACAAGATACATATCTTTCAATTGCGGGCTGCACTTAGCATCACAAATTTGCAGAACATCCAGGGCTGAGGCATAGCTAACAGAGCAGTTTAACTTACTCTGCAGCCATAGCCATGTTTGGACGGCGAATTGGCATTCAAAGAAAAGATGCTGGGAGGATTCATCATGAGTACCACACAGACAACACATAGAAACAGACACACAGCCTCTAGCACACAGGTTCTCATCTGTTGGAAGCTTTCCATGTATCTACCTCCACATCAAGAAAGACCTAGAAGGAGGAACGGATCCTGACCAAATCAATTTACCCCAGTGCTTGCATTGGCCATGAGGGTGATGGAAGTCATAAGCCTCCTTAAAAGACAACAAAACAGAATCACTACCACACCAAACAGGTCGATCACAGTCCACGTAAAGGGGCAACTGAATGTTTTTGAAGATGTGAAGGAGGTTCGGGACAATATCCAAAAGAGCTTGGGGAAAGCTCCAGTGGACATTAATGATGAAATCACTGACAGTAGCCTGTAGGGATTTAGCAACTGAATCAGGAATATGAAGGATATCAGTCAGAGTTTGGTCCAACCACTTATCATTCCAGAAATTGATGCTTTTACTATCTCCCAGAATCCAAGTTGTATTATCCTTAATAGCAGATAAATGACATTTTACAGCAGGGATAATGGAAGATCTGATGATAGGTCACTGGAACATTGTTCCTAATAAATCTGGACCTTAAAAAGGCTGACCAGTGACTGTCCTTGTACAAAATATCCCAACTGAGTTTCAAAACCGCAGTCTTGTTAATAGAAGCAACTGATTTAAGGCCAAGTCCCCCATCACAAGTAGGAGAGCAAACAGTTTTCCAAGTCACAGTAACAATTTTCCTTGTGTCAACATCACCCGACCACACAAAGTTTCTAATCCATCCATCAACTATTTTTAAAAGGGCTGCAGGCCACTGATAAACATGGAAGCTATAGGATAACATACCTGTAATGATTGAATTGACTAGTTGGACCCTGCCCATAATGGAGAGAAGAGACCCCTTCCAAGAAGATAACTTTGCTCTTATCCTATCTGCAATAGGCTTCAGGTGCGCCATTCTTGGCTTGCCCTTAAAGATCGGGATCCCAAGATAGGTGAAAGGAAAAGACCCAGGGCCAAAACCAAGTATTCCAGAAATTGCAGCTGATCTACTAGGGATCAATGAGCTACTGTAGAATTTACATTTGTCTAAACCAAGCAATTGACCAGAAATGTCCCCATACTCCTTGAAGAAGCCCATGAGAGTTCTAAGATTTCTTTTAGTTCCCTTGTAGAAGACAAGGATGTCATCAGCATACAGTAAATGACTAGGAGTTTGGAAACCTCTTGGGCCAGACATAGGAGCTAGAAAATTAAGATTGACAAGATAGGAGATGCCTCTACTCAAAACATCCTCAGCAAAACAGAACAAGAGGGGAGAAAGACGGTCACTTTGCCTCACACCTCTTTTACAAGAAAAGTAACCCACGGGCTTCCCATTCACAGCAAAAGACAGCTTAGCAGATTCCAAGATAACTTTTACCCAGCCACAGAACTTACTGTCAAAACCAAAGGCAGCAAGAACATTTTGCAGAAAGTCCCAATCTAAGGTGTCAAAGGCCTTTTTAATATCAAACTTCAAGTTTAAGTTCCCTCCAAAAGCTCTGGAATCCAGCATATTAGAGGCTTCAGAGGCAATGCAAATGCAATCAAAGATATGTCTACCTTTAATAAATCCTCTTTGCTGATCTGATATGACCTTAGGGGCAATGTTAGAAAGTCTATCTGCCAGGACCTTTGTGATGATCTTAAACTGGAAATTAGCCAAAGCAATTGGCCTATAATTTTCAAGTCTGTCCGCACCAGGAAATTTGGGAATAAGAGAAACAATGTTAGAGTTCATTCCTGGTAAAATCCAACTTTGTTTAAAGAATTGCATCACAGAGTTGTACACATCATCAGCTATTACATCCCAAAAGGTCTTATAGAAAATACCACCAAAACTATCAGGACCAGGAGCACCGGGAGCATTCATTGAAAAAATGGCAGATTTCACTTCATCCAAAGAGGGCAAAGCAGTGAGCATATTATTATCATCCAAGGAGACTGTCGAAGGAATGACTTTAGAGATCCAATCATTTCTTGTGCAGCAATTTTCAGAGGCATACAAAGAAGTGTAGAAGTCAATGACATGATTTTCAATTTGCTGCCTATCAACCAGAACCTGATCGCCCTGCTTCAGCATGGTCATCTGCTTTGAAGCGCTTCTGATTTTAGCAATCTTGTGAAAATAAGCCGTGTTTCTATCCCCATGAATGAACCAGTCCACTTTAGATTTTTGTTTCCATAAGGCTTCCTCATAATTGAGGGCATGTTGGAGATCTAATTGGTCCTTGACTTCAGCCTCATGAAGCTCATCAGAGTAACCTGCAGAGGCGATTTACTGCTGAATTTGATCAACCATAGAAAAAGATAATCTAACATTTTCATGGACATTCCCAAAAATGTTCATATTCCATTCCTTAAGAGCCACCTTGAGAGCTTTTAACTTCTGAAAAAGGACAGACATAGGACAACCAGAAAGCTATTTAGACCAAACATCTTTCACAAGATTCAAACAACCTGGATGATCAATCCACATCTGCTAGAAACGAAAAGGAGCAGGGAACTTGCTAACATCTTTATCAAGAACCATAAGCAGGGGGAAATGGTCAGAGAACATTCTAGTCAAAGTGCCACATGAGGAATTGTCCCAAAAATTTATCCAAGAATCATTGCAGACGGACCTGTCAAGCCTTTTTTTAGAGTGCTGCCTTCCAATTCTGTTGTTAGTCCAAGTCAATTCAGCACCTTTGGTTTGGAGATGCAGCAAGTTATTACTGTCAATCCAAAGCCTAAAATCATCACAGGAGATTCTAGATGGACTCCCACCCCTTTTTTGTTCATGAGCCCCTAAGGTAGCATTAAAGTCACCAATGAACAACCAGGGACCCGGATTCTGACTTTGCAGATCTGCTAGATCAGACCAAAGCTGCTTTCGCAGAATATAAGATGTAGAAGCATATATAGAAGTAATAAAAACAGGCGTATTATTAATCAGAATAGAAAACGCACAAAACTGAGAAGAAGTTGTAATAACAGTAGGGGTAAAGGACCTATCACAAGCACACCATAAATTTGGAAGAAGATGACCTCTTGAATTAACCATAAATGGATGCAGACCCGATTGATTCCAAAAGGAGTTTGGAAACTGAGCGATTGGAATCCAAGGCTCGGCTAAGAAAATGAAGTCAGGCTTGTTAGAGTTACAAAGTTTCTTCAGAAACGGCCTAGTGTTTTCATTGGCTAGGCCCCTGGCATTCCAAAACAGGAGCTTCATTGGGCACCTTTAGAAAGAGCACCCCTAAGCCGAGTGTTATAACCATCCACTTTGATCGTCTGCCTCTTTTGCTGTCTCAGCTTTTGCCGCAGTTTTTTCTTCTTGGACTTGGACAAAACTGCAGAAAATTCTGCATCCGGACAACCGGCCACATTCCTGACCATAGGTGAATCAACTTCCTCCTCATCTTCTACCTGATCAGCCCAGAATTTGCCCATTATTGCCAAGTATCTAGACACTCTAGGAGGCAAAGAAGACATAACTCCAACTGAATTTGTGGAATTTGGACTTGCAGGCAACGAACCAGCAACAGCTGCGGATGGAGACTCCACAGCACAAAAAACTGGATTGTTGCTAATAAGGCCTGGACCCCCTCCACATAAAATATCAGGCGCAGACTTGGCTTCAACAGCAGAAGTATAAAATTGTGTGATCAAAATAGGCTCTGAATTAGTCAAAGGACTTTCAGGAATGACTGAATCATTCTCGGGTGCAGAAACAGGAACGACAGCAACAGCTCCATGACAACCAATCAAGGTATTATGATCCTGGCTATTACTAGATTCCACATTCTGATTATTATTAACAACAATGTTATAGTGTAAACCATTCCCCAAGGGAGAGTCTGAAATGGATTCCAACACGAAAGGAACATCATTAGGCAGGAAAACTCCCCTTCTGTGACTTGTCTCAAACACCTCCTCCGCCTCAACGACCTCATTGATTATAACAGCAGCAGGAGCAGGAGCCAACCGCGGCTGGTTGTCAATTTGGTTTGGCTCAGAATTTAAGCCATTCTTGGCAAAAACATCAGTAACCGGATCAACAATAACAACATTATTCAAAATGCCATTGACCATTTCAGGATTAACCATGACATTCTTCTTTGGAGCATAACATTGAGCCACAGGGGGGTTAGCTTTTTTCCCAGCAGGTTGGTTCTTGCAAGCCTGGGCGGCTTTCTTGGAGCAGTTATCAACAGAATGGCCAATGGTTTGACAGTAATGGCAAAAGTATGGGATCTTCTCATATTCCACTGTCACATAGAAAGAAAACCCGTCCCTTTCAACCATATTTTCAGAAGGTAGGCTCGAAGAGAGATCAAGATCAACCAGTATTTTTGCAAAGTGGCCATACATCCTCTTGCGGGTCATGTCATCAATGGAGATAGGGGTTCCAATTCCAGATGCAATCTCAAAAAGAATTCTTGGTCTCCAATATTCTTGGGGCAAATCATGCAACCTTATCCAACATTGAGAGTGTTTGTTTTTGGTTTTGGGGGTTGAAGTCAGTCGTCCATTGAAGTTATAAAGAAAACAATTAGTGAGGTTCACCCAATAATTAAAATTCAAATAAAATATTAAATGGTAGGCAGGAGTATAATGGAAATAAATTTGGGTCGTTTAATTGTTGAATCAAATTGCTAATTTGAAATATGCATATTAGTGATTAATCCCAATCAGCATTGCAATCAACCTTTATAAAGCAATAAATCAACTAGAATCAAATTTTAAACCCATTAAAGCATTAATTAGTATAATGGAAACAAATTTGCACCCCCACACCCAATTGCGCCTACAATGTCTCTATTTCCCCTACTCCCCATTTAAGAGTTCTAAATCTATGATCAATACTTGGAAAGTTGAAACATAGTATCCTAGGCCTACGGCCATCATAGGAACAAGCTATCAAAACTTCCAAGATTTATAGATTCAAGATCAAGGGATAGTTAGTAACTTAAACATGATCATATTCCAAAAGTTGAAACAAAAACTTCTTAGTTCACAAATGCAAGCATTCGGCCTTCATTGGAAGAGATGGGTAGAGATTTTTGTTTTACACAACCTCTTAGTATGTGAAAATATAAGTTAATACAAGACTATAGAAAATGGTTTCAACTTAAAAGGATTTTCCTACCATTTTAGAGAGATTTTAGAAGTTTAAAGAATACAAAGAACACATTATGTAAACTAAGGAGATGAAACTTGAAAAAAGATTCATATGAGAGCATTGCCCTTAGTATAAGGAAGAATGTAACACCCCCCTTGGGGCATTACCAACTAAACACGTGCAAAAATAAAATTAAATTATAATTTGCTGGTGCTTTCGGAAAATAACTTATATAAGTACATAAGTGTTTGAAATTGGTTATAATTTTTTTTTTTTCACGACTCCACACCTAAGCCTTAATCGACACACAAACTTACTATCATAGCTTGGCAAGCCTATTTAGTTTAAAGAATATACTTAAATATAAGCTAGTAGTTTTACAAAAAAATTTCGACAGAGTCTCCTCTGTAATTCGGACATCCCAGATAAAATAACACTTGTTAAAATAATTACATTTTCACTCCAGAATTCCAGTTACACCAAATTCAACCAGGCATCAATACATAAAAATAATAGCTGTAGCCATAAGCTTTAGAAAACCAAAAGAAATAGCTTAGATTTTCATTCGAAAGATATGCTCTCTGAGCTATAGACATTCCCTTTTAAAATAAAGGCTCTCTGAGCCAAACTCATACATACCATCAAAATAATCCAAGTCTCAATCCTAAGCTGGTCGTTCTAAAAGTTATTCCGCAAGTAATACCTCATCAAGCAACTACATCTAAGTCTCTGAGTGACTTAGAAAGACTCCTCTGCACCATCTGTGTTAGAGTACCCAGGGTACAATATCGAACTAGAAGAATCCTGAAATGTGTGTAAGGGTGAGATACCGACAAATGGATATATCATACAACAACCATACACATGATACATACATCACATAATCATATAATTCATTTTAAATCATGCATATTCATAACATAACAGTGTTATATCAAAAGGGTCTCAAGCCCGAACAATCGGTTTTATGAAGAGAATGCATGGCACTTCAATATTCAACTCTATTTTGATACCTAATCTCCGGAGATCCCACAACTTTCTGTTTCGTTTCAAGCTGATCAGGCTCGCACATGGCGCATCGTAAAAACGAACAAAACAATGCCCAAGAAAATAAATGGTGCACATCCCCATTCCCGATAGGATGTTCATGCCAGCACCTAACACAATTGTGCACATCCCCATTCCCGTTAGGATGCTCATGCAAAGCAACGACACAATTGTGCACATCCCCATTCCCGTTAGGATGCTCATGCAAAGCAATGACACTATTCCATAATTAGAAAATAGCGGCACATATATTCAATCTGGACACAAAGTCCTATCAATCTGGACACAAAGTCCTATCAATTTGGACACAAAGTCCTATAAAAGATACATTGATCCACTCCGGACCTCAATGATCATCAACACCTGACACGTCTGTCATATACATTGATCCACTCTGGATTCAATGCCATTTACATGACACAATGGCCATTAATGCATGAGAAAAACTTTTATTCTCGTTTGTTTTCTTTGTCGTAATAATCTTTCCTCGTCGAAGCACAAAGCTTAACGACCATGCTTAATTCTTTTAATTAAGACTTTTCACTTAAAACAAATCCAGGACACCCACAATCCAAATCTTTTAATCCCAACATAGGACATACAGTCCGAATGCTCAATCACGATGCCCTTAAACCGATGCACCAGTTTTAGGCTTGCGGATATGGAACTCACACTGTCCACATCAACTTAGGACACACAGTCCAAAAACAAAACTTTACAGGACACTCCGTCCCCTGACACAGATCCTTGATCTACGTGTCCATACAACACTAGAACCCCGACGTCTCGGTTTCTAGGCTAATTTATCGACTTGTAAAACATTTCGCTCAATGAAAATCAAAACCAAATCAAAACCTCGGTCACTTATCCAAGTAACCGGAACGTTTCCAAAAATGATTTGGGAGAAAATCCTTTTCCTTTGCAAAAAACTTTTCTAAAACATCTAGGAAATTCATTTGTATTTGAAATTCATTGATGGAATAAAGTTAAATATTTTTAAAAGGTCTTTCCTTGATAAAGCACACCGTTCGAAAAGGTTTTCTCTCGTACAAAACTTTTTATCATAAAAATATAGTTTCCTTCAACTCAAAATCACTTTAAAATTTTTCTAAAACAAAAGAATCTTATTCTTCTGAAGTAAGCACTTTAAACAATGAACTTTTATAAGTGAACCCAAAACTTTCAAAATTCTATTCAAGGCTTATTAAGGCTTTTAATCCTTATCATTATTAGGCACAGACTCAAGTCTGGCTTCTCAAACTTCAATCAACAACAATAACATCACAGTTAATCATGTATATATAATTCATATATATCACAGTTAATCACATATATATAATTCACAACACTTTAAAGCAACAAATATTCAACTCCAAGTAATAACCACAATGGTTCAAAATAAACAAGTTATTCAAGTATTGGCTAAACATCACAATAATTTTCACAGCACTCAATTACACACATACACACATGCATATAGTTATTGAATATCCCTAGGTAACTCCCCTTACCTTTGAAGACAAGTAAAGGATTCTCGTCCTAATGCTCACGTTAGCTCATATTCACTCCATCAAGCAAGAAGAGCCGTGTCCAATCATCTCAGAGAGTAAATCCAATAATGCGCAACAACAAAAATCAGGAAATCAATTACACATGATCAAACACACATTCTAACTTGATCTAAACACTTAATCTAATTATCCAACAAGGTTATTTTTAAAGAAAATCATGTTTGAAGCTCACGCTTCCTAATACCCTTTTAGGAAACTTTGTTTTGATTAAAATATCTTGAAAAAGAACTTTGGAAATCATCCATTAAGAGTCCTAATTGCACTAAATCATAATTAATTTCACAAAAACATACCCAAATTCAAATAAAATCAAATTGGGGGTTTAGGGCTCATTATTAAAATTTAGGGAAAACTCAGAATAATGAAATTGGTTTAGGGAAACACAAATTCACAGTCCCAATCTCATAAAACAACTTTAAATTTCAAGATTAAAATCTAAAATCAAAGGGTTAGGGTTAGGGTTTCAAAAAATCAGATTTGGGGTTTTAAATCTGAGACACAAGAGCGGTTTTTGACTCACCCAAGCTTAGAGACAACTTGAAGGTGGTGCTGTGGTGCTCCTTGCGGTGGCGGACGCGATTCCGGCGAGATGGCAGTGGCGGTTCTACAGTGAACAAGAGCAACAGAGTTGAAAGAAAGCATAAAAGAAAAGAGAGAAGCTTAACCAACAAGTTGGGTTCGAAACCACCATGGAAGGCGGCGGATCAGACTTACCGTGGCGGAGAGACGAGCGCGCGACGGCGGACCAGACGCATGGGTCGCGCGGCGTGGTCGCGGCAGTCGCGGCTGTGGTGAGGTGGTGGTCGCGGTTCCGGCTAGCTCCCAAGCGGCGCTGCTATGGTGAGAGGAAGGAGGAAGAAGAAGTTAAGGCGGAAGGAAGAAGAAGGAAAAAGAAAGAAAGAAAGAAAGAAAGAAAGAAAGAAAGAAAGAGAAGAAGCAGAGAAGAAAAGGGAGAAAGAGAGATAGCGTCGAGTGAGTGAGAGAGAGAAAAGATAACTTTAGTTTTTATACTAATTATTTAGTAATAGGTACAAAATGAGTGATAAATATTAGGCCTAGAATAAACATGTTTTTACTTTTTAGAATCTAAAAATAAAGATTGATAAGGATATGTTTTCGAAATTCAAGTTAGAGTAAAGATTAATAGTTGAACTGATCTACTAAGAAAATACTCAGTCCAAAATTTAATTTCCGATAAATGTCAAACCAACATATTTTTAACTCTAAAATTAAATAGGATAAGAATATGAAAATGTTTTTCTCTTATTTACATTATTTAAAATATTTTTCTGTACTGGTATAATAGTGACAATAACATAAATTATTGTCTAGTAAACGTGCATTCACTGAAATAAGTCAGTGCTAACGCACCTAATAAAATAATTTGAAGAGAGTAATTTAATTACTCAAACTAAACCACATAACATAATAAACATAAACATCCAAATAAAATAATTAATCCTAGGTGTAAAAACTAGGGTGTTACAAAGAACTTTAATGAAGAACTTAAGTAGAAAAGATGAATAAAAACTAAAGCTTTAAGAGCTTGAAATTTTAGAAGAAAGAAGAAGATGCAGGTTTAATGGAGTGGGGGGAGGAAGTCCACGATCAAAGGGGAGAAGAGCGAGAGCTTGTTGAGCAAGCTTGGTAGTTTAATGCTTGATTGGATGGAAGAATAGAGAGAAATGACTTTTGTATTAGAATAGTATTATAATTTGAAAAGTGTGATGATTACACTCTTAGAGTGTGTCATAGCCTCTTCCATCATGTCTCCTTACTTCTTTTATGGTCCCTATTCTGGTTCATTTCGTACCCGGTTGCATTTCCGATCGTAAATCTTCCGACGTTTTCACTCGAATAAAATATTTTATTTTATTTTTGAACAAAAATTTTAAAAATAACCAAGGTGGAATGAAACATAATAAAAACACTAATTGTCACATTCTTGGGTCAAAATTGGGTTTTATGAACAGTAAACTTGTACCGGCAATGAAAACGCAGACCGGCTTCCGTCTGAATTTTCAACCGAAATTTTTACCGTGACTTCATATGATATAACAACACAAGAAAATGATTTTAGTTTAATTAAAATCATCCTCTGAGTTTAATCTAAAACAAACACATTTAAATATGTATTTATTGCTACAGAAGACATAAGAAAAACAGGGTGTTACAAACATGACACCTAGACAAGTATCGAATATTTTTGTTACAATGTTTATTTTAATTTTAAGTTTAATGGAAATGTAACATCTTTTTAAATTATTTCTATTATAATTTAATTTTGTTTACTTATTCCATATTCCATACTATTTTTTCATATCTATATCCTTGACAATTAAAATCTACGAGATAAAAAGACCAACTAATATAGGGACATTAAAGAGTAGATGAACAAAACAACTTGACAAGTGTGAATGGGATCGAAATAATTTCATTTCACAAGAGTCATTTTTTGTTGGCTTTCCTTATTGAGATAGAAATAAATCTTATTCATGAGACAAATATTTTCATTTGAAATTGGAATAGACTCCTCTAAAATGAGTAAATTTATAAAGTGAGGAGGGTATTAGTTAAAGTAGGTTGAAAACATTAAAAATAATATCATATCTAAATATATTTTTTAAAAATGGTTAGCTTGCACGAAAAAAAGGATAAATAAATCAAGTAGATTTTCAAGAGATAATAAAAATATGGTTGACAATTATATTTTCTAAAAATGGTTAACTCACACCAAGAAAATGGGAGAAATAAATCAAATAAATTTTCAAAAGAGAATAAAAAAATAATATAATAAACGAATATATTTTCTAAAAATGTTTAACTTACATGGGAAAAATAACATGAGAAATAAGTCAAATAGATTTTCAAGAGAGAATAAAAATAATAAAATGATAGATAATTATTATTTTTTAAAAATGTTTATCTTGCATAGGAAAAAGAGAGAAATAAATCACACAGACTTTGATGAGAGAAGGAAAAAATAATATGATAAATAAATATATTTTTTAAAGTGATTAACTTGCACGGAAAAGGAAGAAATGGTATAAATAAATAAAATATACTTTCAAGAGAAAATAAAAATATTAATATGATAGATAAATAAATTTTCTAAAAATTATTAACTTGATTGGGGAAAATAGAAGAGACATATCAAATAAATCTTCAAGAGAGGTGAAAAATAATATGATAGATAAATATATTTTATAAAAACGCTTAACTTTCCGAGGAAAATAAGAGAAATAAATCAAAATATTTTCCATAAAGATTTTTTTCATACGATAGATAAATATATTTTCTAAAATTAATTACTTGCAAGGATAAAAAAGGAGACATAAATCAAATAGATTTTCAAGAGAGAAGAAAAAACTTCATATCATAGGTAAATATATTTTCTAAATTTTTTTAGCTTGCACGGATAAAGAGGATAAATAAATCAAATATATTTTTAAGAGAGAAGAAAATGTTCATACGATTACTAAGATATTGTGAACAGTTTAAAAAAGTGTTTAAATAAATTACTTCAAGAAATGATTAATTAGCTTGAAAGTTAGTTGTAGCTTTGAAAACATAATATATATATATATATATATATATATATATATATATATATATATATATATATATATATAATATTAAATGTTCAAAGAAGTATCATATCAAGGTAGTAGAAAAAGAAATAGTTAATACTAATTTATAATTTTGCTCTCAAAAAATACTATAATATTGATGTTGAGAGAAGTTGCTAGAATGCCAAGGAATTGGGATAAATGTTAAATATTGAAAATAATATGATACTGAAATATATTTTCTAAAAATGCTCAACTTTGACGGGAAAAGAGGAGAAATAAATCAAATGAATTTTCAAAAGAGAAGAAAAATTTAATATGATAGATAAATATATTTTCTAAAAGTTATAATTATCATCAGACAACGAGTAAATAAATCAAATAGATTTTCAAGATGGAAGATAAAAATTATATGATGGATGAATATATTTTTATAAAAGTATTCAACTTACACAAGAAAAAGTGTAGAAGTATCAAATAGATGTTCAAGAGAGAATAAAATAATAATATGATAGATAATTATTTTTTAAATGATTAACTTGCACTACAAAAAAATAAATGTTTAGCGACCGGCATATTCGGTCGCTAAACTTTCTAATTTGGTCGCTATTTAATTTAGAGACCGAATTAGCGACCGATTAATGGTGGTGGCTGATAACCTGGTCGCTAAGCTTTTAGAGACCGAAATATTAATTCGGTCGCTAAATGGCGACCGTAAATTCGGTCACTAAATAATAAAAAACGGTCGCTACACGGTTGGTCGCATTGTTTGGGTAACCATTTTTAGCGACCGATAATCGGTTGCTAGTTCGGTCGCCAATGTTGGTTACTGTTAACCTATATTAGCGACGGATTTTCGGTCGCTAGACAACAATCTATTAATGTTAACTAAAGTTTAGCGACTGAATTATTGGTTTCTAATTCGGTCTCTAAACTGGTTTTTATTAATTTTTTTTAAATTTAATTTTTAAAATAATAAAATTTGGCTGTTTTTCTTTAAAGTTTAGCAAAAATACTAATAAAACACACCAAATTACTTATGAAATATACAATCATAAGAAATAATGAATATATATATAAAAAAATAATCCAAAGTGTCGTACAAGAATCGTTTAAAGTCAAAAATATGAAAAAAAAATCAGTCATGATGAGGGAGAGGTGGAGGAATCCAATCATCCTCAGCGTTCGTAACACCGACGTCTGCTATCTGATCGTCCTCTGTAGTAGCAGCATCAGTAGCTGGCGGCGGAACTGGAGGAGGAGTGGCAGCAGGCGGCACAACCGTCAGAGCATCACCCTGAGCAACTGGAGTCTGGATCCTCATCTGCTCCAACACAAGCCGCAGTGTCTGGCCCTGCTCGATGCTCGTCTGCATCAGCTGCTGGTGTGCCTGAGTCAACTGTACAATCTGGTTCGCCATCTGCTGCTCTCTCTCGCTCTTCTCCCGAAGCTCCGCATTCAGCTGCGTGATAGTGTCCTGCATTTGGTTGAACTGCTCCTGAGGGACGGTATCGGCGTAGGAAGGAGCAGGCGTGCCGGATGATGATGCGATAAACTCGCCTCCCAGGTGTCCGAGGCCATACACGTGCCCCTTCTTGTTCCTGCCCCCGACGACCTCCAAATAAATGGCATTATCGTCGACGGAGATAGGAGAGCTGGGCCCATCACCAGTCAAGACCTTATCTTGTGACTGTGAGGCACGTAATATGGCATCTTCCTTCTTCTCGTAGAAGCCCACCTACAAAGTATAGTTGAAGAGATTTAGTTAAAATTATAATCAATATTAACAAATCATTTATAATAAATTACAAGTAAACACTAAATTGCTTTTTTGCTTACAGCATAGTTACGGGCCTTGTCGTTGACCCATGTCCCCGACTTCAACTTCTTCGTCCTCTCCACCAACTCCATAGCAGTGGGGGCCCGTTGTTTCTGTGCTTTCTGCACAGAAAAATATAATCTTAAATTCATAAGAATAATTAAAAATGAAAACTAATTAAATAGTATAATAAGTCAAAAGTTTAATGTATTACTAGCTCGTCGTAGTGGGCGGCGGCTGATTTAGACCCGCCGGTCCAAGCACATGTGCCACCATCAGAAGCTCGATTATGTTGAGCTGTGGCCTGGATCTCCTAGAACTTCTCAGTAGCCCAGTACTGGTCCAGCTGCCTCCTGATCTCAGGATCCACCCACTTCCCCTTATTCTTACCCTTCCTCAGCTTGTTCGTCAGATTCTTCATGACCAGTGAGCCTTTATGCTCAAATATGTCCCTGACGAGACCCTCTAAAGCTACGTCCCACCTATACTCTTTCTGCAACTTACAGTTGTTAGGAAATTTGTGTGTGTGTGTGTGTGTGTGTGTATATATATATATATATATATATATATATATATATATATATATATATATAATGTAAATTTAATTTAAATAACTTAGTAAATTGTTACCTTAAACTCTTGAAACAATTGATCCCTATGGCCCCATGGGATGACCTTCCATGTAGGCCATGGACCATCAAACTTGCGTCGCAGGATCTTCGATATCGAATCAGAAGGGCCCTTCGCGGGCAGAAAGCTGCAGCAAAATTAGAGCATTAATAAATGTTATACATAAATAAAAAAACAAGTAAATAGAAATTAACGATACTTTATATAGATTAAAAAATTAAATTAGCTTACTCGTTATCCCCCCCTAGGGATAAGAAGAATCCTCCTGTCGGATGGCCCACGACTCTCCTGTCCCGATGATGATGATGGTCCTGTCATAGGTGTGGGTGATGACGGTGC
Organism: Sophora flavescens; assembly: GCA_030762895.1. Taxonomy (NCBI): domain Eukaryota; kingdom Viridiplantae; phylum Streptophyta; class Magnoliopsida; order Fabales; family Fabaceae; genus Sophora; species Sophora flavescens. Next base: position 99,455,940 of record CM061069.1, on the reverse strand, counting down.
AGCCTGTGTCCCGACCACATGAGGCTGGGTAGAGGGTGCAACTCCATCACCCTGAGGTGTCCCGTCCATAGAGGTGCTGGTAGGGTGGTCTCGATCTGAAGGCTGTGGGTCGACCGGCGAAGGGACTCTCGTAGCACGACCTCTGCCACGACCTCCACGATGACCCCTACCTCTAGAGGAATCTGCCATCTGTGTAAAAAATGAAAAAATAATTACACAACAGTGTAAATAATACAAAAATAAATTATCTAAGTAGAATGACATTTACACAATGAATTATGACATAAATAAATTACCTAAGTAGAATCTCCATCACTAAATTCACCCTCACTCTCATCAGTCTCACTTGATCGGAATGTGCCTTCGCTAAATGCGTCCAACTCGGATTGATCCATTAACTCTCTTTCAACTTCTTCCCCATTTCCGGAAATGTCCGCCATAGAATTAACAACAATGTCCGGCATAATTTGCAAGGTACGTGGTGTCTTGAAAACTCATCATCTTGGTACGGAGCATCTTTTTCAGGCTGGTTGATTACATCATCAATAATTATACTGCTAGACTTTATCTTAATAACACCCAACCGGCCTTGATGTCCTTCGGGATATGGCGAGTAATAAACCTGATTTGCCTATTGTGAAAAAATGAATGGATCGTATGCCTTATTATACCTTCGAGACAGCCTAACTTGAACAATACCATATTTTTTATCGATTTTTGTCCCAACGTCAAGAGTAGGATCAAACCAATCACACTTGAAGATAACTAACTTCATCACGGGGAAACCGGTATAATCGAGATCAAGGATGTCAGTTAGAACCCCATAGAAATCATCCTCTACATTACCATCAGTGGCTCGCACACAAACACCATAGTTACACGACTGCATTCCTTCATTCCATGTTTTTGAGTTAAATTTATATCCATTTACAATGTAAGTATTCCATGATGTAACCCATCTGTTAGGCCCCCATGCCAAATTTGTCAACAATGGATTTTGAACATTGTTTTTTGGATCTAGTACCTAAAAAATCAAATATTATATTATTCTTATACATGCTATATATTTAAGGAGATAAAATGTATTGCAACAAATGAAGATGCTTAACCTACATATTTACTGAACCACGTAGCAAAGTGAGAAGTAATTTCTCGATCAACCTGATCGTTTGAAATGTCAGGTTGGAGATCCCTTAGAAAATTGTCGTACATCCTACATATGGGAGATTCACAGCAGGACGATTAATAATCATAAATGTCAATTGAGCTTATAAAAGACATTGTAGAAACTTACTCTAAATATGGCGCCACCTCTTCACAATTTTGAAGGATATACAGATGAGCAGCATTAATGTCACGCTGCTCCAAGAAATATCCTTTTGATTTGCCACTAAATCTGCCCAGATAGTTGAATATTGATATAGGAGGACTAGTTGAACTTCCTTCGCCCGAATCAACGTTTCTAGGCATCGTTGTCCTTCTCATGTTAACTTCATCCGGATAGTAATAAAAGGCAAAAGTGGAAGTCTCCTCTACTAAGTATGCTTCACAAATGGAACCCTCCACTCGTGACTTGTTCTTGACTTTGTGTTTAAGGGAGTGCAGGAACCTATTAAAGAGGGATACATACAAAAAATTACTAGTTTTAGGGAAAGCTAAACTACGATTTAGTGTTCGTGAATTTCATATGTAATAAGTAAAATAGTTGATGTTGTTTACCTCTCAAATGGATACATCCAGTGGTATTGGACTGGGCCACCAACTCTTGCTTTGTAAGGTAGATGAACTGGCAGGTGTTCCATGGAATCAAAGAAACTCGGCGGGAAGATTTACTCCAGCTTACATAACAAAACGGGTATCTTGACTTCCATATCCTTTAATTGATTCATATTTAGTGTTGTCGATGTAAGTTCCCTGAAAAAGTGGCTAAGCTCAACAAGTGGGCTCCAAATTTGCTTCGGTAATGCGTCGAACGCAATTGGAAGCAACCGTTGCATGAACACGTGGCAATCATGACTCTTCATTCCATGTAACTTTGATTCCTTAATGTCAACACATCTACCCAGATTGGAAGCATACTCATCTGGTAACTTTAGTTCTTTAACCCACTTACAAACGGCCACTTTCTGTGTTTTGCTTAATGTATAACTTGCCTTTGGTTTGATAAGTCTGCCACGACCACCGTCCTGCAACTCAAGCTCCTTCCGATTACAAATTTCAGCCAGATCCAATCGGGCTTTATTTGTATCCTTTGTCCTCCCCTTGATGTCCATCACAGTGTCAAACACATTCAAAAACACATTCCTCTCAATATGCATGACATCAATGTTGTGATAGAGTAGCTGCGTCCTCCAATACGGAAACCTCCAAAATATACTTTGTTTTGTCCAATTATGGTTGACGCCATAATTAGGAATATGTTCTCCTTGGGATTCATGGACGAGCGGTAAGTACTGTACTCTGAAGGATTTGTGCACACACAAGAGGAGGTTGAAGGGTAATGACAGAGTCAATTTGGGGCGAAATGTTTCAGCCCTCATTCAACCTAAACTTGCTCCCGAGAAGGTTACAGTTTCAGCCCTCACTCAGGCACTGCCACAGAAGTGCAAGGATCCGGGAACTTTTGCTATTCCATGCACCATTGGGGATAGCAAATTCGACAATTGCACGTTGGATTTGGGAGACTCCATAAATGTCGTGCCCACCTCTATTTTCAACAACCTTGATCTGGGTCCTTTGCAACATACAGGTCTCACTATCCAGTTGGCCAACAGGACCAATGCTCGCCCAATGGGAGTGGTAGAAGATGTGCTGGTACAAGTTGATGATTTGATTTTCCCTGCTGACTTTTACATCCTGGACATGGCGGGGGAAACAAATTCAAGCAGATCACCCATCATCTTGGGCAGACCATTCATGAAGACAGTAAAGACAAAGATTGATGTTCACGATGGAACCATGTCCATGGAGTTCGGTGACATTGTGGCAAAATTCAACATTTTCGATGCTATGAAGCATCCCTTGGAGGAGCACTCTGTATTTCAAATAAAGTTGCTCTCTGAAATTGTTGATGACACCTATGATGACTTGGTTGCTGATTTTCCATCCATTTCTGGTTTTAATGTCATGTACTGACTGCACTAACACTAACCCTTGTGCTGTTTGTGCTGAGATTGATTCTGCTTTGCAGGGTGATAGTGTAAGTGAAGCTGTCCGTTCAGCTGAAGTTCTTGACAGCCCGACTGCCCCAAACATACCATCTGTTGAGCAGACACCCTCCCTAGAGCTTAAGCCACTTCCTGGGAATCTGAAGTATGCTTATTTGGAGAGGAATGAAAAACTTCCAGTTATTATTTTCCAACCTTGACTCTGACCAGGAAGCTAAACTCTTGGAGGTTTTGAAGAGGCACAAGAAGGCGATTGGTTGGACCTTGGATGACATCCCAGGAATTAGCTCCTCTAGATGTATGCATAGGATTCTGTTGGAGGATGGGGCTAAACCAGTTAGGCAGCCCCAAAGGCGGCTCAATCCCTTGATTTTGGATGTTGTGAAGAAGGATGTGACAAAACTTCTGCATGCGGGTATCATATACCCTATCTCTGATAGTAGTTGGGTGAGCCCAGTGCAAGTTGTACCCAAGAAATCTGGCCTCATAGTGGTAAGAAATGAAAACAATGAGCTTGTCCCCACTAGAGTCCAGAATAGCTGGAGAGTCTGTATTGATTATAGGAGGTTGAACCAGACCACTCGAAAGGATCACTTTCCTTTGTCGTTCATCGATCAGATGCTCGAACGGCTGGCTGGTAAATCCCACTACTGTTTTCTTGATGGCTTTTCTGGATACTTCCAGATCCACATTGCACTAGAGGATCAGGAAAAAACCACTTTCACGTGCCCCTTCGGCACGTTTGCCTACAGGAGGATGCCATTTGGCCTTTGCAATGCTCCTGGCACTTTCCAGAGATGCATGATTAGCATTTTTACTGAATTTATTGAAAATTGCATGGAAGTTTTCATGGATGATTTCACTGTATATGGTTCCTCATTTGATGCATGCTTGCATAGTCTGAATTTGGTTTTATAAAGATGCATTGAAACTGACCTCGTTTTGAACTATGAGAAGTGTCATTTTATGGTTGAACAGGGGATTGTCTTGGGGCATATTATTTCTAAAGAGGGTATTTCAGTAGATCCTACTAAGATTGATGTGATTTTTACACTGCCTTACCCATCTTGCGTTCGCGATATTCGTTCTTTTCTTGGTCATGCAGGTTTCTACAGGCGCTTCATAAAGGACTTCAGCAAGATAGCTCTTCCTTTGTCAAACTTGCTGAAGAATGATGTCATATTCAGCTTTGATGATAACTGCAAGAAGGCGTTCGACTTCTTGAAAAAGGCATTGACCTCTACCCCCATCATCCAGCCCCCTGACTGGATCCTCCCTTTTGAGCTCATGTGTGATGCTTCTAACTACGCTATGGGGGCGGTCCTGGCACAAAGGGTGGGCAAGGCTGCACATGTCATTTATTATGCTTCTAGGACTTTAGATGTTGCACAATCTAATTACACCACCACTAAAAAGGAACTTCTAGCTGTTGTTTTTGCTCTTGATAAATTTAGATCATATTTGTTAGGTTCCAAGGTTATTGTTTTCATTGACCATGCAGCTCTGAAGTACTTGTTAAAGAAGCCAGAAGCAAAACCGAGGTTGATTCGGTGGATGTTGTTGCTCCAAGAGTTTAATGTGGAGATAAAGGACAAGAGTGGAGAGGAAAATTTAGTGGCTGATCACTTGAGTAGGATAGAGAGGGATGAGGATCCTTCCCCCATTCAGGATGACTTTCCTGATGAGCAGCTTTTACAGTTACATGGCGTAACTCCTTGGTTTGCCGACATTGTGAATTACCTAGTTGCTGGTGTCTTTCCGACAAGAGCAACTAGGTCACAAATCCACAAACTAAAGAGTGACGCCAAGTATTATGTTTGGGATGATCCATTTCTTTGGATATTTTGCAGTGATCAGGTGATTAGGAGATGTGTCCCCGACTATGAGATTGAGTCTATTTTGCACTTTTGTCATGCCTCCCAAGTAGGGGGACACTTTGGGCCACAGAGGACTACAAGAAAAGTCCTAGATTCTGGTTTTTACTGGCCCACCATTTTTAGAGATGCTTATGAGGTTTACCGGACTTGTAAGGAGTGTCAGACAACAGGTACAGCCATCACTCGCAAGAGTGAAATGCCTCAGCAACCTATGCTTTTTTGTGAGGTGTTTGATGTATGGGGAATCGACTTTATGGGTCCTTTCCCTGCATCTTTTGGCTTTCTCTACATTCTTTTGGCTGTTGACTATGTTTCAAAGTGGGTGGAAGCTATCCCCACTAGGACTAACGATTCTAAAATTGTTGCAAATTTTGTTAGGTCCAGTATTTTTTGCAGGTTCGGAATACCTCGGGCTATCATAAGTGACCAGGGCACTCACTTCTGCAACCGCACCATGGAAGCTTTACTCCGGAAGTATGGAGTTGTGCACAGGGTCTCCACTGCTTATCATCCCCAGACCAATGTCCAGGCTGAGATCTCCAACAGAGAGATCAAATAGATCTTAGAGAAAGTGATGCAGCCGAATAGGAAAGACTGGAGCCGCCGTCTAGAAGACGCACTTTGGGATCAGAGGACCACTTTCAAGACACCAATAGGGATGTCCCCCTATAGGCTTGTGTTTGGTAAGGCATGTCATCTCCCTGTGGAAGTTGAGCACCGTGCTTATTGGGTGGTCAAGTGATGTAATTTGGAAATTCAAAAAGCTGGTATTGAAAGGAAACTCCAATTACAGCAGCTTGAAGAGCTTAGGCTAGAAGCCTATGAAAGCTCTCGGATTTATAAGGAGAAAACCAAGCATTTCCATGATAGGATGATTGCTAGGAAGGAATTCTCCGTGGGCCAACAGGTCTTACTGTTTAACTCCCGCCTGAAAGTGATGGATGGGAAACTTCGATCCAAGTGGATTGGCCCATTTGTTGTTAGTAATGTTTTTCTTCATGGTGCAGTAGAGATTAAAAGTGCAGGTAGCAACAAAGCCTTCAAGGTTAACGGGCAGCGGCTGAAGCTATTCCATGAGAGCTCGGTGCCCGAGGATGCTACTGTTGAGGAGCTCTCCTTGGGAGAGCCCACCTACACTGCAACTTGATTAGGGAGCACCCTTTCTTTTCCCTCACTCTGATTTGATATTTATGTTGTTTCATTGAGGACAATGTATGTTTTAAGTGTGGGGGAGGGAACCGTTTGTTGTGTTTTGTTTTGTGTTTTTTGTTTTGTTTTCTTTTAGCTCTTGAATAATTTGAGAAGATCAAGAGCATGTGTGTGAGTCTTGTATCGGCAAGCTTGGTGGGTTTTATTGATTTAGCACAGATTGATTGCATGATTTATGTTGATGATTCCCCCTAGGTTGTAAAATTTGGAAACTGATCCCCATGTGAAATTTTTTTTTGAAAATTGAACTTTGAGATATTTTGTTATGATTGCATGATTTATGATAAGTTTGGGGTGAAGGGGTGCACACACTAGGGATTGAATCTCGGTCAAACAATTTGCAAAAAATGTCCAGGTGAGGATTTGAGCCTCCAACATGTTTTTAATTGTGTGAATCACTTTCAAGTTGCACTTTCCCGAATTTGCTTGAGTCTCTTCTTGGTTTTCATGTTTATGTGATTGCATTAGATGATTTAGGCAGATTTTCTTTGAATTAGCTACTTGGCCTAAATTGAACCAGTCCCTAATGCATGTTCCCTAGTTAGCCCCTTTGAGCCTAATTAGCCTATTGTTTCATGATGACCCTATGTTACAAGCCAAGAATATGAAAAACCATGTTAACCCGATCTTAGGATTAGGAGAGCATGGAAGCTTAGCAAGAAGGGTTGCAAGAAACTAAGTTTGGGGTGGCTACAAGGATATGAAGTGTTGTCTGGGATTGAGAAAAAGGAAAAAAAAGCATAAAGGTTGAAGCCAAAGGCAAAAAGAACAAAAAAAGAAGAAAAGGGGAAAAGAAAAATGGTGTCAAAGGAAAAGGTGTAGCCACCCAAAGCACCAAAAAGGAAAAAAATGGAAAAAAGGAATTAGAGTGAAAAATAATAGTGTACAAGCTTCATGCTCTTTTAGTTCCTAGGGACTTAAGCCTAGTTCCTTTGTATATCCTACCCTTAGCCAGGCCCCATTTCAACCTTTGAAAGACCTTTTGATGTTGCAGGCATGTTTTCGTGGGAACCTTGATTGAGATGAAGATCAAATTCATGGGAAGTGCTCTTAAAAGTGAAAATTGAGTGAAATGTTGATAGCCTAGGCAAATTGAGCGATGAGTGAAACACTTAATTCCCTTGTGAGGAAGGCGATTGTTTGAATTTGGTGATCTCCCTTTTGTGTGTAACTTGGATCCCCTTCTTAGATTAATGATTGTTTGAATGATGAAATTCTCAAATGTTCATAATAAATGATTGTGGGGATTACATTGTTGAAAAGGGGGGAACATTGAAGGAAAATTGTTTTGATGAATTGCTTGAAATGTGTGAGAAATTGACTAAATCCTTTGAGCTTGCCAAGTCTTGAGTCGTTTTGAGTTTTAGTTTGCTTGGGGACAAGCAAAGTTCAAGTTTGGGATATTTTGATCAGCCTCTGGCTCATCTAGTTTTATGACTAGTATGACCGTGGTTTTGTGCCAATTATATCTCGTTTTCGCCCAAATTAGAGTTGATTGTCCTCAAGAAAGGTTTTGAATCCCTTAAGTAGTTTTAGGGTAATTTAGCCAGTTTTGAGTCAAATAAAGCACTTATGGCTATTTCATGTTTTCAGGTTAACTTAGAGTCCAGGGAATGAAGGAAACAGTGGAAATTGCAATCCTGGAAGTACTCGCCCCGCGAGACTGAAGACCAGCCTGTGCCAGAAATGTCATCTTCTCTGCCTCGCCTCGCGAGCCTGGAAGTCAGAAAGCATCACGTTCAGCCCGTGACCCCCATCACGGGAGTGAAGAGAAGACCCTGGAGGACAGAGACCATCACGGCCTAGCCGTGATGAAGGTCACGGCCATGACAGATAAGCACCAAAAGTCAGAAGTAATCACGGCCTGGCCGTGATAGGCATCACGGTTGTGACAAACTGGAAATTGAAGTCTCGCCTCGCGAGAGCCCAAATTTGAACTGGCGCCATTTTAATATTCGCCTCACAAGAGGCTACTCGCCTCACGAGCATGAGCAGTTTCTAAAAGTTATAAATAGTTGTTTAGGGCAAAACAGAATCACTTTTTGCTAATCCTTGTTTACGAATTTCTCTGATTGTATTGCATTTTTAATGGAGAACTAATATCCCTAGATTAATCTGCTGTAATCGGCTTCCGTCGACACTTGAGGTCTTGTAATTCCCGATTGAATTTCCTTATCTCTTTCAATACTATTCTTTATTCTCTGTTTTCTTAATTCAGTTTGTATTGAGTTAGTGTTGATTTATTTTCGATGATTTTATGTTCCTAAACTTAATCGCGTTTGCTTAATTCACGTGCGTTCAATTCGTGTTTGCTTAATTCACGAAGGGCTTCATCCGTTTGCTTAATTCGGAATTAGGAACATATGTCCCGTAGCGTCAATTTCGCTTGTTAATTGATGCTACAATCGAAAAGGGATTAGAATCCGCTTAGGGCATGGAATTACATGAACCGATGATATTGGGAAACCGAACAGCAGATTGATCATCTTTGTCTTATTTGATAACCACTTAAATTGCTCTGTTTTTGCTCTGTTTTGTTCTGTTTTTCAATCGACTTCCGAATCACCCCCCCCCGATCAGCCTCTGGCTCATCTAGTTTTATGACTAGTATGACCGTGGTTTTGTGCTAATTATACCTCGTTTTCACCCAAATTAGACTTGTTTGTCTTCAAGCAACATTGAGTCTCTAGAGTATTTTTTTAAGTTAATTTAGCTGATTTGGAGTCAAATAAAGCATTTACTGCTATTTCTTGTTTTCAGGTTAATAAAGAGAAGCAGTTCTGGAGATATTCGCCCCGCGAGAGGCTACTCGCCTCGCGAGACTGAAGCCTTACTGTGCCAGAAAATGTCATCCTCTCTGTCTCGCCTCGCGAATAATCAGCTCGCCTCGCGAGAAAGACAAACACTGAAGAGCTGTTCATAATATTCGCCTCGCGAATCATGTTTCGCCTCGCGAGAGACCGCAACCCAGAATATGTATTTATAGTCTGTTTTAGGGCAGAACTGGTCATCTTCTCATCATCTTCTTTTCTTTTAGATTAGGACGACTGTGAATTTAGGTTTAGAGTTTTGTGTTCCTTTTGTAATGGAGAGCTAGTCTCCTTGATTGATCTACTGTAATCGGGTTTCGCCGCCACTTGAGGTTTTGTAATTCCTAAACTTAATGCTATTCTTTTTCAATATTTGTTCTGTATGTTCTGTTTGCTTAATTCAGGATTATATAGAATATGTATTGATTTGTTTCGATGATTGTGTGTTCCTAAACTTAATCGCGTTTGCTTAATTCGCGTGTGTTCAATTCGTGTTTGCTTAATTCACGAAGGGCTTAATCCGTTTGCTTAATTCGGAATTAGGAACATATATCTCGTAGCGTCGGTTTCGCTTGTTAATTGATGTTACAATCGAAAAGAGATTAGAATCCGCTCAGGGCATAGAATTGTATGAACCAATGATAGTGGGAAACCGAGAACAGTAGGTTAATCGTTTTTAGCTATTTGATAGTTATTTAGTTTGCATTGTTTTCTGCTTTGTTTTCTTTATTTAATTTCAAATCCAAAACCCCCCAAATCTGACTTTTTCTGTTAACAACAACCCAAGAGTCCTTGTGAGACAATACTCGAGTTGTCGCCCCCTATCTACATATTTTTACAATCCGCTCACTTTTTGACGCGTGCGCAACAGCGTGTCAAAAATTGGCGCCGTTGCCGGGGACTCTTGTTGTTATTAACAGAAAATAAAAAAAAATAAAAAAAATTCTGCATTGCTGAATTAGTTATGGCTGTTTTGTCTGGTTACAAATCCTAATACCTTCCCATGGACAACTATATGCAAGATTATGTACCTAATGTTGATTATGAGTCGTCATGCATATATTATCCTGATTTTTCTGGTTTAATACACTGGCTGCCAAGGTTTAGTGGTCTTGCAGGTGAGAATCCGCAGATGCATCTGAAAGAATTCCAGGTTGTTTGCTCTACACTTTTGAGACCTGAAGGAATGACGGAAGACCACATCAAGATGAGAGCCTTCCCATTCTCACTTCAAGGTGCCGCGAAGGATTGGCTGTACTATCTTGCGCCAAATTCCATTTCAACCTGGATTGATTTGAAGAAAGTCTTCCTTGAGAGATACTTTCCTGCCTTCAGAGCTGCATCAATCAGGCGAGAGATAATTGGTATTAGACAAGTCAATGAATCACCTCAACAACAACCGATGGCACCACCACAGAATCCTCCCCAAGTAACCACCTCTGCACCTTCCGGACCCTCACTAGAGGACCTGATCAAGCAAATGGATGACAACAATCTCCAGTTTCAGCAGCAAGCAAATGCTAGTATTCATACTTTGCGAACCACAGTTTATGCAGTTTCAAAGAACGAACGGATGCTAGCATTCATACTTTACAGACACAGATTGGACAGCTTGCCACTTCAATGAATGCCATGCAGCAAGCTCAAGGATCAGAACCCTTGACTAAGGAAATTGAAAGGAAGAGGCGTATGGAGGACACCTATTTCGCCATGCTAGAGGATGATGAAGAAATTCTGGAATTGGATGATTCCATTGGCTCCTATGCACGTGTCGAATGTGATGGGAGAAATTCCTGTGTGGTGTGTGCTGAGATTACTGCGTATATAGAAGGTGATGAATCTGGTAATGCAGTGGATGAAGATTGTACAGAAGTTGAAGCAGCACCAGAGATCCTCTCTACCTGTTTGCCACCTCCCAATGTGGAACAACCAACGATGGATTTCAAGCTTCTTCCTGAGAATTTGGATTCTGCATCTGTCACTATGAAGGCACCATGGCCAGTCCAAGGGGTTGAACCCCAATTTTATTGGGAGGGCTTTGTTGATCAGGAGGTCAATTTTGACCCAATAGGGAGTGAGAAGTCCGCCGCACTCGGCGAGGTCACCATAATTGTCAAGTGCCCACTCCCATATCAAGGCTGCAAGTTATGGGACCATGGAATGAATTCCCACTATTTGTCCATCACTTGGGCCTTATGCTACAAGTAATGGGATCCAGGCGGAAGCCCCTCAATGAGTTTTCTTAACCCTTTCTCTCTAGTTTATTTTCATTTTCTTGTTAGTTTTTGCTTTTCTTTGGTTTTGTTTTGTTTTCTTCAGCTCTTGAATAATTTGAGAAGATCAAGAGTATGTTTGTTGAGTCTTGTGTCGGTAAGCTTGTTGGTTTTTGATCAAATTTTGCATAGATTGATTGCATGACAGGTGTTGACTGTTGATAATTTCCCCCCTAGGTTTTGAAATTGAAAATTTGATCCCCATTTGAAAAATTGAAAATTGAACCTTGATATATTCTGTTGTGATTGCATGATTTATGATAAGTTTGGGGTGATAGGGTGCATACACTAGGGATAGAATCTCGGTCAAACAATTTGCAAAAATGTCCAGGTGAGGATTTGAGCCTCCAGCATGTTTTCAACTGTGTGAATCACTTTCAAGTTGCACTTTCTCGAATTTGCTTGAATTTCTTCTTGGTTTGCATGCTTATGTGATTGCATCAGATGATTTAGGCAATTTTTCTTTGAATTAACTACTTGGCCTGAAAAGAACCATCCCTAATGCATGTTCCCTAGTTAGCCCCTTTGAGCCTAATTAGCCTATTGTTTCATGATGACCTTATGTTACAAGCCAAAAATCTGAAAAAAAAACCATGTTAACCCGATCTTAGGATTAGGAGAGCATGGAAGCTTAGCAAGAGAATGGTTGCAAGAAACTAAGTTTGGGGTGGCTACAAGGATGTGACATGTCATTCTGGGGTGAGAAAAAATATATAATAAAAAGGTTGGAGCCAAAGGCTTAAAAAAATAAATAAATAAATAAATAAATAAAAGGGTATTAGAAGAAAAAGGCTGTAGTCGCCCAAAAGCATAAAGAAAAATGGAAAAAAGAACTTGAGTGGAAATTCAGTATGTTGAAATGTTCATGCTCTCTTAGTTCCTAGGGACTTAAGCCTATACCTTTGTATATCCTACCCTTAGCCAGGCCCCATTACAACCTTTTAAAGACCTTTTGATGTTGCATGCATGTTTCCGTGGGAACCATTTTGATATGAAAATCAAATTCATGGGAAGTACTCTTAAAGGTGAAATGGAGTGAAATGTTGATAGCCTAGACAAAAATTGAGCGAATGAGTGAAACACTAAATTCCCTTGTGAGGAAGGCGATCGTTTGAATTTGGTGATCTCCCTTTTGTGTGTAACTTGGATCCTCAACTTAGATTAATGATTGCATGAATGATGGAATTCTCGATTGTTTAAAGTAAATGAATGTGGGGATTGCATTGTTGAAAAGGGGGAATCATTGAGGAAAAATTGTTTTGTTGAAATTGCATGAAATTTGTGCGAATTTGATTGAATCTTTTAAGCTTGCCATGTCTTGAGTCTTTTTGAATTTTTGAGTTTTAGTTTGCTTGGGGACAAGCAAAGTTTAAGTTTGGGGTATTTTGATCAGCCTCTGGCTCATCTAGTTTTATGACTAGTATGACCGTGGTTTTGTGCTAATTATACCTTGTTTTCGCCCAAATTAGACTTGATTGTCTTCAAGCAACATTTTGAGTCTCTAGAGTATTTTTAGGTTAATTTAGCTGATTTGGAGTCAAATAAAGAATTTACTGCTATTTCTTGTTTCCAGGTTAATAAAGAGAAGCAGTTCTAGAGATATTCGCCCCGCGAATCATCGCGAGACTGAAGCCTTACTGTGCCAGAAAATGTCATCCTCTCTATCTCGCCTCGTGAATAATCAGCTCACCTCGCGAGAAAGTCAAACACTGAAGAGCTGTTCATGATATTCGCCTCGCGAATCATGTTTCGCCTCGCGAGAGACCGCAACCCAGAATCTGTATTTATAGTCTGTTTTAGGGCAGAACTGATCATCTTCTCATCATCTTCTTTTCTTTTAGATTAGGACGGCTGCGAATTTAGGTTTAGAGTTTTGTGTTCCCTTTGTAATGGAGAGCTAATCTCCTTGATTGATCTACTGTAATCGGGTTTCGCCGCCACTTGAGGTTTTGTAATTCCTAAACTTAATGCTATTCTCTTTCAATATTTGTTCTGTATGTTCTGTTTGCTTAATTCAGGATTATATAGAATATGTATTGATTTATTTCGATGATTGTGTGTTCCTAAACTTAATCGCGTTTGCTTAATTCGCGTGTGTTCAATTCGTGTTTGCTTAATTCACGAAGGGCTTAATCCGTTTGCTTAATTCGGAATTAGGAACATATGTCTCGTAGCGTCGGTTTCGCTTGTTAATTGATGTTACAATCGAAAAGAGATTAGAATCCACTTAGGGCATGGAATTGTATGAACCAATGATAGTGGGAAACCGAGAACAGTAGGTTAATCGTTTTTAGCTATTTGATAGTTATTTAGTTTGCATTGTTTTCTGCTTTGTTTTCTTTATTTAATTTCAAATCCAAAACCCCCCAAATCTGACTTTTTCTGTTAACAACAACCTAAGAGTCCTTGTGAAACGATACTCGAGTTATCGCCCCCTATCTACACATTTTTACAATCCGCTCACTTTTTGACCAGTGCGCGACAGCGTGTCACCCCCCCCCAAAAAAAAAAAACTGATTTTCTGCAAATAACACTACAAGAGTCCGCGAGAGACGATACCCGAGTTGTCGCACCCTCACTACAGTTTTACAAACCGCTCGCTTTTTGACCCGTGCGCGACAGCGTATCAAGTATTAACCATGATAAGCCAAAATAACCTTAGTTAAGTTAACTATTAACTATGATTAATCATATATTAATTTAATATTCACAAAACCCATTATTTGGACTCTAAGGAACCAACCAAAGCCTAAAACTAAGCCTATATAAAGGCTCAAAACCGAAGCTGCCCTTTCCCCACTTCTCTTCATCTTCCTCACCAAGTTTTCTCCATTTTCTCAAGTTACAAAACTCATAAGAACACCGAATCTCCGCCGAAAATATGACCCTCTTCCTTTCTGACACTCGGAAATCTATCAACATAAAAGTTGTTCCTCTTTTTCTCTTATTTCCAACAAGCTAAAGATCACCAAAAAACTGATTAGTGGATTGGGAGATATGCTCAAAATACCGAAACTGCCCAGAATTCTCAGCAACACACGAAACAGCATAAAGAAGGCCCTTTTCACCCCAGTTATGATCCTAACCAAATGAAACCTTCAACACCAAAGTTGTTCCTTTTCTTCTTATCTTTCTAAAAAGCCAACGTTTGTGATTTTTGGATGAGTATATTGTGAGATACACTCACAATACCATCACACCCTCAAGCTGTCCAGTTTTCAACTTAGTGAAGGTTGATCATTTTCCTCATTTCTTCAATCTTCAAGAGGTAAAAGCTCATCTCCTTGATCATCTAAGCTTTAATCTTCATGTATTTCTCATGTTTATGCCATGAATCATATTTTTCCATTCCTAGATCTAGAACTTTGAAAATTTATAGAAAATCATAGAAAAATCCTTTTAACGTGAAACCAATTTCTATGATCTTAGTATCCTCTCTATGTTAAGTATCATGGCCGAATTAGGATTCTTGAAAGGTTGGAATATTTTATTTCAATCTTTGTATTCTAATCTTTGTTTTAGGGTTTCAAGTGATTAAAGAACACTAATCCAGGAGCTTCAAAAATAAGTGATATTGAAAAACATGGCTTCACAGATACAAGTCACCCATATCCTTCAAACTGATCAATTTCCAATATTATAAAAAATTAAATGCTTATAACAAACGGTGCTCATGAGTGTCTCTGCTAGGGTTTAGCCTTCACCTCCACATAGCATTTTGCAGGATTGATGACTGCCGCGCCTCATGCAATCTGTCCATGGAGTTTTCTGGCCATGGAGTCGCCCCAGTCTTCTCCCTCTCACACGGTGCCCTCTCAAAGGAAAACCTTTTCCCAAGCTCTTAATAATGCATGTGATTTCCCCTATAGCCAACTTCCTCGTCCCCGGCTAAAGGGTGAGACAGTTTCTATCAAAATCTCGGAGGAGGAGTACAAAGCCGGTTTAGAAAGCTGTAAAAACCATCTCCATGGTCGGTTGATCCTTTCTAAAGGCGATTATCCAATCAAGGTGAATGACTTGAGAGCCAAGTTATCGGCCCTGTGGAAACCTTTGAGTCAGTGGGCCATGATATCTCTAGGAAAAGGCTTCTATGAGTTCTCTTTCACTTCTGCAGAGGATCTCAGAAGTGTCTAGTCGATCGGTCATTGGAACGGCCAAAGGTTACCCAGGGAGAGCTGCTTGTGGTGGTCTTTTCAGGGACAACAGCTTGGCTATTCTGGGATGTTTCTCCTATAATATTGGTATCTCTGATGCCTTTTCTACTAAAATCTTGGGCGTTATTCTCTCCATTGAGTTGGCTCATAAGAAGGATTGGCGCAAGCTTTGGCTGGAGTGTGACTCAAAGTTGGTTATTGAAGCCTTCTCCAACCCCAAGTTGGTTCCTTGGCAGCTTAGAAATAGATGGATGAATTGCTTAAGTTTAACTAAGGAGATGCACTTTGATTGCTCCCACATTCTTAGAAAGGGCAATACTTGCGCTGACAAATTAGCCAACTTTGGTATTTTTTTACCAAGGGTTAGTTTGGTGGGATTTAGCTCCCAATTTTATACTGCATGATTTCTTCCGTGATAGGAATGGTCTCCCCAGCTATAGGTTCAAATAACTTAGTTTCCTTCATGGGTTTTGGTCCAGTCCCCCCATGCTTTGTATTGGTTTCTTCTTCTTTTAATATATTCATGGTGTGTTGCAAGTGATTAGTGGTTCTTGGGGTGCCAACCTAGTTGGGATGCCTTGTTTCCACAATGATGTTGTTGCATACCATTTTGCTTAAAAAAAAATTCAGGAGCTTAGGATTTTTAGAAATTTTTAGCTAATTAATCCCCTCATGGCTGAACCTAGCATATACGAGTATAGGTGTATTTAGTTGTTTGATTGTTAAGTATTTTTTGTGTTTTGATTGAAGGATAAATTTTTGCGTGAGTCGTATACGTGTTTTGTGGAGGCCGAACGTTTGACATAATTTCAATTCGACAAGAAAAATCTTCAAGAGGTAAGGGGAGTACCTGAAGGATTTTTCCAATAGCTGTATGTAATTGTTTGTGGTCTGTATATTTTATTTGGTGTATGTATTGTTTATGTAATTAGATTTCTCTGCTTTTAAGTTATCGACTTTTAATTATTTGATTATCTGCATTTAATTGTATTATGTTTTATTGTATGTCATTAATTGTGCTATTTGCTATATTATTGGCATGGATGTTATTGATGTTGTTTGTGGATTGTAAAGCCCGACAGTGGTTAGTGCTCAATTAATAATGAGGTTAAAAGCATTAAAAAGTTATTTACGGAATAATGCGTTTTAATTAGTGGAAATGTGGAAAATAGTAATATATTATTATTAATTATTGGTTTGGTGAAATTTGGATTATAGTGAAAAATAATAATATTTTAATAATTTAACAGCGTAAGAGTGTTCTGAATCATAGTGAGGATGTAACCGTGAAAATATTTTAGTACTGCTAATTTTGACGTAAGAAATTTCTAAATATCAGAAAATGTTATTTTAAGAAAATAAGTTTCAAAAATAATTTTATTATAGTGTTGGAAAAATTATTTTACTTGAAAAGTCATTTTTGGACTTATAACGTTTTTAAAACGTCAAACGTCGGACAATTCCGATAATATTTATAGTAGGACTATTAAACACGGTAATATTAGTTAAAACAGAGAATTTGTCTCAAAGCAATATTTTCAGGTTCAAAATATTGATTTTTGAAAGAAAATGAATTTTAAGTGATTTTGATGATTTTGTAAAACGAATTTCCAACGTAAAAGGATTTTCTGTAAAGTATTTTTATACAATGGGTTATTTCCGACAACTTGGATAAGTTAAGGAAATTTTGTTTTTGGATTTGTGTTTCACAGAGCGAAAATGTTGTTATACTGAAATACGAACCTAGCCACCGAGACGCCTGATCTAGTGTTCTTCAAGATATGGCCTGGTGAACAAAAAGTGGAATAATGGACTAGAAGTCCTATAATCAGTGTATTGGTTTTGTGCACTAAAATCTACGTGTCTAAGACTGGTGCATCGGTCTAGAATCGATGATTTGCACACTTTTTGACTTAAGGTCAGTTATGGTTTAATTGAGATATTAAACTTACTAGTTTAAGATAATGGGTTGTGACGAAACTTTTTAGTCCCGACATATAAAGAATGAACACAAAGAAAAACAGCGAGAATAAAATGTTTTACATGCATCCCAAGGCAGACGTGTCTTTGCATTGAACTTGAATGCTTGATGGCAAGTATTCATGCAGTTTGTGTCTCTATGCCTTGATGGATATACAGCCACGTAGACCATGTGCTATATGTAGTCACCACTTTGCCTTGAGTTGGACTGTGGAATGGTCAATAGAACTTTGCCATATCGGGCATTGATTCTGCCTTAATTGGCAACTAGAGCCTGATTAGCTCATCCATTGGTTGATTGGAGCTCCGGAGATTAGGTATCAAAGTTAGTTGAGGAATATTGAAGTGTCATGGTTTTTAAAACAACGATGATTGTCGGGTATGAAACCCTTTGATAAATATATTGTTTATCTTTGAATATTCATGTTAAATGGTATTTGAGAGTCGTGCATATGGTTATCGTTTTAAAATCCATATATTGGAACTCACCCTTGCATATACATGTTCTTCTGTCTTTGCTATTGTACCTTGGTACACGAATGCAGATGTTGCAGAAGAGTACCTTAAGTCACTTGGAGACTTAGGTCCGGATTGCGGGAAGAGATGTGTGATCATAGGAATGATTACGAGGTCTTATCAGTGAGTGTCTTGTAGAGTGACCAGCTTAGGATATTTTAAATTTCTTTTGGGTGGTATGTTTTGAGAAAGTCTGTGTAGGTATTTTGACAACATTTATATGGTTGAAATTTTGTTGTGAATTAGATGGATTTTTTTATTATTATTGTGTTATGCACGTTATACTCAAAGTATTCAGAAGAAATTGTTTTACACCCAGATTTTATGACTTCAAATAAAATACTTTTTCGAAAGCAACCAGCAAAATTCTTTTAATTTATTTCCATACACGTTCATACAGTAATGCCCAAGGGGGTGTTACAGAGTGGTATCAGAGCTGTTACAGTTTTTTTTCCTAAATTGAGATAAGATCAAAAAAAAAATATATTAAAATGAGAAGTATATAAATTATAAACATGTTACAAAAATTAATTAAAAGAAGATATTTATTTAAGTTTGTCTGCAAAAATGTTAAAAAGACATGCTTATCATAGTTCATTATAATTCCGATAATATTATTCGTAATCATGCTTACTTATATATATGAAATGATGTAGCACTTCTCTAAAAGATATCATGTTGCAGTTGTCAATGTTGAGGCAGCACTTTTCTTGTTCTACAAGTTAGCTGGAATAAGTGTTGTGGCATGTTTTTCAAGTTGTGTTTTGCAGTGCTGGCATCGTTTCTAATGTTATGAATATCATTCAACCCTTTGGAGTGTGTGTCCATAAATTCCATTTATCTTACGTCCAACCTTGGTTCAACAACGAAAAACTACTTGTCCTCTATGCTGCGAAGACGCATATGATAGAGTTAGAATGAGTTTATGGTTTTTTTTTGGGTAACAAAAAAGATAAATGTAGTCTTTTTCTAATGCAGATTTTTAAGCTTTTCTATAATTAAGATATAATCACGTGTTCTAATTCTAACTCAATTGGTTGATTACATTATATATTCATATTTCTTTACTTTCATTCGATTACCATACCTTTGCATTTTTTTAGGCAATTACCATACCGTTGCATGAATCCATCCAATGCTGAAGTTTAAATTGGAGATGGTGATTTGTTATAGGCTCATGGAAGGAAATAGTTGATTCTGCTCCTTTGTTTATGGGAGTGGTGTTTGTAAGATATTAGTGTTAGATTTTCCAATTCTATACTAAAAATTAACAGCATTTCACGATTCCCTTAGTATAAGAAAACCTACCTAGAAAGCCCACGTTTCATGCCAATCAGATTATGTTAGAGTCAAAACATATATACGATAAAAAGGTTAAAATTTTGTTTTCCAATATCTCAACAACACAAGTTTAAACACAAGTTTAATAAATAAGAGGAAGGATAATTTAAAAAAATTAATTTTTTATTCTTATTGACTATTTTAACTAAGAGTAATTAACCACCTTAATACGTGTGTTTTATTCAATTTTTGCTTATAATATGGACTGGAGGGAGTATTACTTTTATTGGTATTAATTAGCTAAAAAGCCAATGACCTGTATTCCTTGTAGGTAACCAATAGGCAAATAAGAATAGGTAAACAATAGCAAATCTTATGGATCAACTCAAGACAAATAGTACTCAGCAAACGGGGAACAATTTCTGAACCAAAATGCACAACATAATATAGAAAGATTCCTAGTGAGCAAAAATGTTGGAATAGGAAATAGGATGAATGACAAGAAGAGAACTTACGAATATAACAATTCCACGGTCAAGAAATCACTAGACATTTTTCACTAGACATGACATAAATGGTCCACTTCATTTTCTGCAATTACAAGCTCTTTGTAAGGAACAAGCCAACCTTTTAATTAAGGACTTAACATAGTTATAATTCCATAGAAACATTATGTGCTATTTTCCCATGGGAATAGAACATGTAACAGCAGTGATACATTTATTTACACATACTTTATTCCTATTGGAAACCAACACATAATTTACCTATAAAATTATATCCAAGTTTTATCCTTTAATTAATCAACTAATAAGAACCAAATTCAATTAACAAAGCAACTTGTACACTAAATGGAAATGAGAATGGAGGTCATCTTGCACCGCAAGAAAAATAGCTTTTTTGCTTTGATGCACCGGCCCCATTGTTAACATGGCTCACCCCGTTGATAGATAACTCTGCCTTGTAGGTATCTGAGTTGAGGACCTTCCTGCTGACATTGTTGTATATCTCTCGAATAACTATCTCAAATGTCGTCTTAACATTTGTTGAGTCTAAGGTAGAGGTTTCCATGAAAAAACAAACCTTTTGCTTCTGCAAGCCCTTTGCCTTCCTCGACGTTCACTGCCCTGATATTCTCCAAATCATATTTGTTGCCCACAAGCATCATTGCCACAGTTGTGTCGCAATGCGATGCATGATAGTTTTCGTAAAGTAAGTTTGGAGTATGAGATTTCCAGAAAACATAGAAAATATTGAACTTCTGACAGAAGAAAAGAACTTGCACCATTTAAAGGTAATGTCTAGTGAGATTTAATAATTACATCCAGTTGCATCCTCTATAACCAAATGATCATTAATAATAAGAGCTATAGAATTTTATCTCTTTCTACTTTGGTTTTCTTTCTGTTGATCGTTTCTTTTATAAAAGATTAAGAGATAAGAGAATAGTACAAATGCAAGCGATAAGAAATCCCCACCAACTAAAAAAACAACTGAACATACAATGAGAAACAGAAACATGCAACAAAGCATGCCAATCTCTCAACAGAGCTGTCCTGTCAAAGACATCCCCCTAAAAAGGAAAAGTTCAATGGAGAAGCAAAAATGAAGATGTTGACCACCAAGATACCCCACTGTTAATAAGATTGCTCCTAGTCCTAGGTTAACATGTGAAGATGATAACAGAAGTGAAGCATGCAAATACAAGTACAAATCACATCTTCTGTAACCTAACCTTATGATCATTAAAAGTAATAGGGAGATGCATCAAAACAAGTACTAAGAACATAGACACAAAAGTGCAATCAATGGTGGAAGACTCCATTTAAAAAAGCGGGCCCAGTACACGAGGCTCTGCAAGCGGACAGACTATTTCCAGGATTTGAACCCGTGACCTCCACATCACAAGGCAACAAACCTTACTGTTCACATTCAAGAAGATTTTCTATTTTTATCTTAAAAAAATAAAAGCTGAAAGAAAGGTAAAATAATAGTCATATGATGTAGAAGGAAAACAAAACATGGTCAAAAATAGGGACTACAACCTACACCCCGAAAATCAAGGCATCAAACGAATTAGTGAGGATGGAAAGTTCATGTATATAAAAATGTTGACAAATGAGAAACAATGTGAAAATGAAACAAAGGACAAACTCAAAATGTACACAAAGCCCCCCAAGTATGAGTCACATATAAGAAAGCATAATGGTAAGTGGCTCTCCTATTCCTATGTGTGAGATCCTTATCCTTGTAATGAAAGACAAAGAAGAATTTAGTATTAGTTAGTAGGAATTGATTTCTTTTGCAATATATATATCTATTAGATTAGATTACATCCTAAAACCAATTAAGTGTAGTTGCCAAACAGCTATATAAGCCGCATCTCATGAATTAAGGCAGGTGATGTATAACAAAGGAGACTATCTCCGACTCTGATACGATATTAGATTTCATCCTAAAACTAAACCAATTAGTGTTATGTGGAGTTTTGCGAGCGAGTAAATGTAAATGAACTAAGGAATGGCATTAATGAATGATACTTTTAAGCTTATCGAGCAAGGGAGAGATGCTATCAAAAGTTGTGCGGTGGGTAATGTCGTAGACAATGAAAGTGCGACGGGTAATGTCATAGACAATGAGAGCACCAACAACGCCTCTGTAGTAAGCAGAAGTGACCGGAAGCACTCTTGACCAGCAGTGTCCTAAATCTGAGCCTTCACTTCCTTACCATCAATGTCTAAGCTCTTTGTCTGGAATTCGACACAGATTGTGGCCTTCGAGTGAGAGTTGAACTCGTTTCGTGAGTAACGAGAGAGCAAGTTCGATTTACCCACCGCGGAGTCGCCGATTATCACAATCTTGAAGAGGTGCTCTCCTCCTCCTCCCTCTTCATCCGAAGAAGACATTATTGCTTAGCCTTTCAAGACAACAAAGAGAGAGAGGGGGGGGAGGGAGATTTTTTTGAAGACAAGAAAAGAAAAGAGAGAGAGTAGGCGTGCTAACTTCTTTCTAATGCTTTGCTGAGCTGTGATGATAGATAGCTGTTAAGTGGATGGATCATGGATGCACCGCAAACCAACCTGGAATGGACACTCTGCGGATCTACTGTGCTTCGAGATGTATTTTTTCAATTTTCACCAATATACATTTGGGCCTTTCTTTTCTTAGAAAACATATTTATTTATATAATTATTATTAATTATCAGGTATAGGATTTTAAGATGTGGTTGGCCCCATTCATAATGAGTTTAGGCCTCTTAAGCAAGTAGTCATGGGTTCAATTTCTGACTTTTGTATATGAAAAAATTATCTGATTGTGAGATATCAATCCTTCAATGATGTTTAATGCATTAAGGGATTAATCTCCACAGTTGCACACTAGATAATCTACAGAATAAAAAAATGTTAAGGAATCGAATATGAAAATTTTTCATTAAAAAAATTATTCAATATATGAATTTTAAAAAAGAAAACTTATAACATTTAATAAGAATTTTTTATATATTGATTCTTTAAAAGAGTAAACAAAAAATATATCAAATTGAAATCAATAATAATGCTTTTGGGTCAAAATTAAACACATGAAATCAATCATTAGGATTGTTTAGGTTTCATGTGTGTTATCTTTTTCAGATTCTTTCGATTGAAAATCCGTACTTTTATTACTTTTGGATCTACCTTGCTCATGCTCAAAAAAGGAGGATAGCGACCACTGATCAGTTTTTACCAATTTTTTTTTGAACCACCCTTTAACCATTTTATTATTCATCTTGTTTACGTACACATAAGGAGCATATATATATATATATATATATATATATATATATATATATATATATATATATATATATATATATATATATATATATATATATATATATATATATATTTTTGTTATTTTTATATTAAGATGGAGTATTGTTGTTAATTTGTCCAGTGAAAAAAATAATTGTTGTTAATTGTTACAGGAAAAAAAATCTGAAAAATCTCGTTCAACTTTTTTTTTGTATCAATCGTAAAAATAAAATAAAAAACTTGACTATGTGTATTTTGATTCTAAAAAAGTAATCAATAAATTTAAAATTTAAAATTAAATCAATGCATTAGTGGTAAGATATTGTCTACCTCATAGAATATGGAAGAATCAAAGCATTGATGGTAATATATGTCTGTCATAAATGAAAATATATTCAAATTCATTGCATTTCTAAAAATGGTATTTGCAAAACTAAAATAAATCAAATTGAATTTATAAAGAAAAGAATTAGTCAGGTTCACCAAATAATTAAAATTCAAATAAAATATTAAATGGTAGGCAGGAGAATAATGGAAATAAATTTGGGGCGTTTAATTGTTGAATCAAATTACTAATTTGAAATAAGGAGATTAGTGATTAATCCCAATCAGCCTTGCAATCAACCTTTATAAAGCAATAAATCAACTAGAATCAAATTTTAAACCCATTAAAGCATTTATTAGTACAATGGAAACAAATTTGCACCCCCACACCCAATTGCGCCTGCAACATCTCTATTTCCCCTACTCCCCCTGTTTCTCTCTCTATTTCTCTAATTGTTGTTTATGCTTTTATCATAAATGCTTAATTAGAAGGCTTCTAAAAATTTGGAATTGAACAACGTCCTTTGACAGATTGAATATTTTGTTACAATATTTATTTTAATTTCAAGTTTCATAGAAATATAACATCTTTTTAAATTATTTTCTAATATAATTTAAATTTTCACTTATTCTGTACTATTTTTTTCATATCTATATCTTTGACAATTAAAATCTATGAGATCAAAATACCAACTATTATATTCACCAAAAAAAAAAGACCAAGAAATATAGGGACATTAAAGTGCAGATGAACACGACAGTTGGACAAGTATCGAATATTTTTGTTACAATGTTTATTTTAATTTTGAGTTTAATGGAAATGTAACATCTTTTTAAATTATTTCTATTATAATTTAATTTTTTTTCTTATTCCATATTCCATACTATTTTTTCATATCTATATCCTTGACAATTAAAATCTATGAGATAAAAAGACCAACTAATAAAGGGACATTAAAGAGTAGATGAACACAACAACTCAACAAGTGTGTATGGGAAAGAAATTGAACTACAAAGTTAAACTTTTGATTTTATGAGGAGAATGATGAAAACATATGCATCTCAACAACGATTTATTATGGTTTCATAAACGTTGAAAAGTATTTAAATATGTTTTTTTTTACTTCATATATGATGTGAGACAATATTTTTATATATTCAATTGAAATTGTATTGGCTTGATATCTTTAAAAGAAAATAAATGATTTTTTTATAAAAACCATAAAAACAATTCAATCAAGTATTTATAGTTTATTCTTGAACTAATAGGCAAAAAAAGTCTGGTATTCAATTAAATAGAGTTAATTTGAATTTAAATAATTAAACATTTACATTAAAACAAAAAATTAAAAGAAATATTTGTTTAACTTTCCTAAAGAAAATTCCATATTTAGAGTTATATTTTGAAAATTTTCCTTAAAGTTTTGTTCTTAAAAATGCATTGTGATATTTAGACTAGGATTACAATTTCAAAATAAAAAAATTTACCATTTTCAAAGTTTCAATTTTAATAAATTTGATTGCATATTAAAACTTTTTTTAAATTAAATTTACTTTAACATTATCAATTAAATTTATAAATTTTTTTATCTTTCAAATAATTTTATTTCGATGAAATATTTCCCTTTCACAAGAGTCATTTTTTGTTCGCTTTCCTTATTGAGATAGAAACAAATCGTATTCATGAGACAAATATTTTCATTTGAAATTGGAATAGACTCCTCTAAAATGAGTAAAGTTATAAAGTGAGGAGGGTGCATTCAGCTTTGATTAGTTAAAGTAGGTTGAAAACATTAAAAATAATATCATATCTAAATATATTTGTTAAAAATGGTTAGCTTGCACGAAAAAAAGGGTAAATAAATCAAATAGATTTTCAAGAGATAATAAAAATATGGTTGACAATTATATTTTCTAAAAAAGGTTAAATCACACCAAGAAAATGGGAGAAATAAATCAAATAAATTTTCAAAAGATAATAAACAATAAGATAATAAATGAATATATTTTCTAAAAATGTTTAACTTGCACGGGAAAAATAACATGAGAAATAAATCAAATAGATTTTCAAGAGAGAATAAAAATAATAAAATGATAGATAATTATTATCATTTTTAAAAAAATGTTTATCTTGCATAGGAAAAGAGAGAAATAAATCAAATAGACTTTGATGAGAGAAGGAAAAAATAATATGATAAATAAATATATTTTTAAAAGTGATTAACTTGCACAGAAAAGGAAGAAATGGTAGAAATAAATAAAATATATTTTCAAGAGAAAATAAAAATATTAATATGATAGATAAATAAATTTTCTAAAAATTATTAACTTGATCTGGGAAAAGAGAAGAAACATATCAAATAAATTTTCAAGAGAGGGGGAAAATAATATGATAGATAAATATATTTTATAAAAAAAGCTTAACTTTCAGAGGAAAATATGAAAAATAAATCAAAATATTTTCCATAAATATTTTTTTTTCATATGATAGATAAATATATTTTCTAAAATTAATTACTTGCAAGGATAAAAAAGGAGACATAAATCAAATAGATTTTCAAGAGAGAAGAAAAAAGTTCATATCATAGGTAAATATATTTTCTAAACTTTGTTAACTTACACGGATAAAGAGGAGAAATAAATCAAATATATTTTTTAGAGAGAAGAAAATGTTCATATGATTACCAAGATATTATGAACAGTTTAAAAAAGTGTTTAAATAAATTACTTCGAGAAATGATTAATTATCTTGAAAGTTAGTTGTAGCTTTGAAAACATAATATATATATATATATATATATATATATATATATATATATATTTATATATATATATATATATATAATATTAAATGTTCAAAGAAGTATCATATCAAGGTAGTAGAAAAAGAAATAGTTAATGTAACACCCGGTTTTTACTATTCTTCAATAATAGTAAATATCTTTATATGTTTATTTTTTTTGTTTGGTTTTATGTGATTTGGTTTGAGTAATTTTAATTACTCACTTAAAATTTATTTTTGAGTGCGTTAATACTGCCTTATGTTAGTATAGGCACGATTACTAGACAATACTATTATGTTATTTTCACTATGAGTATTTGTTTAGAAAAAAATATTTGTAATAATGAGATTGGAATGTTATATTTTTATTCTATTTAATTTTAGAGTTAAAAATATTTTGGTTTGACATTAATCAGAGATTAATTTTGGACCGTTGATTTTCATAGTTGACCAGTTCAACTATCAATCTTGACTCTAATTTAAATTTTGAAAGTATATAATTGTCAACCATTATTTTTAAATCAAAAATCCAAAAACATATTTATTTTTAGGCTCAATATTTACTACTTATTTTGTACCTACTATTACTAATCACAAATTTCTTCCTCCTTATATATCCCTGCCCCGTACGCGACAGAAAACCCTTCTTCTTTATTTATTTATTTATTTATTTATTTATTTCTTCTTCTTCCTCCCTACTTCATCTTTCTCCTCCATCTTCCTTGCTTTGCTTAGATTGGTGCCGCCCCTGCACCGCCGCCGGACGTCACTCGTCGATGCGACAGAGGAGCCGCGCGCCGCCGCCTGCTCACTTCCAGTGTCATCCTATGTGGAACACCACCCTGTCACGCGTGAAAATCATGCCTCCCACCGTGGTAAGTTCTGGCTGCCACCTTCCGTGGTGGTTTCCGCCCTCCTTGTTCTTGTTTGGACCTCCTTTCTCTTCTTCCATGAGTTTCACTTTCATTTTGTTCATCAATGTTCCAGACTCCGCGTCACAGTAGCATCACCGCCGTCTTCCGCCGCCTGCCGCCGTGCCGGTTGGCCATCCAACCACCATGTTCTCTTCTCCTCACTTTGGGTAAGTGTTTTACCCCTAATCTCTTCTATTTTGTAAATCCTCAAATCAGTTTACAAACCCTAACCCTAGTTCTTTTATTTCTATTTTGAATTTTGAAACTGAACCTTATGTTATGCTATTGGGACTGTGAATTAGTGATTCTCTAAGTCAATTTCATTGTTCTTGGGCTAAATTGATTTTTCCCCAATCTCAATAAAACCCCAAATTTCCTAATTTGAAACATTAGTCAAATTAGGTTGATTTCTCAATTTTGATTATGTTTTAATGTGATTAAAGTTGTTAATTTATGATCCCCTAGCCTAATTTCACATTTCTTTGATCAAAATTGGTTTTTCCCAAATTTCTAGTGAACTCTAAAACCCCAATCGGTTTTCAAGTGAAAAACCAATATCGTTTCCTTAGTTGAATTAATTATTTAAGTTGTACAAACTTATGTTTTGTGATGATAAGTTTCTGATTTTTGGTTGTGCTTGTTATTGGCTATGTTGATGGCCAATTTCCATCTATGTGGATGTGACTGTCATGGTTGGAGGAGTAGAGAATACATTTTTGGAGCTATCTTGAAGTTGTTTATAAGCGTTGCAAAGTGTTAGAGGAACCCGGAATGAGTGACCTTATTCTTGTCTTCAAAGGTAAGGGGAGACTTCCTGAGGGATTTTCGATAACTGCGTGCTATTTGTGTGTTATATTTGAGTTTATCTGTTGTGATGTGTGGTGTCAAATTAAGTTGTTATATGACTGTTATGTGGTTTTTAATGTTTTATGTGAAAGCATGATTATACTGTGATGTATGGATTTCTGCTATGTATGGATTATCTCATGGTTGGTTGATTGACTGAGAAGCCTGACATTGGTCAATGCTCAATTAAATTAAAGATAAAAGCGTTGAAAAATCTTGAGGAGAAATTCAAAGGATTTGATTTATGGAAGAAAAAATTATTGAAAGTATTTATATTTGATGATGTTTTGGAGAAAAGAGTGATCTATGAGTAAATAGTGAGGACGACATCTTGAAAATATTTCAGTTACGTTGCCTTTTCCAAACAAATTCAAAAATAAGACAAAAAGTTATTCTAAGAAATGTAAGTGTCAAGGATATTTTAACAATGATTATGAAGAACTTTGGTAAAAGAGAAAATCATTTGATTTACAAATGACTTTATTTCCAACGAAAAATACTTTGGAAAAGTATTTGACAACGAAAACTTTGAGGAACAATTTTATTATTTCAAATAGAAATTAGTTGGAAATGATTTTACGAGGATTTGAAGTTGTTAGGGAAAAAGGAGTTTTCAAAAGAAAACGGATTTGAGAAAAATGGATTTCTCTATGATTTGATGGTTTTATAAATGAATTTCAAACAGAAAAGGATTTCTGTAAACGAGTTTTACACAATGGTGTTATTTCTGTCAACTTGGATAAGTTGGGGAAACTTTGGTTTTGTTTTGTATTTCACAGAACGAAAATGGTTTAAACGAACCTAGCAACCGAGACGTCGGATCTAGTGTTCTATGATATGGGTCAGGGGTCCGAATGATATGGGCCCGGGGTCCGAAAGGTGAAG
This sequence comes from Sophora flavescens, assembly GCA_030762895.1. NCBI lineage: Eukaryota > Viridiplantae > Streptophyta > Magnoliopsida > Fabales > Fabaceae > Sophora > Sophora flavescens. The sequence goes on along the minus strand of CM061069.1, from coordinate 99,427,127 downwards.
TTATGGACTAGATGTCCTATAAGTGGTTTATTGGTTTTGTGCACTAAAATCTGCGTATCTAAGACTGGTGCATCGGTCTAGATTTCGTGATTTGCACACTTTTGACTTGGTGTCAATTATATTTGAAAGAGGTATTAAACTTGAAAATTTAAAATGGTGATTTGGTCGTTAGATTTTTAGCTCCGACATATAAAGATTGAACACAAAGAAAACAACGAGAACAAAACGTTTTACATGAATTCCAGGGCAGACGTGCCTTTGCATAGGACTTGAATGCTTGATGGCAAGTATTCATGACGTTTGCATCACTGTGCCTTGATGGATATACGACCACGAAAACCATGTGCTAAATGTAGTCACCACTTTACCTTGTTTTGGATTTTGGAATGGTTATTTGAACTTTGTCATATCTGGCATTGATTCTGCCTTATTTGGCAATTGGAGCCTGATGCTCATTTATTTGATGGTTGGAGCTCCGGAGATTAGGTATCAAAGTTAGTTGATGAATATTGAAGTGTCATGGTTTTTAAAACCGGTACGACTGTCGGGTATGAAACCCTTTGGTAAGTATATTGTTTATCTTTGAATATTCATGTTAAATGGTAATTGAGAGTCGTGCATGTGGTTATCGTGTTTAAATCCATATATTGGTATCTCACTCTTGCATGTATCTGTTTTTCTGGTTTTGCTATTGTACCTTGGTACATGCGTACAGAAGATGCAGGAGAGGTTTCCAGTTTCGCTCAGGGATATTATTCCCAATCCTGGAAGATGTATAATGTCAGGTATAATGGTGAGAACCATAGGGGTCTTACCCATGAATATCTTTTAGAACGACCAGCTTAGGTTTTGAGACGATGTTGATTAATGTTAGTACGTATGTTTATGGCTCGGAGAGCCTTTATTTTTGGATGGAATGTAAATGGCTCGGAGAGCCCTTCTTTTGGATGGAAAATTTAAAATCTTTCATTTTGGTCAAGTATTTGTTTATGTAAATATTTTCAGAAAAATATCGTCTTTATGTTTTTTTGTATGACTGGAATTTCTGGGATGAAAATAGAAATATTTCAACAGGTGTTTTTTTTTTTGGATGTTGGAATTACAGAGGAGACTCTGTCAAATTGTTTGTAAAAATATTCAAGCCTTTTATTTAAGTATGTTTCGAAAATAAATAGGCTTGCCAGGCTAGGTTTGTAGGTTTGTGAGCCGATTATGGCTTAGGTTTTGGGTCGTATAACAAATGGTCTAAATATGACCAGAATTTGTACCATGATAGGTGAAAATGTGATGTTACTATTTCAAAACAGGTTTAAATTTTACCGTAACCGCATTTAACAAACTTTATACCCGTTTGCTGGTGCTTATATATTTATATAAATTAATTTCCAAAAGCAACCAGCAAAATTCCTTTTAAATTTTAATTCCGCACGTGTTTACAAAGTAATGCCCAAGGGGGGCGTTACAGTTAATGCTAATTTATAATTTTGCTCTGAAAAATCACTATAATATTGATGTTGAGAGAAGTTGCTAGAATACCAAGGTATTGGGATAAATGTTAAATATTGAAAATAATATGATATTGAAATATATTTTCTAAAAATGCTCAACTTTGACGGGAAAAGAGGAGAAATAAATCAAATGAATTTTCAAAAGAGAAGAAAAATTTAATATGATAGATAAATATATTTTATAAAATTTATAATTATCATCATACAAAGAGTAAATAAATCAAATAGATTTTCAAGATGGAAGATAAAAATAATATGATGGATGAATATATTTTTATAAAAGTATTCAACCTACACAAGAAAAAGTGTAGAAGTATCAAATAGATGTTCAAGAGAGAATAAAATAATAATATGATAGATAATTATTTTTTTTAAATGATTAACTTGTAGAGGAAAAGAAGAAAAATAAATCAAATAGATTTTGAAGAGAGAAAATAAACAATACGATAGCTAAATATATGTTCTGAAAAAATGGTTGACTTGCACAGGCAAAAGGGGAAATAAATGAAATAAATTTTCAAGAGACAAAAGAATTCATATCATTACGAAGATCATTGTGTTTAGTACCGGTGTTTTAATAAATTACGTTGAGAAATGATTCATCAGCTTGAAATGCAGTTGTTGCTTTGGAAACATATATTTACTATTAAATGTCCATTGAAGTATGATACTACGATAGTAAAGAAAGAAACAACATCTTTTGGATTAATCACAATCTTTTCTAGAGATTTCATTGATTTTTCTATGGGTCAGGTACATCCCCCCCCTCCCCCCCCCCCCCCCACACACACACTCACACACCAAATATCTTTTGTTTTCTTTTCTTCTTTTTAATAATATGGGCACTTTTTTTCCTTTTTGGTGCTTTTTCCCTAAGGAGGGTTTTGCATCATAAGGTTTTAATGAGACCCTTTTTGCTTTATATATATATATATATATTCCCATTATATTTTATTTTCAAATAAACATCTTTTTTAATAAAATGTTCACCAAAAAAAAATCTTTTTTTATTATAATATCAATAATAGTTGTTAAGTTAATATTTGCTACAGTTTATGATCAACGATTCAGACAAAATAAATTTTTTTAAAAAATAATGTTCACAAAAAAAAATTTAAAAAATAAAAATATTCTTCCTTTACTTTTTTCCTCCACATGCAAACATTTTTTATATCTATCTTTTAATATTGCATAAATATTGTGATATTCCACCTGCGTCGCATGTAACACCCCCTAGATATTATTACGTAACACATGCGGAAGTAAATTAAAAGATAATTTGCTGGTTGCTTCCAGAAAATTGTTTTCTTTTAAGTCAGAAAACTGTGGTATAAAATTTTTCTTTAAGGATAACTCTGAAATCCATAATACATACATTTAAGACGTAAAATCACATTCTTAACAAAGTTACCATGACATACAACATTTCTCTAAGTTTCCATTTTCGAAAGAGATAGTTTAAACTACAGATGGATGTACATAACACTATATTTACCGACCTCTTTAGATATACAACTCAACTCAGACTCCTAAGCTGATCATTCTATCAAATATTCATTGGAGAGACCCCCAATCAGAAAACTTTCCCAACCTCTAACACTAGGTCTTCAAGTGACTTAGAAAGACTCCTCTGCAACATCGGTACTAGAGTACCAAGGTACGAAAGCAAAACCCGAAGAGACCTGATATAACTGTAAGAGTGAGATACCAACACTGGATATATCATACAACAACCATATACATGATACATACAACACATTGGCATATTAACATTTAAAACATTATTCATAGGTAAACAACAAGTATTATTTCAGTGGGTCTCATACCTGAATTAATCAATTTTATAAAGATAATGTATGACACTTCAATCATCAGGCTCTAAACTTAATCCCATGAGATATCATCACCGTTTTATCATTAAGAAAGAAAAAGTTGATCAGGCTCATATGCCGCATTGGCAAGTTGTCTCCGTCACCTCATGCATCCGGATCAACATCATTACGAATCCCTTATCAATGGCCATTCAGATGTATACATCATCGAATACCACATCTTAAGCGGGTATTCGGTAACTCAAGCACGTCTGCTAAGGGGAAATGCATATGAATGAAAGGCTTTTCATTATCGAGACTTTTCTTTGTGTTCACTCTTTTCCATTGCCGAAGCCCAAAGCTAACGACTATTCACAATTTTCATCACTTGAAAATCAATAACACAGGACGCACAGTCCGAGTGCTCAATCACAACACCTTAGACCGATGCCGCAGTCCAAGGATGTGGTCATAGAAACAATTATAATTTTATCCATGTTTTATTTCAACAAATAAGGACTACTAGCCCATAACAACGAAATTAGGACACACAGTCCTCAATTCCAAGATTAGGACTCTTAGCCCATAATATCACGATTAGGACCATTGGTCTATAATTCTTGACAATGATCTCAGATCACGTGCATAAAACTGAATGCTAGAGGCGACGTCTCTGGAACTAGATTCTCTTTCACATGTGCTTACTTTTCGCTCAGTGAAAATCAAAAACCAAAACAAAACCTCGGTCACTTATCGAAGTTACTGGAACGTTTCTAAATCATTTAGGAGAAAATATTTTCCTTTACAAAACCTTTTATAAAACAATTAGGAAATTCGTTTGCTTTTGAAATCCTTGACGGAATAAAATCAAATATTGTGAAAGGGGTTTTTCCTTCATAAAACACATAGTTCGAAAAAGGTTTTCTCTCGTACAAACTTTGGATCATAAAAAGTAGTTTCTATTGACTTAAAAACACTTCAACGTTTCTTTTCAAAACAAAAATCTCATTCTCTTGAAGTAAGCGTTTCAAACAAGGAACTTTTATAAATGAAACCAATACTTTCAAAGTTCTATTCAAGGCTTATTAAGGCTTTTAATCCTTATAATCATTGAGCACAGACTGAAGTCCGACTTCTCAAACCTCAATCAACAGTAATATATTCTCAACAATAATATCACAGTTAACGACAGTTCATTCAAGTATTTGCTCCATATCTTAATAATATTCAAATCACTCAAGTAAACACATACACACATGCATATAGTCATTGAATATCCCTAGACAATACCTTCTTACCTTCCGTGAAGGTAAGGAGATTAGATGCTTGGAGAGGTATACCACGAACGTCCTTGTTTCCTCCGCGATGGAAGTCTAAGGTGATGGACACAAAATCACAAGAACACTAAACCACAAGGTATAGATTCGGCCAAGACTAATTCTTACGGTTAGAGATTCCCGAAAATTATACAACTCATGGATTTATGATCATTAAGTGTTAGGAGTTCATAAACAATGATCATTTAACAAAGTTGAATTAAAATCCCACTAAGTTATAAACTTAGGGTATTCGGCCAAGGCTAATAAAATAGGCTAGCATTCACTAAACTTTCCAATCTCTTAGGTTTAGCATCCATATGTATTAAGGAGCTCAAAACCATGACCATTTTGGAAAAATAAGAACAAAGTATCCTAGGTCCATAACCTTCTAGGTTCGGCCTTCATAGGATTTATAGGCTAGAAATCTTTAAAACTTTCCAATCTCTTAGACTTAGCATCCAAATATCTTATGGAGCTCAAGTCCATGATCATTTTTGAAAACAATGGAACCTTAAACATTCCAATCTCTTAGACTTAGCATCCAAATATCTTATGGAGCTCAAGTCCATGATCATCTTGGAAAAATGAAAGTAATATATCCTAGCTTTAATAACATAGAATAAACAAGTTAGAAATCCTTTAACTCTCCTATCTCTTAGACTTAGCATCCAAATATCTTATGGAGCTCAAGTCCATGATCATTTTGGAAAAATAAGAACTCAAACATCCTAGCACCTAAACTCTAAGTTTCGGCCATCATAGGATGATGAGGAAAATATTCTTTGTTTAACAATAACTCTTAGTTTTAGAATCACAAGGTATTAAGAGTTCTAAATCCATGATCATACTTGGAAAGTTGAAACATAGTATCCTAAGCCTACTTATTCATATTTTCGGCCATCGTAGGAATAAGCTATTGAACCTTCCAAGATTTATAGATTTAATATCAATGGATAGTTAGAAACTCAAACACATGATCATATTCCAAAAGTTGAAACAAAAACCTCCTAGGTCACAAATGCAAGCATTCGACCTTCATTGGAAGAGATAGGTAGAAATTTTTGTTTTACACAACCTCTTAGTATGTGAAAATATATGTTAATACAAGACTATAGAAAGTGGTTTCAACTGAAAAGGAGTTTTCTACCATTTTAGAGAGATTTTAGAAGTTTAAAGCATATAAAGAACACATAAAGTAAAATAAGAAATAAAAGATAAAACTTGCAAAAATATTCATATGAGAGCATTACCCATAGTATAAGGAAGAACTTTAATGAAGAACTCAAGAAGAAAAGATGAATAAAAACTAAAGCTTTAAGAGCTTGAACTTTTAAAAGAAAGGAAGAAGATGAAACTTTAATGGAGTTTGAAGAAGGAAGATGATGAAGTGAAAATGAGAGGGATATATATAGAGAGGGGGAGGAAGTCCACGGCCAAGGGAGAAGAGAGGGAGGGCTTGTTGAGCAAGCTTGGTGGTTTAATGCTTGATTGCATGGAAGAAGAGAGAGAAATAATTTTTTGGATTAGAATAGTATTATAATTTGAAAAGTGTGATGATTACACTTTTGGAGTGTGTCATAGCCTCTTCCATCATGTCTCCTCACTTCTTTTTTTGTTCCCTAATCTGCTGCATTTCGTACCCGGTTGCATTTTCGATCGTAATTCTTCCGACGTTTTCTCCCGAATAAAATATTATATTTTATTTTTGAACGAAAATTTACAAAATAACCAAAGTTGAAGGAAACATATTAAAAACACTTACCCTCTCGTTCACGGGTCAAAATTTGGTTTTATGCATAGTAAACTTGTACCAGCAGTGAAAACGCAGACCAGCTTCCGTCTAAATTTTCAACTGAAAATTTTACCGTGACTTCATATGATATAACAACACAAGAAAATGATTTTAGTTTAATTAAAATCATCCTGAGTTTAATCTAAAATAAACACATTTAAATATATATTTACTGCTACAGAAAGCATAGGAAAAACAGGGTGTAACAATACTACCTCTCTAAAAAGAATTTTGTCCTCGAAATTACGCACCTGGAAATAACTTAGGATATTGTAACTTCATCTTGTCCTCGAAATTATGCACCTGGAAATAACTTAGGATATTGTAACTTCAGCTTAAGGGAAACTACTATAAATATTTTTCCGTTAATCCTCGGACTCACGAAGTCAACATTAACCATAAACGTTGATCACTACTCTAAATTCCTTTAATGATATATCTGCCTCGATCATGATAAGGTCCATTGTAATCATCTCACTCAATGATGTTGAACTTAAGGGTCCTTATAGTACCATTCACATCTATACATTAACGAAGCTCCTATCAAATCTGTTTTGTCCTACCATAGAGATGGCAAATTTTACATGGTTGTAAACCTCCTACATCTCCTCAATTTCGTGCATCCATATATACTCAACCATATTGATCCGCTGTCGCACACGGGTCAAAAACGAGTAATTAGAAAAAAAACTATAGTTAGGGAATGACAACTCGAGTATCGTATCTCAATGACTCTTGGATTATTATTAACCTACAAATCATTTTTTGGGGGGGGTTAGGTTTAAGACTCGATTAAGAAAACAGTGCAAATAAGTGATTATCAATAAGCTAGAACGATTAATCTACTGTTTCGGTTTCCCAACTATCATTGATTCATATAATTCTCATGCCCTAAGAGGATTCTAATCCCTTTTCGAATATAGCAGCAATTAAACAAGCGCAATTGACACTACGAGATATATATTCCTAATTTCCGAATTAAGCAGACAGATTAAAGCTATCGTGAATTAAGCAAACACGATCAAACACACGCGGATTAAACAAACGCGATCAAGGTAATAAAGGAACATATAATCATCGAAATTAATCAATACTTATTCTATATAACTTGAATAAATCAAACAACACATATAGCATAATATTGAAAGGGATAAGCAATTTGATTGAGAATTATAGAACCTCAAGTGTCGGCGAAAACTGATTACAGCAGATTAATCCCTGGTGATTAGTTCTCCATTACAAACGTACAAAAACTTTAGAAATATTTCGTGAATAGTGAATGTCCTCAGTAGCAGCGGCTGAGTTAGGTTAAAATAACATGGAATTGGGTTCTAATCCAAACCGGGTCGGAAAACATAAAAACCGGCCCACTAACTAATTATTTCTTAAGTCTGGAACTAAACTGATTTATTCGACCCTTTTTCACTCTGAACCAGATTTTGACTTCATCACTAAACTTGTAGCTCTTTCTCTTAGCTTTCCAACGCATATTATAACGCGTCAATCCGATTCCCGTAGCTCAAGTTATGGTCTGCACAGTGAAAAGGTATCAAATATCTGCTAATACTGAAAATAAAATACGAAAATAAAACAAAGGCAAAAATAAACTTAAATCTAAAAACACAATAAAATAGTAAAATTAATAAAACAAAGTAGAGAAATGCCTAAGTACAATAGTAGAAGAATGCGCATCCGAATGCACTGATCACATACCTATTTCATTTTGCTTTCGTTTCATTATTTTCCTCTCAAAAATCAAAATTGGGTAAATGACGGAGCTGCGTACGGAATTTCCGGGAACCATTAATGGATTGGATCGGTGGCTCATTGGTGAGTCACTATGTGTGACCGAAAATCAGCCACACCTCCATCAAGCCGCATATTATTAACCATGATTAGCCAAAATAACCTTAGTTAAGTTAACTATTAACTATGATTAATCATATATTAATTTAATATTCACAAAACCCATTATTTGGACTCTAAGGAACCAAACAAGCCTAAATCTAAGCCTATATAAAGGCTCAAAACCGTAGCTGCCCTTTCCCCACTTCCCTTCATCTTCCTCACCAAGTTTTCTCCAATTTCTCTAAGTTACAAAACTCATAAGAACACCGAATCTCCACCGAAAATATGTCCCTCTTCCTTTCTGAGGCTCTCAAAACTCTCAACATAAAAGTTGTTCCTATTTCTCACTTCTTTAAAACAAGCTAAAGATCATCAAGTGGATTGGGAGATATGCTCAAAATACCGAAACTGCCTAGAATTCTCAGCAACACACGAAACAGCAGAAAGAAGACCCTTTTCACCCCTGTTATGATCCGAACCAAATGAAACCTTCGACACCAAATTTGTTCCTTTTCTTCTTATCTTTCTAACAAGCCAAAATTTGTGATTTTTAGATGAGTATATTGTGAGATACACTCACAATACCATCACACCCTCAAGCTATCCAGTTTTCAACTTAGTGAAGGTTGTTCATTTTCCTCATTTCTTCAATCTTCAAGAGGTAAAAGCTCATCTCGTTGATCATCTAAGCTTTCATCTTCATGTATTTCTCATGTTTATGCCATGAATCATATTTTTCCATTCCTAGATCTAGAACTTTGAAAATTTATAGAAAATCATATAAAAATCCTTTTAACGTGAAACCAATTTCTATGATCTTAGTATCCTCTCTATATTTAAGATCCAATAGGATGTATTCAACAAAAATTTTGTGCCCTTTTAACTTGATGAGGCCGAACCCTAGTTTATAGTGGGGGGGAGTGTTAAGAGAAACAATAATAGGCAACAAGCAAAAGACTATATTACCCATGAGACATAAATAAATAAATAAAACTATATAATCTAACATCCCCCCTCAAACTCGCGATGCATCAACAGGAAGCATCGAGAGTTTGCTAATTAAGAAACGAAAGCGTGAAGTGGAATGTGACTTGGTGAACAAGTCAGCAATCTGCATGGAGGATGATACAAAGGGCAAAGTGATGGTTCCCTTCTGAAAATAATGTCTAGTGAAATGACAATTAATCTCAATATGCTTGGTGCGTTCATGAAAGACTGAGTTGCGAGTGATTTGTATGGAACTCATATTATCACAATACATAGGAGTGGGTGCAGAGGAGGAGACACCCATAGAGTCAAGTAACCAGCGCAATCAAACGATTTCTGCAGTGGTGGATGCCATGGCTCGATACTCAGCTTTCGTAGAAGAACTGCTTGCTTCTTACTTTTCCAAGAAATAAGAGAATCCCCTAGGAAAATGCAAAACCCTGTAGTAGATTTACGATCGGTGGAATCACCACCCCAATCTGCATCTGAGTAAGTACGCAAGATGAAGGAAATAAGAGGCTCTGAAACTGAGTGCCCCGAAGATAATAAATAATACGAAGAATAGCTGTCCAATGAAATGTAGTAGGAGAAGAAACAAACTTACTAACAACATGCACTGCATAAGCAATATCAGGCCTAGTAATGGTAAGATACACCAAGCTGCCAACAAGAGTACGATATAAAGAAGGGTTTGGTAAGGGGACACCATCAGATAAGACATATCGAGCATTAAGCTCAAGAGGGGTGCCTGCTGCCTTCGTATCAGAGAGACGAGCTTGTTCAAGAATGTTGCCAATATACTTAGATTGAGAAAGAAGGTAGCCTCGAGGAGAGTAGGAGACCTCAATCCCCAAAAAGTAATGAAGAGTACCCAAGTCTTTCGTCTCAAATTGTCGGGCTAATTTGGAGTTTCAAATCTATAATCCCATCAACATCATCCCCAGTAATAATCATGTCATCAACATATAGAGAGAGTAAGATACGACCTTGAGGAGTGCACCTGATAAACAAGGCAGAATCATGGGGGCTAGAGTAGAATCCAAGGGATTCAATCACAATGAAGAACTTTTCAAACCAAGCACGAGGAGCTTGTTTAAGCCCATAGAGAGCCTTCTTCAATTTACAAACTTCACCTGGATTATGAGAAACACTCGGAGGAGGAACCATATAAACTTCTTCTTGAAGATCACCATTCAAGAAGGCATTTTTAACATCCATTTGCGAAATATGCCATTGACGGATAGATGCAACTGCAATAAGGGTACAAATAGTGGCCATTTTGGCAACAGGAGCAAAAGTTTCTTCATAATCCATGCCATATTGTTGAGAAAACCCCTTAGCAACCAGACGAGCTTTATATCTCTCAATATACCCATCAGACTTGGTTTTGATCTTATATATCCAAAGAGATCCAACTGCAGTTTTTTCTGGTGGAAGAGAGACAAGGCCCCAAGTATCTGTCTTGTGCAAAGCAGAAAGTTCCTCTGCCATAGCTTGCTGCCAGGAGGGATCAAGAACTGCCTCTTTATAAGAAGAGGGCTCAGACAAACTGTGAATTGAGGTTAAAAAGGAAGCAAAGGAAGTGGAATAGACAGAATAAACAAAATCAGGTAATTTAGAGGACCTACGTTCACGAGGAGGATATCGAGGAGGATGAGCATCCACAATTACAAAAGCTTCTTGGGGAGGCCTGGGGACAAAGGAAGCTTCTGGATTAGCAGAACTACTAGTGTCAACCCTGCAAAGCTCAACATTAGAGTTATTTTGACTATGAGTAACTAAAGGAGGTGTAATGTCTGAATCCGTGGAAAAATGGTCAGTACGGATGAGATCAGTTTTGGTAAGACCATGTGAACTAGAAGGAACAGAATAAAAAGGAATATGTTCAAGAAACACAACATGACGTGAGACATACAATTTTTGATTTGCAGGGTCATAACAACGATAACCTTTCTGACCACCACCATAACCAAGAAAAACATAGATCACTGACCGAGAAGACAACTTACTACGTTCTACATGCGGACGAAGAACAAAGCAAGTAGAACCAAAAACTCTCATGTTAGTATAATCAGGAGCACAACCATATAATTTTTCAAAGGGAGACAAACCTGAAGTGACAGAAGATGGGATCCGGTTAATGACATGAACAGCACTGAGGATAGCTTCCCCCCAAAACTCACTTGGGACAGAAGCAGACAAAAGAAGAGAACGAGCAGTTTCAACAATATGACGGTGTTTTATTTCATCAACTCCATTCTGTTCAGGAGTATCAGTGCAAGAGGTTTGGTGAGAAGTCCCATCAAAGGCAAGTAATTCAGAAAATTTGTTGGAAGTATATTCACCACCTAGATCACATCTAAAGCACTTAATAACAGCATTATGCTGAGTTTTAACCAAAGCACGAAACATGTGATAAATGCTTAAAAAATCATAACGATGTTTCATAAGATAAACCCAACAATAACGAGTGCAATCATCAATGAAAGATACATAATATCTAGAACCACCTTTAGTAACAGTTGGGGATGGTCCCCATACATCAGAATGGATCAAGTCAAAAGGTGCAACCGAAGTTGAAACACTTTTACAGAAAGGCAAAGCAGAAAATTTAGCAAGTTTGCAACCACAACAATCAGAAATATCATTAGTTTGTAACTTTCCTAAAGCTCCTGTAGAAGCCAGGTATTTCAAGCGGGAAGAAGAAACATGACCAAGACGAGAATGCCATAAATAAAAACTAGAAGAAGAGGAGGTCAAATGAAAAAACGACAAGTCAGCACTAGCAGCTGCAACATCTGGAGCTCTTAGCTCATCCAAAACATAAAGTCCCCCTGTCTACGGCCTGTCCCAATTAGCCTCTGGGCAAATCCTGCACATAACAAGAAGTGGAAGAAAATAAAACTGAGTAACCAGAATCACATAATTGACTAACAGAAATAAGACTAACACATAATTTAGGAATATAGTAAACATCTGGAATGGACAAATGAGACGTGGAAACAGACCTAGTGCCTGCTACTGGCAGAGGGTTTCCATCAGCGGTTATGATTGGTACAGATGAAACAGGATATAAGGACACAAAAGAGTTTAAATCAGATGACATATGATGACATGCTCCAGAGTCAAGGATCCATAATTAAGGATGGGGATATACCTGATGAGCTAGAGGAGGACAAACCTATATTGGAATGGGCAGACATAGCAGACATGGCAGATGGCTGTGTGGCAAGAAACCTCTAAAATTGCTCAGCAAGATCAACTACTGAAGGACTAGAGAGAGATGTGCTCTCATCAGATGGAGGAATAACTACATTAGTATTAGGTGCTGGAGACCTGAAGTGCTTGATGTTTCGTTGGTTAAACTGACTTGGAGGTCTCCATTGAGAAGGTTGTTGTGTTTGTTGTGGCTTGTTCAACAATTTTGGACATTGGGCTTTCCAATGACCTTTATTCTTGCAGAAGCTACACTCATCATAACCAACCTTTCCATAAGATTTGCCTTTATTAGAAGGAACATCAAAAACAGATAAATTAGGATTGGGGAGGATCCTTTTGTCAACATTCCCTTTATCAGATTGAGACTTGAGGCAAATTTCTTCAGCTAACAACTCATTAACCACCGAATCAACAGTTGGGACTGGATTGCGGTGTAGAATGGATCCACGAATCCCCTCAAAATCATCCCGAAGAGCCATCAAAAATTGAACTAGGCGTTGTTCTTCTCTACGATCAGTGTCCGCTTTGAAAGCTTGTAATTCTGAAGATTCAGTAAGAGCCAATTGATCCCAAAGGTTGGACATAGCAGAATAGAATTCTTGGATGCTCATGTTGTTTTGTTGAAGAGCCCGAATATCAATCTCCAACTGGTATTGCTTAGCAAAATTGGACTGCACATACAACCTTTTCAAATGATCCCAGACTTCCTTGGCTGTTTCATATTTTGCTAATTGAATGCCTATTGACTGCGAGACAGAATTATTAATCCATGTAATGATCTTCAAATTATTTGCTTCCCAGGATTACAGTTCAGTTGCATATTTTCCATCTTTGTTATCTTTTGATTTCTCAGAGGTTCCAGAAACATAGCCCCACATTCTCTTGCCTTTCAAAAAATTCTTCAACACATAACTCCAATATGAACAATTTTGCCCATTCAATTATACACTAATAGATTGAAGAGAATCATCTTTTTACTGGCCATTTCTACTATTATAAAATGCCCAATATACCAATAAACACAAACAATGAAGAAAAATAGGAAAAACCCGGTTACTGCAAATGGGTCATACTGGAAGAACAAATTTTGGATGGCAAAGAAAGGGACACTTCATATCCATGTTGTACCATAAAGGTGCAATCCAAATTCATGTGTCAATTGATGGAAAGAAGACCTGATGCAAATAAGGAGAGAACCTGACGCAAATTAAAAGGTAGAAGGTACTTGACGCAAATTAAAAGATAGAGGGTCCTTGGTAGCTGCTGCGTAATGCGTGATGTGCTAAATTCTCCTTTTTTTTTTTAAACAAACTACTGCATCTAGATTGAATGCCAATAAATCAAATACCTTGGATGAGATCAACCTTGCTCATGATACCATGTTAAGAGAAACAATACAACAGTAAAACGGTATAAAGAAGATGAAGATAGAACAAAGGGGAGAAGAATGGCTGCTAGGGTTTCATTAGAATGTAATATGAGTCTTAGGTTACAATAGATAACAAAAGAAATAAATATAAATAGGCAACAAGCAAAAGACTATATTACCCATGAGACATAAATAAATAAATAAAACTCTATAATCTAATAGGGAGGACTTTGTTCATTTTTTTAAAATTAGTCTTGCTTGATTCAATCTTATAATTCATATATATATTGAATCCATGGTTGTTGAATCAAAATCAAACCTCTAAGCCATTATTTTGTTCATGGCCGAAATTGTATTTTTGAAGAGTTGAAAGATTTTGTTTCATTTTTCAACTTATGATAGTTTATCTTAACTCTACACTACTCTAAGGTAATGGATCTAAGAGTATGTAAATTTTTGAAATCTTTAGCCTATGTTAAGTATCATGGTCGAATTAGGATTCTTGGAAGGTTGGAATAGTTTATTTCAATCTTTGTATTCTAATCTTTGTTTAAGGGTTTCAAGTGATTAAAGAACACTAATCCAGGAGCTTATGATTTTTAGAAATTTTTATCTAATTAATCCCCTCATGGTCGAACCTAGCATATAGGAGAATAGGTGTATTTAGTTGTTTAATTGTTAATTATTTGTTGTGTTTGGTTTGAAGGATAAATTTTTGTGTGAGTCATGTATGTGTTTTGCGGAGACCGAACATTTGACGGAATTTCAATTCGACAAAAAAAATCTTCAAGAGGTAAGGGGAGTACCTGAGGGATTTTTTTGATAGCCATATGTAATTGTTTGTGGTCTGTATATTTTATTTGGTGTATGTATTGTTTATGTAATTAGATTTCTCTGCTTTTAAGTTATCTACTTTTAATTATTTGATTATCTGCATTTAATTGTTATTATGTTTTATTGCATGTCATTAATTGTGATATTTTCTATATTATTGGCATGGATGTTATTGATGTTGTTTGTGGATTGTAAAGCCTGACAGTAGTCAGTGCTCAATTAATAATGAGGTTAAAAGCATTAAAAAGCTATTTATAGAATAATGAGTTTAAATTAGTGGAAAATGTGGAATATAGTAATATATTATTATTAATTATTGGTTTGGTGAAATTTGGATTATAGTGAAAAATAATACTATTTTAATAATTTAACGGCATAAGAGTGTTCTATGAGTCATAGTGAGGACGTAACCGTGAAAATATTTTAGTACTGCTAATTTTGACGTAAGAAATTTCTAAATATTAGAAAATTTTATTTTAATAAAATAAGTTTCAAAAATAATTTTATTATAGTGTTGGAAAAATTATTTTACTAGAAGAGTCATTTTTGGACTTATAACATTTTTAAAACATCAAACGTCGGACAATTCCGATAATATTTACAGTAGGATTACTAAACACGGTAATATTAGTTAAAACAGAGAATTTGTCTCAAAGCAATATTTTCAGGTTCAAAATATTGATTTTTGAAAGAAAATGAATTTTAAGTGATTTTGTAAAACGAATTTCCAACGTAAAAGGATTTTAGGTAAAGTATTTTTATACAATGGGTTATTTTCGACAACTTGGATAAGTTAAGGAAATTTTGTTTTTGGATTTGTGTTTCACAGAGCGAAAATGTTGTTAAACTGAAATACGAACCTAGCCACCGAGACGTCGGATCTAGTGTTCTTAAAGATATGGTCTGGGGCCCAAAAAGTGGAATAATGGACTAGAAGTCCTATAATCAGTTTATTGGTTTTGTGCACTAAAATCTACGTGTCTAAGACTGGTGCATCGGTCTAGATTCCGTGATTTACACACTTTTTGACTTAAGGTCAGTTATGGTTTAATTGAGATATTAAACTTAGTTGTTTAAGATAATGGGTTGTCGCGAAACTTTTTAGTCCCAACATATAAAGAAGGAACACAAAGAAAAACAGTGAGAATAAAATGTTTTATATGCATCCCAAGGCAGACGTGCCTTTCCATTGAACTTGAATGCTTGATGGCAAGTATTCATGCAGTTTGCGTCACTGTGCCTTGATGGATATACGACCACGTAGACCATGGGCTATATGTAGTCACCACTTTGCCTTGAGTTGGACTGTGGAATGGTCAATAGAACTTTGCCATATCAGGCATTGATTCTGCCTTAATTGGCAACTAGAGCCTGATCAACTCATCCATTGGTTGATTGGAGCTCCGGAGATTAGGTATCAAAGTTAGTTAAGGAATATTGAAGTGTCGTGGTTTTTAAAACAACGATGATTGTCGGGTATGAAACCCTTTGATAAATATATTGTTTATCTTTGAATATTCATGTTAAATGGTATTTGAGAGTCGTGCATATGGTTATCGTTTTAAAATCCATATATTGGAACTCACCCTTGCATATACATGTTCTTCTGTCTTTGCTATTCTACCTTGGTACACGAATGCAGATGTTGCAGAAGAGTTCCTTAAGTCACTTGGAGACTTAGGTCCGGATTGCGGGAAGAGATGTGTGATCATAGGAATGATTACGAGGTCTTATCAGTGATTGTATTGTAGAGCGATCAGCTTAGGATATTTCAAATTTCTTTTGGGTGGTATGTTTTGAGAAAGTTTGTGTAGGTATTTTGACAACATTTATAAGGTTGAAATTCTGTTGTGAATTAGATGGATTTTTTATTATTATTGTGTTATGCACGTTATACTCAAAGTATTCAGAAGAAATTGTTTTACACCCAGATTTTATGACTTCAAATAAAATAATTTTTCGAAAGCAACCAGCAAAATTCTTTTAATTTATTTCCGCACGCGTTCACATAGTAATGCCTAAGGGGGGTGTTCCAGAGTGGTATCAGAGCCGTTACAGTTTTTTTTTCTAAATTGAGATAAGATCAAAAAAATATATATTAAAATGAGAAGTATATAAATTATAAATGTTAAAAGAAGATATTTATTTAAGTTTGTCTGTAAAAATGTTAAAAAGACATGCTTATCATAGTTCATTATAATTCCGATAATATTATTTGTAATCATGCTTACTTATATATATGAAATGATGTAGCACTTCTCTAAAACATATCATGTTGCAGTTGTCAGTGTTGAGGCAGCGCTTTTCTTGTTCTAGAAGTTAACTGGAATAAGTGTTGTGGCATGTTTTTCAAGTTGTGTTTTGCAGTGCTGGCACCGTTTCTGATGTTATGAATATCATTCAACGTACCCTTTGGAGTGTGTGTCCATAAATTCCATTTATCTTACGTCCAACCTTGGTTCAACAGCGAAAAACTACATGTCCTCTATGCTGCGAAGAGGCATATGGATAGAGTTAGAATCAGTTTATGGATTTTTTTTTGCATAACAAAAAAGATAAATGTAGTCTTTTTCTAATGCTGATTTTTAAGCTTTTCTATAATTAAGATATAATCACGTGTTCTAATTCTAACTCAATTGGTTGATTACATTATATATTCATATTTCTTTACTTTCATTCGATTACCATACCTTTGCATTTTTTTTGGAGGCAATTACCATACCTTTGCATGAATCCATCCAATGTTGCAGTTTAAATTGGAGATGGTGATTTGTTATAGGCTCAAGGAAGGAAATAGTTGATTATGCTCCTTTTCTATGGGAGTGGTGTTTGCAAGATATTAGTGTTAGTTTTTCCAGGATCTATACTAAAAATTAACAGCATTTCACGATTCCCTTAGTATAAGAAAACCTACCTAGAAAACCCACAAGTTTCATGCCAATCTGATTATGTTAGAGTCAAAACATATATACGATAAAACGGTTAAAATTTTGTTCTCCAATATCTCAACAACACAAGTTTAAATACAAGTTTAATAAATAAGAGGAAGGATAATTTAAGTAACAAAAATAATTTTTTATTCTAATTGACTCTTTTAACTAAGATTAATTAACCACCTTAATACGTGTGTTTTATTCAATTTTTGCTTATAATATGGACTGGAGGGAGTATTACTTTTATTGGTATTAATTAGCTAAAACTCCAATGACCTGTATTCCTTGTTGGTAAACAATAGGCAAATAAGAATAGGTAAACGATAGCAAATCTTACGGATCAACTCAAGACAAATAGTACTCAGCAAACAGGGAACAATTTCTGAACCAAAATGCACAACATAATATAGAAAGATTCCTAGTGAGCAAAAATGTTGGAATAGGGAACAGGATGAACGACAAGAAGAGAACTTATGAATATAACAATTCCACAGTCAAGAAATCACTAGACATTTTTCATTAAACATGACATAAATGGACGTCCACTTCATTTTCTGCAATTACAAGCTCCTTGTATCCCGATTATACAATTATACCCGCTTTCTTAAAATTGAAGATAAAATTTTCCTTACTATATGTTTATGGTTGTAACTAAAGAACTTTTCAAATCATGTCTATTAAGGAACAAGCCAACCTTTTAATTAAGGACTTAACATAGTTATAATTCCATAGAAACATAATGTGCTATTTTCCCATGGGAATAGAACATGTAACAACAGTGATACATGTTATTTACACATACTTTATTCCTATTGGAAAACAACACATAATTTACCTATAAAATTATATCCAAGTTTTATCCTTTAATTAATCAACTAATAAGAACGAAATTCAATTAACAAAGCACCTTGTACACTAAATGGAAATGAGAATGGAGGTTATCTTGCACAGTAAGAAAAATAGCTTTTTTACTTTGATGCACCGGCCCCATTGTTAACAAGGCTCACCCCATTGACAGATAACTCTGCCTTGTAGGTATCTGAGTTAAGGACCTTCCTGCTGACATTGTTGTATATATCTCGAATAAGTATCTCAAACGTCGTCTTAACTTTTGTTGAGTCTAAGGCAGAGGTTTCCATGAAAAAACAAACCTTCTGCTTCTGCAAGGCTTTTGCTTTCCTCGACGCGCACCGCCCTGATTTTCTCCAAATCACATTTGTTGCTCACAAGCATCATTGCCACAGTTGTGTCGCAATGCGATGCATGATAGTTTTCTTAAAGTAAGTTTGGAGTATGAGATTTCCAGAAAACACAAAATATTGAACTTCTGACATAAGAAAAGAACTTGCACCATTTAAAGGAAATGTTTAGTGAGATTTCATAATTACATCCAGTTGCATCCTCTATAATCAATGATCAGTTAATAATAAAAGCTATAGAATTTTATCTCTTTCTACTTGGGTTTTCTTTCTGTTGATCGTTTCTTTTATAAAATATTAAGAGATAAGAGAATAGTACAAATGCAAGCGATAAGAAATCCCCACCAACTAAAAAAACAACTGAAAATACAATAAGAAACAGAAACGTGCAACAAAGCATGCCAATCTCTCAGCAGAGCTGTCTTGTCAAAGACATACCCCTAAAAAGTAAAAGTACAATGGAGAAGCAAGAATGAAGATGATGACCACCAAGGTACCCCACTGTTAATAAGATTGCTCCTAGTCCTAGGTTAACATGTGAAGATGATAACAGAAGTGAAGCATGCAAATACAAGTACAAATCACATCTTCTATAACCTAACCTTATAATCATTAAAAGCAATAGGAAGATGCAGCAAAACATGTACTAAGCACATAGATACAGAAGTACAATCAATGGTGGAAGACTCCATTTAAAAAGGGCAGCCCAGTACACGAGGCTCTGCAAGCGGACAAACTATTTCCAGGATTTGAACCCGTGACCTCCACATCACAAGGCAACAAACCTTACTGCTCACCCTCAAGAAGATTTTCTATTTTTATCTTAAAAAAATAAAAGCTGAAAGAAAGGTAAAAGAAGAGTCATATGATGTAGAAGGTAAACAAAACATGGTCAAAAATAGGGACTGCAACCTACACCCCGAAAATCAAGGCATCAAACGAATTAGTGAGGATGGAAAGTTCATGTATATAAAAATGTTGACAAATGAGAAACAATGTGAAAAATAAATAAAGGACAAACTCAAAATGTACACAAAGCCCCCCAAGTATGAGTCACATATCAGAAAGCAGAATGGTAAATGGCTCTCCTATTCCTATGTGTGAGATCCTTATCCTTGTAATGAAATACATAGAAGAATTTTGTCTTTGTTAGTAGTAATTGCTTTCTTTTTCAATATATATATATCTATTAGATTAGATTACATCCTAAAACCAATTAAGTGTAGTTGCCAAACATCTATCTAAGCTGCATCTCATGAATTAAGGCAGGTGATGTATAACAAAGGAGACTATCTCCGACTCTGATACGATATTAGATTTCATCCTAAAACTAAACCAATTAGTGTTAAGTGGAGTTTTGCGAGCGAGTAAATGTAAATGAACTAAGGAAGGGCATTAATGAATGATACTTTTAAGCTCATCGACCCAGCGAGAGATGCTATAGAAAGTAGTGCGGCGGGTAATGTCGTAGACAATGAGAGCACCGACAGCGCCTCTGTAGTAAGCAGAAGTGACAGCACGGAAGCGCTCTTGACCCGCAGTGTCCCAAATCCGAGCCTTTACTTCCTTACCATCGATGTCTAAGCTCTCTGTCTGGAATTCGACACCGATCATGGCCTTCGAGTGAGAGTTGAACTCGTTTCGTGCTTAATGAGAGAGCAAGTTCGATTTACCCACTGTGGAGTCGCCGATTATCACGATCTTGAAGAGGTGCTCTTCTCCTCCTCCTCCCTCTTCATCCGAAGAAGACATTATTTCGTAGCCTTTCAAGACAACAAAGAGACAGAGAGAGAGAGAAAGATTTTTTTGAAGACAAGAAAAAAAAGAGAGAGAGTAGGCGTGCTAACTTCTTTCTAATGCTTTGCTGAGCTATGATGATAGATAGCTATTAAGTGGATGGATCATGGATGCATTACAAACCAACATGGCATGGACACTCTACGGATCTACTGCTTCGGGATGCATTTTTTCAATTTTCACCAATATACATTTGGGCCTTCCTTTTCTTAGAAAACATATTTATTTATATAATTATAATTAATTGTCAGGTATAGGATTTTAAGATGTGGTTGGTCCCATTCATAATGAGTTTAGGTCTCTTAAGCAAGTAGTCATGGGTTCAATTTCTGACTTTTGTATATGAAAAAATTATCTCATTGTGAGATATCAATCCTTCAATGATGTTTAATGCATTAAGGGATTAATCTCCACAGTTGCACACTAGATAATCCACAGAATAAAAAAATGTTAAGGAATCGAATATGAAAATTTTTTATAAAAAAAATTATTCAATATATGAATTTTAAAAAAGAAAACTTATAATATTTAAGAAGAATGTTTTATATATTGATTCTTTAAAAGAGTAAACAAAAAATATATCAAATTGAAATCAATAATAATGTTTTTGGGTCAAAATTAAACACATTAAATCAATTAATAGGATTGTTTAGGTTTCATGTGTGTTATCTTTTTCAGATTCTTTCGTTTGAAAATCCGGACTTTTATTACTTTTGGATCTACCTTGCTCATGCTCAGAAAAGGAGGATAGTGACCAGTGATCAGTTTTTACCAAATTTTTTTTTGAACCACCCTTTAATCATTTTATTATTCATCTTGTTTATGTACACATAAGGAGCATATATATAAATTACATTTTGTTATTTTTATATTAAGATGGAGTATTGTTGTTAATTTGTCTAGTGAAAAAAATAATTGTTGTTAAAAAATCCGAAAATTCGCGTTCAACTTTGTTTTGTATCAATCGTAAAAATAAAAAAAAAACTTGACTATGTGTATTTTGATTCTAAAAAAGTAATCAATAAATTTAAAATTTAAAATTAAATCAACGCATTACTGGTAAGATATTGTCTACCTCATAGAATATGGAAGAATCAAAGCATTAATGGTAATATATGTCTATCATAAATGAAAATATATTCAAATTCATTGCATTTCTAAAAACGGTATTTGCAAAACTGAAATAAATCAAATTGAAGTTATAAAGAAAAGAATTAGTGAGGTTCACCCAATAATTAAAATTCAAATAAAATATTAAATGGTAGGCAGGAGAATAATGGAAATAAATTTGGGGCGCTTAATTGTTGAATCAAATTACTAATTTGAAATATGGAGATTAGTGATTAATCCCAATCAGCATTGCAATCAACCTTTATAAAGCAATAAATCAACTAAAATCAAATTTTAAACCCATTAAAACATTAATTAGTATAAAAAATTAATTTTTATAAAATTAATTGTTGAATAAAAAATAAAGATATTAAACAGAAATGGAATACTGATGCATTGATACGGGTGAATGGTAGTAGTAGTATGGTACAAAGTATTGACTATTGAGAATGATAAACAAGGAAAGTATTCAAATTAATTTCTTTCACAGAATTTGGAACCTTTGTGCTTGATTTGATAATGACATGGGCAATATGGTTTTCATGTTGTCCTCCTCCAATAAAAGACTATTTTTGTGGGAGACAACAAGGCAGATGAGAGTAGAGAAGATATAGAGGAGGTCATGGAGATCATATCGAAATTAATTGCTTCGGGGCTTGTGATTCTTAAGTTAATAGATTACAACTTTATTTCTTTCATACTATTAGGAACCTATGTGCTTGTAACGATATAGGCAATATGGTTTTTATGTTGTCCTCCTTGTGGGAGGCAACGGGGAGATGAGACTAGAGAAAATATAGCAAGGCAACATGTAGATGTAGAGCAGCCTCAAATAACTGTACAATTTGAAAGTGTAAAGGCAACCATACAGATCAACATCACCGTTTGATGTTTGAGCCTTACCACCGGTTAGAACCTTCATAGCCGAATGTGGCGAATGTGCTATATGCATGGAAGAATTCAAGAATGGGGCTACCATTCAACCTTTTGGAGTGTGCGTCCATGAATTCCATTCCTCTTGCATCTAACCTTGGTTCAATACCGGAAAAACTACTTGTCCTCTATGTCGTGAAGATTTATCAATCGCTCTCAAGACTAAGAGGCACATGGATAGGATTACAATATGAATTTTTGGAATTATTTGTGCAATACAAATTACTAATGTAGTCTATGATCAACTTGACTAAGTGTATTTTGATTCTAAAAATGTAATCAAAAAATTTAAAATTTAAAATTAAATCAATGCATTAGTGGTAAGATAATGCCTGCCTCATAGAATATGGAAGAATCAAAGCATTAATGGTAATATATGTCTGTCATAAATGAAAATATATTGAAATTCATTGCATTTCTAAAAATGGTATTTGCAAAACTGAAATAAATCAAATTGAAGTTATAAAGAAAAGAATTAGTGAGGTTCACCCAATAATTAAAATCCAAATAAAATATTAAATGGTAGGCAGGAGAATAATGGAAATTGCTTTGGGGCGCTTAATTGTTGAATCAAATTACTAATTTGAAATATGGAGATTAGTGATTAATCTCAATCAGCATTGCAATAAACCTTTATAAATCAATAAATCAACTAAAATCAAATTTTAAACCCATTAAAGCATTAATTAGTGTTAAAAATTAATTTTTATAGAATTAATTGTTGAATAAAAAATAAACATATTACCCAAAAGATATTAAATAGAAATGGAATACTGATGCATTGATACGGGTGAATGGTAGTAGTAGTATGGTACAAAGTATTGACTATTGAGAATGATAAACAAGTAAAGTATTCAAATTAATTTCTTTCACAGAATTTGGAACCTTTGTGCTTGATTTGATAATGACATGGGCAATATGGTTTTCATGCTGTCCTCCTCCAATAAAAGACTATTTTTGTGGGAGACAACAGGCAGATGAGAGTAGAGAAGATATAGAGGAGGTCATGGTGATCATATCGAAATTAATTGCTTCGGGGCTTGTAATTCTTAAGTTAATAGATTACAACTTTATTTCTTTCATACTATTGGGAACCTATGTGCTTGTAATGATATAGGTGTACTGGCCGAGGTTACTAACCCAGCCACCGAGCTCAAGTACCCGACCCAGTCCGGAAATTAAGGATAATAAATCAAAGGTCACTTAATTAAAGGAATAAGATATTGGTATTAAATCCTGATATTATCTAAAATAACCTTATATGGTTAAAAGAGATAATATCCCTTAAATTAAGGAATCATATCTCAAAAGAGATATTAAGAGATAAATCATATCTCAAAAGAGATATTAAGAGATAAATCAAATCTCTAAGAGATAGGGGAATCCTATTATAAAAGGAGGAGTACCCCTCATAAGAAAGACACTTTTCACTGAATCCCGGTAACTCTCCCTTAAGCGTGTTAGAGGAACTAGCGTCGACCAAGAGACTCTCAGATAGTCCTTGCTCCCTAGTACTCGTCCGATACAAAATTAAGGGATCGAGATCACCGCCCCGCCAAGGGGTGAACTTAGAACTACGTCTGGCTTTGATTCCCACTGGGATACGTAGGATCGGAATATCAGATTCTGTCAAGCCAAAATCTAAAACAACCCCCTTGGTTTAACGTTCTATGGCGAGATTTCGGCAAATC
Organism: Sophora flavescens; assembly: GCA_030762895.1. Lineage (NCBI taxonomy): Eukaryota > Viridiplantae > Streptophyta > Magnoliopsida > Fabales > Fabaceae > Sophora > Sophora flavescens. Next base: position 99,402,777 of record CM061069.1, on the reverse strand, counting down.
GTATCTCGGCAGGAACATTTGGCGCCCACCGTGGGGCCGAGGCAAACTTTCCCCGGCCGCACATCCATCGACATCTGTCAAACAATTTATTAGATGAGCTATCAAAACTATGATGAGCTTCACAAACACCGACCACACGTCCACACCACCGTCCCGCTACCAAGGAAGAATGATGTATTCGACACAACCATCTTCTGTTGTGGTCGTTGATGATGACAATTCTCGTACCTCATCATCTAATTCATCTCCCTTCTCTCGCTTCCTGTTGCAAAACCAAAACTCCCCTCACTGCACCCACCGTGATCAAACCATAGAAGGCGCTCTTGCCCGTCTCTCCATCTCTCCCTTCAATTTCAATCACCCACCCTTTATCTCTGACGGGTCTTCTGCTCATAGCGGCGTTGCAAGTATTCCCTCCTTTGATGGCCCAGCAGCCTTCACCCTCCTCCTCCTCCTCCTCAAAGATCCAATCTTTCTGGGAAAATTCAAAAGACCAACAATGGGTTCGAGCAACAATCTAGTTGGAACAACAACATCAGCAATATCGCCGCTAATTCTTGGGTGGGGTATGATGGAGACAATGTGAACTGGAACAGCATTTGGTCCGATTCCTATCCTGCATTGAGTGCCAGTGGTTACTCTTCCAGAGATGATGATCTTAATAATGATAATTATAATTATAATTATTATAATAATGGGTTTCTTGATTCTGAGCCGTGGGAGAGTGATCAAACAGGATTTGGCAGTGGAAGAGGTTCTGTGACAAATCGGGGTGCTGATGAATTGCAACAAAGATACCTTGGTAATGGTATTGATCAATTCTGGGTTAAAAGATCGACTGTTCCGGCGTGGTTCAGTAGTTTGCGAGGGAGGGTTCTGTCATTAGCTAAGGATCAAAATGGATGCCGGCTTTTGAAGGAAGTGATGAAGAGACTGACAGTGTTAACCCACGAGGCTTCTTTCATTTTCTTTGAGCTGACTGATCATGTAGCTGAGTTAATGGTCAAACCCTTCGGGAATTTTGTTGTTCAAAAGATGGTGGAAATTTGCAGTGAAAATCAGAGGACTCTCACCATCTTAAGGAACCCGCGCTATAGCGAAATTATTAGAGCATGGTACCACTCAGCAGCAGCGAGCTCTTGTCATGTCAGCTTTAAGCCCTGGTGCTGCTACATTGGCCACGGATATGAATGGTAATCGTGTGATGCTGCATTGTCTCAAATATTTCTCAGCAGAGGATAATAAGGGCCATCCAATGTCATTATTTTTCTCGGAGAGCTGAAAAAGATATCTTACAGAGCTCGGCCAGCACAGCTTGGTCTAGAAGAGCTCGACCATATGGGCTTGAAGGAATGCCTAATTCAGAGGCCACGAAATGCCCAGGTGATATTGTTCTCTAAATCTAGTTTAAAATCTAATATGATTTGATACGTTTTGCTCCTCGCTTTTAATATTGTGTTGTGTAGCATCATACCATTTTTATATATTTGAGCAAACTGATGCTCGGCTGATACCACTCCCAGAGTCACAAAATTTGCAGCTACAAAGTGATTGAGCATTGGCCCCCTTGAAAATAACAGGTTGAAGCTCCGTGCTTCCCTTTCCACAAGGTCAAACTTCGGCTTCCTTAAAACTCACAGATCGAGCTCTCCCTTGGAAAATAAAATTCCATCGGCCCCAACACTCAGACACCACACTAAATCCTGAAGAGGCCAACCGAAGCCTCTAAAGGTACTTGACTCCTAAGCAGGAGCTAAAACCTAAGTAGGTGCTAAACCCTGAAGAGGCCAACCGAAGCCTCTAAAGGTACTTGACTCCTAAGCAGGAGCTAAAACCTAAGTAGGTGCTAAACCCTGAAGAGGCCAACCGAAGCCTCTAAAAGGTACTTGAATCCTAAGCAGGAGTTAAAACCAAAGTAGGTGCTAAACCCTGAAGAGGCCAACAGAAGCCTCTAAAAGTGCTTGAATCCTAAGCAGGAGCTAAAACCTAAGGAGGTGCTAAACCCTGAAGAGGCCAACCGAAGCCTCTAAAGGTGCTTGAATCCTAAGTAGGAGCTAAAACCAAAGGAGGTGCTAAACCCTGAAGAGGCCAACCGAAGCCTCTAAAGGTGCTTGAATCCTAAGCAGGAGCTAAAACCTAAGGAGGTGCTAAACCCTGAAGAGGCCAACCGAAGCCTCTAAAGGTGCTTGAATCCTAAGCAGGAGCTAAAACCTAAGGAGGTGCTAAACCCTGAAAAGGCCAACGGAAGCCTCTAAAGGTGCTTGAATCCTAAGCAGGAGCTAAAACCTAAGGAGGTGCTAAACCTTGAAAAGGTCAAACGAAGCCTCTAAAGGTGACTGAATCCTAAACAGGAGCTAAAACGTAAAGAGGTGACCGAGTTAAAATCGACCGAGCCGCCGTCGAAATGACGGGCCTAAAGAGATGACCGAGCTAAAATCGACCGAGCCTCCATCGAAACGCCGGACCTAAAGAGGCAAGTGCCTAGAGAGGTGACCGAGCTAAAATCGACCGAGCTGCCGTCGAAACACCAAGTCTACAATGGTAAAAACACCTTAACGCCTAAAAAGGTATTTCAAGACCTGACAAGGTAGGTAAGAACCTACAGATATTTCGAGTTCTGACTATTTCGACTAAATCGCGTAGCACACTGAAACTAAACAAGTACCAACTTAGAAAAATAGTTCTTGAGAGCTGGCAGCATGTAGGTCCATTAATAACCAGGGGCCAAGCCCAGAATAAATAAGATTTAAAAATCAAAAGGGCATTGCCCAAAAACAACGTGTTTCCTAACCTACTAATACAAAAATCCGAGCAATGCTCATCCTCCTCATCCTCTAGCTCGGACAATGGAACTAGGATTCCATCTCGGTTAAAATCCTTGTCCACGTCAGCACAGGAGAAGTCAGCATTCGGATTGAAATGCTGAAGCTGCTTCACGGCTCGGTAAAAGCCATTAACATGCTCCCGCATGATAGAAGCCTCGACTTCAGCCAGACGTGAACGGAGCCTCGGATTCTCCTCCTTCTCGGTTTCCAGCAACCTATGCAACTCAAGACTGTCTTCCTTCTCGGCTTGAAGCCCTGCCACGACCTTCGGAAGGTTGAGCCGGTCGGTTCTTTCCATTTCCAGCTCGGCCATAAGGGTGGTATTGCCTTCTTTCAGCTCCACCTTTTGGGCTTTCAATTGCCCATTTAGTTGAGCTTGCTCTTCACATTTTGCCATGGCTTTCTCAAGCTCATCCCCAGTGCGCAAAGTTCGGGCAGCTCCCGCCTTCATACTCTTCATTATTAGAAAGCTCACGGCTTGAAAAACAGGTAATGGAGGAGACTTAGAAGAGCATAGGTGACCGCAGCTTTCCTGCTCACATCGTGGCCCAATTCTAGTAAAAGCCGAGCATATGCTGGCTTAAAAACTTGGGAACCCACTAAAGGGCCAGAGTTAAAATTGTCTAGCTAAGAACAAAGGGCAGAAGCCCAGAAAGCCGAGGTCGAGCATTGCTCCCTCGCACCAAAAAGCCGAGGTCGAGCTATGCTCCCTCGCACTATGCACCGGAAAAAGTTGAAGTCGAGCAATGTTTCCCTCCTGGCAATAAAAATCTGAGGCCAAGCACAACATCTTCGCACCAAGATAAAGTCCACAGCAGATCATGCATGTTAGAGATCCAGGATTCGATGGAAATCCTGGTAGTGTTCAACCAAATAAGCCGGAATCCCAAGTAAGACTTGGCTCTGCACAAAAATCCGAGCAGTGCTCAGCCAAGCAAGACGATAACCCAAGAAAGGATTGGTTCTACAAAAAACAGATTTCCGAGCAATGCTTCCGCGAATCATAGTCCAAAGTCCTCGGCACCAAAAAGCGTGTTAAGATATGCGGGTTGACATTCAAGCTCTTTCGCTTATTTCAAGCTCAGAGCTTGGGGGGCTAATGAGGATAAAGGAAGGATATTCTCGGAAATTATAGAGAAAGGATATCCCTTAGCCTACGACTCGAAGAACCTGTATGAAAACTATTTTCTCATACAAAAGATATTAGGAAATTTTATTCTGAGACACACCTTCAAGATCGGGAAAAATAATTCGAGGAACATTTCAAGGTTAGTGGGTATTTCAAGGATGAAATACAAGCACCGAGGTAAATTCCTAATGACCGAGTTCGAACTTGACACTTCAAAAGATTGGTTCGAGCCTGAATCACTGATAATTCGAATCTCAGCTACCAGCTTCTAAACTTATCTTAAACAAAGGTAAGATTGAAGTATCTTATGTTCAGAACATGTTACTGGCCGAGGTGTGAACCTCAACCACTAAACTCGGGTACTGCCCGAGAGGTATTAGCCGAAGTAAGAAGATCTATGCAAATCCAGTACTTTATCAACACCAAGGACAAGCTCAGCTTCATAAAACTCTTTCGCTTATTCTGAGCTCAAAGCTTGGGGAGCTTATATACTGATCAAGATGTTAAACTCGGCCACTGAGCCCACCAAACTAAAATGTTGGACGAGAAGTAAAACTAGATCTCCAAACCCGAACAATCAAAGGGAAATGATTACTAGACTCGCCCACTGAGTCCGCTGAACTTAAGAATTGACCGAAATGTGAAGCTCAGGCTCCCTACTCGGTTGAGCCCTGGCTCCCCACTCGGTTGAGCTCCGGCTCTTGACTTACCGTTTGAGCACGCAACTACAGCGCAAGCCTCAGAAATGATGCCGTGAAGGCCACGCGTCACACACAGAAACGTCTCTTTTTCATCTCGGGAACCGAGAAAGTATGACCTCAACAGGAAACGAGTAACCATCCCCACCTCGGCTCGGTACCTCGAAAGCGTCAAGCTCGGTCACCCGAGCTGCTCACCGAGCTGGAGAATGTGAACACATATACAAGATATGAAGCTCGGCCAATCACCTCGTCGAGCCGAAAGACCAAAAGGTAAGACCAAGTTCCTAGCCTCGGCTCCTTCGAAAAAGCTTCCATGTGATCAGCTCGAAGCTTGGGGGGCTTGTGTATGAGCCGGGATATAGAGCTCGACTAAACATCATGAAAGCTTCTACACCTAATCAGCTCAAAGCTTGGGGGGCTTGAGTACTGGCCGAGGTTACTAACCCGGCCACCGAGCTCAAGTACCCGGCCCAGTCCGGAAATTAAGGATAATAAATCAAAGGTCACTTAATTAAAGGAATAAGATATTGGTATTAAATCCTGATATTATCTAAAATAACCTTATATGGTTAAAAGAGATAATATCCCTGAAATTAAGGAATCATATCTCAAAAGAGATATTAAGAGATAAATCATATCTCAAAAGAGATATTAAGAGATAAATCATATCTCAAAAGAGATATTAAGAGATAAATCAAATCTCAAAAGAGATATTAAGAGATAAATCAAATCTCTAAGAGATAGGGGAATCCTATTATAAAAGGAGGAGTACCCCTCATAAGAAAGACATTTTTCACCGAATCCCGGTAACTCTCCCTTAAGCGTGTTAGAGGAACTAGCGTCGACCAAGAGACTCTCAGACAGTCCTTGCTCCCTAGTACTCATCCGATACAAAATTAAGGGATCGAGATCACCTCCCCGCCAAGGGATGAACTTAGAACTACGTCTGGCATTGATTCCCACTGGGATACGTAGGACCGGAATATCAGATTTTGTCAAGCCAAAATCTAAAACAACCCCCTTGGTTTAACGTTCTATGGCGAGATTTCGGCAAATCGGATCTCGGCAGGAACAATAGGCAATATGGTTTTTATGATGTCCTCCTTGTGGGAGGCAACGAGGAGATGATAGTAGAGAAAATATAGAAAGGCAACCTGTAGATGTAGAGCAGCCTCAAATAACTGTACAATTTGAAAGTGTATAGGCAACCATACAGATCAACATCACCGTTTGATGTTCGAGCCTTATCACCGGTTAGAACCTTCATAGCCGAATGTGGCGAATGTGCTATATGCATGGAAGAATTCAAGAATGGGGCTACCATTCAACCTTTTGGAGTGTGCGTCCATAAATTCCATTCCTCTTGCATCTAACCTTGGTTCAATACCGGAAAGACTACTTGTCCTCTATGTCGTGAAGATTTATCAATCGCTCTCAAGACTAAGAGGCACATGGATAGGATTACAATATGAATTGTTGGTATTATTTGTGCAATACAAATTACAAATGTAGTCTATGATCAACTTGACTATGTGTATTTTGATTCTAAAAAAGTAATCAATAAATTTAAAATTTAAAAGTAAATCAATGCATTAGTGGTAAGATAATGCCTGCCTCATAGAATATGGAAGAATCAAAGCATTAATGGTAATATATGTCTATCATAAATGAAAATATATTGAAATTCATTGCATTTCTAAAAATGGTTGTTGGAAAACTAAAATAAATCAAATTGAAGTTACAAAGAAAAGAATTAGTGAGGTTCACCCAATAATTAAAATTCACATAAAATATTAAATGGTAGGCAGGAGAATAATGGAAATAAATTTTGGGCGCTTAATTGTTGAATCAAATTACTAATTTGAAATATGCAGATTAGTGATTAATCCCAATCAGCATTGCAATCAACCTTTATAAAGCAATAAATCAACTAAAATCAAATTTTAAACCCATTAAAGCATTAATTAGTATAAAAAATTAATTTCTATAAAATTAATGGTTGAATAAAAAATAATAATATTACCCAACAGATATTAAATAGAAATGGAATACTGATGCATTGATGCGGGTGAATGGTAGTAGTAGTATGGTACAAAGTATTGACTATTGACAATGATAAACAAGGAAAGTATTCAAATTTATTTCTTTCACAGAATTTGGAACCTTTGTGCTTGATTTGATAATGACATGGGCAATATGGTTTTCATGCTGTCCTCCTCCAATAAAAGACTATTTTTGTGGGAGACAACAGGCGGATGAGAGTAGAGAAGATATAGAGGAGGTCATGGTGATCATATCGAAATTAATTGCTTCGGGGCTTGTGATTCTTAAGTTAATAGATTACAACTTTATTTCTTTCATACTATTGGGAACCTATGTGCTTGTAATGATATAGGCAATATGGTTTTTATGATGTCCTCGTTGTGGGAGGCAACAGGGAGATGAGAGTAGAGAAAATATAGCAAGGCAACCTGTAGATGTAGAGCAGCCTCAAATAACTGTACAATTTGAAAGTGTAAAGGCAACCATACAGATCAACATCACCGTTTGATGTTCGAGCCTTACCACCGGTTAGAACCTTCATAGCGGAATGTGGCGAATGTGCTATATGCATGGAAGAATTCAAGAATGGGGCTACCATTCAACCTTTTGGAGTGTGCGTCCAAGAATTCCATTCCTCTTGCATCTAACCTTGGTTCAATACCGGAAAAACTACTTGTCCTCTATGTCGGGAAGATTTATCAATCGCTCTCAAGACTAAGAGGCACATGGATAGGATTACAATATGAATTTTTGGTATTATTTGTGCAATACAAATTACTAATGTAGTCTATGATCAACTTGACTATGTGTATTTTGATTCTAAAAATGTAATCAATAAATTTAAAATTTAAACTTAAATATATGCAATAGTGGTAAGATAATGCCTGCCTCATAGAATATGGAAGAATCAAAGCATTAATGGTAATATATGTCTATCATAAATGAAAATATATTGAAATTCATTGCATTTCTAAAAATGGTTTTTCCAAAACTAAAATAAATCAAATTGAAGTTATAAAGAAAAGAATTAGTGAGGTTCACCCAATAATTAAAATCCAAATAAAATATTAAATGGTAGGCAGGAGAATAATGGAAATAAATTTGGGGCGCTTAATTGTTGAATCAAATTACTAATTTGAAATATGGAGATTAGTGATTAATCCCAATCAGCATTGCAATCAACCTTAATAAATCAACTAAAATCAAATTTTAAACCCATTAAAGCATTAATTAGTATAAAAAATTAATTTTTTTGAAATTAATTGTTGAATTAAAAATAAAGATATTACCCAAAAGATATTAAATAGAAATGGAATACTGATGCATTGATACGGGTGAATGGTTGTAATAGTATGGTACAAAGTATTGACTATTGAGAATGATAAACAAGGAAATTATTCAAATTTATTTCTTTCACAGAATTTTGAACCTTTGTGCTTGATTTGATAATGACATGGGCAATATGGTTTTCATGCTGTCCTCCTCCAATAAAAGACTATTTTTGTGGGAGACAACAGGCAGATGAGAGTAGAGAAGATATAGAGGAGGTCATGGTGATCATATCGAAATTAATTGCTTCGGGGCTTGTGATTCTTAAGTTAATAGATTACAACTTTATTTCTTTCATACTATTGGGAACCTATGTGCTTGTAATGATATAGGCAATATGGTTTTTATGCTGTCCTCCTTGTGGGAGGCAACGGGGAGATGAGAGTAGAGAAAATATAGCAAGGCAACCTGTAGATGTAGAGCATCCTCAAATAACTGTACAATTTGAAAGTGTAAAGGCAACCATACAGATCAACATCACCGTTTGATGTTCGAGCCTTACCACCGGTTAGAACCTTCATAGCCGAATGTGGCGAATGTGCTATATGCATGGAAGAATTCAAGAATGGGGCTACCATTCAACCTTTTGGAGTGTGCGTCCATGAATTCCATTCCTCTTGCATCTAACCTTGGTTCAATACCGGAAAAACTACTTGTCCTCTATGTCGTGAAGATTTATCAATCGCTCTCAAGACTAAGAGGCACATGGATAGGATTACAATATGAATTTTTGGTATTATTTGTGCAATACAAATTACAAATGTAGTCTATGATCAACTTGACTATGTGTATTTTGATTCTAAAAATGTAATCAATAAATTTAAAATTTAAAATTAAATCAATGTATTAGTGGTAAGATAATGCCTGCCTCATAGAATATGGAAGAATCAAAACATTAATGGTAATATATGTCTGTCATAAATGAAAATATATTGAAATTCACTGCATTTCTAAAAATGGTTGTTGGAAAACTAAAATAAATCAAAGTGAAGTTATAAAGAAAAGAATTAGTGAGGTTCACCCAATAATTAAAATTCAAATAAAATATTAAATGGTAGGCAGGAGAATAATGGAAATAAATTTGGGGCGCTTAATTGTTGATTCAAATTACAATTTTGAAATATGGAGATTAGTGATTAATCCCAATCAGCATTGCAATCAACCTTTATAAAGCAATAAATCAACTAAAATCAAATTTTAAACCCATTAAACCATTAATTAGTATAAAAAATTAATTTTTATAAAATTAATTGTTGAATAAAAAATAAAGATATTACCCAAAAGATATTAAATAGAAATGGAATACTGATGCATTGATGCGGGTGAATGGTAGTAGTAGTATGGTACAAAGTATTGACTATTGAGAATGATAAACAAGGAAATTATTCAAATTTATTTCTTTCACAGAATTTGGAACCTTTGTGCTTGATTTGATAATGACATGGGCAATATGGTTTTCATGCTGTCCTCCTCCAATAAAAGACTATTTTTGTGGGAGACAACAGGCGGATGAGAGTAGAGAAGATATAGAGGAGGTCATGGTGATCATATCGAAATTAATTGCTTCGGGGCTTGTGATTCTTAAGTTAATAGATTACAACTTTATTTATTTCATACTATTGGGAACCTATGTGCTTGTAATGATATAGGCAATATGGTTTTTATGATGTCCTCGTTGGGGGAGGCAACGGGGAGATGAGAGTAGAGAAAATATAGCAAGGCAACCTGTAGATGTAGAGCAGCCTCAAATAACTATACAATTTGAGAGTGTAAAGGCAACCATACAGATCAACATCACCGTTTGATGTTCGAGCCTTACCACCGGTTAGAACCTTCATAGCCGAATGTGGCGAATGTGCTATATGCATGGAAGAATTCAAGAATGGGGCTACCATTCAACCTTTTGGAGTGTGCGTCCATGAAATCCATTCCTCTTGCATCTAACCTTGGTTCAATACCGGAAAAACTACTTGTCCTCTATGTCGGGAAGATTTATCAATCGTTCTCAAGACTAAGAGGCACATGGATAGGATTACAATATGAATTTTTGGTATTATTTGTGCAATACAAATTACTAATGTAGTCTATGATCAACTTGACTATGTGTATTTTGATTCTAAAAATGTAATCAATAAATTTAAAATTTAAACTTAAATATATGCATTAGTGGTAAGATAATGCCTGCCTCATAGAATATGGAAGAATCAAAGCATTAATGGTAATATATGTCTATCATAAATGAAAATATATTGAAATTCATTGCATTTCTAAAAATGGTTTTTGCAAAACTAAAATAAATCAAATTGAAGTTATAAAGAAAAGAATTAGTGAGGTTCACCCAATAATTAAAATCCAAATAAAATATTAAATGGTAGGCAGGAGAATAATGGAAATAAATTTGGGGCGATTAATTGTTGAATCAAATTACTAATTTGAAATATGGAGATTAGTGATTAATCCCAATCAGCATTGCAATCAACCTTAATAAATCAACTAAAATCAAATTTTAAACCCATTAAAGCATTAATTAGTATAAAAAATTAATTTTTTTGAAATTAATTGTTGAATTAAAAATAAAGATATTACCCAAAAGATATTAAATAGAAATGGAATACTGATGCATTGATACGGGTGAATGGTAGTAGTAGTATGGTACAAAGTATTGACTATTGAGAATGATAAACAAGGAAATTATTCAAATTTATTTCTTTCACAGAATTTTGAACCTTTGTGCTTGATTTGATAATGACATGGGCAATATGGTTTTCATGCTGTCCTCCTCCAATAAAAGACTATTTTTGTGGGAGACAACAGGCAGATGAGAGTAGAGAAGATATAGAGGAGGTCATGGTGATCATATCGAAATTAATTGCTTCGGGGCTTGTGATTCTTAAGTTAATAGATTACAACTTTATTTCTTTCATACTATTGGGAACCTATGTGCTTGTAATGATATAGGCAATATGGTTTTTATGCTGTCCTCGTTGTGGGAGGCAACGGGGAGATGAGAGTAGAGAAAATATAGCAAGGCAACCTGTAGATGTAGAGCAGCCTCAAATAACTGTACAATTTGAAAGTGTAAAGGCAACCATACAGATCAACATCACCGTTTGATGTTCGAGCCTTACCACCGGTTAGAACCTACATAGCCGAATGTGGCGAATGAGCTATATGCATGGAAGAATTCAAGAATGGGGCTACCATTCAACCTTTTGGAGTGTGCGTCCATGAATTCCATTCCTCTTGCATCTAACCTTGGTTCAATACCGGAAAAACTACTTGTCCTCTATGTCGGGAAGATTTATCAATCGCTCTCAAGACTAGGAGGCACATGGATAGGATTACAATATGAATTTTTGGTATTATTTGTGCAATACAAATTACTAATGTAGTCTATGATCAACTTGACTATGTGTATTTTGATTCTAAAAATGTAATCAATAAATTTAAAATTTAAAATTAAATCAATGCATTAATGGTAAGATAATGCCTACCTCATAGAATATGGAAGAATCAAAGCATTAATGGTAATATATGTCTATCATAAATGAAAATATATTGAAATTGATTACATTTCTAAAAATGGTTTTTGCAAAACTAAAATAAATCAAATTGAAGTTATAAAGAAAAGAATTAGTGAGGTTCACCCAATAATTAAAATTCAAATAAAATATTAAATGGTAGGCAGGAGAATAATGAAATAAATTTGGGGCGCTTAATTGTTGAATCAAATTACTAATTTGATATATGGAGATTAGTGATTAATCCCAATCAGCATTGCAATCAACCTTTATAAAGCAATAAATCAACTAAAATCAAATTTTAAACCCATTAAAGCATTAATTAGTATAAAAAATTAATTTTTATAAAATTAATTGTTGAATAAAAAATAAAGATATTACCCAAAAGATATTAAATAGAAATGGAATACTGATGCATTGATGCGGGTGAATGGTAGTAGTAGTATGGTACAAAGTATTGACTATTGAGAATGATAAACAAGGAAAGTATTCAAATTTATTTCTTTCACAGAATTTGGAACCTTTGTGCTTGATTTGATAATGACATGGGCAATATGGTTTTCATGCTGTCCTCCTCCAATAAAAGACTATTTTTGTGGGAGACAACAGGCAGATGAGAGTAGAGAAGATATAGAGGAGGTCATGGTGATCATATCGAAATTAATTGCTTCGAGGCTTTTGATTCTTAAGTAAATAGATTACAACTTTATTTCTTTCATACTATTGGGAACCTATGTGCTTGTAATGATATAGGCAATATGGTTTTTATGCTGTCCTCGATGTGGGAGGCAACGGGGAGATGAGAGTAGAGAAAATATAGCAAGGCAACCTGTAGATGTAGAGCAGCCTCAAATAACTGTACAATTTGAAAGTGTAAAGGCAACCATACAGATCAACATCACCGTTTGATGTTCGAGCCTTTCCACCAGTTAGAACCTTCATAGCCGAATGTGGCGAATGTGCTATATGCATGGAAGAATTCAAGAATGGGGCTGCCATTCAACCTTTTGGAGTGTGCGTCCATGAATTCCATTCCTCTTGCATCTAACCTTGGTTCAATACCGGAAAAACTACTTGTCCTCTATGTCGTGAATCGCTCTCAAGACTAAGAGGCACATGGATAGGATTACAATATGAATTGTTGGTATTATTTGTGCAATACAAATTACAAATGTAGTCTATGATCAACTTGACTATGTGTATTTTGATTCTAAAAAAGTAATCAATAAATTTAAAATTTAAAAGTAAATCAATGCATTAGTGGTAAGATAATGCCTGCCTCATAGAATATGGAAGAATCAAAGCATTAATGGTAATATATGTCTATCATAAATGAAAATATATTGAAATTCATTGCATTTCTAAAAATGGTTGTTGGAAAACTAAAATAAATCAAATTGAAATTACAAAGAAAAGAATTAGTGAGGTTCACCCAATAATTAAAATTCACATAAAATATTAAATGGTAGGCAGGAGAATAATGGAAATAAATTTTGGGCGCTTAATTGTAGAATCAAATTACTAATTTGAAATATGCAGATTAGTGATTAATCCCAATCAGCATTGCAATCAACCTTTATAAAGCAATAAATCAACTAAAATCAAATTTTAAACCCATTAAAGCATTAATTAGTATAAAAAATTAATTTCTATAAAATTAATGGTTGAATAAAAAATAATAATATTACCCAACAGATATTAAATAGAAATGGAATACTGATGCATTGATGCGGGTGAATGGTAGTAGTAGTATGGTACAAAGTATTGACTATTGACAATGATAAACAAGGAAAGTATTCAAATTTATTTCTTTCACAGAATTTGGAACCTTTGTGCTTGATTTGATAATGACATGGGCAATATGGTTTTCATGCTGTCCTCCTCCAATAAAAGACTATTTTTGTGGGAGACAACAGGCGGATGAGAGTAGAGAAGATATAGAGGAGGTCATGGTGATCATATCGAAATTAATTGCTTCGGGCTTTGTGATTCTTAAGTTAATAGATTACAACTTTATTTCTTTCATACTATTGGGAACCTATGTGCTTGTAATGATATAGGCAATATGGTTTTTATGATGTCCTCGTTGTGGGAGGCAACGGGGAGATGAGAGTAGAGAAAATATAGCAAGGCAACCTGTAGATGTAGAGCAGCCTCAAATAACTGTACAATTTGAAAGTGTAAAGGCAACCATACAGATCAACATCACCGTTTGATGTTCGAGCCTTACCACCGGTTAGAACCTTCATAGCCGAATGTGGCGAATGTGCTATATGCATGGAAGAATTCAAGAATGGGGCTACCATTCAACCTTTTGGAGTGTGCGTCCATGAAATCCATTCCTCTTGCATCTAACCTTGGTTCAATACCGGAAAAACTACTTGTCCTCTATGTCGTGAAGATTTATCAATCGCTCTCAAGACTAAGAGGCACATGGATAGGATTACAATATGAATTTTTGGTATTATTTGTGCAATACAAATTACAAATGTAGTCTATGATCAACTTGACTATGTGTATTTTGATTCTAAAAATGTAATCAATAAATTTAAAATTTAAAATTAAATCAATGCATTAGTGGTAAGATAATGCCTGCCTCATAGAATATGGAAGAATCAAAGCATTAATGGTAATATATGTCTGTCATAAATGAAAATATATTGAAATTCATTGCATTTCTAAAAATGGTTGTTGGAAAACTAAAATAAATCAAAGTGAGGTTATAAAGAAAAGAATTAGTGAGGTTCACCCAATAATTAAAATTCAAATAAAATATTAAATGGTAGGCAGGAGAATAATGGAAATAAATTTGGGGCGCTTAATTGTTGAATCAAATTACTAATTTGAAATTTGGAGATTAGTGATTAATCCCAATCAGCATTGCAATCAACCTTTATAAAGCAATAAATCAACTAAAATCAAATTTTAAACCCATTAAAGCATTAATTAGTATAAAAAATTAATTTTTATAAATTAATTGTTGAATAAAAAATAAAGATATTACCCAAAAGATATTAAATAGAAATGGAATACTGATGCATTGATGCGGGTGAATGGTAGTAGTAGTATGGTACAATGTATTGACTATTGAGAATGATAAACAAGGAAATTATTCAAATTTATTTCTTTCACAGAATTTGGAACCTTTGTGCTAGATTTGATAATGACATGGGCAATATGGTTTTCATGCTGTCCTCCTCCAATAAAAGACTATTTTTGTGGGAGACAACAGGCAGATGAGAGTAGAGAAGATATAGAGGAGGTCATGGTGATCATATCGAAATTAATTGCTTCGGGGCTTTTGATTCTTAAGTTAATAGATTACAACTTTATTTCTTTCATACTATTGGGAACCTATGTGCTTGTAATGATATAGGCAATATGGTTTTTATGCTGTCCTCCTTGTGGGAGACAACGGGGAGATGAGAGTAGAGAAAATATAGCAAGGCAACCTGTAGATGTAGAGCAGCCTCAAATAACTGTACAATTTGAAAGTGTAAAGGCAACCATACAGATCAACATCACCGTTTGATGTTCGAGCCTTACCACCGGTTAGAACCTTCATAGCCGAATGTGGCGAATGTGCTATATGCATGGAAGAATTCAAGAATGGGGCTACCATTCAACCTTTTGGAGTGTGCGTCCATGAATTCCATTCCTCTTGCATCTAACCTTGGTTCAATACCGGAAAAACTACTCGTCCTCTATGTCGTGAAGATTTATCAATCGCTCTGAAGACTAAGAGGCACATGGATAGGATTACAATATGAATTTTTGGTATTATTTGTGCAATACAAATTACAAATGTAGTCTATGATCAACTTGACTATGTGTATTTTGATTCTAAAAATGTAATCAAAAAATTTAAAATTTAAAATTAAATCAATGCATTAGTGGTAAGATAATGCCTGCCTCATAGAATATGGAAGAATCAAAGCATTAATGGTAATATATGTCAGTCATAAATGAAAATATTTTGAAATTCATTGCATTTCTAAAAATGGTTTTTGCAAAACTAAAATAAATCAAATTGAAGTTATAAAGAAAAGAATTAGTGAGGTTCACCCAATAATTAAAATTCAAATAAAATATTAAATGGTAGGCTGGAGAATAATGGAAATAAATTTGGGGCGCTTAATTGTTGAATCAAATTACTAATTTGAAATATGGAGATTAGTGATTAATCCCAATCGGCATTCCAATCAACCTTTATAAAGCAATAAATCAACTAAAATCAAATTTTAAACCCATTAAAGCATTAATTAGTATAAAAAAAATTTAATTTTTATAAAATTAATTGTTGAATAAAAAATAAAGATATTACCCAAAAGATATTAAATAGAAATGGAATACTGATGCATTGATGCGGGTGAATGGTAGTATTTTTTATTTTTTTTTGCAAAAATAAACAAAAGGAACTTCTAAAGTAAATAAAAATGGCCGTATCTAAGAAAAATTCCAGATACATAGTTCATCATCACTCTAAAGCGTAAAAACAGCTTGTTTCCAACTGATTCTCCATGTCTCTAGGCAAGGCACGCAACAATAGAACCAACAATGTCGCCTCAATTGATGCGGGTGAATGGTAGTAGTAGTATGGTACAAAGTATTGACTATTGAGAATGATAAACAAGGAAAGTATTCAAATTTATTTCTTTCATAGAATTCGGAACCTTTGTGCTTGATTTGATAATGACATGGGCAATATGGTTTTCATGCTGTCCTCCTCCAATAAAAGACTATTTTTGTGGGAGACAACAGGCAGATGAGAGTAGAGAAGATATAGAGGAGGTCATGGTGATCATATCGAAATTAATTGCTTCGGGGCTTGTGATTCTTAAGTTAATAGATTACAACTTTATTTCTTTCATACTATTGGGAACCTATGTGCTTGTAATGATATAGGCAATATGGTTTTTATGCTGTCCTCGTTGTGGGGGGCAACGGGGAGATGAGAGTAGAGAAAATATAGCAAGGCAACCTGTAGATGTAGAGCAGCCTCAAATAACTGTACAATTTGAAAGTGTAAAGGCAACCATACAGATCAACATCACCGTTTGATGTTCGAGCCTTACCACCGGTTAGAACCTTCACAAATAGAATGTGGCGAATGTGCTATATGCATGGAAGAATTCAAGAATGGGGCTACCATTCAACCTTTTGGAGTGTGCGTCCATGAATTCCATTCCTCTTGCATCTAACCTTGGTTCAATACCGGAAAAACTACTTGTCCTCTATGTCGTGAAGATTTATCAATCGCTCTGAAGACTAAGAGGCACATGGATAGGATTACAATATGAATTTTTGGTATTATTTGTGCAATACAAATTACAAATGTAGTCTATGATCAACTTGACTATGTGTATTTTGATTCTAAAAATGTAATCAATAAATTTAAAATTTAAAATTTAAAATTAAATCAATGCATTAGTGGTAAGATAATGCCTGCCTCGTAGAATATGGAAGAATCAAAGCATTAATGGTAATATATGTCTATCATAAATGAAAATATATTGAAATTCATTGCATTTCTAAAAATGGTTTTTGCAAAACTAAAATAAATCAAATTGAAGTTATAAAGAAAAGAATTAGTGAGGTTCACCCAATAATTAAAATTCAAATAAAATATTAAATGGTAGGCAGGAGAATAATTGAAATAAATTTGGGGCGCTTAATTGTTGAATCAAATTACTAATTTGAAATATGGAGATTAGTGATTAATCCCAATCAGCATTGCAATCAACCTTTATAAAGCAATAAATCAACTAAAATCAATTTTTAAACCCATTAAAGCAATAATTAGTATAAAAAATTAATTTTTATGAAATTAATTGTTGAATTAAAAATATAGATATTACCCAAATGATATTAAATAGAAATGGAATACTGATGCATTGATACGGGTGAATGGTAGTAGTAGTATGGTACAAAGTATTGACTATTGAGAATGATAAACAAGGAAATTATTCAAATTTATTTCTTTCACAGAATTTGGAACCTTTGTGCTTGATTTGATAATGACATGGGCAATATGGTTTTCATGCTTTCCTCCTCCAATAAAGGACTATTTTTGTGGGAGACAACAGGCAGATGAGAGTGGAGAAGATATAGAGGAGGTCATGGTGATCATATCGAAATTAATTGCTTCGGGGCTTTTGATTCTTAAGTTAATAGATTACAACTTTATTTCTTTCATACTACTGGGAACCTATGTGCATGTAATGATATAGGCAATATGGTTTTTATGCTGTCCTCCTTGTGGGAGGCTACGGGGAGATGAGAGTAGAGAAAATATAGCAAGGCAACCTGTAGATGTAGAGCAGCCTCAAATAACTGTACAATTTGAAAGTGTAAAGGCAACCATACAGATCAACATCACCGTTTGATGTTCGAGCCTTACCACCGGTTAGAACCTTCATAGCCGAATATGGCGAATGTGCTATATGCATGGAAGAATTCAAGAATGGGGCTACCATTCAACCTTTTGGAGTGTGCGTCCATGAATTCCATTCCTCTTGCATCTAACCTTGGTTCAATACTGGGAAAAACTACTTGTCCTCTATGTCGTGAAGATTTATCAATCGCTCTGAAGACTAAGAGGCACATGGATAGGATTACAATATGAATTTTTGGTATTATTTGTGCAATACAAATTACAAATGTAGTCTATGATCAACTTGACTATGTGTATTTTGATTCTAAAAATGTAATCAATAAATTTAAAATTTAAAATTTAAAATTAAATCAATGCATTAGTGGTAAGATAATGCCTTCCGAAGAATATGGAAGAATCAAAGCATTAATGGTAATATATGTCTATCATAAATGAAAATATATTGAAATTCATTGCATTTCTAAAAATGGTTTTTGCAAAACTAAAATAAATCAAATTGAAGTTATAAAGAAAAGAATTAGTGAGGTTCACCCAATAATTAAAATTCAAATAAAATATTAAATGGTAGGCAGGAGAATAATTGAAATAAATTTGGGGCGCTTAATTGTTGAATCAAATTACTAATTTGAAATATGGAGATTAGTGATTAATCCCAATCAGCATTGCAATCAATCTTTATAAAGCAATAAATCAACTAAAATCAAATTTTAAACCCATTAAAGCATTAATTAATATAAAAAATTAATTTTTATAAAATTAATTGTTGAATAAAAAATAAAGATATTACCCAAAAGATATTAAATAGAAATGGAATACTGATGCATTGATGCGGGTGAATGGTAGTAGTAGTATGGTACAAAGTATTGACTATTGAGAATGATAAACAAGGAAAGTATTCAAATTTATTTCTTTCACAGAATTTGGAACCTTTGTGCTTGATTTGATAATGACATGGGCAATATGGTTTTCATGCTTTCCTCCTCCAATAAAGGACTATTTTTGTGGGAGACAACAGGCAGATGAGAGTGGAGAAGATATAGAGGAGGTCATGGTGATCATATCGAAATTAATTGCTTCGGGGCTTTTGATTCTTAAGTTAATAGATTACAACTTTATTTCTTTCATACTATTGGGAACCTATGTGCATGTAATGATATAGGCAATATGGTTTTTATGCTGTCCTCCTTGTGGGAGGCTACGGGGAGATGAGAGTAGAGAAAATATAGCAAGGCAACCTGTAGATGTAGAGCAGCCTCAAATAACTGTACAATTTGAAAGTGTAAAGGCAACCATACAGATCAACATCACCGTTTGATGTTCGAGCCTTACCACCGGTTAGAACCTTCATAGCCGAATATGGCGAATGTGCTATATGCATGGAAGAATTCAAGAATGGGGCTACCATTCAACCTTTTGGAGTGTGCGTCCATGAATTCCATTCCTCTTGCATCTAACCTTGGTTCAATACCGGAAAAACTACTTGTCCTCTATGTCGTGAAGATTTATCAATCGCTCTGAAGACTAAGAGGCACATGGATAGGATTACAATATGAATTTTTGGTATTATTTGTGCAATACAAATTACAAATGTAGTCTATGATCAACTTGACTATGTGTATTTTGATTCTAAAAATGTAATCAATAAATTTAAAATTTAAAATTTAAAATTAAATCAATGCATTAGTGGTAAGATAACGCCTGCCTCGAAGAATATGGAAGAATCAAAGCATTAATGGTAATATATGTCTATCATAAATGAAAATATATTGAAATTCATTGCATTTCTAAAAATGGTTTTTGCAAAACTAAAATAAATCAAATTGAAGTTATAAAGAAAAGAATTAGTGAGGTTCACCCAATAATTAAAATTCAAATAAAATATTAAATGGTAGGCAGGAGAATAATTGAAATAAATTTGGGGCGCTTAATTGTTGAATCAAATTACTAATTTGAAATATGGAGATTAGTGATTAATCCCAATCAGCATTGCAATCAATCTTTATAAAGCAATAAATCAACTAAAATCAAATTTTAAACCCATTAAAGCATTAATTAATATAAAAAATTAATTTTTATAAAATTAATTGTTGAATAAAAAATAAAGATATTACCCAAAAGATATTAAATAGAAATGGAATACTGATGCATTGATGCGGGTGAATGGTAGTAGTAGTATGGTACAAAGTATTGACTATTGAGAATGATAAACAAGGAAAGTATTCAAATTTATTTCTTTCACAGAATTTGGAACCTTTGTGCTTGATTTGATAATGACATGGGCAATATGGTTTTCATGCTGTCCTCCTCCAATAAAAGACTATTTTTGTGGGAGACAACAGGCAGATGAGAGTAAAGAAGATATAGAGGAGGTCATGGTGATCATATCGAAATTAATTGCTTTGGGGCTTGTGATTCTTAAGTTAATAGATTACAACTTTATTTCTTTCATTCTATTGGGAACCTATGTGCTTGTAATGATATAGGCAATATGGTTTTTATGCTGTCCTCCTTATGGGAGGCAACGGGGAGATGAGAGTAGAGAAAATATAGCAAGGCAACCTGTAGATGTAGAGCAGCCTCAAATAACTGTACAATTTGAAAGTGTAAAGGCAACCATACAGATCAACATCACCGTTTGATGTTCGAGCCTTGCCACCGGTTAGAACCTTCATAGCCGAATGTGGCGAATGTGCTATATGCATGGAAGAATTCAAGAATGGGGCTACCATTCAACCTTTTGGAGTGTGCGTCAATGAATTCCATTCCTCTTGCATCTAACCTTGGTTCAATATCGGAAAAACTACTTGTCCTCTATGTCGGGAAGATTTATCAATCGCTCTCAAGACTAAGAGGCACATGGATAGGATTACAATATGAATTTTTGGTATTATTTGTGCAATACAAATTACAAATGTAGTCTATGATCAACTTGACTATGTGTATTTTGATTCTAAAAAAGTAATCAATAAATTTAAAATTTAAAATTAAATCAATTCATTAGTGGTAAGATAATGCCTGCCTCATAGAATATGGAAGAATCAAAGCATTAATGGTAATATATGTCTGTTATAAATGAAAATATATTGAAATTCATTGCATTTCTAAAAATGGTTTTTGCAAAACTAAAATAAATCAAATTGAAGTTATAAAGAAAAGAATTAGTGAGGTTCACCCAATAATTAAAATTCAAATAAAATATTAAATGGTAGGCAGGAGAATAATGGAAATAAATTTGGGGCGCTTAATTGTTGAATCAAATTACTAATTTGAAATATGGAGATTAGTGATTAATCCCTATCAGCATTGCAATCAACTTTTATAAAGCAATAAATCAACTTAAATCAAATTTTAAACCCATTAAAGCAATAATTAGTATAAAAAATTAATTTTTATAAAATTAATTGTTGAATAAAAAATAAAGATATTACCCAAAAGATATTAAATAGAAATGGAATACTAATTCATTGATAACGGTGAATGGTAGTAGTAGTATGGTACAAAGTATTGACTATTGAGAATGATAAACAAGGAAATTATTCAAATTTATTTCTTTCACAGAATTTGGAACCTTTGTGCTTGATTTGATAATGACATGGGCAATATGGTTTTCATGCTGTCCTCCTCCAGTAAAAGACTATTTTTGTGGGTGACAACAGGCAGATGAGAGTAGAGAAGATATAGAGGAGATCATGGTGATCATATCGAAATTAATTGCTCCGGGGCTTGTGATTCTTAAGTTAATAGATTACAACTTTATTTCTTTCATACTATTGGGAACCTATGTGCTTGTAATGATATAGGCAATATGATTTTTATGCTGTCCTCCTTGTGGGAGGCAACGGGGAGATGAGAGTAGAGAAAATATAGCAAGGCAACCTGTAGATGTAGAGCAGCCTCAAATAACTGTACAATTTGAAAGTGTAAAGGCAACCATACAGATCAACATCACCGTTTGATGTTCGAGCCTTACCACCGGTTAGAACCTTCGTAGCCGAATGTGGCGAATGTGCTATATGCATGGAAGAATTCAAGAATGGGGCTACCATTCAACCTTTTGGAGTGTGCGTCCATGAATTCCATTCCTCTTGCATCTAACCTTGGTTCAATACCGGAAAAACTACTTGTCCTCTATGTCGGGAAGATTTATCAATCGCTCTCAAGACTAAGAGGCACATGCATAGGATTACAATATGAATTTTTGGTATTATTTGTGCAATACAAATTACAAATGTAGTCTATGATCAACTTGACTATGTGTATTTTGATTCTAAAAAAGTAATCAATAAATTTAAAATTTAAAATTAAATCAATGCATTAGTGGTAAGATAATGCCTGCCTCATAGAATATGGAAGAATCAAAGCATTAATGGTAATATATGGCAGAAAGAAGGAATTGCGCTCATGAGTGTCTCGGCTAGGGTTTAGCCGTCATCCACAAAACTTCTGTATGATCCATGGCTACCGCGCCTCAAGCCATCTGCCCATGGAGTTTTCTGGCCTTGGAGGAGTCCCAATCTCCATCGCACATAGCCTCCTCTCAAAGGAAAACTTTTGCCCAGGCTCTTAACAACGCTTGTGATTTCCCTTATAGCCAACTTCCTCGTCCCCGGCTAATGGGGGAAACTGTTTCAATCAAAATCCCAGAGGAGGAATATAAAGCCGGTTTAGAAAGTTGCAAAAACCATCTACATGACCGTCTAATCCTCTCCAAAGGTGAGCAGCCAATCAAGGTTAATGAATTGAGAGCCAAGTTATCGGCCTTGTGGAAACCTTTGAATCAATGGGCAATGATCTCCCTAGGAAAAGGTTTTTATGAATTTTCTTTCGCTTCTGCAGAGGACCTCCGTAGTGTCTGGGTAATTGGTCAATGGAATCTCAATCCGGGAATTCTGCGTTTGTCCTCTTGGACACCAGATTTCAACCCGTACAATCAAAAGCAATCCTCTGCACAGTGTTGGGTCCGCATCTTTGGGCTGCCTCAAGAATACTGGAGACCGAAAATTATTTTTGCAATTGCGGGTGGTTTGGGTATTCCTATCAGTCTCGACGAAGCCACGAGCAAGAAGACTTTCGGCCATTTTGCAAGGGTACTGGTTGATATAGATTTAAAGGCGAAACTGCACAGTCATGTAATTGTGGAGAGAAAGGAACATGATTTTGTTGTTAATATCGAATACGAAAAGCTCCCTGCTTTTTGTACTTTCTGCCAGAACATTGGCCATTCTATCTCTAATTGCAAACGGATGAATGGCATTAACGCGGGTATTCATTCTGAACGCCCACCAGTGAGAAATTCCCGCAAGATTTATGTGCCTAAGAATACTGATCAGAACACTACTGTGATTAACTCTCAGCGTCAGACCCTTGTCAACAATGGCGTTGCTGCAACTTTGGATCCTGAAGGTGTTTCGAATGTGGTTGCCTTGGCTAATAATGCAGATTCTGTTTCTGCAGAATTTCTGGATCACCAACCTACAGCCCAAGGAATTGTCAATCCAGTTGCTACGGCCAATAATGTTGAATCTGTTTCTGCAGATTGCCCGGATCTCCATCTAGAATTTGAGGGAATCGCTGGGACAGATGTGAACCCCCTTGCTGGTTTTGTTGCAGTGCCTGACATTAATCTGATCCAACAGCCATTGGTTGCTGTGGAATTTATTTCAGAACAGCAACTAATTCAGAATGGCGTGTTGGACTCTCTAATTGGTGCAGTAAATTCTGTTTCTGCCTCTATGGTTGGTACTGTGGTGGAAGACTCTCTACAATCTTCGGATAACAGAAATATTTCTGTCATTAGGAATTCCGCCTCTGCTGCGTTACAGAATTCTGTTTTGCAAACTCCTATTGCAATTGACAACCAGATTTCAAATCAGAATGTGGCTCAGGACTTGCGGATTGTTGGCAGATTATGGAGTGATCAAATGGAGGAGGAGGAAGATGGGGTTAACCCTCCAAACATTGATCTGGTTCATGATGACTCCCGAGCGGTTAAATATTTGGCGGACAATCAGAATTTTACAGTGGTCCTAAGCAAATCTCAAAAGAAGAAACTTAAGAAAAAGGCTAACCAGAATGTGAAGAAGGATCATCTTAAAGCCCGTCATAGGGCTGGCCCTCATAACTTCGCCTAATGAAGATGCTTTATTGGAACGCTAGAGGCGTTGCCAACCTTGACACTAGGTTAGTTCTTAAAAGGTTACTGCTTGTGAATAAACCAGAATTTCTTTTCATTGCTGAACCATGGATTAGGATTGATCAATTTCCTAGAAGATTTTTCAGTAGCTTGAATCTTAAGGTTTTTGCGGTTAATGATAGAGATAATTTGGCTCCAAATCTTTGGTGCATTTGCCATGAAAACATTTCTCCGTCTGTTATTAGTAGATCTACTCAGCATGTCTCTTTTTCCATCAATTGGGAGAATCACTTGTTATATTACTCTGCTGTTTATGCGGCCACTAATTATCTTTCCCGTAGGATTTTGTGGAATGAGTTAAATCTGTTGCAGGATAACCACCCAGGATCTTGGTGCTTCATTGGTGATTTTAACGCCATTTTAGGAAATCATGAGCATAGAGGAAGAATAGTTCCATCTCAAATTTCTTGCAATGATTTCAAAGATTGGTCTGATGTTCATAGCCTCTCTCATCTGCCTACAAGAGGTTCCTTATTCACCTGGTCCAATGGAAGAAGGGGTAACAACCTCACAGAAAAGAGATTGGATAGAGTGGTTTGCAATGATGCTTGGTTGGATTCTTGGACAAGCGTCTCCTGCTGCACCTTAACTAGAAGTAAATCTGATCATTTTCCAATCCTTTTATCACTGGAAACAGCGACCAATTCTTACAGCTCGTCTTTCAAATTCCTCAGAATGTGGGCTCAACATCAGGACTGCAGTGGTATTGTATCGGAAGCTTGGAAGTTGCATGTTGTTGGATGCCCAATGTACATTCTTTCTGAAAAATTAAAGCATCTGAAACATAAGTTGAAGGTCTGGAACAAAGATGTGTTTGGAAATGTTCATGACAGAGTTAGCAAGGCTCAACAGGCCGTGGATAGAATTCAAGAGCAAACCTCTGTGCTTGGTTTTTCTGATGACCGATTTGAGCAGGAAAAAGCTACCCAAATGGAATTAAGTCTTGCTCTTTCATTCCAGGAGGAATTTTGGAGGGAAAAATCCAGAATTGATTGGCACTCCAATGGTGACAGAAACACGTCCCTCTTCCACAAGGTTACTAAATTCAGAAATACAACCAAAAAAATGTCCGTGTTGAAAAAGGATGGTCTGATTCTGGACAGAAAAGAGGATATAGAATCTGATGTCTGTGAATACTACACTTCACTATTTGCCTCTGAGAACAACTGCAGTGATAACGGTTTGATTGAGCAAGTCATATCTCCTGCAGTGAGCCTTGAGGACAACATTATGCTGACCAATCTGCCCTCTTTGGAGGAAGTAAAAAATGCAGTTTTCTCCATGAATGGTAATGGCACCCCAGGACCGGATGGCTTTGGTACCTTTTTCTATCAAAGATTCTGGGATGTGGTTGGGCATGATGTTTTTGCTGTTGTTCTTCAGTTCTTCCAGCAGGGTTGGATTTTGCCTAATTTCAACTCTAATGTGGTGGTTTTAATTCCCAAGACTCCGGAGGCCGTGTCAATTGATCAGTATAGACCAATCTCCCTGGCAAATTTTAAATTCAAAATTATTACAAAGGTTTTAGCTGACAGGTTAGCTGTGGTCGCTCCTAAGATTATCTCGTAAAATCAAAGGGGCTTCATCAAAGGTAGACATATACATGACTGCATTGGAGTCGCCTCCGAAGCTGTAAACCTTATGCACAAGCGCTCATTTGGAGGTAACATTGCTCTAAAGATTGATATCAAGAAGGCCTTTGACTCTTTAGATTGGAATTTTCTACTTAAGGTCCTTCACCAGTTTGGATTTGATCCTGTTTTCTGCAATTGGGTGAAAACTGTCTTGCTCTCTGCAAAGCTGTCCATTTCAGTTAATGGTAATCCAGTTGGTTTTTTCTCTTATAAGAGGGGCGTTAGGCAAGGTGATCCTTTGTCCCCCCTCCTTTTTTGTGTAGCTGAGGAAGTACTTAGCAGAGCTATCTCTCTTCTTGTCCAGCAAGGGAAGTTGTTACCTATGTCGAGTCCCAGAGGATACCAAGTCCCTTCTCATGTGCTATATGCTGATGACATCCTCATCTTTTGTAGGGGAACCAAGAGAAACATAGATTGTTTAATGTCTTTGTTCACAAGGTACGGTGAGGCCTCGGGCCAATTGATTAGTTTAGACAAATCCAAAGCCTATCACGGGAATGTTCCATCTAGAAGATTGACGGAGATTATTAATACCCTTGGTTTTAAACTGGGCCATCTCCCTTTTATTTATCTTGGTGTGCCCCTTTTTAGAGGCAAACCAAAGAAGATTCATCTGATGTATATTGCGGACAAGATCAAGATCAAATTGGCCAATTGGAAGGGTGCGATGTTGTCTGTTATGGGAAGGGTCCAGCTGGTCAAGTCTACAATTCAGGGTATGTTACTCTACTCTTACCAGATTTATGTTTGGCCAGCTTCCTTGTTAAAACTGCTAGATACCTGGATTAGGAACTTCATTTGGTCAGGTAGCATTGATTCTCGGAAGATAGTCATGGTTGCCTGGAACACATTGTGCTCCCCTTTTGCTGAGGGTGGCCTCGGATTGAGATCCCTTAGCTCTATTAATAAAGCGGCCTTGCTGAAAAGATGCTGGGAGCTAGTTTCTTCGGACAAACAATGGGCGCATCTCCTTCATGCCAGGGCCTTTTTGAAAAAAACCCCAATCCAGTATCACATAAGCTCCTCGATTTGGGCAGGTATGAAAAATCAAATCTTGACTGTCATAGCTAACAGTAGATGGAATGTTGGAAATGGCTCGAATATCAATTTACGGGTGATTGTTGGCTGTCCAATCCTATTGTTGATCTTCTGGATATCCCGGATAGTGTGCACCGTTTATTGCGGGCCAAGGTAGAGGATTTTATTGATCATGGCAAATGGAAGATCCCTCAAGCCATCTTGGAGCGCAACCACAATCTGTCATCTGAACTCAGGCGTATTAGCATCCCTATCTCTCCTGTGAATGACTCATTGTACTGGGCCGCCTCTAATTCTGGTGAGTTAACCTCGAAAGATGCCTACAATTTCCTGTTTCCGGTAACATCTGCTCAATCTTGGTGTAAGCTTATTTGGTCCACTTCTATTCCTCCATCCAAATCTTTCCTCATCTGGCGCCTCATTCATAATAAGGTCCCAACTGAGGATAAGCTCTGGTCTCGTGGATGTCATGTGGTTTCCATTTGCAGTTTGTGTTGCCAGGATTATGAAACTTCAGATCACCTATTTTTTGGTTGCAGATTTGCTCTTCGGTTCTGGCACTGGCTTAGTTATGTGTTGAACATGCCTATTGATACCTCTTCAATCCAAACTGTCCTTTCGGTTTGCAGCAGAAAATGGAGCTCTCAAGTCAGAGACATCATTGTCTCTGCAATTGTAAACGTTATTGGGGGCATTTGGTTTTGTAGAAACCAACTTAAATTTGAAGGGAAGGTAATATCTTTTGAGGCTTCTTTGAATTTGGTCCGGCTAACGTGGCTTTGTCTGGAAATTCTTCTTCAGGTTCCATGTCTTCTTCCATTGAGGAATTCATTATTTTAAAGCACTTCCAGGTTATTGGAAAGCCCATTCGAGCTCCAGTGATTAAGGAGATTTTTTGGTATCCTCCAAAAACGGGTTGGGTTAAGGCTAACAGTGACGGTGCAGCCAGAGGTTCCCCTGGAAGGGCTGCTTGTGGTGGTATTTTTATGGACAGCAGCTCAGCCATTCTGGGTTGTTTTTCCTATCATATTGGAATATATGATGCTTTCTCTGCTGAGATCATGGGCGCCATTCTCTCCATTGAATTGGCACATAAGAAGAATTGGCACAAGCTTTGGCTTGAGTGTGACTCAAAATTGGCAGTGGAATCTTTCTCCAACCCAAAGTTGGTTCCTTGGCCTCTTCGTAACAGATGGATGAATTGTCTGAGCTTAACTAAGGAAATGCATTTTGGTTGCTCACACATTCTTAGAGAGGGAAATTCCTGCGCTGACAAATTAGCAAATTATGGCATTCTTTCCCAGGGGTTTGTCTGGTGGAATTTAGGTCCTAGTTTTATTTTACAAGACTTCTTCCGGAATAGGATTGGTCTGCCTAATTATAGGTTTAAATAACTCTGTTTCTTTCATGGGTTTTGGTGTTGTCCCCCCATGCTTTGTATTGTTTTCTCCTTTTTAATAAATTTATGGTGTGCTGCAAGTGATTGGTGGGGCTTGGGGTGCCAACATAGTTGGGATGTCATGTCTCCACAGTGATGCCTTTGCACCCCATTTTGGTTAAAAAAAAATTGAAGTTATAAAGAAAAGAATTAGTGAGGTTCACCCAATAATTAAAATTCAAATAAAATATTAAATGGTAGGCAGGAGAATAATGGAAATAAATTTGGGGCGCTTAATTGTTGAATCAAATTACTAATTTGAAATATGGACATTAGTGATTAATCCCAATCAGCATTGCAATCAACCTTTATAAAGCAATAAATCAACTAAAATCAAATTTTAAACCCATTAAAGCATTAATTAGTATAAAAAATTAATTTTTATAAAATTAATTGTTGAATAAAAAATAAAGATATTACCCAGAAGATATTAAATAGAAATGGAATACTGATGCATTGATACGGGTGAATGGTAGTAGTAGTATGGTACAAAGTATTGACTATTGAGAATGATAAACAAGGAAAGTATTCAAATTTATTTCTTTCACAGAATTTGGAACATTTGTGCTTGATTTGATAATGACATGGGCAATATGGTTTTCATGATGCCCTCCTCCAATAAAAGACTATTTTTGTGGGAGACAACAGGCAGATGAGAGTAGAGAAGATATAGAGGAGGTCATGGTGATCATATCGAAATTAATTGCTTCGGGGCTTGTGATTCTTAAGTTAATAGATTACAACTTTATTTCTTTCATACTATTGGGAATCTATGTGCTTGTAATGATATAGGCAATATGGTTTTTATGCTGTCCTCCTTGTGGGAGGCAACGAGGAGATGAGAGTAGAGAAAATATAGCAAGGCAACCAGTAGATGTAGAGCAGCCTCAAATAACTGTACAATTTGAAAGTGTAAAGGCAACCATACAGATCAACATCACCGTTTGATGTTCGAGCCTTACCACCGGTTAGAACCTTCATAGCCAAATGTGGCGAATGTGCTATATGCATGGAAGAATTCAAGAATGGGGCTACCGATTTATCAATCGCTCTCAAGACTAAGAGGCACATGGATAGGATTTCAATATGAATTTTTGGTATTATTTGTGCAATACAAATTACAAATGTAGTCTATGATCAACTTGACTATGTGTATTTTGATTCTAAAAAAGTAATCAATAAATTTAAAATTTAAAATTTAAAATTAAATCAATGCATTAGTGGTAAGATAATGCCTGCCTCATAGAACATGGAAGAATCAAAGCATTAATGGTAATATATGTCTGTCATAAATGAAAATATATTGAAATTCATTGCATTTCTAAAAATGGTTTTTGCAAAACTAAAATAAATCAAATTGAAGTTATAAAGAAAACAATTAGTGAGTTTCAACCAATAATTAAAATTCAAATAAAATATTAAATGGTAGGCAGGAGTATAATGGAAATAAATTTGGGGCGCTTAATTGTTGAATCAAATTACTAATTTGAAATATGGAGATTAGTGATTAATCCCAATTAGCATTGCAATCAACCTTTATAAAGCAATAAATCAACTAAAATCAAATTTTAAACCCATTAAAGCATTAATTAGTATAAAAAATTAATTTTTATAAAATTAATTGTTGAATAAAAAATAAAGATATTACCCAAAAGATATTAAATAGAAATGGAGTACTGATGCATTGATGCAGGTGAATGGTAGTAGTAGTATGGTACAAAGTATTAACTATTGAGAATGATAAACAAGGAAAGTATTCAAATTTATTTCTTTCACAGAATTTGGAACCTTTGTGCTTGATTTGATAATGACATGGGCAATATGGTTTTCATGCTGTCCTCCTCCAATAAAAGACTATTTTTGTGGGAGACAACGGGCAGATGAGAGTAGAGAAGATATAGAGGAGGTCATGGTGATCATATCGAAATTAATTGCTTCGGGGCTTGTGATTCTTAAGTTAATAGATTACAACTTTATTTCTTTCATACTATTGGGAACCTATGTGCTTGTAATGATATAGGCAATATGGTTTTGATGCTGTCCTCCTTGTGGGAGGCAACTGGGAGATGAGAGTAGAGAAAATATAGCAAGGCAACCTGTAGATGTAGAGCAGCCTCAAATAACTGTACAATTTGAAAGTGTAAAGGCAACCATACAGATCAACATCACCGTTTGATGTTCGAGCCTTACCACCGGTTAGAACCTCCATAGCCGAATGTGGCGAATGTGCTATATGCATGGAAGAATTCAAGAATGGGGCTACCATTCAACCTTTTGGAGTGTGCGTCCATGAATTCCATTCCTCTTGCATCTAACCTTGGTTCAATACTGGAAAAACTACTTGTCCTCTATCTCGTGAAGATTTATCAATCGCTCTCAAGACTAAGAGGCACATGGATAGGATTACAATATGAATTTTTGGTATTATTTGTGCAATACAAATTACAAATGTAGTCTATGATCAACTTGACTATGTGTATTTTGATTCTAAAAAAGTAATCAATAAATTTAAAATTTAAAATTAAATCAATGCATTAGTGGTAAGATAATGTCTGCCTCATAGAATATGGAAGAATCAAAGCATTAATGGTAATATATGTCTGTCATAAATGAAAATATATTGAAATTCATTGCATTTCTAAAAATGGTTTTTGCAAAACTAAAATAAATCAAATTGAAGTTATAAAGAAAAGAATTAGTGAGGTTCAACCAATAATTAAAATTCAAATAAAATATTAAATGGTAGGCAGGAGAATAATGGAAATAAATTTGGGGCGTTTCATTGTTGAATCAAATTACTAATTTGAAATATGGAGATTAGTAATTAATCCCAATCAGCATTGCAATCAACCTTTATAAAGTAATAAATCAACTAGAATCAAATTTTAAACCCATTAAAGCATTAATTAGTATAATGGAAACAAATTTGCACCCCCACACCCAATTGCACCTACAACGTCGCTATTTCCCCTACTCCCCCTGTTTCTCTCGCTATTTCCCTAATTTGTTGTTTATGCTTTTGTCATAAATGCTTAATTAGAAGACTTCTAAAAATTTGGAATTGATTAACGTCTTTTGACAGATTGAATATTTTGTTACAATATTTATTTTAATTTCAAGTTTCTTAGAAATGTAACATATTTTTAAATTATTTTTGGCTAAGGTGCCAACCTAGTTGGGATGTTAGTCTCTATTGTGATGCTTTTGCATGCCTCTTTACTTTAAAAAAAAAATTTCTCTTATTGTGTACTATTTTTTTTCATATCTATATCTTTGACAATTAAAATCTATGAGATCAAAATACCAACTAATATATTCACCAAAAAAAAAGACTAAGAAATATAGGGACATTAAAGTGCAGATGAACACTGTGACACCCTAAACCCGACATTACATGGTTACACAATTGCGGAAATATTTCTGATTTACAATGCTGGTTACTTTTGGAAAGTATCATTTTCTCGATGGATGAGTACACTAAAAATGGTAGTTGATTTTTTTTGGAAATGATGAAACAAGATAAAGGTGATAACACTCAGAACATGAATTGAAGACAACATATATATATGTATATATATATATATATAACATGTCCTAATGAGAGGCAAGTTCCAGTACATAAGATAGGGCCTTATCAACGGCCATTGCAACAGAATTAGACATCTAGAAGATACAACTTAAAAGAGAGTAAGTAAAGACACAGGGGAAGAGGGTCCGGAACCACATCCAAAAAGGTAACTCTAAAAATTAGATGACGGAAGACTATCCACAAAACGCTCCGAACTGGTTACTGATATTGAATGCATGCAGGGTCTCCACAAATGCTCCCACGAGACGAGACATCAGGTAATGGATCTATGACGTCGCCGCCCTCATCTACGGAATCGTCGTCGTCATCATGATCCATAACGTGATTCTCCAGCTCATTCTCCTCCATGACCTCATAGAAGTCTTCCTCAGGGTCCTCCTCAATCGGTGCTGCCAGCTCTACGTCTAGAGGTGGTGGGTCATGGAGCAGTCCGTTAGCTCTCAGCGTGTGAAGGTAATACCAAGGCTGAGGTAGAGCTACCCTCCTAGTCTCCACGGTACGGCTCTTACGGATTGGGTCTCCATCAACTTTTAAATCGGTTGTGGTGATGGCTCCGTGGTATGTGGCAGATGTCGCCCCTGGATGTATCAGCCATGCCCCGGCATTCCATGTGTCGTTTAAGACCTCAGTCTTCGACGTTGCCAGCACAAGTGGGATATTGGGATCCATTTGAACTCATATACGTACGGCGATGCCAAAAAGGAAGAGAGAATAACAAGTAGAAATGAAAGAGTGAGATACCGACAACGGATATATCGAACAACAACCATACACATGATATATACAACACCTTGGCATATTAACATTTTAAACATTACTCATAGGTAAACAACAAGTATTATTTCAGTGGGTCTCATACCCGAATCAATCAATTTTATAAAGATAATGCATGACACTTCAATCATCAGGCTCTAATATTAATCTCATGAGATACCACCACCGTTTTATCATTAAGAAAGAAAGATTTGATCAGGCTCATACGCCACATGTGGCAAGTTGTCTCCATCACCTCATGTACCCGGATCAACACCATCACGAATCCCTTATAACGGCCATTCGGATGTATACATCATCAAATACCACATCTTAAGCGGGTATCCGGTAACTCAAGCACGTCTGCCAAGGGGAAATGTATATGAATAAAAGACTTTTTTAACGAGACCTTTCCTTGTGTTCACTCTTTTCCGTTGTCGAAGCCAAAGGCTAACGACTATCACAATTTTCATCACTTGAAAATTAATAACACAGGACGCACAGTCCGAGTGCTCAATCACAACACCTTAGACCGAGGCCGCAATCCAAGGTTGTGGTCATAGAAACAATTATAATTTTATCCATGTTTTATTTCAACATGATAAGGACTCCTAGCCCATAACAATGAAATTAGAACACACAGTCCTCAATTCCAAGATTTGGACTCCTAGCCCATAATATCACAACTTGGACCCTTGGTCCATAATTCTTGATACGGATCCCAGATCGCGTACTTATAACTGAATACTAGAGGCAACGTCTCGCGAACTAGATTCTCTTTCACATGTGCTTACTTTATGCTCAGTGAAAATCAAAAACCACAACAAAACCTCGGTCACCTATCCAAGTAACCGGAACGTTTCTAAATCATTTAGGAGAAAATCTTTTCCTTTACAAATTCTTTTATAAAACATTTGGAAAGTCATTTGCTTTTGAAATCCTTGATGGAATAGGGTCAAATATTTTCAAAGGGGTTTTTCCTCCAGGAAACACATAGTTCGAAAAAGGTTTTCTCTCATACAAACTTTGGATCATAAAAAGGTAGTTTCTAAACACCTCAATGCTTCTTTTCAAAACTAGAATCTCATTTTCTTGAAGTAAGCGTTTTAAACAAGGAACTTTTGTAAATGAAACCAATACTTTCAAAGTTCTATTCAAGGCTTATTAAGGCTTTTAATCCTTATAATCATTGTGCACAGACTCAAGTCCAGCTTCTCAAACTTCAATCAACAGTAATATATTCTCAACAACAATATCACAGTTAATGATAGTTCATCACATATATACAACTAACAATACTTTAAGGCAAGTAATAATCAACTTCAAGTAATATTCACCATAGTTCAAGAAAATAAGTCATTCAAGTGTTTGCTCTACATCATAATAATATTCAAATCACTCAAGTAAACACATGCACACATGCATATAGTCATTGAATATCCCTAGGAAATCCCCTCTTACTTTCTGTGAAGGTAAGAAGATTAGATGCTCGAACAGGTATGTCAAGAACGTCCTCGTTTCCTCCGTGATGGAAGTCTAAGGTTATGAACACAAAATCATAAGTTAAAATCAAACAAGAACACTAAAGCACAAGGTGTAGGTTCGGCCAAGACTAGTTCTTAGGGTTAGAGATTCCCGAAAATTATACAACTCATCGATTTATGATCCTTAAGTGTTAGGAGTTCATAAACAATGATCATTTAACAAAGTTGAATTAAAATCCCACTAAGTTATACACTTAGGGTATTCGGCCAAGGCTAGTAAAATAGGTTATCATTCACCAAACTTTCCAATCTCTTAGGTTTATCATCCATATGCATTAAGGAGCTCAAAACCATGATCATTTTGGAAAAATAAGAACAAGGTATCCTAGGTCCATAACCTTCTAGGTTCGGCCTTCATAGGATTTATAGTCTAGAAATCTTTAAACTTTCCAATCTCTTAGACTTAGCATCCAAATATCTTATGGAGCTTAAGTCCATGATCATCTTGGAAAACAATGGAAACTTATACATTCCAATCTCTTAAACTTAGCATCCAAATACCTTATGGAGCTCAAGTCCATGATCATCTTGGAAAACAATGGTAACTTAAACATTCCAATCTCTTAGACTTAGCATCTAAATGTCTTATGGAGCTCAAGTCCATGATCATCTTGGAAAAAAGAAAGTAATACATACTAGCTTTAATAACATAGAATAAACAAGTTAGAAATCCTTAAACTTTCCAATCTCTTAGACATAGCATCCAAATATCTTACACAGCTCAAGTCCATGATCATCTTGGAAAAATAAAAGTAATACATATTAGCTTTAATAACATAGAATAAACAAGTTATAAATCCTTAAACTTTCCAATCTCTTAGACTTAGCATCCAAATCTTATGGAGCTCAAGTCCATGATCATCTTGGAAAAATAAAAACTCAAACATCCTAGCACCTAAACTCTAAGTTTCGCCCATCATAGGATGATGAGGAAAATATTCATTGTTTTAACAATAGCTCTTAGGTTTAGAATCACAAGGTATTAAGAGTTCTAAATCCATGATCAATACTTGGAAAGTTGAAACATAGTATCCTAGGCCTACTTATTCATATTTTTCGGCCATTATAGGAACATGCTATCAAAATTCCAAGATTTATAGATTCAAGATCAAGGGATAGTTAGAAACTCAAACACATGATCATATTCCAAAAGTTGAAACAAAAACTTCCTAGGTCACAAATGCAAGCATTCGGCCTTCATTGGAAGAGATCGGTAGAGATTTTTGTTTCAGACAACCTCTTAGTATGTGAAAATATAAGTTAATACAAGACTATAGAAAGTGGTTTCAACTTAAAAGGAGTTTTCTACCTTTTTAGATAGATTTTAGAAGTTTAAAGAATACAAAGAACACATAATGTAAACTAAGAAATAAAAGATTAAACTTGCAAAAAGATTCATATGAGAGCATTGCCCTTAGTATAAGGAAGAACTTTAATGAAGAACTTAAGTAGAAAAGATGAATAAAAACTAAAGCTTTAAGAGCTTGAACTTTTAGAAGAAAGAAGAAGATGAAGGTTTAGTGGAGGTTGAAGGAGGAGGATGATGAAGTGAAAATGAAAGGGGTATATATAGAGTGGGGGGACGAAGTCCACGGTCAAAGGGGAGAGGAGGGAGAGCTTCACTAGTGCAATAAGTACTTTTTACGTCAGTTAAAATTGATTTTTTACGTCAGAATACTGACTGACGTAAATACAGCTGACGTTAATAGTTAATATTTTAACGTCAGTTGAGAATTGACGTTAAATATAAAACTATTAACGTTAGTTCTTTAACACAACTGACGTTAATTTTGTAAAAATTAACGTCAGTTGTTTAAACAACTGACGTTAAACATATAACTATTAACGTCAGTTCTTTAAGACAACGGGCGTTAATTTTGTTAAAACTAACATCAGTTGTTATAAAGAACTGACGTTAAAGGTTTAATTTTAACGTCAGTTGTTTATTACAACTGACGTTAATAGTGTACTGTATATTTTATAAAATACTATTAACGTCAGTTGTTTGATACAACTGACGTTAATATATTTTTTTTTTAAAATTCAGTTTTAAAATATCACTCCCCTCAACTATCCCTGCATTCAGTAAATATCCCAGTAACACAGAATATCACACACATTACAGAATTGCAAAGGAAAAATGGAACAATGGGGGGACTTAAAACCAAAACCCATGTATATATATAAATAAATTTTAGTTCCAATGTCCAAAAAACAAAACTACCAATCTAAGGATATATATATACATGTTATTAATTAGTTTCTAAAGTCTAACAAAAAAACTATTTATCTAAGTATTGCGGAGGTATCTTGTCAATTCCTTTTTCAGCCGCATACTTGAAGAAGAATTCAGCGAAGCGCATCCTCAAGTCTCTTAACTCATCTTCTTGAATAGGCGATTGGTCGTTAAATGCCTACACACGTTCAACTAATAACAATAACATCAATGCAAGTCATCTTCAAAACTATAATATATAATTTAACAAGTTGTTTAAATATTCCCTTATTCCATCCATCCGTAATAGATGTGGAGACTATGTTCAGCATATGAAGCATCACATAATAGCCGCACGACCACCCGTCATTTTGAAATCGAGACTACCAACAAAATTAATTTCAATGTCAGTTGAATATACATATAAATTAGTAATTATAATATTGATTATTTGATAAATAAACTACCAAACCTTTATGATGTTCCATACAGGATTTGCTTTAGCCTTAGAAGTCCTACTTCTCCCATTGGCGCAACTTATGCTACTCGCCTTCAGCGCGCTATCATAAACAAATAATCATGTCGATCAATTAACAAATTCATATATCATGTGTGTAATAAACTAAAAACAACTGATATTAAAACTTAAATTAAATTTAAGATTAGTTACTTACATATTTACAGCTTCCAACACCACCTGTGGCGGCTGTTGGTGGAGAGAGCAATAGAATATGACAATATGCCTAGACGGGTGAAGTACGAACAACTGCCAATGGCTTTTCATATAGTAGGGAGCCAGATATAATTCTTTCTGATTGTCTCCCAACAAGTTCCCTAAGTATTTACTCAATGCATCGCCAGCAAAGAAATCGGGCAGAAGGATTGACGGATCTAAGAAGCCGTAAACTGATGCAACACCCTTATCAAGTTGAAGACGATGGAGATACCTAAGATATGAAAAGGTGTGGATGTTAATTACATAATATATATATTGAAATTAAAATAAATTATTAAATGGAAAAATACCAAAAATAAATAAGCTATAAAATTAACTTACGTGCACCAGAGACTCAAAACATTGCTGGCCATCCAGACGTTATTTTTGCAGGCGTTCCCGAGATCGTCACCACAGAAGGAAAATATCCTCCATTGATCTGGGTGTGCCACCCATCCATCGTGCTCCAATGGACATTCAAAAATATCAAACGCATAATCCTCACCAAGTGAGAACAAACGAGTGATAGGTGACAGCGACACCGACGTCGACTTGGCCTTCAGTTTAGGAAAAATAAAATAGATAAGTTGTTGATAATTAAAAAAAACACAAGTAATTATTTGACTAATTTGGACATTAATAATGAATACATACCTTTGTTAACATTTCGAGCTCACGTCGTTTGGAGTCCAACTCAATCTCACGCCTTTTCATTTCCAACTCATGCTCATGGCGTTGGACTTCGAACTCCCCCTCCCTAGATGCCAACTCATCGTCCTCCACATGTGCCCTACTAAAACTCTCTTTTGTGCTCACATGTGAAGGGTTGTCATGCCCTGCGGTGTCCTGGGATGTACCGACGGAGGAAAGCTCTCTGGCAAGCGCCTGCTTGAATTCTGGGTTGGATATTAAGCTTTGCATCAGATGTGTTGTAATAGCTGGGTTGGACATGAGTCTTTGAGTAATGTCAGCCAAAATTGATGCTTCATCGACCACCCACTTTCGTGAAGCAGACTTGCCATAATATTCTTTGATGGTCACGTTCCCAGGAACACCGAGAACCCGACCAGGATGGTCTTTCTTGCCTAGAGCAGTCATCAAGACGTCCCGCCGTCCAGAAGGGACGAATGAGCCCTCGGAGGATTGTGCTTTAAGATCCATCTACAATGAAAAAAATGAAAAAACGTGCAAGTGAAAATTTTTGCAAATATCTATACAAATATCAATTGAAATCAAGTTAATTATTTACTTACAATCTTATCTGCCACTTCGTGAGTGGCATCGACTTTAAAAGATCCCGTCTTTGTCATGCGGCCGGCTAACCAGACATCCTCACGGTCGATGTCCGACGGAGGACTTAATGGTGTGCCCTCAGGCACCTCTCCTCTTTCAATCCTAGCAGAGTGCTCTTACTGCTTCGCCCTCAGCCTATCCGCCAGCATCTGCTCGATCCGAGTCTGGTACCCACCCCGAGACATGGTGTGGCGGTGGACGTTCTTCGCCTGATTCTGCCGACCCTTATTTGCCTTAACCTATTCAAACAGAAACACATAATTAAATACAGTTAAATGATCTATAAGAAGCATACAAAATTAACTTAATCAACCAACCTGAAATTCTCCATCCTGTCGACTCCTGGCAAACATATCCCAAGTATCCTGATCAATCCAGGGATAATCCGAGAACATTTTATCAAGCCGCTTCTTCCCAGATACATAGTACCTGGTAAGATCATGCTTGAACCCATTCCAACGCTTTGATGCCATTTTCATACATTTATGACGATGATCCTCGTCATTTGGCACAGTCCAAGCTACCTACACATTAAATACATAACAACTGGATGGATTATAACTCGGATAATTATCTAATAATGTAAATCAAACGAATGTAAAGGTAAAATACCGTGATAGCCTCCCAAATCTTATCCTTAACGTTCTGTGGAACGTCATTCCAGTGGTTGTAGTTGATTCTTACGTGCTGCTTCGCTTGTAGAAACACCCACTTATTAAATTCTTTAGCACGGGGTCCCTGGTCATTTAGATTAGCATCGAAGGACACCTCAAGCTTCTATCCGCTTTGCCTGTCCTTCTCTAGTTTCTTCAACGAGGTGGCTCCTCTACCCCGTTTCCTATGAGCCTGTGATGTCTGTATGGACAAAAAAAATGATAAAATAGAGGGTTGTAACATTATAAACTTACATTAAAAAGAAGGACTAAAGATAGTATATAACATGTAAACTTACACTAGAATCAGGCGTAGGCGTGATCGGGTCCTGCGAAGCCCCCACAGTGTCCTCCCGTGCATGTGGGCTATCCGACTAATCCATATGTATGCCTGTTCAGAAACAATATATATGTATTAACATAGGTTATAACTCAAAATAAATACAGAAGTATAAATAAAAATAACTAGATAGGTCCTGTAGATATACAAAACATCTATCCAATATAAGGACAATACGGGAGATTGAAAACTATAGTTTTTGAAGATTGCCAAGCACTGGTCACGGCCTGGCAGTGATGTCCATCACGGCCGTAACGTGCCAACTAAACCAGACCCTCACATGCAGAACTGATCACGGTCTAGCCGTGATGAGCATCACGGCCGTGACAAATCAACCAGCAGAGCAACATGCACTCAAAACCAAAAATAGAGACATTCCAAACAACTCAAACTCACGGTTTCAAGTTTCAACTACTGAGACTACAGTTTCAGCATACACTCAAAACCAAAAATAGAGACATTCCAAACAACTCAACCTCACAGTTTCAAGTTTCAACTACTAAGACTACAGTTTCAACATACACTCAAAACCAAAAATAAAAAAATGTGCCCTAAAGACTCACCAGAAATAGGCGCTCGCGTGGTGGTGGGGGGGAGCTTGAGTGGTGGCCAACGTTCGATGTGGTTACTGAGAGCAGAGGGACAAGGAGAGTTAGTGCGCGGGAAGGGGAAAGAGAGATGTCAAGTTATTGCAAAGAATGAGCGGGAAAGACAGAGTTAGGGGTTAAGAGTGTACCTCACGGTGGTGGCGAAGAAGCCCTCGCGGTGGTTGCGGTGGAGATGAGCTTGCGATTAGGGCAGAGTGAGAGTGAGAGTGAGGGTTGAGAGTGAGGGTTGAGCATGATGAAAATAGAAAAGAGACGTACAGAGCGAAGTGCAGAAGGCGCGGGGGTGTAAACGATATAATCAAAATAAAACAACATTTTACGTCAGTTGTTTGTAAAAACTGACGTTAAAGGACGCGGGTGTAAACGTTATAATCAAAATTAAACAACATTTTACGACAGTTGTTTGTAAAAACTGACGTTAAAGGATATTTAATTAACGTCAGTTTTATTAAGAAACTGGCGTAAAAAATAAAAAACTTTTAACGTCCGCTGTTGAAGACAACTGACGTTAAAAGTGTTCTGAATAAACATTAATTCCTTTGACTACTGTGTTACTACCCCTGAGCATTAAGTTTATAGATCAGTTTTCAAGAAAACCAGTATCTCTTCTCTATATAGGATATAGGATTATTTACGTCAGCTAGTTATTTAACTGAAAATCACACTTTTAACGTCAGTTGTATTAAACAACTGACGTTAAAAGTTTATTAGTTTCTTCAAAAGCATTCATTCCTTTGACTACTGTGCTACTTACCCATTCACCTTGTAACCTAATCCTCTTAATGAGCATTAAGTTTTTAGATCAGTTTTCAAGAAATTCAGGTAGTCTCTCTTCTCTATATAAAGAACCATATTCTTTTGTATCAGTCGATCTGTATTACACCCCCCTCTTTTCCTCTATATTTCGTGCTTTTTCCTTCACAATATGCCTCTATCATATTTGAGGTGTTGTTATTTCTTACTATTCCTAGACTTAAAGGTCTCTGTCTTAATGGTAAAAAAACTTCTGAGGTTGAGTAAATCACATAACATGGATGGTAAGGTTGGGTAAATCACATAATGTGATTCCCTCACTTTATTTCATCACCGTCATCCCTTTCACTTTGCTTTGGAAGCAAGTGACTGTGGATTCAAGACGATGCATCAAGGAATTCCAGTGAAGGAGAAGATGCAAAGATCCATTTCAATGTGGATTCACTTTTGCATCATGGAATTCAAGTGAGGGAGGAGATGCATCCATTGGAGTTTCTGAGGACAGGACTGAGAAGAAAATGATGTTGAAGCAAAACTTTTTTATATTTTAGGGCTATGTTGGAGAAATTTTTTATCTTTTAATCATTTAATTGTAACTTATGAATCGCTTCAATGAGATACGATTTGATTATACATATAACTTGTTTTTATGTTAAGTGTTTATTTATTTTAATTTGCATAAGAATTTGTTTACTAATTCAAGCTAATTAATGAAGATTAAAAATAAACTTGTTTAAAAAAAAGTTTAGAAATAAACTGCACTATATATATGGAGTGACTTGTGTTAAGAGTGACAATAGGGCATTTCAGATAGGGATATAGGATTATTTACGTCGGCTATTTATTTAACTGAAGTAAAAATCACACTTTTAACGTCAGTTGTATAAAAAAACTGACGTTAAAAATAAATATTTTTTATTTAAACAAGTTTTAACGTCAGTTGTATTAAACAACTGACGTTAAAGGTATATAAGTTTCTGCAAAAACATTCATTCCTTTGACTATGCTGTGCTACTTACCCATTCACCTTGGAACCTAATCCTCTTAATGATCAACTTAATTTTTTAGCAACTTACCACACCTAGTAACTTCATCCTCTGCTCCAATAAATAGCTTCCTTCCTTCCTTTTATTTTCTGCTTCACAATATGGCTCTGCCATGGAGATTAACTTCATCACTCTTTCTTCCTATTCCTAGACTCAAAGATCTTTGTCTTAATGGTCAAACAACTTCTGAGGTTGTGTAAATCACATAACATGGGTGATAAGGTTCTGTAAATCACATAATGTGAGTTTCTCACCTTATCATCCTTCCGTAGAATCGGCTGCTACAGTTCCAAAACCTTAGCTTATGAATGACCACATTATCAGCATGTACCTCGATTCCAACATGAGTAACACCATCACTGCTAGACATGGTCACATTCGGAGTATAGTTTTCCCTTTGGCATATTTCACAAAACTCTCTGATGGGATGTAGCTTTAATGTTTCGGGTGTGATAAGGGGTTCCAAAAGTGGCCTTATGCTTTGCCACACAACCTCCTCATTGAATTCTGGAAGACTCAGTTGCTCGACTCTCCTCTCTTGCTCACCCGTGAAGGGAACGAAGCCTCAACAAATGTTTAGGATTTTAAACCCTTTCAATGTAACTTTTTATAGGATTTTAAACCCTTTCAATCTTCTGTATCTGTCTGTATTACACTTCATGAATGAGATCCAGTTTGGGTTATTGATTCAACTTATACTTCGCACATATATTTTAGTTTTCAAAACAGAAACAGAAAACATCAAAGCAATTGTGAAACTGAAACTTTGAGGAAGGTAATGCGGAAGGGTACGTATACTAGATAAAAAAAATTATTAAAATAACCTTTAACGCCAGTTGTTGTAAGGACTGACGTTAAAAGTGAAGTGACTCACTTTTAACGTCAGTTCGATAAAGAACTGACGTTAAAATGTTCGCTATTAACGTTAGTTGTTTATTGAACTGACGTTAAAAGTGAGTCACTTCACTTTTAACGTCAGTCCTTACAACAACTGACGTTAAAATTGAATTAATGAAGTCTGATATTTACAAAACTGCCACCGCCCCCTTTTTAACGTCTAGCTTTTG
Organism: Sophora flavescens; assembly: GCA_030762895.1. NCBI lineage: Eukaryota > Viridiplantae > Streptophyta > Magnoliopsida > Fabales > Fabaceae > Sophora > Sophora flavescens. The sequence goes on along the minus strand of CM061069.1, from coordinate 99,359,956 downwards.
GTTAACTGACGTAAACCTTTACCGTCTAATGTATATTTTCCACTAGTGCTTGTTGAGCAAGCTTGGTGGTTTAATGCATGATTGGATGGACGAATAGAGAGAAATGACTTTTGGATTAGAATAGTATTATAATTTGAAAAGTGTGATGATTACACTTTTAGAGTGTGTCATAGCCTCTTCCATCATGTCTCCTTACTTCTTTTATGGTCCCTAATCTGCTTCATTTCGTACCCGGTTGCATTTCCGATCGTAAATCTTCCGACGTTTTCACCCGAATAAAATATTTTATTTTATTTTTGAACGAAAATTTTAAAAATAACCAAGGTGGAAGGAAACATAATAAAAACACTAATTGTCGCGTTCTTGGGTCAAAATTAGGTTTTCACAGTAAACTTGTACCGGCAGTGAAAACGCAGACCGGCTTCCGTCTGAATTTTCAACCGAAATTTTTACCGTGACTTCATATGATATAACAACACAAGAAAATGATTTTATTTTAATTAAAATCATCCTCTAAGTTTAATCTAAAGTAAACATATTTAAATATGTATTTACTACTACAGAAGACATAGGAAAAACAGAGTGTTACAAACACGACAGCTAGACAAGTATCGAATATTTTTGTTACAATGTTTATTTTAATTTTGAGTTTAATGGAAATGTAACATCTTTTTAAATTATTTCTATTATAATTTAAATTTTTTTTCTTATTCCATATTCCATACTATTTTTTCATATTTATATCCTTGACAATTAAAATCTACGAGACAAAAAGACCAACTAATATAGGGACATTAAAGAGTAGATGAACACAACAACTCGACAAGTGTGAATGGGAACGAAATTGAACTACAAAGTTAAACTTTTGATTTTATGAGGAGAATGATGAAAACATATGCATCTCAACAACGATTTATTATGTTTTTTTTTTTTACTTCATATATGATGTGAGACAATATTTTTATATATTCAATTGAAATTATATTGGCTTGATATTTTTAAAATAAAATAAAATAAATGAATATTTTTTATAAAAACCATAAAAACAATTCAATCAAGTATTTATAGTTTATTCTTGAACTAATAAGCAAAAAAAGTCTGGTATTCAATTAAATAGAGTTAATTTGAATTTAAATAATTTAACATTTACATTAATACAAAAAATTAAAAGAAATATTTGTTTAACTTTCCTAAAGAAAATTACATATTTCGAGTTATATTTTGAAAATTTCCGTTAAAGTTTTGTTCTTAAAAATGCATTGTGATATTTGGACTAGTATTAAAATTTCAAAATTAAAAAATTACCATTTTCAAAGTTTCTATTTTAATAAATTTGATTGTATATTAAAACTTTTTTAAAATTAAATTTACTTTAACATTAGCAATTAAATTTATAATATTTTTCTCTGTCAAATAATTTTATTTCGATGAAATAATTTCCTTTCACAAGAGTCATTTTTTATTCACTTTCCTTATTGAGATATAAACAAATCGTATTCATGAGACAAATATTTTCATTTGAAATTGGAATAGACTCCTCTAAAATGAGTAAAGTTATAAAGTGAGGAGGGTGAATTTAGCTTTGATTAGTTAAAGTAGGTTGAAAACATTAAAAATAATATCATATCTAAATATATTTTTTTAAAATGGCTAGCTTGCACGAAAAAAAGGATAAATAAATCAAGTAGATTTAAAAGAGATAATAAAAATATGGTTGACAATTATATTTTCTAAAAATGGTTAACTCACACCAAGAAAATGGGAGAAATAAATCAAATAAATTTTCAAAAGAGAATAAAAAATAATATAATAAATGAATATATTTTCTAAAAATATTTAACTTACACGGGAAAAATAACATGAAAAATAAATCAAATAGATTTTCAAGAGAGAATAAAAATAATAAAATGATAGATAATTATTATTATTTTAAAAAATGTTTATCTTGCATAGGAAAAAGAGAGAAATAAATCAAACAGACTTTGATGTGAGAAGGAAAAAATAACATGATAAATAAAGTGATTAACTTGTACGGAAAAGGAAGAAATGGTAGAAATAAATAAAATATATTTTCAAGAGAAAATAAAAATATTAATATGATAGATAAATAAATTTTCTAAAAATTATTAACTTGATCGGGGAAAAGAGAAGAGACATATCAAATAAATTTTCAAGAGAGGTGAAAAATAATATGATAGATAAATATAACTATAATATTGATGTTGAGAGAAGTTGCTAGAATACCAAGGTATTGGGATAAATGTTAAATATTGAAAATAATATGATACTAAAATATATTTTCTAAAAATTCTCAACTTTGATGGGAAAAGAGGAGAAATAAATCAAATGAATTTTCAAAAGAGAAGAAAAATTTAATATGATAGATAAATATATTTTCTAAAAGTTATAATTATCATCAGACAAAGAGTAAATAAATCAAATAGATTCTCAAGATGGAAGATAAAAATAATATGATGGATGAATATATTTTTATAAACGTATTCAACTTACACAAGAAAAAGTGTAGAAGTATCAAATAGATGTTCAAGAGAGAATAAAATAATAATATGATAGATAATTATTTTTTTTAAATGATTAACTTGTAGAGGAAACGAGGAAAAATAAATCAAATAGATTTTGAAGAGAGAAAATAAATAATGTGATAGCTAAATATATGTTCTGAGGGGGAATAAATGAAATAAATTTTCAAGAGACAAAAGAATTCATATCATTACGAAGATCTTTGTGTTTAGTATCGGTGTTTTAATAAATTAAAATGAGAAATGATTCATCAGTTTGAAATGCGCTTTGGAAACATATATTTACTATTAAATGTCCATTGAAGTATGATACTAAGGTAGTGAAAGAAAGAAACAACATCTTTTTGGATTAATCACAATCTTTTTTTTATATAGATTTCATTGATTTTTCTAAGGGTTGGGTACATGCCCCCCATATCTTTTGTTTTCTTTTCTTCTTTTTAATAATACGGGCGCTCTTTTTCCTTTTTGGTGCTTTTTCCCTAAGGAAGGTTTTGCATCATAAGGTTTTAATGAGGCCCCTATGGCATATATATATATATATATATATATATATATATATATATATATATATATATATATATATATATATATATATTCCCGTTATATTTTATTTTCAAAAAAACATCTTTTTTTTAAAAAATGTTCACCAAAAAAAATCTTTTTTTTATTATAATATCAATAATAGTTGTTAAGTTAATATTTGCTACAGTTTATGATCAACGATTTAGACAAAATAATTTTTTTTAAAAATAATGTTCATAAAAAAATATCTTTAAAAATAACAATATTCTTCCTTTACTTTTTTCCTCCACATGCAAACATTTTTTATATCTACCTTTTAATATTGCATAAATATTGTGATATTCCACCTGTGTCGCATGTAACACCCCCTCGGTATTACCACGTAACACTTGCGGAAGTAAATTAAAAGATAATTTGGTGGTTGCTTCCGGAAAATTGTTTTCTTTTAAGTCAGAAAACTGAGGTATAAAATTTTTCTTTAAGGATAACTCTGAAATCCATGATACATATATTTAAGAGGTAAAGTCACATTCATAACAAAGTTACCATGACATACAACATTTCTCTAAGTTTCCATTTTCGAAAGAGAAAGTTTAAACTACAATGGATGTACATAACACTACATTTACCGACCTCTTTAGATATACAACCCAACTCAGACTCCTAAGCTGATCATTCTATCAAATATTCATTGGAGAGACCCCCAATCAGAATAATTTCCCAACCTCTAACACTAGGTCTTCAAGTGACTTAGAAAGACTCCTCTATAGCATCGGTACTAGAGTACCAAGGTACTACAGCAAAACCCGAAGAGACCTGATAAAACTGTAAGAGTGAGATAACGACACTAGATATATCATACAACAACCATATGGATGATACATACAACACATTGTCATATTAACATTTAAAACATTATTCATAGGTAAACAACAAGTATTATTTCAGTGGGTCTCATACCCGAATTAATCAATTTTATAAAGATAATGCATGACACTTCAATCATCAGGCTTTAAACTTAATCTCATGAGATATCATCACCGTTTTATCATTAATAAAGAAAGAGTTGATCAGGCTCGTATGCCGCATTGGCAAGTTGTCTCCTTCACCTCATGCACCCGGATCAACATCATCACGAATCCCTTATCAATGGCCATTCGGATGTATACATCATCGAATACCACATCTTAAGCGGGTATTCGGTAACTCAAGCACATCTGCTAAGGGGAAATGCATATGAATAAAATACTTTTCATTATCGAGACTTTTCTTTGTGTTCACTCTTTTCCGTTGTCGAAGCCCAAAGCTAATGACTATGCACAATTTTCATCACTTGAAAATCAATAACACAGGACGTGCAGTCCGAGTGCTCAATCACAACACCTTAGACCGATGCCGCAGTCCAAGGATGTGGTCGTAGAAAAAATTATAATTTTATCCATGTTTTATTTCTACATGATAAGGACTCCTAGCCCATAACAAAGAAATTAGGGCACACAGTCCTCAATTCCAAGATTAGGACTCCTAACCCATAATATCATGATTAGGACCCTTGGTCCATAATTCTTGACACGGATCCCAGATCACGTGCATAAAATTGAATGCTAGAGGCGACATCTCGCGAACTAGATTCTCTTTCACATGTGCTTACTTTTCGCTCGGTGAAAATCAAAAACCAAAACAAAACCTCGGTCACCTATCCAAGTAACCGGAACGTTTCTAAATCATTTAGGAGAAAATATTTTCCTTTACAAATCCTTTTATAAAACAATTAGGAAATTCATTTGCTTTTTAAATCCTTGACGGAATAAAATCAAATATTTTCAAAGGGGTTTTTCCTTCATAAAACACATAGTTCAAAAAAAGTTTTCTCTCATACAAACTTTGGATCATAAAAAGGTAGTTTCTATTGACTTAAAAACACTTCAACATTTCTTTTCAAAACAAGAATCTCATTTTCTTGAAGTAAACGTTTTAAACAAGGAACTTTCATAAATGAAACTAATACTTTCAAAGTTCTATTCAAGGCTTATTAAGGCTTTTAATCCTTATAATCATTGAGCACAAACTGAAGTCCGACTTCTCAAACTTCAATCAACAGTAATATATTCTCAACAATAATATCATAGTTAACGACAATTCATCACATATATACAACTCACAATACTTTAAGGCAATTAATTAATAATCAACTTCAAGTAATAATCACAATAGTTCAAGTAAACAAGTCATTCAAGTATTTGCTCCATATCATAATAATATTCAAATCACTCAAGTAAACACATACACACATGCATATAGTCATTGAATATCCCTAGGCAATCCCCTCTTACCTTCCGTGAAAGTAAGGAGATTAGATGCTTGGAGAGGTATACCAAGAACGTCCTTGTTTCCTCCGCGATGGAAGTCTAAGGTGATGGACACAAAATCACAAGTTAAAGTCAAACAAGAACACTAAACCACAAGGTATAGGTTTGGCCAAGACTAGTTCTTTGGGTTAGAGATTCCCGAAAATTATACAACTCATGGATTTATGATCCTTAAGTGTTAGGAGTTCATAAACAATGATCATTTAACAAAGTTGAATTAAAATCCCACTAAGTTATAAACTTAGGGTATTCGGTCAAGGCTAGTAAAATAGTCTAGCATTCACAAAACCTTCCAATTTCTTAGGTTTAGCATCCATATGTATTAAGGAGCTCAAAACCATGATCATTTGGAAAAATAATAACAAAGTATCCTAGGTCCATAACCTTCTAGGTTCGGCCTTCATAGGATTTATAGGCTAGAAATCTTTAAACTTTCCAATCTCTTAGACTTAGCATCCAAATATCTTATGGAGCTCAAGTCCATGATCATCTTGGAAAAATGAAAGTACTACATCCTAGCTTTAATAACATAGAATAAAAAAGTTAGAAATCCTTAAACTCTCCAATCTCTTAGACTTAGCATCCAAAATCTTATGCAGCTCAAGTCCATGATCATTTTGGAAAAATAAGAACTCAAACATCCTAGCACCTAAACTCTAAGTTTCGGCCATCATAGGATGATGAGAAAAATATCCTTTGTTTAACAATAACTCTTAGGTTTAGAATCACAAGGTATTAAGGGTTCTAAATCCATGATCATACTTGGAAAGTTGAAACATAGTATCCTAGGCCTACTTATTCATATTTTCGGCCATCATAGAAACAAGCTATCAAACCTTCCAAGATTTATAAATTTAAGATCAATGGATAGTTAGAAACTCAAACACATGATCATATTCCAAAAGTTGAAACAAAAACCTCCTAGGTCACAAATTCAAGCATTCGGACTTCATTGGAAGAGATAGGTAGAGATTTTTGTTTTACATAACCTCTCAGCATGTGAAAATATAAGTTAATACAAGACTATAGAAAGTGGTTTCAACTCAAAAGGAGTTGTCTACCATTTTAGAGAGATTTTAGAAGTTTAAAGCATATAAGGAATACATAAAGTAAACTAAGAAATAAAATAGGAAACTTTCAAAAAGATTCATATGAGAGCATTACCCTTAGTATAAGGAAGAACTTTAATGCAGAACTCAAGTAGAAAAGATGAATAAAAACTAAAGCTTTAAGAGCTTGAACTTTTAAAAGAAAGGAAGAAGATGAAACTTTAATGGAGTTTGAAGACGGAAGATGATGAAGTGAAAATGAGAGAGATATATATAGAGAGGGGGAGGAAGTCCACGGCCAAGGGAGAAGAGAGGGAGGGCTTGTTGAGCAAGCTTGGTGGTTTAATGCTTGATTGGATGGAAGAAGAGAGAGAAATAACTTTTTGGAATAGAATAGTATTATAATTTGAAAAGTGTGATGATTACACTTTTGGAGTGTGTCATAGCCTCTTCCATCAGGTCTCCTCACTTCTTTTTTTGTTCCCTAATCTGCTCCATTTCGTACCCGGTTGCATTTTCAATCATAATTCTTCCGACGTTTTTGCCAGAATAAAATATTAATTTTATTTTTGAATGAAAATTTAAAAAATAACCAAAGTTGAAGGAAACATATTAAAAACATTAACCGTGTCGTTCACGGGTCAAATTTTGGTTTTCTGCACAGTAAACTTGTACCGGCAATGAAAACGCAGATCGGCTTCCGTCTGAATTTTCAACCGAAAATTTTATTGTGACTTCATATGATATAACAACACAAGAAAATGATTTTAATTTAATTAAAATCATCCTATGAGTTTAATCTAAAATAAACACACTTAAATATATATTCACTGCTACAGAAAGCATAGGAAAAACAGGGTGTTACAATACTACCCTTCTAAAAAGAATTTCATCCTCGAAATTACGCACCTGGAAATAACTTAGGATATTGTAACTTTATCTTGTCCTTGAAATTACGTAACTCGAAACCAGATAGGTTCTTGTAGTGATATCCAAATCTCAAGATCCTACATCGTACTTCCTGTATTTACTTTTCCTTAGATGATTTAACTTAATAGCGATATTCATACTTTCGTTCTCTTCATCCTCAACATCAAATTGATTATCCTCAATTCATACTCTTCTTCCGTAAATACTAATCCAAAAAAATATATCTCTACATCCTTAACTCTCACGGTTAACACCAAGATTCCATCTAAGATTTACATTCTTCTAACATGAAGAGTAAAATCAAAACTTAATCACCCAATAATTAAAATTTAAAATTAAATTAATGCATTAGTGTGAGATATTGTCTACCTCATAGAATATGGAAGAATCAAAGCATTAATGGTAATATATGTGTGTCATAAATGAAAATATATTCAAATTCATTGCATTTCTAAAAATGGTATTTACAAAACTGAAATAAATCAAATTGAAGTTATAAAGAAAAGAATTAGTGAGGTTCACCCAATAATTAAAATTCAAATAAAATATTAAATGGTAGGCAGGAGAATAATGGAAATAAATTTGGGGCGCTCAATTGTTGAATCAAATTACTAATTTCAAATATGGAGATTAGTCATTAATCCCAATCAACCTTTATAAAGCAATAAATCAACTACAATCAAATTTTAAACCCATTAAAGCATTAATTAGTATAAAAAATTAATTTTTATAAAATTAATTGTTGAATAAAAAATAAAGATATTGCCCAAAAGATATTAAATAGAAATAGAATACTGATGCATTGAAACGGGTGAATGGTAGTAGTAGTATGGTACAAAGTATTGACTATTGAGAATGATAAACAAGGAAAGTATTCACACACAAACAAACAAACAAAAAGATAAACAAGGAAGGTTAAGTTATGGCATTTACAACAATTAACTCAGGAAACAAAATGCCAAGAAAATGGTCCCCGAAACTCACGGACAGATGACAACGTAAGTCATATATGATAACCCTTTTGCCATCTTATTATCCTCAATCTTCTCAAACTCTGTTACTGCCGACCCCTTCCTTCCACACCCTTAATCTTCTCTCACTCTATTGCTCTCCCCTTCTCTTTCCCTTCCTTCCACGGTGAATGAATGGCAGTTAATAATTGCCCACATGGTCAGCATGATCATATCGGCATTAGTTATTTCGGTGCTTGCGGTTCATTTCAAATTTATTTCTTTCACATAATTCGGAACCTTTGTGCTTGATTTGATAATGACATGGGCAATACGGTTTTCATGTTGTTCTCCTCCAATAAAAGACTATTTTTGTGGGAGGCAACAGGCAGATGAGAGTAGAAAAGATATAGAGGAGGTGATGAGCCTCTGTTTGACTGGTTTTATAACTAGTAAAGACCTTGGCTTTGTGCTAATTTTATATCATTTTCACCCAAATTAGACTTGATTGTCCTTAAGCAGTATTTTGAGTCTGTAAAGTGTTTTTAGGTTAATTTAGTTGATTTAGAGTTAAATAAAATACTTATTCTATTTTCTGTTTTTCAGGTAAGTAAAAAGGAATAATTCTGGTCATTCGCCCCGCGAATAATCTCTCGCCCCGCGAGTCACCAAGCCTGAAAAGTCAGAGACGATCACGGTTTACCCGTGTTGAAGATCACGGCTGTGGCAGTTTTGAAGTTGAAGCGTTCGCCTCGCGATCATCCATTCGCCTCGCGAGCCTTGGAAGACCAGAAGCCATCACGGTTTGGGCATGTTGAAGGTCACGGGCGTTACAGTTGGGAATTTGAAGAGTTCGCCTCGCGAGAAGACCAAGAGTTGCAGACCTTTCGTGTTATTCGCCTCGCGAGCAGTGCTTCGCCTCGCGAGGCCTTGGATTCCAGAAATTGTATATAAACTGCTCTATGGCAGAATGAGAAAGGGTGGCTAGTCGGTTTTGGCTAGTCTTAGCTAGTCAATAGTTGTAGTTTGTTTTCTTTCCTTTTCTCGCTTATGTTTGTTATGGAGAACTAGTCTCCTAGATTAATCTCTTAGAATTGGTTTCTATCCATACTTGAGGTTCTTGTATTTCCTGTTTTCATTTCCTTTTCTCTTTTCAATGCCATGCTTTATATTTCTGTTTGCTTAATTCAGGAGTATATTGTGTTGTGTTGGTTTATCTCGGTGATATCATGTTCCTATATATAATCGCGTTTGCTTAATTCGCGTGTGTACGTTTCGTGTTCGCTTAGTTCACGAAGTGCTTAACCCCGTTTGCTTAATTCGGGAATAGGGACATATATATGTAGTAGTGGTTCCGCTTGTGAATTATTGCTACAACCGGGAGGGGATTAGAATCTGCTTAGGGCTAGGAATTTGCATGAACCGATGATAGTTGGGAAACCAAAAGCGATGGGTTAATCGCTTGATTTATTTGTTAACTGCTTTTTCTTGCTCTCTGTTTTCCTTCTTTGTTCTGTTTTGTTTTCTTTATTTTAGTTTCAATCCAAAAAGCCCCAAAAACTAACTTTTGATTTTCTGTTAATAATAACAACACTAAAGAGTCCTTGAGAGACGATACTCGAGTTGTCGCTCTATACTACATTATTTTAATAATCGCTCGTTCTTTTTGGCGCGTGGTGACAGCGCGGTCAAAAATTGGCACCGTTGCTGGGGACTCTTGTTTGTTGTTATTAGCAGAAAATAAAATTTAAAAAATAAATAAATAAAAAAAATTCTCTTTGCTAATTAGTTTTGTCTGCATTGTCTGGTTGTGAATTTTAGCACCCCCCATGGATAATTATATGCGAAATTACATGCCTAATGCTTACTATGAGCAACCACCATGCATATATTTTCCTGATTTTCTTGGTTTATCACACTAGTTGCCAAGGTTTAGTGGTTTTGCAGGTGAAAATCCGCAGGAGCATCTGAGGGAATTCCAGATTGCTTGTTTTATAATGCTGAGACCTGCAGGAATAACAGAAGACCACGTCAAGATGGAAGCTTTCCAGTTCTCACTTGAAGGCGCTGCAAGAGATTGGCTGTATTGTCTTGATGAAAATTCCATCTCAAGCTGGTTTGATTTAAAGGAAGCATTCCTGTTTAGATACTATCCTGCCTTCAGAGCTGCACCTTCCGAACCTTCCCTAGAGGACCTGTGCAAACAGATGACTGCACAGATGAATGCACAAATGGAAGCAAACTTTCTTGAATTTCAACAGAAGATGGAGGCTGAATACCAGAAGAGCCAAGCTGAATCTCAGAAGTTGTGGGCTCTAATTGACCAAGTTACCGCCAACTCGGCTGCAATACTAACTCCACAGCCCCTTGAAGAACCTACAGAGGCACAAGTTATTCTTGAAAATATTTCTGATGATAATTCTGATAATATTTCTGTTGATGATGAATTGTGTGTTGAATCCCCTGATGATTGTTATTGTTCTGGCACTGCTTTGTGTGTAGAATGTTATTTTGAAAGGTATGTTAAGCAAAGCATCCATATGGAACAGGAGACAGATGAGGTTGAGGACCATGTTCATATAGGAAATGAGCATCAGGAGGATCAGGAGAACATTTGCTCCACCGTGCTTGAGGATAAAGAAGAAGCTGTGGTCTTAGATGCATGTGTTGAGAGTAATGGGGTGGATGAATTAATTGTTGAATTTCCAGACATTGTAGATTTTTCTGATTAATTTTATTGTGATATATGTACTGACTCTACTAACTCTAACCTTTGTGTGGTGTGTGCTGAAATTTCTGCATGTATAGCAGGTGATGAATTTGTTCGTGCAGTGAAGGAAGAAAGTGCAGAAAATGAAGCAGCACCAGTAACCCCAGCTAACTGTTTGCCACCTCCCCCTGAGGAACCAGTGATGGAGTTTAAGCCTTTGGATTTTGCACCATGGCCGGTCCAAGAGGTTGAGCCCCACTTCTATTGGGGAGACTTTGTAGATAAAGAGGTCAGCTGTGACCCGAAGGGGAGTGAGAAGTCCGCCGCACTCGGCGAAGTCATCATAATTGTCAAGTGCTCACCCCCACATCAAGGCTGCAAGTCATGGAAGCATGGAATGAACTTCTACTCTTTGTCCATCACGTGGGCCTTATGCTACAAGCAATGGGATCCTGGTGGAACAACCCTTAATGAGTTTTCTTAACCCTTTCTTCTTTTTAATTTTTTTTCCTTGCTTTATTTCTGTTTTGTTTTCAATAAAGCTCCTGAATAATTTGAGAAGCTCAGGAGTTGTGTTTGTGTCTTGGTTATGGCAAGTTTATTGGATTTTATTAATTTTTACATAGATGGATTGCTTGATATGTTTTGACTGTTTTCCCCCTAGGATATGAAAAATTTTTGAAAAATGATCCCCATGTAATTGAAAACTGAACTTTGAGATTTTATCATGATGGCATGATTTAGGATAAGTTTGGGGTGATAGGAAGCACACACTAGGGATAGAATCCCTGTCAAGCAATTTGCAAAAATGTCCAGGTGAGGTTTTGAGCCTCCAACATGTTTTAAACTGTGTGAAAAATCACTTTTGATTGCACTTTCCTGAATTTGCTTGAATCTCTTTTTGGTTTGCATGATTATATGTTTGCTTCAAATGATTTAGGCATTTTCTTTGTAAATAGCTACTTAGCCTAAAAATAACCAAATCCTAATGCATGTTCCCTAGTTAGCCCCTTTGAGCCTGATTAGCCTATTGCTTCTTGATAACCTAATGTTATAAGCCCAAAAATCTGGAAAACCATGTTAACCCGATCTTAGGATTAGGAGAGCATGGAATCTTAGAATGGGTGCAAGAAACTAAGTTTGGGGTGGCTGCAAGGTGTAATATGTTGTTGGGATTGAGAAAAAAAAATACAATAAAAAGGTTGGAGCCAAAGACTTGTAAAAAAAATGATGAAAAAAGAAAAGAAAAGAAGAAAAGCGTAAAAATGCCAAAAAGAAATAAAGAGGTTGTAGTCACCCAAGGCATAAAGAAAAATGAGAAAAGGAACTTGAGTTTAATTTCAAAGTGTAAATAATGTTCATGCTCTCTTAGTTCCTAGGGTCTTCAGCCTAGTACCTTTGTATATCCTACCCTTAGCCAGGCCCCATTACAACCCATAAAAGACCTTTTGATGTTGCTTGCATGTTTTCTGTGGAAATCATTTAGAGATGAAAATCAAATTTATGGGAAGTGCTTCTTAAAAGTGAAACTGAGTGAAATGTTGATAGCCTGACACAAACTGAGCGATTGAGTGAAACACAAATTTCCCTTGTGAGGAAGGCAGTTGTTTGGATATGGTGATATCTCTTTTGTGTGTAACTTGGATCCCCTGCTTAGATTGATGATTGTTTAAATAATGAAATTCTCAATTGTTTAGAATGAAAGATTTTGGGGATTGCTTGGTTTGAAGGGGGGAACATTGAAGGAAAAAAATATTTTGATAAATTGCTTGAAATCTGTGCGAAAGTTGATTGAATCCTTAAGCTTGCCATGTTTTTCCAGGTCTTGAGTCTTTTTAAGTTTTTAAGTTTTAGTTTGCTTGGGGACAAGCAAAGTTTAAGTTTGGGGTATTTTGATGAGCCTCTGTTTGACTGGTTTTATAACTAGTAAAGACCTTGGCTTTGTGCTAATTTTATATCATTTTCACCCAAATTAGACTTGATTGTCCTTAAGCAGTATTTTGAGTCTGTAAAGTGTTTTTAGGTTAATTTAGTTGATTTAGAGTTAAATAAAATACTTATTCTATTTTCTATTTTTCAGGTAAATAAAAAGGAATAATTCTGGTCATTCGCCACGTGAATAATCTCTCGCCCCGCGAGTCACCAAGCCTGAAAAGTCAGAGACGATCACGGTTTACCCGTGTTGAAGATCACGGCTATGGCAGTTTTGAAGTTGAAGCGTTCGCCTCGCGATCATCCATTCGCCTCGCGAGCCTTGGAAGACCAGAAGCCATCACGGTTTGGGCATGTTGAAGGTCACGGGCGTTACAGTTGGGAATTTGAAGAGTTCGCCTCGCGAAGATATGCTCGCCTCGCGAGAAGACCAAGAGTTGCAGACCTTTCGTGTTATTCGCCTCGCGAGCAGTGCTTCGCCTCGCGAGGCCTTGGATTCCAGAAATTGTATATAAACTGCTCTATGGCAGAATGAAAGGGTGGCTAGTCAGTTTTGGCTAGTCTTAGCTAGTCAGTAGTTGTAGTTTGTTTTCTTTCCTTTTCTGCTTATGTTTGTTATGGAGAACTAGTCTCCTAGATTAATCTACTGTAATTGGTTTCTATCCATACTTGAGGTTCTTGTATTTCCTGTTTTCATTTCCTTTTCTCTTTTCAATGCCATGCTTTATATTTCTGTTTGCTTAATTCAGGAGTATATTGTGTTGTGTTGGTTTATCTCGGTGATATCATGTTCCTATATATAATCGCGTTTGCTTAATTCGCGTGTGTACGTTTCGTGTTCGCTTAGTTCACGAAGTGCTTAACCCCGTTTGCTTAATTCAGGAATAGTGACATATATATGTAGTAGTGGTTCCGCTTGTGAATTATTGCTACAACCGGGAGGGGATTAGAATCTGCTTAGGGCTAGGAATTTTCATGAACCGATGATAGTTGGGAAACCAAAAGCAGTAGGTTAATCGCTTCAGTTTATTTGTTAATCTGTTTTACTGCTCTGTTTTCTTTCTTAGTTCTGTTTTGTTTTCTTTATTTTAGTTTCAATCCAAAAACCCCCAAAAACTAACTTTTGATTTTCTGTTAATAATAACAACACTAAAGAGTCCTTGAGAGACGATACTCGAGTTGTCGCTCTATACTACATTATTTTAATAATCGCTCGTTCTTTTTGGCGCGTGGCGACAGCGCGGTCAGGAGGTCATAGTGATCATATGGAAATTAATTGCTTCGGTGCTTGTGATTCTTAAGTTAATAGATTACAACTTTATTTCTTTCACACTATTGGGAACCTATGTGCTTGTTATGATAATGATATGGGCAATATGGTTTGTATGTTGTCCTCCTCCAATAAAAGACTATTTTTGTGGGAGATAACAGGCAGATAGGAGTAGAGAAAATATAGAGGAGGAAGATGAGATAGAGAAAATATAGAGGAGGTCAGCGTGATCATAGCGGCATTATCGGCATTAATTGCTTTGGTGCTTGAGATTCTTAAGTTAATAGATTACAACTTTATTTCTTTCACAAGAATTGGGAACCTATGTGCTTGTAATGATATGGGCAATATGGTTTTTATGTTGTCCTCCTTGTGGGAGGCAATAGGCAACCTGTAGATGTAGAGCAGTCTCAAATAACTGTACAATTTGAAAGTGTAAGGGCTCAGATGCAACCATACAGATCAACATCACCGTTTGATACCACCGGTTAGAACCTTCATAGGCGAATGTGCTATATGCATGGAAGAATTCAAGAATGGGGATACCATTCAACCTTTTGGAGTGTGCGTCCATGAATTCCATTCCTCTTGCATCCAACCTTGGTTCAATACTGGAAAAACAACTTGTCCTCTATGTCGTGAAGATTTATCAATCGCTCTCAAGACTAAGAGGCACATGGATAGTATTATAATATGAATTTTTGGTATTATTTGTGCAATACAAATTACAAATGTTGTCTATGATAATCTAAATCAACTTGATATTGCTTCCTTCTTGGTTTTTTATTTTATTTTTCATAGTTTTATTCTATTTTACACATTTGTGCAGTTAAGATTTTTATTTATGTGCTTCCTTCATCAATTAAATCTTTCTTCTTGTTACAAACCTAAATACCATTATAATTCTGATAATTTTTTCCTGAATGATGATGATTCATAAAAGACAAATCTCTTTTTTCAACCTATATCCACTGCAAATTGGATAACCCATTAGATTATATATATATATATATATATATATATATATATATATATATATATATATAGGGTACCAACTGAGGTTGGTGTGAGTGGTTAAAGGCCTCTCATCCCTTGACCAAGGTCTCGAGTTCGAGCCTTGGGTATGAAAAAAATCTCAGTTGGGGATACTCTTAGAGCAAAACAAATTATAGAGTAGCAACACTATAATGTTTTTTGTAAAAAAAAAAGCAACACTATAATGTTCTAAATCTTTTTAATTAAAAAATTGATCAATAAATTTAAAATTTAAAATTAAATCAATGCATTAGTGGTAAGATATTGCCTGCCTCATAGAATAATGAAGAATCAAAGCATTAATGGTAATATATGTCTGTCATAAATGAAAATATATTCAAATTCATTGCATTTCTAAAAATGGTATTTGCAAAACTGAAATAAACCATATTGAAGTCATAAAGAAAAGAATTTGTGAGGTTCACCCAATAATTAAAATTCAAATAAAATATTAAATGGTAGGCAGGAGTATAATGGAAATAAATTTGGGGCGTTTAATTGTTGAATCAAATTACTAATTTGAAATATGGAGATTAGTGATTAATCCCAATCAGCATTGCAATCAACCTTTATAAAGCAATAAATCAACCAAAATCAAATTTTAAACCCATTAAAGCATTAATTAGTATAATGGAAACAAATTTGTCTTATGTAACGCCCCGCTTGGGGCACTACTTACGTAACACATGCGGAATTTAAATTAAAAGATAATTTGCTGGTTGCTTTCGGAAAATTTGTTTTCTCTTAAGTCAGAAAAATTGGGGTATAAAATTTTCTTCTATAGGGATAACTCTGAAATCTATCATACATACATTTAAAACGTAAAGTCACGTTCGTAACAAAGTTACCATGACATACAACATTTCTATAAGTTTCCATTTTCGAAAGAAAAAGTTTAAACTTCAGATGAATGTATACAATACTACATTCACGGACCCCTTTAGATATACCACCCAACTCATACTCCTAAGCTGGTCATTCTATCAAATATTAATTGGAGAGACCCCCAATCGGAATACTTTCCCAACCTCTAATACTAGGTCTTCAATTGACTTAGAAAGACTCCTCTGCAACATCGACACTAGAGTACCAAGGTACTACAGCAAAACCCGAAGATACATGATATAATTGTAAGAGTGAGATACCATCATAAGATATATCCCACAACAACCATATACATGATACATACATCACATAATCATATAAGCAGTCAAATCATGCATATACACAATATAATAGTGTTATATCAAAGGGTCTCAAACCCGCACAGTCAATCTTTTGAAAATATGCATGGCACTTCAATATCAGGCTCTAACTTAATCTCATGAGATCTCAACACCGTTTTCACTGGAGAAGTATTAGAGTTGGTCAATCTCTAGCCCACCGGGCAGTTGCCTCCTTACCCTCATGCATTAGGTCTCAGGACGAGCAACGTATCATGTGCCTCTTCACTCGGTTTACATGGACAGACTCCCAGATACCATCTTTTGTATCTGATTTATTCATCAATAGCACGTCTGCTTGGGGAAATGCACATGAGAAAATATTTTATTTGAAAGGTTTTCTTTGTGTTCATTCTTTTTCGCTGTCGCAGCTCAAAGCTAACGACTTAATCATCATTTCCCCATCACTTGAAAACTTAGAAGCATAGGACACACAGTCCGAATGCTCAATCACAACGCCTGAGACCGATGCACCAGTCCTAGGCTTGTGGTCGTAGAAAACAATATTCACTTTTATCAATGTTCAACACAACGTGGTTAGGATACGCAGTCCACAACAACGTGATTAGGACACACACAGTCCACAACAACGAAATCAGAACGCATTGTCCTCGATTTCAAGAATTGGACTCTCAGTCCATAACATCATAACCAGGACTCGTAGTCCCGAAATAACATTCACAACCAGGACTCGTAGTCCCGAATTAACACTCATAACCAGGACTCGTAGTCCCGAATTAACACTGCTCCAAGATCACGTGTGCATAACTGAATACTAGAGGCGACATCTCGCGTACTAGATTCTCTTTCATAAGTACTTATTTTTCGTTCAGTGAAAAACAAATTCAAAACCGAATCCTCGATGACCTATCCAGGTTATCGGAAAGTTTCCAAAATATTTAGGAAAAACCTTTTCTTTGAAAATCTTTTATAAAGCATCTTTGAAATTCTTTTATCTTTGAAATATTTCCCCCAATAGGGTATTGCCAAATAATCTTGAAAGTTTTCACTTGAAGACACATAGTTCGAAAAGGATTTTTCTCTTATATAACAATAGTTCACCAAAACCATTTCAACATTTAAAACAAGTACTTTAAGTTTAAAGAGCTTTTGGAAAAGAACATCAATCCCTTCATCTTCAAAGCTTATTAAGGTTTTTAATCCTTATAATGGTTGAGCACAGACACAAGTCTGGCTTAGCAAACTTTCAATCAACAGCAGTACATATTATCAGTTCAATGCTAATATCACAGTTGAAAGCAGTTCATCACATATATGCATTATAACATTTAGAACAAGTACAGTTCAACATCAGATAATAGCATAACAGTTCAAGTACATTAGATAATCAAGTAAGCTCAATCAACATGTAAATATCCAATTAAACACATACACACATGCATACAGTTATTGAATATCTTTAGGAAATCCCCTCTTACCTTAAGAAGGTAAAAGAATGCAAGAAAATAAATAGTTTCGAGAACGTTCTTCAAGGTTGGTTAGGATCAAAGCCTAGGTTTCAAGACACAAGGTTCAAAGGATTAGAACTCAATCGAGAACTTAGGGCTAGAAGTTTCCAAAGCACATGCAACTTAGGGATTTATGATCCTTAAGTGCTAGGAGTTTAAAACATGATTACTTTAAACAAAGTTTGAACAAAAATCCCACCAAGTTACACTTGATGGAGATTCGGCCTTGACCAACAAAATAGGCTAGGAACATTTAAATTTTTTTAGCATCCATTAATAGTAAGGAGCTCAAAACCATGATAACTTTGGATAAATGAAAAACGAAACACCCTAGGTCCATAACCTTTAAGATTCGGCCATCCTTGGGTTTTTATGATAAAAATCTTTAAATTCTTCCAATCTCTTAGACCTTTTAGCATCCAATAACTTATGGAGCTCAAGTCCATGATCATCTTGAAAGCAACATAGTATTTTAAATAACAAAGCTCATAAGCACATAAAGTAAGAACAACATAGGCTTATAAATAATTAAAGTATAATGACATAAGTAAATGAATCATAAATGACATAAACATAAATGACATAAAGTAAATGGCATAATGTAAATGACATAAAGTAAATGGCATAATTATAAATGACATAAAAGTAAATGACATAATGTAAATGACATAAAGTAAATGACATAAAGTAAATGGCATAAATATAAATGACATAAAAGTAAATGACATAATGTAAATGACATAAAGTAAATGACATAAATATAAATGACATAAAAGTAGAGTAAAAATCAAACTTTCCAATTGTAACACCCCGATTTTCGCTGCTTCGTAATATCGGTAATAAATATATAAACATATATATTTTTATCCGAGACTTATAAAATGATTTTGGACAAACCAAGGTCATTTCCATGTTATACTTATTTTCATAAGTTACGGGGAAGTTTGTGGGTTGAAAATTCAGACGGAAGCCGGTCTGCCGTTTTCTGTGTTTTCACTGACAGTAAAAGTTTACTGCTCAGAAGACCTAATTTTAAGTTGTGAACGAGATGAAAAATGTTTTTATCGTATTTGCTACGATACTAGAAGTTTTGAAAATTTTGGTAAAAAAATAAAATAATTTACGTTTTACGGGCGAAATACGTAATCGGGTAGACGACGGAGTGGATTTCGGAGTTTCCAAGAGCAGATAAAGAGTTTATATTAGGATTTTGAGATGATTCAAGGGGATGAATCACATTTCTAAGTTTAGAAGGTTTTTCAGGGTTAAAGTGAAAATTTATGGATTTTACGCTTTAGTCCCTGAACTTTCTGTTAATTACCCTTTTGTCCCTGATATAGTTTCTAAGTTTTTTCAAGTGAATTGGGCTAGAATCCTTGTTCCAAATCCATATAGAACCGTGGCTTTGAGGCCCAAATTCCTTACCCATGACTTAAGTTTCATAAAGCCCATTTGAAACCATATAAGTTTCCTATGTCAACATAAGCTTTAAGCCTTTTTGGTGGGCCCCACAAAGATGAATTCAAGCCCAAATTCCCTAGGCCCATGCGCAAGCCCAATATGGAGTTAAGGTTGCCCTCATCTTGGATGAGCAAAGAGCAAAGAACATTCTAGAAGTTTCTACTACATTCCACACCATTCTACATTCTTCCACATTATTCTACTATTTTCTCAAATCTTCTTCAACAAGCTAGGTTTTCCTAAGATATTTATGACAAGAAATCAGCCCAAAAGTCATCAAGATATGACCACATTTATTGTGGCAAAAAGTCATCATGACAATTTAATGATAATTTGCAAACTAGTCCTTAAACTTCTGGAATCTTTGCAAAATGGTCCCTATGAGTTATTTGTACTTTAATCCTTTGAAAAGCCACCTCCTTTCTACTTGGTCCTCAAAAGTGGCGTAGCCCACATGCCTATAAATACCCTCCCTCACTTTTCACTTAGTTTCTAATGCCATTTGTTCAAAAACCATAAAGTTCATAAGTCTTTGAATGTCAAGTTTGTGAAGCAAGTTCTTGGATCTTCACTTGTTTTTTATCTTCAAGAGGTGAATCCTATTATTCTTCTCTAATCATGTCTATGTTCTTCAATCAATTTCTTGATTCAAAGTTTATTTCATAGTTGTTCATCACTTTTAAGTTTCTAGATCTAGAACTTTGAAAATTCATAACTAATTCTAGAAAAATCCTTTTGACATGAAACCAATTGGTATGATCTTATAATCATCTCTATTTTCATCATATAGAAGCATATTATCATGAGAAATTTCTTTCCCAAATTTCTGGTTTTGGCCGAAACCCTAGTTCTTGGAACTAGATGAGTTTTGTTCAAAGTTTTCCTTAATGATCTTGTTAATCAAACTCTTAGTATGTATGTCTTATAAATCCAAGTTGGTTTATTAAACTAAGAACCCTAGCCCTATAAACATGTTGAGGCCGAATCCTTGTATAAAAGAGTTAGGAAGTTTTGAGTTTGAAACTTAGTTGTTTAGTCACTAATCCATGATTTAGGTTAATTAAGGACCATTAATCTATGACTTAATCATGATTAGCAATTTTAAGGATTTTGAACCCTAAAAGTCAGCCCTAGGCCGAAACCTAACCCTCATGAGTTAAGTATGTTGTGGTTTGATTTGATTGCAATTTGTTTGAAGGAATCAATCGGATTGGTTTGACCTAAAGCCGACGAAGGAAATCGGATTAAATTGGGAGGTTGTTTGAAAACGTTAGTTGAGTCTTCAAGAGGTAAGGGGAGCTTACCTGAGGGATTTTCTCTATAACCATTTGCTTTTAGTGTGGCTTATATGATTTATATGTGGTTTGTGATTAATTGTTTATGTTGTTTATGATGTGTTGATTTTCTGTGTATCGGTGATTGATCTGCTCTGAATTATCTGCAGTAGTATGTTATGTTGTTATGATGCATGATCTGCCTGGGGATATAATTATGATTATGATGTTGAATGTTGTTTGTGAATGCTGTTTGAGAGGCCTGACAGTGGTCAGTGCACAACCGATTAATGAGATAAAATATTTAATAAGCTGTGAAAGTTATATTCAATGTTTTATGGGGAATGTTGGAATATAATAGAAGAGGAAAAATATGATTTTGGAAAAATAATGATTTTTGAGAAAGATTATTATTTTAATGATTTATTAGTGTAAAAGAAGTTTATGAGTCACGGTGAGAGCGTAACCGTGAATTTTTTTAGTACTGCTACTTTTTACATAAGAAATTCCGAAGTATTATAAAAAAATGATTTTGTGAAATTAATATTCGAAAAGACCTTATTTATTATATAAGAAAATTGTTTTAGAAGAAATGTCAAAGTTTGACTTAAAGACGTTTTCTTTGAAAATGCTAAACGACGGCAAGTTTCGAAATTATTTACGGTAAGAGTTTAAAAATAGCAGTACTTATGTTGAAAAGAGATTAAATTTGAATTGATTTATTAGAGTTGAAGTTTTAATAAAAAGAAGTTGTTGATGATTTGACGTTATTTTGGGAAAAATGTGTTTCCAAAGGAAAAGGGGATTTTTTTTTATTTATGAATTGACGTTTTATAAACGAATTTCAAGTAGAAAGAATTTTCGGTAAATGAGTGTTACTTAATGATGTAAAAGAGATGAAAAAGAGATGAAAGATGTAAAACGAAGTAACAGATGTAAAACGATGAAAAAAAAAGATTTAGAAAGATGTAAAAGATGTAAAAGATGTAAAAAGATGTAAAACGAGGTAAAAGATGTAATATGATGTAAAAGATGTAAGACGATGTAAAAGATGTAATACGATGTGAAAGATGTATGTAAAAGATGTAATACGATGTGAAAGATGTAAAACGATGTAAAAAGATGTAAAAGATGTAAAAAGATGTAAAACGAGGTAAAAGATGTAATATGATGTAAAAGATGTAAGACGATGTAAAAGATGTCAAAGATGTAATATGATGTGAAAGATGTAAAACGATGTAAAAAGATGTAAAAGATATAGGACTTAATAACCGAGACGTCAGGGTATTAAGGTTAGTTATGTTGTAAGCTGGGTATATATTTAAAGAAGTTAAAACGTTTTAAGTTGTTTTCTACTACCACGAACCTAAGACTGATTGCAAGGTCTAGGGGCTTCGTGATTGAGCACTCGGACTTTGAGGTCCTGTGTTGTTAATAAAAGATGTAAAGATGTTTCAAAAGATGTTAAGTCGAAAGCTTTTGAGAGCTTTGACAAATAAAGATATAGCACAAAGAAAAGTGTTGAGAACAAAATGTTTTCTTGCATGCATTTGGCAGACGTGCCAGGATTAAACGAGGGATTACCTTGCGGCGTCAGGGTAGATCATACAAAGATGTTCTCATTGTGCCCAGGGTTTGGACAATGAGGCCCCATCTCCGAGTGTTATCACTGTGCCACGATGTTGGACAGTGTGCGATGGGCGTGCCTGTGGCTGTATGCCTGTGGCAATTGAGTCTGATCAACTCATCACGAGATTTACGAGGTTGGAGATATCTCATGAGATTAGGTACAAAGATTTAGATGATGTATTGAAGTGTTCATGCATAGTTTTCCAATGATGATGTTTGGGGTGTGAAACCCATTGATAAACGAGATATTATGATATGAATGAGTATGTTGTTATAGACATGTATATGTGTATGTGCAATCTTTTGTGTTGTGCATTTAGTTATGGTGATGAATCCATATATTGGCGTCTCACCCTTACAACCATATCAGAGTTGTACGAGGGGTATGATCCTTACAAGAAGACGAAGGATGTCTAGTTCGAGGCACGCTGTTGCTGCTTTTATCGGTTGTAGTGTTCGTTAGTTACAACCAGCTTAGGTAATGTTATGTTTTAAGAATAAAGTTGATTATGATTTATATGAGAAAAATATGAGGTAGTATAGTTAGAGGACTTATATACATTATGTAGTTAAGTGTGATCTGATTACGTTGCTGTGGTTAGGAGGTTAAAAGAAAAAGAAAAAAATTTATCACCATAAACGTTGAGAAAACATGATTTTCCGAAAGCAACCAGCAAATTAAGTTTTATTTCCGCAAACGGGTAACCATGTGATGACCCGAGATTAGGGTGTCACACCAATCACTTTAGACATAGCATCCTTTAACATAAAGGAGCCTTGGTCCATGATCATTTTGGGAAAACAAATCTTTAAACTTTCCAATCACTTTATACATAGCATCCTTTAACATAAAGGAGCCTTGGTCCATGATCATTTTGGGAAAACAAATCTTTAAACACAAACTCACACTTGTAAAAGTTGAAACAAGATCCATCAAAACCATAGGCATGGTTCGGCCTCATTAGAAAGTAGAGGTTAGGAAACTTTGTTTAACACGGCCTTTTAGTATGTTAAACTACAAGTAAATACAAGACCATAGAAATTGGTTTCAACTCAAAAGGAGTTTTCTACCATTTTTGCGAGATTTTTGAAGATAAAAGCTTATATATGACATAAAGAAGAAACTTTAGAAAAAGATGAAGTTTTTAAAGAAAAGAATACACGAGAGTATTAAACTAAGCAAGAGGAACAAATTTGATGAAGAACACTTAGTGAAAAGAAGAAGAAAAACTAGAGCTTTGGAAGCTTGAAGTTAAGAAAAGATGAAAACTTAAGGGTTTTAATGGAGTAGGAGAAAGGAAAGTGATGAAGTGAAGTTGATGAGTGATATTTATAGATGAAATGGGGAGGGGGCACGGTTTTGGAGAGGAAATAAGAGAAGAAAGAAGAAGAAAGAAGGTGGTTGCTTGTAGAGAGGTTAAAGAGTTAAGGTGATGTGATGTGATTGGAGAGAGAAAGATAAAAAGTAAGATTTTGGAATGAGGTAAGGATTTACTTTTCCTTAGGTGTGTCATAAGCATTTAATGAGACTTCCCATCAAGCCTTCTCTCCTCCTTTAAGGTTCCTTTAACTGCTTAAATACGTAACCGGTTGCACATCCGATCGTATTTTCTGAAGGTTTCGTCCGGATAAAATATTATATTTTATTCCCGGACAACAAAATTCGAAAATTTACCAAACCCACACAAAACATCATAAAAACACTAACTGTCTCGTTCAGGAATTAAAATTTTGTTTCTAGCTCAGTAAACTTATACCGGCAGTGAGAACACAGACCGGTTTTCGTCTGAATTTCAGACCGGAAATTTTAGTGTGACTTCATACGGTAAAACAACACAAGAAAATGATTTTATTTAAAATAAAATCATCCTCTGGATTTTATCAAAAATAAATACATTAAAGCATGTATTTACTGATAAAGAAGCTTACGAAAAACAGGGTGTTACATGTACCCCACACCCAATTGCGCCTGCGACATCTCTATTTCCCCTACTTCCCCTGTTTCTCTCGCTATTTCTCTAATTTGTTGTTTATGCTTTTGTCATAAATGCTTAATTAGAAGGCTTCTAAAAATTTGGAATTGAACAACGTCCTTTGACAGATTGAATATTTTGTTACAATATTTATTTTAATTTCAAGTTTCATAGAAATGTAACATCTTTTTAAATTATTTTCTAATATAATTTAAATTTTCTCTTATTCTGTACTATTTTATTTCATATCTATATCTTTGACAATTAAAATCTATGAGATCAAAATACCAACTAATATATTCACCAAAAAAAAAAAAGACCAAGAAATATAGGGACATTAAAGTGCAGATGAACACGACAGCTGGACAAATATCGAATATTTTTGTTACAATGTTTATTTTAATTTTGAGTTTAATTTAAATGTAACATCTTTTTAAATTATTTCTATTATAATTTAATTTTTTTTCTTATTCCATATTCCATACTATTTTTTCATATCTATATCCTTGACAATTAAAATCTACGAGATAAAAAGACGAACTAATATAGGGACATTAAAGAGTAGATGAACACAACAACTCGACAAGTGTGTATGGGGACGAAATTGAACTACAAAGTTAAACTTTTGATTTTATGAGGAGAATGATGAAAACATATGCATCTCAACAACGATTTATTATAGTTTCATAAACGTTGAAAAGTATTTAAATATGTTTTTTTTACTTCAAATATGATGTGAGACAATATTTTTATATATTCAATTGAAATTGTATTGGCTTGATATTTTTAAAAGAAAATAAATGATTTTTTTATAAAAACCATAAAAACAATTCAATCAAGTAATTATAGTTTATTCTTGAACTAATAAGCAAAAAAAGTCTGGTATTCAATTAAATAGAGTTAATTTGAATTTAAATAATTAAACATTTACATTAAAACAAAAATTAAAAGAAATATTTGTTTAACTTTCCTAAAGAAAATTCCATATTTCGAGTTATATTTTGATTTTTCCTTAAAGTTTTGTTCTTAAAAATGCATTGTGATATTTAGACTAGGATTACAATTTCAAAATAAAAAAATTACCATTTTCAAAGTTTCTATTTTAATAAATTTGATTGGATATTAAAAAAATTTTAAATTAAATTTACTTTAACATTAGCAATTAAATTTATAATTTTTTTCTCTTTCAAATAATTTTATTTCGATGAAATAATTTCCTTTCACAAGAGTCATTTTTTGTTCGCTTTCCTTATTGAGATAGAAACAAATAGTATTCATGAGACAAATATTTTCATTTGAAATTGGAATAGACTCCTCTAAAATGAGTAAAGTTATAAAGTGAGGAGGGTGCATTCAGCTTTGATTAGTTAAAGTAGGTTGAAAACATTAAAAATAATATCATATCTAAATATGTTTGTTAAAAATGGTTAGCTTGCTGGAAAAAAAGGATAAATAAATCAAGTAGATTTTCAGGAGATAATAAAAATATGGTTGACAATTATATTTTCTAAAAAAGGTTAAATCACACCAAGATAATGGGAGAAATAAATCAAATAAATTTTCAAAAGATAATAAAAAATAAGATAATAAAGGAATATATTTTCCAAAAATGTTTAACTTGCACGGGAAAAATAACATGAGAAATAAATCAAATAGATTTTCAAGAGAGAATAAAAATAATAAAATGATAGATAATTATTATTATTTTTTAAAAATATTTATCTTGCATAGGAAAAAGAGAGAAATAAACCAAATAGACTTTGATGAGAGAAGGAAAAAAATAATATGATAAATAAATATATTTTTTAAAGTGATTAACTTGCACGGAAAAGGAAGTAATGGTAGAAATAAATAAAATATATTTTCAAGAGAAAATAAAAATATTAATATGATAGATAAATAAATTTTCTAAAAATTATTAACTTGATCGGGGAAAAGAGAAGAAACATATCAAATAATTTTTCAAGAGAGGGGAAAAATAATATGGTAGATAAATATATTTTATAAAAAAAACTTAACTTTCAGAGGAAAATATGAGAAATAAATCAAAATATTTTCCATAAAGATATTTTTTCATATGATAGATAAATATATTTTCTAAAATTAATTACTTTCAAGGCTAAAAAAGGAGACATAAATCAAATAGATTTTCAAGAGAGAAGAAAAAATTTCATATCATAGGTAAATATATTTTCTAAATTTTTTTAACTTACACGGATAAAGAGGAGAAATAAATCAAATATATTTTTAAGAGAGAAGAAAATGTTCATATGATTACCAAGATATTGTGAACAGTTTAAAAAAGTGTTTAAATAAATTACTTCGGGAAATGATTAATTAGCTTGAAAGTTAGTTGTAGCTTTGAACACATTATATATATATATATATATATATTTATATATATATATATATATATATATATATATATATATATAAAATATTAAATGTTCAAAGAAGTATCACATCAAGGTAGTAGAAAAAGAAATAGTTAATGTAACACCCCGGTTTTTACTATTCTTCAATAATAGTAAATATATGTATATATATTTTTTGTTTAGTTTTATGTGATTTGGTTTGAGTAATTTTAATTACTCATTTAAAATTTATTTTTTAGTGCGTTAATACTGTCTTATGTCAGTATAGGAACGATTACTAGACAATACTATTATGTTATTTTCACTATGAGTATTTGTTTAGGAAAAAAAATATTTTTAATAATGAGATTGGAAGAAAATTATTGTTATATTTTTATTCTATTTAATTTTAGAGTTAAAAATTGTTTGGGTTGACCTTAATCAGACATTAATTTTGGATAGTTGATTTTCATAGTTGATCAGTTCAACTATCGATCTTGACTCTAATTTAAATTTTGAAGGTATGTAATGGTCAACCATTATTTTTAAATCAAAAATCCAAAAACATATTTATTTTTAGTCTCAATATTTACTACTCATTTTGTACCTACTAGTACTAATCACAAATGTCTTCCTCCTTATATCTCCCTGCCCCGTACGCGAATATAGTAATATATTATTATTAATTATTGGTTTGGTGAAATTAGTGGAAAATGTGGAATATAGTAATATATTATTATTAATTATTGGTTTGCTGAAATTTGGATTATAGTGAAAAATAATAATATTTTAATAATTTAACAGCGTAAGAGTGTTTTATGAGTCATAGTGAGGACGTAACCGTGAAAATATTTTAGTACTGCTAATTTTGACGTAAGAAATTTCTAATATTAAAAGATGTTATTTTAATAAAATAAGTTTCAAAAATAATTTTATTATAGTGTTGGAAAAATTATTTTACTAGAAGAGTCATTTTTGACTTATAACGTTTTTAAAACATCAAACGTCGGACAATTCCGATAATATTTATGGTAGGATTACTAAACACGATAATATTAGTTAAAACAGAGAATTTGTCTCAAAGCAATATTTTCAGGTTCAAAATATTGATTTTTGAAAGAAAATGAATTTTAAGTGATTTTGATGATTTTGTAAAACGAATTTCCAACGTAAAAGGATTTTCTGTAAAATATTTTTATACAATGGGTTTCCGACAACTTGGATAAGTTAAGGAAATTTTGTTTTTGGATTTGTGTTTCACATAGCAAAAATGTTGTTAAACTGGAATACGAACCTAGCCGCCGAGACGTCGGATCTAGTGTTCTTAAAGATATGGCCCAGGGCCCAAAAAGTGGAATAATGGACTAGAAGTCCTATAATCAGTGTATTGGTTTTGTGCACTAAAATCTACATGTCTAAGACTGGTGCATCGGTCTAGATTCCGTGATTTGCACACTTTTTGACTTAAGGTCAGTTATGGTTTAATTGAGATATTAAACTTAGTTGTTTAAGATAATGGGTTGTCGCGAAAATTTTGAGTCCCGGCATATAAAGAATGAACACAAAGAAAAACAACGAGAATAAAATGTTTTACATGCATCCCAAGGCAGACGTGCCTTTGCATTGAACTTGAATGCTTGATGGCAAGTATTCATGCAGTTTGCGTCACTGTGACTTGATGGATATACGACCACGTAGACCATAGGTTATATGTAGTCACCACTTTGCCTTGAGTTGGACTGTGGAATGGTCAATAGAACTTTGCCATATCAGGCATTGATTGTGCCTTAATTGGCAACTAGAGCCTGATCAACTCATCCATCGGTGACTCATTGATGAGTCACTATGTGTGGCCCAAAATCAGCCACACCTCCATCAAATGTGAGCCGCATATTATTAACCATGATAAGCCAAAATAACCTTAGTTAAGTTAACTATTAACTATGATTAATCATATATTAATTTAATATTCACAAAACCCATTATTTGGACTCTAAGGAACCAAACAAAGACTAAAACTAAGCCTATATAAAGACTCAAAACAGTAGCTGCCCTTTCCCCGCTTCTCTTCATCTTCCTCACCAAGTTTTCTCCATTTTCTCTAAGTTACAAAACTCATAAAAACACCGAATCTCCACCGAAAATATGACCCTCTTCCTTTCCGAAACTCGGAAAACTATCAACATAAAAGTTGTTCCTATTTCTCTCTTCTTTCTAACAAGCTAAAGATCATCAAAAACTGATTAGTGGATTGGGAGATATGCTCAAAATACTGAAACTGCCCAGAATTCTCAGCAACACACGAAACAATAGAAAGAAGGCCCTTTTCACCCCAGTTATGATCCGAACCAAATGAAACCTTCAACACCAAAGTTGTTCCTTTTCTTATTATCTTGCTAACAAGTCATCACACCCTCAACCTGTCCAGTTTTCAACTTAGTGAAGGTTGATCATTTTCCTCATTTCTTCAATCTTCAAGAGGTAAAGGCTCATCTCCTTGACCATCTAAGCTTTCATCTTCATGTATTTCTCATGTTTATGCCATGAATCATATTTTTCCATTCCTGGATATAGAACTTTGAAAATTTATAGGAAATCATAGAAAAATCCTTTTAACGTGAAACCAATTTCTATGATCTTAGTATCCTCTCTATATTTAAGATCCAATAGCATGCATTCAACAAAAATTTTGTGCCCTTTTAACTTGATGAGGCCGAACCCTAGTTTATAGTGGGGGAGGACTTTGTTCATTTTTTTAAAATTAGTCTTGCTTGATTCAATCTTATAATTCATATATATATTGAATCCATGGTTGTTGGATCAAAATCAGACCTCTAAGCCATTATTTTGTTCATGGCCGAAATTGTATTTTTGAAGAGTTGAAAGATTTTGTTTCATTTTTCAACTTATGATAGTTTATCTTAACTCTACACTACTCTAAGGTGATGGATCTAAGAGTATGTAAATTTTTGAAATCTCTAGCCTATGTTAAGTATCATGGCCGAATTAGGATTCTTGAAAGGTGGGAATATTTTATTTCAATCTTTGTATTCTAATCTTTGTTTTAGGGTTTCAAGTGATTAAAGAACACTAATCGGGGAGCATATGATTTTTAGAAATTTTTAGCTAATTAATCCCCTCATGGCCGAACCTAGCATATAGGAGTATAGGTGTATTTAGTTATTTGATTGTTAATTATTTTTTGTGTTTTGATTGAAGGATAAATTTTTGCGTGAGTCGTACACGTGTTTTGCGGAGACGGAACGTTTGACGGAATTTCAATTCGACAAGAAAAATCTTCAAGAGGTAAGGGGAGTACCTGAGGGATTTTTTCGATAGCTGTATGTAATTGTTTGTGGTATGTATATTTTATTTGGTGTATGTATTGTTTATGTAATTAGATTTCTCTACTTTTAGGTTATCTGCTTTTAATTATTTGATTATCTGCATTTAATTGTATTATGTTTTATTGTATGTTATTAATTGTGCTATTTGCTATATTATTGGCATGGATGTTATTGATGTTGTTTGTGGATTGTAAAGCCTGACAGTGGTCAGTGCTCAATTAATAATGAGGTTAAAAGCATTAAAAAGATTTACGGAATATTGAGTTTTAATTAGTGGAAAATGTGGAAAATAGTAATATATTATTATTAATTATTGGTTTGGTGAAATTTGGATTATAGTGAAAAATAATAATATTTTAATAATTTAACAGCGTAAGAGTGTTCTATGAGTCATAGTGAGGATGTAACCGTGAAAATATTTTAGTAATGCTAATTTTCATGTAAGAAATTTCTAAATATTAGAAAATGTTATTTTAAGAAAATAAGTTTCAAAAATAATTTTATTATAGTGTTGGAAAAATTATTTTACTAGAAAAGTCATTTTTGGACTTATAACGTTTTTAAAACGTCAAACGTCGGACAATTCCGATAATATTCAGAGCTGTTACATTTTTTTTCTAAATTGAGACAAGATCTAAAATATATATATTAAAATGAGAAGTATATAAATTATAAACATGTTACAAAAATTAATTAAAAGAAGATATATATTTAAGTTTGTCTGCAAAAATGTTAAAAAGACATGCTTATCATAGTTCATTATAATTCCGATAATATTATTAGTAATCATGCTTGCTTATATATATATATATATATATATATATATATATATATATATATATATGAAATGATGTAGCACTTCTCTAAAACATATCATGTTGCAGTTGTCAGTGTTGAGGCAGCACTTTTCTTGTTCTAGAAGTTAGCAGGAATAAGTGTTGTGGCATGTTTTTCAAGTTGTGTTTTGCAGTGCTGGCATCGTTTCTAATGTTATGAATATCATTCAACCCTTTGGAGCGTGTGTCCATAAATTCCATTTATCTTACGTCCAACCTTGGTTCAACGGCGAAAAACTAATCATAATCTAAAAATTAACAGCATTTCAGGATTTCCTTAGTATAAGAAAACCTACCTAGAAAACCCACGTTTCATACCAATTAGATTATGTTAGAGTCAAAACATATATACGATAAAAAGGTTAAAATTTTGTTTTCCAATATCTCAACAACACAAGTTTAAACACAAGTTTAATAAATAAGAGGAAGGATAATTTAAGTAATAGAATTAATTTTTTATTCTTATTGACTCTTTTAACTAAGATTAACTAACCACCTTAATATGTGTATTTTATTCAATTTCTGCTTATAATATGGACTTGTAGGAGTATTACTTTTATTGGTATTAATTAGCTAAAACGCTAATTACCTGTATTCCTTGTTGGTAAACAATAGGCAAATAAGAATAGGTAAACGATAGCTAATCTTGTGGATCGACTCAAGACAAATAGTACTAAGCAAACGGGGAACAATTTCTGAACCAAAATGCACAACATAATATAGAAAAATTCCTAGTGAGCAAAATGTTGGAATAGGAAACAGGATGAACGACAAGAAGAGAACTTACGAATATAACAATTCCACAATCAAGAAATCACTAGACATTTTTCACTAAAC
Organism: Sophora flavescens; assembly: GCA_030762895.1. Taxonomy (NCBI): domain Eukaryota; kingdom Viridiplantae; phylum Streptophyta; class Magnoliopsida; order Fabales; family Fabaceae; genus Sophora; species Sophora flavescens. The sequence continues at coordinate 99,328,243 of CM061069.1, read as the reverse complement.
ATGACATAAATGGACATCCACTTCATTTTCTACAATTACAAGCTCTTTGTATCCCAATTATACAATTATACCCGCTTTCTTAAAATTGAAGGTAACATTTTCCTTACTATATGTTTATGGTTGTAACTAAAGAATTTTTCAAATCATGTCTATTAAGGAACAAGCCAAACTTTTAATTAAGGACTTAACATAGTTATAATTCCATAGAAACATTATGTGCTATTTTCCCATTGGAATAGAACATGCAACAACAGTTATACATGTTATTTACACATACTTTATTCCTATTGGAAACCAACACATAATTTACCTATAAAATTATATCCAAGTTTTATCCTTTAATTAATCAACTAATAAGAACCAAATTCAATTAACAAAGCAACTCGTACACTAAATGGAAATGAGAATGGAGGTCATCTTGCACAACAAGAAAAATAGCTTTTCTGCTTTCATGCACCGGCCCCATTGTTAACAAGGCTCACCCCGTTGACAGATAACTCTACCTTGTAGGTATCTGAGTTGAGGACCTTCCAATTGACATTGTTGTATATCTCTCGAATAACTATGTCAAACGCCATCTTAACATTTGTTGAGTCTAAGGCAGAGGTTTCCATGAAAAAACCAAACCTTCTGCTTTTGCAAGGCTTTTGCCTTCCTCGACGCTCACCGCCCTGATATTCTCCAAATCATATTTGTTGCCCACAAGCATCATTGCCACAGTTGTGTCATAATGCGATGCATGATAGTTTTCATAAAGTAAGTTTGAAGTATGAGATTTCCCGAAACATAGAAAATATTGAACTTCTGACAGAAGAAAAGAACTTGCACCATTTAAAGGAAATGCTTAGTGAGATTTCATAATTACATCCAGTTGCATCCTCTATAATCAAGGATCAGTTAATAATAAGAGCTATATGACACGCTGTTGCACGCGCGTCAAAAAGCGAGCGGTTTGTAAAAATTTGTAGTCAGGGCGCGACAATTCGAGTATCGTCTCACAAGGACTCTTGAATTGTTATTGTCAATAATTGAAACGACTAATCTACTGCTCTCGGTTTCCCACTATCATCGGTTCATATAAATCCAAGCCCTAAGCGGATTCTAATCCCTTTTCGATTGTAGCAACAATTAACAAGCGAAACCGGCACTACACGATATATGTTCCTAATTCCTGAATTAAGCAAACGGGGTGAAGCCCTCGTGAATTAAGCAAACACGAATGAACACACACGAATTAAGCAAACACGATTAAGTATAGGAACACACAATCATCGAAACAAATCAATACACATTCTATACAATCCTGAATTAAGAAAACAGAACATATAGAACAATATTGAAAGAGAATAGCAAATCAAATGGGAATTACATAACCTCAAGTGGCAAAGGAAACCGATTACAGCAGATCAATCATTGGCGATTAGTTCTCCATGAAAAACATCATACAAATCCTAAGAACTAATTCGCAGCCGTCGCTAATCTAAAAAGAAAAGAAGATGATAAAAAACTCTGCATTCTGCCCTAAAACAGCAACTTCTACCCTTCAGAATCTGCGCGTGCTCGCGAGGCAAATAGCCTCTCGCGACGCGAATATTAAATGTAGCGCGTGTTCAAAATTTGGATTCTTGCGTGGCGAATGGTGATTCGCGAGGCGAGACTGAGAGAATCTTCTCATTACGCCCGTGATGAGTATCAGGGCCTGGCCGTGATAGCTTCTGGTCCTCAGGCTCGCGAGGCGAGACATGGTTCGCATGGTGAGACAGAGAGGATGACTGTTGCTGCTCAGGAGTCTCGCGAGGCGAGTAGCTTCTCGCGAGGCGAAAACTTCCAGACTTGCATTTTCCACTGCTTTCTCCATTTTCTTGACTTTAAGTGCTTCCCTTTTTAACCTGAAAGCATGAGATAACAGTGAATGCTTTATTTGACTCAAAAACTAACTAAAATGTCCTAAACTACTTAAGAAACTCAAAATGTTGCTTGAGGACAGTTAAATCCAAATCTGGGCTAAGACAAGATTGAAACTCGAATAATTAGCGTAAAAACCATGATCTTACTAGTTATAAAACTAGTTAGCCAGAGGCTGATCAAAATACCCCAAACTTAAACTTTGCTTGTCCCCAAGTAAACTAAAACTCAAAAAGGACTTAAACTTGGCAAGCTCAAAGGATTCAATCAATTTCGCACAGATTTCATGCAATTCTAGCAAAACAACTTCCCTTCAATGTTTCCCCCTCATGCAACAATGTAATCCCCACATTCATTTACTTTAAACAATTGAGAATTCCATCATTCATGCAATCATTAATCTAAGTTAAGGATCCAAGTTACACACAAAAGGGAGATCACCAATTTCAAACAATTGCCATCCTCACAAGGGCGTTTAGTGTTTCACTCATTCGCTCAATTTTGTCTAGGCTATCAACCTCTCACTCAATTTCAAATTTTAAGAGCACTTCCCATGAATTTGATTTTCATCTCAATCAAGGTTCCCACGAAAACATGCATGCAACATCAAAAGGTCTTTTAAAGGTTGTAATGGGGCCTGGCTAAGGGCAGGATTATTCAAAGGAACTAGGCTTTACATCCCTAGGAATTAAGAGAGCATGAACATTTGACATATTGAATTTCCACTAGAATTCCTTTTTCCATTTTTCTTTTTGCCTTGGGTGACTACAGCCTTTTTCCTCTAATACCCCTTTTTGACATTTTGTTCCTTTTTTTTCTTTTTTTTTCTTTCTTTTTTTTCTTTTGCCCTTGGCTCCAACCTTTATTTTTTCTTTTTCTCAATCCCAAACAACACATCATATTCCTTGTAGCCACCCCAAACTTAGTTTCTTGCAACCCTTCTCTTGCTAAGATTCCATGCTCTCCTAATCCTAAGATCGGGTTAACATGGTTTTTCCAGATTTTTGGCTCATAATATAGGGTCATCACGAAGCAATAGGCTAATTAGGCTCAAAGGGGCTAACTAGGGAACACGCATTAGGGATGGTGATTTTTAGGCCAAGTGGTTAATTCAAAGAAAATTGCCTAAATCATCTGATGCAAACACATAGACATGCAAACCATGAAGAGATTCAAGCAAATTCGAAAAAGTGTAGCTCAAAAGTGATTCACACAGTTAAAAACGTGTTGGAGGCTCAAATCCTCACCTGGACATTTTTCGCAAATTGTTTGACCGAGATTCAATCCCTAGTGTGTGCACCCCTTCACCCCAAACTTATCATAAATCATGCAATCATAATAGAATATCTCAAAGTTCAATTTTCAATTTTTATATGGGGATCAAATTTTCAATTTTCAAAACCTAGGGGGAAAATCATCAACTGTCAACACAAATCATGCAATCCATCTATGCAAAATTTGGTCAAAAACCAACAAGCTCGCCGACACAAGACTCAGACACAAAAACTCTTGATCTTATCAAATTATTCAAGAGCTAAAAGAAAACAAAACAAAAACAAGCAAGGATAATTAAAAGGAGTAAGGTTTAGAGAAAGCTCATGGAGGCGGTTCCACCGGGATCCCACTGTCTGTGATACAGCGGCCAAGGAATGCCCAAAGTGCAATATGATCCTCCCGGATCCCATGGTATGCAACATAAGCATGAGAGTGAGCGCTTGACATTTATGGTGACCTCGCCTAGTGCGGCGGACTTCTCACTCCCTCTTGGGTCAAAGTTGACCTCCTGGTCAACAAAGTCCTCCCAATAAAAATGGGATTCAACCTCTTGGACTGGCCATAGTGTCTTCATATTCAAGGATGCAAAATCTAGTCTCTCAGGCAGAGGTTTAAACTCCATCGCTGGTTGTTCCACAGTGGGAGGTGGCAAACAGGTAGCGAGGATCTCTGGTGCTGCTTCAACTTCTGCACGATTTTCATTCACTGCATTAACAAATCCATCACCTGCTACACATGCAGAAATCTCAACACACACCACACAAGGGTTAGTGTTAGCACAGTCAGTACATATAGTACAATAAACAGAATCAGAAAAGGTTTGAATGTCTGGAAATTCAACACACAGTTCATCAGTAATAGTGTTCTTGACATTATTATCAAAATCATGTTCAAAAGAAGTATTGTCAAGAACAACTATTTGTGAATCTGTATGTTCTTCAAGGAGACATTGAGTTTGCAGTGTGGTCAAGGCGGAGGCAATGTGATCAATTTGAGCGGCCAAATCCTGAAGACTTGCTTCTGTCCTCCATTGGTATTCAAGCAGGTCTTGTACCATTTCCTGAAAACTTGCTTGTTGGATTTGAAGAGTGTGCTCTGCCATTTGTTGTACCAATTCCTCCAGATTGGACTGGACTGGTGTAGGGTCAGGCTGATATTGCTGCTCGCGTATTGTCATTTGATGCACCAAGGATGCAATCTCATCCAAGCTGCCTTGTCCTCCACCATGTTGGCTAGAATAACCATTCACTCCAAATATGCCAAAATCACTGCTAAACTCATAACCTCCAGCAAAGTTAGGATAATTTATGCATGGTGGCTCATAATAAACATTAGGCATATAATTTTGCATATAATTATCCACACTAAGGTTCACAACCAGACCTAGTAGCCAAAACTAATTCAGCAATGATTTTTTTTTATAATTTTCTGTTAATAACAACAAGAGTCCCCGGCAACGGCGCCAATTTTGACACGCTGTCGCACGCGCGTCAAAAAGTGAGAGGTTTGTAAAAATATGTAGTCAGGGCACGACAACTCGAGTATCGTCTCACAAGGACTCTTGAATTGTTATTATCAGAAAAGTCAGTTTTTGGGGTGATTGGATTTGAAATTAAATTGAGAAAACAGTTAAGAAAACAATGCAAATAGGTGATTGTCAATAGTTGAAACGACTAATCTACTGCTCTCGGTTTCCCACTATCATCGGTTCATATAAATCCAAGCCCTAAGCGGATTCTAATCCCTTTTCGATTGTAGCAACAATTAACAAGAGAAACCGGCACTACACAATATATGTTCCTAATTCCCGAATTAAGCAAACGGGGTGAAGCCCTCGTGAATTAAGCAAACACGAATGAACACACGCGAATTAAGAAAACGCGATTAAGTATAGGAACACACAATCATCGAAACAAATCAATACACATTCTATACAATCCTGAATTAAGCAAACAACATATAGAACAATATTAAAAGAGAATAGCAAATCAAATGGGAATTACATAACCTCAAGTGGCAAAGGAAACCGATTACAGCAGATCAATCATTGGTGATTATTTCTCCATGAAATACATCATACAAATCCTAAGAACTAATTCACAGCCGTCACTAATCTAAAAAGAAAAGAAGATGATAAAAAACTCTGCATTCTGCCCTAAAACAGCAACTTCTACCCTTCAGAATTTGCGCGCGCTCGCGAGGCGAATAACCTCTCGCAATGCGAATATTAAATGTGGCACGTGTTCAAAATTTGGATTCTCGTGTGGCGAAGAATGGTGATTCGCGAGGCAAGACTGAGAGAATCTTCTCATTACGCCCGTGATGAGTATCAGGGCCTGGCCGTGATAGCTTCTGGTCCTCAGGCTCGTGAGGCGAGACATGGTTCGCGTGGCGAGACAGAGAGGATGACTGTTGCTGCTCAAGAGGGCTTCAATCTCGTGAGGCGAGTATCTCCTCGCGAGGCGAAAACTTCCAGACTTGCATTTTCCACTGCTTTCTCCATTTTCTTGACTTTAAGTGCTCCCCTTTTTAACCTGAAAACATGAGATAATAGTGAATGCTTTATTTGACTCAAAAAATAACTAAAATGTCCTAAACTACTTAAGAAACTCAAAATGTTGCTTGAGGACAGTTAAATCCAAATCTGGGCTAAGACGAGATTGAAACTCGAATAATTAGCACAAAAACCATGATCTTATTAGTTATAAAACTAGTTAGCCAGAGGCTGATCACTATAGAATTTTATCTCTTTCTACTTTGGTTTTCTTTCTGTTGATCGTTTCTTTTATAAAAGATTAAGAGATAAGAGAATAGTACAAATGAAAGCGATAAGAAATCCCCACCAACTAAAAAAAACAACTGAACATACAATGAGAAATAGAAACATGCAACAAAGCATGCCAATCTCTCAGCACAACTGTCCTGTCAGAGACATCCCCCTAAAAAGGAAAAGTGCAATGGAGAAGCAAAAATGAAGATGATGACCACCAAGATACCCCACTGTTAATAAGATTGCTCCTAGTCCTAGGTTAACATGTGAAGATGATAACTGAAGTGAAGCATGCAAATACAAGTACAAATCACATCTTCTGTAACCTAACCTTATGATCATTAAAAGCAATAGGGAGATGCAGCAAAACAAGTAATAAGCACATAGACACAAAAGTGCAATCAATGATGGAAGATTCCATTTAAAAAGGGGGGCCCGGTATATGAGGCTCTGCAAGCGGACAGACTATTTCCAGGATTTGAACCCGTGACCTCCACATCATAAGGCAACAAACCTTACTGCTCACCTTCAAGAAGATTTTCTATTTTTATCTTAAAAAAATAAAAGCTGAAAGAAAGGTAAAAGAAGAGTCATAAGATGTAGAAGGCAAACAAAACATGGTCAAAATAGGGACTACAACCTATGCCCCAAAAATCAAGGAATCAAACGAATTAATGAGGATGGAAAGTTCATGTACATAAAAATGTTGACAAATGAGAAAAAATGTGAAAAAGAAACAAAGGACAAACTCAAAATGTACACAAAGCCCCCCAAGTATGAGTCACATATAAGAAAGCATAATGGTAAGTGGCTCTCCTATTCCTATGTGTGAGATCCTTATCCTTGTAATGAAAGACAAAGAAGAATTTAGTATTAGTTAGTAGGAATTGCTTTCTTTTGCAATATATATATATATATATATATATATATATATATATATATATATATATATATATATATATATATATATATATATATTAGATTACATCCTAAAACCAATTAAGTGTAGTTGCCAAACAGCTATATAAGCCACATCTCATGAATTAAGGCAGGTGATGTATAACAAAGGAGACTATCTCCGACTCTGATACGATATTAGATTTCATCCTAAAACTAAACCAATTAGTGTTAAGTAGAGTTTTGCGAGCGAGTAAATGTAAATGAACTAAGGAATGGCATTAATGAATGATACTTTTAAGCTCATCGAGCCAGCGAGAGATGCTATCAAAAGTAGTGCGGCGGGTAATGTTGTAGACAATGAGAGCACCAAAGTGCCTCTGTAGTAAGCAGAAGTGACAGCACGGAAGCGCTCTTTACCAGCATTGTCCCAAATCTAAGCCTTCACTTCCTTACCATCAATGTCTAAGCTTTTTGTCTGGAATTCGACACCGATCATGGCCTTCGAGTGAGAGTTGAACTCGTTTCGTGTGTAACGATAGAGCAAGTTCGATTTAACCACTGCGGAGTCGCCGATTATCACGATCTTGAAGAGGTGCTCTCTGTAATACCCCATGTTACATTGTTTTGAAAGGCATAAAGTATCAAATGAAGGTTAGACATAAGTAGATAACTACAGAGTGGCAAAAGCCATAAGTCTCTAGTTAGTACAAATTATGTCCATGACACTAAAATAAAAGAAACTAAGTTTCGAACTAAGGCATTAACCAGTTAATAGTACATACTAAATATGGCTTATATAAGGACTTTTACAAAAGCACTCAATGCCTGCAGTCCTTGAAATACGGAGATGCTCTACTCTTTCTTATCTGAAACAACAAATATGAGTAGTGAGACAACTAATCTCAGTGAATTTCCTGCACAACTCAGTTTTTCTTTAAACACATATAAGTATAATAACAATAAACGTCAATACATAATATGAGAGTAAACTTTATACACTTGGACATCCCTTGGGTTTTTTATCAGTGAAAAACGTCGCTGTCCCCTCCTTGTACACTATGGTACTTAGAGGAACCAGCTCTATACTGTAAGGCATGTCATACGTCTATGACCACAAGCAGCATCCCACATGTTATTGCACTTAATTACATGCCTTTCCTAACCGGAAGGACTTCTATACTTGCCTTTCAATCTGAAAGGACTTCTGTGATTGTCTTCCAAACGGGAAGGACTCTATACTCGACAATTAAATGTCTTTGACATCCATTCTAAATCGAATCAACCGAATAGAGGATGCTTATCAATATTGGATGCCAAGCTATAGTTTACTTTTATGTATTATTGTTACACTACAAAACATTTTAAATCAGTTGAAACTACCTTCATACAAGTATTTAACAAGAACTAAAACATCAACAACACCTACAGAAATTTCCAGTTTTCATTCAACTTCTATAAATTTACCAAAATACCAAACGAAGTCGGATTTAGTCAAAAGACCACTTCCTGGAAATCAAAATAAGTCTAATTTATAAATAAAATTTTAGTTTTTGAATACAGTTTACGAAAACTTACAATTTTAACAACCAAGCTTCTGCACCCAGAAAACAGGGCAGTTACAATACTCCAACTTATAACAGGTTTTTCTTCATCAGTACTCAGTGTAAAACAACAAAACAAGTACCTAATTTGTAGCATTTCGAGTCTGTTTTCAAAAAAAAAAACAAGAATCATACCGAACAAAGCCCTATAGAAATAATTATAAGCAAAATACTGCACATATGTTTATACGGGTTTCTGACCACTAACTTCATTTGGGACTTTTCACAAACAAATTACTTGCATGCAATTGAAATAATTTATATCAACAATATGTACTCAATTGACTTCATATAATCAACATGCAGATACCCAATCAAACAATAAAACCAAGTAAATCAAAATTCCTAAGCTTGGATTTATGGTTACCAAGCACTAAACTAAGGGAACTCACATAAGCAAAGAATGGAGATAGTGTGGTGGAGGTTTATTTCCTTAGAATTCCCTCCCTAATATGACTTTGCTCCTCCTTGCTCTCAAGTGTGGCTGCTTCAAACTCACTTCACAAGGAAAATTGATGTTTGTTTCATGTTGATTTTGGAAGAAAACAGAAGAAGAAGAAGAAGAGAGGAGGTGGTAGAGGAGGCCGAAATTATGAAGGAAGAGGAAAAAGGAATGTGTTGTTTCTGCAAGTATAGATGATGATGGTTGTGTTGTCCTGCCCTAAACTCCCTCTCTTGGCCGAATTTGTGATCTTGAAAGGTAGAGAATGGAGGCTTGGTTTAGGTTTAGGGTTTGAAGAGGTAAAACATGGAGGTTCTGATGAAGAAGAATGAAGCAAAAATCTCCTTTTGCTTCTTTTCCTTGGTCTGGCCGAATTGTATAAGGGAGGGGAGTTTGAGTGAATAAAAAAATATTCCTTATTTATTTAACCAATAGGGCTAAACTTCCTTGATAAGCATTGGTCACTTGTAAAATTTTAAATAAAGATAAATACTATGGTTTAAATTAATGGGTGAGTTAATCATAGTTATGAATAGAATGAGAGGGAATATGATTGTTCATTTAATGAAAATAAATCTAAGTGAGGGTGATATGTGACTCTAGAATATTTCTAGAGTACTACTAATTAACCCAATTCATTTGATATATATATATATATATATATATATATATATATATATATATATATATATATATATATATATATATAAAAAGAAAATTTATTACTTCACTAGTCAATCAATTATAGATTGTACATTTATGTAATATATATAAGGATTCAAAATACCCAAGATAAAGTTATAGAAGTTAGGATACTCTTGAGAAAGGATGTTACATTTCTAACCCCCTACAAGAAATTTTGTCCTCAAAATTTAAGTTATAACATACCTGTGAAAAAGGTAGGAGTATTCTTTTCTCATGTCCTCCTCAAGCTCCCAAGTTGCCTCTTCAGGAGTTGATCCTTCCCAAATAACCTTCACCATTGGAATAGTCTTATTCCTCAGTGTTTTTAGGCTGTGGTCAACAACTTGAACCGGCATAGGTTGGAAGGTTAAATTGGGCCTTAAAGGAATGGTGTCATAACTCAAAGTTTGGGATGGATTAGGAATGTACTTTTTGAGTTGTGACATGTGGAAGACATCATGCAAACCCGACAAAGAAGGAGGTAAAGCTAATTGATATGCGACAGGACCGACTCGATGACGGATCTGAAAAGGTCCCATATAACGAGGACTTAGTTTCTTAGCCTTTACAACCCTCCCAATGCCTATTGTGGGGGTTACACGTAAGAACACATGGTCACCCTCTTCAAATTCTAAAGGCCTTCTGCTTTGATTGGCATAACTCTTTTGCCGACTCTGAGCAATTTGCAACTTATCCCTTATCATTCGGATTTTCTCCATAGTTTCTTGGATTATTTCCGGTCCAAGGATTTCCTTGTCTCCTACTTCTGACCAACGTAAGGGGGTTCTACATTTGCGACCATAGAGTGCCTCGTATGGTGCCATACCTATACTGGAGTGGTGGCTGTTATTATAGGCAAATTCTATCAAAGGTAGATGGTTATCCCAACTCCCACCACTTTCCAAAGTGCAAGCCCTCAGCATATCCTCTAAGGTTTGAATGGCCCTTTCTGTCTGACCATCCGTTTGAGGGTGATAAGTAGTGCTAAGATTCAGCCTCGTCCCTAGGGCCTGGTGAAAAGCTTTCCAAAACCTAGAAGTAAACTTAGGGTCTCTATCTGACACAATACTTGCTGGCACACCATGCAACCTAACTATTTCCTTTATGAATAATTTAGCTAACCTGACTGTGTTGTGGGAGGCTTTAACTGGTAGGAAATGGGCTGACTTCGTCACACGATCTACAATTACCCATATGGAGTCATAACCCGATTGCGTACGAGGTAAACCCATAACAAAATCCATGGATATGCTTTCCCATTTCCAAATGGGCAATTGTAAGGGTTGAAGCATGCCAGCGGGTCTTTGATGTTCGACCTTGACTTGCTGACATACCAAACATTGAGAGACAAACTCTGCTATATCCCTTTTCATACCTGGCCACCAGTACATTCGTTTAAGATCTTGATACATCTTGGTGGAACCAGGATGTACTGAGAAATCACTTTTGTGTGATTCCTCCAAAACTTGTCTTTTAATTTGTCCATTATTGGCAATTCACACCCTCTCCTGGAAGAGGATAACTCCATCTCTGGCCTCTGAGAAACCAGGATTATATTTTTTAGATTACAACTTCTCATCACTAGTTGTGCCTGCTTAACTTGAGTTCTGAAATTGCAAGAGATTTCAATGTGGTTCAAAAAGATGCTATCCTGTCCTATTGCCACATTTAAATTCAAATTTCGGAAATCTTCCAACAATTTCATCTCATGTACCATCATGAAGGAAATATGAAGACTTTTTCTACTTAAAGCATCTGCTACCACATTCGCTTTTCCCGGATGATACTTTAACTCAAAAAAATCATAATCTTTAAGGAACTCCATCCATCTCCTTTGCCTCATATTTAGTTCTCTTTGATCAAAGAGGTATTTTAAACTCTTATGATCACTAAACACTTCAAATCGATCTCCATAAAGATAATGTCTCCATATCTTTAAAGCGAATACAATGGCAGCTAGTTCAAGGTCATGGGTAGGATAATTTTCTTCATGAGGTCTTAGTTGACGGGAAGCATAGGCTACCACTTGTCTATTTTTCATTAGTACACATCCTAGACCCCTTAAAGATGCATCACAGTAAACTTCAAATCCTAGAGCCGGGTCTGGTACAGTTAGTACCGGTGTAGTAGTTAAACGGGTCTTCAATTCCAGGAAGTTCTTTTCACACTCTGTAGTCCACACAAAAGGTTGGTCTTTACGAGTCAGACGGGTTAAGGGCAAGGCCAACTGAGAAAAACCCCTAATAAACCTCCTGTAGTATCCATCTAGTCCTAGGAAACTCCTGACTTCGGTAATGGTCTTAGGCCTTTCCCAATTCAGAACAACATCTACTTTACTATGATCCACTGCTACTCCTTCTTGTGAAATTACATGACCTAAGAAATTTATCTCTGTCATCCAGAATTCACACTTTTCCATTTTAGAAAACAACTTCTTCTCTCTTAAGATCTGCAACACTATTCTAAGATGACTTTCATGCTCTTCAGAACTGTTAGAATAGATCAGGATATCATCAATGAAGACAATTACGAACTTATCTAAGAAAGGTCTGAATATCCTATTCATATAATCCATAAATACTGTGGTAGCATTAGTCAGACCAAACGGCATAACCAAATATTCATAATGTCCATACCGCGTCCGAAACGCAGTCTTTGGTATGTCTCCAGGCTTTATCCTTATTTGATGGTATCCTGACCTTAGATCAATTTTAGAGAAGACTCCTGCTCCTCTAAGTTGATCCAACAAATCATCTATTCTAGGAAGTGGGTACTTATTTTTTATAGTCACCTTGTTGAGTTGTCCGTAATCTACAGAGTCTCATGCTCCCATCCTTTTTCCTAACCAACAGTACCGGTGCGCCCCATGGGGATGCACTCGGTCTGATAAACTGCTTGGCCAACAAGTTTTCTATTGGGACTTTGAGTTCCTTTAACTCCAAGGGTGACATCCTATAAGGTGCTATAGATATTGGTCCCGTGCCAGGAACCAAATCTATGGAAAACTCAATCTCCCTTTCTGGAGGTAAGGAAACCACATCTTCCGGAAACACATCCCTGAATTCACTTACCACGGGGATGGATGCTACATCATTGCTTGCCTTAGAACTTGAAGATAATAAACTGATGAAACCTGTGCCCCCACTTTCTAGGCATTGAGTTGGTTGAGACTCACTAACAACTAAAAAGGATGTTGAATTGTTATAGTCCATGATGGTGGAAGGGAAGGTAATGGTTTTATCTTGGTAATTTAGTGTGACCCGATTAGAGGAGAACCAATCCATCCCTAGGATGATATCTAGACCACTTAAAGGTAAACAAATTAAGTCAACATGAAACAATTTATCTAAAATCACAAGGGAACATTTCTCACAGACTAAAGAAGTTTCTATGTTACCTTCCGCTGGGGTAGACACGACTAAAGGACATGGCAATGAAGATAAGTACAAATTTAGATGCAAGGCACACTCACATGAAATAAAAGAGTGAGTGGCACCAGAATCATAAAGTACTACTAATGGTTCTTGATTAAGAAATCACATACCGGTAATCAAGTTGTCTGTACCTTTAGCCTTCTTACCACTGAATGTGAAAACCCTTCCTTTAGTCGGCTGTCCTGAAATAACCACTCCTTTTTGTTTTCGAGCTGGGCAGTTGGGAGACATATGTCCAGCCTGTCCACAGTGGTAACATACATTCTGACCCATGCGACATTCTCCTCTATGATTTCTGCCACACGTTGCACATCCTGTTCCCTTGGGCGGCACTGAAACTTGCACTTGCTTTCCTTTTCCAAGACTCCCCTTTACCCTCACCTGTTGAGAATGTTTGCCTTCCCCCTTTTTCTTTTGCCACTTTAGTTGACGGTCCTCTTGCATGATCATAAGATTAGCTTCAGCAATTTGACATTTCTCCACCAATGTGGCATACTCAGTGATTCCCAGTTGTCCAACATAGCATCTAATCTCAAGTCGTAACCCCAATTCATACTGAGTTACCTTCCACTCCTCATCTGGGGCATATCTCAAGTGTGGGGAGTACTTATCCAACTCTTCAAACTTAGATGTGTACTCAACAACGGACATATCACCTTGCACAAGCCGAGTAAACTCTAACTCTTTTTTGCTTCCTTACACTTCTAGGAAAATACTTCCCAAGAAAAACAGTTTGGAAGTTTTCCCATGTCAGAGGTGTTTCAGTTGATATCATTCGCTCTCTGGCACCTCTCCACCAATTCTTTGCTTCTCCCTTCAAGTAATGAGAGGCAAAAGCAGTCTTTTGTTCTTTAGTGCGTACCACCACATTAAAAATCTTTTCCATTTCCCTTAACCAATATTGCGATTCTGCGGGATCCGGTCCTCCAGTAAAGGGTGGCGGTTGATTCTTTCTAAACTCATTCTAGCTATGATTGGGATCTTCAGGAGGTTGTGCTGGACCTGCTCCCAAATTGCCAAGTCCTCCTTGAGCCAACTGGTTAATAAGATGAGTGGTGGCATTGGCTTGTTCTCTCATGGCATTTACCACAACCATCCATTCAGCGTTACCAGGTCTGGGTTGATACTCGTGATGTTGATTCAAAGGTGGTCTACCACGGCCTCTTCCTCTAGCTCCACGTTCCATTGTCTGCATATATTGTACAAAACATTAAGTTGATCAGGCTTAATGCTTTATATCAAAATAATAGGATTATGGAAAATGAAACCAAAAGTAAGAAAAACTAAACTAATTATTCTCAGCCCAATTGGATTGAACTGCTCTGATACCATAAATGTAATACCCCATGTTACATTGTTTTGTAAGGCATAAAGTATCACATGAAGGTTAGACATAAGTAGATAACTACAGAGTGGCGGAAGCCATAAGTCTCTAGTTAGTACAAATTATGTCCATGACACTAAAATAAAAGAAACTGAGTTTCGAACTAAGGCATTAACCAGTTAATATTACATACTAAATCTGACTTATACAAGGAGTTTTACAAAAGTCCTCAATGCCTGCATTCGTTGAAATACCGAGATGTTCTACTCTTTCTTATCTGAAACAACAAATATGAGTAGTGAGATAACTAATCTCAGTGAATTTCCTGCACAACTCAGTTTTTCTTTAAACACATATAAGTATAATAACAATAAACATCAATACATAATATGAGAGTAAAATTTATACACTTGGACATCCCTTGGGTTTTTTATCAGTGAAAAACGTCGTTGTCCCCTCCTTGTACACTATGGTACTTAGAGGAACCAGCTTTATACTGTAAGGCAGGACATACGTCTATGACCACAAGCAGCGTCCCACCTGTTATTGCACTTACTTACTTGCCTTTCCTAACCGGAAGGAATTCTATACTTGCCTTTCAATCTGAAAGGACTTCTGTGATTGCCTTCCAAACGGGAAGGACTCTATACTCGACAATTAAATGTCTTTGACATCCATTCTAAATTGAATCAACCGAATAGAGGATGCTTATCAATATTGGATGTCAAGCTATAGTTTACTTTTATTTATTATTGTTACACTACAAAACATTTTAAATCAGCCGAAACTACCTTCATACAAGTATTTAACAAGAACTAAAACATCAACAACACCTGCAGAAATTTCCATTTTTCATTCAACTTCTATGAGTTTACCAAAATACCAAACGAAGTCGGATTTAGTCAAAAGACCACTCCCTGGAAAGCTAAATAAGTCTAATTTATAAATAAAATTATAGTTTTTGAATACAGTTTACGAAAACATACAGTTTTAACAACCAAGCTTCTGCACCCAGAAAACAGGGCAGTTACAATACTCCAACTTATAACAGGTTTTTCTTCATCAATACTCAGTGTAAAACAGCAAAACAAGTACCTAATTTGTAGCATTTCGAGTCTATTTTCAAAAAAAAAACAAGAATCATACCGAACAAAGCCCTATAGAAATAATTATAAGCAAAATACTGCACATATGTTTATACGGGTTTCTGACCACTAACTTCATTTGGGACTTTTCACAAACAAATTACTTGCATGCAATTGAAATAATTTATATCATCAATATGTACTCAATTGACTTCATATAATCAGCATGCAGATACCCAATCAAACAATAAAAGCACGTAAATCAAAATTCCTAAGCTTGGATTTATGGTTACCAAGCACTAAACTAAGGAAACTCACATAAGCAAAGAATGGAGATAGTGTGGTGGAGGTTTATTTCCTTAGAATTCCCTCCCTGATCTGACTTTGCTCCTCCTTGCTCTCAAGTGTGGCTGCTTCAAACTCACTTCACAAGGAAAATTGATGTTTGTTTCATGTTGATTTTGGAAGAAAACAGAAGAAGAAGAAGAAGAGAGGAGGTGGTAGAGGAGGCCGAAATTATGAAGGAAGAGGGAAAAGGAATGTGTTGTTTCTGCAAGTATAGATGATGATGGTTGTGTTATCCTGCCCTAAACTCCCTCTCTTGGCCGAATTTGTGAGCTTGAAAGGTAGAGAATGGAGGCTTGGTTTAGGTTTAGGGTTTGAAGAGGTAAAACATGGAGGTTCTGATGAAGAAGAATGAAGCAAAAATCTCCTTTTCCCTCTTTTTCTTGGTCTGGCCGAATTGTATAAGGGAGGGGAGTTTGAGTGAATAAAAAAAATATTCCTTATTTATTTATCCAATAGGGCTAAACTTCCTTGATAAGCATTGGTCACTTGTAAAATTTTAAATAAAGATAAATACTATGGTTTAAATTAATGGGTGAGTTAATCATATTTATGCATAGAATGAGAGGGAATATGATTGTTCATTTAATGAAAATAAGTCTAAGTGAGGGTGATATGTGACTCTAGAATATTTCTAGAGTACTACTAATTAACCCAATTCATTTGATATATATATATATATATATATATATATATATATATATATATATATATATATATATATATATATATATATATATAAAGAAAATTTATTACTTCACTAGTCAATCAATTATAGATTGTACATTTATGTAATATATATAAGGATTCAAAATACCCAAGATAAAGCTATAGAAGTTAGGATACTCTTGAGAAAGGATGTTACACTCTCCTCCTCCTCATCCCTCTTCATCCGAAGAAGACATTATTGCTTAGCTTTTCAAGACAACAAAGAGACAGAGAGAGAGAGACAAAGATTTTTTTGAACACAAGAAAAGAAAAGAGAGAGAGTAGGCGTGCTAACTTCTTTCTAATGCTTTGCTGAGCTGTGATGATAGATTGCTATTAAGTGGATGGATCATGGATGCATCACAAACCAACCTGGCATGGACACTCTGCGGATCTACTGCTTCGGGGTCCATTTTTTCAATTTTCACCAATATATACATTTGGGCCTTCCTTTTCTTAGAAAACATATTTATTTATATAGTTATAATTAATTGTCAGGTAAAGGATTTTAAGATGTGGTTGGTCCCATTCATAATGAGTTTAGGCCTCTTAAGCAAGTAGTCATGGGTTCAATTTCTGACTTTTGTATATGAAAAAATTATCTGATTGTGAGATATCAATCCTTCAATGATGTTTAATGTATTAAGGGATTAATCTCCACAGTTGCACACTAGATAATCTACAGAATAAAAAAAATGTTAAGGAATTGAATATGAAAATTTTTAATTAAAAAAATTATTCAATATATGATTTTTAAAAAAGAAAACTTATAATATTTAATAAGAATGTTTTATATATTGATTCTTTAAAAGAGTAAACAAAAAATATATCAAATTGAAATCAATAATAATGTTTTTGGGTCAAAATTAAACACATTAAATCAATCAATAGGATTGTTTAGGTTTCATGTGTGTTATCTTTTTCAGATTCTTTCGATTGAAAATCCGGACTTTTATTACTTTTGGATCTACCTTGCTCATGCTCAGAAAAGGAGGATAGTGACCAGTGATCAGTTTTTACCATTTTTTTTTGAACCACCCTTTAACCATTTTATTATTCATCTTGTTTACGTACACATAAGGAGCATATATATAAATTACATTTTGTTATTTTTATATTAAGATGGAGTATTGTTGTTAATTTGTCCAGTGAAAAAAATAATTGTTGTTAATTGTTAAAGGAAAATAAATCCGAAAATTCTCGTTCAACTTTTTTTTCGTATCAATCGTAAAAATAAAATAAAAAACTTGACTATGTGTATTTTGATTCTAAAAAAGTAATCAATAAATTTAAATTTTAAAATTAAATCAATGCATTAGTGTAAGATACTGTCTACCTCATAGAATATGGAAGAATCAAAGCATTAATGGTAATATATGTTTGTCACAAATGAAAATATATTCAAATTAATTGCATTTCTAAAAATGGTAGTTGCAAAACTGAAATAAATCAAATTGAAGTTATAAAGAAAAGAGTTAGTGAGGTTCACCCAATAATTAAAATTCAATTAAAATATTAAATGGTAGGCAGGAGAATAATGGAAATAAATTTGGGGTGCTCAATTGTTGAATCAAATTACTAATTTGAAATATGGAGATTAGTGATTAATCCCAATCAGCATTGCAATCAACCTTTATAAAGCAATAAATCAACTAGAATCAAATTTTAAACCCATTAAAGCATTAATTAGTATAAAAATTATTTTTTATAAAATTAGTTGTTGAATAAAAAATAAAGATATTACCCAAAAGATATTAAATAGAAATGATGCATTGAAACGGGTGAATGGTAGTAGTAGTATGGTACAAAGTATTGACTATTGAGAATGATAAACAAGGAAAGTATTCACACACAAAAAAAAAGATAAACAAGGAAGGTTAAGTTATGTCATTTACAGCAACTAACTCAGGAAACAAAATGCCATGAAAATGGTCCGAAACTCACGGACAGATAACAACGTAAGTCATATATGATAACCCTTTTGCCATCTTATTATCCTCAATCTTCTCAAACCCTGTTACTACCGACCCCTTCCTTCCTCATCCTTAATCTTCTCTCACTCTGTTACTCTCCCCTTCTCTCTTTCCCTTCCTTCCACGGTGAATGAATGGCGATTAATAATTGCCCACATGGTCAGCATGATCATATCGGCATTAGTTATTTCGGTGCTTGCAGTTCATTTCGAATTTATTTCTTTCACAGAATTCGGAACCTTTGTGCTTGATTTGATAATGACATGGGCAATATGGTTTTCATGCTGTCCTCCTCCAATAAAAGACTATTTTTGTGGGAGACAACAGGCAGGTGAGAGTAGAGAAGATATAGAGGAGGTCATGGTGATCATATGGAAATTAATTGCTTCGGTGCTTGTGATTCTTAAGTTAATAGATTACAACTTTATTTCTTTCACACTATTGGGAACCTGTGTGCTTGTTATGATAATGATATGGGAAATATGGTTTGTATGTTGTCCTCCTCCAATAAAAGACTTTTTTTGTGGGAGATAACAGGCAGATGATAGTAGAGAAAATATAGAGGAGGCAGATGAGATAGAGAAAATATAGAGGAGGTCAGCATGATCATAGCGGCATTATCGGCATTAATTGCTTCGGTGCTTGAGATTCTTAAGTTAATAGATTACAACTTTATTTCTTTCACAAGAATTGGGAACCTATGTGCTTGTAATGATATGGGCAATATGGTTTTTATGTTGTCCTCCTTGTGGGAGGCAACAGGCAACCTGTAGATGTAGAGCAGCCTCAAATAACTGTACAATTTGAAAGTGTAAGGGCTCAGATGCAACCATACAGATCAACATCATCGTTTGATACCACCGGTTAGAACCTTCATAGGCGAATGTGGCGAATGTGCTATATGCATGGAAGAATTCAAGAATGGGGATACCATTCAACCTTTTGGAGTGTGCGTCCATGAATTTCATTCCTCTTGCATCCAACCTTGGTTCAATACCGGAAAAACTACTTGTCCTCTGTGTCGTGAAGATTTATCAATCGCTCTCAAGACTAAGAGTCACATGGATAGTATTACAATATGAATTTTTGGTATTATTTGTGCAATACAAATTACAAATGTAGTCAATGATAATCTAAATCAACTTGATATTGCTTCCTTCTTGGTTTATTATTTTATTTTTCATAGTTTTATTCTATTTTTGCATTTGTGCAGTTATGATTTTTATTTATGTGCTTCCTTCATCAGTTAAATCTTTCTGCTTGTTACAAACCTAAATACCATTATAATTCTGATAATTTTTTCCTGAATGATGATGATTCATAAAACACAAATCTCTTTATTCAACCAATATCCACTGCAAATTGGATAACCCATGAGATTTTATATATATATAGGGAACCAATTGAGGTTGGTGTGAGTGGTTAAAGGCCTCTCATCCCTTAACCTTGGTATGAAAAAAATCTTAGTTGGGGGATACTCTTAGAGAAAAACGAATTATAGAGTAGCAACACTATAATGTTCTAAATCTTTTTAATTTTAAAAGTAATCAATAAATTTCAAATTTAAAATTAAATCATTGCATTAGTGGTATGATATTGCCTGCCTCATAGAATATGGAAGAATCAAAGCATTAATGGTAATATATGTCTGTCATAAATGAAAATATATTCAAATTCATTGCATTTCTAAAAATGGTATTTGTAAAACTGAAATAAACCATGTTGAAGTCATAAAGAAAAGAATTTGTGAGGTTCACCCAATAATTAAAATTCAAATAAAATATAAATGGTAGGCAGGAGTATAATGGAAATAAATTTGGGGCGTTTAATTGTTGAATCAAATTACTAATTTGAAATATGGAGATTAGTGATTAATCCCAATCAGCATTACAATCAACTTTTATAAAGAAATAAATCAACTAGAATCAAATTTTAAACCCATTAAAGCATTAATTAGTATAATGGAAACAAATTTGCACCCCCACACCCAATTGCGCCTGCAACATCTCTATTTCCCCTACTCCCCCAATTTCTCTCGCTATTTCTCTAATTTGTTGTTTATGCTTTTGTCATAAATGCTTAATTAGAAGGCTTCTAAAAATTTGGAATTGAACAATGTCCTTTGACAGATTGAATATTTTGTTACAATATTTATTTTAATTTCAAGTTTCATAGAAATGTAACATCTTTTTAAATTATTTTCTAATATAATTTAAATTTTCTCTAATTCTGTACTATTTTTTTTCATATCTATATCTTTGACAATTAAAATCTATGAGATCAAAATACCAACTAATATATTCACCAAAAAAAAAAAGACCAAGAAATATAGGGACATTAAAGTGCAGATGAACACGACAGCTGGACAAATATCGAATATTTTTTTTACAATGTTTATTTTAATTTTGAGTTTAATGGAAATGTAACATCTTTTTAAATTATTTCTATTATAATTTAATTTTTTTATCTTATTCCATATTCCATACTATTTTTTCATATCTATATCCTTGACAATTAAAATCTACGAGATAAAAAGACCAACTAATATAGGAACATTAAAGAGTAGATGAACACAACAACTCGACAAGTGTGTATGGGAACGAAATTGAACTACAAAGTTAAACTTTTGATTTTATGAGGAGAATGATGAAAACATATGCATCTCAACAATGATTTATTATGGTTTCATAAACGTTGAAAAGTATTTAAATATGTTTTTTTTACTTCATATATGATGTGAGACAATATTTTATATATTCAATTGAAATTGTATTGGCTTGATATTTTTAAAAGAAAATAAATGATTTTTTTATAAAAACCATAAAAACAATTCAATCAAGTATTTATAGTTTATTCTTGAACTAATAAGCAAAAAAAGTATGGTATTCAATTAAATAGAGTTAATTTGAATTTAAATAATTAAACATTTACATTAAAACAAAAAATTAAAAGAAATATTTGTTTAACTTTCCTAAATAAAATTCCATATTTCAAGTTATATTTTGAAAATTTTCCTTAAAGTTTTATTCTTAAAAATGCATTGTGATATTTAGACTAGGATTGCAATTTCAAAATAAAAAAATTACCATTTTAAAAGTTTCTATTTTAATAAATTTGATTGTATATTAAAACTTTTTTAAAATTAAATTTACTTTAACATTAGCAATTAAATTTATAATTTTTTTCTCTTTCAAATAATTTTATTTGATGAAATAATTTCCTTTAACAAGAGTCATTTTTTGTTCTCTTTCCTTATTGAGATAGAAACAAATCGTATTCATGAGACAAATATTTTCATTTGAAATTGGAATAGACTCCTCTAAAATGAGTAAAGTTATAAAGTGAGGAGGGTGCATTCAGCTTTGATTAGTTAAAGTAGGTTGAAAACATTAAAAATAATATCATATCTAAATATATTTGTTAAAAATGGTTAGCTTGCACGAAAAAAAAAGATAAATAAATCAAGTAGATTTTCAAGAGATAATAAAAATATGGTTGACAATTATATTTTCTAAAAAATGTTAAATCACACCAAGAAAATGGGAGAATAAATCAAATAAATTTTCAAAAGATAATAAAAAATAAGATAATAAATGAATATATTTTCTAAAAATGTTTAACTTGCACGGGAAAAATAACATGAGAAATAAATCAAATAGATTTTCAAAAGAGAATAAAAATAATAAAATGATAGATAATTATTATTATTTTTAAAAAATGTTTATCTTTCATAGGAAAAAGAGAGAAATAAATCAAATATACTTTGATGAGAGAAAGAAAAAATAATATGATAAATAAATATATTTTTTAAAGTCATTAACTTGCACGGAAAAGGAAGAAATGGTAGAAATAAATAAAATATATTTTCAAGAGAAAATAAAAAAATTAATATGATAGATAAATAAATTTTCTAAAAATTATTAACTTGATCGGGGAAAAGAGAAGAAACATATCAAATAAATTTTCAAGAGAGGGGAAAAATAATATGGTAGATAAATATATTTTCTAAAAAAAACTTAACTTTCAGAGGAAAATATGAGAAATAAATCAAAATATTTTCCATAAAGATATTTTTTCATATGATAGATAAATATATTTTCTAAAATTAATTACTTGCAAACGATAAAAAAGGAGACATAAATCAAATAGATTTTCAAGAGAGAAGAAAAATTTCATATCATAGGTAAATATATTTTCTAAAATTTTTTAACTTACACAGATAAAGAGGAGAAATAAATCAAATATATTTTTAAGAGAGAATAAAATGTTCATATGATTACCAAGATATTGTGAACAGTTTAAAAAAGTGTTTAAATAAATTACTTCGAGAAATGATTAATTAGCTTGAAAGTTAGTTGTAGCTTTGAAAACATAATATATATATATATATATATATATATATATATATATATATATATAATATTAAATGTTCAAAGAAGTATCACATCAAGGTAGTAGAAAAAGAAATAGTTAATGTAACACCCCGATTTTTATTATTCTTTAATAATAGTAAATATCTGTATATGTTTTTTTTATGTGATTTGGTTTGATTAATTTTAATTACTCATTTAAAATTTATTTTTGGGTGCGTTAATACTATCTTATGTCAGTATAGGCACGATTACTAGACAATACTATTATGTTATTTTCACTGTGAGTATTTGTTTAGGAAAAAAAATATTTGTAATAATAAGATTGGAAGAAAATTATTGTTATATTTTTATTCTATTTAATTTTAGAGTTAAAAAATTTTTGGTTTGACATTAATCAGACATTAATTTTGGATCGTTAATTTTCATAGTTGATAAGTTCAACTATCAATCTTGACTAATTTAAATTTTGAAAGTATATAATGGTCAACCATTATTTTTAAATCAAAAATCCAAAGACATATTTATTTTTAGGCTCAATATTTACTACTCATTTTGTACCTACTATTACTAATCACAAATTTCTTCCTCCTTATATCTCCTTGCGCCGTACGCGAATATAGCAATATATTATTAGTAATTATTGGTTTGGTGAAATTAGTGGAAAATGTGGAAAATATTAATATATTATTATTAATTATTGGTTTGGTGAAATTTGGATTATAGTGAAAAATAATAATATTTTAATAATTTAACAGTGTAAGAGTGTTCTATGAGTCATAGTGAGGACGTAACCGTGAAAATATTTTAGTACTGCTAATTTTGACGTAAGAAATTTCTAAATATTAAAAAATGTTATTTTAATAAAATAAGTTTCAAAAATAATTTTATTATAGTGTTGGAAAAATTATTTTACTAGAAGAGTCATTTTTGGACTTATAACGTTTTTAAAACATCAAACGTCGGACAATTCCGATAATATTTATGGTAGGATTACAAAACACGGTAATATTAGTTAAAACAGAGAATTTGTCTCAAACCAATATTTTCAGGTTCAAAATATTGATTTGTGAAAGAAAATGAATTTTAAGTGATTTTGATGATTTTGTAAAACGAATTTCCAACGTAAAAGGATTTTCTGTAAAGTATTTTTATACAATGGGTTATTTTCGACAACTTGGATAAGTTATGGAAATTTTGTTTTTGGATTTGTGTTTCACACGGCGAAAATGTTGTTAAACTGAAATACGAACCTAGTCGCCGAGACGTCGGATCTAGTGTTCTTAAAGATATGGCCCGGGGCCCAAAAAGTGGAATAATGGACTAGAAGTCCTATAATCAGTGTATTGGTTTTGTGCACTAAAATCTACAAGTCTAAGACTGGTGCATCGGTCTAGATTCCGTGATTTGCACACATTTTGACTTAAGGTCGGTTATGGTTTAATTGAGATATTAAACTTAGTTGTTTAAGATAATGGGTTGTCGCGAAACTTTTTAGTCCCGACATATAAAGAATCAACACAAAGAAAAACAGCGAGAATAAAATGTTTTATATGCATCCCAAGGCAGACGTGCCTGTGCATTGAACTTGAATTCTTGATGGCAAGTATTCATGCAGTTTGCGTCACTGTGCCATAATGGATATACGACCACGTAGACCATAGGCTATATGTAGTCACCACTTTGCCTTGAGTTGGACTGTGGAATGGTCAATAGAACTTTGCCATATCAGGCATTGATTCTTCCTTAATTGGCAACTAGAGCCTGATCAGCTCATCCATCGGTGACTCACTATGTGTGGCCCAAAATCAGCCACACCTCCATCAAATGTGAGCAGCATATTATTAACCATGATAAGCCAAAATAACCTTAGTTAAGTTAACTATTAACTATGATTAATCATATATTAATTTAATATTCACAAAACCCATTATTTGGACTCTAAGGAACCAAACAAAGCCTAAAACTAAGCCTATATAAAGACTCAAAATTGCAGCTGCCCTTTCCCCGCTTCTCTTCATCTTCCTCACCAAGTTTTCTCCATTTTCCCTAAGTTACAAAACTCATAAGAACACCGAATCTCCACCGAAAATATGACCCTCTTACTTTCTGAAACTCGGAAAACTATCAACATAAAAGTTGTTCCTCTTTCTCTCTTCTTTCTAACAAGCTAAAGATCATCAAAAACGGATTACTGGATTGGGAGATATGCTCAAAATACCAAAACTGCCCAGAATTCTCAGCAACACACGAAACAGCAAAAAGAAGGCCCTTTTCACCCCAGTTATGATCCGAACCAAATGAAACCTTCAACACCAAAGTTGTTCCTTTTCTTCTTATCTTTCTAACAAGCCATCACACCCTCAAGCTGTCCAGTTTTCAACTTAGTGAAGGTTGATCATTTTCCTCATTTCTTCAATCTTCAAGAGGTAAAAGCTCATCTCCTTGACCATCTAAGCTTTCATCTTCATGTATTTCTCATGTTTATGCCATGAATCATATTTTTCCATTCCTGGATCTAGAACTTTGAAAATTTATAGAAAATCATAGAAAAATCCTTTTAACGTGAAACCAATTTCTATGATCTTAGTATCCTTTCTATATTTAAGATCCAATAGGATGCATTCAACAAAAATTTTGTGCCCTTTTAACTTGATGAGGCCGAACCCTAGTTTATAGTGGGGGGAGGACTTTGTTCATTTTTTTAAAAAATTAGTCTTGCTTGATTCAATCTTATAATTCATATATATATTGAATCCATGGTTGTTGGATCAAAATCAAACCTCTAAGCCATTATTTTGTTCATGGCCGAAATTGTATTTTTGAAGAGTTGAAAGATTTTGTTTCATTTTTCAACTTATGATAGTTTATCTTAACTCTACACTACTCTAAGGTGATGGATCTAAGAGTATGTAAATTTTTGAAATCTCTAGCCTATGTTAAGTATCATGGCCGAATTAGGATTCTTGAAAGGTTGGAATATTTTATTTCAATCTTTGTATTCTAATCTTTGTTTTAGGGTTTCAAGTGATTAAAGAACAATAATCCAGGAGCTTATGATTTTTAGAAATTTTTAGCTAATTAATCCCCACATGGCCGAACCTAGCATATAGGAGTATAGGTGTATTTAGTTGTTTTATTGTTAATTATTTTTTGTGTTTTGATTGAAGGATAAATTTTTGCGTGAGTCGTATACGTGTTTTGTAGAGACGGAACGTTTGACGGAATTTCAATTCAACAAGAAAAATCTTCAAGAGGTAAGGGGAGTACCTGAGGGATTTTTTCGATAGCTGTATGTAATTGTTTGTGGTTTGTATATTTTATTTGGTGTATGTATTGTTTATGTAATTAGATTTCTCTACTTTTACGTTATTTGCTTTTAATTATTTGATTATCTGCATTTAATTGTATTATGTTTTATTGTATGTCATTAATTGTGCTATTTGTTATATTATTGGCATGGATGTTATTGATGTTGTTTGTGGATTGTAAAGCCTGACAGTGGTCAGTGCTCAATTAAAAATGAGGTTAAAAGCATTAAAAATATTTACGGAATAATGAGTTTTAATTAGTGGAAAATAGTAATATATTATTATTAATTATTGGTTTGGTGAAATTTGGATTATAGTGAAAAATAATAATATTTTAATAATTTAACAGCGTAAGAGTGTTCTATGAGTCAGAGTGAGGACGTAATCGTGAAAATATTTTAGTACTGCTAATTTTGACTTAAGAAATTTCTAAATATTAGAAAATGTTATTTTAAGAAAATAAGTTTCAAAAATAATTTTATTATAGTGTTGGAAAAATTATTTTACTAGAAAAGTCATTTTTGGACTTATAACGTTTTTAAAACGTCAAACGTCGGACAATTCCGAAAATATTTATAGTAGGATTACTAAACACGGTAATATTATTTAAAACAGAGAATTTGTCTCAAAGCAATATTTTCAGGTTCAAAATATTGATTTTTGAAAGAAAATAAATTTTAAATGATTTTGATGATTTTGTAGAACGAATTTCCAACGTAAAAGGATTTTCTGTAAAGTATGTTTATACAATGGGTTATTTCCGACAACTTGGATAAGTTAAGGAAACTTTGCTTTTGGATTTGTGTTTCACAGAGCGAAAATGTTGTTAAACTGAAATACGAACCTAGCCGTCGAGACGTCGGATCTAGTGTTCTTAAAGATATGGCCCGGGGCCCAAAAAGTGGAATAATGGACTATAAGTCCTATAATCAGTGTATTGGTTTTGTGCACTAAAATCTACATGTCTAAGACGGGTGCATCGGTCTAGATTCGATGATTGGCACACTTTTTTACTTAAGGTCAGTTATGGTTTAATTGAGATATTAAACATAGTTGTTTAAGATAATGGGTTGTCGCGAAACTTTTTAGTCCCGACATATAAAGAATGAACACAAAGAAAAATAGCGAGAATAAAATGTTTTACATGCATCCCAAGGCAGACGTGCCTGTGCATTGAACTTGAATTCTTGATGGCAAGTATTCATGCAGTTTGCGTCACTGTGCCATAATGGATATACGACCACGTAGACCATAGGCTATATGTAGTCACCACTTTGACTTGAGTTGGACTGTGGAATGGTCAATAGAACTTTGCCATATCAGGCATTGATTCTGCCTTAATTGGCAACTAGAGCCTGATCAGCTCATCCATTGGTTGATTGGAGCTCCGGAGATTAGGTATCAAAGTTAGTTGAGGAATATTGAATTGTCATGGTTTTTAAAACAACGATGATTGTCGGGTATGAAACCCTTTGATAAATATATTGTTTATCTTTGAATATTCATGTTAAATGGTATTTGAGAGTAGTGCATACGGTTATCGTTTTAAAATCCATATATTGGAACTCACCCTTATACATGTTCTTTTGTCTTTGCTATTGTACCTTGGTACACGAATGAAGATGTTGCAGAAGAGTTCCTTAAGTCACTTGGAGACTTAGGTCCGGATTGCGGGAAGAGATGTGTGATCATAGGAATGATTACGAGGTCTTACCAGTGAGTGTCTTGTAGAGCGACCAACTTAGGATATTTAAAATTTCTTTTGGGTGGTATGTTTTGAGAAAGTTTGTGTAGGTATTTTGACAACATTTATTTGGTTGAAATTCTGTTGTGAATTAGATGAATAAATTGTTTTGCACCCAGATTTTATGACTTCAAATAAAATAATTTTTCGAAAGCAACCAACAAAATTCTTTTAATTTATTTCCGCACTCATTCACATAGTAATGCCCAAGGGGGGTGTTACAGAGTGGTATCAGAGCTGTTACAGTTTTTTTTCTAAATTGAGATAAGATCAAAAATATATATATTGAAATGAGAAGTATATAAATCATAAACATGTTACAAAAATTAATTAAAAGAAGATATTTATTTAAGTTTGTCTGCAAAAATGTTAAAAAGACATGCTTATCATAGTTCATTATAATTCTGATAATATTATTCGTAATCATGCTTACTTATATATATGAAATGATGTAGCACTTCTCTAAAACATGTCATGTAGCAGTTGTCAGTGTTGAGGCAGCACTTTTCTTGTTCTAGAAGTTAGATGGAATAAGTGTTGTGGCATGTTTTTCAAGTTCTGTGTTTTGCAGTGCTGGCACCGTTTCTGATGTTATGAATATTATTCAACCCTTTGGAGTGTGTGTCCATAAATTCCATTTATCTTACGTCCAACCTTGGTTCAACAGCGAAAAACTACTTGTCCTCTATGCTGCGAAGAGGCATATGGATAGAGTTAGAATGAGTTTATGGTTTTTTTTTTTTTGCGTAACAAAAAAGATAAATGTAGTCTTTTTCAAATGCAGATTTTTAAGCTTTTCTATAATTAAGATATAATCATGTGTTCTAATTATAACTCAATTGGTTGATTACATTATATATTCATATTTCCTTACTTTCATTCAATTACCATACCTTTGCATTTTTTTTTTGAGGCAATTAACATACCTTTGCATGAATCCATCCAATGCTGAAGTTTAAATTGGAGATGGTGATTTGTTATAGGATCAAGGAAGGAAATAGTTGATTCTGCTCCTTTGTCTATGGGAGTGGTGTTTGTAAGATATTAGTGTTAGATTTTCCAGGATCTATACTAAATTAAAATTAACAGCATTTCACGATTCCCTTAGTATAAGAAAACCTACCAAGAAAACCCACAAGTTTCATGCCAATCAGATTATGTTAGAGTCAAAACATATATACGATCAAAAGGTTAAAATTTTGTTTTCCAATATCTCAAAACACAAGTTTAAATACAAGTTTAATAAATAAGAGGAAGGATAATTTAAGTAACAAAATTAATTTTTTATTCTAATTGACTCTTTTAACTAAGATTAATTAACTACCTTAATACGTGTGTTTTATTCAATTTTTGCTTATAATATGGAATGGAGGGAGTATAACTTTTATTGGTATTAATTAGCTAAAACGCCAATGACCTGTATTACTTGTAGGTAAACAATAGGCAAACAAGAATAGGTAAACGATAGTAAATCTTACGGATCAACTCAAGACAAATAGTACTCAGCAAACGGGGAACAATTTCTAAACCAAAATGCACAACGTAATATAGAAAGATTCCTAGTGAGCAAAAATGTTGGAATAGGAAACAGGATGAACGACAGGAAGAGAACTTACGAATATAACAATTCCACAGTCAAGAAATCACTAGACATTTTTCACTAAACATGACATAAATGGACGTCCACTTCATTTTCTGCAATTACAAGCTCCTTGTATCCCAATTATACAATTATACCTGCTTTCTTAAAATTGAAGATAAAATTTTCATTACTATATGTTTATGGTTGTAACTAAAGAACTTTTCAAATCATGTCTATTAAGGAACAAGCCAACCTTTTAATTAAGGACTTAACATAGTTATAATTCCATAGAAACATTATGTGCTGTTTTCCCATGGGAATAGAACATGTAACAACAGTGATACATGTAATTTACACATACTTTCTTCCTATTGGAAAACAACACATAATTTACCTATAAAATTTTATCCAAGTTTTATCCTTTAATTAATCAACTAATAAGAACCAAATTCAATTAACAAAGCAACTTGTACACTAAATGGAAATGAGAATGGAGGTCATCTTGCACAGCAAGAAAAATAGCTTTTTTGCTTTGATGCACCGGCCCCATTGTTAACAAGGCTCACCCCGTTGACAGATAACTCTGCCTTGTAGGTATCTGAGTTGAGGACCTTCCTGCTGACATTGTTGTATATCTCTCGAATAACTATCTCAAACGCCGTCTTAACATTTGTTGAGTCTAAGGCAGAGGTTTCCAAGAAAAAACAAACCTTCTGTGTAACATCCCAAAATTTCCTTCTTTAGCTAAATAGTATTACCCAATAAATAGAAGGAGCCTATCTTTAAGGGAGAAGTGTTCTAAGGGTAGCTAATAATAAATGTTTTAGATTTGTTAAGGAAAAAATGTTTAGAATTAAGATAGGGGTGCATTTAGTAGTTGAAGAGGTGTAGATAGCGAATTGAGTTTTAACTTTTATTAAATAAAAAATAATGAAAATAATAAAAAATAAAGAAGAGAAGGGGATAAAATAAGGGGGAGAACGTACGGAATAGCAGAAAAAGAAAGGAATAGAGAAAGAAAGAGTAGGGAGAGGAAGAAGCAAGAAGACTGGAGAAGAGAGATCAAGGGATATAGCCATGAGAAGAAGATGGGGGTTGGAGATACTAGAGCAAGCTTGCAGAACCAAGAGGTAGAAATGGAAGAGAATAAGAATGAGAGAAAATTAGGGTTCAACCAAGAAGGTAGATCCACACAAACAACCTTCAATTCACTACATAGTCATGTGAGTTTCCTTAGTGAGTGCTTGGTAACCATAAATCCAAGCATAGGAATTCTAAATTCGATTTTATTGTTTGATTTCAGAATTACATGTTGACTATATGGTTTTAAATGAATGCAGAATGGTGATGTAGAATATTCAATTTACAAGCATGTATTCTGTTTGTTAAAAGTCCTAAAAGAAGTTGTTGATCTGACAAACCCGTATAAACATATGTGTAATATTTTACTTGTAACTATTTCTATAGTGCTCTGTTTGGTATGATTCTTATTTTTTTTATAAATTAGACTCGAAATACTACACTTTAGACACTGATTTTTATGTTTTTCATTGAGTATTCATGGAGAAAAACCTGTTACAAGTTAGGGTATTTCAACTATCCTGTTTTCTGAGTGCAGAGGCTTTCCTATCAAAACTGTAATTTTTGGAAGGCTATTTTCCAAGATAAAAATTTGATTCATAAACTAGACTTGTTTAGCTTTCCATAGAGGGGTCGTTTGTCCAAATACGATTTCGTTTGATATTTTAATATAATCATAGAAATTAACTGAAAACTGTTGAAATTCTGCTTATGTTGTTGATGCATTATCCCTTGTTGAATACTTGATTGAGATATTATATATTGTTCATGTGAATGTTAAATTTTTAATGTGTATAATATGTGGATTAGCATTAATTGGTGATTAAAGTATAATTAAATTATTAATATATCAGTTATAAAATTAATTCTTAATTACGTAACCAATTGGTGAAATTGTTGTTGGGTATTTACTAAGAGTGACCCTATGATGGGCTGGGCCATTCTAATGTTAACTCGTTGAGAGGTCCCTACTCTCTGCTGGTAGGTTAAAAGGATTGCCTCCCCATTAGGCATCCAAGAGACACATACTGAACCAACCAGAAAGAGAGAAGCAACCCTCTCACATTCTGATCTGTGGTGATGGATTGTGAGATGCTCCAAGGTACACAATTCTTCTCCTCTCCCTCGATTAATACGTGAAATATGCTGTAATTTGTATCTGTATGATGTTTCAAACAAATTAGAATTATAGGTTATCCTTCAATTGGTATCAGAGCCAGGTATAGATACATGTTATAGCTATTCTGAAAATTATATGAACCCTAATTTATGGTTTTTTTTCAATCAAGATGCAAAATTTTTTTTAGGGATTTCATATCATGTTATATCAATATTGTAGAAATTTTCGTTTTCTCCAAGAATTTTTTCCCTTTTCTGCATCGTCTTCCTTAGCACTGTTGTTGCTCTGAGATGCGCCTGCTAACAAGGGCAGACTGGGGTGATGATGACGCCGGTTTTGGCACGGCGCTGATCGACATGTACGCTAAATGTGGTCATGTCGGGTTAGCTAGATTGATATTTGACCAAATGGGTGTCAGAAATTTGGTAACTGGAACACTATGGTTGATGGGTATATGAGAAATGGCAAAATTGAATATGCACTACAACTGTTTGATGAATTGCCTATTAAGAATGCGATTTTCTGGACAATCTGAAAACTAAATTCCTAGCCTGTAACTAATTGGACACCATGTGTTTGATGTAATACTTGAAAGAATTCTTGTGAGGTTTATTGTGAATATTTACTGTTATCTTGACCATCGATCTGCTACTTCTACCATCGTATTGTTAGTTGGCTCTTAAACTAACACTAGGAAAATATCATGTTTGTAATGGCCTGAAAATTACTTACTTTGGATCATGCTTATCTGTTACCTATATGTTCTCCTATTGCTTGGACGGCTCATTTGGTTCCTTGATCATGTGTCATATAGATGGAATTAATTTTAGAGCCTTATGTGAATTAAGTTATGTGTTCTATGCTATATTTGTTATATAATATAATTTTTCTAATGCATAATTGTAGCATGACTATTGATATTTTGTATAGTTATGAACTCACCTATCGTGGGTATAATTATACAAAATTTGTGTTATTAAATAATTAATTATTCTAATGTGTTATATTTGTATTATATTAATAATAATTATACCCTATCAGTGTACTATTATTAATGTAATTCGTTATTATACATCGTACTATTGTCTTAAGCTTATGTCAATTATGGTTTTCAAGTACCCTATCGGTATTAGAAATTTTGGTGATGTAAGTTTTGTACATTGTATTATTCTTCTTATTATATTTCTTATTTATTATGATTCGGGACCCTTAGGCGGAATTATAATGAATAAGAAATTTGTATTATGGGCAAGATTGGCTGAACATATATATGGAATCATATTACCTTTCAATTCTTAATGATTCCTTATTCTTTGTTTTATGTCAGCCTCCTTCCCACATTCTATCAAAACTCTAAATGGGACAAACTATGAGGACTGGAAAGAGTCTCTAGATCTCTACTTAACCATTGCTGACTTGGATCCGGCCTTGAGGGAAGACAAGCCAGCAGCTCTCACAAATGAATCTACTACAGCTCAGAGGAATGCTTATGGGAAATGGGAACACTCTAATAGAGTGTGCCTGAAAGTGATGAAGTATACTATGGAAAAATCCATCAGGCAGAGTATCTTAGAGACCGATAATGCTAAAGAATATCAGACAGCTGTTGGGGAGAAATTTATGACTTTTGAGAAGGCTAAAAAAAGTCAGTATCTTTCCTTGTTTGACAAGACCAAATATGATGGGGTCAGTGGTGTGCGTGAGCATATCATGAAGCTGATGCACTATTACAACAAACTGAAATCTCTTAAAGTTGAAATTGGCGAAAGTACTTTAATCTACCGGGTTCTTGAATCTCTTCCTTCACAATTCGATGTTATGAAAACCTCTTACAATACTCAGAAGGCTGAATGGACAGTGGACGAGATGATTGCCATTGTTACACAAGAAGAAGAGTCCATTAAAAAGGGTAAATCACACAGTGCTCATTTTGCTGCATCTGCTCCAACTCCAACTTCTAATTCAGGTACAAGATTTGTGAAGAAAGATCAAAAGGGAAAGAAGAAAAATACAAAGCAGCATCTGCAGGCTAAGAAAAGTTTCTTCAAGGGTAACTGCAAGTATTGTAAGAAGTATGGCCACAAGGTAGATGATTTCTATTTCTTGAAAAAGAAACAAGAGAAGCAAGGTATATTCCTGGCTCTAACATGCTTTGAATCCAATGTCATTGATGTTCCTCCAAATACTTGGTGGTTAGATTCAGGTGCAGCCATTCATGTTGTGAATTCCTTGCAGGGGTTCACAAGCCTGAGGAAACCAAGTGATGCTGAGTCTAAAATTATTATGGGAGATGGAGCTGGAGTTTCTGTTATTGACATTGGAATTGTTTCTTTACTTTTGCCTTCTGGACATAATTTGTTTTTAAGAGATGCTGTGTATGCACCTTCTATGAGAAGGAATTTGATTTCTGTTTCTGCTTTGGATAAATGTGGTTACACCTTTAAGTTTGGTAGTGGAAAATTGATTGTTTGTTCAGATTCTATTTCCGTTGGTTCAGGGGTTTTACGTGATGGCCTTTATATGTTAAATCTACATGACATGTCTGTCAATTCTGCTGTTGGAAACAAACGCAGTAGGATTAATGAACATTCTTCTATGTTATGGAATCGATGTTTGGGGCATATTTCTAGGCCCCGTATTGAGAGGCTAGTCAAGGAAGGTATTCTTCATGATCTAGACTTCTCCGATTTTGATACATGTATTGATTGCATCAAGGGCAAATTTACTGCCAAGGTTAAGAATAAAGCAGCAAATAGGTGTGATGATGTGCTACAGTTGATTCACACCGACCTGTGTGGACCTATTACACCCACTGCCATGGGTGGATATGGGTATTTCATTACCTTTATAGATGACTTCTCGAGATATGGATGGATAGATCTCCTTCAAGAAAAGTCTAGTTCCCTAGATGCTTTCAAATCTTTTAAGGTCATTGAGTTGAAAACAGGTAGGAAGATAAAATTTGTAAGATCTGACAGAGGTGGAGAATTCTATGGTAGATATAATGAGACGGGTAGAAACCCAATACCTTTTGCCAGATTTCTTGAGGAATGCGGTATTGAAGCTCAATACACTATGCCTGGTACTCCTGAGCAAAATGGAGTTGCAGAGAGGCGTAACCGCACACTTATGGATATGGTAAGATGTATGTTGAGCCATTCATCATTACCAGACTTTCTTTGGGGAGATACCTTAAAAATTGCTGTCTACATTCTAAATCAAGTACCCAGCAAGTCTGTACCAAAAACTCCATATGAGCTCATGAGTGGAAAGAAGCCGAGTTTGAAACATTTTCATGTATGGGGTTGTAAGGCAGAAGTTAAACCTTATAATCCTCAGTCTAAGAAGCTTGATCTTAAGACTGTTAGTGGTTTCTTTATTGGCTATTGTGTGGGTTCCAGAGGTAGCAGATTCTATTGTCCGTCTCATTCTATGCGAGTCGTCGAATCTGATCGAGCGATTTTCTTTGAGGATGACTTGGATAGTGGGAGTGATATACCACGACCAGTTACTCTTAGAGAAGATCGCACCATAGTTCCTATACCAGCTGTTCCTTTTCCTACAGAAGTTATGATTCCAGCTAATGATAATAATCAGAATCTTCAACATGAAGATGGTGTGGCAGCACCACTAGTAGATGAACAAGAACATGATCTTATTGTTGATGAAGTTCCACTGAGACGATCTCAAAGAGTGCGCAGACCTTCCATACCAGATGATTATGTTGTATATCTTCAAGAACATGAGTTTGACCTCAATGATGATGATGATCCTATTACCTTTAAGGAGGCAATTTCTAGCTCCCATGCTTCTGATTGGTTGAATGCTATGCATGATGAGTTGTCTTCTATGTCTCATAATGGTGTTTGGAATCTAGAGGATTTACCAATTGGTTGTAAACCTGTTGGATGCAAATGGGTTTTCAAAACCAAACGTACTCCAGATGGTAAAGTTGAAAGGTACAAAGCCAGACTGGTAGCTAAAGGCTATAACCAAAGAGAAGGCATTGACTATGAGGAGACTTTCTCACCAGTCTCTACAAAAGATTCATTTCGAGTTGTCATGGCTTTGGTAGCTCATTTTGATCTAGAACTTCACCAGATGGATGTGAAGACGGCCTTTCTGAATGGAGACCTTACTGAAGATGTTTACATGGTTCAGCCTGAAGGTTTTACTGAAACAGGCAAAGAGCACTTGGTTTGCAAGCTGAATAAGTCTATTTATGGACTGAAACAGGCCTCCAGACAATGGTATTTGAAGTTTGATCAGGTTGTCACTTCTCTTGGCTTCAAAGAAAATGCCTCAGATCAGTGCATTTACTTGAAGACTTGTGAGGGTGAGTTCATCATTCTCGTTCTATATGTTGATGATATACTTCTTGCTAGCAGTTGTGTTAAAATTCTGACCGAGACAAAACTTATGTTGAGTAGCCACTTTGATATGAAAGACCTTGGTAATGCTTCTGTTGTTTTAGGCATCCAGATTTATCGTGATAGGTCACGTGGTGTTCTTGGATTGTCTCAAAAAGGATATATTGAAAAGGTCCTCAAAAGGTTTAATATGCATTCTTGCTCCCCATGTGTTGCACCTGTTCAAAAGGGTGAGGAAAAATTTTCTAAATCTCAATGTCCTCAAAATGATGTAGAAATAAATGAAATGGAAAACGTCCCATATGCTTCCGCTGTTGGCAGTTTAATGTATGCTCAAGTTTGTACTCGTCCCGACATTGCTTTTGCTGTAAATGCTTTAGGGAGATACTTGAGCAACCTAGGTTGGGGTCATTGGAAAGCCGTAAAAAAGGTCATGAGATATTTGCAGGGAACCAAAGATTATATGTTGACCTATAAGAAGTCTGATCAACTTCAGGTCACTGGTTATTCTGATTCTGATTTCGCAGGTTGCCCTGACGACCGAAAATCTACTTCTGGCTTTATCTTTATGATGACAGGAGGAGCTATTTCTTGGAAAAGCGTCAAACAGACGCTTACAGCTACTTCTACCATGGAAGCAGAGTATGTTGCTTGCTATGAGGCTACTTGTCAAGCCATGTGGCTGAAAAATTAAATTTCTGGCTTTCATATTGTTGAAAGCATATCTAGGCCACTTGTGATATATTGTGACAATACTGCTGCTGTGAACTTCTCTCATAACAATAGAAGCTCTTCTCGCACTAAGCATTTTGATGTGAAATATTTGTTCGTTAGAGAGAAGATTCAGGAGTTTCAGATTCGTATTGAGCATATTGATACAGGAAACATGCTTGCTGATCCACTAACCAAAGGCTTAATTGTTGGAATATTCCGGAATCATGTAATTCATATGGGCTTAGTTAAGTCTTTTGATGTATTGGATTAGTGGGAGTCTGAAACCATTATTTGCCCATTATCGTTTTTTATG
This sequence comes from Sophora flavescens, assembly GCA_030762895.1. Classification (NCBI taxonomy): domain Eukaryota; kingdom Viridiplantae; phylum Streptophyta; class Magnoliopsida; order Fabales; family Fabaceae; genus Sophora; species Sophora flavescens. The sequence continues at coordinate 99,291,193 of CM061069.1, read as the reverse complement.
AGATATGAAACGTCATTCTTGTTTTCATATCTCTTACAGCATTTTAAGATGCTTAGACCATTCTTGAATTGCATATTTCTCTTTATTAATTATATGCAATTTTATATTCATCATTCTTTATGTGAGATATGAGTCTTTAGCATGTATGATTTACTTCCCTATCGGATACTATTTCTGCATTGTTAAAGCTTATATTTCTTATACTGCTGGTTAACGTGTGCTTTGATCGTAACTGGTATTTCTTCTTAATAATTGTTATATTTTTAATAATTGATTAATGCTATCCAAGTGGGAGAATTGTTAAATTTTTAATGTGTATAATATATGGATTAGCATTAATTGGTGATTAAATTCTAATTAAATTATTAATATATCAGTTATAAAATTAATTCTTAATTACGTAACCAATTGGTGAAATTGTTGTTGGGTATTTACTAAGAGTGACCCTATGATGGGCTAGGCCATTCTAATGTTAACCCGTTGAGAGGTCCCTACTCTCTGCTGGTAGGTTAAAAGGATTGCCTCCCCATTAGGCATCCAAGAGACACATACTGAACCAACCAGAAAGAGAGAAGCAACCCTCTCACATTCTGATCTGTGGTGATGGATTGTGCGATGCTCCAAGGTACACAATTCTTCTCCTCTCCCTCGATTAATACGTGAAATATGCTGTAATTTGTATCTGTATGATGTTTCAAACAAATTAGAATTATAGGTTATCCTTCAGTGAATGGTTTATAAGTTTTGCTTTAGGTCATTAGTTTTTAAGCTATAAATTGATATGTGAGTTAAGTTATTTAATATTATGAAGAAATGAATGTGAAACACCATTTGGCATCCAAAGGTAGTAACCATGCTAATTCTACTCTTGAATCAAATTAGAATGGTTATCAATGACATTTCAGATGTCAAGTACAGAAGTCCTTTCAGTTTGGAAGGAAAGTATAGAGTCCTTCCCGTTTGGAAGGCAATCATAGAGTCCTTTCAGTTTGGAAGGAAAGCAAGTAAGTACAAAGCAAGTGGGACGCCGCTTGTGGTCATAGACGTATGTCATGCCTTACAGTATAGAGCTAGTTCCTCTTAAGTACCACGGTGTGCGGGGAACAGCGACGTTTTTCACTGACAAAATTAAAAAGGGATGTCCAAATGAGTGGTTCACAAATATTTTGAATGACATGATGATACCAGGATTAAACCCAAAGCTGGTCCCTCTTAAGTACCATGTGCGTGGGGGGCAGCAATGATGTTTATACCTGATGATATGTATAAGTTTACTAATATATGTATATGTGTGGGACTGAGTGGTCTGTTTGCAGGGAATTCATTGAGATTTCATATCTCACCCCCTCACCCTTTTGTTTCAGGTTAATCCCTCCTATGTTGGAGAACTGTGAAGTATCCCCAGAAATACTTGGTAGTTGTTCCAATGTAAGTTGTTTCTGTTATTGAAGATGTTGCCGGATCGGAGTCAAGTGTCATGTTATCATTGTTTAGTCTCTAAGTATGCTTTTGAAAATGAATGAGATTTATATATATATATATATATATATATATATATATATATATATATATATATATATATGAGATGTTTAGCGAAAAGCTAATTTCAGTGTATCTTATGTTTTGTATCTAGTAGTATCTTATTGTACTTTGGGGTATTACATTATGGTATCAGAGCAGTTCGATGCCATCAGACTTTGAGTATGAGTCTAGAATGATCCGGCTTAGGGGTTTGTATGTCGGGTTACGGGGCTGATATTGTTCCACTTTCTTCATGTGAATTAATGAGGTAGGTCGCCTCAGGTATTCGCGTGAAGAATGACGAAGAGTATTATCCCACAAGGACAAGTCTTTTGTACAAGTCATCTTTTGAAAATGATTTAATTGTACACTGAGACGCCCCGACGTCCCATTAAAGAAAACCCAAAATATTAAAACCTAATTAGCGTTAAGCGAATATATTAAAACAGCGGAAAATTTAACACTTAAAATTATAAACACATATATAAACATACATATAGTATATAACTATAATTATATACATACATACCAGTACTGCTGTCAAGGGATTCCCCTCTGTAGGATCCCGATATATCCCTAAACTAGTGACATCAACAAAATACATCAAAAGCCAAAATGAAAAGTCTCACCGATGCACTCCACACCTCGTCCCCTCTCCAAAAATACAGTAAAACCTCACCCACCCCTATACTGATGGCATTGGCCCTAGCCATCATACACTATCACCCTCGTCTGCATCCTGAGGTCCGGCAGGTCCGGACACTCCTCCGCTATCACTGGAAGAACTTCTGGCCGGCTGCCCTTGAAACCTTTGTCTGTAGAGTCTGCTATCCCGAGGATGTAGTCGTCTAGAAGATACCCATGAAGACTCGGAAACCGTAGCACGAACCTCTGGGGGTGCGGATACCACAGGAAGGGGTGCCAGGCCCGGAGCGGCGACAACTGGTAGGTCCTGAGCGGGGGCAACTGGGTCCTCCTCCGGAATGGGTGCTAACTCGGGTTCCGGTGCTGGTGCGGGTGCAGGTGCAAATCCGGGAACTAGGGCATCAAGAGGTACCATGAAGGGTACAGGGGCCATCCCGAACATAGGCGGCATCGGTGGTACGTGTCCATCAGGCTGTCCTATTGGAAACAGAAGGTCGTACAGAAACGAAACGTGCCAACAAATCCGATGGGCGCTCCATGCCCAAGCCCCGTAGTGACGGACGCAGGACCCGTATATACTGCGAAACGAGTGACCGGGTCCACAAGCCACCTGTGCGGGTCTAAGCACTCCACCTCACAGGTCCCCGAGAGAGGGAACCCTGGATCCTGGGTCATCCATGGGTGGTCCCAGTGCGCCATCTACTTTGTCAGAGTCTGAAGTTCAAAATGTATAGGTACACAACACACAACAAAAGAAAAGGGGATAAGAAGCCATATAACATCAAACGTGGAAAGGGTTTAGCCACATTTAATTAAATAACGGCACACTACGTATACGTCTCCAAAGTCTGGGTATATATATATATATGTATATAACACAATCATCCTCAATCCACATCTAAGATCTTTCCTCTACCCTCCATCATGATGCAATGCAAATGATGCATGAATAGTCTCCTCAGGTATCGGCCATATCCGGATATCACAACAATATAATCGACACGTCCCAGAGTCCCCGGCGCACACCCTCGTCCGCGGATGGAGAGTGCCCATGCAAAGCAATGGCACTATAGACGCACAACCCGGTGCACACCTCTGGACCACAATCCAGGATGCTCATGCAATGCATGAACTATAGCTGCAACTAAAATGAAATCATCTCTGGACGGTCCGCCGTTAGCCTATCCCCGGGAGTTTTCCCTCCAAGGCATAGACCCCAATCGACCATGTTTCAAGTCCACTCGACCATGTTTCAGGTCCCTCATATCACAGACCATGTTTCAGGTCACCCCCTAGTGCCTTAACCGGTCATCCTAATCTCATAGATCACCTTAAAATAATCTCATCTCATTCATCTCAACCTCATTTCACTATAATCATCTCGGTTTGGCACTGCTATCACATATAGTATGCAATCCCCAAATACATCCTCGTGTCTCAACATAACTTATGATTTACTCAATCCTCTAAGCACAATCATTACACTCAGTCTATTATCCTAATAAGAATAATAATCACAATAATAATAATAATAATAATAATAATAATAATAATAATAATAATAATAATAACAATAACAATAACAATAATGATAATAATAATGATAATAATGACAATAAAAATAATACTTATAATAATAATAATACTACTACTACTACTAATTATAATAATAATAATAATAATAATAATAATAATAATAATAATAATTATTATTATTATTATTATTATTATCATCCCATCAGTAGTAGTAATAATATTAGGATAATTATTATGATAATAATAATAATAATAAGAATAATAATAATAATAATAATAATAATAATAAGTATATCAATTTCACATCAACCAGTCAAACACATAATCATCACGTAATAAAATCGTCTATGTATGTAATGTAACGACGATAAATGCACAATTTCTATATCATCATCGGTACCACTGAGTAGTCCCCAATGTGGTATAGACATTGTCCGTTACTCGCTCTCGTGTAGGGTTTGGGTCGCCCTACACCATTATCTAATTAAATGTAACCGCGCCATTTCCGACGTTAAATAGTTTCTTTCCCCCACCTGGAATGTCTTAGGCTAGCTCTGGGGTAACGAAACGGACACTCCCTATACTCCGTCAAATCTGCCACGCACAGTTCTACACCCTCCGGGGCTCCAAAAATTCACCTGAACACATCATTGTGAAGCACACGTTACGTGTAGTCCAAATCTGAAGACGGAATTGGAAACCGATAAATGAATTGAAAGATAACCTCAATACCGTCGCCGACGGCATTTAGGCATAAAAGGACATAGGCTTACCTTAGCCTAATCAAGAAAAGAAAGATAGGATAATGAAGTAGACATCGTGAGGATCACAACGGTATAATCAGAATTTTGATAGGACGAACGGATTGATCGAAATCGGCTCCAGAATTTCTCTCACCCTCACGAACTCTCTCTCTCTCTCTCTCTCTCTCTCTCTCTCTCTCTCTCTCTCTCTTTCTCTATCTATCTCATGCTATATCACTCACTCTCTGCCTTGTTTTTATTTCACGTCAATTAGTTGAGTAAGAAACAAATTCTTCATGTTTTTGATTTATCCTATTATGACTCGCTTAAGGCTATATTTACTAGGATTCAATGCTGGCATGAATTGAAGGAAGGAGGCGTGGCTTGTTTTTGGTGTCGTGGAAGTGCATGGAGAAAGGAAAATTAAACTTCCTTTTTGCGTTAAGTGAACATAAGAGGAGATGTGGTCATTGTTTGACCATAGAAAGGCTTAAAACTTGCGTGACTTTGTAATAGTCACAAGCAAGAGGTGGCATGCTTTTATGCTGCCAAAATTTTGAATGGTGGAGGTGTCATCTATTATAGAATTGCCGTGTACAACTTCTCATATAGTCAAAGCAAATGGCATAAAGAAAGATAGGAAACAGGAAATGACTCACTTAAGCTAGTCCTTAGACTTTAAAGGTGGCGTGAATCAAAGGAGAAAATGGAAAACATTACTATTTGCATAATGAAAGAAATAATAAAGAGGAGGTGGCACTTCCATATCATATGTCCGGAGTATGAAGAAATGAAAGTGTCCTTCATGCCTTAAAACCGTGAGCCACTTGCTCATGAAAAAAATACAACTAAAATTAACTTAGTTAATTTAATTTGGTTAAACTTGTAACTAGGGTCTAATTAATTAAGACTAGTGCTAATTAATCATAATGAGTAAAACTCAAGTAAATTAATTACAATCATCTAGCTATGGCTAAGATTTATATCTATGTCTAATTATCTTTTAATTTTGTTAATAGTAAACCATCTTAATTAAGGATTTAAATTGAGGTGTTTACCTACTAAAAAATTTGGGTTGCTTGAATTTTATTTTGAATTTGCTTATGTGTTTGGATTCTTAAATTTTTTATTTATCTAACCCTCACTCTCATCTAATTAAAATATTTAATTTCCCGAAAGTTAGGATGTTACATACACCCTTCATAAACCGGTTTTCAAACCCTTGAATTAGTTGAAGTTTGATGAACATAATTGTTGTTTTATAAGTTGAGCGGAGTAGTATCTACCAGTAAATGTTTTTGACTGATACAAGTTAAAAGTTTTTTTTTTTGAATGTCGTTGTTATTGCACTTCTAAATGAATTGTTGTATTTTCAAAATACGAATATATCCATTTCAGAAGTTATTTTCATAATGATCAAATTCTTTTGTGCTTTCTACACTGGTCTTCAGGAGTTCAAATCTGACAAGCCTGGCAGTGTAGTAGTTACATTGGTCCTCAGGAGTTCAAATTTGACAAGCTTGGAAGTGTAACAACAGATAAGATAAGGAAAATAAAATGAAATGTAAACCAATGAATCATGTGTTGTTGCTGTGTTGTTTAGACTTACAGTGTAGATCATATTGAAATAGTTATATTCTTTCCTTGTGATTGATACGCAAGTGTAAGAAAGTAATAATACAATTACATTCCCTATAATCTGAGTGTTTACTTTTGTGTGGTTTAATTGTTATGCCTGAGTGTGATATCAGATGATAATTCTGAATTACCCCTAAAGTTCCAAAACAAAGCTAGTCTAAGCCTAGAAAAAGGTATATCTAAAACCTTAAGCAGTCTTTGAACGAGACCTTTTCTCACAGTGTCATATCACCAAATTAGGCTTATATGTTGCATATAAAGTTCATTGAAATAGTATATCTCAAATTTACCCCAAAAACGCAAAATATCCAAGTAATAGTTTTAAACCCAAAATGTCGGTAAAAAGTATAGTTATAGATTTAATCTGACCTTGAAACTTGGTTTCTTTAATTTCTTACTTGTTGGTTGTGATTTAAGTATGGTCTGATGGGTTTGAGTACTGGATAATTGTTTGGGTGAGTAGATTTATGGATATAATGTTGTAATTGAAGAAGTGAGGTGTTGTCCTCAAGACCTGTATAGACATAGGACCGGTATTTTGTTCATAGATCTTTCCATAGAACTCTTTTTTAAATGATTCTTGTTTTTGGAAGCTAGACTCATTTTCCTTCAGTTTTGTGCACAAATCTCATGGAATTTGATTAGGTATCGATAATTTAAAAAGTGTCATAAGTTGGAAGACTGTTTGTTGTCCTGTTTTGATCTCCGTGTCTTCTTTCAATCAAAACCTTATGTACAAATCCGATTTCTAAAATATGGGCATAGTTTTAAAAAACTAGACTTTCAGGACTTCCATTTAAACATAACATTTGCATGATTTGGTTGAGTTATGACCCACTGAATTAATTTCCAAAGTTACAGTTTTCTGATTGTCAAAACCATACTTTTAGCTTGACCTTGTATCTTCTTTCATTTATATCCTTTTGTACAAATTATATTATGGAAAACCAGATATATGTATGAGAACTAAACTCGTTCATTTTCAATTTGAACCCAAATTTCATGGGATTTCACTGAGTATTGATATTTTAAAATGTGTTCGTTAGTTGAGGGACAGTAAATGTCCTGTTTACGAACATCAGTGTCTTCATTTGTTGAATTATTCTAATTGAAGGACTATTTCATAAAATGAAAATTTTATTAATTAACTAGACAACCTACTACTTCCAAATATTGGTCATTTACTCAAATCTAACTTTGTTTGGTATTTTATTAAGAGAACCAAAGTGAGTGTACGTCTGCTATAGATGTTATGGGTGCTCGTGTCTATTCCCAGGTTCTTTTGTTGACCTTGGTAACCTGAGGTTGCCAAGATAAACATATGTTAAGTTATCTCTTATCATATGTTGTTGTTTTTAGAATAGAAAGAGAACTGGTCGCTTTGTTCAATGCATTCTTCTGATTGTAACCATGAAGGTCCATTGAATATGATATGTAAATATGAAAGAAGCATGCACTATCTTTTAAGTATAAAGCTAAGTAATTGTTGCTATCTGAGAAATTTAACCGAATGGATTAGCCTTGTATGTCTTAGACTTTTGAATTGTGTTTTGTTTAAGATGGTAGTAAAAATGGATAGATATGCACATTATTTTCTGTTTCTCTCGTTAAATCTAATAAGATTGATTGTTGTTATAAAGTTTCATCCTTTGTGCGGTTTTGACTTGTTAGGTGGAATGCGGTAAAACCATGTACACTAAAAGTGAACAAATCCTTCCCTCTTATTCGGTTTTGTTTCATGTTTTATTTCTTTATTTTTGCATGACCCTTTTATCAGCTAAATTGAATGTATAAGATGTTATTAATTCCAATCTATATTTCAAAATGTTAAGTATAATTGATAAACTTCTTAAGCCTTTCATATATACATGCATATAACTGCTCTGTCCTGCAACAATATTCCTACAGTTAGGTATTAATTGTTGTTTGATTTTGAACTCTGATCGAATTCTTCTCGGCCTGTTTGAAGCCGCATGAACAAAGTCTATAATTTAGCTTTTGTTTTTCTTTACATAATCTAACCTATGGTGCATGTGATATACCTATTATGGCCTTGTACCCTAGGATTTTTCATATTATAGATGAGCTACCACTAAGATCAAATATCTATCCATGTTGGTGTTTTCTCAACATTTTCCTATTTTTACATTAAGTCAAACTAACTTCCATGCATGAGAATCTTTTAATCTTCCTTAGTGATGTCTTGGGGTGTGATAATTGATGCAAGATTGGGAAGGTTTAATTTGTTTGGTTGTACATGTAAATCATTTAAGATGCATTGTTGTATGTTCTTGGTTTCAAGTTAGAGAATCATCAATGGCCAAATTTATCATGTTCTTTAATAAGTTCAGGGAAATGGTTTAGTATATAGGTAAATTAGAATCAAATTTCAAATAAACCTTGTTGAGGAGGATATTACATGCCATAGTTTGTAAATGGTAACGAGCTTGTTAATTACTTGATTTATATTGTTAATGGAAAAGAATGAATGCATGCAAATACATGACTTGTACCTGATTGATTCTTTTTAATATTATTTAAGAGGACCGCATGATGCTTGTTTGTTCTTGAACTAGTTGATGAGTTCGTAAGACTTTTATTTTGAGAATGTGAACCTCATAAGATGTTTGGGGCATCTAATTAAATCAGATTAGCAGTTGTGTAGTATGGTGTACTGTGGTGTCGATTGACTCACTAATTATTATAACATTCCTTTGAACTGTTTTGTTACCTGTTTTGAAAAGAGAAATTGTTCTAGGCTTCCAGATTTGTAAATGGATCCTAGCATGTTGTAACTACATAGTGGGTATGTTTTTTATTGTATGTTCACTAGTGTCTTCATTTGTTGAGCTGTACAAATGGAAGGACTAATTTTAATTATATTCATAAACTAGATAAACTATGCTTTTCAAAGAATGGTTTACTCAAATCTGAATGTTGCGTTCAAAACCAAATAACTCCAGTAGAGGTTTTCTTATAACCGAGTTTTAGAAAAATCTTTTCAAGTTAAATTTATATGTTCACTGAAAAATGATATTTGTAGAATTTAAAGCAATATTTTTGCTCTATCTTGGGTATTATGGGATGCTCGGGGTAGACTTATGTTTATAACATGTTCATATCTTGATATGCTACCATAGCATTATGTGTGTCGTTTCTTGATCGTGTTCGACATAGATGATTGATAAGAATCATTGGTATGCATCAATTATTAGATTGTGCACATGAATAGGTACCAATCAGTTATTCCCTGTGTGTCACATCCTTATGTACATAACCATATATGTGTTTGATATGTTTTTTCTAAATTAGTGAAATCTAAAAAGATTGGTATAATAAGTACTACTACTATTTGAATATGATTGTATGCTATACTTTTATTATTGTTGTTGTCATAAAGTTTATATCCGCTTGCTATTGATTGGGATATCTGTCATGCATCAGAAAGCAAACCTAATAGCAGTGATAACCAAATAGTTAAAGATCATGACTAATCATCGAAACCTCTTAGACCTGAGTTGATCAGATTTCGCAGCGGAAGTAGGATGGTGATCTTGCATTATAAGCAGGATGATTAAGCGTTAAGGAGTGGAACAATTTTAAGGGCAAAATTATTTAAAAGGAGGAGAGTAATGTAACATCCCAAAATTTCCTTCTTTGGCTAAATAGTATTACCCAATAAATAGAAGGAGCCTATCTTTAAGGGAGAAGTGTTCTAAGGGTAGCTAATAATAAATGTTTTAGATTTGTTAAGGAAAAAATGTTTAGAATTAAGATAGGGGTGCATTTAGTAGTTGAAGAGGTGTAGATAGCGAATTGAGTTTTAACTTTTATTAAATAAAAGATAAAGAAAATAAGAAAAAAGAAGAAGAGAAGGGGATAAAAGAAGGGGGAGAACTACAGAATAGCAGAAAAAGAAAGGAAAAGAGAAAGAAAGAGAAGGGAGAGGAAGAAGAAAGAAGAATGGAGAAGAGAGATCAAGGGATATAGCCATGAGAAGAAGATGGGGGTTGGATATACTAGAGCAAGCTTGCAGAACCAAGAGAAAGAAATGGAAGAGAAGAAGAAGGAGAGAAAATTAGGGTTCAACCAAGAAGGGAGATCCACACAAACAACATTCAATTCACTACACAGTCATGTGAGTTTCCTTAGTTAGTGCTTGGTAACCATAAATCCAAGCTTAGGAATTCTAAATTTGATTTTATTGTTTGATTTCAGAATTGCATGTTGACTATATGGTTTTAAATGAATTCAGAATGGTGATGTAGAATATTCAATTTACATGCATGTATTCAGTTTGTTAAAAGTCCTAAAAGAAGCTGATGATCTGACAAACCCGTATAAACATATGTGTAATATTTTACTTGTAACTATTTCTATAGTGTTTTGTTTGGTATGATTCTTATTTTTTTAGAAATTAGACTCAAAATACTACACTTTAGACACTGATTTTTCTGTTTTTCATTGAGTATTCATGGAGAAAAACCTGTTACAAGTTAGGGTATTTCAGCTATCCTGTTTTCTGAGTGCAGAGGCTTTCCTATCAAAAATGTAATTTTTGGAAGGCTATCTTCCAAGATAAAAATTTGATTCATAAACTAGACGTGTTTAGCTTTCCATAGAGGGGTCGTTTGTCCAAATCCGACTTCGTTTGATATTTTAATATAATCATATAAATTAACTGAAAACTGTTGAAATTCTGCTTATGTTGTTGATGCATTATCCCTTGTTGAATACTTGATTGAGAGATTATAGATTGTTCATGTGAATGGTTTATAAGTTTTGCTTTAGGGCATTAGTTTTTAAGCTATAAATTGATATGTGAGTTAAGTTATTTAATATTATGAAGAAATGAATGTGAAACACCATTTGGCATCCAAAGGTAGTAACCATGCTAATTCTACTCTTGAATCGAATTAGAATGGTTATCAATGACATTTCAGATGTCAAGTACAAAAGTCCTTTCAGTTTGGAAGGCAAGTATAGAGTCCTTCCCATTTGGAAGGCAATCAGAGTCCTTTCAGTTTGGAAGGCAAGCAAGTAAGTGCAAAGCAAGTGGGATGTCGCTTGTGGTCATAGACGTATGTCCTGCCTTATAGTATAGAGCTAGTTCCTCTTAAGTACCTCGGTGCGCGGGGAACAGTGACGTTTTTCACTGACAAAATTAAAAAGGGATGTCCAAATGAGTGGTTCACAAATATTTTGAATGACATGATGATACCAGGATTAAACCCAAAGCTAGTCCTTCTTAAGTACCTTGGTGCGTGGGGGGAAGCAATGATGTTTATACCTGATGATATATATAAGTTTACTAATATATGTATATGTGTGGGACTGAGTGCTCTGTTTGCAGGGAATTCACTGAGATTTCATATCTCACCCCCTCACCCTTTTGTTTCAGGTTAATCCCTCCTATGTTGGAGAACTGTGAAGTATCCCCGGAAATACTTGGCAGTTGTTCCAATGTAAGTTGTTTCTGTTATTTAAGACGTTGCCGGATAGGACTCAAGCGTCATATTGTCATTGTTTAGTCTCTAAGTATGCTTTTGAAAATGTATGATATATATATATATATATATATATATATATATATATATATATATATATATATATATGAGATGTTTAGCGAAAAGCTAATTTCAGTGTATCTTAGTATCTCATGTTTTGTATCTAGTAGTATCTTAATGTACTTTGGGGTATTACATTCTGCTTCTGCAAGGCTTTTGCCTTCCTCGACGTTCACCGCCCTGATATTCTCCAAATCACATTTGTTGCCACAAGCATCATTGCCACAGTTGTGTTGCAATGCGATGCATGAATGTTTACATAAAGTAAGTTTGGAGTATGAGATTTCCATAAAACACAAAATATTGAACTTCTGACAGAAGAAAAGAACTTGTACCATATAAAGGAAATGTTTAGTGAGACTTCATAATTACATCCAGTTGCATCCTCTATGATCAATGATCAGTTAATAATAAGAGCTTTAGAATTTTATCTCTTTCTACTTTGGTTTTCTTTCTGTTGATCGTTTCTTTTATAAAAGATTAAGAGATAAGAGAATAGTACAAATGCAAGCGATAAGAAATCCCCACCAACTAAAAAAACAACTGAAAATACAATGAGAAACAGAAACATGCAACAAAGCATGCCAATCTCTCAGCAGAGCTATCCTGTCAGAGACATCCCCCTAAAAAGGAAAAGTGCAATGGAGAAGCAAGAATGAAGATGATGACCACCAAGATACCCCACTGTTAATAGGATTGCTCCTAGTCCTAGGTTAACATGTGAAGATGATAACAGAAGTGAAGCATGCGAATACAAGTACAAATCAAATCTTCTGTAACCTAACCTTATGATCATTAAAAGCAATTGGGAGATGCAGCAAAACAAGTACTAAGCACATAGACACAAAAGTACAAGCAATGGTGGAAGACTCCATTTAAAAAGGGCGGCCCAGTACACCAGGCTCTGCAAGCGGATAGACTATTTCCCGGATTTGATCCCGTGACCTCCACATCACAAGGCAACAAACCTTACTGCTCACCCTCAAGAACATTTTCAATTTTTATGTTAAAAAAATCAAAGTTGAAAGAAAGGTAAAATAAGAGTCATGCAATGTAGAATGCAAACAAAACATGGTCAAAAATAGGGACTACAACCTATGCCCCGAAAATCATGGCATCAAAAGAATTAACGAGGAAGGAATGTTCATGTACATAAAAATGTTGACAAATGAGAAACAATGTGAAAAAGAAACAAAGGACAAACTCAAAATGTACACAAAGTCCCCCAAGTATGAGTCACATATCAGAAAGCATAATGGTAAATGTCTCTCCTATTCCTATGTGTGAGATCCTTATCCTTGTAATGAAAGACAAAGAAGAATTAAGTCTTAGTTAGTAGGAATTGCTTTCTTTTGCAATATATATATATATATATATATATATATATATTAGATTACATCCTAAAACCAATTAAGTGTAGTTGCCAAACAGCTATATAAGCCGCATCTCATGAATTAAGGCAGGTGATATATAACAAAGGAGACTATCTACGACTCCGATACGATATTAGATTTCATCCTAAAACTAAACAAATTAGTGTTAAGTGGAGTTTTGTGAGCGAGTAAATGTAAATGAACTAAGGAAAGGCATTAATGAATGATACTTTTAAGCTCATCTAGCCAGCGAGAGATGCTATCGAAAGTAGTGCGACGGGTAATGTCGTAGACAATGAGAGCATCGACAGCGCCTCTGTAGTAAGCAGAAGTGACAGCACGGAAGCGCTCTTGACCAGCAGTGTCCCAAATCTGAGCCTTCACTTCCTTACCATCGATGTCTAAGCTCTCTGTCTGGAATTCGACACCGATCGTGGCCTTCGAGTGAGAGTTGAACTCGTTTCGTGCGTAACGAGAGAGCAAGTTTGATTTACCCACTGCAGAGTCATCGATTATCACAATCTTGAAGAGGTGTTCTCCTCCTCCTCCTCCTCCCTCTTCATCCGAAGAAGACATTATTGCTTAGCCTTTCAAGACAACAAAGAGAGAGAGAGAGAGATTTTTGAAGACAAGAAAAGAAAAGAGAGAGAGTAGGTGTGCTAACTTATTTCTAATGCTTTGTTGAGCTGTGATGATAGATAGCTGTTAAGTGGATGGATCATGGATGCACCGCAAACCAACCTGGCATGGACACTCTGGATCTACTGTGCTTCGGGATGCATTTTTTCATTTTTCACCAATATACATTTGGGCCTTCCTTTTCTTAGAAAACATATTTATTTATATAATTATAGTTAATTGTCAAGTATAGCATTTTAAGATGTGGTTGGTCCCATTCATAATGAGTTTAGGCCTCTTAAGCAAGTAGTCATGGGTTCAATTTCTGACTTTTGTATATGAAAACATTATCTGATTGCGAGATATCAATCCTTCAATGATGTTTAATGCATTAAGGGATTAATCTCCACAATTGCACAGTAGATAATCTACAGAATAAAAAAAAAAAGGTTACGGAATCGAATATGAAAAAATTTTATTAAAAAAATTATTCAATATATGAATTTTAAAAAAGAAAATGTATAATATTTAATAAGAATGTTTTATATATTGATTCTTTAAAAGAGTTAACAAAAAATATATCAAATTGAAATCAATAATAATGTTTTTGGGTCAAAATTAAACACATTAAATCAATCAATAGGATTGTTTAGGTTTCATGTGTGTTATCTTTTTCAGATTCTTTCGATTGAAAATCCGGACTTTTATTACTTTTGGATCTACCTTGCTCATGCTCAGAAAAGGAGGATAGTGACCAGTGATCAGTTTTTACCATTTTTTTTTGAACCACCCTTTAACCATTTTATTATTCATCTTGTTTACGTACACATATCTGAGGAGCATATATATAAATTATGTTTTGTTATTTTTATATTAAGATTGAGTATTGTTGTTAATTTGTCCAGTCAAAAAAATAATTTTTGTTAATTGTTACAGGAAAATAAATCCGAAAATTCTCGTTCAACTTTTTTTTTGTATCAATCGTAAAAATAAAATAAAAAACTTGACTATGTGTATTTTGATTCTAAAAAAGTAATCAATAAATTTAAAATTTAAAATTAAATCAATGCATTAGTGGTAAGATATTGTCTACCTCATAGAATATGGAAGAATCAAAGCATTAATGATAACATATGTCTGTCATAAATGAAAATATATTCAAATTCATTGCATTTCTAAAAATGGTATTTGCAAAAATGAAATAAATCAAATTGAAGTTATAAAGAAAAAAATTAGTGAGGTTCACCCAATAATTAAAATTCAAATAAAATATTAAATGGTAGGCAGGAGAATAATGGAAATAAATTTGGGGCACTTAATTGTTGAATCAAATTACTAATTTGAAATACGGAGATTAGTGATTAATCCCAATCAGCATTGCAATCAACCTTTATAAAGCTATAAATCAACTAGAATCAAATTTTAAACCCATTAAAGCATTAATTGGTATAAAAAATTAATTTTTATAAAATTAATTGTTGAATAAAAAATAAAGATATTACCCAAAAGATAAACAAGGAAGGTTAAGTTATGGCATTTACAGCAACGTAACTCAATGAAACAAAATGCCAAGAAAATGGTCCCCGAAACTCACGGACAGATGACAACGTAAGTCATATATGATGGCCCTTTTGCCATCTTATTATCCTCAAGCTTCTCAAACTCTACTACCGCCAACCCCTTCCTTCCACATCCTTAATCTTTACTCTGTTACTCTCCCCTTCTCTCTTTCCCTTCCTTCCACGATGAATGAATGACAGTTAATAATTGCCCACATGGTCAGCATGATCATATCGGCATTAATTATTTTGGTGCTTGCGGTTCATTTCAATTTTATTTCTTTCACAGAATTCGGAACCTTTGTGCTTGATTTGATAATGACATGGCCAATATGGTTTTCATGCTGTCCTCCTCCAATAAAAGACTGTTTTTGTCGGAGACAACAGGCAGATGAGAGTAGAGAAGATATAGAGGAGGTCATGGTGATCATATCAAAATTAATTTCTTCGGTGCTTGTGATTCTTAAGTTAATAGATTACAACTTTATTTCTTTCACACTATTGGGAACCTATGTGCTTGTTACCATAATGATATGGGCAATATGGTTTGTATGCTGTCCTCCTCCAATAAAAGACTATTTTTGTGGGAGACAACAGGAAGATGAGAGTAGATAAAATATAGAGGAGGCAGATGAGAGTAGAGAAAATATAGAGGAGGTCATCTTGATCATAGCGGCATTATCGGCATTAATTGCTTCGGTGCTTGAGATTCTTAAGTTAATAGATTACAACTTTATTTCGGGCAATATGGTTTTTATGCTGTCCTCCTTGTGGGAGGCAACAGGCAGATGAGAGTAAAGAAAATATAGCAAGGCAACCTGTAGATGTAGAGCAGCCTCAAATAACTGTACAATTTGAAAGAGTAAGGGCTCAGAGGCAACCATACATATCAACATCACCATTTGAGGTTCGAGCATTACCACCGGTTAGAACCTTCATAGATGAATGTGACGAATGTGCTATATGCATGGAAGAATTCAAGAATGGGGATACCATTCAACCTTTTGGAGTGTGCGTCCATGAATTCCATTTGCGACACCCCTTCTAGGATCATCACATATTTACCCAAAAGTGGAAAATTAAATTATTAATCGCTGGTTACTTTCAGAAAATATATTTTAGAGTAAATGTCTGTTTACGAAAATAGTGCTGATTTTTTTTTTCTTTAACATAGAACCATCGAAAACATAAACAAACATATATGTATATCTATATATATGCATCACCTTTTAAATACACCCTACCTATAATAGGAGATAACAAAAGAGCCCTCATAAGTATAGGCTATTCTCCATCAAACTAAGTAAAGAAAAGAAAGATATATACATATAAGCAAAGAGTAGTCCATAACCATACCAAAAACTCATGGCTCTCAGTAGCCAGATCAAAAACTGACAAGACTCGCTACCCCAGAACTATACCTATAGCTGGTCAAGCTAATGAAAACCATTGGGTAGATCATGATGATCAACCCCGCCTACAACAGATGTATCTGATGAAGATGCCTCCGCTCCTGCTATGTCATCGGAAGAATCATCACCATCAACAGCAGGAGGGTGAAACTCAAGCTCGTCCTCAAAGTACTCGTCCGGGTCCTCCTCGCCCTCATCCAAAACTACCTCAACAGGAGGTACTTCGGGTCCTACTATCTGAAGCAGATTTGGCTGAGGTGGCAAATCAAGTAACCCGTGCTCAGCCAAATACTGTAGGTATAGCCATATCGGAGGTAGAGATACCTCAACAGTCTCTACAATGTGTGTCCTTTGCTGCGTTCCTTCCTCCACCGTGTCAATTAATTCTCTGTTGGGACCATGATAGGTGGCGCTGAGTGCCCCAGGGTTAATCTCCCAGGCACCACCAAACTGAGCTCGATCAAACGTGATCGATCGGATCCTCGAATGTACCAGAGGTATATCCGGTTCCATCTAATCTCAGACGTGAAGATATATGCACAAGTAGAGAAACCACAAATAAAACATGCAAGAGTGAGAAACCAATATATGGATTTTACTCGACAACTACATGCTAGACACCACATAAAACACATACGCATTTACCAAACACAAGCATTCATAAGCAAATAGTTTCTCAATGGGTTCAACACCGCAAACATCATCGTTTGAAAAATTATGCATGAACACTTCATTTTCGTCATCTAGGTTCGCCCTAATCTCATGAGATATCCCAACACGTGATGAGTTGATCAGGCTCAATTGCCACACTAGGCAAACAGGCACACAGTCAAAACCCATCGCACACTGTCCACACCCAGGGCATCAGTGATAGCAACGTAGATGGGGTCTCATTGTCCAACCCAGGCACAATGAGGAAAATCATAGTATGAAATACCTGACGCCACAAGGTAATCACAATAGAACCGCGGGCACGTCTGCCAAATGCATGCAAAACACTTTTGCTCATAACTCTTTTCTTTGTGTTCAATATTTATTCGCCGAATCTCAAAATGGCTTACGACTCACATAGTTTTAACACCTTTAAAACTTTCATTACAACACAGGACTTCACAGTCCGAGTGCTCAATCACGACACCTCTCGACCGATGCACCAGTCATAGGTTCGTGGTAATAAAAAAAACATCTCAAATGTTTAAATACGGTATACACCACGTATACAGCACAGGACCCCAAAGTCCAAAGGACCCCAAGTCCATAATGACAAAGAACCTTAGTACCCCTACGTCTCGGTTACTAAGTTCAACAGCACTTTCAACACGGTTGAATTAATTTTTGTTTTCAGAAAATCTTTTAAAATTGGAAATTCATCAATAAAATCTTTAAATAATAAAGCTTAGCTTTCAAAAAAATGGGTCACTTGAGGTTTTAACTTACTTAAAATATACACTGTCGTTTCAAAATACTTGCCGTCTACACTTTTCCAAATTTGCCGTCAATTATAATTTTTAAAGCTTTTTAAGCCAAAATTTAGCTTTTTCCACTTAAACAATTTTCTAGAATCACAATTAACTTATTTTCACCAATTAATTTCATAAAATAATATTTATAATATTCCGGAATTTCTTACGTAAAAATTTGCAGTGCAAAAATATTTTCACGGTTTCACGCTCATTGTGACTCATAATTCACTCATACAGTAATAAATTATTGAAATAATAATATTTTCCAAAATTCCTTATTTTTCCCAAATAAAAATTTCCATTAATATTATATATCAATATTTTACCGTTAAAACATTGAATATAATTTACGAAGCTTCTTAAAGCTTTTATCCAATTAATTTAATTGGGTACTGACCACTGTCAGGCTTCTCAAACATCAACCAACAATAATATCAGAGATATTTCCAGGCAGATCATGCATCACAGCAACATGATATAATTACAAATAAACAGTTAAACGCAATTAAACCAACACAGATACAAATACCATAACTTAAACTACTTAAATAAATACTAACAGACAAATAATTACAAACAAACACAGGATAGCATATAGTCATCGAATATATCCCTCAGGTATTCCCCTCTTACCTTTCGTAGATTCTCTTGTGAATTAGTGAGTTTCGTCGGAAGTCCGGATGTCGCGTATACGTCGCACTCACTCAACCTTCAACCATTACAATCAAATAATTACCAATCAAGAAACTAAAACATTCACAACCCTTATATATGGTCACAGCTTCAAGGGCTTTGGGTGACTAAAATTCCTAATCATGATTAAATCATGGATTAATGGTCCTTAATCAACCAAGATCATGGATGGAAACTTTAAACAAAACTCATCAAATCTCATCCACCTACGGTTCGGCCAACATAGAGATTTTGAGTAAGGCTTTCCATTTTAATAAACTAACATGGATTAGAGTGTGTAGACATACATGTCATATGAAATACTTGATCATACATGACAACACATGAACAAATTCCTATCAAACCTATTCTCCTAGGTTCGGCCAAAGCTAGTTTATTAGGAAGGAAAATTTTGATTACATCAAGCTCTTGGTGTAACACCCGGTTTTTCACTGCTTACTCTTTTTATATCAGTAAAATAAATAGAAACGTTTATAATTTTATTTTTAAAATCTATAAAATGATTTTGGATAAACCAAGGTCATATTCATACTCTACTTTACCGTAGAAAGCTACGTTTCAATTTTGGGTCAAAAATTCAGACGAAACCCGGTCTGCGATTTATTGACAGTAAGATTTTACTGCTCAAATGACCTAATTTTGACTCGTGAACGAAACACTTAATATTTTTATGAAGTTTCCAACTTCTTTGGCTTTTTTAAAAATTTTCACTTAAAAAGTGAAATAATATATATTATGCGGGTGTTATACGAAATCGGGTAAACGACAGAGCTGAAAACGGGATTTGCAGGACCCGCTAACGGATAAATAGGATGTCAAATCATGATGAGTCACAAGGGGTGAGTCATGGGATGACTCCTCATGGTCATGATTACTTTTTAGGGGAAATGACCATTATGTCCTTATGGTTGATTTTAATTACAAATTAACCTAAAGCAAGATTACACCTTTGTCCTTGGATTTTTGGCATATTAACCCTTTTGCCCTTGAAACCCACGGCCTCAAGGCTGCCAAGAGGCCCAACTTCACACCTATTTAAGGAACATTTCATCTTCTTCAAGAGTTTGCTCCTTTTCTCCATCAAAACTCTTAAGTTACTTAGGCTTATTCTGTGAAGGAAGTGTTAGATTTCTTGCCATTTTCGTGATTCCAAGAGGATAAGCTAAGTTATCGGATACGCGCGTTATCGGCGTTACATGGATTTCCGATGGACTGTTTCTCAGAGATATTGTGTTTTTAAGGTAAGGGGAAAGCCTGAGGGATTTTTCCGATAGCCATGTGTAATTGTTATTGTGTGTCCTAATTATGGTGTTTAAGTATTTATTTTGTAGTTAGCATTATTTGCTTATTGATTATCTGTTGTTAACTATTTGATTTAACTGCATTTAATTGTTTGTTGTATTTGGTGATATGTATCATATTATTGATATGAAATAATTGTTGATGTGGATTGTGAGTTTGAAAGCCTGACAGTAGTCAGAGCTCAATTAAATAAAATTTAAAAACAGTTAAAAGTTTTTTTTCATGAATTAATGAGCCACAGTGAGGACGTAACCGTGAAAATATTTTAGCACTACTAATTTTCACCTGAGTAATTTGTAAATATTAGAAAATAATATTTTAAGCGAAAAAGTTTTGAAAATAATTTTATTACAGTGTTGGAAAAATTATTTTACGACAAAGAGTCATATTTTTACCTAAATGCGTCTTGAAACAGCAAACGACGGACAATTCCGTCAATATTTACCAAAGTGTTTTTAAAGAGGGTATTATTGAGAATTTGTCTCAAATAAGGTTTACAATTCAAATTATTGATTTTTGAACAAAAATAAGTTTTAAGGAATTTTGTTAAGTTTACAAAACGAATTTCCAACGTAAAAGGATTTTCGGTAAACATAAAGTTATTTCCATCAACTTGAATAGGTTGAGGAAATTTTAATTTTTGTTTTGTTTTTCACAGAACGAAAATAGTTTAAACGAACCTAGCAACCGAGACGTCGGGTCTAGAGTTCTAAGATATGGGCCTGGGGTCCGAAGAGGAAATTATGGACTATAATGTCCTATAAATTGTATATTTGGTTTTGTGCACTAAAATCTATGCATTCAAGACTGGTGCATCGGTCTGGATTTCGTGATTTGCACACCTTTTGACTTGGAGTCAGTTATTTTGGAAAGAGGTATTAAGCTTGAAAGTTTAAATTGGTAATTTAGTCGTGAGACTTTTAGCTCCGACACCTAAAGATTTATCACAAAGAAAACAACGAGAACAAAACGTTTTACATGCATTACAGGGAAGACGTGCCTTTGCATAGGACTTGAATGCTTGATGGCAAGTATTCATGCAGTTTGCATCACTGTGCCTTGATGGATATACGACCAAGTAGACCATGTGCTATATGTGGTCACCACTTTGCCTTGAGTTGGACTATGGAATGGCCAATAAAACTTTGCCATATCGGGCATTGATTCTGCCTTAATTGGCAACTAGAGCCTGATCAGCTCATTTATTTGTTGGTTGGAGCTCCGGAGATTAGGTCTCAAAGTTAGTTGTGGAATATTGAAGTGTCATGGTTTTTAAAACAGTTACGACTGTCGGGTATGAAACCCATTGATAAATATATAGTTTATCTGTGAATATACATGTTAAGTGGTAATTGAGAGTCGTACATGTGGTTATCGTTTTAAAAATCCATATATTGGTACTCACCCTTGCATATTATATTGTTGTTCTTCTTTTTGTATGGGCATTGTTATTATCTGAGTTTAGATGGATCCGGCAATGCCGATGGCACATACGGGGGTTCGAAGCCCCCATTTTGAAGACGCGGATAACGTAAACGCATGGGTGATCAACCCGGAAGCCCATGTCGTTCGTTACACCGGGCACGTACACACCATAGAGGGCACGATGGAGACGGGGCCTCAGAGGGAGCATAGGTCTATGGAGACGATTGAGGTATCTCTACGTCCTTTGTGGCTACTTGTACAGTATTTGGTCGATCTTGGACAGCTTAAGGCTCAGCCTTTAGCTGAGGCAGCACCGGAGCCAGCTCCAGAGGAGATTGTGGTGGACCCAGAGGAGATGGTTATTGATCCTGAGGAGGATCCAGAGGAGTACTTAGAGGATGTACCTGAGTACATACCTTTGGACGATGATGACGATTCACCTGATGAGGGTGTCTTTGTGTCTTCGCTCGACTTATCGGCGGGGAGTGGGATTGACCCTGGTCTTCCCAATGGGTACCATTAGTCTATGACCAGCTGTAGGTGGTTACATTTTTGGGGTAGTGATTTCGTCAGTCTTTCTGGCTACTGAGAGCCATGATTTTTGTATATGGCCTTAGACGTGTCACTATGTGTCCTTATGTTTTTATTTTCTTAGCTTGCATAATCGCCTATTCCGATAAAGGCCCTATAGTTTATCCCTTGTACAAAAGTGATGATGCATATAGATATATATATATATATATATACATAGTGTGTTACTTATGTTGTTGTATGCTGTTAGATGTGGTCAAGTTAACAAGAAAAGGAAAAAAATTTATCACGAATTTTGGTATTAAGTGAAGTATTAGAAAACGTTATTTTCCGAAAGTAACCAGCATAATTGAATTTTATTTTCTGCAACGTGTTATTGTGTGATGACCCTAGAAGGGGTGTCGTATTTGTGGTATCAGAGTTGGTCGAGTCTTTCGGGAATGTTGGGGAATAGGTCTGTTGTGTTAATGTTGTATGTTCTCTGATTAAGAATTTTTTGAAATTACTTCTTAGAAGTAATGTGTGCTAACGAGTAAGTTTACGTTTCAGTTTCTGGTTTTGGTTTAACTGATTGTGATTTTCAGGTCAGTTATGGAACCAGTTGTTGAACCAAAAGCTGGACGTGGACGTGGTCGTGGACGTGGACGCGGTCGTGGAAGGGGCCGTAGAGGCGGTCGTGTTGGCGGCCGTGGTAATATGAATGAGGATTATGAGGGAGGTGTGGATTATGCGGCTCAGGTAATGGAAAGTGTAGCAGCTGCAATTGCGAACCAAACTGCATCCATGAATGCTCATAATCTACAAGCTGCGGAAGGCAAGGCTTTGATGGCGTTTCGAAGCCAAAATCCTTCACAGTTTGGTGTAGATACTGACCATAAGAAAGCTGATCTATGGATTCAAGAGCTGGAGAAATTTTTTGAGTTAGTGACTACTCCGGCAGAGGTTATGGTTACCTATGTTGTTTTCCTACTGATAAGAGATGCGGAGTACTGGTGGAGAGGTGCTCGACAGCTGCTGGAAGTTGCTCATCAGGAAATTACTTGGGATGTGTTTAAAACCGCATTTCTGATTAAGTATTTTCCAGAAAGTGTTCGGATTGAGAAAGAGCAAGAGTTTTTGCGATTATATCAGAGGGATTTGACGGTGGGGGAATATGCGGCGAAGTTCGAGTCGCTTGCTAAATATTTTCGTTTCTTCCAAGCACAACCAAATGAGAGATGGAAATGTGAGAGGTTCGAAGCTGGTCTGAGGTTTGAGATCAAGGAATCTGTACTACCACTGTAGCTCAGGAATTTTCAAGAGTTAGTTGAGATGAGTAGGAAGATAGAATTGATGAAAAGGGGAAGAGACAACAACGGAAATACTGGAGGACCTTCTCGATCCAAGAGCCAGTATCAGAATCAGAACCAGAGTCAAAAAGGGAAGCAGGATCAGAGGAAGCCTTATTTTCGACCACCGGGAAATAACCAGAACCAAAATCAGCAACAAAACCGTTCAAATGTTACTACCACAGGAAGTGGAGGCCAAAAGAATCAGAATCAAGGTCAAGTTAGGAGATGCTATAAGTGTGGGGATCAAAGTCACATGGCGGATAAGTGTCCGGTAGTGGGAATCAAATGTTTTAATTGCAATCATTGGGGACACTTTGCTAGAGATTGTACGACACTAAAGCATGAATTTGCTGTCAACAACACCAGGACCAATAAACCGACGGCGAAGGGGAGAGCTTACACTCTGAGTAGAGCTGAGGCATCGAACTCCGAGGATCTTGTACAAGGTGACTGCGACATTGACGGTAATCTCTTAACTGTACTTTACGATTCGGGTGCGACACATACATTTATTTCGATGGATTGTGTGAAACAGTTGAAATTGCCTGTTTCTTCATTACCATATGATCTTATTG
This sequence comes from Sophora flavescens, assembly GCA_030762895.1. Lineage (NCBI taxonomy): Eukaryota > Viridiplantae > Streptophyta > Magnoliopsida > Fabales > Fabaceae > Sophora > Sophora flavescens. Next base: position 99,267,261 of record CM061069.1, on the reverse strand, counting down.
TTTCAACTCCAACTGCTAAGCCAGTTACTGTCAATACTATATGCTTGAACTATCCTATTATTATTCAGGATAGACATTTTCTTGTTGATCTGATCTGTTTGCCTTTAATACAGTTAGATGTAATTTTAGGCATGGATTGGTTATCTTCTAACCATATTCTTATAGATTGTGCCCTTAAAACCTTAATTTTTCCTAAGGATGAGATTTCTGGATTTTTGTCTGCTAGTCAAGTAAAAGCTTCTTTGAAAAAGGGAGCTCAAGGATACATGTTACTGTTTTCCTTTGACGTTAAGAATAAGTTAGACTTACAGCCCATACCTTTCATCAATGAGTTCCTGGAAGTTTTTCCTGAAGACGTACCTGGACTACCACCTGTTCGGGACATAGAGTTCGCGATTGATATGGTACCGGGCACTGGACCGATATCCATGGCACCCTATCGTATGTCACCATCTGAGCTAGAGGACTTGAAAGAGCGGTTAGTGGAACTGATGAGGAAAGAATTCATTAGACCCAGTGTGTCTCCATGGGGAGCTCCAGTTTTATTGGTACGGAAAAAAGATGGGACTTCTCGTTTATGTGTGGATTTCAGACAGTTGAATAAAGTGACGATCAAGATCAAGTATCCGCTTCCGAGGATAGATGACTTAATGGATCAGTTACAGGGAGCAGCGGTTTTCTCAAAGATCGACTTGCTATCGGGATATCATCAGATTCGCGTGAAGGAGGAGGATATCCCGAAAACAGCGTTTCGGACTCGCTATAGGCATTACGAGTATCTTGTGATGCCATTTGGAGTGACGAATGCTCCTGCTATATTCATGAATTACATGAATAGGATTTTTCGTCCCTATCTAGATCAGTTTGTCGTTGTTTTTATAAACGACATTCTAATTTATTCTCCTAGTGAAGAAAAGCATGCTGAACATCTCAGTGTGGTTCTTCAAATTTTAAGGGAGAAACAGTTATACGCAAAACCTGAAAATGTGAATTTTGGTTAAACCAAGTTCAATTTTTATGTCACGTTATATCGAATGAAGGAATCGCGGTGGATCCGTCAAAAGTTGAAGCTGTTGTTGATGAGTGTGATTTCACCTCATTTTCCATGTACATTTCTGCATGCATTTGCATATAGTTAGGCCATTTTAGTTTGATTTTGGTTAGTGTTTCCTTTGGAACATATAAGGTGGTTTTGTGTGTTGTTTTGCAGGAATTTATGATTAATTTCCCAAGATTTGGCCATGATGAATCTTGGATGAAGATAGAGCCTGAAAAGAGAAGAAATTAAGCCAAGCAGAATTCTGAAGCTTCGCCTCACGAGACTGGATCTCGCCATGCGAGCCTGAAGACCAGCTGAACAGCAACAGTCAGCCTTTCTGTCTCGCCTCGCGAGTCACCATCTCGCCTCGCGAGCCTGAAGGCCTGACTGTGCCAGAGATGTCTCCCTTTCGGTCTCGCCTCGCGAGTTACTATCTCGCCTCGCGAGAGATCCAATCTCTGAAGACCAGATTTTTAACATTTGCCTCGCGAGCTACGTCTCGCCCCACGAGCGCGCGAAACCCAGAACCCTTGTTATAAGCTGTTTTAGGGCAGAATTGTGTGGGGGATTGATTTGTAGAAAAGGAGACGGCCAAGAAACCCTAAAAAATGCAATTTCTGCTGTTGTGGCTGGGTGCATCCTTCCATGGAGTTCTTCCCTTCCTTCATCTCAGTATCTTTTCTTTTCCCTTTTACTTTGATGATGTGTAGCTAAACTCCCATTGTTGGGGTTAGGTGTAGCTATCTCTTAATTACCCATGTATTTTATTTGATCTTGTAATACAGTTTTTACTTCTTATGAGTAATTGATTTCTATACTTAATGCTTGTTGTGGCTAGCACCCCCATGACTTGATTAGTGTTTTGATATGCAATTGGAAAATTCGTATTAGAACCAAAATTGAAATCAACTACCTGGTAAACCTTGTATCTAGGAATAGATTTAGTTTTATTAGCAATCGTGTAATCCCTAATCATCATGCAAATTCATTAATCTAGGCCACCTAAGGAATTAGGGTCTATTAGTGGATTTAGGCTCTTGTCATCCGAGGAATCGGGACTTGAGTAATCTAGTGGATTGATTGTCATAATTAAAGTAGGAACTGTTTATTAGTCATTTCATTGCATGGGGATGAAGTTTAGTGAACCTAATCCCAACATATTTTATATATTTGAAGAATCCTCTTCTCTGCCTCCCAAGTGTTCGATAGAAATCCTCAAAGAACTTTTCCTTTTCTTTTGTTGTTTTGGGCTTGATAATTAGTATAGAACTCTCTTCAATCCAAGTATCAACTTGAATAGTAATTGATTCGGTACGTGCTAGTACTTGTCGCAGTCCTCATGGGAACGATAAAACGGTCTCACCACCGTATTACTTGCACGACTAGGTATACTTGCCAAGATCCGTCAACAGTTGTGCAATGGGAAAGACCAACAACGGTGACAGAAATCCGTAGTTTCGTGGGTTTAGCTGGATACTATAGGAGATTCATCGAGGGATTTTCCAAAATAGTAGGACCTCTTACCCAATTGACGCGAAAGGACCAAACGTTTAAATGGACCGAACCGTGTGAAGGAAGTTTTCAAGAGTTAAAGAGAAGGTTGACTACGTCGCCTGTGTTAGTGTTACCTGATCCTAAGGAACCTTTCGAGGTATATTGTGATGCTTCGCATCAAGGGTTAGGTTGCATACTAATGCAGAACCGGAAAGTCGTAGCTTATGCTTCAAGGCAGTTGAAGACTCATGAGAGGAATTACCCTACTCATGATTTGGAGTTAGCAGCGGTGGTATTTGCGTTAAAGATCTAGAGACATTGTCTGTATGGATCGGCGTTTAATGTTTTCAGTGATCATAAAAGTTTAAAATATCTTTTTTATCAGAAGGAGCTCAACATGCGGCAAAGACGCTGGTTGGAATTTCTGAAGGATTATGATTTTCAACTGCAGTATCATCCTAGGAAAGCAAACGTAGTAGCGGATGCCTTGAGTAGAAAGTCTATACATATGTCTACAATGATGATAAAGAAACAAGAATTGTTAGAACAATTTCGAGATATGAGGTTGACAGTTAAGACGTCACCAGGAAAGCTTTGTTTGGGTATGATTACTGTTTCCAATCAATTGATGGAATAAATACTGGAGAAACAAGAAAGTGATCAATACCTACAAGGGGAAAGGGAATTGGTACGAAAAGGAGCGGTATCGGAGTTTAAAGAAGGAACAGATGGAATTCTAAGGTTCGGTGAAAGGATTTGTGTACCTACAGATGCCGAACTTAGAAAGTTAATTTTTGAGGAATCTCACAAGAGTAAATTAAGTTTACATCCAGGAGCTACCAAAATGTACCAAGATCTCAAACAGTTATATTGGTGGTATGGAATGAAGAAAGACGTAATGGCATATGTAGCTTCATGTTTAGTCTGTCAGAAGGCTAAAGTTGAACATCAAAGGCCAGCAGGAATGCTACAATCTTTGGACATTCCAGAATGGAAATGGGATGGAATTGCCATGGACTTTGTAACAAGTTTGCCAAGAACTAAAAAGGGGTATGATGCTATATGGGTAATAGTTGATCGACTGACCAAGTCGGCTCACTTTTTGCCTATTAATATAAGGTATTCAATGGAGAGATTAGCTCAGTAATACATTGAAGAGATTGTTAAATTACATGGTGTGCCTTCGAGTATTATTTTGGATCGTGATCCGAGATTTACGTCAAGGTTTTGGCAAGGTTTACAAGAGTCACGGGGAACGAAACTCAGATTGAGTTCGGCTTATCATCCACAAACAGATGGACAATCAGAGAGGACAATCCAGTCACTGGAGGACCTGTTAAGGGCATGTGTTTGGAACATACTGGAAGTTGGGATAATTTTTGCCATTGATAGAATTAACCTACAACAACAGTTTCCACTCAAGCATAGGAATGGCACCCTATGAAGCTTTGTATGGTCGACGATGCAGAACACTTTTGTGTTGGTACCAAGATGGTGAAAGTCTACTGTTAGGACCAGATATCGTGCAACAAACAACAGAAAAGGTAAAGATGATTCAGGAGAAAATGCGGACAACTCAAAGTAGACAGAAAAGTTATGCAGACAAAAGGTGACGACCTCTTGAGTTTGAGGAAGGTGATCATGTGTTTTTTAGAGTCACGCCAACGACTGGGGTTGGCAGAGTGATTAAATCCATAAAACTCACGCCTAAATTTATTGGACCTTACCAAATTCTTTGTCGGATAGATCCAGTAGCTTACAAAATTGCCTTACCACCATTTCTTTCCAATCTCCATGATGTTTTTCATGTATCACAATTGAGGAAGTATATTCCTGATCCATCTCACGTAATCAAACCCGATGTAGTACAATTAAAAGAAAACTTGTCTTATGAGACTACGCCTGTACGAATCGCGGACAAGAGGATTAAGCAGCTCATGGGTAAACAAATTTCCTTAGTCAAGGTTATTTGGGATAATACAACTGGAGAAGCAACTTGGGAAGTGGAAGACAAGATGAGGTTGCAATACCCTGAACTTTTTACAGGTACGTAATTTCGGGGACGAAATTCTTTTTAGTGGGGTAGTATTGTAACACGCGATTTTTCATTGTTTACTCTTTTTATATCAGTAAAATAAACAGAAACGTTTATAATTTTATTTTTAAAATCTAGAAAATGATTTTGGATAAACCAAGGTCATATTCATACTCTAATTTACCGTAGAAAGCTACGATTCAATTTTGGGTCAAAAATTCAGACGAAACCCAGTCTGCGATTTATTGACAATAAGATTGTACTGCTCAAATGACCTAATTTTGACTCGTGAACGAAACACTTAAGATTTTTATGAAGTTTCCAAATTATTTGGGTATTTTAAAATTTTTCACTTAAAAAGTGAAATAATATATATTATGCGGGTGTTATACGAAATCGGGTAAACGACGGAGCTGAAAACGGGATTTGCGGGACCCGCTAACAGATAAATAGGATGTCAAATCATGATGAGTCACAAGGGGTGAGTCATGGGATGACTCCTCATGGTCATGATTACTTTTTAGGGGAAATGACCATTGTGTCCTTATGGTTGATTTTAATTACAAATTAACCTAAAGCAAGATTACACCTTGTCCTTGGATTTTTGGCATATTAACCCTTTTGCCCTTGAAACCCACGGCCTCAAGGCTTCCAAGAGGCCCAACTTCACACCTATTTAAGGAACACTTCAACTTCTTCAAGAGTTTTCTCCTTTTCTCCATCAAAACTCTTAAGTTACTTAGGCTTATTTTGTGAAGGAAGTGTTAGATTTCTTGCCATTTTCGTGATTCCAAGAGGATAAGCTAAGTTATCGGATACGCGCGTTATCGACGTTACTTGGATTTCCGACGAACTGTTTCTCAGAGATATTGTGTTTTTAAGGTAAGGGGAAAGCCTGAGGGATTTTTCCGATAGCCATGTGTAATTGTTATTGTGTGTCTTAATTATGGTGTGTAAGTATTTATTTTGTAGTTAGCATTATTTGCTTATTGATTATCTGTTGTTAACTATTTGATTTAACTGCATTTAATTGTTTGTTGTATTTGGTGATATGTTTTAAATTTCTAAGTGTCATATTATTGATATGAAATAATTGTTGATGTGGATTGTGAGTTTGAAAGCCTGACAGTAGTCAGAGCTCAATTAAATAAAAGTTAAAAGCAGTTAAAAGTTTTTTTTCAAGAATTAATGAGTTTAATTTAATGGAAATAGTAATATAATATTACCTAGTTATTTATTTAATGAAAAATGGGAAAAAGTGAAAAATAATATTATTTTAATCATTTAATAGCGAAAGAGCGTTTTATGAGTCACAGTGAGGACGTAACCGTGAAAATATTTTAGCACTGCTAATTTTCACCTGAGTAATTTGTAAATATTAGAAAATAATATTTTAAGCGAAAAAGTTTTGAAACTAATTTTATTACAGTGTTGGAAAAATTATTTTACGACAAAGAGTCCTATTTTTACCTAAATGCGTCTTGAAACAGCAAACGACGGATAATTCCGTCAATATTTACCAAAGTGTTTTTAAAGAGGGTATTATTGAGAATTTGTCTCAAATAAGGTTTTACAGTTCAAATTATTGATTTTTGAACAAAAATAAGTTTTAAGGAATTTTGTTAAGTTTACAAAACGAATTTCCAACGTAAAAGGATTTTCGGTAAACATAAAGTTATTTCCATCAACTTGGATAGGTTGAGGAAATTTTGATTTTTGTTTTGTTTTTCACAGAACGAAAATAGTTTAAACGAACCTAGCAACCGAGACGTCGGGTCTAGAGTTCTAAGATATGGGCCTGGGGTCCGAAGAGGAAATTATGGACTATAACGTCCTATAAACTGTATATTTGGTTTTGTGCACTAAAATCTACGCATCCAAGACTGGTGCATTGGTCTAGATTTCGTGATTTGCACACCTTTTGACTTGGAGTCAGTTATTTTGGAAAGAGGTATTAAACTTTAAAGTTTAAATTGGTAATTTAGTCGTGAGACTTTTAGCTCCGACACCTAAAGATTTATCACAAAGAAAACAACGAGAACAAAACGTTTGACATGCATTACAGGGCAGACGTGCCTTTGCATAGGACTTGAATGCTTGATGGCAAGTATTCATGCAGTTTGCGTCACTGTGCCTTGATGGATATACGACCAAGTAGACCATGTGCTATATGTAGTCACCACTTTGCCTTGAGTTGGACTGTGGAATGGCCAATAAAACTTTGCCATATCGGGCATTGATTCTACCTTAATTGGCAACTAGAGCCTGATCAGCTCATTTATTTGTTGGTTGGAACTCCGGAGATTAGGTCTCAAAGTTAGTTGTGGAATATTGAAGTGTCATGGTTTTTAAAACGGTTACGACTGTCGGGTATAGGGATGGCAATTCCGTGGATACCCGCGGATAAAATCCATAACGGGTACGGGGCGGGTAGTTAAACGGGTACCCGCGGGTAAAATAAACGGGTAATTTCAATACATGTTTATAAACGGGGCAGGGGCGGGTATCACACTATCCGTGCCCGCGGATACCCGTACCCGTTACTTAAATTACTAAAATGCCCTTCATTATATATATGTAGTAATTTCTAGATGTATTTGATTACTTTTGTTAGTAACTTTTGTAATTGGATAATGCTTTGATGCTTTCTTAACATCTATTTGTTTGAACATGGTTATTTTAAATTGAATTACGCATATTTTTGCAATTTTTCAAGTAAGAAGAGTATATATTTTTTCTGGAAAAAATAATTCGCGGATATCCGCTGGATACCCGCCCGAAAGATACCCGCATGGATAGCAGGCGGGGACGGATACGGATTTTACCCGACGGATACGAGGACGGGGGGAGTGCTACCCGTTCCCGCCCCGTTGCCATCCCTAGTTGGGTATGAAACCCATTGATAAATATATATTGTTTATCTGTGAATATACATGTTAAGTGGTAATTGAGAGTCGTACATGTGGTTATCGTTTTAAAAATCCATATATTGGTACTCACCCTTGCATATTATATTGTTGTTCTTCTTTTTGTATGGGCATTGTTATTATCTGAGTTTAGATGGATCCGGCAATGCCTTGGCACATACGGGGGTTCGAAGCCTCCATTTTGAAGACGCAGATAACGTAAACGCATGGGTGATCAACCCGGAAGCCCATGTCGTTCGTTACACCGGGCACGTACACACCATAGAGGGCACGATGGAGACGGGGTCTCAGAGGGAGCATAGGTCTATGGAGACGATTGAGGAATCTCTACGTCCTTTGTGGCTACTTGTACAGTATCTGGTCGATCTTGGACAGCTTGAGGCTCAGGCTTTAGCTGAGGCAGCACCGGAGCCAGCTCCAGAGGAGATTGTGGTGGACCCAGAGGAGATGGTTATTGATCCTGAGGAGGATCCAGAGGAGTACTTAGAGGATGTACCTGAGTACATACCTTTGGACGATGATGACGATTCACCTGATGAGGGTGCTGCTGTGTCTTCATCTGACTCATCGGCGGGGAGTGGGATTGACCCTGGTCTTCCCAATGGGTACCATTAGTCTATGACCAGCTGTAGGTGGTTACATTTTTGGGGTAGTGATTTCGTCAGTCTTTCTGGCTACTGAGAGCCATGATTTTTGTATATGGCCTTAGACGTGTCACTATGTGTCCTTATGTTTTTATTTTCTTAGCTTGTAGAATCGCATGTTCCGATAAAGGCCCTATATAGTTTATCCCTTGTACAAAAGTGATGATGCATATAGATATATGTATATATATATATATATATATATACTTAGTGTGTTACTTATGTTGTTGTATGCTGTTAGATGTGGGCAAGTTAACTAGAAAAGGAAAAAATTTTATCACGAATTTTGGTATTAAGTGAAGTATTAGAAAACGTTATTTTCCGAAAGTAACCGGCATAATTGAATTTTATTTTCCGCAACGTGTTACTGTGTGATGACCCTAGAAGGGGTGTCGCACTTGGATTTAGATAGTATGCATGGTATCAAGAATATAGAAAGTGGTTTCAACATCATGAGATTTTTCTAGAATTTGTTTTGAATTTTCAAAGTTCTAGACTTAGAAACTTAAAAGTGATGAACATAGATGAGATAAACTTTGAATCAAGAAACTTATTGAAGAACATAGACATGATTAAGGAAGAAGAATAGGATTCACCTCTTGAAGTTCAAAGACAAGTGAAGATCCAAGGACTTGCTTCACAAAATGATGCTAGAAAAGCTTATGAACTTATGAGTTTTTGAAACAAAAAGGCAATAGGAAGAAAATGAAATGCGAGGGAGGGTATTTATAGGGATGTGGCTGCGCCAAAAAGAGGGATTGAGTAGAAAGGAGGTGGCTTCTCAAAGGATTTAAGTGCAATTAATTCCTAGGGACCATTTTGCAAAGATTCCAAAAGTATAAGGACTATTTTGCAAATTTCCAATAGTTTGAAATGATGACCATGTGCAACACTTAATGTGTTCACATTGTGACTCATCTTTTTGAATTTTCTTGAAGCTTTTGGGGAAGAATCTAGAATACTTTGGGACTTTCAAGATAAGTGTAGAACTTAGGAGAACATTGGAGAACATTGTGGAAGATTCAAGAATAAACTTGGCTCATCCAAGTTAAGGGCAGCCCCCACTCCTCCTTGGGGTTGCGCATGGGCTTTGGAAATTTGGGCTTGGATTTAATTATTTTGGCCCACCAAAATGCTTAAAGCATAAACATAAGCTAGGAAACTTACATGATTTCTAATGGGCTTCATGAAATTTAATCCATGGACAAGAATTTGGGCCTCAAGTCCACGGTCCTCTAATGGGTTTGGAACAAAGATTCTGGCCCAATTCACTTGGAAAAACATAGAAACTAACTTAGGGACCAAAGTGTAATTAAGAGAAAGTTCAAGGACTTAAGCGCAAAATCCATAAATTGCCACTTTAACGTTGTAGAATCTTCTAGACTCAAAAGTGTGACTCATCCCCATGAATCATCTCAAAATTTTAAGATAACCTCTTTATCTGCTCTTGGAAACTCCGAAATCCACTCTGTCGTTCACCCGATTACGTATTTCGCCCGTAAAACGTATATTATTTCATTTTTTTCTGAAATAATTCTAAAAATACACAATTGTAGGAAATAAAATAAAAATCTTAAGTCTTTCGTTCACAAATTAAAATTAGGTCTTTTGAGCAGTATAATTATACTGTCAATGGAATTCGCGGGCCGGGTTTCGCATGACTTCCCAACCTAAATTTTAATTGTAGCTTCCTACATTCAACTAGAATTGAGTGGTAAACTCCGTTTATTTAAAATAATTTTCTAAAACTCTAATAAACCTATAAACATATTTATATGTATTACTGTTATTTAAAACAGTGAAATACAAGGTGTTACACCATTCCTCTTGCATCCAACCTTGGTTCAATATCGGAAAAACTACTTGTCCTCTATGTCGTGAAGATTCATCAATCGCTCTCAAGACTAAGAGGCAATGGATAGGATTACAATATGAATTTTTGGTATTATTTGTGCAATACAAATTACAAATGTAGTCTATGATAATCTAAATCAACTTGATATTGCTTCCTTCTTGGTTTTTTATTTTATTTTTCACAGTTTTATTCTATTTTGCACATTTGTGTAGTTAAGATTTTTATTTATGTGCTTCCTTCATCGGTTAAATCTTTCTGCTTGTTATTGTTAGCGCTAACCTGCATCTTTTGTAGGTGTTTTTTCGTAAAACTTTACTTGTTTGAACTTTGAAGGGTGTTTGTCTAATGGAGGTCAAACCTAAATACCTTATAATTCTGATAATTTTATCCTGAAAGATGATGATTCATAAAAGACAAATCTCTTTTTTCAACCCATATCCACTGCAAATTGGATAACCCATGAGATTTTATATATATATATATATATATATATATATATATATATATATATATATATATATATATATGTGTGTGTGTGTGTGTGTGTGTGTGTGTGTGTATATATATATATAGAGAGAGAGAGAGAGGGGGGTACCAATAAAAATCTCAGGTTGGCGGTGGGATACTCCTCAAATTAGAGCAAAAAAAATTATAGAGTAGCAACACTATAATGTTTTTGTAAAAAAAAAAAAAAAGCAACACTATAATGTTCTAAATCTTTTTAATTAAAAAAGTGATCAATAAATTTAAAATTAAATCAATGCTTTAGTGGTAAGATATTGCCTGCCTCATAGAAAATGGAAGAATCAAAGCATTAATGGTAATATATGTCTGTCATAAATGAAAATATATTCAAATTCATTGCATTTCTAAAAATGGTATTTGCAAAACTGAAATAAATCAAAGTGAAGTTATAAAGAAAAGAATTAGTGAGGTTCACCCAATAATTAAAATTCAAATAAAATATTAAATGGTAGGCAGGAGTATAATGGAAATAAATTTGGGGCGTTTAATTGCGCATCGTCTCTATTTACCCTACTCCCCCTGTTTCTCTCGCTATTTCTCTAATTTGTTGTTTATGCCTTTGTCATAAATGCTTAATTAGAAGGCTTCTAAAAATTTGGAATTGAACAACGTCCTTTGACAGATTGAATATTTTGTTACAATATTTATTGTAATTTCAAGTTTCATAGAAATGTGACATCTTTTTAAATTATTTTCTAATATAATTTAAATTTTCTCTTATTCCATACTATTTTTTTTATGTCTATATCTTTGACAATTAAAATCTATGAGATCAAAATACCAACTAATATATTCACCAAAGAAAAAGACCAAGAAATATAGGGACATTAAAATGCAGATGAACACGACAGCTGGACAAGTATCGAATATTTTTGTTACAATGTTTATTTTAATTTTGAGTTTAATGGAAATGTAACATCTTTTTAAATTATTTATATTATAATTTTTTTTTTCTTATTCCATATTCCATACTATTTTTTCATATCTATATCCTTGACAATTGAAATCTACGAGATAAAAAGACCAACTAATATAGGGACATTAAAGAGTAGATGAACAAAACAACTCGACAAGTGTGTATGGGAACGAAATTGAACTACAAAGTTAAACTTTTGATTTTATGAGGAGAATGTTGAAAACATATGCATCTCAACAACGATTTATTATGGTTTCATAAACATTGAAAAGTATTTAAATATGTTTTTTTTACTTCATATATGATGTGAGACAATATTTTTATATATTCAATTGAAATTGTATTGGCTTGATATTTTTAAAATAAAATAAATGAATTTTTTTATAAAAACCATAAAAACAATTCAATCAAGTATTTATAGTTTATTCTTGAACTAATAAGCAAAAAAAGTCTGGTATTCAATTAAATAGAGTTAATTTGAATTTAAATAATTAAACATTTTGTAATACCCGCCAAAAATGGTACAAGGTTTGTTTTCAGTGTATTGTGGTTGAATAATTATTTTTGGTTGCGAAGATTGACAAGGGTGACCTTCAGGAATAGTCACCACTAGAATTCGAGGACGAATTATTTTTTTAGGGGGTAGAATGTAATACCCGCAAAAAATGGCTTATTTAATTATGAAAGTGGCTTATTTAATTATAAGTAAGGTAAAAATATTATAATTATGGGAAAACACTAAATTTATTTGTCATGTTGTAAATAATTTAAATTAAGAATATTAGGAGTTTATAAATAATAAATAACTTATGCATTTTGAATAATTTAAGGATTTTATCCTTTTGCCCTCCAGCGTCAAGTAAGAGCACATGTTAGGGACTTGTCTTTTTAGTGAGTACATAAGCTTAGTGTGAGGGTTTTGATAGCCGTCAAGAACCCTATTTGTGTTTGTTGTCACTCTTGAGAAAAGGAGGATAGGCACGGCGATCGATCCAATGGTGAAGGTGCACCTTCTTAACGTGATTCCTGCTGTTTGGGTGTGGAGAATTCGTCTCTAACGTATGTTTATTATCCAAACACATCAAACCAGGTGAGGGATTGTGATTTTTTTGGGTTAGTTTTCGTGGATATTTTTGAGGGATATGAAATGGGTTGATGATGGTTGAAATAGGGATGTTTGTAAGTTGTTTTGGGTGAATCCCTTTCATGAAAATCGTTTGTAAATGTTTAGCTTGATTATTTTTTGACTAATATGTTAATGGTGAGTTATCATATCTGTTTGGTTGAACCCTAAAAATTGGGGGTGAGGAAACTCCATTGTTGGAGCTTGACGTTTGGTGTTTTCTTAGGGGATCTCGGTTTTTGTCCCAAATTCACGAGGACATGCGGAAAAAAAATTATAACTAGAGTTTTAGAAATCAGATTAATATGAAATTGGTCTCGTTGGAAATCTAACATCTAGATATACATAGTGTATAAATTTCTTGATTTTTCGAAACCTGGGATATTCTCAGTTACATTTTTAAAACAGGGTTAAGGCTGTCCCGAAGGTACCACGACAACCTGCTTCGAAAAAATCATATCTTGGTTATTAAAATTTGGATTGAGATGAAACTTGTTGCATTTGAAAATTGAAGTGTATGAGTATGTTGTGGTTAAGTTTCGTGATTTGAGGAGATCTGAGGAGGTCGCAGTTTAATTTTTAAAACAGAGTATTGTATGTCTTAGATGTACTCAAACAGATTTTACTTCAAAATTTATATATGAAGTTGTGGAGTATCTTTTTATGTAAAACTAGTGTCATTTGAAAGTATACATGTAAGTATTGTTGTGGTTAAAATTTCAGAATTTATGGACCTCTATAATATTCCTAGTTTTCATTTAAAGTTGGCCTAGGCTTGCTGGAAACATTATCATCAGTCATGTATTGGTGGATTTATGACTATGCTATGATGTGTGAATGAAATGATTGTGTTGTTGTCACCATGGCTATGATATGGAATAGAATAGTTGTGAATATGTTAAATTATGTGGTACGTGAATAAAGAAATTAGTGGTGATATGCTAAATGTGACTATGTGTATGTTCATGGTGTAACTTTTGAAATGAACTTATCAAGTGATGATAGTATGTGAATGAAACAACTACAATGTTGCCTATATGTAATTGTGATTGTGAATGTTATGGACTTCATTGAATACCGTTGAGATGGTTATTCAAGATTTATTATGAAGTACAGTGAGCGTACGTTATGATAAGGTATGATTTATTGTACTTGGTGCTTTGGTATGATGCTTAGACATTGGACAAGACTTGGTGTATTCGACCGGTCAACGGATTCGACCGGTATATAAATGTGACCATCGGAGCGTGGGGCCTCTAGTGAAAAACCCCGGAGTTTGGAGGGTGGTTGTGTAGTGACCGAGGTCACTTGCTGGTTAGCGGACTCGACCGGGATATAAATGTGACCGTCGGAGTGGGAGACTCTAGTGAAAAACTCCAAGGGGATACACAAGCATCTTTCCCAATGGCAAATTGACTTCATAGCAAGTGGAGATTTGCTATGTAAGCTTATATACAATGTGAAGAAGTCAATGAGATATTTATGGAGATGCTTATATATATTGTACTAGTTTGCTATTATGTTTTGTTTATCCCTCGCTGAGTTCTGGGTCTCACCCCCGCCCTTTTTGGTTTTAGCTTCAGGTATTCCACGAGTGGAACCATCTCAGGGAGCCCATGCACTTGTGTAGTGCGGGCAGCTGTTGCGGTTTAGTTTCTTGTGGCTTGGTTTATTGTCATATGAGAATCTTATGTTGTTTGGAGTTTTAAACTTCATTCTAGTTGTAAGCCCATTTGGGCTTTGGTTTTTTTTTAAAACAATTGATGTTGACTCGGGGCCACCCTTGGCTTACTTTTGGTATTATATTTTACTCTGATAATTACTTACGATATTCAATATATCTTGTTATGATGTGACTTATACATGCTTGAAAGGCCTTGGGAATGGGACAATGAAGTTCTATTCTGGCCGGTCAGGGACGCCTAAGTCGGATCCTGACACATTTACATTAATACAAAAAATTAAAAGAAATATTTGTTTAACTTTGCTAAAGAAAAATCCATATTTCGAGTTATATTTTGAATATTTTCGTTAAATTTTTGTTCTTAAAAATGCATTGTGATATTTAGACTAGGATTACAATTTCAAAATAAAAAATTACCATTTTCAAAGTTTCTATTTTAATAAATTTGATTGTATATTAAAACTTTTTTAAAATTAAATTTACTTTAACATTAGCAATTAAATTTTTAATTTTTTTTCTCTTTCAAATAATTTTATTTCGATGAAATAATTTCCTTTCCCAAGAGTCATTTTGTGTTCGCTTTCCTTACTGAGATAGAAACAAATCGTATTCATGAGTCAAATATTTTCATTTGAAATTGGAATAGACTCCTCTAAAATGAGTAAAGTTATAAAGTGAGGAGGGTGCATTCAACTTTGATTAGTTAAAGTAGGTTGAAAACATTAAAAATAATATCATATCTAACTATATTTTTTAAAAATGGTTAGCTTGCACGAAAAAAAGGATAAATAAATCAAGTAGATTTTCAAGAGATAATAAAAATATGGTTGACAATTATATTTTCTAAAAAAGGTTAACTCACACCAAGAAAATGGGAGAAATAAATCAAATAAATTTTCAAAAGAGAACAAAAAATAATATAATAAATGAATATATTTTCTAAAAATGTTTAACTTACACGGGAAAAATAACATGAGAAATAAATCAAATAGATTTTCAAGAGAGAATACAAATAATAAAAAGATAGATAATTATTATTATTTTTAAAAAATGTTTATCTTGCATAGGAAAAAGAGAAATAAATCAAATAGACTTTGATGACAGAAAGAAAAAATAATATGTTAAATAAATATATTTTTTAAAGTGATTAACTTCTACGGAAAAGGAAGAAATGGTAGAAATAAATAAAATATATTTTCAATAGAAAATAAAAATATTAATATGATAGATAAATAAATTTTCTAAAAATTATTAACTTGATCGGGGAAAAGAGAAGAAACATATCAAATAAATTTTCAAGAGAGGGGAAAAATAATATGATAGATAAATATATTTTATAAAAAAAGCTTAACTTTCAGAGGAAAATATGAGAAATAATCAAAATATTTTCCATAAAGATATTTTTTCATATAATAGATAAATATATTTTCTAAAATTAGTTACTTGCAAGGATAAAAAAGGAGAGATAAATCAAATAGATTTTCAAGAGAGAAGAAAAAATTTTATATCATAGGTAAATATATTTTCTAAAATTTGTTAACTTACATGGATAAAGAGGAGAAATAAATCAAATATATTTTTAAGAGAGAAGAAAATGTTCATATGATTACCAAGGTAGTAGAAAAAGAAATACTTAATGCTAATTTATAATTTTGCTCTGAAAAAATCACTATAATATTGATGTTGAGAGAAGATGCTAGAATACCGAGGTATTGGGATAAATGTTAAATATTAAAAATAATATGATATTGAAATATATTTTCTAAAAATGCTCAACTTTGACGGGAAAAGAGGAGAAATAAATCAAATGAATTTTCAAAAGAGAAGAAAAATTTAATACGATAGATAAATATATTTTCTAAAAGTTATAATTATCATCAGACAAAGTAAATAAATCAAATAGATTTTCAAGATGGAAGATAAATGTAACACCCCCTTGGGCATTACATGACTAACTTAATTTCGTAATAACATATTTAAATAAAATAATAGCTAGTTTGCTTTCGGAAAATGATTTATATACATGTACTTAAGTACCTATCTGTTACTTTTACAAAAATTTCGACGGAGTCTCCTCTGTAATTTCAACATCCCAAAATAAACACACCTGCTAAAACATTTATATTTTCATCCCAAAAGAAAGGCTCTCCGAGCCATAAACATCCTATCCACAATAGAAGCTCTCCGAGCCATAAACATACATACACATAACAGTAATCCAATAAAAGACTCACAAAGTCATAATACCTATTACTATGACTTTCTCCAAATAAAATTTACTCGATAAACTAAGCTGGTCGCACTAAAAGATATTCATGGGGAAGATCCCATGGTTCTCACCATTATAACTAACATCAAACATCTTCAAGGATTATGACTAATATCCCCGAGTGAAGCTGAGAACTTCTCTGCAACATCTGTACACTCAAACCCAAAATATCCCAAAAGAAACCAAACAGAAATAATGCAAAGGTGAGATACCGACATATGAGTTTTATCATAGCAGTCACATACACGAATCTCACACAATGACATACACTATATCATAACCATAAACACAGGGATCCAATCCCGACAATCAAATGCATTTTTGTAAATCATTTCATGTCACTTCAATATTCACTATCTAGTTCACTATCTCCGAAGATCCTAACTTCCCTTCGTCGAGCAATGATTAGGCTGCGATACCCTTAACTCAATTGTCCCATGAGATCGGCCTCTAAATTTAGGTTAGGCTCCAATTGTTCAGGGAATATCACGATGGAGCACCTAAAATAATATTGGAATAGTTCCCTATTGAGTACATTCATGCCGGGTAACCGAATTCCACGACCCGAGGTTGCAAGGCCCCAAGTATTCGCTGGATTTTCGAAGCCCGAATGTCCCTAAGACCCAAAGACCCTAGAATTTATCTTTGGTCCGTAACTAACCAATTTACCCAATTCACCCTTTGTGAAATTATAGCTAGAATACACAATGGCACGTCTGCCACAACGGCACAAAAGCCTGACTACGCATGTAAAACAAAGTGTTCTCGTTTTCATTTTTCTTTTCCCATCGTTCTTTCCTCGTCAAGGCTTACGCTCTCGACTACTTTTAAATCAAGTATTAAATTAAACTTTAATACTCACATAGGATATTATCAATAAAATCCATGATTCGCAATTCCCTCCACAACCGAACACTAGTCCAACGTCTCAGAATTCTAGGTTCTATCTTTCCTCGAAACTAGAATAGGAACTCTAGCCCGTCAATCCGGAACACTAGGTCCTTTCCACTTTCTCAAAACTCAAAACAAGAACTATAGCCCGTCAATCCGGAGCACTAGGTCCTTTCTTTTTCACTCTCTTTCAGAGGTTTTCATTCAGTGAAAACTAAATCGAAAAACAAAAGTTCAAGAGTTCCCAAATTTTGTGTCATAAATACTTTTCGTTCTTAGAAATACTATTTCACTAAAACTGTTTTCTTTTAGAAATCCGTTTTCTGAAAACTTAGGAAACCACTGAAATCTTTTTCTCAACTTAGAACCAAATACAAAATTCTTGTAAATAGATTTATCAAATGGAGCATTTTCTCTAAATGTTACCATTTTTGAACAACTTTTGGTAAAACCTAAAAGAAAATCTTTGTTTTCAAAAGACTTTTCTTTTCAAAAATTCTTTAAAACCTTTTCGTGAATTTTGATATTTCCCATTTCTTTATTTCCTAACTTTGTTCTATCTTCACACTTTCATCATTTAGGATTTTCTTCTCATTTCCCAAAGAAAACAAAATACCACTTTTTCGATATTTGAGTTAAGGTACTTTAATGTCTTAATCTTGATTAACAAGCAATGACCAGTGTCATGCCATCAGCCAATCACAGTCAAGCAAAACAGTAATATAATCAACAAACAATAACATTAAAAATACAATCAAACTCTAAACAATTCAAGCAAGACATCATTACAAAGATTTAAAAATTAACATACATTCAAACACGGCAATAAGTTTTTAACTACTAAAACTCTTCAGGTAAACTCCCTTTACCTTTGTAGACCAGAAAAAGATCATTTCCTTAGCGCATTCAACAGTTCGTTTCCTTCTCAATGATGCCCCGAGTTCCTTTAACACCTTGAAATTTGCACAGTTAACTCCTATTAGCTCCCAATAACGTAAAACATGCTTCTTAATGCAAGACAATCACAATCAACGTCCCAGTGAGGGAGTCCAAGCATTTTCAACAACCAGAAAATTTAGAAATTAATTTCTCATCATCCAACACTTAGTCCAAATTGATTTAAATACTTAATTTCATAAAAATAGAACCAATTTCAAATAGAGTCAGATTTGGGTTTAGGGTTTCTTTACAAAATTTGGGGAAAATCCAATCTAGCCAAAGAACAATGAAATTGATTTTGGGAACCACAAATTCATAGTCCCAATTACATAAGAACAACATTTAATTTCAGATTATAAGATGAAATCAAAGAGCTAGGGTTAGGGTTTCAAAATCAATTTGGGGATTCTCTTGAATCTGAGCAAAAATAGATGAGGTTTCACTTACCCACTCAATGAGAGGGGCAGCACGGCGGCTGTAGGTGGTCTAGCATGGTGGCGGCGGCACTACACAGCAGTGGAGCATCTTGTAGCAGCCATGAACCATAAATAAAAAAAGAGAGTTCAAGAGTCGAAGAAAAGAAACTAAAGATGAACATAAATGGTGGAAAACCACCATGGAAGGCGGCGCAAAGGGGCTTACCACGACGGAGGGTGGTGGTTTGGCGCCGGACAAGCCAGCTCCCCGGCAATGCAGCACGGACGTGAGGCACGTCAACTCCTCCTCGTGCAACGAGTCGCGGTCGACTGGCAGTGGGCCGAGGCGGTGGTGCGATCTGGGCGGAGCAAGGTTGAAGGAAAGGAAGGTGGAGGACTTGAGTTGGAGGGAGGAAGCAGAAGAAAGTATCAGGAAAAGAAAGAAAGAAAAATAGTGAAGGGATGGGGGGTCCGATGCTAATAAGAGAAGGAGGAGAGAGAAAATTGATTTTTGCATTAGTGGGTACACTATGAGTGATAAATGTTAAGCCTAAAAATAAACATGTTTTTATTTTTTGAATAAAAAAAAAGGGTGACAAATATATGTTTTCAAAATTTAAAATAAAGTAGAGATTGATAGTTAAATTGATCTACCAAGAAAATCAATGATCCAAAATTAATCTCCGATTAATCCCAAACCAGTTTATTTTTAACTATAAAATTAAATAGAATAAAAATATGAAAATATTTTTCCCTTAATCATATTATTTAAAATATTTTTCTAAACAAAAACTAATAGTGACAATAATATAATATTATTGTCTAGTAAGTGTACATGCACTGAAATAAAGCAGTGCTAACTCATTTGATAAAATCATTTTAAATGAGTAATTAAAATTACTCAAACTAAATCACATAATAATAAGTTAAAATAATTATTCAGATAATTAATCAATCCAAATAAAATAATATAACCATATATTAAAAGTCTCTGAGTGACTTAGGAAGACTCCTCTGTACCATCTGTACTAAAGTACTCAGGGTACAATAGCAAACGAGAAGAAACCTCATATATCTGTAAGGGTGAGATACCGACAAATGGATATATCACACAACAACCATATATACGGTACATACATCACCTCAGTACATTAACATTTAATTATTATTTAGAGATAAAATGACAAGTGTTATATCAGTGCGTCTCATACCCGAGCAATCAATTTTATAAAGAGAGTGCATGACACTTCAATAATTAGGCTCTAAACTTAATCTCATGAGATACCAACACCGTTTTATCATTAAGAAAGAAAGAGCTGATCAGGCTCATACGCCCCATTTGGTAAGTTGTCTCCGTCACCTCATGCGCCCGGATCAACATCATCACAAATCCTTTATAACGGCCATTCGGATGTATACCTCATCGAATACCACATCTTAAGCGGGTATTCGGATAACTCAAGCACGTCTGCTAAGGGGAAATGCATATGAATAAAAGACTTTTCGTTATCGAGACTTTTCTTTGTGTTCACTCTTTTCCGGTGTCGAAGCCCAAAGCTAATGACTATTCACAATTTTCATTA
The DNA here is from genome assembly GCA_030762895.1 of Sophora flavescens. Taxonomy (NCBI): domain Eukaryota; kingdom Viridiplantae; phylum Streptophyta; class Magnoliopsida; order Fabales; family Fabaceae; genus Sophora; species Sophora flavescens. The sequence continues at coordinate 99,246,921 of CM061069.1, read as the reverse complement.
CTTGAAAATGAATAACACAGGACACGCAGTCCGAGTGCTCAATCACAACACCTTAGACCGATGCCGCAGTCCGAGGTTGTGGTCATAAAAACAATTATAATTTTATCCATGTTTTATTTCAACATTATAAGGACTCCTAGCCCATAACAACGAAATTAGGACACACAGTCCTCAATTCCAAAATCAGGACTCCTAGCCCATAATATCACGATTGGGACCCTTGGTCCATAATTCTTGACACGGATCTCAGATCATGTGCATACAACTGAATACTAGAGGCGGCGTCTCGCGAACTAGTATTCTCTTTCACATGTGCTTACGTTTCGCTCAGTGAAAATCAAAAACCAAAACAAAACCTCGGTCACTTATCCAAGTAACCGGAACGTTTCTAAATCATTTAGGAGAAAATCTTTTCCTTTACAAAGTCTTATATAAAACATTTGGAAATTCGTTTGCTTTTGAAATCCTTGATGGAATAAAGTCAAATATTTTAAAAAGGTCTTTCCTTAATAAAACACACCGTTTGAAAAGGTTTTCTCTCGTACCAAACTTTTGATCATAAAAATGTAGTTTCCTTAAACTCAAAATCACTTCAAATTTTTTCTAAAAACCAAGATCTTATTCTTCTGAAGTAAGCACTTTAAACAAGGAACTTTTATAAGTGAACCCAAAACTTTCAAAGTTCTATTCAAGGCTTATTAAGGCTTTTAATCCTTATAGTCATTGGGCACAGACTCAAGTCCTAAACCCCAGAAACTTAAATCAACAGTAATATATTCACAACAATAATAATATTACAGTTAATGACAGTTCATCACATATATATAATTCATAACACCTTAAAGCAAGTAATGTTCAACTCCAAGTAATAACCACAATAGTTCAAGTAAACAAGTTATTCAAGTATTGGCTCAATATCATGATAATATTCACAACACTCAATTAAACACATACACACATGCATATAGTCATTGAATATCCCTAGGCAAGCTCCCCTTACCTTTGTAGACCAAAAAAAGATCCTCTTCTTGATGCTTCAACAATTGGTTTCCTTCTTAACAATGTCCCGACTTACTCTGACGTTTCACAACTCAAGCAGGTAAACTCTGCGACCGCTCCAAAAACAAAAAGTTGCTCTCCCAAGCAAGCACAAACACAACCACCAACATAGGAAGAACATCCAGCACAAACAATAAAATCAAATAGCATAAAAATCAATTATCATCCTTAAAACATACAATCAAAGGAAACTATAAATTTAATTTAACAAAAATAGAATCGATCTCTCTATAAAATAAATTTGGGTAAAAGAGTGTTTCACAAAAAATTAGGAAATTTTGATTTGATGAGTGAATCAGGAAATTGAACTTAGAAATCACCAATCAAGAGCCTTAATTACACTAAAACAAAATCAATTTCATGATTAGAGTAAGATGAAAATTTAGGGTTTTTGAGTGAAATTGGGGAATCCGAATTTCACGGAAATTTTGAGAGATTGACATGGGGAATTGGAAATTGACATACCCAATTTAAAATCAACATCACCAATTTGGGGATTTAGGATCCCGTTTAGAACTTAGGGTTTTAAAATTTGGGATTTTCAATTTGAATAACAATAGGTGGATTGTTACTCACCAAGCTGAGAAAGAAAGGAAGCAGTGGCTGTTGTGAGGACCGGTGTGGCAGCGGCACGGCGACAGCGATGATGACGTGGCGAACCGCACAAAAGAAGGTCCTGAAACAACCATGACCCATAACATGAAGGCAGATTTTGAGGAAGAAGAAAGATGTTCAACATGAAGAGATGGTGGAGGAGAAGCCATAGTTGGCAGCTGGAAACTTACCACGGCAGCGGCGGCGTCCAAACGGAGAAGCCAAACGGAGCATGACGCGTCGGATGAAGAGTTCCAATGTGGGGTTGTCTTCCCCACTCTAGACGCAATCGTGACGGTGGTCGGAGGAGGGCCGACGGCAACTGGACGTGGAGAGAAAATGAAGGGATTTGAAATGTTGAGGAAGAAGAAGGAACGTGTGGGTATGGGTCAGAAGTAAGGAGAAAGAAAAGAAAGGAAGGGAGGGGTGCCGAGTACGGGGAAAGAAATAGAAGGAGAGAACATTTTTTTTTCTTTTTCTTTTAGGTAGTAATAGGTAAAATGAGTAGCTGAAATTAAATTTAGAAAAAGAAAATACTGTTAACCATTAGATCAAAAAAAATAATGAGTGACAAATGTATACTTTAAAAATTCAAATTAGAGTGAAGATTGATGGTTAAAATGATCTACCAAGAAAATCAGTGATCCAAAATTAATCTCCGATTAATGTCAAACCAGTTTATTTTCAAATCTAAAATTAAATAGAATGAAAATATGAAAATGCTTTTCTCTTAATCATATTATTTAAAACATTTTTCTGTACTGGTAATAATAGTGACAATAACATAAATTATTGTCTAGTAAGCATGCATTCACTGAAATAAGTCAGTCTTAACGCATCCAATAAAATAATTTGAAGAGAGTAATTTAATTACTCAAACTAAACCACATAAAAAAATAAACATATATATCCAAATAAAATAATTAATCATATGTGTAAAAACTAGGGTGTTATATTACTACCCCTCTTAAAAAAAATTCGTCCTCGAAATTTCGTAGCTCGGAACTACACAGGATTTTGTAATCACACCTTGACCCTAAAATCTTACTTTGTATTCTCGTCACTTCATTCCTTTCATCTATAACTCTATAACAAGATCGATTCTTATGTCATCCTTTTTATCCTTTAACTACATCTGAGCCTGAGTCGCACAAGATAAACTTTGCGCCAAGAACCTAAGAAATTCAATCTTCTTATTGAAATTGAATCTTACCATATCCAACATAGTTTGTTCCCTTCTTAATTCCTCCAGAATCTTTTTCCTTCTTCGATTTCATATCCTTCATTTGCCTCTCATTTTCAATTTGGTTATCAAGCCCCATTAATATCCTTGGTTTAAGAAATTTCACATGCCCATCTATCCTATCGCCCAAAGAAAATACACCACAACTCCCAATAATTCCTCCATCTAAAGACAGAGCTCTATCACTTATGCAAGGAAGTGCGTGTATCATATATGCCCTTATCTTATATATTCGCAGCCGAGAAAAGAGATTATAAAACATAGTTTCTCTGGGGCCATTACCCCTAGGAGTTGCACCAAAACAAAGCCAAGAAATCCAGGTGGACACTCCCCAAAGAGAATCTTGGATTTAAAATGTCCAGTTTCCACTATGGATCATCCACCATATATTTACCAGAATAAGACCTCAAAGATTATAAACATTTCGCCATAGCTTATTACACTCGAAAGACACAATCAAAACTTAATCAGTTCTTGCCTCAAAATTTGTCCGCCAGCAAAACTTCTTCAACACCTTATCCTCACTACGAACATCAAGTTCAACACTAACTTTACCCCATCATACATCAACTTTCAACTCAAAGTATACAATTGTAGTCTTAGTTTCCTTTGAACATATTCCACCACTCCAAATTATATCATAGTCATTCATTTCAATCTTAAAGAATACAATTACACTCCTTCATGCAACTACAACCAAAAGGAATCATTTCAGATTGAATTATCCAAAATCATAATTCTTAAACTTTTCTAACAACTTCGTTTCACTCAAGAACTTCTCTTTACTATTTCCGTTCAGCTTAAGGAAAACTACTATAGATATTTTTCTGTTAATCCTAGGACTCACGAAGTCAACATTAACCATAAACGTTGATCACTACTCCAAATTCCTTTAATGATATATCTGCCTCGATCATGATAAGGTCCATTGTAATCATCTCACTCAATGATGTTGAACTTAAGGGTTCTCATAGTACCATTTGCATCTATGCATTAACGAAGCTCCTATCAACTCTGGTTCGTCCTACCATAGAGATGACAAAAATTAGGTACCACACTATCTCCCAACTAACTTGCTAAGGATAGATCATCTCATTACTTATCCATCCCGCTGAGGATGATCAGTTGGACTTAGCCTCAACTTAGTCCTCAACACTTAAAGCAAACTTAACCAACACACATTGATAAACTACCGTTTTTCATCTGAAACAACACTTGAAGATACTCCATGAAGTCTGAACAATCTCCTGATACATTATTCGGTTCACTAACACTGTATAGTGGATCTTAACTTGTAAGAAGGGTGTAGACTTCACCAGTCAATCCACGATCACTTGAATTCAAACTAGGCTCATGTAGGCCTTCTGCAAACTCATAACAAAGATTCAAGGAATGCCAATATCTTAACTAGGAAGGCCTCAATTGTTAAACTATCAATTTTTCACTGTACTCGACTAACTCTGACATCTTGATGTGGAGATACCCAACTCATGACTAATGAGATAGGTCACACATCGATGACATTTGGAGAATACGTAGAACTAAGATGACCAACGACGACAAGTACTTTCGAACCGCAATAAGACATGACCTTGGTGATCATAAGAGAATTTCTCATGAAAAGATTTTTTTTTTTTTTTTTGGTTTCACCTTCACATAAGCATAGAAAAGAATTTCATTAATTTGAAGGATACAGTAACATCCAGTATGAAAAAGATCCTTCCATCAGGTTCGTGAGTGTAAAAATGCATGATCAATACACATTTACAAACATGAATCTAATAAAGTTCATTCTTCCACAAGAATCTTCCAGCGGATTTAAGGAATCAAAAGGTGAATAATTTCTAATCCAAAGAGGATTAATTCTTATTCTTAGTACAAAGAATTTACAAAATGATGACTTTCACCTCTACCAAAAATAGAAGCAACGAAACTAAGTTTCACCAAGAAACTTCTGCTATCACGAAATTATCTGTGTTATAACTCAAGAAATAGTGATAACCACTTTTCTCAACAAAATGTGAAAGTATCGAAACCAATGGATTTCGTTAAATCAATTCACTCAAATGTCTAATACATCGAGGATTATTTAGAAGTGTGAGTATGACTTCTCATAAACAAAGAAATGAATAACTGGAAATTTATGAATTTGCATAAAGTCCTGACAGATTTCAAATTAAAATCAGAAAATTTGTCTGACACATACAAACTTCACCGTTGTGATTATCTAATACAATCATAGGATTTGAGAAATAAATGTCAACTGACAAATACGAGAGAATCAAAGGGTACAGTGGAGAGTTCCTTAATCACGAGACACTCACCCAAGATCGAAAATCCACTCGATTCGTCTTGGCCTTAACCAACATACAAGTCTTTCTAGCCATGCTTAGTATGACCACCTTGAATTGGGTACGATCCCTGACAACTTAATCAATCGATCAAACATACAAAGGGTTGATCTTTCTTCATAAACTGAGTTGGTGATGCAAAATCTTAGATAAGTCATCACTCCAATCTGGTAATCACTCGTCTCCAAGTCGATCTTTGAGTAGATGACCACTCCTCGCAATTGATTTACCAAATCAACTACGCAAGTCAGAGAATACTTGTTCGTAATTTGTCCTTTTAATTAGTTGTCAAAAATCCACACGGTGACACGAGCCTTCACACAACATTGGTGCTTCACAAGGAAAACACTCGGTCTAACAAACGGTTCAGACCACCGATCTTTCAGCTGAATCGAGTCATCCAACTCGTTTTAACTTTGTAGGCAACATCATACACAAAGCTACAGAGATCTGACCAAATCCAGAAACTAGATCAATTGAAAATCAATGTCCTTTGCTAACCATAAACCTAGAATATTTCCAGGGAACACTCCCGGAAAAACCCGTTACACAAGCACCTTGTTTCGAATGTCTGACACGATTCACAAAGATAATCGAATGTCATATCCGAACACAAGTAACATTCAAGATCTACGGTCTCCCAGGACATAAAACCCTTGGAAAACCAACAAGAAACATATACTTGTGTGTCAACACACATTGCTTCAACAAGAAACAATTCAAACAAGAACCAACCAGAGATCACACAACAAAAACTTAATAGACCTATTCCCCAAAGATCCGGAAAGACTCGACCAGCTCTGATACCACTTGTAACACCCCCACTAGGTATTACTAGGTAACCCATACGGAATTTAAATTAAAAAGATAGTTTGCTGGTTGCTTTCGGAAAATAATTTATATAAATACATAAGCATCTGAAATTGGGTATAAAAATTTGTCACGACTCCAAACCTAAGCCTTGATCGACACACAGGCTTACTATCCTAGCCTGGCAAACCTATTTAATTTAAAGATATACTTGAATAAAAGTTAGTATTTTTATGAAAATTTCGACAGAGTCTCCTCTGTAATTCGGACATCCCAGGTAAAAGAACGCCTGCTAAAATAATTACATTTTCATTCCAGAATTCCGGTTACACCAAATACAACCAGGCAGAAATATGCTAAAAAAATAGTTATATCAATAAGCTATACATGACCAAAAGGACAAGCTTAGGTTTTCATTCAAAAGAGATGATCTCCGAGCCATAAACATTCCATTTTAAAATAGAGACTCTCTGAGCCATACTCATACATACTTATCAAAAATCTAAGTCTCAAACCCTAAGTTGGTCGTTCTAAAAGTTATTCCTGAGGAAAACTCACGTGACCATTCCACAATCAAATACTTCATCAAACAACAAGATCTAAGTCTCTGATTGACTTAGGAAGACTTCTCTGCACCATCTGTACTAAAGTACTCAGGGTACAATAGCAAACGAGATGAAACCTGATATATCTGTAAGGGTGAGATACCTACAAATGGATATATCACACAACAACCATATACACGATACATACATCACCTCAGCACATTAACATTTAATTATTATTTAGAGATAAAATGACAAGTGTTATATCAGTGCGTCTCATACCCGAACAATCAGTTTTATAAAGAGAGTGCATGACACTTCAATAATTAGGCTCTAAACTTAATCTCATGAGATACCAACACCGTTTTATCATTAAGAAAGAAAGAGTTGATCAGGCTCATACACCCCGTTTGAGAAGTTGTCTCCGTCACCTCATGCGCCCGGATCAACATCATCACGAATCCCTTATAACATCCATTCGGATGTATACCTCATCGAATACCACATCTTAAGCGGGTATTCGGATAACTCAAGCACGTCTGCTAAGGGGAAATGCATATGAATAAAAGACTTTTCATTATCGAGAATTTTCTTTGTGTTCACGCTTTTTCGTTGTCGAAGCCCAAAGCTAACGACTATTCATAATTTTCATTACTTGAAAATGAATAACACAGGACACGCAGTCCGAGTGCTCAATCACAACACCTTATACCGATGCCACTGTCCGAGGTTGTGGTTGTAGAAACAATTATAATTTTATCTATGTTTTATTTCAACATGATAAGGACTCCTAGTCCAAAACTACGAAATTAGGACACACAGTCCTCAATTCCAAAATCAGGACTCCTAGCCCATAATATCACGATTGGGACCCTAGGTCCATAATTCTTGACACGGATCCCAGATCACGTGCATACAACTGAATACTAGAGGCGACGTCTCGCGAACTAGTATTCTCTTTCACATGTGCTTACTTTTCGCTCAGTGAAAATCAAAAACCAAAACAAAACCTCGGTCACTTATCCAAGTAACCGGAACGTTTCTAAATCATTTAGGAGAAAATCTTTTCCTTTACAAAGTCTTTTATAAAACATTTGGAAATTCGTTTGCTTTTGAAATCCTTGATGGAATAAAGTCAAATATTTTCAAAGGGTCTTTCCTTCATAAAACACACCGTTCGAAAAGGTTTTCTCTCGTACCAAACTTTTGATCATAAAAATGTAGTTTCCTTCAACTCAAAATCACTTCAACATTTTTCTAAAAACCAAGATCCTATTCTTCTGAAGTAAGCACTTTAAACAAGGAACTTTTATAAGTGAACCCAAAACTTTCAAAGTTCTATTCAAGGCTTATTAAGGCTTTTAATCCTTATAGTCATTGGGCACAGACTCATGTCCTAACCCAGAAACTTCAATCAACAATAATATATTCACAACAATAATAATATTACGCTTAATGACGATTCATCACATATATATAATTCATAACACCTTAAAGCAAGTAATGTTCAACTCCAAGAAATAACCACAATAGTTCAAGTAAACAAGTTATTCAAGTATTGGCTCAATATCACGATAATATTCACAATACTCAATTAAACACATACACACATGCATATAGTCATTGAATATCCCTAGGCAAGCTCCCCTTACCTTTGTAGACCAGAAAAAGATCCTCTTCTTGATGCTTCAACAATTGGTTTCCTTCTTAACAATGTCCCGGCTTACTTTGACATTTCACAACTCAAGTAGGTAAACTCTGCGACCACTCCAAAAACAAAAAGTTGCTCTCCCAAGCAAGCACAAACACAACCATCAACATAGGAAGAACATCCAGTACATACAATAAAATCAAATAGCATAACAATCAATTATCATCCTCAAAACATACAATCAAAGGAAACTACAAATTTAATTTAACAAAAATAGAATCGATTTCTCAATAAAATAAATTTGGGTAAAAGAGTTTTTCACAAAAATTTAGGAAATTTTGATTTGATGAGTGAATCAGGAAATTGAACTTAGAAATCATCAATCAAGAGCCTTAATTAAACTAAAACAAAATCAATTTCATGATTAGAGTAAGATGAAATTTTAGGGTATTTGAGTGAAATTGGGGAATCCTAATTTCACGGAAATTTTGAGAGATTGACATGGGTAATTTGAAATTGACATACCCAATTTAAAATCAGCATCACCAATTTGGGGATTTAGGATCCCATTTAGAACTTAGGGTTTTAAAATTTGGGGTTTTCAATTTGAAGAACAATAGGTGGATCGTTACTCACCAAGCTGAGAAAGAAAGGAAGCAGTGGCTGTTGTGAGGTTCGGCGTGGCGATGGCACGGAGGCAGCGATGACGATGCGGTGGACCGCACAAAAGAAGGTCCTGAAACAACCATGACCCATAACATGAAGGCAGATTTTGAGGAAGAAGAAATATGTTCAACATGAAGAGATGGTGGAGGAGAAGCCATAGTTGGCGGCTGGAAGCTTACCACGGCAGCGGCGGCGTCCAAACGGTGAAGCCAAACGGAGCATGATTCGTCGGATGAAGAGTTTCGTTTCGGGGTCGTATTCCCCACTCTAGACGTGATCGTGACGGTGGTCGAAGGAGAGCCGACGGCAACTGGACGTGGAGAGCAAATGAAGGGATTTGAAACGTTGAGGAAGAAGAAGGAACGTGTGGGTATGGGTCTGAAGTAAGGAGAAAGAAAATAAAGGAAGGGAGGGGTGCCGAGTACGGGAAAAGAAATAGAAGGAGAGAACATTTTTTTTCTTTTTCTTTTAGGTAGTAATAGGTAAAATGCGTAGCTGAAATTAATTTTAGAAAAAGAAAATACTATTAACCATTAGATCAAAAAAATAACGAGTGACAAATGTATACTTTAAAAATTCAAATTAGAGTGAAGATTGATGGTTAAATTGATCTAGCAAGAAAATCAGTGATCCAAAAGTAATCTCCAATTATTGTCAAACCAGTTTATTTTCAAATATAAAATTAAATAGAATGAAAATATGAAAATGTTTTTCTCTTAATCATATTATTTAAAACATTTTTCTGTACTGGTAATAATAGTGACAATAACATAAATTATTGTCTAGTAAGCATGCATTCACTGAAATAAGTCAGTGCTAACGCATCCAATAAAATAATTTGAAGAGAGTAATTTAATTACTCAAACTAAACCACATAAAAAAAGTAAACATAAACATCCAAATAAAATAATTAATCATATGTGTAAAAACTAAGGTGTTACACAAGTGACTTAGAAAGCCTCCTCTGCAACATCGGTACTAGAGTACCAAGGTACTACAGCAAAACCCGAAGAGACCTGATATAATTGTAAGATTGAGATACCGACACTGGATATACCATAAAACAACCATATACATTATACATACAATATATTGGCATATTAACATTTAAAACATTATTCATAGGTAAACAATAAGTATTATTTCAGTGGGTCTCATACCCAAATTAATCAATTTGATAAAGATAATGCATGACACTTCAATCATCAGGCTCTAAACTTAATCTCATGAGATATCATCACCATTTTATCATCAAGAAAGAAAGAGTTGATCAGGCTCGTATGCCGCATTGGCAAGTTGTCTCCGTCACCTCATGCACCCGGATCAACATCATCATGAATCCCTTATCAATGGCCATTCGGATGTTTACATCATCGAATACCACATCTTAAGCGGGTATTCGGTAACTCAAGCACGTCTGCTAAGGGGAAATGCATATGAATAAAATACTTTTCATTATCGAGACTTTTCTTTGTGTTCACTCTTTTCCGTTGTCAAAGCCCAAAGCTAATGACTATTCACAATTTTCATCACTTGAAAATCAATAACACAGGACGTGCAGTCCGAGTGCTCAATCACAACACCTTAGACCGATGCCTCAGTCCAAGGATGTGGTAGTAGAAATAATTATAATTTTATCCATATTTTATTTCAACATGATAAGGACTCCTAGCCCATAACAACGAAATTAGGACACACAGTCCTCAATTCAAAGATTAGGACTCCTAGCCCATAATATCACGATTAGGACCCTTGGTCCATAATTCTTGACATGGATCCCAGATCACATGCATAAAACTGAATGCCAGAGGCGACGTCTCGCGAACTAGATTCTCTTTCACATGTGCTTACTTTTCGCTCAGTGAAAATCAAAAACCAAAACAAAACCTCGGTCACCTATCCAAGTAACCGGAACGTTTCTAAATCATTTAGGAGAAAATCTTTTCCTTTAAAAATCCTTTTATAAAACAATTAGGAAATTCGTTTGCTTTTGAAATCCTTGACGGAATAAAATCAAATATTTTCAAAGGGGTTTTTCCTTCATAAAACACATAGTTCGAAAAAGGTTTTATCTCGTACAAACTTTGGATTATAAAAAGGTAGTTTCTATTGACTTAAAAACACTTCAACGTTTCTTTTCAAAACAAGAATCTCATTCTCTTGAAGTAAGCGTTTTAAAAAAGGAACTATTATAAATGAAACTAATACTTTCAAAGTTCTATTCAAGGCTTATTAAGGCTTTTAATCCTTATAATCATTGAGCACAGATTGATGTCCGGATTCTCAAACTTCAATCAACAGTAATATATTCTCAACAATAATATCACAGTTAATGACAATTCATCACATATATACAACTCACAATACTTTAAGGCAAGTAATAATCAACTTCAAGTAATAATCACAATAGTTCAAGTAAACAAGTCATTCAAGTATTTGCTCCATATCATAATAATATTCAAATCACTCAAGTAAACACATACACACATGCATATAGTCATTGAATATCCCTAGGCAATCCCCTCTTACCTTCCGTGAAGGTAAGGAGATTAGATGCTTGGAGAGGTATACCACGAACGTCCTTGTTTCCTTCGCGATGGAAGTCTAAGGTAATGGACACAAAATAACAAGTTAAAATCAAACATGAACACTAAACCACAAGGTATAGGTTCGGCCAAGACTAGTTCTTAGGTTTAAAGATTCTCGAAAATTATACAACTCATGGATTTATGATCCTTAAGTGTTACGAGTTCATAAACAATGATCATTTCACAAAGTTGAAATAAAATCCCACTAAGTTATAAACTTAGGGTATTCGGCCAAGGCTAGTAAAATAGGTTAGCATTCACTAAACTTTCCAATCTCTTAGTTTTAGCATTCATATGTATTAAGGAGCTCAAAACCATGATCATTTTGGAAAAATAAAAACAAAGTATCCGAGGTCCATAACCTTCTAGGTTCGGCCTTCATAGGATTTATAAGGTAGAAATCTTTAAACTTTCCAATCTCTTAGACTTAGCATCCAAATATCTTATGGAGCTCAAGTCCATGATCATTTTGGAAAACAATGGAACCTTAAACATTCCAATATCTTAGACTTAGCATCCAAATATCTTATGGAGCTCAAGTCCATGATCATCTTAGAAAAATGAAAATAATACATCCTAGCTTTAATAACATAGAATAAACAAGTTAGAAATCCTTAAACTCTCTAATCTCTTAGACTTAGCATCCAAATATCTTATGGAGCTTAAGTCCATGATCATTTTGGAAAAATAAGAACTCAAACATCCTAGCACCTAAACTATAAGTTTCGGCCATCATAGGATGATGAGGAAAATATTCTTTGGTTAACAATAACTCTTTGGTTTAGAATCACAAGGTATTATGAGTTCTAAATCCATTATCATACTTGGAAAGTTGAAACATAGTATCCTAGGCCTACTTATTCAAATTTTCAGCCATCATAGGAACAAGCTATCAAACCTTCCAAGAGTTATAGATTTAAGATCAATGGATAGTTAGAAACTCAAACACGTGATCATATTTCCAAAAGTTGAAACAAAAACCTCCTAGGTCACAAATGCAAGCATTCGGCCTTCATTGGAAGAGATAGGTAGAGATTTTTGTTTTACACAACCTCTTAGTATGTGAAAATATAAGTTAATACAAGACTATAGAAAGTGGTTTCGACTCAAAAGGAGTTTTCTACCATTTTAGAGAGATTTTAGATGTTTAAAGCATATAAAGAACACATAAAGTAAACTAAGAAATAAAAGATGAAACTTGCAAAAAATATTCATATGAGAGCATTACCCTTAGTATAAGGAGGAACTTTAATGAATAACTCAAGTAGAAAAGATGAATAAAAACTAAAGTTTTAAGAGCTTGAAATTTTAAAAAAAGGAAGAAGACGAAACTTTAATGGAGTTTGAAGAAGGAAGATGATGAAGTGAAAATGAGATGGATATATATAGAGAGGGGGAGGAAGTCCACGGCCAAGGGAGAAGAGAGGGAGGGCTTGTTGAGCAAGCTTGGTGGTTTAATGCTTGATTGGATGGAAGAAGAGAGAGAAATAACTTTTTGGATTAGAATAGTATTATAATTTGAAAAGTGCAATGATTACACTTTTGGAGTGTGTCATAGTCTCTTCCATCATGTCTCCTCACTTCATTTTTTGTTCCCTAATCTTCTCCATTTCGTGCACAGTTTCATTTTCGATCGAAATTCTTCCAACGTTTTCACCCGAATAAAATATTTTATTTTATTTTTGAACCAAAATTTACAAAATAACCAAAGTTGAAGGAAACATAGTTTGAACGTAAGAACAACTTAGGGGTTTCCCCTGATTATCGTCTTTAAGATGTATGAGTGTGAAATACGAAATTTGGAGCTAGGGATGAGATTAGGAATTTTTGATGGTTTGAAGTTGTTTATTAGGTCTTGATGAGCCTATATCTCAAATTTGAGGTCAATCGGACGTTGAACGGGTCCAGAATGTAAAGAAACACAAACCGACCGTTTTGTGATCGATTAATTAATTGAGAGTCGGAATATTAATTTAGGTCGGGCCTGAGTACAATAGGTCTTAGGAGTAACCTAAAACAATGCAGAAGAATATCCTAACAGTAGGCTACATGGGAAAATGCGGAAGAAAATACCCGGTTGTGCTGACAGGGCAACACGCGGCAACATGTGTGGATGACACATGTCACAATTTGACACGAGACACTAAGAGGAAGGTTGCATGGGTGTGGCTGCCACCAAGGGACACTTGGACTCCACTACTCTAACTTAGAGAAACCTAACCATGCTACCTATGTGACACCTAGCCCACTAACCCACCTAAATTGATCTCCTAATGACACCTACCCTAACATGCATGCACTTGACTAAATCAAGCCACCTAAGTCAACTAAACCAAAATCAAGACATTAGCTAAGTGAAAGAAGAGTGATAAAACTTCACTTCCTTCTCACTTTCACGCAGCATGAGAAAGAAGAGTGGAGAAGAAAATTCCCAAAGTACAAGACAACCATTGCTGAAAGCTTGAAGCTTGGTGGAACAACTTCTATAAATCGCTCACCACACCTTCATCCACCGTTGGATCTTGTTAAATTTTCATAGGGAGGTTCTGGGTTGATAGTATTTCACATCCAATAGTTGACATTTCATATAAATCCCCAGAGTCTGAGTTATCTGACTAAGAAGAAGGAGCTAAGCTCAACTCGGGTAGCTCCAGACCAGTCACCTTGGAAGGTTCATCATAGACTCATCCAGCGTTGGATCGAGCTGAAAATATTGGAGAAGGTAAATGAAAGGTAGATCGTTATTCTCATCGTTCAAATTTTTAAACAAAGGTCTAGATTGTGAGATATGGAGCCGAAACAGTGACTGATCTTGTGGTGTTTACTACAGATTTTGAGTTCTTATCTTGTGCCTTTCAACATGTGATGTTTAGATGGAATTTTGGAGGATCGGAGGCCCTGTGTCTAGGAGAGGAAGAATCGAGGAGTTCGTGGATGCTTCGTTATAGCTCGTTCCGTTTAGCGCGCAACCCTCCAGGTGGGGGAAAGAAATTATTTAACGTCGGAAAAGGCACGGTGACATTTAATTCGATAATGGCGTAAGGCGACCTAAACCCTACTCGAGAACGAGTAACGGACAATGTTCATATCACATTGGGTACTACCTAGTGGTACCAATGATGATATGGAAATTGTGTGTTTATCGTCATTACGATAAATATTTTTTTTTTATTATTATTTAATGATTGCCTGCTTGGACTGTTTGACTGGTTGAATTGATATTGGTGATTGATGTATGATGATGCTATGAGAATTGTGATTATGAATATGTTATATTATTATCTTGTTATTATTTTATTAGATTTTTGTTAATGATTATTATTTTGGAAATGATGATTTTGATGGCATGATGGTATGACGTGATAAGTGTAATGATTAGGCTTAGAGGTTTAGTAAATAATAAGTTATGTTGAGACATGATGATGTATTGGGAAATTCATACCATATGTGCTAGTAGTGTCTAACCGAGATGATTACTGTGATATAACAACGATGAGATTATTTTTGAGGTTATCTATGAGATTATAATGAGCGGTTAGGGCACTAGAGGGTGACCTGAAACATGGTTTGGTGGACCTGAAACATGGTCGTGTGGGGTCTATTCCTTGGAAGGAGAATTCCCAGGGTTTAGGCTAACGACGGACCGTCCCAGACATTATTTCATTTTAGTTGCAGCTATAGTTCATACGTTGCATGAGCACCTTGGTCGTGGTTTAGAGGTGTGCACCGGATTGTGTAGTTATAGTGCCAAGAAGGATTAATCCCTACCAAATACTTTGAGAAAACCTCAAGAAGTTAAGCGCATCTAATGGTTCTAAGCTTAGAATCAATTATAAGCTGTCAAGATCTTTAATAGAAAACCAAGGTCTCCAAGTTGAAACCCCTTTTCTATTAGTCAGAAATCTAAAGAATGAAGTGATCCTCGGAACTCCGTTCATCAGATCACTCTTCCCTCTTTCCATTACTCATAATGGAATCACAACCCAACATTTGGGAAAAGACACAATTTTTCCCTTCATCAGGAAACCAATCGTTCGAGATTTAAATCTTCTCGATTGTAAGATTAACCAGATCAATTTCTTGAAAGAAGAAATTTCTTTTAAGAATATTGAGTTACAATTGTAGCAACCAAACATCAAAGATAAGATTCAGGTCCTCTTTGATGAAATCCAAAAAACTATTTGTTCTGATTTGCCAACGGCATTTTGGAATAGAAAGAAGTATGTTGTTGACTTGCCTTATGAACAAGATTTCAATGAAAGGCAAATTCCAACCAAGTCTAGACCAATCCAAATGAATCAAAAACTCCTTAGATATTGTCAAAAGGAAATTAATGATTTCTTAAAGAAAGGCATAATCAGGGAAAGTAAATCTCCTTGGTCTTGTTCTGCCTTTTATGTCAATAAACAAGCAGAAATTGAGCGTGGAACACCCCGCTTAGTTATCAATTACAAACCTTTAAACCAAGCCCTTAGGTGGATTAGATATCCAATTCTGAACAAAAAGGATTTGCTTAACCATCTAAGCACGGCAAAAGTATTTTCTAAATTTGACATGAAATCTGGTTACTATCAGATAGAAGTCAAAGAAGGTGACTGTTACAAAACAGCGTTCACTGTTCCTTTTGGGCATTACGAATGGAATGTTATGCCCTTTGGTTTAAAAAATACTCCTTCAGAATTCCAGAGAATTATGAATGAGATTTTCAATCCTTATTCAGACTTTACACTCGTCTACATTGATGATGTTTTAGTCTTTTCTCAATCTATTGATCAACACTTCAAACATGTGAAAATCTTCATAAGTGTGATCAAAAGAAATGGTTTAGCTGTGTCTAAAACCAAAGTCAATCTCTTTCAAACAAAGATCAGATTTCTTGGTCATAATATTTTCCAAGGAACTATCATTCCAATCAACAGAGCAATTGAATTTGCTGACAAAGTTTCGGATCAAATAATAGACAAAACTCAGCTTCAGAGATTCTTAGGATGTCTCAATTATATCGCTGACTTTGTTCCCAAACTTAGCAACATCATCAAACCTTTGCACAACCATCTAAAGAAGGAACCCCCTCCTTGGACAAATGAGCATACAAAAGTAGTCAAAATTATTAAATCTCAGATAAAGAATCTTCCATGTCTTTATCTTCCAAACACATCTGCCTTCAAAATTGTTGAGACCGATGCTTCTGACATTGGTTACGGTTGTATTTTAAAACAAATAATTTCAGGAAAAGAGCATATCATTGCATATACTTCTAAACATTGGAATTCTGCACAACAAAATTATTCTACTGTCAAGAAAGAGATTTTGGCAATAGTTTTATGCATTTCAAAATTTCAATCTGATTTGATTAATCAAAAATTTTTGGTCAGAGTAGATTGTAAATCTGCCAAAGATATTTTACAAAAGGATGTTAAAAATTTAGCATCAAAACAATTTTTTACCAGATGGCAAGCAATTTTAAGTGCTTTTGATTTTCAAATTGAATTTCTCAAAGGCTCTTCCAATTCTCTTCCTGACTTCCTTACTCGTGAGTATTTACAGGGTAGGTAGTAGAGTGGGAGTGGCAGTAATGCCAAAGTCAGAAGCTTCCTCTGCAAAGGGGAAAGGAAAAGGAATAGTCCTAAAGGGACTTAATCCCCAAGGTGCATCAAAATCTGGGTCATCAACCCAAAATCAATCTAGGTCATCAACCCAAAAACTAGCAATCAAGCTTGGGTCATCAGCCCAATCTGGGTCTTCAACCCAGCAAACCGCCAAACGGTCAAAAGAAGACTATGGCATCCCCATCCAATCTTTGTTAGCCTTTCAAGATCAAGGCCTAACCAAACTCCCTAAAGGAACTTGGGGAGATAGAGTGGAGATCGAATCAGGTTCTCCACCCCCTCTCAAAGACCTAATCAAAGAGTTAGCCCAAACAGCTATCCCTATAAACGTTGTCAAACCTGATACAAGATTATCAAAAGATAGCACCCAAACTCAAACAGCTGCAACCAACTATGTTGCAAAAAACCAAACCCATTTTGTTCTTCAAATGGAACCAGGATTTTGGGATAATAACCCTAACAAAGTTCCCGCCAAAATCTTTCAAAACGGTTCTCATTTCCAACAAACTCAATCAAATAAAAATAGAAATTTTTATGAGTTTATTTTGATTGATACAAATTCAGTCACAATTAAACATTATCGTGACCCAAAGGATCAATCAATATACACTCATTCAACTTTCCAAATTTTGAAGGTTTTAACACCTGAACAATTCGGAAAGAACTTGAATGCTTTCAAAAAAAATTCTCAAACTTTTGATCCTATTGGTTTTAATTACTGGGATTATCAACAATCTTGGTACAATATTTTCTGGTACAAAAACAATCAAAACAAACATTCTTGGTTGATTTATTTCAAGAAGAATGTTAACTATAAATTTCCTCATTGGTTCGTCCATTGGTGGAGAATTTTTGGTCCAATCAAGCAGATCCTTCCGGCAGAAGTCCTAGAGGGATACCAAACATTTGAAAAATATTTTGACATCAAGGAAAGTCCTTTCCCTGTCAATTTAATATTTTTCTCAAAATTCTCCCTTTCATGGGTGTTCAACTGGCAATACAAATACCAGAAGCAAGATCTTTACCCTGGTATTTTGCCTATTTTGCAAAGAGCAACTTATGTCAAGTGGTGATCTCAATTTAATTATGCGGCGGCCACAAGTGACAATGTCAAAATCTGGTTCCAGCAGAATCCTAAATGGATGAAAGCAGCCAACCCAGAGACATATGAGTTCCTCAATCAGAGATCTCAGATAGTTTCGGTCTTGGCAGGATCCAAGTCAAAAGAAAGCTTCCTTCAGAATATGGAAGCTATCTTAAAGCTAGCAAAGGAGGAGGTAGCCTCTTCACCAAAATCCTCCAAGCAGAAGCTCCCCCAATATGATGAAGATGAAGACGAAGAGGATTCAAGCCATTGATCGGATCCTTTTTATCTAAACGAAGATTACTGTTATGGTATTGATACTACAGTCAACCTGAGTGATGATGAATAATCCCAATCACTCAGCCAGCAAAATCAATCAAAAATCTGGCATGAATAGTTCCAGACACCCGATGGTACTGCTCCTTGCCGACAGTCACAGTTCCAGTCAAGTTACCGGCACTAATCATCACCGGCACTATTCATTATCGACAGCACAGTCCCAGTCATGTTACCGGCATTGTTCTTCAATAATTTCAATAGTATAGGTTAAATTTACTGATACTGTTGTAATAGTAAATTTTCAATCTTCTATAAAAGGTATGTTAGGCTCAGTTATTAGACATCCGAAGTCTTGGAGAGAGTTCTAAAGTAAAAAACTCTGAGAGTTCTCATACTGTGAGTCCCTTGGTTCTTCTTCTTTCTCTTTTCAATCTTTCAATCTTGTAGTGTTCAAGCTTGTAGTTTTCAAGAAATCAATCAAAACCGCATGGTTTAGAAAATATCTCTTCTCCCTCCACCGGTTTTGGTGAGGCTCTGCCTCTGCTCTGATTTTTTTTTCCCAGTTCTTGGTCGGTTCTACCACCTTTCTAGGTTTTTGTTATAAAATTTTTATATTTCCTGTTTTAATTTCTACAGTATTTGTTTTTACTGTTTTCATGTTTTAATTTCGAAATTTTAATTTTGGTTTATTTTATGTAATTTCCGCCTGTATTCCTACTTCTTTCATCCTGCTCTCTTTTCCCCTTTCCCTTCCTTGACCCCGTCATTATATATATATATATATATATATATATATATATATATATATATATATATATATATATATATATGGGGCATATCTAGTGAGAATGGTTTTTTTATGTGAGAGTGAGAGGGATTGGTTTCAGCCATTGGATAAAAATTAAAGGCTGAGATTAAAACCCTCATTTTATTAACTCACGTGCTCTTTTTTTTTCTTTCAAAAACCTAACTTCATTATTTGCTTTCAAGTTTTCACCTCACCCTGCTTTAACGCCTCCGATTCCAGGTAAAAAACCTCTCAAGTCTAAACATGGAATTACCCACCGTGAATGAAAAAGGACACCACCATCACATCAATGAATTATAATAGAATGTTAAAATAAAATAAAATTGGTCTATGAACCATTGATTCATTGGAGAGGTATATGTAGATCTAATAGGCATAACCAGGTGGTGGCATCATGTATCTTCTGTATTATACCTGATTTAAACAAAAAATGAAACAAACCCAGAAGCATAGATGCTTGTTTCTCAAAATAAAATTTGTTCAGCCAACCAAAGAAAGTAAATTTTCAATTTTTTAATTTATTTTCTTCCTTAAAAACAAGGAAACCTACTGTATGGTTTTGAGAAGTTTTCAGGTGCTGGCCAAAGTTCTTGAGAAGCACCGATTTTCAACACTAAACCCCAACAATGTCAAAAAATGGAATGGTTTTGCAAAGCTTGGATTTTTTCAGTGTAAGAAAAATGGGGTAAAAATATTGAGAACATGAAAATGACATTGGGGAGAGAGATAAAAAAATCACCTCCAAGCAGTGACTGCTAAGACGATAAGTTAAATGAAGTTTTCAGATTCATTTTTCACAGTGCGGTGGTTGAAGGTTGGGGAAATGGGGAAGGACAACACGTGAGTTAATAAAATGGGGGTTTTAATCTCAGCCTTTAATTTTTATCCAATGGCTGAAATCAATCCCTCTCACTCTCACATAAAAATCATTCTCACTAGATATATATATATATATATATATATATATATATATATATATATATGTTTATAATTTTAAGTTTAAAAATTTATTTGCCGTTTTAATATATCCGCTTAACGATAATAACATGTTTAGGTCCTAAATATTATGGGTTTTATTTAATGGGATGTCGGGGCATCTCATTTGGTGTTATCAGAGCAGTTTGGTTCTGAAACGGACTGTGAGGACTGTGATTAGGGTGAACTGGCCATTTAGTTGAATCCACATCGGATAACGACTGTTTAGAAGTTGGATAGAGAGTCCGAACGTGACATTTCTATGACATATAATATTTATATTCCAGTTTATGTAGTATTATATGTCATATTGTTGTGGGCTAATGATTTCTTTTAACTGGATCATGGCTCAAGGTAAAGGACGCGGACGTGGTAGACATGGTGGTAGAGCTATAGAGGGTGTTGAGGATGAGCATCATCAGCCAGAGGCATGGATTGGAGGTGGAGGAGAGTCATCTGAGACTCTTCGGACTATTTGTGAGTTAGCATCCATTCTGTAGCAGCAGGCGCAACAGAATGCTCAGAGGGTGCCGAGAGAGGCAGAGATGCAGGAGCGGCAGGATAGGAGGAAAGCCGCAGAGGCTGAGGATGCAGGATTGGCTAACTTTCTGAAAGGCAAGCCACCATAGTTTGGAGGAGAGTATGAACCAGAGCGAGCAGAGTGGTGGATACAGGAGCTCGAGAAGATCTTTGACACCATGCGATGCAGAGATGACAGGAAGGTGACTTATGCCACCTTCATGCTGACCGGAGGGGCTGAGTCATGGTGGAGAGGCGAGAGGAGATTGCTTGAGGCTGAGGGCGGGTTGATCAGTTGGGAGTTGTTCAAAGAGTGTTTCTTTGAGAAGTACTTCCTGCGGTTAGTCATACGCGAGAAGGAGAGCGAGTTCACGAGTTTCCAGCGGGGAGATAGGTCGGTTGGTGATTATACAGCCAAATTCGAGGCCATAATTCAGTTTTGAGTTTTACCAGAGGTTTCCGGATGAGGATTGGATGTGCCGGAGATTTGATAAGGGTTTACGGCACGAGTTGAGGAGGGCTATAGTACCCCTAGATATTTTGAGCTTTCCAGAGATTGTAGATAGGACCAGTGCTATTGAGAGTATGGATCGGAGGCAAACTGCAGAGCAGAGGCAAGAGCGCAGTTGGGGTCAAACCCGAACAGGTCATCATAGGAGAGGGGACAGAGGTTCTCAGTGGAGGAGAGGACCATACACTAGACCTGGGTAGAGTGCTCAGGCATCCGTACCATCAGCACCAGTTAGCAGAGAGGGCCAGCAGCAGAAAGGCCCAGTATGTTTCAGATACGGGGGTTCGCATTATATCAGAGACTGTACAGATAGATCTGGTTGCAACATCTGTGGATCAGTTACATTTGTCCGTTTCTCAACTACCATATACTTTGACAGTATCTACCCCTACCAGTGATCATTTGATCACTATGTCTGTGTGCCTACAGTGTCCTATAGTGGTTGAAAATAAGACATTTCTTGTAGATCTC
Organism: Sophora flavescens; assembly: GCA_030762895.1. Lineage (NCBI taxonomy): Eukaryota > Viridiplantae > Streptophyta > Magnoliopsida > Fabales > Fabaceae > Sophora > Sophora flavescens. Next base: position 99,225,158 of record CM061069.1, on the reverse strand, counting down.
ATATGTTTTCCTATGCAACATATAGAGTTAACCTCGGCATGGATTGGCTTTCGGCTAACCATGTAGTGTTAGACTGTTCCCAAAGGACCCTATCTATACTTGAGCCTTCTAGCATAGTATCTGCCATTGAAGGAGCGGCTATGAGGAGTGACGATTCTCAGCAGTATGTGATGCTTTTCTCTTTGGAAGCTAATAAGACTCTGAGCATAGATTCCTTGCCTATCGTGAGAGAGTTTCCTGAGGTTTTCCCTCCAGATGTTCCAGGTTTGCCACCAGAGAGGGAGGTGGAGTTCGCCATAGATCTCATACCAGGGACCAGACCTATATCAGTAGCCCCTTATCAGATACCACTCGTGGAGTAAGCAGAGTTAAAGAAACAATTGGATGATATGATGATGAAGGAATTCATCAAACCGAGTGTTTCACCTTGGGGAGCACCGGTTTTATTTGTGAAGAACAAGGGTGAAAGTTCTAGGTTATGCACGAATTATAGGCAGTTAAACAAGGTTACAATCAAGAATAAGTATATGTTGCCTAGGATAGATGATCTCATGGACCAGTTGAAGGGAGCTTCAGTGTTTTCTAAGATAGATTTAAGATCAGGATACCATAAGATTAGGGTGAAGAAGGAGGATATACCTAAGACCGCTTTTAAGACAAGGTATGGACACTACGAGTACCTAGTTATGCCTTTTGGTGTAACTAATGCTCCAGCGGTGTTCATGGATTATATGAACAAGATTTTTAGACCGTTCCTCAATAAGTGTGTTGTGGTGTTTATAGATGATATTCTCATCTATTCCCGTAGCCGGGAAGAACACGAGGAACATCTGAGAGTGGTGTTACAGGTGTTGAGAGATAGGTAGTTGTATACTAAGCTATCCAAGTGTGAGTTTTGGTTAGAGGAAGTGCAGTTTCTAGGGCATATAATCAACAAGAAATGGATAGCTGTTGATCCAGTTAAGGTAGAAGCAGTGATTAAGTGGGAGAGGCCTAAGCCGGTGAGTGAGGTGAGGAGTTTCCTAGGTTTAGCTGGTTATTACAGAAGGTTCATCGAGGGTTTCTCGAAGATTGTGTTGCCTATAATGCAGTTAACGAGGAAATGTACGACGTTTGTTTGGACTGAAAAGTGTGAAGAGAGCTTTCGGAAGCTAAGGAGAAATTGACTACATCTCCTTTCATGACATTACCATATCCATTAGGACGGTTTGACGTGTACTATGACACATCATATCAAGGATTGGGTTGTGTTTTGATGCAAGTGGGAAGAGTTGTGGCTTATGCTTCCCGATAGTTGAGGGTTCATGAAAGGAATTACCCGACCCATGATCTAGAGTTAGCAGCCATAGTGTTCGCGTTGAAGATATGGCGACACTATCTTTATGGAGCTAAGTTCAATGTGTTCAGCGATCACAAGAGTCTAAAGTATTTGTTTGGTCAGAAGGAGCTGAACATGAGGCAGCGTAGATGGATGGAATTCATTAAGGATTATGAGTTTGTTCTTCAATACCATCCAGGGAAGACTAATGTTGTGGCGGATGCATTAAGTAGGAAATCTCTGCACGTGTCTGCAGTGATGGTGAAAGAGATGGAGTTGCTTGAACAATTTAGAGACATAAACCTAGGTATGGATTTGACTGAGGATAGAATATGATTAAGTATGATCACCATCAGCAATGAGTTTCTGAGATATTTTAAGGATAAGTAGGATCAGGATGAATTTTTGCTAGAAGTGAGTCGAGGTATAGATGAGGGTAAGATTTCAGAGTTTAGGAGAGGATCTGATAGTGTGTTAAGGTTTAGAGATCGGATATGTGTGCCCGAGGACTTAGAGATTAGGAAGATGATCTTAGAGGAGGCGCATAAGAGTAAGCTGAGTTTTCACCCAGGAGCCACCAAGATGTATCAAGATTTGAAGAAGATGTTTTGTTGGCCCAAGATGAAGAAAGAGGTGGTGGAGTATGTGCTATCATGTTTGGTTTGTCAGAAAGCTAAGATAGAGCATCAAAAGCCCACAAGGTTGTTGCAATCTTTGGATATCCCATAGTGGAAGTGGGATAGTATAGCGATGGACTTTGTGGTTGGATTACCACAAACTCCGAAGAGGTTTGATGCGATTTGGGTTATCATTGATAGGTTGACGAAGTGTGCTCACTTCTTACCTATTGGTGAAAGTTATAGTCTTGAGAAGTTGACCTAAATCTACATCAAGGAAGTAGTGAGGTTGCATGTTGTGCCATCAAGTATTGTCTCTGACCGGGATCCTAGATTCACATCTAGATTTTGGAGGCAGTTACAAGTGCTTTGGGAACCAAGTTGAGGGTGTGTTCTGCATATCATCCTCAGACGGATGGACAGTCTGAGAGAACAATTCAACCATTGAAGGATCTTCTAAGAGCCTGTGTGTTGGAACATGCTGGTAGTTGGGATGAATTCCTACCTTTGATTGAACTCACATACAATAATAGTTTCCACAGCAGTATTGGGATGGCACCGTATGAGGCATTGTATGGGAGAAAGTGTAGTACTCCGTTGTGTTGGTATGAGACTGGCGAGAGCCAAGTGTTGGGTCGTGATATGGTACAGCAAACCACAGAACAAGTCAGGAAGATAAGAGAGAAGATGAAGGAAGCGCAGGATAGGCAAAGGAACTACAGTAACAAGAGGACGAGACCCTTAGAGTTCCAAGAAGGTGATCACGTGTTCCCTGAGGGTCACTCCGAAGACCGGAATTGGCAGAGCTATAAAGTCTACAAAGCTCACTCCCCGCTTCATTCGACCATTTCAGATCCTTCGACGAATTGGTCCAGTAGCCTACCAGATGGCCTTACCGCCTAATCTTTCCAACCTTCATGATGTCTTTCATGTTTCTCAGTTGGGAAAATATTACCCAAATCCATCTCATGTAATTTAGCCAGAGCCAATACAACTCCGAGAGAATCTAGAATATGAGGCTTTACCGTCTAAGATTGCAGATAGAAGGACTAAAGAACTCCGTGGTAAACATATTCCTATGGACAAGGTCATATGGAATAGTGTTACCGGAGATGCTACTTGGGAGCGTGAGGCAGACATTCAGCAGCAGTACCCCCATTTGTTTTCAGGTATGTAAATTCCGAGGACGGAATTTCTTTTAAGGGGGTAGAAATGTAACATCTGTTATTTTATGCATGGTTTACGTATGAGGATTAAGGTTAGGACTTGGATTATATAGTTGGGATGTGGTTTGAGGCATATTGACCCTTTCATGGCAAGCACGCAGTCATCTTGAGTGAGTTTGAACGTAAGAACAACTTAGGGTTTTTCCCTGATTATCGTCTTTAAGACTATTGAGTGTGAAATAAGAAATTTGGAGTTAGGGATGAGATTAGGAATTTTTTTATGGTTTGAAGTTGTTTATTAGGTCTTGATGAGCCTATATCTCAAATTTGAGGTCAATCGGACGTTGAATGGGTCCAGAATGCAAAGAAACATAAACCGAGCGTTTTGTGATTGATTAATTAATTGAGAGTCGGAATATTAATTTAGGTCGGGCCTGAGTACAATAGGTCTTAGGAGTAACCTAAAACAATACAGAAGAATATCCTAACAGTAGGTTACATGGGAAAATGAGGAAGAAAATACCCGGTTGTGCTGACAGAGTAACACGCGACAACATGTGTGGATGACACATGTCACAATTGGACACGTGTCACTAAGAGGAAGGTTGCATGGGTGTGGCTGCCACCAATGGACACTTGGACTCCACTACTCTAACTTAGAGACACCTAACCATGCTACCTCTGTGACACCTGGCCCACTAACCCACCTAAATTGATCTCCTAATGACACCTAGCCTAACATGCATGCACTTGACTAAATCAAGCCACCTAAGTCATCTAAACCAAAACCAAGACATTAACTAAGTGAAAGAAGAGTGATCAAACTTCACTTCCTTCTCACTTTCACGCAACATGAGAAAGAAGAGTGGAGAATAAAATTCCCAAAGTACAAGACAACCATTGCTGAAAGCATGAAGCTTGGTGGAACAGCTTCTGTAAATTCCTCACCACACCTTCCTCCACCGTTGGATCTTGTTACAATTTCATAGGGAGGTTCTGGATTGATAGTATTTCACATCCAACTGTTGACATTTCGTAGAAATCCCCAGAGTATGAGTTATCTGACTCAGAAGAAGGAGATAAGCTCAACTCGGGTAGCTCCAGACCAGTCACCTTGGAAGGTTCATCCTAGGCTCATACACCATTGGATCGAGTTGAAATTGTTGGAGAAGGTAAAGGAAAGGTAGCTCGTTATTCCCACCGTTCAAATTTTTAAACAAGGTTATAGATTGTGAGATATGGAGCCGACACAGTGACTAATCTTGTGGTGTCTACTACAGATTTTGAGTTCTTATCTTGTGCCTTTCAAAATGTGATGTTTAGGTGGAATTTTGGAGGATCGGAGGCCCTATTTCTAGGCGAGGCAGAATCGAGGAGTTTGAGGATGCTTCGTTGTAGCTCGATGCATCTCGCTCAGTTTAGCATGCGACCCTCCAGGTGGGGGAAAGAAATTATTTAACGTCAGAAACAGCGCGGTGACGTTTAATTCGATAATGGCGTAGGGCGACCTAAACCCTACTCGAGAACGAGTAACAGACAATGTTCATATCACATCGGGGACTACCTAGGGGTACCAATGATGATATGTAAATTGTGTGTATATCGTCTTTACGATAAATATATATATTTTGTTATATAATGATTGCCTGATTGGACTGTTTGACTGGTTGAATTGATAATGGTGATTGACGTATGATGATGCTATGAGAATTGTGATTTTGAATATGTTATATTATTATCTTGTTATTATTTTATTCAATTTCTGTTAATGATTATTATTTTGGAAATGATGATATGATGATGATTTTGATGGCATGGTGGTATGATGTGATAAGTGTAATGATTAGGTTTAGAGGTTGAGTAAATAATAAGTTATGTTGAGACATGGTGATGTATTGGGGAATTCATGCCATATGTGTTAGTAGTGCCTAACCGAGATGATTACTGTGATATGATGATGATGAGATTATTTTTGAGGTTATCTATGAGATTATAATGAGCGGTTAGGGCACTAGGGGGTGACCTAAAACATGGTCTGTGATATGGTTGACCTGAAACATGGTAGTGTGGGGTCTATTCCTCGGAGGGGGAATTCCCGGGGTTTAGGTTAACGGCGGACCGTCCAAGACATTATTTCATTTTAGTTGCAGCTATAGTTCATGTGTTGCATGAGCACCCTGGTCGTGGTTCAGAGGTGTGCACCGGATTGTGTAGCTATATTGCCATTGCTTTGCATGGGCATCCTCCATCCGCGGATGAGGGTGTGCGCTGGGGCCTCTGGGACGTGTCATTGGTTGGATATCCGGATATGGCCGATACCTGATGAGATGATTCATACAGCATTGCATTGCATCATGCATCATGCATCATGATGGAGGGTAGAGGAAAAATCCTAGATGTGGATTAAGCATGGCTATATATATATATATATATATATATATATATATATATATATATATATATATATATATATATATATATTATTTATACTTTTGGAGACGGATGTTTAGTGTGCTGTTATAGAATTAAATGTTGCTAAACCCATTTTCCACGTTTACCGTTATATTGTTTCTTATCCCCTATTCTTCTTGCTGTTGTGTATGTTTTATTTATGTGATTCGCTATAAGAAGGCTCGGTGGAGGAGCCAGCTATAGAGGAGATAGATATAACCCCTTGTGAGCCAGATGCTAGAGGACGAGTAGTGGACCCAAGTAGTTGAGTAGAGACTCTACGGCCAGTGCGTCTTTTGAAACGTATTATCTTCTGTTGTTTATATCAGTTTGTACTAGTTTGTATTTTTTGGGATCCTACTGATGGGAATCCCTTGACAGTACCTGTATCAACATGTATGTATATATTATAGTTGCGTCTTTATATATATATATATATATATATATAATTTAAAGTTTTAAATTTTTTTTGCCGTTTTAATATATCCGCTTAACGATAATAACACGTTTAGGTCCTAAATATTATTGGTTTTCTTCAATGGGACGTCGGGGCGTCTCATTTGGTAGTATCAGGGCAGTTCGATTCTGAAACAGACTGTAAGGATTGTGATTAGGGTGAACAGGTCATTTTGTTGAATCCACATCGGATAACAACTATGTTTAGAAATTGGGTAGTGAGTCCGAATGTAACACCCTGTTTTTCGTATGCTTTTTTATCAATAAATACATGCTTTAATGTATTTATTTTTGATAAAATCCAGAGGATGATTTTATTTAAAATAAAATCATTTTCTTGTGTTGTTTTATCGCATGAAGTCACAGTAAAATTTTTGATCAAAAATTCAGACGAAAACCGGTTTGGGTTCTCACTGCCAGTACAAGTTTACTGAGCCAGAGACAAAATTTTAATTCGTGAATGAGACAGTTAGTGTTTTTATGGTGTTTTGTGTGGGTTTGGGGTTTTTCAAAAAATCTTGTTCGGGGCCAAATCTTAGGGATTTCCCGGGCGAAATCGTCGGGAAATACGATCGGGGAAGTCATCTAATACGCAATGGAGCAGAGCATCAAGAGGATGAAGTGACATGGAGTGACTTGATGTGAAGGTTATGACACACCTCAAAAAGTGAATCTTAACTTTATTTCAAAATCTCACTTTTTAATCTTTCTCTCTCCAATCACATCACATCACCTTAACTCCTTATCCTCTCTACAAGCAACTCACCTTCTTTCTTATTCTTTCTTCTCTTCTTCCTCTCCAAAACCGTGCCACTCTCCCTCACTCTCTATAAATACTTTTCATTTCCACACTTCATCATTTTCCTCCATTTTCTCACCTTTACACTTCACTACATTTCTTTTCTTCTTTTTCTCTCTTACAAAGTTTATATTTTTATCAAGCTTTTCTCTTAAAGTTCTTCATCAAAGTTGTTCATCTTGTTAAGGTTAATACTTCTATGTAGTTATTTTTCAAAGTTTCATCTTTTATTTCAAAGTTTTCTTCATATGTCATTTATGTGCTTTTAACTTCTAAAATCTCTTAAAAATGGTAGAAAACTTCGTTTGAGTTGAAACCAATTTCTATGTTCTTATTTTTACTCCTACTACAACATACTAAAAGGTTGTGTAAAACAAAAAATTTTAACCCTACTTTCTTGATGAGGCCGAAACCGTGCTTTTTTGGTTTTGGTGGGTTTTGTTTAACTTTGCTTGTATGGACTTGTATTTGAGTTCTATTCCAAGATGATCATGACCAAGGGCTCCTTTGTACTAAAGGATATTAGGTTTAAGTGATTGGAAAAGTTTAGAGATTTTACACATTTTCATGTAAAGGTCTAAACTTTAAGTAGTTTGAGACATTGGTGCTTAGTTGATGTTTCTCCAAAGTGATCATGGATTAAGACTTCTTGATGTATAAGGATTCTAAATCCAAGGGATTGGAAAGTTGAAAATTTCTAACCTTTATTTTGTATCAAGGCCGAACTTTAAAGGTTTTTGGCAAAAATATTAAGTTTTGTTTTCTTCCAAAACGATAATAGATTAAAGCTCCTTATAATAAAGGATGCTATGTTTAAAGTGATTGGAAAGTTTAAAATATTTTCTTGCTTTATTTTCCTATGATGACCGAATGTAATATTTGACCTAGGATGTGTTATTTTATTTTGTTTTCCAAGATGAGTATAGATTAAAGCTCCTTCATGTTAAAGGATGCTATGTCCAAAAGATTGGGTGATTTAAAGATCTCTAACCTCACAAACTTGTTAAGACCGAACCAAAGAGTTCATGGACTAAGACATTTGATTTTTCCATTTTCCGAAATGATCATGGTTTCAAGCTCCTTACTATGTATGGATGCTAACCTAAAGAGATTGGAAAGTTTAGAAATTTCTAGCCTATTTATCTATGGTTGGCCGAAACACTAAGTCAAGTACTTAGTGGGATTTTTAATTCAACTTTGTTAAAAGATCATTGTTTATGAACTCCTAACACTTAAGGATCATAAATCCATGAGTTGTATAATTTTCGGGAATCTCTAACCCTAAGAACTAGTATTGGCTGAACCTATACCTTGTGGTTTAGTGTTCTTGTTTGATTTTAACTTGTGATTTTGTGTTCATAACCTTAGACTTTCATCGCGGAGGAAACAAGGACGTTCGTGGTTTACCTCTCCAAGCATCTAATCTCCTTACCTTCACATAAGGTAAGAGGGGATTTCCTAGGGATATTCAATGACTATATGCATGTGTGTATGTGTTTACTTGAGTGATTTGAATATTATTGTGATATTTAGCCAATACTTGAATAACTTGTTTACTTGAACTGTTGTGGTTATTACTTGAAGTTGAACATTACTTGCTTTAAAGTGTTATGAATTATATATATGTGATGAACTGTCGTTAACTGTGATATTATTGTTGAGAATATATTACTGTTGATTGAAGTTTGAGAAGCCAGACTTGAGTCTGTGTACAATGATTATAAAGGATTAAAAGCTTAATAAGCCTTGAATAGAACTTTGAAAGTATTGGTTTCATTTATAAAAGTTTCTTGTTTAAAACGCTTACTTCAAGAAAATGAGATTCTTATTTTGAAAAGAAACGTTGAAGTGTTTTTAAGACGATAGAAACTACCCTTTTTATGATCCAAAGTTGGTACGAGAGAAAACCTTTTTCGAACTATGTGTTTCATGAAGGAAAAGCCCTTGAAAATATTTGACTTTATTCCATCAAGGAATTTCAAATACAAACGAATTTCCTAAATGTTTTAGAAAAGATTTTGCAAAGGAAAAGTATTTTCTCCTAAATGATTTGGAAACGTTCCGGTTACTTGGATAAGTGACCGAGGTTTTGTTTTGGATTTCATTTCACTGAGCGAAAATTAAACACATGTGAATTGAATCTAGTTCGCGAGACGTCGCTTCTAGTATTCTGTAATATGCACGTTGATCCTTGATTCGTGCCACGTTGTTGTGGACTGTGTGTCCTAATCACGTTGTTGTGGACCATGTGTCCTAACCACGTTGTGATGAACGTTGTTAAAGGTGAATGTTGTTTTCTACAACCACAAGCCTGGGACTGGTGCATCGGTCTAAGGTGTTGTGATTGAGCACTCGGACTGCGTGTCCCGTGTTGATGTTGATAATTTCAAAATGGTGAAATTTATGAATAGTCGCTAGTCTTTGAGCTTCGACAACGAATGAGAACGAACACAAAAAAAACATCGAGAACTAAATGTTTTACATTTGCATTTACGGCAGACGTGCCCGACATGGTTTTAACGTGAGACCTTAATAGGGAAGATATCATGTGATGGTGTATTATCGTTGTTCTTAAATTGGACAATGAGTCGGTGTACGTGTATCGTTGTGCCTAAATGGACAATGAAACGGCATGCATAATCGTTGTGCCTGAATGGCCAATGAGACGGTGTATTATCGTTGTGCTTAGCTAGCCAATGAGACGGTGTATTATCGTTGTGCTTAGATAGCCAATGAGACGGTGTATCGAGCCTGATCAACTCATTTGGAGGATGTTGGGATTTCCAGAGATTAAAAATAGAGCCTGATGATAGAAGTGTCATTCATTATCTTTATAAAATTGATTGATTCGGGTATGAGACCCACTGAAATAGTACTTGTTGTTTACCTATGAGTAATGTTTAGAATGTTAATATGCCAAGGTGTTGTATGTATCATGTGTATGGTTGTTGTATGATATATCCATTTGCCGGTGTCTCACTCTTACAGTTATATCAGGTCTCTTCGGGTTTTGCTATAGTACCTTGGTACTCCAGTACCGATGTTGCAGAGGAGTCTTTCTAAGTCACTTGAAGACCCAGTGTCAGAGGTTGGGAAAATATTCGGATTGAGGGTCTCTCCAATGAATATTTGATAGAATGACCAACTTGGGAGTCTGAGTTGGGTTGTATATCTAAAGAGGTCGGTAAATGTAGTGTTATATACAATTCATCTGTAGTTTGAACTTTTCTTTCGAAAGTGGAAACTTAGAGAAATGTTGTATGTCATGGTAACTTTGTTACGAACGTGACTTTACATTTTAAATGTATGTATGATGGATTTCAAAGTTATCCCTATAGAAGAAAATTTTATACCCCAGTTTTCTAATTTAAGAGAAAACAATTTTTCCGAAAGCAACCAGCAAATTATCTTTTAATTTACTTCCGCATGTGTTACGTAGTAATACCCTAAGGGGGGGTGTTACACCGAACGCGATATTTCTATGACATATAGTATTAATATTCCAGTTTATATAGTATTGTATGTCATATTGTTGTGGGCTAATGATTTCTTTTAACTGGATCATGGCTCAAGGTAGAGGACGCGGACGTGGTAGACATGGTGGTAGAGCTATAGAGGGTGTTGAGGATGAGCATCATCAGCCAGAGGCAGGGATTGGAGGTGGAGGAGAGTCATCTGAGACTCTTCGGACTATCCGCGAGTTAGCATCCGTTCTGTTGCAGCAGGCGCAACAGAATGCTCAGAGGGTGCCGAGAGAGGCAAAGATGTAGAAGCGGCAAGATAGGAGGAGAGCCGCGGAGACTGAGCATGCGGGATTGCCTACCTTTTTGAAAGGCAAGCCACCACAGTTTGGAGGAGAGTATGATCCAGAGCCAGCAGAGTGGTGGATACAGGAGCTCGAGAATTTCTTTGACACCATGTGATGCAGAGATAACAAGAATGTGACTTATGTCGCCTTCATGCTGACCGGCGGGGCTGAGTCATGGTGGAGAGGCAAGAGGAGATTGCTTGAGGCTAAGGGCAGGTTTATCAGTTAGGAGTTGTTCAGAAAGTGTTTCTTCGAGAAGTACTTCCCGCGGTTAGTCAAACGCAAGAAGGAGAGAGAGTTCATGAGTCTCCAGCAGGGAGACAGGTCTATTGGTGATTATGCGGCCAGATTGGAGGCCCTGATTCAGTTTTGAGTTTTACCAGAGGTTTCTGGATGTGGAATGGATGTGCCAGAGATTTGAGGAGGGTTTACGGCACGAGTTGAGGAGGGCTATAGTACCCCTAGATATTTTGAGCTTTCCAGAGATGGTGGAGAGGGTCAGTGCTATTGAGAGTATGAATCAGAGGCAGGCTGCAGAGCAGAGGCAGCAACGTAGTGGTGGTCCTACCCGAACAGGTCATTAGAGGAGAGGGGACGGAGGTTCTCGGTGGAGGAGAAGACCATACACCATCAGCACCAGTTAGCAGAGAGGCCCGACAGTAGAGAGGCCCAGAGCAGAGAGGCCCAGTATGTTTCAGATGCGGGGGTCCGCATTATATCTGAGACTGTACAGATAGATCTGGTTGCTACATATGTGGCAAACCAGGTCATTTTTCTAGGGATTGTCGACAGAGTGCAGTACCGCAACAGCCAGCTACTGGCAGAGGTGCCAGTAGTTCTGGAGGTGGAGCTGGGAGAGGAGTTCCAACGGCAAGACGATAGACGGCCAGACCTCAGGTCATGGGGAGAGTGTTTACGGTGAGAGGATCCAAGTCCTCTCAATCTGCAGATCTAATTCAAGGTATGTGTTTACTATCTGGCAGACTCTCGCGTGTGTTGTTTGACTCAGGCGCTACACATTCATTTGTTTCGCATGAGTGTGTGGATCACTTACATTTGTCCTTTTCTCAACTACCATATACTTTGACAGTATCTACCCCTACCAGTGATCCTTTGATCATTATGTCTGTTTGCCTACAGTGTCCTATAGTGGTTGAAAATAAGACATCTATTGTAGATCTCATCCGTTTGCCTACGCAACAGATAGATGTTATCCTTGGCATGGATTGGCTTTCGGCTAACCATGTAGTGTTAGACTGTGCCCATAGGACCCTATATTTTCTTGAGCCTTCTAGCATAGTATCTGCCAATGAATGAGGAGTGACGATTCTCAGCAATATGGGATGATTTTCGGGCATAGATTCCTCGCCTATCGTGAGAGGGTTTCTGTTGTGACTCCGGCAAGTGTACCGGGTCGTCGCAAGTAATAAAAATAAACACGGTAAGTAATTACCGAGGTCGAACTCAAGGATTGGGATACCAATTCGACTAATCCGTGGGAAGTCGGATAAGTTCGGTCAAGTTACGGAAGATGGTTGAGAGAGAGAGATTAATATAAGAAATTCAATTAACGAATCTAATAAACTAATTAACTAAAATTCAGAAAACTAAAATGTCCAAGGTCACAAATCCACCTACCCAATATGTACACCCAAGTGATGATGAATTCCTCCCTAGGTTCAATTACAATGTCAACCGGGACCCCTAAATTCTCCTAAATCCACTTCAGTGCTCATTAGGACGTATTCGATGATTTGAGTTAATTACTTGCTAGGTCTCTTAACCCTAATCTCGAATTCTGTTAATTCTTGTTCCCTAGGGTCGCACCGATCTCCTACTCACTCTCGTGCAATATTCGATCGATGATTCTAATTCAAGTTCTAAACGTGAATCGCTGACTAAGCCTCATCAACGTTAACAAGTCAATCACGCAACACGTATGATCAACACATTCAAATCAGAATTAGAAAACAAGAATTGAATTAAAGGAGAAAAACATACATCATATCGGATCTACACTGCCATGGGTGGCTTCATCGTTCCCTAGGACGAGGGGATTAGTTCCTCATGCTCATAGACAAGCGATCGGACGTAATCACCATCGTAAAAATAAAAAGAAACCAGAAAAGGAGACGCAGCTCCAAGGAGAAATAAGGATTCGTAACTACTGCCCTAACCTAAGTGGAAAACTGCCTTCTAAAGTTGGATTCCCCCCGGTTCTGATATGCAACAGCCTTTAAATAGTAATCCTGATCTGCGCTCTCTCGCGAGGTGAGCAGCCTCTCGCGAGGCGAGAATTAAAATTGGCGCTCTTTCAATTAAACTCTCGCGAGGCGAGCAGCCTCTCGCGGGGCGAGTCTTCAATTCTAGGCTGTGACCTTCATCACGGCTGGGCCGTGATGGTCTCTGATTTCCAAGTCTTCATTCTCTCGCGAGGCGAGCTTCTTCTCGCGGGGCGAGTCTTCAAACCTTAAACTGCCACGGGCGTGGTATTCATCACGGCTTGGCCGTGATGGTCTCTGTCTTGCTGGTCTTCAGACTCTCGCGAGGCGAGAGTACACTCGCGGGGCGAGTGTCTCAGAATTTCAATTTCCACTATTTCTTTGCTTTCCTTGACTCCCGGAGCTTCACTTACTTAACCTGAAACAACAAAAGCACCCACAAGCGTAATTCTATTCAAAATAACCTAAAAACTACACAAAATACGCAAAATGAGTCAAAGTCCAACTTAGGAACAAAACAAGGCAAATTTGGGCGAAAACGAGATTGAACTCGAATAATTTGCACAAAAACCACGGTTCATCTAGTTATAAAACTAGATAAGCCGAAGGCTTATCAAAATACCCCAAACTTAAACCTTGCTTGTCCCCAAGCAAGCTTAAAACTCAAAAACGACTCAAGACTTGGCAAGCCTAAAGGAATCAATCGATTTTGCACAAATTTAATGCAACTTTACAAAACAGTTTTTCTCCAATGATCTTCCCCCTACATTAATGTAATCCCCACATTCATCTACTTTAAACAGTTGAGAATTTATCATTGATGCCATCATTACTCTAAGTTGAGCTTCAAATATACACACAAAGGAAGATCACCTATTTCAAACAATTGCCTTCCTCACAAGGGTATGTAAAATTTCACTCATTCGCTCAATTCGTCAAGGCTTTCAACTTTTTCACTCAATTTCACTTATCAAGAGCACTTCCCATGAATTTCATTTTCATCTCAAAAGTAGTTCCCACGAAAACATGTATGCAACATCAGAAGGTCTTTTAAAGGTTGTAATGGGGCCTGGCTCAGGGTAGGATAATGAAGGATATTTAGGCTTAAGTCCCTAGGAACTAAGAGAGCATGAGCATTTGACATACATTCCACTCTAATTCCTTTTTTCATTTTTCTTTTTGTCTCGGGTGACTACAGCCTTTTTCCTTGCTAATATCTTGATTTGCCCCTTTTTCCTTTGGCAAATATATATATATATATATTTTTTTTTTTTTTTTATTGCCTTGGGTTTCAACCTTTATTTTTCTTTTTCTCACCCCAAAATGACATACCTCCTTGTAGCCACCCCAAACTTAGTTCCTCACAACCTTTTTCTTGCTCATTTCCATGCTCTCCTAATCCTAAGATCGGGTTAACATGGTTTTTTCAGATTTGGGCTCGTAATGTAGGGTTATCAAGAAACAATAGGTCAATTGGGCTCAATTTTGGCTAACTAGGGAACATGCATGAGGGATGGTTCATTTTAGGCCAAGTAGTTAATTCAAAGAAAATTGCCTAAATCATTTGATGCAACACATAAACATGCAAACCATATAGAGATTCAAGCAAATTCGGGAAAGTGCAACTTAACAGTGATTCACACATTCAAAAACAGAGTTGGAGGCTCAAATCCTCACCTGGACATTTTGCAAATTGTTTGACCGAGATACGATTCCTAGTGTGTGCACCCCCTCACCCCAAACTTATCATAAATCAAGTAATCACAACAAAGTTCTCAAAGTTCAGTTTTCAATTTTTAAGTGGGGATAAACTTTTCTATTATTAGAACCTAGGGGGAAATCATCAATGGTCAAATAATTCATGCAATCAATCTACGCTCAATCTAATCAAAATCCAACAAGCTTGCCGACACAACATTTCATACAAAAACTCTTGATCTTCTCAAATTATTCAAGAGCGATAAACAGAAACAGAACACAAAAAACAAACACAAAAACAAAACAAAAGTTAGGAAAAGAGAGAGATACCTAGCTTGGGTTGCCTCCCAAGAAGCGCTTGTTTAACGTCCCGAGCCTGACTTATTAAGAAGCATCCACCTGGATCCCATAGTACGTGGTACGAGAGGCCAAGAGATGCTCATCATGTGAGGTCTTCCACCAGGATCAAATGGTAATTGGAGTGGAGATCGTAGCAGTAATATGACTTCATCAACTCCACCCAGCCAGTGTATGAAAATTCCATTGACCTTTGTTATTATGAATTCACTTCCTCTCGGGTCAAATGGTGTTTTCTCGAGGAAGTGTGCCAGACGAGTGGGGGGTCTAATTTACCGGTGTCCACACATGCATGCAAGCCAACATATTTATTCAACGCATCAAAATCAGGTTGCTTGGCAAGCATGGTGAACTCCTCTACCACTTTATCCGCATTTTGTTCTCCACCCCCTTGCTCCGGTGCCTTGTCCTTTGCCAACTCATCTTCCTTAGGTTGCTCTTCCTCAACATGTGGTTGTTCCGGGGCCATGACACTTGCCAATTCCTTTTCCTCCGGTTGTTCTTCCTCAACATGTGGTAGTTCTTCCTCAACTCCCCGAGAACTAGTTACATCTCAGTCATATCCCAACACCCCACTGCTTCTAGTTGTTGTGGCATCGCATAGGTTCTTAGGGTGGTTCTCGGTTTCACCTGGGTGAGTGTCTAGGAGAGGCTCATTTAGTTGTTTTGACAGCTGGGTAATCTGCATCTCTAGATTCTGAAGTGCCATCCCTGTATGAGTTGCCAACTTGTCAATGGCTGCGTTTGTATTGATTGACACTTTCTCAAGTGTCGCACTCAACTTCTCAAGAGCCAACTCCCAAGGTTGTGGTTGCCAACTCTGTTGAGGTTGTGGCTGCCAGGCTAGACCATCGTCAGCATTACTCCAAGCGAAATCCGAATGGTCTCTACTCATATCACCCCAATACTGATTCTGACTCTGATAGTTGTTCTGGGGCACGCTGTCATTATGCCATGGTTCCACATAAACTTGAGGGAAGTAGAACGGACAACTCCAAGTGTCATGGTTCCCATCACAATACTCACAACCCGGAAGCATTCCTTCGTGTACCTCGCATACAAAACAAGGCAAGACCAAGTGGAATCAAAGAAGTAGAGAGAGATAGTAGAAATTAAAAGAAAATAATAAAAATAAAAATAAGAACAAAAATAACTTAACCAAATAATCAAAATCCTTTAGAATCAGAAAATTTGGTTGTGCCAATCCCCGGCAACGGCGCCAAAAACTTGTTGTGACTCCGGCAAGTGTACCGGGTCGTCGCAAGTAATAAAAATAAACACGGTAAGTAATTACCGAGGTCGAACTCAAGGATTGGGATACCAATTCGACTAATCCGCAGGAAGTCGGATAAGTTCGGTCAAGTTACGGAAGATGGTTGAGAGAGAGAGATTAATATAAGAAATTCAATTAACGAATCTAATAAACTAATTAACTAAAATTCAGAAAACTAAAATGTCCAAGGTCACAAATCCACCTACCCAATATGTACACCCAAGTGATGATGAATTCCTCCCTAGGTTCAATTACAATGTCAACCGGGACCCCTAAATTCTCCTAAATCCACTTCAGTGCTCATTAGGACGTATTCGATGATTTGAGTTAATTACTTGCTAGGTCTCTTAACCCTAATCTCGAATTCTGTTAATTCTTGTTCCCTAGGGTCGCACCGATCTCCTACTCACTCTCGTGCAATATTCGATCGATGATTCAAATTCAAGTTCTAAACGTGAATCGCTGACTAAGCCTCATCAACGTTAACAAGTCAATCACGCAACACGTATGATCAACACATTCAAATCAGAATTAGAAAACAAGAATTGAATTAAAGGAGAAAAACATACATCATATCGGATCTACACTGCCATGGGTGGCTTCATCGTTCCCTAGGACGAGGGGATTAGTTCCTCATGCTCATAGACAAGCGATCGGACGTAATCACCATCGTAAAAATAAAAAGAAACCAGAAAAGGAGACGCAGCTCCAAGGAGAAATAAGGATTCGTAACTACTGCCCTAACCTAAGTGGAAAACTGCCTTCTAAAGTTGGATTCCCCCCGGTTCTGATATGCAACAGCCTTTAAATAGTAATCCTGATCTGCGCTCTCTCGCGAGGCGAGCAGCCTCTCGCGAGGCGAGAATTAAAATTGGCGCGCTTTCAATTTAAACTTCGCGAGGCGAGCAGCCTCTCGCGGGGCGAGTCTTCAATTCTAGGCTGTGACCTTCATCACGGCTGGGCCGTGATGGTCTCTGATTTCCAAGTCTTCATTCTCTCGCGAGGCGAGCTTCTTCTCGCGGGGCGAGTCTTCAAACCTTAAACTGCCACGGGCGTGGTATTCATCACGGCTTGGCCGTGATGGTCTCTGTCTTGCTGGTCTTCAGACTCTCGCGAGGCGAGAGTACACTCGCGGGGCGAGTGTCTCAGAATTTCAATTTCCACTATTTCTTTGCTTTCCTTGACTCCCGGAGCTTCACTTACTTAACCTGAAACAACAAAAGCACCCACAAGCGTAATTCTATTCAAAATAACCTAAAAACTACACAAAATACGCAAAATGAGTCAAAGTCCAACTTATGAACAAAACAAGGCAAATTTGGGCGAAAACAAGATTGAACTCGAATAATTTGCACAAAAACCACGGTTCATCTAGTTATAAAACTAGATAAGCCGAAGGCTTATCAGTTTCCTGAGGTTTTGCCTCCTGATGTTCCGGGTTTGCCACCAGAGAGGGAGGTGGAGTTCGCCATAGATCTCATACCAGGGATCGGACCTATATCAGTAGCCCCTTATCGGATGTCACCCGTGGAGTTAGCATAGTTAAATAAACAATTGGATGATATGATGAAGAAGGAATTCATCAGGCCGAGTGTTTCAACTTGGGGAGCACGGGTTTTGTTTGTGATGAAGAAGGATGGAAGTTCTAGGTTGTGCACGAATTATAGGCAGTTAAACAAGGTTACAATCAAGAATAAGTATCTGTTACCTAGGATAGATGATCTGATGGACCAGTTGAAGGGAGCTTCAGTGTTTTCTAAGATAGATTTAAGATCAGGATGCCATCAGATTAGGGTAAAGAAGAAGGATATACCTAAGACCGCCTTTAGGACGAGGTATAGATACTATGAGTACCTAGTTATGCCTTTTGGTGTAACTAATGCTCCAGAGGTGTTCAAGGATTACATGAACAGGATTTTTAGATCGTTCCTAGATAAGTGTGTTATGGTATTTATAGATGATATTCTCATCTATTCCCGTAGCCGGGAAGAACACGAGGAACATCTCAGAGTGGTGTTACAGGTGTTGAGAGATAGACAGTTGTATGCTAAGCTATCCAAGTGTGAGTTTTGGTTAGAGGAAGTGCAGTTTCTAGGGCATATAATCAACAAGGAAAGGATTGTTGTTGTCCAGTTAAGGTAGAGGCTGTAATTAAGTGGGAGAGGCCTAAGTCAGTGAGTGAGGTGAGGAGTTTCCTAGGTTTAGCTGGTTATTACAGAAGGTTCATCGAGGGTTTCTTGAAGATTGCATTGCCTATGATGCGGTTAACGAGGAAAGGTACGGCGTTTGTTTGGACTGAAAAGTATGAAGAAAGCTTTCAGAAGCTAAAGGAGAAATTGACTACATCTCCTGTGCTGACATTACCATATCCATTAGGACGGTTTGACGTGTACTGTGACGCGTCATATCAAGGATTGGGTTGTGTTTTGATACAAGAGGGAAGAGTTGTGGCTTATGCTTCCTGACAGTTGAGGGTTCATGAAAGGAATTACCCGACCCAAGATCTAGAGTTAGCAGCCATAGTGTTCACGTTGAAGATATGGCGACACTATCTTTATGGAGCTAAATTCAATGTGTTCAACGATCACAAGAGTCTAAAGTATCTGTTTGATCAGAATGAGCTGAACATGAGGCAACGTTGATGGATGGAATTCATTAAGGATTATGAGTTTGATCTTCAATACCATCCAGGGAAGGCATATGTTGTGGCGGATGCATTAAGTAGGAAATCTCTGCACGTGTCCGCAGTGATGGTGAAAGAGATGGAGTTGCTTGAACAATTTAGAGACATGAATCTAGGTATGGATTTGACTGAGGATAGAATATGCTTAGGCATGATCACCATCAGCAATGAGTTTCTGAGATATCTTAAGGCTAAGCAGGATCAGGATGAATTTTTGCTAGAAGTGAGTCGAGGTATAGATGAGGGTAAGATTTCAGAGTTTAGGAGAGGATCCGATGGTGTGTTAAGGTTTAGAGATCGGATATGTGTGCCCGAGGACTTAGAGATTAGGAAGATGATCTTAGAGGAGGCGCATAAGAGTAAGCTGAGTTTTCACCCAGGAGCCACCAAGATGTATCAAGATTTGAAGAAGATGTTTTGTTGGCCCAAGATGAAGAAAGAGGTGGTGGAGTATGTGCTATCATGTTTGGTTTGTCGGAAAGCTAAGATAGAGCAGTAAAAGCCCACATAGTTGTTGCAATCTTTGGATATCCCAGAGTAGAAGTGGGACAGTATAGCGATGGACTTTGTGGCTGGATTACCACAAACTCCGAAGAGATTTGATGCGATTTGGGTTATCATTGATAGGTTGATGAAGTGTGCTCACTTCTTACCTATTGGTGAGAGTTATAGTCTTGAGAAGTTGACCTAAATCTACATCAAGGAAGTAGTGAGGTTGCACGTTGTGCCATCAAGTATTGTCTCCGACCGGGATCCTAGATTCACATCTAGATTTTGGAGGCAGTTACAAGTGCTTTGGGAACCAAGTTGAGGATGTGTTCTGGTTATCATCCTCAGACGGATGGACAATCTGAGAGAACAATTCAATCATCGGAGGATCTTCTAAGAGCTTGTGTGTTGGAACATGCTGGTAGTTTGCATGAATTCCTACCTTTGATTGAACTCACATACAATAACAGTTTCCACAGCAGTATCAGGATGGCACCGTATGAGGCATTGTATGGGAGAAAGTGTAGTACTCCGTTGTGTTGGTATGAGACTGGCGAGAGCCAAGTGTTGGGTCCTGATATGGTACAGCAAACCACAGAACAAGCCAGGAAGATTAGAGAGAAAATGAAGGAAGCGCAGGTTAGGCAAATGAGCTACAGTAACAAGAGGAGGAGACCCTTAGAGTTCCAAGAAGGTGCTAAGGTGTTCTTGAGGGTCACTCCGAAGACCGGAATTGGCAGAGCTATAAAGTCTAGAAAGCTCACTCCCCGCTTCATTAGACCATTTCAGATCCTTCGACGAATTGGTCCAGTATCCTACCAGATGGCCTTACCGCCTAACCTTTCCTACCTTCACGATGTCTTTCATGTTTCCCAGTTGAGAAAATATTACCCAAATCCTTCTCATGTAATTGAGCCAGAGTCAATACAACTCCGAGAGAATCTAGAATATGAGGCTTTACCGTCTAAGATTGCAGATAGAAGGATTAAAGAACTTCGTGGTAAACAGATTCCCCTGGTCAAGGTCATATAGGATAGTGTTAATGGAGATGCTACTTGGGAGTGTGAGGCAGACATTCAGCATTAGTACCCCCATTTGTTTTCAGGTATGTAAATTCCAAGGACAAAATTTCTTTTAAGGGGGGTAGAAATTTAACATCCGATATTTTAAGCATGGTTTATGTATGAGGATTAGGGTTAGGAGTTGGATTATATTTTTGGGATGTGGTTTGAGGCATAGAGACCCTTGCATGGCAAGCACGCAATCATCTTGAGTGAGTTTGAACGTAAGAACAACTTAGGGTTTTTCCCTGATTATTGTCTTTAAGACGTATGAGTGTGACTTAAGAAATTTGGAGTTAGGGATGATATTAGGATTTTTATGGTTTGAAATTGTTTATTCGGTCTTGATAAGCCTATATCTCAAATTTGAGGTCAATCGAATGTCGAACGGGTCCAAAACGTAAAGAAACACAAACCGAGGGTTTTGTGATTGATTAATTAATTCAGAGTCGGAATATTAATTTAGGTCGGGCATGAGTAAAATAGGTATTAGGAGTAACCTAAAACAACACATAAGAATACCCTAACAGTAGGTTACATGGGAAAATGCGGAAGAAAATACCCGGTTGTGCTGACAGGGCAACACGCGGTAACATGTGTGAATGACACATGTCACAATTGGACACGTGTCACTAAGAGGAAGGTTGCATGGGTGTGTCTGCCACCAAGGGGCACTTGGACTCCACAACTCTAACTTAGAGACACCTAACCATGCTACCTATGTGACACCTAGCCCACTAACCCACCTAAATTGATCTCCTAATGACACCTAGCCTAACATGCATGCACTTGACTAAATCAAGCCACCTAAGTCATGTAAACCAAAACCAAGACATTAGCTAAGTAAAAGAAGAGTTATCAGACTTCACTTCCTTCTCACTTTCACACAGCATGAGAAAGAAGAGTGGAGAAGAAAATTCCCAAAGTACAAGAAAACCATTTCTGAAAGCTAGAAGCTTGGTGGAACTGCTTCTGTAATTCCCTCACCACAGCTTCATCCACCGTTGGATCTTGATAGTATTTCACATCCAACTGTTGACATTTCGTAGAAATCCCCAGCATGTGAGTTATCTGACTCAAAAAGGAGATAAGCTCAACTCGGGTAGCTCCAGACCAGTCCCCATGGAAGGTTCATCCTAGGCTCATCCACCATTGGATCAAGCTGAAATTTTTTGAGAAGGTAAAGGAAAGGTTGCTCGTTATTCTCACCGTTCAAATTTTGAAAAAAAAAGTCTAGATTGTGAGATATGGAGTCGAAAGAGTGACTGGTCTTCTGTTGTTTACTACAGATTTTGAGTTCTTATCTTGTCCCTTTCAAAATGTGATTTTTAGGTGGAATTTTTGAGGATCGGAGGCCCTGTTTCTAGGCGAGGCAGAATCGAGGAGTTTGAAGACGTTTCGTTGTAGCTCGTTCCGTTCAGCACGCGACCCTCCAGGTGGGGGAAAGAAATTATTTAACGTCGGAAATGGCGCGGTGACATTTAATTCGATAATGGCGTTGGGCGACCTAAACCCTACTCGAGAACGAGTAACGGACAGTGTTCATAACACATTGGGGACTACCTAGTGGTACCAGTGATGATATGGAAATTGTGCATTTATCGTCGTTACGATAAATTTATATATTTTTTATTATTTAATGATTGCCTGCTTAGACTGTTTGACTGGTTGAATTGATATTGGTGATTGATGTATGATGATGCTATGAGAATTGTGATTATGAATATGTTATATTATTACCTTGTTATTATTTTATTAGATTTTTGTTAATGATTATTATTTTGGAAATGATATGATGATGATTTTGATGGCATGATGGTATCATGTGATAATTGTAATAATTAGGCTTAGAGGTTGAGTAAATAATAAGTTATGTTGAGACACGATGATGTATTGGGGAATTCATACCATATGTGTTAGTAGTTTCTAACCGAGATGATTACTGTGATATGATGATGATGAGATTATTTTTTAGGTTATCTATGAGATTATAATGAGCGGTTAGGACACTAGGGGGTGACCTGAAACATGGTCTGTGATATGGTTCACTTGAAACATGGTCTGGTGGACCTGAAACATGGTCGTGTGGGGTCTATTTCTCGGAGGGAGAATTCATGGGGTTTAGGCTAACGGCGGACCGTCCCAGACATTATTTCATTTTAGTTGCAGCTATAGTTCATGCGTTGCATGAGCACCCTGGCCGTGGTTCAGAGGTATGCACCGGATTGTGTGGCTATAGTGTCATTGCCTTGCATGGGCATCCTCCATCCGTGGACGAGGGTGTGCACCGGGGCCTCAGGGAAGTGTCATTGGTTGGATATCCGGATATGACTGATACCTGATGAGATGATACATAGAGCATTTGCATTGCATTGCATTTCCACGTTTGACGTTATTTTATTTCTTATCCCCTTTTCTTCTTGCTATTGTGTATGTTTTATTTTTGTGATTCGCTATAAGAAGACTCGGTGGAGGAGCCAGCTATGGAGGAGCTAGATGGAACCCCTTATGAGTCAGATGCTGGAGGACGTGCGGTGGACCCAAGTAGTTGAGTAGAGAGTCTAAGGCCAGTGCGTCTTTTGATGCGTATTATCTTCTGTTGTTTATATCAGTTTGTACTAGTTTGTATATTTTGGGATCCTACTAATGAGAATCCATTGACAGTACCTGTATCAGCATGTGTGTGTATATATATATATATATATATATATATATATATATATATATATATATATTATAGTTGCGTCTTTATAAACATATATATATATATATATATGTTTATAATTTTAAGTTTTAAAATTTTTTTGCCGTTTTAATATATCCGCTTAACGATAATAGCACGTTTAGGTCCTAAATATTCTAGGTTTTCTTTAATGGGACGTCTCATTTGGTGGTATCAGAGCAGTTCGGTTCTGAAACGGACTGTGAGGACTGTGATTAGGGTGAACTAGTCATTTAGTTGAATCCACATCGGATAACGACTATGTTTAGAAGTTGGATAGTGAGTCTGAACGCGACATTTCTATGACATATAGTATTTATATTCCAGTTTGTAGTATTATATGTCATATTGATGTGGGCTAATGATTTCTTTTAACAGGATCATGGCTCGAGGTAGAGGATGCGGACGTGGTAGACATGGTGGTAGAGCTATAGAGGGTTTTGAGGATGAGCATCATCAACCAGAGGTAGGGAATGGAGAATGAGCATCATCAGCCAGAGGCAGGGTGTTTGACTCAGGTGCTACACATTCTTTTGTTTCGCGTGAGTGTATGGATCATTTACATTTGTCCATTTCTCAACTACCATATACTTTGGCAGTATCTACCCCTACCAATGATCCTTTAATCACTGTGTCTGTTTGACTACAGTGTCCTATAGTGGTTGAAAATAAGAGATTTATTGTAGATCTCATCTGTTTGCCTATGCAACAGACAGCTGTTATCCTTGGCATGGATTGGCTTTCAGCTAACCATGTAGTGTTAGACTGTGCCCAAAGGACCCAATATTTACTTAAGCCTTCTATCATAGTATATGCCAATGAAGGAGCAGCTATGAGGAGTGACGATTCTCAGCAGTATGTGATGTTTTTCTCTTTGGAAGCTAAGGAGACTCCGAGCATAGATTCCTTGCCTATCGTGAGAGAGTTTCCTGAGGTTTTCCCTCCTGATGTTCCAGGTTTGCCACCAGAGAGGGAGGTGGAGTTCGCCATAGATCTCATACCAGGGACCGGACCTATATCAGTAGTCCCTTATCGGAGATGCTACTTGGGAGCATGAGGCAGAGATTCAGCAGCAGTACCCCCATTTGTTTTCAGGTATGTAAATTCCGAGAACATAATTTCTTTTAAGGGGGATAGAAATGTAACATCCGTTATTTGATGCATGGTTTATGTATGAAGATTATGGTTAGGACTTGGATTATATAGTTGGGATGTGGTTTGAGGCATATAGACCCTTGCATGGCAAGCACGCAGCCATCTTGAGTGAGTTTGAACGTAAGAACAACTTAGGGTTTTCCCTAATTATGGTCTTTAAGACGTAAGAGTGTGAAATAAGAAATTTGGAGTTAGGGATGAGATTATGCATTTTTTATGGTTTGAAGTTGTTTATTAGGTCATGATGAGCCTATATCTCAAATTTGAGGTCAATCGGACGTTGAATGGGTCCAGAATGCAAAGAAACATAAACCCAGTGTTTTGTGATCGATTAATTAATTGAGAGTCGGAATAATAATTTAGGTCGGGCCTGAGTACAATAGGTCTTAGGAGTAACCTAAAACAATACAGAAGAATATCCTAACAGTAGGTTACATGAGAAAATGAGGAAGAAAATACCCGGTTGTGCTGACAGGGCAACACGCGGCAACATGTGTGGATGACACATGTCACAATTGGACACGTGTCACTAAGAGGAAGGTTGCATGGGTGTGGCTGCCACCAAGGGACACTTGGACTCCACCACTCTAACTTAGAGACACCTAACCATGCTACCTATGTGACACCTAGCCCACTAACCCACCTAAATTATTCTCCTAATGACACCTAGCCTAACATGCATGCACTTGACTAAACAATCCACCTAAGTCATCTAAACCACAACCAAGACATTATCTAAGTAAAAGAAGAGTGATCAGACTTCACTTCCTTCTCACTTTCACACAGCATGAGAAAGAAGAGTGGAGAAGAAAATTCCCAAAGTACAAGACAACCATTGCTGAAAGCATGAAGCTTGGTGGAACAGCTTCTGTAAATTCCTCACCACTCCTTCATCCACCGTTGGATCTTGTTCAAATGTCATATGGAGGTTCTGGGTTGATAGTATTTCACATCCAACTGTTGACATTTCGTAGAAATCCCCAGAGTGTGAGTTATCTGACTCGAAAGAAGGAGATAAGCTCAACTCGAGTAGCTCCAGACCAGTAACTTTGGACGGTTCATCCAAGGCTCCTCCACCATAGGATCGAGCTGAAAATTTTGGATAAGGTAAAGGAAAGTTAGCTCGTTATTCCCACCGTTCAAATTTTTAAACAAAAGTCTAGATTGTGAGATATGGAGCCGAAACAGTGACTGATTTTGTGGTGTTTACTTTAGATTGAGTTTTTATCTTGTGCCTTACAAAATGTGATGTTTAGGTGGAATTTTGGAGGATCGGAGGCCCTGTTTCTATGCGAGGCAGAATCGAGGAGTTTGAGGACGCTTCGTAGTAGCTCATTCCGTTTAGCGCGTGACCCTCCAGGTGGGGCAAAGAAATTATTTAACGTCGGAAACGAGGCGGTGACGTTTAATTCGATAATGGCGTAGGGCGACCTAAACCCTACTCGAGAACGAGTAACGGACAATGTTCATATCACATTGGGGACTACCTAGTGGTACCAATGATGATATGGAAATCGTGCGTTTATCTTTGTTACGATAAATTTATATATATATTATTATTTAATAATTGCCTACTTGGACTGTTTGACTGGTTGAATTGATATTGGTGATTGATGTATGATGATGCTATGAGAATTGTGATTATGAATATGTTATATTATTATCTTGTTATTATTTGATTAGATTTTTGTTAATGATTATTATTTTGGAAATGATGATAAGATGATGATTTTGATGGCATGATGGTATAATGTGATAAGTGTAATGATTAAGCTTAGAGGTTGAGTAAATAATAAGTTATGTTGAGACATGATGATGTATTGGGGAATTCATACCATATGTGTTAGTAGAGCCTAACCGAGATGATTACTATGATATGATGATGATGAGATTGTTTTTTAGGTTATCTATGAGATTATAATGAGCGGTTATGACACTAGGGGGTGACCTGAAACATGGTCTGTGATATGGTTGACCTGAAACATGGTCTGGTGGACCTGAAACAAGGTCGTGTGGGGTCTATTCCTCGGAGGGAGAATTCCCGGGGTTTAGGCTAACGACGGACCGTCCCAGACATTATTTCATTTTAGTTGCAGCTATAGTTCATGCGTTGCATGAGCACCCTGGTCGTGGTTCAGAGGTGTGCACCGGATTATGTAGCTATAGTGCCATTGCTTTGCATGGGCATCCTCCATCCACAGGCGAGGGTGTGCGCCGAGGCCTCTGGGACGTGTCATTGGTTGGATATCCATATATGGCCTATATATATATATATATATATATATATATATATTATTTATACTTTTGGAGACAGATGTTTAGTGTGCTGTTATAGAATTAAATGTTGCTAAACCATCTTTCCACGTTTGACGTTATATTGTTTCTTATCACATTTTCTTCTTGCCGTTGTGTATGTTTTATTTATGTGATTCACTGTAAAAAGACTCGGTGGAGGAGCCAGCTATGGAGGAGCTAGATGGAATCCCGCCAGATGCTGGAGGACAAGCAGAATTGGATGTTTTATTTTCAACATGTATGTATATATTATAGTTGCGTCTTTATATATATATATATATATATATATATATATATATATATATATATATATATATATATAAACGTTTTAATATATCCGCTTAACGATAATAACACGTTTAGGTCCTAAATATTATGGGTTTTCTTTAATGGGACGTCGGAGCGTCTCAAACAATAATACGCAAAGTAAGATTTAAACAATACCTAACACATCTAACATCTTAGTCTGATGACAAATTTGCAGTGCAGCACCAAGATACGTAATGAAGTTTGTGACATTGCCATCTAACGGGAAAAAAGAGATTAGATTAACTACAACAACCAATAATAATTAAAAACAGAGACAACAAATTAATGGAAAATAAAAATAGAGATAGAAAATTCGAACCCTATAAGATATAGATGAGAGCAACAAGAATAGTGGACTGATAGGGTTTTATATATGAGCAAATATATGAAAATTAAAAACAGATGCAGATGAGAGTAACAAAATAGTGATCCAAATCAAAATGGATTCTTTCCTTCCTTCCTGCCACTGTAGCAAGAAAACAAAGGTGGCAGGAGAGAGAAAAATGGGAGAAGATGGGGAGGTGACGAAGGGAGAGAGAAAAAAAAAAAAAAGAGAGATAGAGAAGATGGAAAGAGGTTCGGTGGAAAGAATACAAACCCCAGATGCAGATGGGAGCAACAAGAGGTGTCTAACAGTGTGACACTAACAAGGTTTTTATACATGAGAAATACAACCCTAAAGGCCATATGTAAGGATTTAAGGCCCAATTGATCTCATCCGGCCCATTATAATTTAAAATAGATTTTGTGTTAGCCTATTCATTAAAACATGGCTAAAGTTATGTAATAAAGTTAAAAGTTATTGTATTTAAAATTTGGAATGATTGAAAATAAGAATGATTTAGTTTTATTTAAATTGATTTTATTTTATTTACAAATCAAATTTTGAGTTTGAAAAATATGAAAATTGGTTTAGATATAAATTGATTTCGACACTAATTCCTACATAAGGAACTCATTAAAAAAAATTATTTTGATTTTCTCTTAAGTTTAGTTTAATATCTCGGATTCAGCTATGCATGGGGATGGCAAACAAAATGGAATCCTACAAAATGCAAAAAGCTACAAGCTAGCTTTAACAACTTTGTTTCTTTCACAAGTTGCAACATAGAAAGAAAGAAAGGGGAATGTTATCTAGGAGTTCAGAGGACTCATAGGGAATTTTTGGTTCAACATACTCAAGAGATTTGTTGGTCGTGGCAACCATTACCCAAGAGGGGAGTGAATTGGATGTTTAAGTAAAAATGAAAAAATTTTCAATAAATCAAAAACTTTTTATTGTAAAACAAAATAATTTGATAAATTAATAGAAAAAGGTAAGGGAAGAAAAGCCATACACTAGGATTTTGTCACAGTTCAGCCACCAACCACCGGTTGAAGAACAATAAGGTGCACCTTAAATGTGCAACAGTACAATCAAGAACTTATAATATTCAAATAGCTAACAATAATTGAAGAATTTCAAGGTGAAAGAGAATGGAGAAGACAAGGATTATTTATCTCAAAGGCTCTCAAAAATGTATTTATAACTTTTAAAATAGTCGTTAGGAATATAAAAGTAATTTAAATAATTAAAACAATTTCCTTTTCTAAAAACAGAATTCAAAACAATTTGAAAAGTAGCCATTTTTTGATTTGGTACTCACCCTAATTAATCATTGGGATCGAGTAAGTCCTCGAAGTATCTCACGGCTTAGATCCTTAAAACCCGCTATGGGACTAATCTCCGAGTCGGCCGCGTGGTTACAAGAAAATAAATTAACTAAATATTTCCCTTTTCCAAAAATAAAATTTAAGATATTTTCAAAATTAGTCGTTACATAGATAAATGCAATTTATGAAATAATGGGAGTCTCATTTCCTGCAAAACGCATTTCAAACACATTTTAAAAGCTTACCGTTGGAGCAAAAAATGTAACAGATAAAGAAATATAATATTTCTATTTTTAGCACAATTGATTATTCAATACGCAATAATCAATTATGACTTCTTTGCCATAAGCTGAGATTTGAATAAAAATATCACAATAAATTATTTACCTCAAAATTATTTTTCAAAGATAAAACAGTTAAGCAAAAAGGAAATCAAAGATATTTCTTAAAAACATTTTATGTATTTTTAAAACATGTACCTTACAAATATTCTACGACCTTACTTATATGAATATTTTTAAAGTCCTTTTATCTTGGTCTTGAATTTTTTTTTCTTCTTGAGTCTTTTAGAAATATCCTTCGGATATTAATTCTTCAAGTTTTAACTTATTCTTCCATTGTTCTTAATGATTATACGATTGTCCTTTTAGTCTTCCACTGATGATTATAGGATTGTTCTTCCATTGTCCTTTTGTTCAGATATTAATTCTTCAAGTTCTGAACATATTCTTCCATTCTTCAAGGGTTTTTTTTTTTTTTTACTTTCTCTTGATTTCATCTTGTTCAGCTCCCCTCGCCACCGGAAATCCTATCCCCACACTTTCTCCCCCCTTGCATCCCCAATTAAAACCCAGAAATCAAACCCCCTGCAACCTAAATAGTTACCGTCAACTCCTTCTTCCAAGCTGCCATGGAGAAACTGTCAAATATAATGTTAGTGCTAGCAAACTAACCCTGAATTTGATCTAATTTTCTTGGTTTTTCGCATGTGTATTGTATGCGTTACTCCTTGTTTGGCTCCATCTTGACTTTTGGTGCAATGATAGGCGCCATAAAAAGTGGACCTCTTGCTGATTTCATTGGACGAAAAGGGGTAAGAAGAGGGAAAACATTGTTCAGAGTGTAAAATAACAATTCGGGAATCGTAGGAAAAACGCTGTTGAACACTAAAAATATTAGTAATTAAGGGTTTTACAGAGCAACTTTGTGTGAAACCCTTAATATTGAAGAATAGGATGCAAACCCTCACAGTTTCACTGATCCAACAATAAACATGGAAAAAAAAAACTGGTGAAGAAGAGTGCGACCAAACTGGAGAAGACGACTGGAAACCGAGCATGGTGACGGCGCGACGGAAGAGACGGCGGGTGCGTGGTGAAGAGGAAGAGTGGTAGGGCCTGGAGACTTTGGCACAACAGAGAGACGGCGAGTGTGTGCTGTGCCGGCAGTGAGAAGAGGAAGGTAAGGTTCTGCAGTGAGAATTGAGCAGAAAGACTTTGAATCTTTGATGCAGGTTCTGATTAGGTTTAGTTTAGGTAAAAGAAAAATAATATGAAATAAATTTTATTTTTTTATATTTTAAAATTATTAATTTATTATATTTATTAACACATCAGCCATGTTAGGTAGGTTTAGAGTGTCACGTAGGTTTGGAGATGATAGATTCCGGAGAATGGTAAAAAAAAGCCTAAATTTGTCACTCAAACCTAACTTAAGGGACCTATTTGACACGAAATAAATTTAGGGGACCAAATCGAAAACAAAGAAATTAACTTAAGGGACCAATCAAATAGTTTTGCCTAAAATTTAATATTTGTTACATAATGGCCTGAGTAAAAGCTCGACTAATAGCCATCCTTAGGCTGTGTGTCTAATAAGTCGACAATCTCTTATATCAATAATCATGACAAATCAAACAGCAGATAGCACACAACATCAAACTAACAAATATCAATTTAATGGCGATAAACGTACAATCCCCAAGTCATCGTTGGTACTACGAGGTAATCACCAACATGACTTGGGCATTGTCGATCACTCGGCCACCAGTAGGATTCCCGTATCTCTTAAGCATGCATTCAAACATGATAACACATATTCAACACTTAAACTAGGATTCTAAAACATGGATGTTACATCACTTATAACATCACTTGTAACATCATCCCAAATGACCTTAACCAAAGGGATCTGTCTACCGCGAAGCTCCTTAATCTTTCCATCTGCGACCCTCACAGGTAAAGTCTCATACTCTAAATTCTCTCAGTGTTGCATTGACTCATGCTCAAGGAGATGAGAAGGATCAGGGTAATACTTTCTCAACTAGGATACTTGAAAGACATCATGAAGGTTAGAAAGGTTAGATGCTAAGGCTATGTGACAGGCTACTGGACCAACCGGCGAATAATCTAGATAGGTCCAATGAATCTAGGAGTTAGTTTTCTAGAGTTGATAGCTCTGCCAATTCCAGTCTTCCGAGTAACTCTCAAGAACATGTGACCTTCCTGGAACTCTAAGGGCCTCCTCCTCTTGTTATTGTAGCTCATTTGCCTATCTTGCGTTTCCTTCATCTTCTCCCTTATCTTTCCCACATGTTTCGTTGTCTGCTTTACCACATCTAGTCCCACCAATTGGCTCTCTCCAGTCTCATACCAGCACAACGGAGTCCTATACTTCCTTCCATATAAATCCTCATATTGTGTCATCCCTATACTGTTGTGAAAGCTATTATTATAGGTGAAATCAATCAAAGGAAAGAACTCATCCCAACTCCCAGTGTGTTCCAACACATAAGCTCTCAAGATATCTTCAAATGACTGAATCGTCCGCTCATACCGTCCATCTGTCTGAGGATGATAAGCAGAACTCAGCCTCAACTTTGTCCCTAAGGTACTATGCAACTATCTCTAAAATCAAGATGTAAATATAAGAACTCGGTCAGAGACAATGCTAGATGGCATACCATGCAACCTCACAATTTCCTTGATGTAGATCTGGGTTAACCTCTCCAAGGTATATATCTCACCAATAGGTAAGAAGTGAGCACACTTTGTTAACGTATCAATGATAATCCAAATCGTATCATGCCTCTTAAGAGTATATGATGGTCCAACCATAAAATCCATAGCTATACTATCTCATTTTCATTCTGGGATATCCAAGGATCGCGACAAACCTGTGGGCTTCTGGTGTTCAATCTTAGTCTTCTGACACACCAGACAAGATAAATGTACTCCACCACTTCCTTCTTCATCCTCAGCCATCAAAACATCTTCTTTAGATCTTCAAATGTCTTCATGGCTCCAGGGTGAAAACTCAACTTACTCTTATATGCCTCTTCTAAGATCGTCCTCCAAAGCTCTTCATCCTCAGGCACACAGATCCGGTCACTAAACCTCAACACTCCGTTTGGTCCTCTCCTAAACTCAGATACCTTACCCTAATCTATCCTCTGACTCACCTCCTGCAGATGTTGATCTTGTCCTTGCTTCTCCTTGAGCATCTTCATGAACTCACTAATGATATGACTATACCCAAATGCATCTTGTTCTCTGATAACTCCGTCCCCAGGTTAAGATCTCTGAACTGTTCAATCAATTCTATTTCCTTAACCATCATAGGGGACACATGCAAAGATTTCATATTTAATGCATCCACCACCACATTCACCTTCCCAGGATGATACTGGAGATCAAACTCATAATCCTTGATAAACTTCATCCATCTCCTCCATCTCATTGTGAACACCCTATTTTGACCAGGTCTCTTTTATTTTTTTTTATTAAATTTAGAAAAATCCAAAAAAATTGGAAAAAATCAAAATCATTCAAAAAATTATTTTTAAAAAAATAAATTCAAAAAAAGAGGAGAAATGCATCAAAAGAAGTTTTAAAATAAAAATAAATAAATAAATGGTTGTGCGTGCATTTAAAGAAAATGATTTGTTTCCTTTAGAATAATTTGAATATTTAAAAGGGAAATAAATTATTGAGGAAATTGACTTGTTTGAGATTTAATGGGTAATAAAAATGATTTCTTTCCCTTTAAACATTGAAAATTCAAAAGGAGTATAAATTGGATTTAATGAAATTAACTACGGAGATTTTTTTGGTTACAATTGCGTAACATCCATAGCTGCTCTACGGATTGACGACTGTCCCCACAGACCAACACAGGGTCTTTTCAGCGAGCTTTGTCCTCACTCACACTCTTCCTGGGAAAACATCACAGGAGGTCACCCATCCCAGAATTCTTAACTGTGGAAAACACGCTTAACTGTGGAGTTCTTAAGTGATGGGCTCCCGAAAAGAATATGCATCTTGTTGGTATAGGTAGTACCAATCGATTCATATAAGTCATCTTCAATTGTATAGTCTCATACCTATAGTCTCAGGATCCCTCTCATTCGGTGTATAATCGGTTCATTCATGTGTCCCTCCGCCTAGAAGTCTACCAGGAGTCGCTCCTTGTCCATGCCTTCTTGTACCGGCGACCACTCCCTGTCTTCGTCAACCCCAGGTGTCACAAATTGTAGATACTAATCCCTCGAGCCGGGTAGGACCACAAGGATAGCAAAGCTCTCCCTCAAGAGTTTCAACGCTGCTGCATTCCAGCGCAAGAACTATGGAGATTTGGTTACATGATTAACCTGAGGTTTATATATATATATATATATATATATATATATGCTGGTCATTTGGAGAGGGGCTTTCACTCAGCCTTCACGACTTCACGTAAACCTACCCATTCATCTCTATCCCTTCACCACCATTCTCAGCCTCCACCAAGCCCACACTACTGAAACGCTAGCATGTTGGTCTCTTCCTCATCATACAAATGGCTACCCTATTAGTTTGATTTTGGAAAGCTACATTGTCACCTTTTCATGGTCATCACACGGTAGCCACCACTACCTTCTCCAAAAAGCACTTACTCCCTCAAAACTTGGTCAACACACCACTCATCAAACCCAAAACAACCTCATCGTTTTCTCTCTTCAATCGCCATACAAGTGCCTTAGTTGCCTTGTCAGGATTCCACAACCCTGACAATGCACCTGAACCATGTCGACGAACTCCACCGTTGTCATCCAAACAGATTTGCATCCCATTGCAGCCCACAACCACCATATTGCACCACTGACATCGACATCACAGTCATCGTGAACCACCATAGCAGATGTTGCAACCTCATGTGTGCAAATATGTGTTATCCTCCTCCATGTGACGTACCAGTCGCTATAAGGCTTCAGGGTTCCTTCCCATGTCAATTTGAGGCCCCAAATGTTCAAAAATAACCACAAACCCAAAAGGGCTTTCTCCTTCCATAGGAGGGAAATCATGGTAATGGTCATGTCTGATGGTTCCAGTGTTCTGATATTAGATCTTTCATGTTGGCATGTTGCGGTGCAATGTGTAGCCCCAATATAAAGGGTTAGTTTTTATTCTAGGAAGCTACCAGGGTATCCTCAAAGAATCAATTGATTTGGAACAGTTGTTTTTTTTTAACCAATAGATGACTTTAATGCATTTAATAAAGTCATTCATATCTAATTTATTATTTAGTACATACATTTTTTTTCTTTTGCATTCTAGTCCCTTAGTAAATTTTGTTTTAACCCCAGTTAATTTAATATAACAATTAATTAAAAATGTAAAAAAAGAATAAGAATAAGAATCATCTAAAATTCAAAGTTTCTTAATCTTAAAACTCTTTGATGCCTAACGTAAGAGTTTCATTTTGACTATGAACCCTAAACAATGTTATAGATTTGTTACAAGCAACCCAATCAACCGTATCTTCTTCCCTTCCCTCTCTATTCAGATCCCCAATCGACTCTTCTTCCCTTCCCTCTCTCTATGATCAAATCCCCAATCGACTCTTCCCTTCCCTTCCCTTCCCTCTCTTACTACAAGGATTACAAGATAATATAAGGAAGAAGGGGAACGGGGATGATGCAGATTGCTTGCTAAATATAAGCAATCATATAGAGCTCAACCTACCCTTTGTCTGAATTTACTATCTAAGCTAGTCACTCTTCTTAGCTAGACTTAAGAGCACTCCGATGGTAAGACTTGAGGCTACAAAAACAAGAGATGCCTCCGTTGAGACATGGATTCCTGTAGGAATGAGAAGATGTGAAAATTCAAGTACAAACAATAGTATATAAATTGGAAAATGAACATGTATATACCCACCAAAATAGTCCAGGATCATCTTGCACCCTATAAATCCCAGAACAACAGCAATGGACGGCTAACAAGACCAAAATTAGCATATCATCTTGCACCCTATAAATCCCATTTAAGTATTGCCCAATGCGGACCTATATATAAAAGAGGATCAGGAACAACATCTCAAAAACTGTATTTAAACACATAATGGAAGTCAAACAGTGACATATCGAGGACACAAAGGGATGTACAGTTCAAATAAATTGAGTAATGAGCAATGCTCCATCTTTAAACCATAAATATTGCTATTTTTACTTTGTTACTTATTGTCTTCCTTTGATTCTCCTGTAAATTTTGAAATATAAATGATGGACCAAGGTCAAATACTTGTAGGCGTTCTCTACATAACCAAGGTCATGAACATCCCTGAGCTTCAGTTAGTTGTAAAACCAACACCACTTGAAAGCTGCCTATTAAAAAATAAATAATATAAAGAGCCACATGAAGGATAGCCGTGTTCTACATCACAGAAACAAAACCAAGCATGATAACAAACAAATAAATTCACCAATTCAATTTTCATTCTCAAATCATATAATCAAACACTAATTTATAGTCCCAATTTCATAAAACAAGGTTTAATTTTAAGATTAAAATCTGAAATCAAAGGGTTAGGGTTAGGGCTTCAACATCAATTTGGGGATTTTCAATTTTGACCAAAGAAGGATGAAATCCAACTCACCCACAAGGAAGGAAGAAAACGGCGGCGAACTACGGTGGTAGAGGCAATGGATGGCGGCAACACAGTTACTGAAACACCATGGAACAAAACAAGGAAGGTGAGTTTCATAAAATTAAAGAAAGAGTTTTCCAACACCCAAGACAAGACAAAAACCACCAAGAACGGCAGTTAGGGGCTTACCACAACGGTGACAGCGGCGGTACTGCAGAGGAAATGAATCTGCAGGTGACGGGTCGCATGGTCGCCTCCTCCACGACGTACGATGGCTCTGAGCAACGTGCAAGGGCGGTGGTCGCGCTGCTGTGAGCTTGAAGTGAGAGAGATGAGTTTGATGGATGAAGGAAGAAGAATGGAGTTTGAGAGAGATGGTGTCAGGAGGAAGAAGAGAAAAAGAAAGAAGAAAGGAGAAAGAAGAAGAAAGAAGAAGAAGAAAAAGAAGGAAAAAAAGAAAAAAAAAAAAGGGGGGTTACGGGTCTGATAGTAGAAGTAGAAGAGAGAAATTCATGTTTTTAACTTAATATTTAGTAATAGGTATAAAAATGAGTGATTTTTAAGCCTAAAATAAACATCTTTTTATTTTTTGGAATCTAAAAATAAAGGTTGATAAATATATGATTTCGAAATTCAAACTAAAGTAGAGATTAATAATTGAACTGATCAACTAAGAAAATACTCGGTCCAAAATTTAATCTCCGATTAATGTCAAATCAGTTTATTTTCAAATCTAAAATTAAATAGAATGAAAATATGGAATGCTTTTCTCTTAATCATATTATTTAAAACATTTTTCTGTACTGGTAATAATAGTGACAATAACGTAAATTATTGTCTAGTAAGTGTGCATTCACTTAAATAAACAAAAATAAACATCTAGATAATTAATTATTTCAATAAAATAATTAGGGATGGATTTAATTATATTTTGATCGTATAGGAACCAAACGGGTAATGTATAGGGACCAAATGGATGTAAGATAAATCAAGAAAAATAAAAAAAAATAACAAATCCGTGTGAAATCTGTCCGAAAATATAAAAATAACAAATCCGTGTGAAATCCGTCCGAAATTTTCGGACAGATTTCAGACGAATGTAAGATAAATCAATAAAAATATAAAAAAAATAACAAATCCGTATGAAATCCGTCCGAAATTTTCGGACCGATTTCATACGGATGTAAGATAAATCAAGAAAAATATAAAAATTAACAAATCCATGTGAAATCCGTTCGAAATGTTCGGACGGATTTCAGACGGATGTAAGATAAATCAAGAAAAATATAAAAAATAACAAATCCGTGTGAAATCCGTCCGAAATTTTCGGACAGATTTCAGACGGATGTAAGATAAATATAGAAAATAACAAATCCGTGTGAAATCCGTCCTAAATTTTCGGACAGATTTCAGACAGATGTAAGATAAATCAAGAAAAATATAAAAAATAACAAATCCGTGTGAAATCCATCCGAAATTTTCATAAAATTTCCGACAGAAACATTTCCGTCCTAAAATTTCGTCCGAAAATAACAATTTTCTAGCAGTAGTGTATTGTGCTGGTTGTTAATGATATAATAATCCTCCTTTCAAAGAAAGATATTTTTTTTTTTACTGTTTCTACTTGCTACTTTGGTCCTGACATGATTTATAGGTTGATATAGGATGCGTTTGATTTGTAGAAAAACAAGGGGCTGGACAGCACAAAATTTTTTTGTTCCTTGTTTGATTTAAAAAATGGTCCTGGACTAGATAAAAAATAGGGTGAGGGACTCTACTCTTTATTCTTAAAATCACTTTTTTTTCTTAAAGTTGGTGACAACTCTACTCTTTATACACAAATAAAATTGATGACGACTATACTCTTTATTCTTAATATCACCTTTTTTCATCGTCCTCGCCGCGATTTTGGCCGCGACACTTAGGCATGTCGTGCTCCAAATGATGGAGTTTTGGAGGATGTCATGCAAGCTCTGACGCCTCCCTTTGAGGGCCAGACCTATTGGAAACTGCTTTGGAAATGGAGGGGCCCTCGGAGAATATCGGTCTTCATGTTATTGGCTTCCCACAATAGTCTGCTAACTGCTCTTCAAAGAAGTACTTGGTCAGGTTCTCCCTCAGATTGCCACATTTGTCGCGTCATAGCTTAGTCCATAATCCACATTCTCAGAGGTTGCCCTCCTACAAATACTCTTTTGGTGAATCTTGTAAACCTAGTTAGAATGGTGGAATTTTTTTCACTAGGTCAAGATGATTGGTTTGCACCCTGCATCTCTCAGGAATGGGACCTAATAATGGTATGCTTTGGGTAGATGTATTTCAGGTTCATGGGAAATTTCTTTTTACCACACTTTGAGTGAAGGAAATTCTTGCACAGACTAGCTGGTGAATTTAAGCCTTGAAAAAGACTTTGGCATCCAGGATTTTTAAATCTCCTCCATTTGACTTAGTGCTTCTCATGCTTGGTGATGTCTTAGGGACTTCCTTACCCCATCAAGTTAATACTTAGTTTGGGTTTTTTCTAGGCTTGAAGTCCCTTCTTGTACCGAAAAAAAAAAAATAGTAGTGGCGCCATCTTTAGTCACATATAGCATTTTCAACAAACTTCTTAGCCAAATTGCGTGACAAACACATGAAGCAGCAGCGACAAGTCACGTTTGGTTGCTTCGACCCATATAGACTAATTTAATTACTATTATTATTCTTCCCATATAATTAAATTACTATAAAGGTGTCTATGTAATTAAGGATAAAAATAGAAAGTTGAACTCACATCAAGGTCTTTAGCTTTAAAGCTCTTTGGCTTTTACTAATTTAGGATTTTCGATCTCGATGTTTGAGTTCCTTTATTCTTCTGCATGCATTATAAAGTAACAATTTCATATTGTTGGGGACATGACAGACCATAGAAGCAAAAAAAAAACACTAATTGAAAAAAAAATAAGCTAGATTGAAAACAACATTTAAATTGCAAAAGGGTTTCGTATCAATTCATTCATGATGATAAATCATTCATGCAGATAATTTAGATTACCAATTTGCCTTAAATTACATGAAAACGTGTAGTGAAATTTCTATCACTTCTATGGGTTGAAACTTTTGTTCTTATTCTACAACAAGGAGCCTTGGGGAAGAAGATCCCACACAAAGTTCCAAACTAACTAATTGCATGTTTGGTTTTACGTGATTAAGGGATCTACCGTGCTTTTGACTAAAGCTACATCTAGTAGCTTCCATGGTGAGACATGCTTCCACCGTGGTTCTAAACAGGTTCTATGTCTTTATGCTCCGTCCCCAAGTTTGAATACCTTAAATGCCACATGTGATTTTGATTGGCATACATAAACTAATTAATGGCATTATATAGAGTTAATGGTTAGGATTAACTTTATGTAGCATTGTAAAATTAGAGGACTAAAATAAAGCACAAAAAAGAAGAAGATAGATGACGAAGTAGAAAAAATAAAGTCAGGGGACGAAAAAACCTATTTTAACACTACAAGAATAAGGTTAATTAGCGACGGAATTTTTACGACGGCCTCAAATCCGTCGCTAATTTTATGTTTTCCGACGGCTTAAGCCGTCGCAAATGGTAGAAGAGATTACTGACGGAAGTTCCGTCGCAAATCTGTCAGTAATGTTCCCGCCATTTTACGCGAAATGTTGGTGCCAATTTGCAACGGGCATGGCCGTCGCTAATGTGCAAATGTTTGTCCAAGGTCATTTGCAACGGCCATATTGGTTTGCGACGGACCGTACTTTTGCGACGGTCATTCTCAATTTGTGACGGAATCATAATTTGCGACGGCCTAGCCGTCGCTAATATTAAAAGGCCGTTGCTAATTTCCAATAAGTAACTCGAACAGTTTTCTTCCTCCCTCAGTTGTCATCTTCGCCATTTCTGCTCCCTTTGCTCCGTTTCTGCTCCCTCTGCTCCATTTCTGCTCCCACATCGCGCCACCCGAGCAGCACCTGCCGAAGACCAACGAAGACCAACGAAGACCAAACCTCTGTCGGCGTTTTTGTAACAGTATCTTTCTCCCAAGGTACTTTTCTCTTTCTCTCAAGATTCTGTGATTATGTGATCATCTATTTAAGTGTGAAGGTCTTCCGTTGTCAACTTCACATTTCTCTTGTTCTTTAGATACTCGATCTGCATTCCAATCTCTGTTATAGGTACTTTGTTCTTCAATCTTCAATTTACCCTAATATCTCGATTCCATAATGTTCTTGAGTTGAAAAATCTGGAAATTCCAAACCATTGTTACCTATTTCTGGATTCTCTATCTCAATTTGAGAAAGTAAATACTCGAATTTGGAAATTTTTTGTTTCATGCTTGTCTAAACTTATATAATGTGCCTTTTTATTTTGGGCTCAGATTTCAGGTTTAGGTAATTATATTGAATTGAGGTTCTGCCCAAACAAGGCAGGAAATAAGCAAATTTGAGTTCTATTTTAGTTCTGTTTAGTGAAAGGTATATGGGTCATCTACATTTAGTTGTTATGTCATAATATATAATATATTCATATAAGGTGAAGGTCAATATTATGTAATGCGACTGTTGAGTTCTATTTTAGTGGATTTATTTTACTCTTGTGTAACACTCCCCTGTATTGTTTTGTTGCCTGATATCATAGTTGGTGGAGTCTTTTAGTTTTAGAGGACTGGAACATGTGTTAGAAGAATAGTATTGCTTATATCTAAATAAAATGAAATGCGCTAGTGTTTTTATACTTTGTTTTTGCTCTTTCTGGTCACACTATACTTTTTAGCTAGTTTAGATATTATATATATATATATATATATATATATATATATATATATATATATATATATATCTTTCAACATCAACATAATGTTGTCAAGATAATCTGACACTCTTATTGAACTTCTTTCTTGCAGAGTCTTCTGTATCTGAAAATTGCTAGATGTTATCTATTCTTTTGTCATTCCCTCTCACGCAGCGACAGTTGGAGTAGAATCTGGTTTGGGTTCTTCTCCTCATAGTAAGGTTTGAGTATTTATCTATGTTTGCACATGTTGAGATTGTCACTTTCGCATTAATTTGTAGTCTCCATGTTCTGGTTGGTCTGTTGATGCAAACACTTGATGAGTTTATTTTTGCCTGTACTAACTTTTATGCTCTTTAAGATAGTTTAGAAATTTTACGTCAATGTCCTGAGATATAATAATATTATGTGAAACTTGATGTGAAAATTGATAAATTTGTTAAAATCTGGTTTGTTGATACTTTCACTGTCGTGACTAGTCTCTATATGTGTTAAATGTTGGTTGATGAGTTTGATTCCTTTTACTGAAAATAATTTGGCTTTGAATTTGATTGCTTGATTGTACACTAAGTATACCACATGTAAATCCCAAATGGAAATCATCTATGGACTCATTAATTATCTCAGACAGGATAATAGTTCAATATGTTCACTTTGATAACATGTCAATTATTTAGGTAAAAAACTTGAATTGAATTTCCCTTAGGTGTGAGGGTGAAGGACTCTTTTTTTTTCGCTTCAGCAGTTTTAATTCTTCTAAGAAGGGTTAGAATTTCTCTTATTGTATTTTTTGTTGTGGAAATATGATCTAAATTTTGAAGGATTTGTTTTAAGGAAGTTTGAACTTGAATGAAGACTTAATTTCAAAATGACTGTAGATTTTGTTAGCTATATAAAAACTGATTTGGGCTAGATATTTAGAAGAGTGTTTCTTTTTTTTTAGAAGATACAAGTTATTGGAAATAAGCAATTTGTACCTGTATATGATACATGACCAACATCTATTTTTCTGGTTTCAACATGTTAACAGGTGCAAAATCATTATTTTGTTTCTCTCTTCTTCAGTTTTGTGTTGGATGGTTGTTCTTATCCAATGGTATTTAGATATGGTTATTTTTCATGGTGAGTTTCAGTAAATTTAATGAGAAGAGTATGGCTAGGATCATCACTTATTAAGCTTCTTTTATGATACTGTTTGATTTTGCCACTGTGATTTGAATTCAGCAGTCCTTGAGGATTGTTTTGTCCTGAACTCCGTTTTTAATTGAATTCAGTCGTGATTTGAATTCAGCTGTGATATGAAAACATGATTTAAACTTAAGTAAGAGTGTTGTCGAATATTGAAGCTTCATTCAATTTGGGGATTCAGTTTGTACATTGTCCTTTTGAAGAAAAATAAATGGGTATCAGTTTACATGATAAAGTCCAGTGAAATCAAAGTCACGGTAATGGTTCAAGTTCAATCAAATAAACCTGTTACTCCTGAAATCCTAGTTTTTACTTCCATACAGCCTCACTCATCTATGCTTGTTAGTTGTAATCATTGTCGTTAGCAGTGTTTGAGTGCAAAACTACTTGTTGAAGGATAATTCACACTATTTCATAGTCAACTTGCTACTAAGAGCCTCAAATTAAATGGCTTCAATTGGAGACCAACCATGTTAACCAGATATGCTTAGATTTTAAATTAGCTTTTGTATATATTATATTTTAACGTGATTCCTATAGTTTCTTTTACTCCCGAGTCCTGAGATTTTAAAAGTTGGCTTTTGTATATATCTTGATGAACTTGAAAATGATGATAGTTTCCGGTCCAATAAATTAATTCACATAGATCAAGTGAAACCCACATCCATCCTAAGGTTTCCTCATCCTTTCTATATAAGGATACTTTTGTGTGCTATGCACTGTGCAGTCACTACTTATTAGTGACAAGGGAGCCTGTTCTCTTTATATTTTTGAAATTTGGTTATCCAGTTAGAGTTTTGTTTCTTCTAAAAAATCATTGATCTTTATATCTGGTTACATTTTACCTTCAATTGTTTAGCACTGATGAAGAATGATGGTTAAGTGGTTTATGTGTGGGGTGTGTGTATATTGTACATATTGTCTCCTATATGTATCCAATTTGTTTGATGAAAGATTTAAAAGACCTTTTTGTTGTTGATCTAACACTGTTAAGCATTATGGTATTGGTGAAACTCTTGTTGGCATTGCTAGAATATGAAGACTTAGAGTCTTAAAAAGCAATATATTTTCTTGAATCTGTAGCCACTCAAAATAGTTGATTGATGTTTGATCTTGGAAAGAGAGAAACCTCTATCTTTGATTTCAAGTAATTTGGGTCCAAATAAATGTTAAGTTAATATCATATCTAAAATTAAAGGTTGATTATACTTATAATAACATGATCCTTTGATTTTAATATGGTGCACATGGCGTTGGTGTCCTTTCCTACTTGAGTAGAAGAACTTTGCTAAGACTAGCAATACCCATAGATAAGAAAAGAAAGCTAGTGTTGCTCTCATTCTAATCGGTAAGTGATTTTAATTACTTTTTCCTTATGGTTTAATGTAGTCTATTAAGTGGTTACTGTTGATGCTGTCTTTGCTCTTTAAAAATGAACTATTATGTAACATTAACAAATAAGATAAATGAGGATAAACATGAGCATGATAAGAATATTACACAATCAACTATGCATGTAACCTGACAATTTTTTTATGATTGTGCTATCGTTTATAAGCAACACCATGTGCTTTGTTTTTTCCTTATTCACTATATGGTTACTACAATTAAGTTGAAATTTTGCATCATTGATTTTTGTTCCATATTTAATCTCATAATTGTTGCATATATTTGTTTATGAATTAGTTCTGGAGAGTCACGTTCGCTGAGAGAGTAAGAACGCAACTTTGAGGTTCAACAAGGGAAAATCGCTTCC
Source organism: Sophora flavescens (assembly GCA_030762895.1). Taxonomy (NCBI): domain Eukaryota; kingdom Viridiplantae; phylum Streptophyta; class Magnoliopsida; order Fabales; family Fabaceae; genus Sophora; species Sophora flavescens. Next base: position 99,181,984 of record CM061069.1, on the reverse strand, counting down.
AAGCAAACAAAGCAAGAGAAGGTGTGTTTTTTTTTAGTTAATTGAAAGAATGTTTGATATTGATTTGATCATTTTTTGGTGCACCTTGATATGGAGATTGTAATTGTTTTGGTAATATAATGCCTTTTGATTGATGTCTATAATCTGTTTGTTGAATCACCTAAATGCTTTTAGGTTGGAATGTGGTCATGTTATAGGTGGTTGTGTTAGTTTTCTTTTGATATTAATGGCTTAATTGGTGAGTAGCTTGAATCATAATCTCTTCTTGTGCTGAATGGACTATGAATTTTCTTTATTGGTTTTGTGTATTTTTGACAGGGTTATGGTTATCAATATTATATTAAATGATCCTTATATCTTTTTGTTCACTTTTGCCTATATCTGTTAAGTGTTTTAAGTTTTAAGTTTCTTCCCTATATTATATTAAATGATTCTTATTCTTGTAATGTTGTTTATGTTTTGTTTCAAGTATGTTGGGGATATTATAAATTGTCTTTATAATAAATATTTATTTTCTAGATGAGTTGATCGTCGAGAAAAACCTTAGTTACCCGTTTGAGGTGCAATATTTTAGAGCACGTGTACTGTTGTAAGTCATTGTGCTCTTGATATTGGACCTCGAATTGTCCAAGTGGGACAGTTTGAGAAAAAACTTTTTCTTTACTAGTATAATAGCTATTCATTAATTCTTACGTGATATATCTGATGAAATTTTGGTCTGACGCATTACCATTTGTTCTCTGGGTACATACTTGATTGTGATATCTCACCCTGGTCAAGTCATGTACTTGGAGACCAATGGGAAATGCTGCTGAAATTTCGTCAGATATTAGACATGAGAAGTGATGAGTAACTATTATACTAGTGTTGAAAAAGGTTTTTCTTGAATGGGATAGGGCCATACCAAATAAAGAAATGGAGCAGTTCTGCGAGTTTGCCCAAAATAGTTTTTCATTATAGTTATCTTTTTTTGGCGCAAATGCAGAGGATGGAATTTGTTCCTTTGAATCGTACTTGGATGTATGATAGGGTTTATCCGTGTATAGGGGGATTAAAACAATCTTTCGTAGATGGTGTTGAAGAATTTATTACCAAGGCAAGTCAGCAAGATACTTATAACAATGGGGGGTTGATTAGATGTCCTTGTGTGAAGTGTGACTGTACCCGAATTAATAATGTAGACGATGTGAGGGTCGACCTGTATAAAGTTGGGTTTAGGCCTAATTACTGGATTTGGACAAATCATGGAGAAGAAATGTCGCAATTTGATTTTGGCATTGACCAGAAATGCATCGGTGGTTCAAGTAGTGGTGCAGAAGCTGGATATGGAGATCATATTGTTTCCATGGAGGAGATGGTGTGTGACGCTCTTATGATGTCCGGGTCGTTTGAGTCCAATAATACAGAAGAGCCTCCTGATGCATATGTACAAAAATTTTATAATCTCCTAACAGAGGCAAATAAGCCTTTGTGGGAAGGGTCCCCCGACTCGAAGTTATCGATATGTGTTCTACTGTTGTCTGCCAAGTCCAATTGGATCATACCCGAGTTAGGCTTCGATTTCGTTGCCAAAATGGTTTTGGCCGGGACGCCTTTCAAAGGAGGATTACCCAACAATTATTATGATGCGAAGAGGTTAATGTCCAAGTTAGGATTGGAGTCCAAGAGGATTGACTGTTGTCATAATGGGTGCATGAACTTTTACGATAATGAATTCGACAAAAATGATGGCGCATTGGTTGAGTGCAGATTTTGTCACGCACCAAGGTATCGTCAGCGCAACGCAAGTAGAAGTAATATGAAACCAGTTCCGGTAAAGTCGATGTTCTACTTGTCAATCATTCCTAGATTACAGAGGATGTTTGCATCGATGCGGATCAGGGAAAAATGACATGGCACCATGAGAATAGGAGGAATGCAGGAGTGTTACGCCATCCTTCTGATGGTGAAGCATGGAAGCACTTTGATCGGGTGCATCCGGATTTTGTCGTTGATCCTCGTAATGTACGACTTGGGTTATGCTCGGATGGCTTTACCCCATATATCCAAGCCTCGGCATCACCTTATTCATGTTGGCCCGTTGTTGTTACCCCTTACAATCTTCCTCCAGAAATGTGTATGTCAAAGCCATATATGTTCTTGACTTGCCTGATTCCGGGTCCATCTAATCCAAAGGCGGGCCTTGATGTATACTTGCAACCTTTGATTGATGATTTGAAGAGGTTGTGGAATGGTGTTATGACGTACGATATTTCTCGAAAACAAAATTTTACAATGAAGGCAGCGTTGATGTGGACAATTAATGACTCCCCTGCGTATGGCATGTTGTCTGGTTGGGGGACGCATGGGAAGCTTGCATGCCCGCATTGTATGGAGCATACTAAGGCATTTACCTTAAAATACGGGGGGAGGTCGTCCTGGTTTGATTCCCATCGCAGGTTCTTACCGAACGATCATCAATTTAGAAGGAATAAGAATGTCTTCAAGAAGGGGGTTGTTGAAATGGATGGACCGCCTCCGAGGTTAACACCAGAACAAATTTGGAGTAGAATCAGGGACTTGCCAAAAGTGACTGAAGTTGGGGTTTCCAAATTAGATGGTTACGAGGCGATGGCATAATTGGACAAAGAGGAGTATTTTTTGGGATCTTCCTTATTGGAAAGATAATTTATTGAGGCACAATCTTGATGTAATGCACATTGAAAAAAATTTCTTTGACAACATTTTCAACACTGTGATGAACGTGCTTGGCGAGACCAAAGACAACGATAAGGCTAGAATGGACTTAAAGTTGTACTGCAGGAGACCGGATTTGGAGCTGAGACATCAGGATAATGGGAAGATGTACAAGCCAAAGGCCAATTATACCTTGACTATCCAGGAAGCAAGGTTAGTTTGCCAATGGATAAAGGGGCTCAGGATGCCTGATGGTTATTCTTCTAACTTGGCAAGATGTGCTGATGTTATAAAAGGCAAGTTTCATGGGATGAAAAGCCATGATTGTCATGTGTTTATGGAGTGCTTACTTCCTATCGGCTTCAGTTCGTTTCCCCCCCATGTTTTGAATGCCCTTACTGAAATAAGTCAATTCTTCAAGGACTTGTGTTCTGCAACTTTAAGGGAAGACGATTTGATCAGGATGGAACAAAACATTCCACTCATTTTGTGCAAGCTGGAGAGAATATTCCCCCCGGGCTTCTTTGATTCAATGGAGCATCTTCCAATTCATCTTGCATATGAAGCCAGACTTGGTGGTCCAGTTCAATATAGGTGGATGTATCCATTTGAAAGGTAATTTAAGTATCACAGTTATTGATCCACTTTCATGCATATTAGTTAATTAATAATAACCTCGTCATTTTTTAATAGATTCATGGGCGAGTCAAAACGATCGGTGAAAAATAAGGCTAGGGTTGAAGGTTCGATATGTGCGTCTTACTTACACCGTGAGACAATTCATTTCTGCTCTCATTATTTCAAACACATGGTTTTGTCTCCAACAACTAGAAGGAACGAAACGGAAAATGAAAGTGGAAGACTACCTGGAACCTTATCAATTTTTTGTCTTCCCGGTCGTCATTCCGGAAAGGAGTTGACACATTATTTAACGGAGGCAGAGTGGAACTCAGCTCATGTTCATGTATTGATCAATTGCGCCGAGGTTAAACCATACCATGAGCAAGTATGAGCTTATAATTTTTATTCCTTCGATAGCATATGTCAATTTTCATTGATGTTATCCATATATGTTCAGTGCATTCATGTCTTCTCGTGATGCATCTGCTCGTACTCATGAAGATTTTCCAAAATGGTTTAAGCAACAAGTAAGTATCTTCCCATTTATCATTCTGTTATTCACTATAATGTATGCGGATAAAAACATATATCGTTAAACTTTGTGAATAGGTTTACAATGAGGCACCTCTCGTCATTAATCAACATTTACGAAACTTGGCTGACGGTCCTCTGACACAAGTCAAAGAATGGCACACATACTTCGTGAATGGGTACAAATTTCATACTCAATCATGGGCAGAAGACAAAACAACAATAAATAGTGGTGTTTACGTAAAGGGTGAGCCAGGCGGAGTTGCAGATGACTTTTATGGTGTCATACAACACATATATGAGTTGTCATATCGTTATTTAGATTACCCTAAGAGAATAGTGTTGTTTTATTGTAATTGGTTCGATCCATCTAGTAGAGGCACTAATTTGAATAAAAAATATAATATTGTGGACATCCAAATGAGTAGAAGATATCATATGTTTGATCCGTTTATCATGGCACATAATGTGAGACAAGTATATTACGTTCCTTATCCAGCAACTCAAACAGAAAAACGAGGTTGGTGTGTTGCAATCAAGACAAAACCAAGGGGTCGCATTGAAATAGATGTTTCAGAGTTGGATGAGCCATATCAAACGGATGAAATGTCACATGCAAATGAGGTCATTGAAGTTGAACCAATCTCATGTTTACAAGACACACAAGTTGTAGGGGAAGAAGTGTGTACCTCCAGCTTGACATCAAATCAAGTCATTCCGGATGAAGATGTTGAAGAAGCAGAATCAACAGAAGATGAAGAAGATGAAGATGGCTATGAATATGACACTGGCTCAAATTCTGAATAACAATTACTTTATTTATTTTCGTAATATATTTTGTATTAAGTTGTATTGTCATTGTCATAACTTTAAGTTCATTATGATTAGCATCATTTTCCATTATTTACAAATGTGTGTTTGTGCTTACTTTAAGTTAATTACTATCACCATCAATTTCCATTATTTGCAAATTTGTGTTTTGGTTACTTTTAATTAATTATTATTAGCATCATTTTTCACTATAGACATGACTGATGGTAAGGGAAAGGGTAAGGCACCTGCTGGAGGGGCACGTCGTCGTGGTCGACCCCGCTTTGTGACACGGACAGTCGATGACGGATTCGTGTCCCTCCCGTCTACATCTGTTACACTCACGCCCACCGCCCACACCCATGCCTCCACATGATATGGCACCGCACCCCCACACTGTTGCTCCTACACCATGTCCATCGCCCACACCCGTGCCTACACATGTTCCGACACCTCCCTACCGACTGTTGCTCCGAGTCACTCAGTTCATGGACACCTCCATTGGGATCACGATGATGCCCACCCCAAGGATTCCGACTCAGACCCATGGAGACAATTCTAGACAACCAGATGCATCAGGGGTGGATTTGCCCATGGACGGTGATCATCAGTCTAATGGTGACGACGAGGAGACTTATGGATATTCCTCGCCTATATCATCAGATGATGAGGAGATCGAGGTTATGTCAGATGGCCGAGTTATTGTTACCCCGACCGGTAAAGGGTAAGAAAGATCTCAAATATTGTTACTTTATTGTTGAGTGCAGATTTTATATGTATGTGTATTGATTGTTCTCATGTTCTATTGATAAGGTTCCTTCCGTCGAGAAAATCAGCAGAGGCCGTCACGTATGCAGTTACATCTCAGTTTGATCGGGCCTGGAAACATTGGAGTGAGCTTGAGGATCAGGATCGGGATCGATTCTTTGTGGCTTTTAAGGTATTTTGTACTTTTGAATTTACTTCCATTTTTTAGTTTCTTTAGTTTATTATTATCCTAAAAAATATTATATTCTCCTTATTTATAGGAGAAGGCTGCTTGGAGAGTAGAGCATTCCACTGATGTAGAGATAATTTTTCATCAAAAAGCGAGCAAACGCCTCTCCGAGTTGTTGACGAGATATCGGAAAAAGGGACAGCGTCCAAAATGGTGTTTCCCACCCATTTGGGAGGAGCTATGTGCTTACTGGGCTACACCTGAATTTAAGAAAAAATTCGCCCAGGCAAAGCTCAACAGGGCCTCGGAAAAGGGTAGGAGCCTGCACACTGGCGCGGCATCGATGTCGCAATAGCATGCTCGACGCCTTGTAAGTTCCAACATCATATTTTGTTAATTCATTAGATGTCTGGCTATTAAGGTAGTGTAACTTCAAATATGAACAAGTTTTTTTTTGGTGCAGGCTAGGGAGCTTGGCAGTAGCGTCAAACCGGTTGAGCTTCATGCCCGAACTCATACTAGGAAGGGTACCGGCGAGTATGTAGATGAGCGCTCTAGACGCACTCAGGTGATTTACATGTCTCTTTGTTGGAAATTATTTTTATTTTATATTTAATAATTATGGTCATTCTGTATGATGATGTGCATCAATTTTAATGACAGGAAGACTATCGTGATAAGTTATCTCAGGTTCGGTCTCAGGCAGCATCATCTTCCCCTTCCACCACACTTGACCCAGAGGTGGAAGCCCAATTGGAGTTGCAGGCATGGGTCGAGGTTTCTAGTGGTAAGAACAAGGGTCGCATATACGGTATGGGAGACCTAGCCGGTAACTATCGACGTGGGTGCTCCAGCATCTTCACTCAGCAGAGTCGAGCATCGTCCAGTACTAGGCCCCGCCAGTCTCATGAGTCTGCGGAGATGGTCAAGATGCTTACTCAACAGACACAGATGATGGAGCAGATAGAGATGATGGGAGCTACACAGAGAGAGCTCATGCTGCGTTTAGGAACCAAAGACCCCTCGATCCACAATCGCGGCAAGGACCAACACCTTCACAAGACACCCCTCGACCCACACCACCACCGTCCCAGCCTGAGGGTCATCAGCAGACTAGTGACGAGGATGATCAATCATTTACAGATTTGTTAATGCGGGGCTATAGAGAGGGTTATTAGTTTCTTTAATATTAGATTTTATTTTGTATGATGTATACACTCTGTCAAAACAATTTGCTTTTATTTATGAATTTCATTTATTGTTTAAAATTATTATTCATTTATCATAATATAGTCTAAATTATAATTAATATAAAAAATAACTAATGTTTATATTAATTTTGAATTTTATATTAAATATTAAATAATTAATTAAAAATAATTCATATTTTAAATAATTAATTAATAAAAAAATAGTTAATTAAATTATTTAGTTTTATAAAAATGTGTTGCAATTTGCCACGGCTATGCCGTCGCTAATTTCTATAATTTGCGACGGCCATGCCGTCGCTAATTTCTCATAATTAGCGACGGCTTAGCTGTCGCTAATTAGCGACGGTCATTTACAAAAACCGTCAGAAACTGTTTGCGACAACCCAACATGTGACGGATTTGTAGCCGTCGCAAATCCGTCAGAAACATGTGTTTTGCGACGGATTTAAACTGTTTGCGACGGCCTTTGGCCCTCGCTAAATTCATTTTTTCTTGTAGTGTAAATATGACTAAAGGACCAAACTGGTTCCTCAGGAAAAAACGAGGGTATACTTTTAGCCCCTAACAAAAATTAATTAATCAGTTAGTCCCCTGAAATTACAAACGTTGGACAAGTTAGTCCTTTTGTCATCTTCTGTCGAGGGAATTGCTCATTAAGATGTTGAGGTGGCTTGTTAAGTACCTTGGTGTACTGTTACCTTATTTCCACAGTGGAATTTGTTTAAAAAGCAAACAAATGGGGGCCCAAATTGCTTAAACACCGTCGTTTTTGTCCCAAAGCAAACTTGAATTTTCATTCACAAAGCTATGCCGTTTTGGAGTGTGTGCTTTTTTCATTCCAAATTTTGAATCCAATTCCCTTTTGGGACATGAATCCTAGAGAACCTTAATTTAGAAACTGAAATCACATTTCGGAAATCTCTTATGTAAACCCACTTTAATTCGGCCGCTCTCTAATCGAAATCTCTCTATTATTGAGTGTGATTTTGGAGCATTCATCTCAGTTGGCATTTTTTGACAATGATTTCGCTCGGCAAAGGTGAGTTCTGACATACTATGCTTTCTACTGTTTGAACATGTAAGCTTCTTATCATGTGTCATTCCTTTGTATTAAAGTCAAGAGGGCATAGAAACTGTCCAGACACACCTCATAAATACTGAAGTAAGATATGACTTAGTGATTGTTGTATATTGTTGCTTATGTATGGTGTTGCATTTCTAGTTTTGCTTTGACCTATTGTTGGTGCATGCCTGGTGCATATAAGGACTATTTGGGCCAACGAGTGAAACTTTAGGTACCTAATTGGGTCACTAATATATTAATGCAGGACTAAGCTGGTATATGTAAACAAAAACAAGGACTAAAGAAACAATTTGATGTAAGTTTGGTGCATAGTTGGATGGGTGCATACATTGGTCTGTGGCATAGGTGGTCTACTGCACCACGCGGAGTACTCCCACTCCAACTCACCTCGTGCTTGAAGAGGAAATTAGAACTCACAGGCCACCTTTGCTTTTCATCTGGTCAACCCAGGCCACGAAGGTGCAAACATTCTTTCTTACCACCACCAAGAAATTAGCAGTGAAGAAGATGCTGCAATGGAGGTAGGGCTTTAAACGGATGATGGAGGAAGAAGAAGTTCCAAGAAGAAACAGAACCTTTTCTGGTTTTGTAGCACAAGCTTTACACATTTTTAGCCCCTATTTTTTGTTTTTTTATTGATTATTTGATTTGTGTTAGAGACTAAAAGTATACTATCATTTTTTCTAAGGGATCAATTTGGACCTTTAGTCTTCAATATATAAGCTAAGGTAGTTAGACAAATAAACAAGATAGTTGACTAATCGGAAACCTGCTTGTCTCTAGGATTGCATTAAGTCATGGTTGAACAAACCACAAAGGTCCACTTAAGTTTAGTACTTCCGTTTGAGCTCTTAGCGAATGCATGACTCGATTGATAGAATTGTACAGGATAGCTAATAGATTTGTGCTAAAATATAAGAGCCTTCATCTATCATGATTGCTGCAAGAAGAATGTAGGTAAATTTTTCCTTGACTCCAGCTAGGAAGAAACCCATTTGCATTGCCAAAGAATCAAAAGGCCAAGTATTTGCTATTCATAACAGGACTAGTTTTGCATTTTTTGAGGATAGCTAATTTTAGTAGTGCGCGAGTCGTATTAAACTAAGCACTTAAAGTTTAGACTTAGTTTGTGAAGAAAAGGTTACTCAAGTTTGACTCATTTAAAAATATGAATTTTGAAGTTGGTTAGTTTAGCTCTTTCGTGTTTTGATTATTTTCTTTCCTTTTATCAAATTTTTGGAATGATTTCTAAGTTTATTAATTTAATATTTAATAAACATATCTATGCTAGAAGATGAAACAAAAATAAAATTTAAAATAAATTTCTATTTATTAATCCATTTCATAAAAAATTCATAACTCCCTACTATTACTCCTTCGTAATGCACGCATGCGCTAGTTATTTATAAGTTTCTTTTTTGGTTTAAGACTCTCAGTATCCGAAAATCACATTGGATTCCGACTAATCCGAGTCGAACAACGAAGAGTGAAGACCCATTTAAGGGGGCAAAGTTTTCCAGCTCCTATTTTTTTCATTACTCGAACCCGAGACCTTGCTTAAGGGAGAACCAAACTCGTCGTCGCTTAGCCAACAAGTGTTAATAGCTATTTGTAAGCTATTAATAACAAGTTTATAAAGTTTGAATTTTACTTATTTAAATAATCGAATTTACCTTCAAGAATAAGCTCGTTTGTTTAGCTAAACATGTTTAGTTGAATATTTATTCGACTCCAATAATTCACATATTTACGCTCGTATACACCCCTAGTTCCAAAGAGTGTTCCATAATTCTTTCTGAATTAGTAGAAATTGAGTAGTAACGCAGAGGGTTATATGGGATCCAATAATAAAAATAACATATGGTTGTTTGCATTAGATGGGTTTGTATTTTTTTAAAAAAATCTGATGCAATCTAATCCAATCAAATGTGATTTGAATTGGATCGAATAATTTAATTTTTATCATATTTTATTTTTTTTCTTAGATTAAATGTCATTTCTACTTATTTAATAGTGAATAAAAGATAATCTTCATTTAATGGAGCTAGTTTAGGGTGTCAATACTTATTTTAACCCTTGTCTATGTTAGAACAATAAAACCTTTATGAAAGACATAAATTTTTATTCCTTGTTAACCATTATTTGATTTGATGACGAGTGAGCAAAATTCTAGAGAATTGTTGACAAAATTTTTATTTGGGAGTTTGAAAAAAAATAATTATTGAAAAAAAATACCCATTATGCCACAAAAAGAAAGCTAAAGCAGAGTCTATCACTATAGATATTAAATAATATGATAAACTCCCGTCTCTTTCTATGAATCTTGCTTAAAATCTTGGATCGAATTTAACCAAGAAAGTATCTTGGAGTTATTTTTCTCCTAACATTTCCTTGACAAAGGTAGAGGGGAATTTCACAACTTGCAAATTTTCACAAGGTTGACAAGGAAAGAATTCTTGGGCCTTTGAAGGCGAGCAAATCTTCAGAGTGAAGTCATGAGGAGAATGTATGCTAGAATTCAGGAATGCATGGTTGTTTTCAGTTTGGAAATGTTTGTGAAATCCATAGTTTGCAGCAATTTCAAAGTTATGGGCTTTGCATTTATAGCGTGGTTAGTTACAACTTTACACATGGACAGCTTCAAATATCATTTATCTTCAAAATATTATGATAACAATAATGTTATTTTGATAAGAAAAAGAGTTCAGAAGCTGTAAAATGATAAGCAAACAATGGATTTGTTTGTAAATACATTGGATTCAAATCATAAAAGACTGAATAAAATGGCCAAGCAAATGTGTCAAAGACATAGGACATACACAAAGTTTGGTCACTGAAACTGATTTAGAATTGAATCCTTCAACATTGTAAAATCACTGATGAGTATCGGCCACTCAGCTTCGATTTCAGCTGAATAACTCTTTGTCATGAGGTGCCTTGGTCGCATTTTCTTGCGGGATTTATTCAGCTCATTGACACGAGTTGCCAGTTTTTTCCCTTGAACATGAAGACCATTTATCTGTTGCTGAAATTTATTTAGAATTGAATCCTTTAACATTTCAAAATCCCTGATGAGTATCGGCCACTCAGCTTCGATTTCAGTCGAATCACTCTTTGCCATGAGGTGCCTTGGTCTCATTTCCTCGCGGGATTTATTCAGCTCATCGACACGGGTTGCCAGTTCTTTCCCTTGAACATGAAGGTCATTTAACTGTTGTTGACAGTTGGAAAGCAGAAACAAATCCTTTCCTTGGTCTTTCTTAAGGTTTTCCAGGTTCCTTTCTTCTTCAGCTAGCTTTGACTTTAAGACTTCAATTGTTGTTTGAGAGGCTGCAATTCGACTTTCTCGTGTAGCAATATCAGAGTCCAAGTTTTTCTCTTGTGTGGCAATAGACAGTAGAGAAGATTGGGCCTTGGTGGTCTGTTCCTTTAGGTCCATTCGTCGAGTATCTAACATGTGCCTTTCAACCAGGGTGATGAAAGCATCGTTGTATTTCTTTAGGGACTCAATAACAGAAGTTTGTAGAGAAGCCAAGATCCCTTTCTGTATTTCACTAAGACTAGAATGCTTCAACAGTGTGGTGAAAGCCTGCGAACAGGTGTCGGCTGCTTTAAGGTTGGTTCTCAGAATAGGCAGATCCTGTTGCAGCAAGTTGTTAAGTGAGTCCAAAGCCGAACGAATTTCATCCTGAGTGGATGGTTGAAGGACTTGGTGTTCGGTGGGACTGAGCGATTCTTCATCACTGTCATGAAGTTGATCCTGAATCCATGCAAACAAGTCATCAGATTCGGGGATAGGCTGGGCTTGGGGCGATTCAACTGCCTTTTCTGCAAAAACAAACACCTGTACATGGTAAATCACAATTAGCAATGAATGACTAGGCGCACAAATCTTAGTCATGGATTCATCTGGGCACGTGTGACAAAAACATTTCTTAACAAAATAGATATACCAGGGAACAATAAATGTAATTAAGGCCTACTTTCTGTCGAAAAACCTTTTGTAACCAAATCCACGTCAAACAGTTTTACAGAGGTCATAAATGGATGTTCAGAACATTGAAAACAACATAACAGATCGAATTTAAGATTGATTAACATGACACCATAACTGAACCATGTGAGCCACATATTTAAAAGCTTCTGCTCCAAGTAGAAAATCTTAGTTACTGCAATGATGTGGCACTTTCTTGTTGATTAATAAAGAGTTTTACACTAACATTGAATCAATTTTAAATTCATAAAACATTCTGAGTTCATGTAGCCAATGCTTATTACCCCTTGGTTAGCAGAAATTTGTGTCCCTGCAAACTGGGAATTCAGTTGGTCTTGGTGATTAACCTGGCTAGCATCTTGCTGTCTAGAGTCAAATCTATTACCGAACTCCCTCTTTTCTCTAAGATTTCCCCAAGACCTCTCATCTTGATTTGTAGGGAGTTGTCCAGAACGACCCCGCCAGTCATTGTTATTTGGCTCAAAATACCGATTCTGAAATTGATGTGGAGACTGCAGCAGATGATATAAACATTATTATAGAAAATTTGACATTATTGTGAAAATTATCACAGATAAATTCAGGAAACAAATAGCATTTAATAATTGAACCAATCAAATGAAAATATGTATCAGTATGACATAAAAATAAGAGCATCGCTTTCATTATTCATGAGTCTCTATATGATTATGATACAAGCATGTTCTCCATCAAAAATCAATCAACCATGACCAACTTCATTGATAAACTTACAAATTGGGATGAAAGAGGGTTTGGGGTCATTAGCAAAGTTAACATTATAATTAGAAGATGGAAAGACTACTTGCATTGCTTTCTGCTTGGCCCCAACTTTGATCTTCACCAAAAAGTTCATCTTTTACATATTATCTTGTTTGATCTTTAGAATATTATCAGGGACCTCAACAGCCTATGAGTAAACTTGAGAAAACTGAATTTTGGACTAAACTGCTTGAGAGATCAACCCTCAGCCTTTGAATTTATATTAACATGCAGACATAACTGAATCCTACAATTTCTGGGACTAAGCTAATTATAGCAGTTTCCTAATATACACATGTACAGCTAATGAAATATAATCTCAACAAATCTCGACACTTTCCCTCAAGTTGGTGCATATATGTCATATGCATCAAGCGTGTCAGATATATATGTTATACTTAGACCTCTGAGAGACTTAAGTAACCATGTCAGCTAGCTGATCGTTGGAGTTCACAAATGATTTACTGATTTCTCCATAGAGGAATTTCTCGCTGATAAATGACAATGTGTTTTGTTAGTTCATGGGAAACTGGATTGGATACAATCTGTAGGGCTGCCTGATTATCACAAATAAGACTCAATGACCCGATTTTGTAGAAGTTCAAATCGGAAAGGAGTTGTTTCAGCCATATAAGCTCACATGTAATAAGAACCATGACTTGATACTTTGCCTCTGCACTTGATCTAGCAACAACATTCTGCTTCTTGCTTTTCCATGCGATAAGATTGCTTCCAATAAATGGACAATAACTTGCAGTGGGCAAGTGGATTGATGAAGGATGCCAGGAGAAGCCATGAAATGATTGAAGGGAGCAAAAAAAATATTATTTTGCATTATCACTGCACAAAATGTGAAGTAGATATCCAAATTGGGTTTGAATTTCATTGCAAAAAACCTAAAAGACAGTTGAACATTCGTTCATTATATAAAGCCAAATTCATCTTGAGAAATCATCAAGTAACAAAGTACTTGCCTGAGGTAGACCTGACGCGACTCAAACATCAAACATCTAAATGAACAAGATCAAAAGGAGAGTTTGCCTTACTATGAACCTTCCTTGAAAAGGAAGCCCTAACATGTTTACCAAGCTGACACAACTCACTCCAAAGGTTGCAAGTCACAGAGATGAGGGACCATTTTCTTCAACTTATTAAGATTTGGATGACCAAGACGACAATGAAGGAGACTTGGGGGATCTGAAACAGTGCAGGCAACATGAGATGGATGTGTAAAATAGCAGAAACCATGTGATTCACATCTTGTGCCAATCATCTGTCTCATACTACGATCTTATATAGAGAAGAATGATCAGTTAAGGTTATGGAAGATTTAAGTGTAAGTTGACTAACAGAAACCAAATTAAAAGGATGACCAGGTATAAAAATAACAAAATTTAAAGGCATGGGAGGAAGATGAGTGCCTTGACCTATGCCATTGGCTTTGACCTTGGAACCATTGGCAAGAGTGATGTGCTGTGGTGTGCTGTTTTAGGATGTGACAAATTTGAGAAAACAGAGGAGTTACCATTTATATGAACAACGGCACCAGAATCCAAAATCCATGATGCGACAGGCGAGGAATGAGAGAGACAAGCTGTAGAATTACTAGAACAAGTTACAATGGCTGACGTTTCATGGAATCGAATCAAGGAATAACACATTTATCCTAGGGGTGTCCCATATGTTTGCAATAAGAGCATGGTGGCCTCCGATTGCTTGGTGTGGGAGCAACGGAAATGGCACTGGATGTGGCTGACGTGGAAGGCATGGGACCAAAGTCAGGTTAGGTGAGGGGGCAACGAGATAGTGAGTGACAAAGAAGGTGGTAGGAGAGGCGCTGACGAACGGGATGGCACGGGCGGCGGGCCGAATGGAGGTCAGGAGGGCAGCACGTGGCTCGCACGCGCCAACGAAAGTTTATGCTAGCGATGACGCGTGACTAGATAGTGGTGACGACAATCGGTGGCACAGTCGATCTGAAGGTTCTGAGGCTAGGGCCGATGAACAAGTCTCACAGTGGCTGGACATTGGGACTGCTAGGACAAGTAGGGTTTCTCAAAACTACAGGACGTGGGCTCTAATATCAACCTGAGAAAACTTAATTTTGGAATAAATTGCTTAAGAAATCAACTCTCAACCTTTGAATTTATATTAACATGAATACAAAACTGAATCCCTTAATTTTAGGGATTTAATAAGCTAATTACAGCTGTTTCCAAATATACACATAGTACATACATAGCTAATCAAATATAATCTCAACAAGTAAAAAGGTTCAACATTAAGAACAACGGTTAAAACATAAATATCAGTTTAGATTGAAAACAAATATTACTCATGCAAAAATACGGAATCATGCTATTTCAAAAGTAGATTCCTGGTGAAAGGAGGCAAAAAAGGGAGAAAAACGACTGGAAGTCTGGAACAATATTAAGGTGTTACCAAGGCAACATGGATGCCTTCTAATGGACCAGAAACTTCAAAAACAATTAAATCTAAAAGCATAACTGCATAAGCATAAGTTAACCTATGAGCTATGACAAAGAGGACACAAGGAAATCTATAGATACAAAAAGATCAGAGATATAGGTAAATAATAACAGCTGATGGTTTTGACTGTCACCTGCATGAGAAAACACTAAAACTTGATCAATAACAATTGCATTTAAATCATCAGTTGGCATAACATATAACAGAACAATAAATTGTATAAATTTACCTCTTGGCGTCTAGGAACCCAGTTATTAGCACGCAAATCTATAACATCATGAATCATGAACTTAAGCCGGGTTACAAGATGGAGGTTCGTGCTCAGTTCTTTCAATCGGCTAAAGTGCATATCATTTATACGCCAGGATTTAGGACTTTCATCAAGCTGCTTGCCAACAGCCTTGAAAAATTGACATATGGCTTCAACATTTTCCTCAGCTGGACAAGACATGCTGTCTGGGGCACTTAAAAGTACCTGACCAAAATAAAAAACCATATAAGTGGATACTCCCAAACCAACATGAACTATCATGTAACAGTACAGTCTTAATTTCTCTTAGAACCTGAACAATCGCATGGACAAGCTTTTCAGTAACCATCTTCTGCTTCCACAGCTCCCCAATTAAACAGATATTTCCAAGGGTATGAAGCTTGACCAGTCTTTCCTTGTTCGTGCGCTCCAACTTCTGCTCAGTGGCAGTCATTTGTTTTACTTCTTCCCTCAGATTATCCACACCTTCAAAAGCCTCCCGGCATACATTCAAGAGTACTCTCTTAAAAGTGATTTCTTTCCCACCAGGTTCTTCAGATGGGGAAGGAGGCAGCTTTTCATTAAGATCAGAACACAGCTGAGCATACATGGGGCAAAATCTTGGTTCTACAACAGCCTTACTAAATATAAGTGAAACGACCCCCTGCATTCACAAAGCAAACCAATTCAATTTAGAACAAGATATTAACAGAAATAGATTGACAATAGCAATTGAAGACTAACCTTCAATATGTCAGCTGAAGTAATGCCAGAATCGATCAACTGACCCTTCAGAAAATCATACTTCTTAGGAGTCAACCTATGTAGTATTCTGTATAAAAGTAAACAGCAGCATATGAATAGCATGAAAGACACAATTCAAAAGGCCCTTAACAGAGTAACATGAGGAGGGGAAATTCTGACTTATTCAGCATCAGAAATATTTTGTCAAAAATATTGACTTATTCATTACTTTTCACAGAAATCAACCACACAAACCAGTTCAATGGACACTCTAATCTAATTGTTACTCAAATCAAAACTCAAAAGTATTACAAATCTTACCCTTTCAAAGTCTTCAAGACACGAACCTTTTCAAAGAGACTCCCCCTTCTATCTGACCATGGAACCTCAGCCTTGACAAGAGTAGGAGTATATCCTCCCAGATTAATAGAGAAGCAGAATTATCGATAAGATAAAAGAACAAAAAAAGCCACATTTCATAGGTAAGCCTTGGAGAAATATAAAAACCATCATGCGATCTAATAAACTTACTTGCATAAATATGACAATAATTTTAAATCAATTGATCAAGTTATTCTAATTATAGTCCTAGTTGGAGAGTCGAGAGATGATATAAATGGAAGGTTGGAGACTTGGAGACAAGCTTTAGAAGCATATGGCTTCCGCTTGAGTAGAAGCAAGACGGAGTATATGGAATGTAAGTTTAGCAAAAGGCGAAACACCTCTAGCTTAGAGGTGAAAGTTGGAGACCACAACATACCACAAGTCACACGGTTTAAATATCTTGGGTCTATTATACAAAATGACGGAGAAATTGAGGGAGATGTAAACCATCGGATTCAATCAGGGTGGTCGAAATGGAGGAAGGCTTCGGGTTTTTTGTGTGATAAAAAGGTACCTCTTAAGCTAAAGGGAAAATTTTACCGTACAGCTATTAGACCGGCGATGTTTTATGGGACGGAGTGTTGGGCGGTAAAAAATCAACACGAGTAAAATCAATGTAGCAGAGATGAGAATGTTGTGCTGGATGAGCGGAAAAACTAGACGTGATAGGATTATGAATGATAGCATTAGAGAGAGAGTTGGGGTAGCACCTATTGTAGAAAAGATGGTTGAATCTCGACTTAGGTGGTTTGGGCATGTATGGAGGAGACCTTTAGATTCTGTAGTAAGGAGAGTGGATCAAGTGGAGGGCAATCCAATAGCTAGAGGTAGAGGTAGGCCAAGAAAAACTATAGGAGAAACTATTAAGAAAGATTTGGAGGCCAATGATTTAACTGTTAACATGATTCATGATAGAATATTATGGCGCCGTATGATCCATGTAGCCGACCCCACCTAGTGGGATAAGGCTTGGTTGTTGTTGTTGTTGTTGTTGTTGATCAAGTTATTCTAATAATGCCAAACACAAGTTGTCATCATCATCATTTACATGCCTAAGCAGGAATAAGCCAGACTTTAAAGGAGAATAATAGAATATCAAAGCCCATGGTAATTGCAATTACTATACCTAAAAAGTTTCTCAAAAGCAAGCCTACAAACACCAACTGCAAATAAACAAATCAATTGTAAATCTAAAGTGTTCATTGAACACATAGATAATAGGACATGGTGGCTACATTTATTGTTTTCTCCACAAACTCCAAACTTTCAAATCTGGTCTCGAGAACCTCAGATTTGAATCACAGCCCTCAGATCGCCTAGAAAGCAAAATCGTGCCGCCTGAAGCCTATCCACTGCCGCTGGAAGCTCGCTGCCACAGTCCACACGCGTTGGCAAGTGAGGGAGTGTGAGACACTGTCTCACCGCTGTTCTTCCACAGAACACTCGAAATCACCTTTAGAAGCCATCCCCGGACTTTTAAACCCCAACCATGGTCGTTTTGAGGACTTTCCGGTTGTGGGTATCTCGGTTTCCGTGTTTCTTCAGGGTGTTTTGTTACATATATAGTTGACCCCAAGACCTCAAGATGCAGTGCAACCTGATTGTCACATATAAGCTCCATTGGTTGTGGTTCACAAAATTTCAACTCTTTAGGTAATTGCTTTAACCATGAGTTCACAAGTTGCTGTGGTCATGACTCAATACTCACCTTTTGCACTTGACAACTATCGTTTGGTTCTTGCTTTTCCAATATATCAGGTCTCCTCTAAGGACACAATAACCTGAAGTAGAACATCTATCTGAGGGAGAACCTACCCAAACAACACCTATATAACCACAAATCTCCACATGCCACTTATCTTCATACAGTGAGCCTCATCCAGGTGATCCTTTAATCTATCGGAGTATTCGAATAACATCCCATAGTTGCAGAGAGAGTCACATGGAGAATCAATAAACAGACTGACCACACTCATAAAAGAGATATCGACTGTAGTTACTATAAGCTAATTCGATTTGCCTACCAACCTTCAAGAAAGTCCGGGATCTGTTATTGGCTCCCCCAATCCTAGTAGAAGCTTGACATTGAGATCCATGGGCGTATCAATGGGTTTGCATCCTAACTTCCTAATTTCCTCCAAGATGTCCGGGGTGTATTTCCTCTAGGAGATAGAAATACCATGTCTAGATTGTGCCACCTCAATCCCTAGGAAATAACAGACTTGCCTAGGTCCTTAGTTTGAAAATACATGAATCGGTGTTGTTTTAATTATTCAATGTCCACATGGTCATTCTCAATAACGACAATGTCATCCACATAAACCACAAGGTAGATGCATTGATTGAACGATTGATGTCGTTATGAACGTAATGATCGACGTCACAAAGAAATGATACCAAAGGCTTGAACAACTGCACTAAATAGACCAAAGCAAGCTCTAGGAGACTGTTTTAGGCCATCAATGATTTATGGAGTTTGCACACCAATCTAGACTCCACATGAGCAACAAAACCAGGCAATTGCTACAAATTCACATCCTCCTGTAAATCACCATGTGAGAAGCCATTCTTGATGTCCAATTGATAAAGAGGCAATCTTAGCAACCGGAGAAAACATGATGCTATAGTCTAGTCCAAACATTTGAGTATAACCCTTGCCAATTAAACGAGTCTTCAATCGGTCAACAAAACCATCAGGACCTACTTTAACTACAACCACCCATCTACAATCAACAACAGATTTTCCCAGTGGTTTAGGAACTAGATCCTATGTGCCATTAGAGTGTAAAGCAGACATCTCATCTATCATCATTTAGCGCCAACCTGGATGGGATATTGTTTCACTTGTGGTTTAGGCGATGGAATCTGTTAGAATAATTGGACCTAACTTCATTCTAAAAGCTAGCTCATAGAGGGAGGGATGCCCAGGACTAGACATCTGTCGGTGACCCAACATCGTGGGAGGCTCTGATACCATGTAACCTTGCTTGGAAAGGATGCCCGAACATGTTTTCCAAGCTGACATGCCTCACACTCCAATGACGGTAGGTTAGAGAGATGAGGGACCATTTTCTTTAATTTTTTCAAACTCGGGTGACCCAAATGACGATGAAGAAGACTGGACGACTCTGTGGCAGCACATATTGTGGAGGATGGAGGTGGTAAGTAATAGAGACCTCATGACTCAGATCCTGCTCCAATCATCTTACCCGTACTCCGGTCCTGGATAGAAAAGGAAGTAGAAGTGAAGGTTATGGAACAATTAAGAGATCGAGTAAGTTGACTGATAGAAATTAAATTAAAAGGACATCCAGGTATAAATAAGACAGAATTTAAAGACAGAGAGGGAAGAGGTGAGGCTTGACCAATACCAATAGCTTGTGTTTTAGAGCCATTAGCAAGGGTGATGTGGTGTGGTGTTTTGGTAGAAGATAAAGTAGAAAAGAGAGAAGAATTACCGGTTATATGGTCAGAAGCACCAGAATCCAAAATCCAGGAACCAACAGGAGATGAATGGGAGAAAAAACCGTAGAATTACCAGTATGAGCTATAGTTGCTGAAGATAAGGCTTGCTGGACCGCCTTAAGCTGAAGCTACTCCTTATATTCATCAACTGAAAAACTATTCTGACTGCCACTTTTTTGATTATCATACCCAATCTCAAATTTCTGATCGTCGGAATGCATGATATTGGCTGACTTTTCAGGGAAACTATGCAAAGAATAACACTTGTCTTGGGTATGACCCACACGCTTGCAATAAGAGCACGGAGGACGATCACCTCTACCACGACCACCTCTTCCACCACGCCCACTACCTCGTCCTCCACGGTGTGCCGAATTCGAAACAAAGGCTGAGGACTCGGAAGCTGTTTGGGAGCCAATCTCGGATGTCTCCACTGGTGACGGAACTCGTAGAAGACGATCAATGAGCTCCTCCACCGTGGGGATGTTAGGATTAGTTAGAGCTTGATTCCGGACAGATTCAAAGTCCTTATGTAAACCATGAAGAACAAAGACCATATACATATTATCAAGTTTTGCTAGTACCTTCATAAGATCATCACCTGTTATAATGCGCTTAATGTCATCAATAACGGACTGTGCTTTATTCAGATAAGAGGGAAGATCATGATCTGTCATCTGAAGAGTGGCCAAATTGTGGACAGAGGCATAGAGGCATTGTAGGTCATTGGAATAGACATTTTGAGCTGTCTTCCATATTTCATAACAAGTTTTGTACGGGTGAAAGTGTGCCATCAACTTCGGATCAATAGACTGCCATAAAAGAGAGACCAACTGATAATCTGCCCTTTTCCATTCATCACGAATTTTCTCATCAATCTAAGCTTCCTTCTTGGTGAGATGTTCATAAAGCCCTTGACCTAAAAACCAAACTTCAACCGCAAAGTATCAATCCACAAAATTCTTGCCATTGAGTTTTTCCGATGTGATAATGGGACTTCCAGAGAAGGCAAAAGAGATGAGACCCTTCCCTGTAGACCCAGTACCGGCACTAGATTCAACAACGGTCGAAACAGTGGCGTTAGGGGACGAATCAGAGGACATGATGAGAGGGGAAAAAGCCAAACTGACCAAAGTTCACTTTTGACCCTCCAAACAGAGGCAGAGGATGCCGGAAAAGCTATCGGAAGAAGCCGGAGGACGAACGGACGCGTGAAGGGCGGCGCGTGGACCCCACGCACTCGGAGAAACAGCGAACGTTGGAGGCGCGTGAAGGCGCATGCGGCAGCGTACAGAGATGGGTCTTCACGGAAAACGATCACCGGTCGTTTCTGAGATGTCCGGTCACCTTACTTTGGTGATCGGAGATAATCGCCAGAGATGGTCGCCGGAAAACGTGCGTCGGAGAACTGTATCGTGACCAGATTGAAGCTAGCTCTCGATACCAAGCTGACATGCCTCACACTCCAATGGTTGTAGGTTAGAGAGATGAGGGACCATTTTCTTTAATTTATTCAAACTCGGGTGACCCAAACGACGATGAAGAAGACTGGACGACTCTGTGGCAGCACATATTGTGGAGGATGGAGGTTGTAAGTAGTAGAGACCTCGTGACTCAGAATCAAAAGACAGATTTGAAACAAATGTGTAATTTTGTGAAGAAAGGCAGTCATAACTCAAAAAAGCATAAAGAGGATGAGAGTTGCAAGCGAACTGTATACTTTTTCGAAGAGCAATAGGTGGACTATTTGAGACAGACACCAGGGCAAAGTGACCGACCGCCAAAGGCAATGAGTCATCAAGGCTTAGTGAACAACATGGATTGCCTTCTAATGGACCAAAAACTTCCAACAAAAATGACAACCTTTAGTTAAATCTAAAAAGAGTAAGCATGAGTAAACCTACGACAAAGATGACAAACAAGAAAATCTATAGAAAGATAAATTTAGAAATATAGACACATAATCCAGCAGCCATCAGTTCACAATGCAAATAAATGTGATTAGTAATTTAGTATGAAGCTCAAACCAATGTTAAAAATTATAAAATTTATTATAATTTAATTATTAAAAAATTTGTTGGTTCAGAAAGAGTTAACAGAACTACAAAAAACAACCATTTAAACATCAAGAGCAAATGTCAATTACCTCTGTGAGCTGTAAAAGCTGATCTCTTGTATATCGCACACACTCATGATCCTCAAACCGTGAATCTCCAGCCTACAAAACCATAAGCATTCAGATACAAATATCTTAACATAGGACAAAGCTAAACAATCACCATACAAGCATATACATCACAAAAAACAAGACAAGCGAGGTTGATGGATATAGACAGATAAGATTAGTAATTTAGTATGAAGCTCAAAATCAACAATAAAAGAATAAAATTTAATTTAATTTAAGAAAAACATTGTTTTTTTAGCGAGTGTTTAGAGAATTAAAAACTAGATTTAAACATCAAGAGCAAATGACAATAACCTCATTAAGTTGTAAAAGCTGATCTCTAGTATAACGCACACGTTCATCACCAGCAAACCATGAATCTCCAGCCTATAAAACCATAAGCATTCAGATGTAAATTTATTAATATAGACCACATTATAACAATCATACATCACAAAAGAACAAGACAAGTGAGGTTGATGGATATACAAAGAAAAAATTATAGATTGATAAAATTAAGAAAGAGACAGATAAAATGAGTTAGTATGAAGCTCAAAATCAATGTTAAGAAGATCGGCAGATGAAGCAGTGGTGCAGAAAAGGGATGATAGTGAAAGATGATGCAGGTCCTAGGACTCACATCTTGCACCAATCACCTGTCATGTACTGTGATCGTTGATAACAACAGATGGGAAAGGGCTTGCTTCTTGTTATTGTTATATTGACTCACTCAGTAAGAATCCTAGCACTTGTTCGCTTGCTTTGAATGGGAAGCATTCTCTTGCTAAATAACAGGGAGGGCTCCAACACCTTCTCGGAATGCTTGTACGGATGATCAATGTAAGTGGCTGCTAACTTCTTGCTCTCAAGGTTCCATGTCAGATTCTAATTGCCTCTCAAGGTTCCATGTCAGATTCTAATATTCAGCTTCAGTGCAGACTTCTAAGACATCCTCCGTTTAGTGTTCTCAAATACATGCTCTCTCATTTATTTTTGGGTGTCTCGGATGATCACTTCATTGTGAGCTTGCAAAGCATCACATTGTAACTTTCCACCCTAGTTTGAAAAGAAAAAAAAGTGTATGACCTTTTTCTCTTATTCACTCTAATATTTGGAATCCAGCCAAAATTTCTAATGACACCACTTGAGCTAAGTGGTTTGTTTCTTTTATTGATGATTACACTAGAGTCACCTAGATTTTCTAAATGAAAGATAAATATGAAGCTTCTCAACTTTTCATAAATTTCTATCACAAAATTGAGACTCAATTCGGTGTTACAGTTAAAATGTCTTTGTTCTGGTAATGGCAAAGAGTATGCTAACCAAATTCGTTCAAATTTCTTTACAGGAAATGAGTTTGTTTAGGAGTTTACATGTCAACATACACCCTAACAAAATGATATTGTTGTGGGTGGAAATCGCCATTTGTTAGACGTAACAAGATCTTTGTTATTCCAAATGTTCGTTCCCAATTGATATTGGGGAAGCAATGTCAATTACAGCCTACTAGATAAAAAGACTTTCATGTTCCATCTAGTATTCCTGACAATAAAACTCCTATACAGGTGATGCTGTCATTCGTTTTTCCCTCTATACCAATTATGAGAAGTCTTCAACCTCTGATATATATATATATATATATATATATATATATATATATATATATATAAATAGTCTACCTCTAATTTCAATATAGAAAATAAGATAACAGTGAGGTGGCAGGGAGTAGTTGTTGAATGCAGTCACCGTAGCTATTCTAAATTTTTTGAAAAATCAAGTTTTTTACCTATGACTTTTTAAAAGTATATAAATATTTTTACTTTGACCCATATCAATGATGTATTTGGACTCCTAACAGAAATCTTCTCGCTCCACCACTGATAATACATTGATGGCGTCAGTATAGTCATTTACCCTATGTTTGCTTTGAGGGGAAACAAGAGAGAAAAAATTAAAAATCTCCTTTGGTTTACAAAGGAAAAGAGAAGAAAAAAAATTTGAGTGTGAACACCCTATTTTGACCGGGTCTTTCAGTTTTCAGTAAAAATTTCAAAAAAAATAATAATAAAATAACAATTGCAAAGAAAATAAAAATAATAAAAATACAAAAAAGATTTTTCATTGGGCCAGGCCAGTTAAACCCATTTCATCCTCCTCCAACAAACTCTATCAACCACTTTATTTTGAATTTGAATCTAATTGGCAAATCCCTTAATTTTTGCAGATAAGGCTTGGCAGTTTGGATTCTATTTCAAATCACTGATAGAAATTTTAATTTTGGCAAATTTTTAGGATCAAGATCAGAACGAATTCGCATTATAAAATCACGATAGAGGCAAATCCCTTAATTTTGGCGGATAAGGCTCGGTAGTTTTGATTTTTTTTCAAAACAGAGATAAAAATTTTAATCTTGGCAGATTTTTAGGATCAAAATCAGAGCAAATTGACATTATAAAATCATGGTAGAAGCTACAGAATATCGGGTGAGAGAGAAAAAACCAGCCTCCACGAAAAAAACCCTACATTTTCTTCTCTATCTATCTCTCATACAGTAGCCACCATTCTCCGCCATTTTAACTTGACTCCAACCTTAACAACGACAACGAATGGGAGGAAAATTTCACAACCACAACAACAGGGAGAGAAAGAAAGAAAAATAAAAAATGTCTCTGCAAGTATCTTGAACATAGAGAGAAAATACTAAGAGCAAGAATAGAGAGATAGAAGGAGAACGAAGAGGACCCCTTGTCCCTGGCCCTGTGTTCCCACGCGCGCCTGCCACCGCCTCTGCCGTAGACCACTACATCGCCTTCCTTCCAGCCGCACACCGCCGCTTCAAGTGGTCGCTCCAAGCAGGACTACTTCCGCGAGCCGTTGTGCCGCCAACCGCAGCCACCACCCTCACTCTGTCCGGATCTGGATTCAGATCTCTTCTCAATAAAAGACCCATTCCCGACACCGCCTCGCTCCGCGATCTGTGTCGTCGCTCCGAGACGAAAATGCCGCTGCTCTGAGTTCCGTTGGTTCCTCCGTCATACCACCGGCCTCCGCTTCTTTCCTCCGTTCACACGCAAGTGAATAGTCAAGTGGCTCTTGGTTACCTCTATACTCTGTTCTGCAACTACTTTTGTTTTAGCTTGATGTGCTGATACAATGTATTAGTCTTAGCAGGTTTTAAAAAAGGGAAAAAAATATATCTTTTCTTTTGTGATTTTCTTGTGAAATATTTATTTTTAAAACAGATAAATAGAATGATATAAAAAGGAAATTCTGAAAAATAATTTTGGGATTGCTTTGTGAGTGGTTTCACACTCAATTCCTTAGATGCAGGATAGCTCTGTGGCGTATCTGTCATGTTCTATCTCGCTTAGGAGTTTTTTTCGATTAAAAAAAAACAAAAAAAATTAAATATTTAAAAAAGGGAAAAAAATATATCTTTTCTTTTGTGATTTTCTTGTGAAATATTTATTTTTAAAACAGATAAATAGAATGATATAAAAAGGAAATTCTGAAAAATAATTTTGGGATTGCTTTGTGAGTGGTTTCACACTCAATTCCTTAGATGCAGGATAGCTCTGTGGCGTATCTGTCATGTTCTATCTCGCTTAGGAGTTTTTTTCGATTAAAAAAAACAAAAAAAATTAAATATATAAAAACCTCTTTTAAACTAAAAAAAAACCTTTTTCATAAAATTAAAATCAACCAACAAATAAAATATTTTCTATAAGAACTACTTGGCTTTGAGTTTCCCAATCGAAGCAGGGAATACGTAGGAGCGGGATTAATCATCTCGTCAAGCCAAAAAAAAATCTTTATTTTTGAGTTCCTTTTAATGTAGTTTAATCAAAATAATTGAATTAGTCTTATTTAGGGATGCCCTGTGGACTTGAGTGCCACATTCAATCCCTTAGAATTAAGGTTGCTATGGGGATTTGCGCCACATTCAACCTTGTCTAGGACTTTTCCACATTTAACAATTAAAAGCAAAGATAATTAAAATTAGAAAACCATGAAATTAAATCTGATTTTCGCATTTTTACTTTATTAAATAGTATATTATTATTATATTTTTTTTAATATTATTTTGGGATTGCTCTATGAAAAGTTTCATGTTCAACCTCTTAGGTTCAAGGTTGCCATATGGACTTATGTGCCATGTTCAACCTCTTTAGTGTAAATATTAATTATTAATCTCTTTATTCGTGAAATAACTTTTGGGGTAAAATAAATAATTTAAAAGTTATTAATTTTGCACAATTAATTCACGGTACCATTCGTAGGATTGACGATGTAGGGTGCTTAACACCTTCCCTACTCGTAACCGACTCCCGAACTCAACTTGGTTTCAAAGACCATTTTTTAAAGGTTTTCCAATTTTTCCTAAATTAAATAAAATTGGTGGCGACTCTACATTTTTTCTTAAAATCTCTTTTTATCGCCGTCTCTGCCGCAATTTTTGGCTATGACAGATGGCGACTCCACTAGGGACCTTTTTTAAGAGAGTCGTGCCTTTTATAATTAATTGTTCAAACTTTAGTAAATTTTAACTTTTTGTTTTAACCCCTTTATTTTATTTTATTTAAAAAAAAAGGATAAAAATATATGAAAAAAAATACTCCATCTATTTTTTAAAAAATAACTTAGTTTTGTTTTCTTTATCTTATTTTAATTTTTCCTTAATGTTCATATTTTACCTTGTTTGGTTATTTGATATACTCCATCGATGATATCTTGGTTTAATACCTCAACCCTAAGGTAGATGTCCCCTAGTTTGTGTATATATATTTGGCTTTGTCTTGTAAGGTATGTCGTAGTTTTTAAGGCTATATAGGTTTTGATGCTCCCTCCACACACCTGTCTCGTCACTTGCTTTGCACTTTTTAGCTCTATACCCGAGCTTGTGGATAAATTTGGATTAGGCGGTGCCTCAAAGATTGTCATTGAACGACCTAGTGCCACTCCATATTTGATGAGTCATCACTCAGTTATTCTTTGGTATCATGGACTAGTCATCCCGTGAGGGTTTATCCCTACTTGTCGCTAGGGTCATGAGTCGGGTCCTTACCCTTCGAGACAGGGGGCAATGCGGGGATCACTACCTTTAGAATTCTAGATTCACCCCAAATTTTCACTAATAGTTCAACTTAGTGGTCAATCCCCTTGAGTCATGACCCTTTACGGCAATGTGGACCATTTCGGACACAGAGCATTTTTCCCTCTATCCTACATGTTCTTGCACCTATAAAAAAAAGGGATGTATGGTCAACTTTTTTAAAAAAAATAAAAATAAAAATTTGATTTCATGTTTCTTTTTGTTCCCATAAATTTCCCCTTCAAAAAAAAACTTGTTTCATGTATCTCATGCATTTTTAAACTTTAAATAAAAAAGACTCACGACATGCACAAACTTGCATTTTTCTTTCCAAACATGCCATGCATTATTTTTATTCTTGTTATTTCTTAAAAAAATCAAAAAAGAAGCTTAATTGAAAATATTTTGAGAAAAAAGGATTCATTTCAAGCAAAAATATATATATATCTCTGCGTCTCACCTTAACATAAGTTTTGCATCTAAGAAAAAGTAGGGACGATGATTTTATCTATTTTAATCCCAAGAATGACTTTCTCACAGAAGAAAAGTTGAATCATTGCGCGTCCCAAAAAAGAAGTCACCAATCAAACTCGTGTTCACAACACTAGAGCTAGAATGGCAGCTAGCAATCATGAAGCGGGAAGGAATCTGTGTTTGGAAATGGATGGAATGAGAGGAAGAATAGATGAGATGAATGATACCCAAGCAAGACTAGAAGCAATATTGCAGGATATGAGGAGTCACTAAGTTTGCTTAGTACAAATAGAAGTGCAAATGAAGTCGGTCCATATAAGACTTCACAACAAACCTCTTCCATGGTAACAACACCAATTTTCTCAAGCATAAGTACAAGCTTTACTCAGGGGTTGCCTTACCAACAGCAGTCGCATTGCACAACGCCAATAGTAATTCCCATCGGAGAAGGATATCAATCTTTGGAAAATGCCTATCACAAAACTCCTGGATATGTAGGACTCACCTGGAAACAACCTCGTGTGTCCATTCTCAAGGACAAAAGGGAGGAGGAATGGATGGAGAAAGTGGAAAAGGAGATCAAGGCAATTAGAGGTTCTAGTGCTTATGGCTCCCTCAAAATAGAGGAACTGTGTCCTGCCACGGAAGTCATGATCCCCAAGGATTTTAAGGTTCCCGATTTTTCCAAGTATGACGGAAGCGGGAATCCACGATTTCACTTAATCAGCTATGCCACCAAAATGGCAATTTGGTCTAAGGATGACAGATTCCTCATCAGTTTTTTCCATGAAAGTTTGACGGGTCTCGCATTAGAATGGTATCTTCAATTAGATCATTCTAAGATCTCGAGGTGGACGGAATTGGCTGATATGTTCATGGATCAATACAAGTACAATCTGGATGCGGCTCCCACCCGTGAACAACTTATTGTGATGCAAAAAAGAGACGAGGAATCCTTCAAGCAGTATGCACAAATATGGAGAAGTTTGGCAGCACAAGTTCAACCCCCATTGACATTATCTGAGACGTGCTCGTATTTTTTAGGAACTCTGGGAGCACCCTTTATATGGGCAATGGCAGGAGTTGCTTATAAAGATTTTTCAGATTTGACCTCTGCAGGGGAGAGAATTGAAATTTTGGCTAAAGCTGGGAAGTCACGGTTGATGATGCGAAGGTAGAGAGCCTAGAAAAAGTGGTTGACCCAAGGAAGAAGGAAGCTGAGGCAAATCACATACAACACCAAGAAACCACCATTCCCCAATATTCAACGTTGTACCCAAGATATCAAACACCACCATATGATCCTAATCCTTACTTTCTATACCAGACACCTACATTCATATACCCACCTCACCAAATCTTCCATCCCACATGTTTTCCAAGCTCCACCATCACCTTGTCAATACACACAACCACACTCATCATATCCCACTGTTTCCCCACCAAATCACCATAGCCAATTCCAACCCAAAGTGAACCCACAAATGAGAAGAAACTTTCGCCCTCCATCAACCCTACCACCTTTCCCAAGGCTATCCATTTCCAAGGATGAGTTATTCCAACGATTATTTGATGTCCATATGCTTTCGGAGAAGCCTGTGCGCCCAAGGGAACCCCCATTTCCAACATGGTATGACCCAAATGTCACTTGTAAGTTTCACATGGGGGTAGGTGGTCACTCTATTGATAATTGTGAAGATTTCAAGACCACTGTGAGAAGGCTGTTAGCATCTGGACTAGTCAGTGTTCAAGGGGAAGAGCTTATCATTACAAATGATTCTTTTGACAATAGTTGAGGAAATACAATATTTGGCATTTTGTTTTGTTCATCAATAGATTGTCATGATGATGGTTTAACTATTTGTTGTGTTTAGTGATTAGAATCTGTTGACATCTAAGTTTTTGTCATCCTTCTTGAAGTATTAATATAATAAATTTGCATGGATTCCATCATAGTTTAGCTTCTTCATTTACCTCTATCTTTCTTGTTGGTTTTTTTTTCTTTGACATTGGAACTATGTGGGTATCCAGCCCTTGGTTTTTTTTTTCTTGATGAAACCCTTTGCGCATGTCCTATTTGCCCCAGAAAAAAAAAAAAAAACAAAAAAAGAAAACAAAAATGAAAAAAAGAGTAAATGAATGAAGGTGTGTTTTTTTACCATGTCTCAAGTTTAATTCTTTATGAAAAATGAGTAATCCTAATTTGAAATGAAGATTGGCCATCTTTCTCTATCCTTCATAAAAAAAAATTATTATCCTTTGTTACCCCTGTTGAGCCTTATAAATTCTTTCAAAATAACCTTGGACAAGGATCACCCCTGAAAAGGGGGCTCGTATAAAAGATTGATTGCAACCACAATAAGTGAAGTAAAAAGAAAGAAGAATTTGAAGGAGATGCTAAAAGAAAGAAGAAGAGGAAGCAAAAGAAAAAGTAAAAGAAGGAAAATGTGATGCTGAAAGCAAAAAGAGACAATGTTGGCAATATAATTGAATTGAAAAAAAAAAGGGATGAGAAGGAGAAAAATGAAATGGAAAAATAAAAAAGTTGTGTGTGCAAGTTAAAGAAAGCAATTCTCTTGATGATGTAAGATCCTTTGTCTCATTCACCCTTAAACACTTGTTTGAGCCTTTTATACCTTTTGTTTCTTAACCCTTAAACCTTGGCCACGTTACAAGCTTTAAAAGTCCATTCTGATCAATGAGGAATTACTCTTATTTTCATAAAATATTAATCGTGAGACAAGGTATCCATACTTTCTTTTCCAAGCACTTTGCTCGAAAAAAGAAAAAAAAAGCTCGTTAGACTGAAAACTCGAAAGGGCGGTCTATGCAAAAGTTAGGGCGAGATTTGGCTTGAATGAGGATAACTTTATCGTCAGAACCATAAACTGGGGTAATTTTTTTGGGGGCAATGTCGTTCTTAAAAGGTGTATCCTTGGTTGTGTTTATTCTAGAATGCCTTACACTGGGGCAATTTTGTTCTTGAAAGGTTTACCCATGTTTGAGTTTTTGTTTTGGAATACCTTACACTGGGGCAAATTTCGATCGTGATATCCACTTGTTGAGAAAAGGTCAATCCCATTAAGATCGGAACAATCAAGATTAAGAAAACAACCCTTTTGAAATCCCTACCATCCTTTGTGTCCCTTTCCTTGTTGTCCGTATCTCGTGAAGTCAAATGCACAAGTCAAAGTTATCGAGTCAATCAAATCCTTTTTCATCACACTTCTGAATCAATGCATATCTGTTATATTATGTTTCGAGAAAGATGAACCTAGACATAATAGTATAATTTAACCATCTAATGGTAATCTTTTGATGAACAGTCCGGACCAAAAGAACTTTGAAGTTTCGATAACTGAAGGAAATGATATCCTTGTGGACAATAAAGATTGAGAGGTAGAAAGGGATATTCTGGAAGTAGCAAGCCGAAGAAGGCATTATCAAGTGAAAAAGGGATATAGGCAAGACCAATTTTGCAAAAGGTTCCATTTGAATATGAGTTTGATTAGTGAAAGCTTTTCTGAGAAGCATTTGGTTCCAAATTTTCTAAAAAGGCAGTTTTCAATAAATTTCTCGGGTCATGGCCCAATCATAAAATTTTTCGGACTCAATGGTCTACTTTTTAAGGCTAATGACTCACCTGTTTTGACTCAAGGTCCATTGCATGAAATTCTCGGGTCATGGCCCAATCATAAATTTTTTCTGACTCAATTGTCCACTTTTAAGGCTCATGGCTCACATGTTTTGACTCAAGGTCCACTGCATGAAATAGGGTCATGGCCAAATCATAAAATTTTTCTGACTCAATGGTCTATTTTTAAGGCTCATGGCTCACTTGTCCATTGCATGAAATTCTCGGGTCATGGCCCACCCATAAAATTTTTTGACTCAATGGTCTATTTTTAAGGCTCATGGCTCACTTGTCCACTGCATGAAATTCTCGGGTCATGGCCCAATCATAAAATTTTTGACTCGATGGTCTATTTTTAAGGCTCATGGCTCACTTGTTTTGGCTCCAAGCTCACATATTTTGACTCAAGCTGTACTGCATTTTATTTTTGGAGCTCCGAGGCTCACTGCGTTTTTATTTATGGGATCTGAGGCCCACTGTAATTTATTTTTCGAGCTCTGAGGCTCACTGCAAATTTATTTTTGGGATCTGAGACCCGCTGCAAAGGCTCGCTGCTAATTTTATTTCTGGGATCTAAGGCCCGCGGGAAATTTATTTTTCGAGCTCTGAGGCTCGCTAATAGTATTATATTTGGGATCTGAGGCCCGCTGCAATTTATTTTTCGAGTTCTGAGACTCACTGCAAATTTATTTTTGGGATCTGAGGCCCGCTACAAATTTATTTTTTCAAACTCTGAGGCTCACTGCTAATTTTATATTCGGGATCTGAGGCCGCTGCAAATTTATTTTTCGAGCTCTATGGCTCACTGTTAATTTTATATTTGGGACCTGAGGCCCACTGCAATTTATTTTTTCGAGCTCTGAGGCTCACTGCAAATTTACCTTTGGGATCTGAGGCCCGCTGCAAATTTATTTTTCGAGTTCTGAGGCTCACTACTAATTTTATATTTGGGATCTGAGGCCCAATGCAATTTATTTTTTTGAGCTCTAAGGCTCACTGCTAATTTTATTTTCGGGATCTGAGGCCCACTGTCATTTTGATTTTCCAAGCTCTAAAACGTAATGTTCTCCAGCCTGTTTCCCATCCCGGCCAAAATGTGAGTTCATCTTCTTTACTAGTTCCTTACTACTATCACATGAAAAACCGTTCTTTCTTCATGTATTCTGGTAATGAACAAGTAAAGAGGGGCAACTGTGAACACCCTATTTTGACCGGGTCTTTTAGTTTTCAGTAAAAATTTCAAAAAAAAATAATAAAAAAATAAAAATTGCAAAGAAAATAAAAATAATAAAAAGATTTTTCATTGGTCCAGGCCAGTTAAACCCATTTCATCCTCCTCCAACAAACTCTAGCAACCACTTTATTTTGAATTTGAATCTAATTGGCAAATCCCTTAATTTTTGCAGAAAAGGCTTGGCAGTTTGGATTCTATTTCAAATCAGTTATAGAAATTTTAATTTTGGTAGATTTTTAGGATCAAGATCAGAACGAATTCGCATTATGAAATCACAATAGGGGCAAATCCCTTAATTTTGGCAGAGAAGGCTCGGCAGTTTTGATTTTATTTCAAAATAGAGAAAAAAATTTTAATCTTGGCAGATTGTTAGGATCAAAATCAGAGCAAATTGACATTATAAAATCATGGTAGAAGCTACAGAATAGAGGGGGAGAGAAAAAAAACCAGCCTCCACAAAAAAAACCCTACATTTTCTTCTCTATCTATCATACAGTAGCCACCATTCTCCTCCATTTTAACTTGACTCCAACCTTAACAACGACAACGAATGGGAGGAAAATTTCACAACCACAACAACAGGGAGAGAAAGAAAGAAAAATAAAAAATGTCTCTGCAAGTATCTTGAACATAGAGAGAAAATACTAAGAGCAACCAATATACAGAGAGTAGAGAGATAGAAGGAGAACGAAGAGGACCTCTTGTCCCTGTCCCTGTGTTCCCACGCGCGCCTACCACCGCCTCTGCCGTAGACCACTACATCGCCTTCCTTCCAGCCGCACACCGCCGCTTCAAGTGGCCGCTCCAAGCAGGACTACTTCCGCGAGCCGTTGTGCCGCCAACCGCAGCCACCACCCTCACTCTGTCCGGATCTGGATTCGGATCTCTTCTCAGTAAAAGACCAATTCCCGACATCGCCTCGCTCCGCGATCTGTGCCGCCGCTCCGAGACGAAAATGTCGCTGCTCTGAGTTTCGTTGGTTCCTCCGTCACACCACCGGCCTCCGCTTCTTTCCTCCGTTCACACGCAGGTGAATGGTCAAGTGGCTCTTGGTTACCTCTATACTCTGTTCTGCAACGTTACTTTTGTTTTAGCTTGATGTGCTGATACAATGTATTAGTCTTAGCAGGTTTTAAAAAAGGGAAAAAAAATATATCTTTTCTTTTGTGATTTTCTTGTGAAATATTTATTTTTAAAACAGATAAATAGAATGATATAAAAATGAAATACTGAAAAATAATTTTGGGATTGCTTTATGAGTGGTTTCACACTCAATTTCTTAGATGCGGGATAGCTCTGTGGCGTATCTGCCATGTTCTATCTCGCTTAGGAGTTTTTTTCGATTAAAAAAAAAATAAATATATAAAAACCTCTTTTAAACTAAAAAAAACATTTTTCATAAAATTAAAATCAACCAACAAATAAAATATTTTCTATAAAAACTACGTGGCTTAGAGTTTCACAATCGAAGCAGGGAATACGTAGGAGCGTGATTAATCATCTCGTCAAGCCAAAATTTTATTTTATTTTCTTTATTTTTGAGTTCCTTTTAATGTAGTTTAATCAAAATAATTGAATTAGTCTTATTTAGGGATGCCCTGTGGACTTGCCACGTTCAATCCCTTAGAATTAAGGTTGCTATGGGGATTTGCGCCACATTCAACCTTGTCTAGGACTTGTCCACATTTAACAATTAAAAGCAAAGATAATTAAAATTAGAAAACCATGAAATTAAATCTGATTTTCACATTTTTACTTTATTAAATAGTATATTATTATTATATTTTTTTTTAATATTATTTTGGGATTGCTTTATGAAAAGTTTCATGTTCAACCTCTTAGGTTCAAGGTTGCCATATGGACTTATGTGCCATGTTCAACCTCTTTAGTGTAAATATTAATTATTAATCTCTTTATTCGTGAAATAACTTTTGGGGTAAAATAAATAATTTAAAAGTTATTAATTTTGCACAATTAATCCACGGTACCATTCGTAGGATTGGCGATGTAGGGTGCTTAACACCGTCCCTACTCGTAACCGACTCCCGAACTCAACTTGGTTTCAAAGACCATTTTTTAAAGGTTTTCCAATTTTTCCTAAATTAAATAAAATTGGTGGCGACTCTACATTTTTTCTTAAAATCTCTTTTTATCACCGTCTCTGCCGCAATTTTTGGTTGTGACAGATGGCGACTCCACTAGGGACCTTTTTTAAGAGAGTCGTGCCTTTTATAATTAATTGTTCAAACTTTAGTAAATTTTAACTTATTTGTTTTACCCCCTTTATTTTATTTTATTTTTTTAAAAAAAAAAGGATATAAATATATGAAAAAAAAATACTCCATCTATTTTTTAAAAAATAACTTAGTTTTGTTTTCTTTATCTTATTTTAATTTTTCCTTAATGTTCATATTTTACCTTATTTGGTTATTTGATATACTCCATTGATGATATCTTCGTTTAATACCTCAACCCTAAGGTAGATGTCCCCTAGTTTGTGTATATATATTTGGCTTTGTCTTGTAAGGTATGTCGTAGTTTTTAAGGCTATATAGGTTTTGATGCTCCCTCCACACACTGTACTGTCACTTGCTGCACACACTTTTTAGCTCTATACCCGAGCTTGTGGATAAATTTGGATTAGGCGGTGCCTCAGCATTGTCATTGAACGACCTAGTGCCACTCTGATATTTGATGAGTCATCACTCAGATTGTTACTGGTATCATGGACTAGTCATCCTGTGAGGGTTTATCCCTACTTGTCGCTAGGGTCATGAGTCGGGTCCTTACCCTTCGAGACAGGGGCAATCTGGGGATCACTACCTTTAGAATTCTAGATTCACCCTGAAATTTTCACTAATAGTTCAACTTAGTGGTCAATCCCCTTTGAGTCATGACCCTTTACGGCAATGTGGACCATTTCAGGACACAGAGAGCATTTTTCCCTCTATCCTACATGTTCTTGCACCTATAAAAAAAAGGGATGTATGGTCAACTTTTTTAAAAAAAAATAAAAATAAAAATTTGATTTCATGTTTCTTTTTTGTTCCCATAAATTTCCCCTTCAAAAAAAAACTTGTTTCATGTATCTCATGCATTTTTAAACTTTAAATAAAAAAGACTCACGACATGCACAAACTTGCATTTTTCTTTCCAAACATGCCATGCATTATTTTTATTCTTGTTATTTCTTAAAAAAAAATCAAAAAAAGAAGCTTAATTGAAAATATTTTGAGAAAAAAAGGATTCATTTCAAGCAAAAATATATATATATCTGCGTCTCACCTTAACATAAGTTTTGCATCTAAGAAAAAGTAGGGACGATGATTTTATCTATTTTAATCCCAAGAATGACTTTCTCACAGAAGAAAAGTTGAATCATTGCGCGTCCCAAAAAAGAAGTCACCAATCAAACTCGTGTTCACAACACTAGAGCTAGAATGGCAGCTAGCAATCATGAAGCGGGAAGGAATCTGTGTTTGGAAATGGATGGAATGAGAGGAAGAATAGATGAGATGAATGATACCCAAGCAAGACTAGAAGCAATATTGCAGGATATGAGGGAGTCACTAAGTTTGCTTAGTACAAATAGAAGTGCAAATGAAGCTGGTCCATATAAGACTTCACAACAAACCTCTTCCATGGTAACAACACCAATTTTCTCAAGCATAAGTACAAGCTTTACTCAGGGGTTGCCTTACCAACAGCAGTCGCATTGCACAACGCCAATAGTAATTCCCATCGGAGAAGGATATCAATCTTTGGAAAATGCCTATCACAAAACTCCTGGATATGTAGGACTCACCTGGAAACAACCTCGTGTGTCCATTCTCAAGGACAAAAGGGAGGAGGAATGGATGGAGAAAGTGGAAAAGGAGATCAAGGCAATTAGAGGTTCTAGTGCTTATGGCTCCCTCAAAATAGAGGAACTGTGTCCTGCCACGGAAGTCATGATCCCCAAGGATTTTAAGGTTCCCGATTTTTCCAAGTATGACGGAAGCGGGAATCCACGATTTCACTTAATCAGCTATGCCACCAAAATGGCAATTTGGTCTAAGGATGACAGATTCCTCATCAGTTTTTTCCATGAAAGTTTGACGGGTCTCGCATTAGAATGGTATCTTCAATTAGATCATTCTAAGATCTCGAGGTGGACTGAATTGGCCGATATGTTCATGGATCAATACAAGTACAACTGGATGCGGCTCCCACCCGTGAACAACTTATTGTGATGCAAAAAAGAGACGAGGAATCCTTCAAGCAGTATGCACCAATATGGAGAAGTTTGGCAGCACAAGTTCAACCCCCCTGGACATTATCTGAGACGTGCTCGTATTTTTTAGGAACTCTGGGAGCACCCTTTATATGGGCAATGGCAGGAGTTGCTTATAAAGATTTTTCAGATTTGACCTCTGCAGGGGAGAGAATTGAAATTTTGGCTAAAGCTGGGAAGCTGCCGGTTGATGATGCAGAAGGTAGAGAGCCGAAAAAAGTGGTTGACCCAAGGAAGAAGGAAGCTGAGGCAAATCACATACAACACCAAGAAACCACCATTCCCCAACATTCGTTCATTATATAAAGCCAAGTTCATCTTGAGAAATCATCAAGTAACAAAATACTTATACCGTGAGGTAGACCTGACATGACTCAAACATCAAACATCTAAATGAACAAGATCAAAAGGAGAGTTTGCCTTACTATGAACCTTCCTTGAAAAGAAAGCCCTAACATGTTTACCAAGCTGACACAACTCACTCCAAAGGTTGCAAGTCACAGAGATGAGGGACCATTTTCTTCAACTTATTAAGATTTGGATGACCAAGACGACAATGAAGGAGACTTGGGGGATCTGAAACAGTGCAGGCAACATGAGATGGATGTGTAAAATAGCAGAAACCATGTGATTCACATCTTGCGCCAATCATCTGTCTCATACTACGATCTTATAAAGAGAAGAATGATCAGTTAAGGTTATGGAAGATTTAAGAGTGTAAGTTGACTAACAAAAACCAAATTAAAAGGATGACCAGGTATAAAAATAACAAAACTTAAAGGCATGGGAGGAAGATGAGTGCCTTAACCTATGCCATTGGCTTTGACCTTGGAACCATTGGCAAGAGTGATGTGTTGTGGTGTTGTTAGGCCTTAGTATGGATAGGCCTTAGTAGAAGTTAGGAATAATTGATTTGCTGATAGGATTTGTTAGAGAAATCAGTTAGCTAATTGTTAGGGGTTTGTTAGGGGGTTTGCCTATAAATAAGGCTACTAATAAGGTAGGAAGGCAGTCTTGGTAATCATTGATTTGTGACTGGGTTAATCCTAGTGTGAAAGGAGAGTGCTCCTTTGGGGGTATACTTGTATACCTTGTTCTTTGTGTTGTTTTCATTTTTACTATCAATAAAGAAGTGTTTTAGTCTTTCTTTTTGCTGCTGTGAGTTTCTTTCTTGAGAGTTAGGCTCTGTTCTTCATATCAGGAAGAGAGGTTCCTAACAAATTGGTTCGACCTGCCGGATACGTTTCGCAAAGGAGAAGATGGCCAGCAAACAAGAAGTGAAATGGCCGGAGTTGAAGGCTACCGTGGAGGACATTAAACAGCTGTTGCGGGAGATGATCACCGAGAAGACAGCTTCCGTTAAGGGGGCTAAGACGGTTAAAAAGAAGGTGGAGTTGCTGCATTTTACGGGGACAGACCCGGTTGGGTGGATTGCTAAGGCTGAGAAATTCTTCGAGGTGCAAGAAATACCTTTGTTCCATAAGTTGCAGTGGGCGTTCATGAGAATGGAAGGTGCTGCAATGCATTGGTTCTATTCTTGGAGCCAAGAGGATCCAGATCAAAGTTGGGAAGCATTCTCCATGGCTTTGATTAGAAGGTTTGAAGTACAGAAGGAGAATGTGGTGATGACTGTTAATGGCGGGGGAGAAGCACACCAGAATGATTTAGTGACTGTGACAGAAAGAATCATGCATGTGGTGGCGGAAAAGATGGAGATGATAGCAGGGAAAAGTCTCGGTGAAGGGATAGTGGGAGGAAGGAGCAACAAGGGGGCAATGGTGATAGAAGGACGAAGGGAGCAAGCGGTTCTTGGCGGCCCACCCCCTCCGCCGGAGCCGTCGGGTACCGATCTGCTTGTGGCGGCCAAGGTGTTCCAACCAGCTCCAAGCCCTCAAAGACCGATGGCACTTATACCACGGTTGGAGCCACCAGAACCTCGGAAAGCAGGCACACCTGCGACGACCCCTCCATAGCCAAAGCCGCCGGTCACCGCTCCACTTATGACAGTTGATGGGTCATTACTGACGGAAGCACCCTGGACGCTTGCCATGGACAACTCGAGTCACTGGTTTTCTGGCCACTTGCAACGGCCCTGCCCGAGCCGGAGCCGCCAGAACCAGACCCACCTGCGACGGTCCAGAATTCGGCCAAGCCGCCCCCACCACCGAAGCCTCCAGATGCAACGTTTTCCGACGAACCGCCATGGTGTAGGGTTGGAAAGGAACGCCGGGTTGAAACCGTATTGTCGCTGTGTGTACGCACCGTGAGAAAGAAGGAGTCAGGTGCGGAAGCAAGGTGGGAAGGCAGTCAGCTAAACACACTGGTTAACCTAATGGGCCAGGCCCAACTCATTGAAAGAAGGCAGTGTTAAAAAAAGAAAGGTTGGGGGTGCATGGGTTGCTGAATGTTCACTGAATGTTGGGCCCATTTATCAGAGTTTTTTTTCTATATTGGACCAAAACCCAAAGCCTTAGAAAATGCTGAAGAGATTGAAGTGGTCCAAAAGGATCCGGGGCAGGAAAATTTGGTTCTTTCCATGGGAATTGACGAAGAACAACAATGGGACCCTGGTGGGCAGCTTCGTATGACAGCAGCAGATGGATGTGGATCATCATGCTTCAAGTTATGGGACCCCGGTGGATGTTTCAACCTTGAGGACAAGGTTGTTTCAAGGGTCGGTAGTATTGTTAGGCCTTAGTATGGATAGGCCTTAGTAGAAGTTAGGAGGCCTTAGTAGAAGTTAGGAATAATTGATTTGCTGATAGGATTTGTTAGAGAAATCAGTTAGCTAATTGTTAGGGGTTTGTTAGGGGGTTTGCCTTAGTAGAAGTTAGGAATAATTGATTTGCTGATAGGATTTGTTAGAGAAATCAGTTAGCTAATTGTTAGGGGTTTATTAGGGGGTTTGCCTATAAATAAGGCTACTAATAAGGTAGGAAGGCAGTCTTGGTAATCATTGATTTGTGACTGGGTTAATCCTAGTGTGAAAGGAGAGTGCTCCTTTGGGGGTATACTTGTATACCTTGTTCTTTGTGTTGTTTTCATTTTTACTATCAATAAAGAAGTGTTTTAGTCTTTCTTTTTGCTGCTGTGAGTTTCTTTCTTGAGAGTTAGGCTCTGTTCTTCATATCAGGAAGAGAGGTTCCTAACAGGTGTGCTGTTTTAGGATGTGACAAATTTGAGGAAACAGAGGAGTTACCATTTATATGAACAACAGCACCAGAATCCAAAATCCATGATCCGACGACAGGCGAGGAATGAGAGAGACAAGCTGTAGAATTACTATAACAAGTTACAATGGCTGACTTTTCATGGAATCGAATCAAGGAATAACACATTTATCCTAGGGGTGTCCCATATGTTTGCAATAAGAGCGTGGTGGCCTCCGATTGCTTGGTGTGGGAGCAACGGAAATGGCACTGGATGTGGCTGACGTGGAAGGCATGGGACCAAAGTCGGGTTAGGTGAGGGGGCAACGAGATAGTGAGTGACAAAGAAGGTGGTAGGAGAGGCGCTGACGACCAGGATGGCACGGGCAGCGGGTCGAATGGAGATCAGGAGGGCAGCACGTGGCTCGCACGCATCAACGAAAGTTTATGCTAGCGATGACGCGTGACTAGACAATAGTGACGGCAATCGGTGGGACAGTCGATCTGAAGGTTCTGAGGCTAGGGCCGATGAACAAGCCTCACAGTGGCTGGACATTGGGACTGCTAGGACAAGTAGGGTTTCTCAAAACTACAGGACGTGGGCTCTAATATCAACCTGAGAAAACTTAATTTTGGACTAAATTGCTTAAGAAATCAACTCCCAACCTTTGAATTTATATTAACATGAATACAAAACTGAATCCCTTAATTTTAGGGATTTAATAAGCTAATTACAGTTGTTTCCTAATATACACATAGTACATACATAGCTAATCAAATATAATCTCAACAAGTAAAAAGGTTCAACATTAA
Organism: Sophora flavescens; assembly: GCA_030762895.1. NCBI lineage: Eukaryota > Viridiplantae > Streptophyta > Magnoliopsida > Fabales > Fabaceae > Sophora > Sophora flavescens. Next base: position 99,141,174 of record CM061069.1, on the reverse strand, counting down.
AAACAACGGTTAAAACATAAATATCAGTTTAGATTGAAAACAAATATTACTCATGCAAAAATACTGAATCATGCTATTTCAAAAGTAGATTCCTGGTGAAAGGAGGCAAAAAAAGGAGAAAAACGACTGGAAGTCTGGAACAATATTAGGGGTGTGTTTGATACGCATTAAAGCACAAGATAGCACAAGACAAGCAGGACAGCACAGTACAACCCCTCGAGTCACAGGACAACTTTTTGTCATGTACATCGTTTGATAGATAACGGACAACACAAGTAAAATAATATTAATTTTACTATGATACCCTTTGTAATATATATTAATATATAATATTATTAATATATGTAAGTATTAAGTAATATATAATATATTTTTATAATATATAGTATATATGATAATATATTATTACTATCATAATACTATTATATATATTATTAATATGTATTATATATAACATTAACGTTTGAAAAAAATTAAATAACGTGGGGTGGGGAGAGAGAGAGGAGAGATGGAGAGAGAGGGGGGAGGAGAGAGAGAGAGGGAGAGAGAGGGAGAGAGGGAGATGGAGGAGAGAGCGGGGGAGATGTAAGGATAATTTTGTCTTTTTTTAGTAGTCTATCCATAGGACAAAAAGTTGTCCCATGACTTGGTGGGGGACAAAATTTTGGGTTTTTGTCCTGTCCTCTGACAATTTTTCAAATCAAACAGGGGACAATTTTGTGTTGTCCAGTCCCCTGAATTTTTGCAAATCAAACACTCCCTAGTTGTTACCGAGGCAACATGGATGCCTTCTAATGGACCAGAAACTTCAAAAACAATTAAATCTAAAAGCATAACTGCATAAGCATTAAGTTAACCTATGAGCTATGACAAGAGGACACAAGGAAATCTATAGATACAAAAAGATTAGAAATATAGGTAAATAATAACAACTGATGGTTTTGACTGTCACCTACATGAGAAAACATTAAAACTTGATCAATAACAATTGCATTTAAAACATCAGTTGGCATAACATATAACAGAACAATAAATTGTATAAATTTACCTCTTGGCGTCTAGGAACCCAGTTATTAGCACGCAAATCTATAACATCATGAATCATGAACTTAAGCCGGGTTACAAGATGGAGGTTCGTCCTCAGTTCTTTCAATCGGCTAAAGTGCATATCATTTATACGCCAGGATTTAGGACTTTCATCAAGCTGCTTGCCAACAGCCTTGAAAAATTGACATATGGCTTCAACATTTTCCTCAGCTGGACAAGACATGCTGTCTGGGGCACTTAAAAGTACCTGACCAAAATAAAAAACCATATTATAAGTGGATACTCCCAAACCAACATGAACTATCATGTAACAGTACAGTCTTAATTTCTCTTAGAACCTGAACAATCGCATGGACAAGCTTTTCAGTAACCATCTTCTGCTTCCACAGCTCCCCAATTAAACAGATATTTCCAAGGGTATGAAGCTTGACCAGTCTTTCCTTGTTCGTGCGCTCCAACTTCTGCTCAGGGGCAGTCATTTGTTTTACTTCTTCCCTCAGATTATCCACACCTTCAAAAGCCTCCCGGCATATATTCAAGAGTACTCTCTTAAAAGTGATTTCTTTCCCACCAGGTTCTTCAGATGGGGAAGGAGGCAGCTTTTCATTAAGATCAGAACACAGCTGAGCATACATGGGGCAAAATCTTGGTTCTACAACAGCCTTACTAAATATAAGTGAAACGACCCCCTGCATTCACAAAGCAAACCAATTCAATTTAGAACAAGATATTAACAAAAATAGATTGACAATAGCAATTGAAGATTAACCTTCAATATGTCAGCTGAAGTAATGCCAGAATCGATCAACTGACCCTTCAGAAAATCATACTTCATAGGAGTCAACCTATGTAGTATTCTGTATAAAAGTAGACAGCAGCATATGAATAGCATGAACCACACAATTCAAAAGGCCCTCAACAGAGTAACATGAGGGGGGGAAATTCTGACTTATTCAGCACCAGAAATATTTTGTCAAAAATATTGACTTGTTCATTACTTTTCACAGAAATCAACCACACAAACCAGTTAAATGGACACTCATATCTAATTGTTACTCAAAGCAAAACTCAAAAGTATTACAAATCTTACCCTTTCACAGTCTTCAAGACACGAACCTTTTCAAAGAGACTCCCCCTTCTATCTGACCATGGAACCTCAGCCTTGACAAGAGTAGGAGTATATCGTCCCAGATTAATAGAGAAGCAGATTTATAGATAAGATAAAAAAACAAAAAATGCCACATTTCATAGGTAAGCCTTGGAGAATTATAAAAACCATCATGCGATCTAATAAACTTACTTGCATAAATATGACAATAATTTTACATCAATTGATCAAGTTATTCTAATAATGCCAAACACAAGTTGTCATCATCATCATTTACATGCCTAAGCAGGAATAAGCCAGACTTTAAAGGAAAATAATAGAATATCAAAGCCCATGGTAATTGCAATTACTATACCTAAAAAGTTTCCCCAAAGCAAGCCTACAAACACCAACTGCAAACTATGATGCACAGATACGATACGAGTATCGGATACGATACGTATCCGATACGTCGATACGTCTTTTCCTAAAAAATATAGGATACGATACATTTGGGATACATATTTAAATATATATAAAAAATTCACATAATATATATAATAATGATGCATAGTAGCGTATAAATACCTAGAGGTCCCAGTCATTGGATAAGTTTCAATTTGAAACTTTCAAATTTCAATACCTAGTTGGTGATTTCAATTTGAAATTTCAATATCTAGCTGAACCTTTAAAGAAGAAAGACGAGCCGAATCTTTTAAAAAAATAATAGCAAAGTGAAAGTTTGAAGATACAATAAAAGAAAGACATCAAATGATATAAGTGAAGAAAATGCATAGGTATTAGGAGCTGGATCTTAAATTGCATTTGTTGCAATGAAAGAGTGGGAGTTGAAGTTTCAACTCTCAAATCTAAAGTCATGATGGCTAAGAGGTGAATAGTCACTTTCATTTAAATGTACCCGAGCCCCCATTTGAACGTATCGGAGTGTGTCAACGGAGTATCGGAGCGTGTCGGTGGAGTATCGGGATTTTTTCTTTTTTTCTTTTTTAAAAAGACGTGTTCGATACTCTTTCGACACGTATCGATGGAGTATCGGAGAGTATCGGTATCGGATACGGAATACATTTTGGAGTATCGGTGCTTCATAGACTGCAAATAAACAAATCAATTGTAAATCTAAAATGTTCATTGAACACATAGATAATAGGACATGGCGGCTACATTTATTGTTTTCTCGACAAACTCCAAACTTCCAAATCTGGTCTCGAGAACCTCATATTTGAATCACAGCCCTCAGATCGCCTAGAAAGCAAAATCGTGCCGCCTGAAGCCTATCCACTGCCGCTGGAAGCTCGCTGCCACAGTCCACACGTGTTGGCAAGTGAGGGAGTGTGAAACAGTCTCACCACTGTTCTTCCACAGAACACTCGAAATCACCTTTAGAAGTCATACCAGGACTTTTAAACCCCAACCATGGTCGTTTTGAGGACTTTCCAGTTGTGGGTATCTCGGTTTCCGTGTTTCTTCAGGGTGTTTTGTTACATATATAGTTGACCCCAAGACCTCAAGATGCAGTGCAACCTGATTGTCACATATAAGCTCCATTGGTTGTGGTTCACAAAATTTCAACTCTTTAGGTAATTGCTTTAACCATGAGTTCACAAGTTGCTGTGGTCATGACTCAATACTCACCTTTTGCACTTGACAACTATCGTTTGGTTCTTGCATTTCCAATATATCAGGTCTCCTCTAAGGACACAATAACCTGAAGTAGAACATCTATCAGAGGGAGAACCTACCCAAACAACATCTATATAACCACAAATCTCCACATGCCACTTATCTTCATACAGTGAGCCTCATCCAGGTGATCCTTTAATCTACCGGAGTATTCGAATAATATCCCATAGTTGCAGAGAGAGTCACATGGAGAATCAATAAACAGACTGACCACACTCATAAAAGAGATATCAACTGTAGTTACTATAAGCTAATTCAATTTGCCTACCAACCTTCGAGAAAGTCCATGATCTGTTATTGGCTCCCCCAATCCTAGTAGAAGCTTCACATTGAGATCCATGGGCGTATCATTGGGTTTGCATCCTAACTTCCTAATTTCCTCCAAGATGTCGGGGGTGTATTTCCTCTAGGAGATAGAAATACCATGTCTAGATTGTGCCACCTCAATCCCTAGGAAATAACAGACTTGCCTAGGTCCTTAGTTTGAAAATACATGAGTCAGTGTTGTTTTAATTATTCAATGTCAACATGGTCATTCTCAATAACAACAATGTCATCCACATAAACCACAAGGTAGATGCATTGATTGAACGATTGATGTCGTTACAGAACAGAATGATCGACGTCACTGCAAATGATACCAAAGGCTTGAACAACTACGCTAAATAGACCAAAGCAAGCTCTAGGAGACTGTTTTAGGCCATCAATGATTTATGGAGTTTGCACACCAATCTAGACTCCACATGAGCAACAAAATCAGGCAATTGCTACAATTTCACATCCTCCTGTAAATCACCATGTGAGAAGGCATTCTTGATGTCCAATTGATAAAGAGGCAATCTTAGCAACCGGAGAAAACATGATGCTATACTCTAGTCCAAACATTTGAGTATAACCCTCGCCAATTAAATGAGTCTTCAATCAGTCAACAAAACCATCAGGACCCACTTTAACTACAACCACCCATCTACAATCAACAACAGATTTTCCCAGTGGTTTAGGAACTAGATCCTATGTGCCATTAGAGAGTAAAGCAGACATCTCATCTATCATCATTTAGCGCCGACCTGGATGGGATATTGTTTCACTTGTGGTTTTGGCGATGGAATCTGTTAGAATAATTGGACCTAACTTCATTCTAAAAGCTAGCTCATAGAGGGAGGGATGCCCAGGACTGGACATTTGTCGGTGACCCAACATTGTGGGAGGCTCAGATACCATGTAACCTTGCTTGGAAAGGATGCCCGAACATGTTTTCCAAGCTGACATGCCTCACACTCCAATGACTGTAGGTTAGAGAGATGAGGGACCATTTTCTTTAATTTATTCAAACTCGGGTGACCCAAATGACGATGAAGAAGACTGGATGACTCTGTGGCAGCACATATTGTGGAGGATGGAGGTTGTAAGTAGTAGAGACCTCATGACTCAGATCTTGCTCCAATCATCTTCCCCGTACTCCGGTCCTGGATAGAAAAGGAAGTAGAAGTGAAGGTTATGGAACAATTAAGAGATCGAGTAAGTTGACTGATAGAAATTAAATTAAAAGGACATCCAGGTATAAATAAGACTGAATTAAAAGACAGAGAGGGAAGAGGTGAGGCTTGACCAATACCAGTAGCTTGTGTTTTAGAGCCATTAGCAAGGGTGATGTGGTGTGGTGTTTTGGTAGAAGATAAAGTAGAAAAGAGAGAAGAATTACCGGTTATATGGTCAGAAGCACCAGAATCCAAAATCCCGGAACCAACAGGAGATGAATGAGAGAAACAAACCGTAGAATTACCAATATGAGCTATAGTTGCTGAAGATGAGGCTTGTTGGGCTGCCTTAAGCTGAAGGTACTCCTTATATTCATCAACTGAAAAACTATTCTGAATGCCACTTTTCTGATTATCATACCCAATCTCAAATTTCTGATCGTTGGAATGCATGACATTGGCTGACTTTTCCGGGAAACTATGCAAAGAATAACACTTGTCTTGGGTATGACCCACACGCTTGCAATAAGAGCACTGAGGACGATCACCTCTACCGCGACCACCTCTTCCACCACGCTCACGACCTCGTCCTCCACGGTGTGCCGAATTTGAAACAAAGGCTGAGGACTCGGAAGCTGTCTGGGAGCCAATCTCGGATGTCTCCATTGGTGACGGAACTCGTAGAAGACGATCAATGAGCTCCTCCACCGTGGGGATGTTAGGATTAGTTAGAGCTTGAATCCGAACATATTCAAAGTCCTTATGTAAACCATGAAGAACAAAGACCATATACATATTATCAAGTTTTGCTAGTACCTTCATAAGATCATCACCTGTTATAATGCGCTTAATGTCATCAATAACGGACTGTGCTTTATTCAGATAAGAGGGAAGATCATGATCTGTCATCTGAAGAGTGGCCAAATTGTGGATAGAGGCATAGAGGCATTGTAGGTCATTGGAATAGACATTTTGAGCTGTCTTCCATATTTCATAACAAGTTTTGTACGGGTGAAAGTGTGCCATCAACTTCGGATCAATAGACTGCCATAAAAGAGAGACCAACTGATAATCTGCCCTTTTCCATTCATCACGAATTTTCTCATCAATCTAAGCTTCCTTCTTGGTGAGATGTTCATAAAGCCCTTGACCTAAAAACCAAACTTCAACCGCATTGTACCAAACCACAAAATTCTTGCCATTGAGTTTTTCCGATGTGATAATGGGACTTCCAGATAAGGCAAAAGAGATGAGACCCTTCCCTGTAGACCCAGTACCAGCACTAGATTCAGCAGCGGTCGAAACAGTGGCGTTAGGGGACGAATCAAAGGACGTGATGAGAGGAGCAAAAGCCAAACTGACCAAAGTTCACTTTTGACCCTCCAAACAGAGGCAGAGGACGCCGGAAAAGCGATCGGAATAAGCCGGAGGACGAACGGACGCGTGAAGGGCGGCGCGTGGACCCCACGAACTCGGAGAAGCAGCGAACGTTGGAGGCACGTGAAGCGCGTGTCGCGGCGTACGGAGATGGGTCTTCACGGAAAACGATCGCCGGTCGTTTCTGAGATGTCCGGTCACCTTACTTTGGTGATTGGAGATAATCGCCGGAGATGGTCGCCGGAAAACGTGCTTCAGAGAACTGTTTCGTGACCAGATTGAAGCTAGCTCTAGACACCAAGCTGACATGCCTCACACTCCAATGACTGTAGGTTAGAGAGATGAGGGACCATTTTCTTTAATTTATTCAAACTCGGGTGACCCAAACGACGATGAAGAAGACCGGACGACTCTGTGGCAGCACATATTGTGGAGGATGGAGGTTGTGAGTAGTAGAGACCTCGTGACTCAGAATCAAAAGACAGATTTGAAACAAATGTGTAATTTTGTGAAGAAAGGCAGTCATAACTCAAAAAAAACATAAAGAGGATGAGAGTTGCAAGTGAACTGTATACTTTTTCGAAGAGCAATAGGTGGACTATTTGAGACAGACACCAGAGCAAAGGGACCGACCGCCAAAGGCAGTGAGTCGTCAAGGCTTAGTGAACAACATGGATTGCCTTCTAATGGACCAAAAACTTCCAACAAAAATGACAGCCTTTAGTTAAATCTAAAAAGAGTAAGCATGAGTAAACCTACGACAAAGATGACAAACAAGAAAATCTATAGAAAGATAAATTTAGAAATATAGACACATAATCCAGCAGCCATCAGTTCACAATGCAAATAAATGTGATTAGTAATTTAGTATGAAGCTCAAATCAATGTTAAAAATTATAAAATTTATTATAATTTAATTATTAAAAAATTTGTTGCTCCAGAAAGAGTTAACAGAACTAAAAAAAACAACCATTTAAACATCAAGAGCAAATGTCAATTACCTCTATGAGCTGTAAAAGCTGATCTCTTGTATATCGCACACACTCATGATCCTCAAACCGTGAATCTCCAGCCTACAAAACCATAAGCATTCATATACAAATATCTTAACATAGGACAAAGCTAAACAATCACCATACAAGCATATACATCACAAAAAACAAGACAAGCGAGGTTGATGGATATAGACAGAAAAGATTAGTAATTTAGTATGACGCTCAAAATCAACAATAAAAGAATAAAATTTAATTTAATTTAAGAAAAACATTGTTTTTTTAGCGAGTGTTTAGAGAATTAAAAACTAGATTTAAACATCAAGAGCAAATGACAATAACCTCATTAAGTTGTAAAAGCTGATCTCTAGTATAACGCACACGCTCATCACCAGCAAACCATGAATCTCCAGCCTATAAAACCATAAGCATTCAGATGTAAATTTATTAATATAGACCACATTATAACAATCAGTCAATCATACATCACAAAAGAACAAGACAAGTGAGGTTGATGGATATACAAAGAAAAAATTATAGATTGATAAAATTAAGAAAGAGACAGATAAAATGAGTTAGTATGAAGCTCAAAATCAATGTTAAGAAGATCGGCAGATGAAGCGGTGGTGCAGAAAAGGGATGATAGTGAAAGATGATACAGGTCCTAGGACTCACATCTTGCACCAATCACCAGTCATGTACTGTGATCGTTGACAACAACAGATGGGAAAGGGCTTGCTTTTTGTTATTGTTATATTGACTCAGTAAGAAACTAAGAATCCTAGCACTTGTTCTCTTGCTTTGAATGGGAAGCATTCTCTTGCTAAATAACAGGGAGGGCTGTAATACCATCTCAGAATGCTTGTACGGATGCTCAATGTAAGTGGCTGCTAACTTCTTGCCCTCAAGGTTCCATGTCAGATTCTAATTGCCTCTCAAGGTTCCATGTCAGATTCTAATATTCTGCTTCAGTGCAGACTTCTAAGACATCCTCCGTTTAGTGTTCTCAAATACATGCTCTCTCATTTATTTTCGGGTGTCTATGTTGATCACTTCATTGTGAGCTTGCAAAGCATCACATTGTAACTTTCCACCCTAGTTTGAAAGGAAAAAAAAAAGTGTATAACCTTTTTCTCTTATTCACTCTAATATTTGGAGTCCAGCCAAAATTTCTAATGACACCACTTGAGCTAAGTGGTTTGTTTCTTTTATTGATGATTACACTAGAGTCGCCTAGATTTTCTAAATGAAAGATAAATATGAAGCTTCTCAACTTTTCATAAATTTCTATCACAAAATTGAGACTCAATTCGGTGTTACAGTTAAAATGTCTTTGTTCTGGTGATGGCAAAGAGTATGCTAACCAAATTCGTTCAAATTTCTTTACAGGAAATGAGTTTGTTTATGAGTTTACATGTCAACATACACCCTAACAAAATGATATTGTTGTGGAGGGAAATCGCCATTTGTTAGAGGTAACAAGATCTTTGTTATTCCAAATGTTCGTTCCCAATTGATATTGGGGAAGCAATGTCAATTACAGCCTACTTGATAAAAAGACTTTCATGTTCCAACTAGTATTCCTGACAATAAAACTCCTATACAGGTGATGATGCCATTCGTTTTTCCCTCTATACCAATTATGAGAAGTCTTCAACCTCTGATATATATATATATATATATATATATAGTCTACCTCTAATTTCAATATAGAAAATAAGATAACAGTGAGGTGGCAGGGAGTAGTTGTTGAATGCAGTCACCGTAGCTATCCTAAATTTTTTGAAAAATCAAGTTTTTTACCTATAACTTTTTAAAAGTATATAAATATTTTTACTTTGACCCATATCAATGATGTATTTGGACTCCTAACAGAAATCTTCTCGCTCCACCACTGATAATACATTGATGGCGTCAGTATAATCATTTATCCTATGTTTGCTTTGAGGGGAAAGAAGAGGGAAAAAATTAAAAATCTCCTTTGGTTGACAAAAGAAAAGGGAAGAAAAAAAAATTTGTGATGCCCACATGAAAAAAAAGGTAATCCACCCCAATTGGAAAATAACTACACAAACCAAACAAAACAAAAATGTTCAAGGCTGTGTTTGGATGCATGGAGTGGAGTGATTAGTAATAGAGTGGGATGTAAAAATATAATAACCATTATTTGGGAGTTTCTTCGTTGATGGGAGATGGTTAAGAATGGCAAGCTAAGTCACTCCATCCCACCCAAACCAAAACATAGCCTAAGTCAGATTGCTAGCTCTGAAAAACTTTTACTTTGAAGCATTGCGTGAATGGGTTAACACTATAAAGTAGAAGATTTATCAAAAACCCCTCAAACAGTAGCTATATGAAATACGGAGGAAAGAAACATTAACAGAACAACAATGTTGCTGAACGCATCTCTGAAATTTTTTTCCTTTGAAGCATTGCGTGAATGGGTTAACTCACTATAGAGGAAGTAGAAGATTTATCAAAAACCCCTCAAACAGTAGCTATATGAAATACGGAGGAATGAAACTTTAACATAACAACAGTTACCGGTGTGCGGGAGATCCCAGGAAAGGGAAGCATGCTTCCGGTTGAGCTGACACGAGGACGCCTCAAGCTCATTCGCGTCGATAACATGCCCTGAGCTGAAAGAGAGATAGAGCTTAGAGATTAGAGGGATGCTTCTCTCTCTTCTGCGGAATGCGAAGACCTTAAATTACCGCGCTGCACGAGTGTTATGCCTAATTTCAAACAGTAGTGTTATTTGTACATCTTGTCTCGGACACCTCCAACAAGATCTTCTTTAATTCCGTACAAATAACGTGATTTCTTTATGTATAAATATTTGGTTAATTCAGTTTTTTACATGGTTAATGGGTCATCTAAAACTTATTTTTCCTAATTATGTAAATATTTGATTAATTACATACAAATATCTGATTAATTCGATTCTTTATAAGATTAATGAATTATCACGAATTAACCAAATATTTGCACGTGATTAACGAAGGTGATCCAAATGGATCTTCAAAAAACATTTCTCAATTTCAAATTCCAAAATTTCATAGTTTAGTAAAATCAGCTACTAAGTTAGCTTATAGCTGATATAGCTGATAAGCTAATTTTTAGCCAATAGCTTATACTCTCTCCGATCCTTATTATAAGAAATAAATTGGTTTTTTTTTTTTTTCAAAATATAAGAAACATGCATCAATTTTGACACATATTAAATATTAATTTCCAATTTTACCCTTATTTATTATAGGATTTATATTTACGAGATAATATCAACTTTCCATACAAGTGGAACATTAACTAAGATTAGAATGGGTATTTTTGTAAATTTATATGAATATTAATTACAATTAGCTTATTTCAATGCATTTTCTTGGTCTGTGTGTTTTAGGTTTTTGTTTCTTATAATAAGGACCGGAGGGAGTAATTGATAGTTGAAAAGTCAGCTGATTGAATTTAAAATGTTTGGTAAAATTAGAAATTGAACTAGTTTATAAATATAAAATCACATAAAAGAACATATTAATGATATGCATGGTAGAGTGAGGATTTCATTAAATGAATTAGGGTAAAAATGAGAGAAAAGTCAATAAGTTAAAAGCTATAAGCCATAAGCTAAATAAATTACCTTATTGACAAGCACAATAAGTTAGCCTATAGCTTATTTGACTAGCTTATAAGCTTGTTTGAACAAATTAGAGGTGTTTGGTAAACAAGCTTATTGCATTAGTTTATAGCATTTTTCCATAAGCTATTTGAAATAACTTTTTAGCTTATACTCCCTGTGGTCACAATATAAAAAACAAAACCCTAATACACACAGATCAAGGAAATGTATTGAAATGAGTTAATTGTAATTAATAGTCATATAATTTCCAAAAACACCCCTTCTAATTTAAGTAATATTCTGATGACCTATAATTAATGACAGTAATTAATAAGGATAATATTGGAAATCAACATTTAATATGTGTGAAAACTGATACATGTTTCTTATATTTTGGAGAAAAAAATGACTCATTTATTTCTTATATTGTGGAATAAAGAGAGTAGCTTATAGCTTGTCAAATTTTATCTCATTTTTATACTTATTATTTTAATCATATTCCCACTTTACCCAAATGTCCTACTTCCACCCTTTTTTATTATGTAAACCAGTGTTTTAAAAACCGGTTGAACCGTCGATCAGACCCCTCTCCGATCCTGGTCGAACCATAGAACCGGAAAAGAGATTGAACTGCTAAAAATCACAAAAAAATGGTTGAACCAGGCCAAAACCGTAAAACCAGAATCGGAAACCGACCAGTTCATTAAAAAAAATTCAAAAATTTAAAAAAAATGCTTTTTTAAATAAAAAAAATATAGAGCATCATAAATTGAATAACGTACTCCAATTTATGCTTTATAAGTATTAAATAATTTGGACTTAATATAAAAATTAAAACTTGGATTGAAATTATACTTATTATTTGATCTATTTATTAATGTATGTATGTGTGTATATATATATATATATATATATATATACATATTGATTCAATCATCAATTGAATCGATTGGACCTTAAACCACTCTCCTTTTTAATTCTTCGATTCAACCCGCTTTTAAAACATTGACTTAAAAACTCTTTCATCTTCCCTCTTTCCTATTTACCCGGTTCTCTTTACTTTGAACTTGAACGAGTAAATAGCCAAAATGGTCCCTGAAACTGTGAGGTCGTGTCAAGTTGGTCCCTCAAATTAACGAAATTTCAAAAAGGTCCCTGAAACTGTCAAACGTTGATCAAGTCAGTCCCTCCGTTAGTCAAGGTTCGTTGACGCCGTTAACGGTACTTATGTGGCACGTTACATGCATATTTGAGGGACCAAATTGATACAGGGATCAAATTGACACTCAATATTTTTTCAAAAACCCTAACTTCTTCTTCTTCTTCTTCCCTTGCCACAATTTCAGGGCTCCACGGCTTAATGTTTGGTTTCCCCAAGATTCCTGTGTGCAATGTGCCCCCGTTTGTTTTCATTTTTCAGGCCTCAATTCAATTACCTGAAAGATGTATCTTTTTGTTTTTTGCATGTAGATAGCAGTAGTTTATTAATAGTAGATGTAGAATTGATGCTTTTTCTTCTCCACAGAATGATGATAGAACCCTCTGGAAGCTTGGAACCTTACCCCCAGGACTAATCACCTTTTATAATCTGACCTATCCATTAGATCGAGGTTGGCATGTTTTGGGACTTGGTTATGATCCTGCTCTGAACCTAACAGAAATAGAAAACGCTGTTGTCATTCACTACAATGGAAACTACAAGCCATGGTTGAATCTTGCCGTTTCCAAGTATAAATCGTATTGGTCCAGATACGTTATGTTTGATAATCCTTATCTTCGACTTTGCAACCTTAGCGAATAGTGAATTTTGTATCCTTTTCCTTCTTCACTAACAGATTGTAATTTTGAGAATGTCAATACATGTAATATAATATGTGTCTAACTTTTTCTCCAGTAACTTGACGTGTGTGTGTGACATGTGAAGCACGGTAATGAGCTAAATTACTTGGATGAGCAGCGTTTATTACTTGAGAAATACATGTGTTAGGCCATCTGTTTGCTTACCAAATTGGTTTGAAGAGTTTAAGCCGTGGAGCCATGAAATTGTGGCAAGAGAAGAAGAAGATGAAGTTAGGGTTTTTGAAAAAATATTGAGTGTCAATTTGGTCCCTGTATCAATTTGGTCCCTCAAATATGCGTGTAACGTGCCACATAAGCGCCGTTAACGGCGTCAACGAACCCTGACTAACGGAGGGACTAACTTGATCAACGTTTGACAGTTTTAAGGACCTTTTTGAAATTTCGTTAATTTGAGGGACAAACTTGACACGACCTCACAGTTTTATGGACCATTTTGGCTATTTACTCGAACTTGAACGTTTTTGTGGCATCAGTCAGTAGAGGAGCAGTCACGTCACTGTTCAAACAAGGTGACAACTGCTATCCCTTTCTTTCTTTTTTTAGACCAGTGATTTTCAATAATTAATCAAAAATGTTATTCTAACAATCATTTGGGATAATTATATGATGACAATCGTATAAATAAACAATAACTCAGTTTTTTTTAAATATTTAATTTTTTTAAATACTAACATTTTTTGTCACTAACATATAAATATATGGTTAATCACGTACAAGTATTTGGTTAATTCAATATATGTTTGGATTCACTTTTATGAGAGGCAAAAGTGATTCCAGAGACAAAAAATTGATTTTGACATATTTGGGTATTCTTGACTAGAATTCATTTTGCCTCTCGAATCAATTCCAACTTGAAGCTAATTTGTAGCTTATGCCCCCAAACGTGATTCTTAGCCTCAAATTACTCTAAGTTTTACATAAAACTTACTTTCAAAATAAAAATATCCAAACATAAATCACTTAACCTCAAACTCAATTCTATTAAAATCAATTCTACAAAATCAATTTTACCCAAAATCACGTTTGTCAAACGCTCATCCTCAGTTCATTATATGGTTAATGGGTTACCCTAAAGTTCATAATAGTTTTCCACAACCATGTAAGGTGACATTATTTGCACGTGATTAACCATATATTGAACTACATTAACTAAATATTTGCACGTGATCAACCAAATATTTACATGTTTGTGAAAAATGACTGTAAGCTTCAGGATGACACATTAACCATATAATGAACTGAATTAACCAAGTATTTGCACATGATTAACCAAATATTTACATGGTTGTGGAAAATGATTGTAAGCTTCAGGATGACTCATTAACCATGTAATGAACTAAATTAACCAAATAATTGTACGTGATTAACCAAATATTTGCACGTAATTAAATTTTTTTATAAAAAAAAAGTATGTTTTTTCCTTTTTTTTAAAAAACATGTTTAAAAAAAGGTTAAAATTACGAAAATGCCACTGTATAGTGGAATTGTCCCCTAAGTTGTCCTATATGAATTGTTAGAATAACACAACTTATAATTAATCCATTTCTTGTGGGTTTCCTTTCATTTTTTGGTTTCATTGAATTTTTTCCTATCATTGGTTCTGTGTTATTTTGAAATTGTGTTTTTATTGTGGGTTTACTGTTAAATTATTTTTTTATTAGAATGACATGATCATATGTTTCCTGCGTCCCTCACCCTGACCATGCGCCCTACTTTCTAGCCCCTGCGCATTTGTTTTGTTCTTATCATATATTCAGTTTTTTTTCCATGGGTTCCTTATGCGTTCATATATCTTTCTATAGATATATTTTTGCTTTAATCATATACTTGATTTTATTGCAAAAAAAATACTAATTCATTATTTTGTCTTGGTCAATTTATAAGATGGCATCACCTAATGATAATATGGAGGGAGGATGCATGTTTAAATGGACAGGTAAGTACGAAAAGATTTTTTGTGAGCTTTTTATCAAGTTCATCAGGAAGAATGGGCGTATATCATTTAAAATGGAAGGACATTAACCAAGAGTTTGAAGTTATCATCAAGCGAAGATCTTTAGCCTAAACTTTGAAGAATAAGTATGATGTAATGAAGAAAGATTGGCACTTGGAAGTTTTTGAAATTTGGAGAAACTGGCTTAGGATTGGATCCTGTTACTGGAAAGCTTAGTTGTACAGACGAGTGGTGGGATAAAAAGCTTAAGGTTAGTTTTTCTAATATACTTTTCCAATTAATTTATAATGAAAATTATTTAGTATATATAAGATCTCTAGTTTCGTAATAAATAAGTAAATCCTTCACTTGAGGAATTATGGAATCAATTGTTTGAAGGCATTTTGTTCAACCTGTGGAATGTGTGAATGTGAATGTCGAGGATGAGGATAAAGAGAGTGGTGAGGAACACAATCCTTATAATGCGATTGATGGAGATTATGTTTATTCAGAATATAATAAATATGCTTCACGTGTGGATAATTTTATTTAAGGGAAAAGAACATATTGACCCTCTAAATTATAGTTCATTTGTAAATAGACACCTTCAACTAATAATTCTTCTTAATTAATTCTTAAACTCTAGGAATTAGTGAAATCGGTTCCTCTCCATTAAATTACTAGTAATAATCGAATCTAGCTGTACATTTTTCTTAAATCTCAACTGTTAATTATTTTTTTATTTTTTTATTTTAAAATTCTTTAATTTTCAAAAAAAAAGGAATAAAAAACAGAAATCACCATTAGTATATAATGTCCTATGGAAGGAAATGGTTGAGAAAGGATGTAAACCGAATACTGTAGTGTATAGAGTGCCCTTTATGTTTTACACTTTTATTGGAAAACTAAATTAAAACATTTAAAAACTAAACAAATAAAAACTAATAATTAATGGTTGAGATTTAAGAAAAATGGAAGGATGAATTTGATCAGCATTAATGATTTGATGAAGGATTAATAAAATGATTGATTTCACTAATTCTTGGAGTTTAAGGGTTAATTAGAAAGAATTAATAGTTGAAAATGTTTATTTATAAATAGACTATAGTTTAGGGGGGGGTTTATACTCTTTTTCCTTTATTTAACGAAGAACGTTTGTTTTGACCTAATTTCATGCATGAAGTTGGTGGTACCCAAGTGCCTAGTCAAGGTGTTGGAGGTACCCACGTACCTAGGCAAGGTGATGGTCCAAACAGGAATGTGCAAACCCAAAATATGGGTGAGAAACCCATCAATGGAAAGCGTTAAAGAAGACAATCAGGGGGAGCAGCAAAGCTAGGCGTTCAATTGGAGAACTTGGTAGCAAACTGTAACAGGGCTTTGGAAATAATGGAGAAGAATGGTAATGCGAGTAAACATGGCTATGCTAGTTCTACCATTGCGTCAGCAATGACTGTTATCAAACAGATAGTTATTGGAGGTGATTTGGAAGATGGTGGTGATTTGTGGTGCTTTGCATGTTGTCTGATTGAGAATGAAGTAAGACGTGAGATTTTTCTAAATATGGAGGATAATCGTTCCAGGAAAGCTTGGTTGATGTATATACATGCCAAAGAGAAATGAATGTTTACTTTTTTTGGTTATTTTAATCTCTGGTGTTTATTATAACTTCAATGGACATGTATTCGTAAATGCTATATTTATGTATTTTGAGAACAGGTTTTGAACTTCATATGGATTATGAGAAACTTTAATGTTAACTTTAATGTTATGGCATTAATTATAAGATATTTTGATATTTCTTTGTGTTGTACTGTTTATGTCATCTTATTTTTTATTTGGCCTTATTGGTTTGAGACAGTGAGATGTTGACTTGAAAAGTTCTTGCCACCGTGATTCCATTTGGTTATTTTTTATGCAGTCTTTTTTTTTTTTTGTCAATATGTTTATCAGGGTTATTTGTATTTTTTTTTTACTAGTAGGTACATCATGGATATTGAGAGAGAAAAAAGAAGAAGAAAATGTGTTTCTTTTTGGAATATAACATCACGTGCGTTGGGTGCATTTTCTACATATTACTATAAATCTATTTATAAGGAGGAACCACGTATGACTTCCCTTCAAAGAGGAGAAAATTGGATGAATGAGATATTAAATGGACATCCTGTTCAATGTCTGAATGCCTTTCGAATGGACCCAAGTTTATTCATACAATTATGTGAAGAATTGCTATCAAAATATGGGTTGCAACCAAGTAAGAAAATGTCAGTGGTAGAGAAAGTGGGCATATTTGTGTATACACTTGCAATGGGTGCTTCTAATGAGGATTGTTGAGATATGTCTCTAAATCGATAATTTGAAGTTGGTTAGTTAGTTAGGCATAACTAACTTGGATCCTAAAGCTTCACTATGATTGGCTATATTAGTCAATAAATAGATCATCATGTATATAAGTGAGGGATCACATTCACATAAGGGTCACAATGTAATGTGTAAAAGAAAAGAGGGATTTGAGTGTTAGGCAATTCTATCTTGAGAGAATCATGTATTGATTAGGTGAGAGATAGGGAAAAGTGTATAGGAGTGGAAACATCAATCTTGTGGTAGTTCTTGGAGATACCATGGTAGAGACATGGAAGGCAAAACTAGGAGGAAAGATTGTGGGAGGTTTCTATTGTAAAGCACTTGTATCTCCATGATCAAGATAGTGAAGGGGAGAAGAAGAGTTGTTGTGCACTCTCCCGTGGACGTAGGTCATCAATGACCGAACCACTAAAATCCCGGTGTTCATCTTTTCTTTTGTCGTTTTATCTTCTTTAGATTTTGATTAGTTCTTATTATGGTTGATTTGCATGCTTTAACGTTCTTGCTTGTTTCCTTTCATGGTGCATTACCTCTATGGAGGTTTCGTGGCCCCAATCGATAACCCAACAAGGATGCTAGTGAGCGGTTTCAACATTCTGGCGAGACAATCAGTAGAGCATTTCATGAAGTTTTGGAAGCCATTTGTGGTAGGAGCAAGGGTTACAGGCAAGGTTCTAGATTGCGGTTGCGGTCGTGGATGCGGTTGCTGTCACTGTGATTGCGGCCATTGCGGTCTCTGCGTCGCGGACTGCAGCCGCTGCGGCGTGAAATAATTTTATGTTTGCACCAAATCTAAAAAATATTGTATAATTATTGTAATTCTTCATATATCTGAATTGAGGAGAGGATAGCAAAAATAGAGAAAAGAAACAAATTGCTAAAGCATAAAGGAATAATTCTTGTATTTAAATGCTTTGGGGGCCTGAATTTTTTTTAGTTTTGAAAAAAAATTTGAATGAACGGTGCTGAAAATGGGTGTTGCGGCCTGATGCGGTCCGATGCAGTGTCTAATGCGGTTGCGTTGTGGCCGCAACACGTGAAAAGGGATCACACCGCAATTGCGGTGTGATGCGGTTGCGCTGCGGTCCGCAACCGCAATATTGCGGCCGCAATACGTGATGCGGTCCGCAATTTAGAACTATGGTTACTGGGGTCTTGCACATGATATCATAAGACCAAAGGATTCAACTTCTCAATTTGTACCGCCTCACGTTGCTAATGATAAACGATACATGCCCTATTTCAAGGTAAAAAGAAAAGGAAAAATATTTATTTTTCCATATCATGATGAACACCATTAACTAATTTGTTTATAACAGGATTGCATTGGATGTATTGATGGCACCCATATAGCCACATGTAATCCTGAGGCAGATCAAATGCGTTACAGGGGAAGAAAAGGAATCCCCACCTTTAATGTCATGGCCAATTGTGATTTTGATATGTGTTTCACATTTTTATCGGTCGGATAGGAGGGATCGCCACATGACACGTGTGTTTTCCTTCATGCAATCAATACACCGTCACTAAACTCTCCGAAGCCGCCACAAGGTATTGTTAATCATCTTTTTCTAATTATAAGTTTTTTTTATAATCACATAATTTTTTTTCCTATCTTAATAGGTATATATTATTTGGTAGATAAAGGATATATGAATAAAGAAGGATATTTGATGTCTTATCCTAAGCTAAGGTATCATCATTCCCAAATTGAATAAGAGCCCCCAACTAATGCTCAAGAAGCCTTTAACTGTGTACATTCATCTCTTCGAAGTTGCATTGAAAGATCATTTGGAGTGTTGAAGAAAAGATGGAAGATACTTAGCAAAATGCCACAATTTAGTGTAGAGACTCAAATTGATGTTATAATGGCCGTATTTACATTACAAAATTATATTCGCATCAACTCACAAGATGACATGATATTTACTATGCTTGAGCAACATCCAGAATACACACCCCATGACGAACTTCCAGATATTATTGACGGCGACACAAGTGGTGAAAATATGAATGAGAGATCTACTAAGATGAAGGAGATTCGCAACAATATTGCTAATTTATTATGGAATGTTAGATGATATGTTTATTTTTTATTTAACATTTTGGAGACAACATCATAAACTGTAATGAAAAGCATCTTGAATTTTATTTTAATTATTATACTATTTTTACTTAATAGGGTTATTTTTTATACTGCAAGTAAAAAAAAAATTGCGCTTAAATTAAAAGGATCTTGCTTATTATGTATGTTATATTTTTACAATTTTTTTGGTCATATAAATAAATTATAAGCGTGAGTGTTTTAATCTGAATATTGCACTATGACATCGGTGTTATAAGTGCTCGATGGCAATCAATTTATAAAAATTTATATACGATATAATTACCCAAGTTTTTAGGTTAGTGATATATTTCATATATCTATATCTTCTATGTACTTACTATAGGTTACAGGTGAATCCCATTTTCACTATTCATAACAGGTTGCATGAGGGATTGACACGTAGTGCTACTATAGCACTAAAGTATTTTTTTAATTTATTTAAATTTTGTCTTTCTATTTTAAATAAAAAAATTTATTTAAATAAATTTTTTAATTAATTCTTTTTTTAAAAAAAAATCGAATTTCTTTTTAAAATGATTTTTTTTACAATTTTTTTATTAAAAAAATAATAGTGCAACTGTAGCATTTTTTAACTTAAATTGTGTCTTTCTTTTTAAAAGAAAATAAAAAAATTATTTAAAATATTTGTTAATTAATTTTTTATGTAAAAAAAATCCCGAATTTTTTTCTAAAATACATTTTTTTACATTTTTATTAAAAAAAATCTTTTAACTTTTTTTTATTAAAAAAATATATT
Source organism: Sophora flavescens (assembly GCA_030762895.1). Taxonomy (NCBI): domain Eukaryota; kingdom Viridiplantae; phylum Streptophyta; class Magnoliopsida; order Fabales; family Fabaceae; genus Sophora; species Sophora flavescens. Next base: position 99,120,855 of record CM061069.1, on the reverse strand, counting down.
TTTTTAACTGAAACTTTTTTTAATTAACAAAACCATTTCTGTAATAAAAAATTTTTAGCATTTTCTAAAAGATAATAATTTTAAAAAAAAAAAAGTTTTATTAAAAAAACTGAAATAGACAACTATAAACACGAGAATGGGGGGTTAAATTGTGTTTATCAAAATTTAAGCAAAGTTGAAATCTTTTCACAAACAGAATCTAGGTTTGGACGAGTGGAAGGATATAGGATGGACGGGTGACTTTTGGCAAACACACCACTTGATAGACGTAAGAAAACTAAAGCAACCAAAGAGTTTAAGGAAAGAGAGATTGACACAATTATTTATCCTGGTTCACTCTTTAAAGCAAAATGCTACGTCCAGTCCTTGACAGCACCAAGATTTATCCACTATAACTGATCAGGTTACAGAGTCAAGTATTGTTTGCACATCTAGCCTCTTCAGGCTCCAAGACAAGTATTCTTTGTACACCTAGCCTCTTCAGGCTCAAGACAAGTATTCTTAACACATTTAGCCTCTTCAGGCTCACTCAGGTTTGTTTGAGAGATTTGGTTTGTAATAAATACAACTTCTCACAGACAGATCTTTCATTAACACTCAGAGAGTGGTTTAAATGTAAAGCTTAGGAAAGTTTGTGTAATAACTTCAAATGATTGAAGAATACAGAATGAAAGAATGAAGATATTAATGCGCGGAGTAATGACTCTTTGATGCTATGTGTATTCTCTCTTCTATGTGCTTCATCTTCAATGACTTCTATATTTATGGTCTTCAAGCATTTAGGATCCGTTAGAGACATTCCCTCAGATGTTGGCTTCAAGCAGAACTTCATTAAATACAATAGAGTCGTTCTGGGCAGCCATTAATGCAATAGGAACGTTGGTTGTACTCTAACATGAAGGATCATGGCTTTATGCATCGTGATACAGCCATATCAGAGTTGTACGGAGAGCTTTTTGTACTTTGCTGAGTACACTTCCCTTTTCGTGTAAGGACCAGAGGTACTAGGGAATAAAGCATGTTGGAAGCATTCTTTAACTGGTCTTTGGTTCTGATATCCGAGGTTGCTTGAGAGAGTAACTTCTGACTTTTCTTGATTCTGGTTCTTGAAATAAGATTCTGATAATTCTAAGAGAATTCACGTTCATAGGATAAGCGCATCCATCTTGAAAATAGTTGCGTCCATCTAGCCATTTAAGATTTTACATTCGGGCTAGTAGACGAGCTCCAAATGCTATGTCATTGGACGGATACTCCTTTAGCTGGTTGAACATAACCTAGTAGACGAGCTCCATATTAAGGACTCAGCAAGTCCAAATACTTGTGTGGACGAGCGCTTATGTTACCCTAGTGGACGAGCACTTCTATTACTTCAGTAGACGAGCGCTTCTATCACTTTAGTAGACGAGCGCTTCTGTCACTTTAGTGGATGATGGCTTTTATTTTAGTGGACGCTGACTTTCATCACTTTAGTGGACGCTGGCTTTTATTTTAGTGGATGCTGGCTTTCATTTTAGTGGACGCTGGCTTTTATCACTTAAGTGGACGTGAGATTTTATTACTTGCGTTGGACGGATGATTCTATTATTTGCGTTGGATGGATGATTCTTACAGTTTTAATCTGCACACTAGATTGACAGGTTAGCAACCAATATGAAGGTTAATTAAATCATTAACCAATGTTTAGTTCTCATCAAAACTTAGGAAAATGCACATCAGACATTTTAGAGACTTAACAATCTCCCCCTTTTTGATGATGACAAACATTGAGATGATTTAATGAACCTCAGAAAATATCAACAAAGAAAATAGCATATATCAGATAGGTTGAAATTTTCTTAAGCGAACAAGTCATGCAGATGCTAGATCAGACATTAAGTTTAACTTGTTTTAACTTTGAAATTATTATGAGAGCAATCTTACTTAAGATTTATCTGAGCAATTATAGCAGCTATCAGAGCGTACTCATGTCCATGTATTATTTAAGATTCATATTCATTCTTTTATAACACATTTCTATCACATTTCTCATTTCTCCCATTCTCATTTCTCCCATTCTCCCCCTTTTGTCAACATCAAAAAGGGTTATCGAGTTTTATTTATGAGATATGTTAAGGGCAAGATAACATGTTAATAAAATCATAGTAATGCAGCAAGCATATGAGACATACTCCACTTAAACTATTGTATCATCACTCCCCCTGAACTCATGCTTAGTTAAAAGAACATGTATATAGGAGTAATGACAGATTTAGAACAGACAGGTTAACATTCAGACATGTCATTCAACAATGCAATGCATGTTTAGATTATCTCTAATAAATAAAAACGTTTCTTCTGCGAGGGGTTTAGTGAAAATATCAGCCCATTGATTTTCAGTTTTAACAAACTTAATATCAAAGATGCCATTCTGAACATAATCCCTAATGAAAGGATGTTTGATTTCAATATGCTTAGCCTTAGAATGTTGAATTGGATTTTTAGTTAAGCAAATATCATTGGAATTATCACACCATACAGATATGTTATGTTCATAAATAGAGTAATCATCAAGTTGATGTTTTATCCATAAGAGTTGAGAGCAGCAACTAGCAGCAGAGATGTATTCTGCTTCAGCAGTAGACAAGGCAATGGTTGTCTGCCTCTTTTTTGACCATGAGACTAAACTTGCTCCAATGAAGTGACATCCTCCACTGGTGCTTTTTCTTTCTATTCTGTCTCCAGCAAAATCAGCATCACAATATCCCACTAATCTGTATTATTTTGATCTTAAATACAGCAAACCAAGATTAGTAGTTCCAAGCAAATATCTAAATATTCTTTTAACAGCGTTAAGATGAGATTCTCTAGGATCAGATTGGAATCTAGCACACATACAGACACTAAATTGAATGTCAGGTCTGCTTGAAGTTAAGTACAGTAGAGAGGCAATCATACCTCTATAGACAGTTTGATCTACCTTTTTACCTTCATCATCTTTGCTTAGTTTTGCATTGGGTTGCATAGGGGTTTTCATGAGCTTTGCATTTTTCATTTTGTATTTCTTGAGTATCTCCTTGGTATATTTTTGTTGATGAATGTAAATTCCATCACTTGTCTGCTTTATTTGTAATCCAAAGAAGAACTTCAATTCTCCCATCATGCTCATCTCAAATTCAGCTTGCATTAGATTTGAAAATTCATTGCACAGCTTTTCATTAGTTGCTCCAAAAATAATATCATCAACATATATTTGAACTATAATAAAGTTCTCTTTAGAGCATTTTTTGAACAGAGTAGTGTCTACTTGTCCTCTAGTAAAACCATTATGCATGAGAAAAGAACTGAGTCTATCATACCATGCTCTAGGTGCTTGTTTCAAACCATATAATGCCCTTTTAAGTTTGAAAACGTGATCTGGTTTATCAGTATCCTCAAAACCAGGGGGTTGTTAACATACACTTCTTCTTCAATTATACCATTTAGAAAAGCATTTTTTACATCCATTTGAAACAGGGTAATTTGGTGTTGTGCATCATATGACATTAAAATGTGTATGGCTTCTATTCTAGCTACAGGTGCAAAGGTTTCAGTGTAATCAATACCTTCTTGTTGGTTATAGCCTTGAGCTACTAGCCTTGCCTTATTTCTGACAACTTTACCATCTTCATCCAATTTGTTTCTGAAGACTCATCTTGTTCCAATAACCGACTTATTTTTAGGCTTAGAGACAAGAGTCCATACATCATTTCTGGTGAACTGGTTAAGTTCTTCTTGCATAGCAAGAATCCAGCTTTCATCCTCAAGAGCTTCTTTAATGCGTTTAGGCTCCAAATCTGAAATAAAGGCCACATTGCTTGATTCTCTTAATGTGGATCTGGTTCTTACTCCTTCAGAAGGATTTCCAATAATAAGATCCTTAGGATGATGAGTGTTGAACTTCCAATCCCTTGGAGATCATCATGAAGATCTTGAATTGTCTGCTGACTCGTCTGTTCCACTTGTCTTTCAGCTTCAGGCACATGTTCTGTTTTGGTTAGATCGGCTTGTTGACTTTCTGGCTTGTTTATATCAAGACCTGCAAGTTCATCTTCTAGATCTAATAGTTCTTTATCAGTCTT